>CM066731.1:102314083-103628666 GCA_033961575.1 Aselliscus stoliczkanus | reverse complement strand
ACACAACCAAGTGGTATTTGTCCTGTGAATACAAGGCTTCAACATTAAAAATCAGTGTTATTCAACATAGTAAATATAAAGAAAAATCACACGATCTCTTCAATAGATGGAGAAAAAACACTTAACAAAATTCCAAATCCATCCACAATAGAGGCTCTCAATAAACTAGGAATACAAAGGAAATTTCTTAACCTCATAGGGCGTCTACAAAAAAACCTCAGCCATCATCATAATTAATAGTGTAAGATAATTTCCCCCGTATAATAAGAAACAAGGGAAGATCTTTCTCACAATTTATACTGTACTGGAATTCTTAGGCAGTGCAATAAGGCAAGAAAAGAAATAAAAGGCATCCAGATTGAACAGGAAAAAATAAAGTTGTCTTTATTCACAGATGACATCATTGTCTATGTAGAAAATCCCAAAGAATCTACAAATAAACCTCCTAGAACAAATAAGTGACTAAATTTAGCAAGGTAACAGAATATGTCAATATACAAAAATCAATTATATTTTTATAGGCTAGCAACAAGAGCGAACCCAAAATTGAAATACTTAAGTATAAATCTAACAAAGCATTTGCAAAACCTATATCCTGAAAACTACAGAATACTGATAGAAAAATAAGAAAAGAAACTTAAATAAATGGAGACATAAGATACATCTTGTACATGAATTGGAAGACTCAACATTGTAAACACGTCTATTCTTCCTATAGATTCAATGCAATCCCATTAAAAATCCCAGCAGGAGTTTGACAAGCTGGTTCTACAATTTATATGGAAAGGCAAAGGAACTGGAGGAGTCATAACAATTGTGAAAAAAAACCAAGTTGGAGGACTTATACTATCTGCTTTCAAAACTTATTATAAAGTCAGTAATCAAGACAGTGTAGTGTTGGCACAAAGTACTCATATGGAATACAATACAGTGGAATACAATTCAGAGTCCAGAAATAAATGTTTACATTTATGGCCAATTGATTTTCAACAAAAGGGTCAAGACAATTCAATAGGGAAAGGATAGTCTTTTCAACAAATGG
Organism: Aselliscus stoliczkanus; assembly: GCA_033961575.1. NCBI lineage: Eukaryota > Metazoa > Chordata > Mammalia > Chiroptera > Hipposideridae > Aselliscus > Aselliscus stoliczkanus. Next base: position 103,627,624 of record CM066731.1, on the reverse strand, counting down.
TGCTGGAACAATTGAACTTCTACGTGCCAAAAAAAAAAAACTCCTTGACTCATACACCTTATACCTTACACCTTATATAAAAATTAGCCCAGGGCCGGCAGAGTGGCGCATTGGTTAAGCGCTGGTTTTGGGATGCCAGCGGCCCCGGTTCGGATCCCACATATAAGGGCCAGTGACACTGCCCTCTACAGCTAACAACAGCTCCACCTGGAGCTGGGCTGTGCGAGCCCCGGTGATGGTGTGGGCTGCAGCCCCTGCTGCAGTGGGCTGCCATAGGCTACAGTGAGTGGCCCGCAGCCAGCGTGAGTGGCTGGCAGCCAAGCGTGAGCTGCCAATAGCCGTGGTGAGTGACATCCAGAGGCCAGCGACCGATCTGCCTCATCCGGGAAGAGCGCAATGACGATACCAACAGAGAAGCAACATCCTCTGCAACTAAACTGAAGAACAAAAAGACAGCAACTTGTCTGTTCCCCTTCCCCGATTCCCCAACGCTGTTCCCCTCCGCCAATTCCCCAATAAAATCTTTAAAAAAAAAAAAAAAAAATTAGCCCAAAGTGGATTATAGACTTGAGTGTAAAGCATAAAATTATGAAACTCTAAAAGGAAACACAGAAAATTTTTCAAAACTTTTGGTTAGGCAAAGAATTCTTAGATACCACAATGAAAGTGTGATCCATAAAAAAGGTTGATAAATTGTTTTTTTGAAATTTAAAAACTTTGCCCTGAAAAAGATCATTTTATGGGAATAAAGTGATAAGGCACAAACTGGGAAAAATTATTTGTAAGTCACATTTCTGACAAAGGGTGTATATCCAGATTATGTAAAGAATTTTCAAAACTTGACAATAAGGAAACAACACACTAAAATTAGGTAATCAAAATTATCTCTGCAAGGGCCTACTGAGTGGCTCAGTTGGTTAAGAGCTCGCTCAAGAGTGCAAGCTGAGCTCTGAGCAACAGCAGTTCGATGCCCAGTCCGAGGTGAGCAGCAGCTGAGCTGCCAATAGGTAGCAGGATGGCTCAGCTAAAAAAAAAAAAAAATTTATCTCTGCATAACACTTCTATGTTGCAAATTTTTCTTTGAATTTGTATATTTTTTTCCAGTCAGTTCTGGGGCTAAACTTGTCACCAATTTTCGTTTGTATGTTGTTTGTATGTTATTTCACACCGGAATTAGGCTTTTGATCTCTGTTAACCTCTGATACACTTTATATTGATCTAAAAAATTTAGTTGCTTTTCAATTCAGGAGATAAATTTCATATAAGTCCTTACTTAGTAAGGAGACTACTTTTCCTATCCAAAAGATATCGCTTCTTTCAATAACAACAAAAAAAGTTATAACTTCCTGAGTCATCAAAATTTATTTTCTCACCTTTTAAATAAAGAACCCTGGGCATGAATCATCACATTTTTAATCACATACTTCCTCCTTCCCCTGTACCAAAACTAAACAATTTCAGAACACAGTGATGAAAGAAATGACCCTTATTTTTCCCTTTGCTCATATTTCTTCACTTTATTTCTCAGCACCTGGTACGTTTTATAAGTCATTGTAAATCATGCTTGGGAACAATGTGAGGTATAACAAGCAAAGACATTCTGCATGAAAGAAACCCTCTAAGATCAAGTTATTCAATATGTAACCCTTTTCTTCCAAGTAAACATCTGTCTCTTTTTTTTTTTTTTTTTTTTTTTTCCCAATACCGTGCCTGCTCAGAGCTTATTTCTCTGCTGGAAACCCAAGAAAAGAATAAACCTTGAAGATTTCCAGTACTATGGCCAATTTGTTTCCAGCGATTGCACTCGTTTCTTAACCTATGTTTTCATTATAGTACTTCTCACCACCTGGCATAGGAAACAAAACAAATCAATGTCTCCTTCCAGTAGATTGTAAGCTCCATGAGAACAGAGATTTTGTTTTTCTTATGTACTCTTTTATCACCAACAACCAGAACAGTGTCTGGCACACAGCACATGCTCAGTATTTACGGAATGAATGACTGCCTGAGATATCTCTCTACCTCATTCCCTCACAACCTTCTGGTGATCCTGGCCAGCCCATGGCAGTACTGCTGATGGAATCAGCAAAATATGCTGCTCTCACTCCCTGCTTTCTGCCAGGACTAATGGCCAGGTCTGTTTGCCAACTACTGTGCTAACTAGACACTGAGGATGGAGGATCATGAGACATAGCATCCCAGATTGCCTAATCTACTCCAAATATCCACCAATGTTTACCACATCAGATGGAAACAAAAGCAGCACGTGCCTCATACTGCAAATGAAAAACAGGCTAAACGCTGTAAAAGCAGCAGCCAAGAGGCTGGTTTCCTCCTAAGTACAACTCGCTGGGCTCATTGTCTGCAGAACTGTTTTGTAGTCCAGGACCTACCACTAACTGCATTCTCACCAAGTCTTAGACCATCAGTTTCAAGGCAGGTAAATACTGAAATGAAGATGTGATTCAAGGAGGGCACGAGGGAAGGTGAAGGGAAGGTACTGGGGAGGGCTGGGAAGACAGAGGCACCACAGGACCCATCCGTAAAGTTTTTTCACACCACACACAGCTCCTCAGGTCCTCCCCCTTAACCCACCCCCTAAGAATGACCACCACAGAGTGAGCCACTGCTGCTGTTACCTATGGGAGTAGGAAAACTTTTCCAGGATTTGAGTGTAAGTTCTTTAAAGGAATGGGACCAAGATTTATGCTTCTCGGCCTGCCGAGTGGCACAGTGGTTAAGCGCTGGCTTGGGACACCAGCGGCCCTGGTTCGGATCCCCCATATGAGGGCCAGTGACACTGCCCTGAAAAAAGTAAATAAAAAAATAAAAGTTCTTTAAAAAAAAAAAAAAGATTTATGCTTCTTAGGGATATCAAGTGCTATCTGACGTAGGGTACTCCTACCTCTACCGGCATCTCCAGTCTCGGCTCCTTTACTCCTCCCAACCTTACCCTGTACTTCTCCTATATACTGAACTTCTCCTGACTGCCCATATGGGCTCTGCCTTTCATCTTCTGTCACCACCTGCGGGAGACATGCTTGACTGCCTACCTAACAGCCCGAGTGGCAGTCTCGCTTTCTTCCTTGCTAACAGAATTCTGATTTTGTTCAGATACGGAGCATCGATGTGCTCAGGGAAGGTGAGTCCCTCCCCCAGCTCCCCCAGCTCCAGATGATTGCTTGGCCAAAACATTCATGCCATTCTCTTCTCCTTTAGTGACTGGTTTAGGGTGGGCATGTGACAATTCCGGCCAATGGTACCTGGCAATGGCACAGGGAACTGCTGGGGAATTTTGTCCTTTGTTACCTAGAGAAACACAAAGAAGCAAGCCCTGTCCCTTCCTTTCTACTTTGAAGGCATAATGGAGCCCCAGTCACCCCTCTGGCAGAGCAGAGAAAACCAAGAGAAATCTTCAAGAGCCCAACCTAGAGCTGTGACCACTTTGACTACAAAAGATAGTAAAGTAACCTAAATAATGTTACTTACAACAGAAAGTGCCCTAACTGATATCCTACCACATGGCCTGGGTTGTCCTTCCAAGTTTTTCTACTAGAGCAGTCCTATTCATCTCCATTTTCTAGATCAACAACAGTTTCCTTGGGAAGTCTTTGCTATCACCCTGTTAACCAGTCCCAGACAGTGTCATCTGCACATCTGCCTTTACAGCTAGGCTGTGAGCGTCTCAAAAGCAGGCATTTTCACCCTTGGCAGAGGCCTTGGCATGCGTTGGGCATTTATTAAATGTTGAATGAATAAACAACAACACAATAAACGAAAAGATGAACTTGCAGGACACCTTCATTCCTTGGATAAAGACTTGATGACTGAGAGACAGACTATGTCATCCGGGCAGTGCACACTCTGCTACAGACTTCCTTTAGATGGTGGTGAACCAAGGCAGAGATAGTGCAATGGGTATGTCCTATTTTTATCTGCCCAGAATGCAGCCTTCTCATTGGGACCTGCCCTTCCCCAATCCCCAGCAACTGGGGTGGCACTACCCTCCCAAACACTGATGGCACCTGGGTAAAGTACCCACTTGTACGATGGAAACCTACTCCCTGTTCACTGAGATGGCTTCGCCCTACTTTGGTCTAGCTAGTATGTGGACAAGATGTACTATTACAATGGAGGAGATGGAAGAAGAGACTCCTCCCACCCCATTCCCTCTCTGAAGGAGCAGGTAAGTGTGAAGGTGCCAGTGCTATGTATCACTCCATACTAAGAATCAGTCAACACAGAGGGGAAATGAGCCAAGAGATATTAGGTTGTTGGAAAAATCATGACGTATTTTTTTCTGTTTTTCGTTGCAAAACTGTGTCATGACTTCTCCGAGAACCCAATATATGAGAGAGAGAGAGCAAGACCTGCAACCTTATAAGGAGTCCCTAGATCTAACTGCCTGAAGCTAAAACCCTCAGACCTTTCATTTATGTGACCCAGTCAATTTCTATATTGCATAAGGTAAGTTCCAAGTGAAGAAAACCCGACCCAAAGGAAAAAATTCTGACAGTGATGACGAGAGCTGGCTGATAACACTCTTTCTATCTGCAGGACCCATGCACCAGCACCTCTCAATCTTGGCCTCTGGGATGGTGTCAGGAAGTAAGACAGCCTAGAGCAGCCCAGCCATGAACAAGCCAGAGTGGTAAAAAAAAAAAAAAAAAAAAAAAAAAACCTCCCTTCTCCAAAAAAACACCCACCACCACCATCATGTTCCCTCCTAAAAGAGGGTAATCTATGCCTTCTGGATATCCTTTCTGTTCAAAAATGTGTGGATACTTCTGGAAGGCATAAAGTGTTACATTAACACATAAAAAAAAAATGGAGAGAACTTTCTCATCAAGCATTGTGCTAGGTACTTTATGAGCATCATATAACTTAAGACTGTTATAATGATTATAATAACCATTTTACCTTTTGAGGAAACAGGATCAGCCAAGTTAAGTAACTTGCTCAAGGTAACACAGCTAGTAACTAGAGTTTAAACACCGTTCTAGATGTTTTCCACTTTTTCACCCTGATTGCCAGGCCCTGGGAGATGGAGCACACCCCTCCACCTCCAGCTCTCACAAAGCCCCAGCGCACATAGACCTGCAGCCTTACAACCTAAGATCCCTGGAATCAGAGCAGCTTTGCACACTCAGCTTTTCGGAAGCCCCAGGTAACCCATGTGTAGGACGGTTATTCAACACCAACACCAAAAGTACAGAGCCGGGCGCAGAGGGCAGCAGCACGGCGCGGGCCCCTGCGAAGCGCCGCAGACCCAGGCGGGAGCTCGCTCCCCGCTCCTGGGTGGGCCTGAACCCCAGCCCCAGCTCCACGCTGTCCTCAGCACTCCGGCCCCCCAACCTCTCTTGTCCTCACCAGCGCCACGAAAACACTGCGTCCGCGGCACCCTGGTCACTTAGAGAGCGACACAGCGCCAGCCCTGCGCCTGCCCCCCGTGCCTGCCCCGTCCAGATGTTCCCAGCTGTTGGTCCCAAGCCAGCCAGCTGCAGGACCCCGACCCCTCCGCCGCGCCGCAGCCCCCGCGCGCCTCACCACCCGCCGCGCGTAGGGCGGGGCGCCCCGCATTGCCCGCCGCAGCCAGGCGGCCTCCCAGGGCCCCCGCTGCAGCTCCGCCGTCCCCCAGCCGACCACCGTCCCCGGCCCGCCGCGACCGCCGAGCTCACCTGGCCCGCCCGCGCCCGCGGGGCCTCTCTGCGCGCTCGCCGGGCTCCGGGGCTCGGCTTCAAGCGCGCCCGCCCGGGGCCGGCGTGGGCTGCGGCCGCGCGGGGCGGGGCGGGGGCGGCTCCTCCCCGCGCCGAGCCACCTGGGGCACCGGGAGGGGGCCGAGGCCGGACAGGTGGGCTCGCCCGCCACAGAGCCGACCCGGGCTCCGGCTGCGCTGGGAAACCTCACGGATCCCCCGCGGGGTGGCAGGGAGGCCCGGGCGACTCCGTCTCAGATGGCGTCTGGGACACTTAGAGCTTGGGAAGCGGCGGGGAGCCGGGGCCGGCCTGTCCCCAGCCTGGCCCGCTCAGGAAATGGGACACAGGAGTGAGCTAGACCCCACAGAACTCGAAGAGGGGGAGGCCAACCCCTTACTTGGTAGAAGATACAATAGAAACGGAGAACCGAGGCCCTCAGGGTGAAAATGATTGGCCCAAGGGCACAGATGAGTTAGCTCAGAACTGGAAGTACTCGACAGACCTTTTCCGATCCTTCCATCCTACTCTATCCCCATCTCACCCACCCTTCAAACGATCCCCCCCTTTTTTTTTAAATAATGACATTAGGCTATAAATAAGATCATTTCTGATGGTGATAACCTCCCCTCTCCCTCCTCCCCCCACCCCAAACTGTAAGCCCCAGGCCAGGCAGGAACCTCGCTTGTCCATTATTGAATCTCCAGAGCCCTGAACAAACCCAAAACAGAGCAGGTGTTCAATTAATACCTAATAAACAAAGGAAGCGTGGCCGTCTTTTGAGTCCAGCCTCATGCTGGTCACCTCAGGCCAAGTGGCTCCGGCATCACTTCCACTTTATCAGCGACAGCCCAGAGTCAAGCGGCTGGCTTCCAGGTCACCTATCTTCTCTGTACTGCTTACCTCCCCTCCAACTGGCAGCTAAGCAGCTTGTGGGACATCTACACTACCAGGGCAACTTTGTAAGCTCTCAAGTAAATCGTTAACTTATGAGAATGTCACAGGCAGGGGAACTCTGAAATACAATGCAGTCCTGCCAGCCTTGCATTGTGGAAACACAGCCCAGAGTTTGGGCAACTTACCCCAAATCCCACAGCTGATGGCAGAGCTGAGCCTACAGCCCTCAAGGTGCTTGTAGGACCTCTGGCTGCAAAGTCTTGGCTGGGGACAGAAGTTCCACAAAAATGGGGCTTGGGTTTGGCCCTCTGCTGAGATCTCTAATCTGTGGTCTTGCCAGCCCTCTCAGAGGTCAAATGTGACCTGAGTCATTTGCATTTTCTGAGGCCCTGACAGTTTCAAATACAAAGACATGTCAAAATAGGATACAAAGAGTGTGATATTTTTGTGTGTGTGTTCCACTGAATAAATGAATGGGTTTCTCACACACATACACACACACACACACACACACGTGTGTGTGTGTGTGTGTGTGTGTGTGTGTGTGTGTGGCGATGTGTGATGCTGCTAATATCAAGACTCATTAAAGAAATCCATTCCAAGAGCAGTACAGGGAATGCTGTACAACTTTAAAGTTGCAATGGAGAACATTTCTTCTTTTAACTATTTCAGTACACTTCTGTTGACTGCATGTATTCAGCCTCAAAGGCCATAATTGGAGACTGTCTGCCAAAGTGAGGTCAGGATCAAGTAGCCTGCTCCACCCCTCCTCCCAACAATAGGCTCAACACTCTCAGGCCTGGACCCCCACCCCTTCATCAGTGAGTCCTGCACAAATGAGTGCTTAGATCTGTTGTTGCCTGGCTCAGCACGTCATACTGTGCAAGGCCAACCTCTAAAAAAGTGCAGTGGATGCCCCACCTAGGTGTGCCCTACTCCAGCTGTCATCCCCATATGGCAGGTGAGGAGGTTGGTGTCCTAGGGTAGGGCTGCGGTGGGGCCTATCCACTGGGGTACCCATTTGCAGCAGCAGATGAGGCTGAGCTCAGGAACCCCTCTGGGTCTCACCCACATGAAGCAGGCCCAGCCCTGGTTGTGCGTTGGTTTCAGTCAGTGGAGCATGTGATCCCCTGTGATTTAGGATCATCCCACTGTGTGTGATCTTGGCTTGGCCAGCCTGGTAAGTGATGCCAACTAGACTGGCCTGGGAATTGTCAGGAAGGCACAGGTTCTGCCCTAGAGATCTCTCTCTCTCTCTCTCTCTCTCTCTCTCTCTCTCTCTCTCTCCTCTCTCCTCTCTCCTCTCTTCTCCCTCTCTCTCTCTCTCTCCTGGGCTCTCTGGGTAGTTCTGGACATGTTCCGCAATCGTGCATTTTTCCCACTTGGGAAGTGTGCAGAAAGAAACTCAGACAAGATATCTGCCTGAAGGTCTTAGCTTGAAATGGGTGTCTAAAATATGAAGGTCTGGGGCCATCCGAGTGGCGTGGTGGTTAAGCGCTGGCGTGGGAAGCCAGCGGCCCCGGTTCGGGTCCCACATATGAGGGCCAGTGACACTGCCCTCAAAAAATAAATATATAAATAAAATAAAATATGAAGATCTGATGTCGTGTGCAGTACCGTGAAATCATGCAGGTGAGGTGCTTGAGCACAGTGGTGGCATGAAGCACCTGCTCAATTGATAGTGCTCTTACTGTCATTAATGTGGCTCTGATAGGCAGCACAAAGAGAGCCAGCTGGTAGACATTAAAGTGCGAAAGATAGGGCCAAAACCATCGCTAGACTTCTTGGGAATCTAGAATGAATGAAATAATCCTTGCAAATAACTGTGTGACTATTCTCTGCTGATTCCTAAGAAAATGATATTTGAACTAGGAAATCTTCAGTTTCATCTCTGTCTGTAGTTCTCTGAGAGTATCATGAAAGAGAAATTATCCAAAGAGGAAATAATTCAAAAAATTTCTGAGCCTCAGGAAATACTTCCTATTTTTTTCTATTTTTACTTAGGACTCAATGTGCACATTAAATACTGTATTTCATTTTCTGAGCATCCTTTTCAATGAAGCAATGCATAGGAAGATCCTAGGACAGTTTCTGGCACATAGTAGCTGCTCAGCTAGCTAATTGTAACTACTATGGAAGAGGTGTAGAGAAGTGGCCGGAAATATTAGAGTCAGAAAGAGCAATGACTGCAGGTAGGCAACTCTGGTAATCATGTGATTGAGTTACCCAATATTTTAAGTTCACTGGCTCTGGAATCAGACTGTTTGGGTTCAAATCCAGCCACCCCTTACATGGTATCTTAATTTCTTTATGCCCCACTTTCCTCATCGATAAAATGAAAATAATACTAGTGCGTTATAGGAAAGCTGGGAGACACAAATAGAATAACTGACCTTTAGTGACCAGCTACTATGTGACAGCCATGATTCTAAATTTCTTAGATTCTCTATTGAGAGCTGACTTTAGAATAGGAATTCTTAATCAAGGGCCAGAGTCCCTGAAACTGGATTCAATATTTTATATCTAAACACGTTTTTCCTAAAGGCAGCATCCACAACTGTCTTTAGATTTGCAGAGATCTGCGTCTCACACACAATTAGAAATCACTGCCTTCCAGCCTTAGCCAAGGGTCTTAGAGCTAGAAGATGTCAACATCATGCAGGCCACCGTTCCCAGGCATGCATTCTTGAGGAGGAGGGTCACCTGGGATGCCTGCTCAAAACCCAAATCTCTGCTCCTGAGCACTCCGATTCAGGAAAGCGAGTGGGTTTGGAATAAGCACTCCAAAAACCACTTGCCTACAGGCAACCTGGAAAATGGTTTCATCCAACCTTCTCATTTCTCAGGTGAGGAAACAGGCCTAGGGATCCATTCAGTTTGAAACAGCTTCCACCCCACGCCTGCCAACAAGCCTCCCTTCCCTCACCCCACCCGAACAAAGCAAGAGACATGTTTCTCTTTCCACAACTCCAGTTCACACAAGGAGCACTCTAAACATAACATTAGGCTTTTTTTAAAGGGGAAAATAAAATGTGCAGCCACTTCTGTGGTAGCCCTTTAAATCTCAAAGAAGCTTAGACCTTTCCTGCCAGGACTACTGCTGCCTCACTCCAGAACCCACCCACACGCACGCTCCATTGTATCTGGCTTTGCTATTTGAAGAGCTAAGGCTATTCAGCACTTTCAAGTGACATCCTACAAAAATGTAGTGGTTTTATTCCACTTCCTAAAGCCACAAGCTAATTAGATATTGAACAGGGTACTTCAGTCCGGTGCCATTCAGGTGTGTGAGGCCCACAGTAAGAAACACTGTTTTTTTCCTGGCAGATCTTGGCAAGAACTGAGTCTGAAGCAAGAATAGGGCCAGCAGCAGCTGCAGCAAGAGTGGCTATCAACGTTATGTTTCAGGGATGACCAAAAGTGTCAGCTCAAGGATTCTCAGACAAAATTAAGCATCTTCTGTCTGACTGATGGAATTCTCTCCATGCTGACCCAAGGGCAGCCAAGGGTGCATGCGTTTCTTTGGGTTTTTGACGTCCACCAATCAGTCCTGAACTAGCAAAAAGTTGGAAATAATCTTCCTGAAGTGGGTTGGGCATACCTCTCACATACTAGGACAGCAAGCAAAATTCCGAAGGTGGCACATACTGTGGCAGGTCCACTAACCTGAGAAGAGTTATAAAACATTGCAGGTGGTCCGCTTGGGCCTGGGCTTGACCTGAGGCCGGGCAGCAAATCAGCTTTCCCTCATTTACCCCTCAGAATTCTCCTTTACAGTCTTGAGGACTATGGATCAGTGTGAATTTGCTTGGCTGTCTAACAGGAGAGGTGCTTGTCCCCTTTCCCTTGGGTTTCACAGCAAGCACTGACACATGGACTCTAATAGATGGGCCTGCTTACAAAATTTCTGCTTCATAAATGTCCAAATAACTTTGTTGTTGTACATCTAACCCCAGGAAAAAAGTTCTTGATTCTTCCAAATTTACTTCTTACTTGACATACTTCTTATCTTTTCAATTTGCGAGGTCCATGAGGAAATGAAATGCCAGTGGGGAGAAAATTCCTTGTGTGAATTAAGAGTTCCATTACCACCAACACACCCAGCAAAGTCTCCCTCAGGATCTTTGCACTCGCTGTGCCGTCTGCTTGAAACTGTCCCCAGATCTTTGCATGGCCGGCTCCTTCAGTCATTCCCAGAGGCCTTCCCTGGCCAGCAGGTTGAAAGTAGACCTGAGACATATGCTATCACACTGCTCCGTTTTACTTTCTTCATAGCACTTGAATGTCCTGAGTCATTTTAGAAAGTGGTGTTCACTGGTTTGTAACTTGCCTCTAAGAAAGTACTTTGTCTTGTCTTGTTCACCACTTCTCTCCAGCTCTGAAAACAATGCTGAGTACAAAGTGGCTGCTCAACTATTTGTGGAAAGAATGAGTGGATGCTAATATTTTTGACTTCATCACATGGAGATTTTAGCTGAGAGGTTAGGTAGCTTATTGGAGACACTCAGTTAACACGGGGAAGAATGGGAACTACTGGAACTCAGGTCTATAAACAGCAAAAGTCTACTCTTGATCACCAGTCCCGATACATGGTGCACATGCAACAAATGCCTGTGGCAATGTTTTCCACCCAACCAACAGCAAGCAAGGCTTGATATCTTGTCAGACAGGCTTCCATTGCTATCACTGTCCTTGTGAGTAGCTTCAGTCTTTTCAGGCTAAGGGTCGGTGCTGGAGAATGAACCCTGACTTCAGCGAGGTTCTTTGGGCTCCATCTCTCCATGTGATGTGACGAGAGTAACCTCACTGGGTAGACCCAAATGATTCCCAATGCCTCTTGTACCTCTCCAAGTATTGGTGATATACAGTTTTTTCTTCCAAGAACTCCCTAATTTACTGGCTCAGTAAAGTGGAAACCATTTTAAAAGGCACTATCTATTTGCAACAAGTCATAGAGGAAATTGGGAATGATAGAAACTGAGATGGGCAAGCCGAGAGGGCTGTAATAGAAGGAATATGAGATCTAGAACCAAAACTACCACGTGACCTTGGACAAGTTACTTCACCTCTTTGGATTTTGATTTTCTCCTGGGTTTAAGACTGAAAGGAGATGAGTACAAAGAAGAGGTTGTGATCACAGTCCTCTCTGGCTTATGAGCGAAGGACAGACCCAGCGTGCACTGAACAGCAGGTACCTGCCTCCATGTGATCAGTGCCAGGAGGTCACTTTCAGAGACGGGCTCTCCCTAGCAGAGGGGGCAGACAGCTTGTTACCAGATGCTGGCAGAAGCTGAGTGTGCTTTTGCATCCCTGCTAGGCTACGTGACTCCATGAGTGCCTCTGATCTCACTTTGAAGAACTTGTGAAGTTTCTACAAAGATGCAACTGGGACAAAGGGTTGGCACTAGCTGTGATTACTGGAAATCCGAGTGGGCCCGATTCACCATCCAGCATCAGGACATTGAGGTCAGAGCATTTGCAGGAGCATTTGCAGGAGTCCTCAGATTATAAGCAGCCACCAGGCAGCGTACAGATATTGGCCCGAAACCCTGAGGGGTAAGGCATGTTCTCTCCCCGTGAAATAAAAACCTAAGAGCAGCTTTTCCCCCAAAGAAAGAGGGTGGAGGAGAGGGGAAAGGACGAACCCAAAACAGAGACCAAAAATGGGACTTGACTCTCTGGGCAGCGGCAGATAAGGCTGTCTCCTCACCTTCTTCTCTCCTTTTAAATGATGACAAGTGAAGGTATAGCTGGGGTCCAAGGCGAAAATACCTTCTCCTGGCAAGTTTTGGATAATAACAACCCCTTATGCTTGAGTAGCACTTTCATACAATGCTTCCCCACAATTTCTCATCTGACTTCCACACCAAACTGTGAAGCATGAACAGCAGTGGGCAAAAATCTCCAAAATTCAGATGAGGTCATTGAAATGTCATGCAGTTACACGACTTGATCAGGATCCCACAGCTGGTCAATGGGAATGAGAGAGTCCGCTCAAGGTCCCGTTTATGTCATTCTTTCCAGTTTGGAATTATAGGTGGCCCCCACTAATGATGATTCAACTTACGTTTGAACTTTATGAAGGTGCAAAAGCAATAGGCACCGATTTTTTTCCCCTGGGCTAGCGATGTGCAGTACAATACTCTCATGATGCTGAGCAGTGACAGCAAGCCACAGTTCCCAGGCACGCTCAGGATCACGAGGGTAAACACCAGATCCACTGCAGTGTGCTGTGTTGCCAGCATTTGGGGGGAGGGTGGTGGTGGGTGGAATGGAAATATTGTATTCTAAGCACGTTTAAGTTAGTGGTCAGTAAGTTATGTCTATTAAATGTATTTTTGACCTAGGATATTTTCAATTTAGGAGGCGTTTATTGGGACAAACCCCCGTCGTAAATAAGTTGAAGAGCATCTGTCCTCCGCAGTGTCGTTGCCTGATAGCCAGAGCACGGGGGTATTTTGCTGTTGCATGCACGTCCCAGAAGGGGGTTTTGCAGGGCAGGGGTCTGTTGGCACTGGCTGAAAGAGTTAGCACCCCTTGCCCACAAAAAAATATGCCTGAATCAAAAGCATCGTCAGACAGGCAAGATGCACTTAAAGGGAGTCTGTGGAAAGCGGGGGTTGGGGGGGGTTGGGGGGGAGCTCCTGGAAGAATCTCACTTGTGGTGTCCCACCCCTTTCTGTAGTTGTACTTGCATATGCATGTGTGGTATGATTGGCATGTTTATTTTTTCTAAAACCTAAAGCACCAAAATGAGATCCTACTAATCAGTGCCACAAGGTGGGAGGTGACATAGGGCACAGCTGTTATCAGCAAGGCTCCCTGCGCAGCCTCCCCAGGGGCTCGCACAGGCCTGGGATGAGGCAACCCCACCCAGCGCCCCTCAGACCTTCAGTTAGAGCTGGCTGAGATGGGGCAAGAGAAGCTTGCTTTATTTTTAGCTTAAGAAGCCAAGAAATACAGGTTATATATTTCACAGAGATAATTAATGTCCTAAAAGAGAAAGAAATGTCAACACAGATAATGGTTAAGTTAAATTCTGATTCTACAGTTTGAAAACTGTGACAGGAGTGATAGCCTCACTTCTAAGTGTCTGTCCCCTATAAAAAGGATTCTGACAACGGCGTTGCTACACACAGCCTTCCTTTAGCAGCTTCCACCCAGTTCCTCAATACCAGCCCCCTGCTGCTATAAGGCATCCTCTTTCATTATTTCGAAGGCTCCTTCCTAGATACATTTGATGATTTAAAGTAATTCAAGCCACGATGTCTCAGATTCCTATGAAAGGAGGAAACAAAAACGTTGTGAAGTTAGAAAACTTTGCATCAATTCTTTACAAGAGGATTTTTTGAGGCTTGTTTTCATCTCACGCACACAGAATTGTTCTGAGCGGCGTTAGTAGCTGCTGAGAGCACAAACCCTTGGGACCAGACCACCTGGGTTTCAATCTTGGTTACCCCTCCTCCTGGCTGTGACACCTTGGGCAAATTAACCTCTCTGTGCCTGTTTCCTCCCAGGTAAAGTGGAGATAATGGTGCCTACCTCATGGGGTTATTATGAGGATTAGATGGATTAATATATGTAAAGCACTTAAAACAGTGTCTGGCTCATAGCCAGAAGTCGCTCCCATTAACTGGCTGCTTATTGCAGCTTTCTGAACACAAGGAGGTTCTGGTCGTTACATGTCATCCGGAGCAAGTCTGCCAATGGCTCTAACTTCATTTGTACATTCTGAAGGAGTAAAATATGGTTGCAAGTAAATTTTTTGGAAAGCTATGCTATGAGAATCAATTGCAGTCTGGTCATGGGGTGGGGGGGTGCGGAGGGCTGGGGGCAGGGGGGCGGGGGGGGGCCGCCGGGCGGGAGGAGCTTTCGGACAGAAACTCCTTTTGCTCTAAGAAAGCTAAGCCGATGAATTCCAGCCTTTGCCGTCCACAGGGGTTACCGGCGAGCCTTTTATTATCTTGAGCCCTACCAACCACACAAATTCACATTTTCTTTGCAGATTGGATCAAGAACCACCAAATGCCAAAGGAAAAGTTAAAATCCCATGCGTGGCTCCGGCTGCCTTTTGTCGAGCGAGCCCACATTTTGATCTGATGTGTCATCCGAGAGATGCCTCCTACTTCTGTTACTTTTATTATGTACATAAGACAAATCACAAGACGTAACCTGCCACAAGTGCTCAAGTTAAACCTGCCAAGGCACACGTCACCGGTAATTGCCTTTGCAGATCATCGCTTCGGTTCCACATTGTCCCACAAATGCTCCAGCCCTGTAGCTCCAAGGCCCAGCCCAAACGCCGTTCAGAGCACCAGGGAACAGGGTACCTCTAGACAGACTTGCAGGAACCTTGGGAACAGTGGGTATCTATGCAGACCTACTGTATTGCCAAGCCACTGTGTTCTGGGGACTATGGGGTATTTCCCACGGCTAGTGAAATTTCTTTTTTTTTCTTTTTTTTTTGGGGGGGGGCAGTGTCACTGGCCCTCATATGTGGGATCTGAACCGGGGCCGCTGGCTTCCCAAGCCAGCGCTTAACCACTGTGCCACTCGGCCGGCCCTGAAATTTCCTTTCTAATCAGGTTCTTTCATAGGACTGCTTTTCCATTTTATTTATTTTTTTGAGGGCAGTGTCACTGGCCCTCATATGTGGGACCCGAATCGGGGCCGCTGGCGTCCTAAGCTAGCACTTAACCACCGCGCCACTCAGCGGGCCCTCCATTTTAAATAAACAGGCTTCAACGTAAATATTTATCCACCACGTTTGAAGTTTTACTGCATGTCACCTTTAATCAATCTGCTATCTGGAAACTGCCTATCCCAAGTTCTTTGAGAATAATTTCAAGATGAATAAGACATCATAAAAGCACATCATTTGCAGTGTCCTCAGTTCCATTTACCCAATGTTCATTTGGCATCCATCCTTTCCACTTTTGACTAGAGCAGCTTACTGTCTGGCTCTCATGCAATATTAATCAAACCAAGAGTAAGAATGAGGGTGTTTTATATACACAATGCCCCATGTGGCCACAGGATTTCAGTGACCCAAGGTAGGAGTCTCCTTGCTCAGGAAGCAGGTAAAAGTAAGCCTGTGTTCTGCCATGTGTTGTTCTCCAAAGGCTTCACACCCCAGCATTCTCTCACAAGATCTTAGACCTGCACACTAAAACTAATGATCAGCAGGTTACTGGGAAATCAAATACCTCAACCCTTCTCAAATGATGCCAATAGTCTTTCAACAAATACAGAGCTCCAATGCATTAAAGAATGCCAGTGCTCTGAAACAATATTAGAATAAGTGCCTTTCAGAAGCTCAGCTAACATCCTGGTCTATTGAGCTTTAATGCAATTCTACCTTAAAAAAAAGTTAAGATGCTTATTTACATCAGTTGCTATCTTTTCACTGAAGAAGGAACAAATGTCAGGTTTTCTTAGTTCTTCAATGAAAAACTGTTAAAAACAGATATTGAGGCAAAGTAAAAGACAAAAAGGTCAAGGTTGACGTTGCTCATCCTTTGAATTTGAGCTCTGCTCACTGAAATGAACTCCTTGGAGGCCAGAAAACATCTCATCTTAACACTGGCATTGAAGCCTTAAATAAGAGTACCTTTGGGATGACTCAAATGAGAAAAATCAGAGCAACCAAAGTTTAGTTCAATTTTATTTTCCACTTTTAGTATTTTTCAAATTATACAACATGCAGTCTGCCAGAGTATCCATACGTCTTCGTTTTAGAACCTAGAAGATAACCAAATTTTTCCATGGGCCAAGGAGGGTTACTTCCAGATATTTTATTGTATGTACTATATTACAGCATCATTACTTGATATAAACTGCCACTGTCCCCCTCAAACCACCAAAACAAGTGTCCACAATTTTTTAATGAAAGCTACTGTACAGATACATAAAGCCCAGAGGATACACATCTGCAGTACACACTACATACTTTACAAACTAGACATGAATAAGTCTACAGAATGCCCTATTCCCCTTATATCTGCACACAATGAGTATTTAAAACTGATACACAATTTGTGAATGTGTCAGCAGGCTTCATGGAACGGTGCTTCCTTCGGCAATGACCAGGTCCTTCTTCCATCCTTTGGAAAAGTCTAAATTGTAGTGTTAAATGAAGCCATTGTAGACTGTGATGGTTCCTTCACCTTGCTCAAGGGTGAGACAATGAAGCGATGAAGTAAAGTCCTCCCCCTGCCCCCTGCCAGTGAAACACTTCCCCAGTATGTCATTCAGCCAGAGTCCAAATATCTTCTGCCCTGCTAAAACAAAATACACTTCAAAACGGGGACTGTTCAGAGCTTTTATTTGTTTTCCGTTATTCCTGTAGGGAAGACCTGACGAGTCCTCGGGAAGTCCTGGTGATAGCTTGGTCTGGCCTTGGACAGGCATATCACGTCCTTCTGTGCATTTAGGCCTTCAAAATTCACTAGATGCTACGTTCTAGACAAACATTTTTATTTCTTCATTTATGCCAATACATCTGTGAATTCTAATTTTCTGAATCATATGATACTCTTTCCTTTACCTCTTAAGTCACGCTTATTGTTCTCCCTACTATCTGCCTTTCAACAAACTGTTTTTTTTTAGAGATGATGCATTTGTACAGAATTTTCTAGGAACAGACCTAAACACATATATTATTTCAGTCTCCAACCATAAATCTTGATATCCCAAACAGCATTCCTCTAATTTAACAATCCACTCTCCTGCAGGTAGATTATTTGTATAAACTATCTGGTATTCCCTTATAGAATCAAAGAGTAAACTTTCAAGAAGTAGCATGACATATAAAATTATTCATAGAGAAATTCAAACACACACACACACACACAACCAAAAATGTAACTATAGGCTATTCAGAAGTGTGGTTTTTATATTAAGAGTCCAAATGTAAAGGAGCAACAGTCTAAAATCATAAAAATTACATAAATGTGGCTTTTTAAAGTAAGTGGCCCACAGAGTATATGGTCCTGATATCAGCTCATTACACAACGTAATATTTAGAGATCCATTTGAATATACTATAAAATCCATTCCAATAATCTACCTATGTATTAATCACAGCGTAGGAAAATTAGTTTAGAGGTCCTATAAAGATCAAAGCTAGGTGAACTGACTGGCTGATCAGCAACTAGCAGAGTTATCTTTAAGAGACATCAAAGCCAACTTTCTCTGTGAATAAAAGTAAAGTGAATTTTGTGAGTCCCTTGTAGAGATCAAGAAATATGGAAAAAACTACAAGTAAATGTTTCTTTTTGAAACATGAAAAGGGCCAAGCAATTCTTTAGAAGTAGAAAAGAGGTATCCAGAGAAAAATTTTCTGGAAAAAAATCTAAAATGATCTATTAACAAGAGAACCAAAAAGAAATTACTGACCTTTGTTCAATTACCAAACACAAAGGAATACAGTTGCTAAGACAGTAGTGGCATAACAATTATTAATTGGCATGCCTCTCAAAGACCAATGTTTTAGCTTTGAAAATATGATGTAAAGTTATAATCTATGGCATGTTATCACCTGATGGTTTGCAAAACCTGCCCTACATGGACTCTTCTATCAGACTGCAATCGAGCTGTTATATTTTACTGGCAACAACATAAAATCAAACAGAAGAATTTTTAAAATGCAAATGAATGCAAAATTGTCACCTTTCGCAAATAATTCAGTAGAATTCATCCTCTTCTCTCTTACTCCCTCCACCCTAAACAAAACACACGTTAAAAAAGTGCAACATTTAATAAATAAATTAAGTCAAAGCAGCTTTGCTTTGTTAGGAAATTTTATACACGAGCTTGGAAGTCAATTCACAGTCCTTGGTGATTTATCATCTCTTTCTCTCTTACTTACACACTTAACACACACACCCACACACAGAACTATCTTCCACCCACATAGCCACCAGAAAGCCCACTATCTCCTCCAGCATACATTTCATTCTAGTGGTGACAGCAGCAAGGACAGTGCCGGCTCGCTCATCTCGGGCAAGTACAACGATAGGATGGGTGCTTTTCACCGAGATTGGTTTAGTTGTCATTGACTTACCCTCAAATTTGTCAAAACAGTAGCAGCACAGAAGACCAATTTAATTGAATCCTTCCTTGTCAGTTTCCCTGAAAACTTTACTTCTTGGAAATCCATCATTTTAATATTCACAACTGGAAATAAGAGTTGATTCAGCTTTAGATTCATATATTGGAATACCATAGTAGCTAAATATTAAAAAAAAAAAAATCCATCCATTCTTATTTCTTCTAACTCTAAGAAGATGAAACCTATCTATTTGATGCCTGAGAGAACTCAGTCAGCAATGATGGGTTAAAATAACAACTTATTCATAGGCACAAAAAATTTGTCCATTATTTTCTTCCCAGGGCTTCTTCCTTTTGTCAACTACTGGAATGATCCTAGATTTTGGCAGCAATACCCTCTCCAGGCGTAAGATGGTTCCCCAGCGAAAGAGGCCATCCCAATGCCAGCTCCGATAGGATCAGGGAGGAGGGGGCAGGCCCATTTCCACTCACCCAACTTTGCAGCATTTTCAACACTTCTAAAGGAATGATGGGGCTGACTGAGACGAGTTCCTGCAGGTTCAATAGCAAGCAGCCCAGAGGTGAATTTTATGACTTTTCGCATTTACACAGATGTATCTGAATGAACAAATTCTACACTGCTGCTGTCAGATTGTTTTTCTGCCTTGAAGAAACTGGCTTTGCATTTTAATGGATGCCATACTAAAAGGTGTATTTTACAGATCCAAAGATGTGACCAGGGTATTCAAAATGCTTCCTTGGAGTAAATTGTTTCGGAAAAGTGTTCAGAATGAAAATTTTGAACCCGATAGCAGCACTTCTTTTTGTTCCCTAAAAATATAAAGTAATGTGTTTATTTTACAGGAAACCAGACAGTTGCAGCAGAGCGTCGTGATCATGGCACGTTAGGGCATTTGCTGGGAAGTGTCGAAAAAGGAGGATCCAGGGACCCCTCCCCCAGGGGCCCCCCAAGGCCCCGAGGTGGAGTCCGCGGCAATGGTTTCTGGGAGTAAGTGGATCTTCTGTAATCATCCCCTTCCGATTTCTCAGGAAGAGAAAAGTCCAAGCACAACATCTGTACACAGAAATTCTACACAGCTCAAATACCTGAAACTGGTATACTGCAGATGGCTGGGGTAAGCAAGTGTAAAAGAAAATGGAAATTGTGTAGGAGGGCAAAAAAAATAATAAAGGAATTGATGATTAATGTCATCCTTGACATGCTACATGGAGAGTCAGATCTGTTGAAAGAGAACCAAAGAGAGAACACAGGTGTTAGGGATCACAGTGGAAAGTCACTCCTCACAAAAAAAGAAAAAAAAAATTTCATTCTAGATATTTATACCAGAGCAGAGCTATCAATAGAAACACCATGCAAGCCACATAATTTTAAAATTTCAAGTGGCCACATTAAAAAGTGAAAAGAAATAGATAAAATTTTAATAATATATTTTATGTAACCCAATATATTCAATATATTATTTCAACATGTAATCAGCAATCCATATTGAGATATTTTACATTACAATATTACTACTAAGATATTTCACAGCCCATTTGCCAGTGTTTGCCATGCGGTGTATCTTCTACGCTTTCAGCATGTCTCACTTGAACTTGGCCACATTTCAAGTGCTCAGTTAGGCACATGTGGTTAGTGGCCAGCTGCTTGGACGGCACAGCCTCCTACTTACTACTTTTAAGTGTTTAGCCCTGACAACAGTCTCTTCCGAAAGTCAGCCTCTATTGAAACTATAGATATTCAGAGAAACATGATGCATTTTGTCCTTCTTAGGGGGGTGAGTCGAGTACCATTTCTCACTTGGCAGCACCTGGGATACCAAGGCAGATCAGGAACAGCTCCTAACCTTCCAAGGGAGAGGGTCCCAGTCCTGAAAGGTTTGTTTCACTTGCACTGGGTAATGAAGTTACTTGGTAGAGTGCCCCATTTGGTTTCACTCTACTTCCCACCAGATGTTTACCTGACCACAGTCAAGGTCTCCAGGACGAAAGACTGGACTAGTCCTGACTCAGAGGCCAACCCTTTGGACCAATCCAATAAACTAGCTGTCAGCAAGAAACTGAGAAGTTCAACTGCCTCTCACCAGCTGGAAGCCGTAGGACTGTCGGTGATGCCGCCTTTGGGTTTTTGTGCAGAGTCCATGGTTGCTGGGTGGGGAAGGGACGACCAGAAAGGTGGGGAGAGCCTCATCCCTGAGAAAACCACGTTCCTGGCACAAGAACTACGATAGACACTCAGAAAAACCCAACTGCCCTTTTGATGTTAAAAAGAACTCTATAACCTGACACATACTGTTTGTTTTTTGCCTGTAGAAGGCTTATGAGCAAATTCAATGCTCAACTGTGGTAGATATGTCATATCCCTGCTACAGTGCTCTTTTCCTCTCTACTCTTTTTCTTTACTCTCCAGATTTATGAGTTATAATAATGTAAGCAACTTCACATATTTTGTATAAATAAGGGAGGGGGGTGAAAATTATAAGTAGAAAAAAATTAGAGTGTGGAAACAGATTATAAAAGTAGATAAGAGCAAAGTGGGTTAAAAAAAAAAAAAAGGAATACAGAACAGAAATTGAACAGAAAAAAACCAGAACCGGTTCTTCTTAAGCATATCACCTCCTCCCTGACACAGAAAGTAAATATTCAGGGAGCTCATTTGGTAACTACTGCCTCTTGCTCCAACAGTATAATTGCTCACAATTACAAAACTGCTCAATTAAAAGTGGTTTAAACAACCTTATATGGTGATATTCACATTATTTTTAGAAATCACGGAGAGATAGATTGGTCTTTGAGAACAGCATCTTTAATGTTTGGCCTTTCTGGTGAGATTTTTATGGTTATGGTGTGGGCCACAAATGGAAAACCTAAAAGCATGGTCATAGTTGTCATTTAAATCCATGGTAAGCTGAAAACCAACAGGCCTGGGAATACCACCACTGAAGCCTCCACTTCACTTTCCTTGCAGGTTCATGTTTCCACGCACACTATCTCAGAATCACATAAAGGTCCCCCTGGTCAGGTGAGATGGTCTTCCCGTGTGCCTGGAGCCAGGGAGGTACTGAGCACATACCTTAAATTGTAGGATTATGGCTTAATGCAATGACTGCTGCCAACCGATGTTGACAGAGCCAAACTCAATGAAGCGGCCTCAATAACTCCAGCAGACCATGAAGTGACATGATTTCCACAAGAAGGCCTTTCATTCAAACCCCTCACTGCTCCCATGGGCAAGATTCAGCATGTTTTGGCTAATAGTTTAGAAGAAACACGGGTCCACAAAAGAGGCCCAACCCGCTTAGTTTAGTCACCTCGAGGAGGGTGAGAGAAAAGACCTGAGATTGTGACAGGCTGCCGAAAGGAAACACAGGAACTCCACCAATCAAAGGCCCTTTATCAGGAAGAAGTTGTTCTTCATCCCGAGTTAAAGATCTTTACATGCCTGTCTGCCAAAGCAATCTTTCCAGCAAGCCCAAGAGAAATAGCTCCAACTAGGATATTCCCATCCATCCCCCGACTATCTGGGTGTCCATCTTTTCAGATAAATTTGGGAGAGAAAAATGGATATAATTTATAAAGGTAGATGGGTTCGCCTCAAGAGAAACCATGTCTGACAGTTCTGGTACGTTGGCAAATCTCCAGGACATTTAAAACCCAGTTCTGTTGACCTTGTGAGATGGTTCAGAGCTGTCACTCACTCGCCTGAAAGCTGGTACTAGACCAAGTGACCCGACTGGACTGTCCCTGGGTTTCTGCCAAACTGGCGATGCTAAATCAGAATGGCAACGCATGACCAGACTTAGAAGGAAGTAAAATCACCTTTCTTTAGAAGGAGTGGAAAAGGCTGAAGCAAGAAGCTAATTATACAAGGGTTTTTGCAAGAAGTATTTGGCAATTGCTTGCCGTGGATTTACACTTAATTCAAACAGTACATAGTTTTAAATTTTCTTTTGCTTTTCTACAATTCAATCCCCACCTTATAGGAATTAACCATTGTGTATTACGTATCGCCACTGAATAGAAGTGGATTTCTCTCACAGGAGTATTAGAGCAATCTGCTGTGGAGGAATAATTTTAGTTGAACTTATAGCTCTGGGAAACACGATGTTGAGAAGAATTCAAGTAGAGCAGCCCCCGGCACCGCAGACGATATAAGGAATTCTTTCTTCCAGGTCCTTCAGGCCCTCCCTTTGAATTCACAAGGCTAGATTCAAAGTTGTAGACTGTGACAGTGCCCACCTGCAGTCACTTCTGTCTTCTCTCCCTCAAGTCTTGTCTTGTCCATTCTTTGGAGGCTATAACGTTGGCTAATATTTGTGATGGCCTAATGTTTGCCAGGCACTTTTCTATGACTTTTCACTCCTTTCACATCATCTCATTCAATTCCCAGAACAAACCTGTGATGATAGTACTACAATCCTACTTCTCTGAGATTTGTAAAAATGTAAAACAATGCCATTCTGTTAAGTTTTTTGTTTTGGAAAATAATTACTTTTCATTAAAAAGTGGCATCTACATTAACAGTAGTAGTCTTTTAAGTTTCTGTTTCAATTTCCAATATAAAACATATCAAGAGCTATAATCCGGAAATATAAAAGCTCTTTGAGGTCACTGATACTTTTAAAGAATATAAAGAATCCGAAGGCCAGGAGTTTTGAAAACTGCTCATAGCAAGCAGATGAGAGCTGTAGGATCCACCGGGAACAAGCTGTGATATCTTTGCGGTTCACTGAGCCTCTTTAGAAAGCAGGACATAGAACGAGACCAGACTAGATGATGATGATGATGACCACACCAGCGGACACTGAGTGCTTGCTCTGTGCCAGCCACTCATCTAAGCTCTCTGTGGTCTATATTCCCATGTTAGTCCTCATAGCCTCCCTGTCAGAGGCCACTGGCCACATTTCAGAGGACACTGAGGAATACAGAGATGAAGTGACTTGCCCAGTATGTGGCCAAGCCAGGATGGATTCAACCCCAGGGGGTGCAGCGCTAGATCCTGAGCCTACAATCAATCACCCAGCTTCCCTGCCTGTAGCAGAGTGCCCCCTGTGCATACACATTCTTGTGACTCAATCTTTTCCTAGCTCAGACTGTAGCAGTAGCAAGTTGAATGGTCCAGTAGTTCAGATGTAGACGATGTGTGTGGCTTAAGGACACCATGTGACCTGCTGTAGACAGGCTTTTCAGCTCCACTGCTTCGGAGGGCTAAATCTGAAAGCAACTCCTTGCCCACCCTCCATGTGTGGAGTGAACCCATTTCTGCTGTTGACAAAAGTCACCTTGTGCACGTTCTGTATATATTTTCTATTTGTGATTGAGGTATTGAAACCAGTGGAATCAAGGTGAGCTCTAACAATGGTGCACGACAGGCTGGATCCAGGTATTTGGGGCAGAGAAAAGAGTAACAAGGAAAGACAGAGTGAGTCAGAAAAGCCAACAGAGTATAAGTGAGTGTCAGCTTGGGAAGCTTGGCCTGAACCTAAGATACACCAAGCAATAAATAGGAAGGGCCTTGTTGATCTCAGATCTCTAAGGACTTAGAGAGAGACCCATTCTGCCTGGGGGGCAGTGAGGAATGTGGGGCAGGGTTGGGGTGGGCTCATAGAAAATGAAACTTTTCTCAGTTCAAATAAAGTAAAGCCAGCGGCCTAAATGGACCTAAAGTTTACGGCTTTAGTTAGGGAAATGGCCAGGGGCATTCAGAGCCTAGGAAAGCTGAGGTTTAAGTGTTAGGCTAGAACATACTGGACTGCTTACTGTGACAAGACTTCCTGGAGTGGAATGTCATTTGTGCCTTCCAGTTGTCTGGGTGGAGTGGGACAGCTGAAGGTCCTTAGTGTGGCAGCACATGGGCCACATAGGGGCCAGGATCTCCGGCTGGCCTCAGGCACAGCCACTGTTACGGCAGCAAAAAAAAGCCCACAGATCCCTGTTACGGGTCTGCTTCCATCCCACCATTTAAGAAGTTAAAGATGTTATTTTTATTAACAAATATATTCACAATAAAGGTCCTGAAGTGGTGAAACCTGAAGAAGACAGTACAGAGCCGTCCCACAGTGACTGTCACTGATCCAGGGAATGGCATACCCATCAGACACAAGTGGTCATAACAGAACCCCCAGGCTCCTTTGATGGCTTTTAGTAGTTACATTCACCGGGGTGACCCTGCTATAAACTGCACAAAGTCCTTTTCCACAGCTGTTTTATGTCTCAAAACATGAAAAAACACACAGTGTACACACAGGAATTGCTCCTTCGAATGTCCTATAATAAGTCTCTTCTGACTCTACCACTGTGATCTTACCAAACTTTTGTCAAAGTTTATCAAAACTTTATTAAATGGCATATGATTACATACGTATGGCTTAAAAAATAAAAGTGCGGTCCTCAAAACACCAGAGTCTTCATCTATATCACCACAACAAGAGGCACCCTGTGTTTTTGGTTCATTTCATGACATTTCCAATTTTCTTCTTGCCACGAAACCCTGAAGCATGAACGTGTGCACATTCTAGAGGATCGAGCTGACCACCCCATGACCATGCATGTCCGTGCCACCTCAGCCCCACACTCACTTCCTCCTCTGACCAAGCTGGTGCTGCTCCTCACAACCTTGAATTATCTTCAGACTAAAGTGGAAAGAACTGAACTCAAAAGGAAAATGATGTGTCCCAGTCCCGAGAGGACAGAATGACTCGAAGGCCTACTATGATGCAATGGTCTGAACAGAGAAAGGGGGTGAAAGAACTGAGTTACATCATGACATATAATAGTGTAGGCATGACGAAAGCTCCCAGAAGCAATGCATCCCAGAGTCACACTGTGCCTAGCTCTTTATTTTCAGCAAAAGATCACCTTTCATTAAATTATATTAAGGTGGGTGATTTAGATGTCTGATTTGTGGTTTCATTTTAATTTCTAAATGTGTTTTGACTTGAGTTATGTATGATCTGTAAGCACAGGGAGTGCATACTGTTTTAAATTTGCAAATACTTAAATATCATACTGAAAGAATTTAAATAAACGCTCGGACTCGGTGAGAATTTTACTCCTTTAAGAGTACTCTCTTTGCTATTCAAGTTTGAGAAACAATGGTCTAAATATAGGAAAACCAAAAGACCATTCTGCCTCAAAGCCTTTGAGAAAACAGCCTTGGTTTCAGAATGCCCCACTGGCGCCATCTGGTGGACTGATTTGAACAAGTGCCCACCAGCTTGATAAAGCACGGTGGAGAAAGGAAGCGGAATTCCAGGGTCCTCAGAACCAGGAAGCAGGACAAGTATTTAAATGGTGTCCCCATTAAATGTGGGGTCTGGAACTCAGCACTGCCTGAGAGGGCTATTTCACATCTCTGTTCTCCAGCCTGTAACCCCATCTCCCCAACTGCCCTCCAGCTGATAACCTGGCTTCTTACTCGCAGGAGAAAACAAGCACTTAGATGACACCCCTTTTACCTCTCTGCCAGCATCTGTACTCTCTACTTTCCCTTCTTGTCACCTTAGGTAGAGTGTCACCTCCACTTATTCTCTGGATCCCAGGACCTCTGATGTAACGAAGACTGTACCTATAATTTTTCAGTTTCTTACATGATCCATTTCCCCTCTCAGTGGGAACATAACCATCTGCAAATATGCTATAATAGCTCCCATCTTAAAAAAGAAACGCAAGCCCCGTCTTAACCTCACATATCTTCATTCCTCTGTCCATTCTAAAACTCAGCTGCTGCAGTTGCTGAGCCCGCTTCTATACCTGATTCTCCGTAGTCGGAGCTAACTGGGCTCGCTCCCCCTCCCCTGAAGCTGCTGGAGGCCTCACCAACTATCCCATCCCTGTCATCATCTTCCTTCTGTGAGCAACCTCTGACAGAGCTCACCACCTTTTTTAGGAACCAGGCTTCCACTTTGCCTCCCCAAACCTCCCATTCTCCTTCTCAGGCCCCTTTGCTGGCACCACCTCGTTTTTCTGACCAGCCCCTGGTCTAATCCCCCACCTCTCTGCCTCTGTCCGTCCTTCCTCCAGGTTACCTCCTCCAGACCCAAACACAATCTACATACAGGTCATACCTCTCCACCACCTCAACCCCGACTTTTCTCCTCAGCTGCAGACTCATTGATCCAACTGCCTACTTAACATACACCCTGGAAGGTGAGCTAGGCTAGACGTCTCATAATGATGAGACATGATGAAAGCCAAACTCTCGGTTTTTCTATAAAACCAGCTCCTCACCCAATTTTCCCAGTCATGCTAAAAGGTACCAATATTTACCTGGTTGCTACGGTCCAAACCTAGGAAGCGCTTTTGGGTTCCACCCATACCTCCTCCTCCAACCCTCAGCTCTCACATGGGCTGACCCTAGCCACTTGCCACTTCCTTATCCCGTGCTATTCTCTCCCAAGTGGACACCCCCAAAAGGCCCCTAGGGGAGCCCCTGCTCTTAGTCTCACCCACCCCCATCCTTTAAGCAGAGCACAGCCCAGATGGTCCTTTCCCATCATAAACCAGGTCCCGTCACTTCCATCTCAAAGCCCCTCTGGTGGCCCCGCACAGGTGGAGTACACTCTGCACTGCTCACCTGGACTTCACAGGCTCATTTATCCAATCCCCACCTCCCTCCCCGACAACCCAAATTACGATGGCCTCCTCTGTTCTTTGTGTTTTAGCCCTATTAGCCTTCCATGGCACCTCAAATGTGTCACAGTCATTCTCACCTTCCAGCGAGTGTCTGTGTCACTCTGTCCCAGATCATTTGGGGAAACTTCCATTTTTCATTATTCCATTCTCAGCTCAAATGTTACCCCTCTCTTTCTAAATAAGCATCCCTCATCTCTATTCTATTAACCTGTTTTTATTTTCTTCAGAACACTTACCACTACTTGAAATTATCTTGGTTACTATCTTTTTTTTTTTACTTCCACTGACAAATGCCTGGTTATTTTCATAAAAACAGTCAATGTCCTTGTTCATAACTTTTAGGTAAATAAATGATAGTATCTTTAAAACCCCTTATAGGGGTGGCCAATTAGCTCAGGTGGTTAGTACACGGGCTTAACAACAAGGTTGCTGGTTCAATCCCCACATGGGCCACTGAGATGCACCCTCCACAACTAAATTGAAACAACTACTCGACGTGGATCTGCTGGGTCCTGGAAAAACACACTGTTCCCCAACAAAAGTTTAAGAAAAAGAAAAAAGAAAAAAGAAAAACCTTATTATCTGCTCATGGCAGCAAACAGGATACTCCAACATGGGCCTTCCTCACTCAGTTGTTATAATTTACTGCTACAGAGAAGACTAAAAATTATTTTGTAATGACTATGTGAATTAAAGATTATAAAGCAACATTTATCAACTACCTATATACCAAGTTCTGCACTGCTAATCTATACTAGGAGCTGATATTTTAATTGAGCACTTGTTATATGCCAAGCAGCTTAGAAGCATGACCTCATTTAGTCCTCATATCAATGTGAATGACCCAGAGAAAGGATTCTCCCACTTCATAGATGAGGAAACTAACTCTGCGACGACATAACTTGAAGAAAGTGGAAAACCAGAAAATGACCAGGACTTTTGTTCAAAGCTGGGCACCGCAACCAAACCACCATCCTGACAACAGGTGACGTTGTGAGAAAAGCGCCCAGCTACAGGAGTTGTACGCTATATAAAGTGGGTCGAGGAGGTTCCAGTTTCAGATAAAATAATCACAACCACTCATTAACACTTTGAGTAAAGAAAGAGACAAATCACCATGATGGATACGGGTGGTTCTGTTACTTTAAAGGTCTTGAAAGTCTCACCAGACCTACTGATTTTCATTCTTCAGTGTGAAAGGAGGATATTTGGGAATTGAGTGGCCAATATTTTGTTGTACGTACCTAACATGTTGGTGTGACAGACCTTTATGGGACAGCATTAGGGAAGTGACTGTCCACTGCAGTCTCTGGACCCAGAGTCCCGAGGGCCGGTATATTTATTAAGAACTTGTTGGGAGCCCAGCACAGAATGCATGTTAGATGTGCAGTAAATGCAGAGTGTTGGATGCCCACACCAGCAGCCATCTCCCTGTCCTCAGCATAGAAGGCTACTTTTATTGAGGCAGTGATACTCCCAACTAAAAGTCTGCCTTTTCCAGCCTCCCTTGCAGCTACATATAGCTGCCTCGGTTCCACCAGAGGCTGTGAGCATCATGATTGTGTGGGACTTCTGGGAAGGCTGCTTACAGGAAGCTTATTGAGCGGGAGAGCTGCTTGTGTCTCTTGCCTGCCTGCCTTCTCTCTGCTTACTACACTTGGAACATAAATTGTAGAAGTCATGTTGGTGACCTTGAGGAAGACAGGTACTTGCTGAGGATAATGAGTCTAAATTTAAGAGGCCAACTTTCCGTTGTCACTGTAGAGTCCTTTTACCAGCCATTGACAGACCACCTCAAACTTCCTTTATGTGACTGAGAATTACACTTTCATCCTGTGTAAGCCATTGCTACTTTAGGATAGTAGTTCTCCAGCTTTGGTGGCAAACAAAACCACCTGGGGTACTTGGTAAAAATACCAAGGCCCAGGCCCTATGCTCCTTCAATAAGCCTGGGTCTCTGGGCAACAGATGATGCTAACACCTGCCAAAGTTCAAGAAACAGTGCTTTAGGCTTGTCTGTTCTAAGCTGCCGAACTTCATCTTACCGTTTCCCTTCAGGGTCAACCCCAATACTGACCACATGGCAGTCAAAAGCAATTTTATAACATCCTATTTTATTTCTGACTGAAGATCTGAATGGGGTGGCCCATTGCCAGGGTAATTTCCCATCCACTTTTTTAGGACATGGCAGATGGAGGTGGACACGCTGCCCACTCCTGGGCTGGTCTTGTTCCTGCTAATCTGACCAGCCTCTGTCCTGCTCCTTGAACGCTGCCTGGGGCAGCACAGCTGAAAGTCATCTGGGTGCAGCCACCAAGCTTCCTCCTGAGCACGGCTGTCACCTCTCCTGAGAGACACCTTCAATTCACCTTCCTTACCTTGGTGCAAAAAGGTCTGGATGAGGAACCACTGCTCTCCCCTGGCCATTGAGGCCTCACTCTGCTAGCTCACCCATCTTGCAAGCTAGCTTCTTTATTGAGGGCTTAGAGTCCAAGGATGTCTGGAGCCACCTCCTCCCACCCACAGGTTACTGGTTCAAAGTCAGTTTTTCTAAACACCTAGCTGTCTGCCCTGCCCAACCAGTAACTTCTTTTCTCTATCTCAAGTACAAAAGGATAGGCTTGTGCTCTCTCCTCTCTTCCAAAGCATATCACTTCTTCCCCGCTTTTTGCTGGGAGAACAATATTGGGCATGTGGATTGTGGAAAGAGTTTATAGCCCACCATCTCAAAGAAAAGTATTCTGGCTTTACCTAGATATAAAAGCTTAATTCTTAAGTTGAGTTCAGACAGTAATTACAAAAATCTGACTCTATTATCTGGCTCTGTCTTTTCTTTTTTTTTGGCTCCTTCTTTATATTCAGTTCCTGAGACTTAACCACCCACGCCTATCTGTTCTGAGTAAAAGCTGGTGACAAATGGGTAATGCCCTTTTTGATGCCAGCTACAGAGGGGAGTCCCACAGACAGAAGGAAGCTCAGGTGACTCACTCACCACACCCTCACTTGTCCCTGGAGGGATGCTGGCGCCAGGTGGCCCCAGCTAGAAGACTCCGGGGCTCTAGATTGACTTGCGGATAGGCTCAGGCCCCTGATAATCTGAGCCCCATGTCCTGTCATGGAGGAGAGCTGTCCCCTGTCTGATCCACGTGCACATGGCTGGCAGCCAGCAGGGGCAGCGCTCTGGCCCAGGGCTGCCCCGGACGGAAACCACCCGACACCAGGGACTCACTTCATATTTATTTCTGGGAGTGAGAGGAGTTTGAAGAGCCGCCTCCTCCCCCTCGGATGGCGTGGACGGCCGTTGGAGATGACGCTGGGTAGTGTCCAGGGCGGATGGGCTTGGCTGTATCCGACAGACAGAAAGGGGAGAAGAGACATTCAGAAAGGGCTTAAATAGCCACACCCAGATACCTCCAGGCCACATGTGAAAACCAAGAGACACGATTCTTACCAACATTACAGTTCTTCACCATCAGAGCTTTCTTCTGAAAACGGGAGGTGTGCCCCCCTATTAGTACAGTTAGCTAATCCAGGGCACCCAATGTTTTGGAGACAGAAAGAATTTATATGTCAATTATTTTCATTCAGACTGAGGAAAATTAAAAACAAAGGACTTGCAGTTTCATCTGAGGCAGATCCATTGGCCCCATTGGTTCCAAGGGCATGTGTGTAGCCCCTGAAATTGCATGCAGCATTCTAACTGTGACACATATTTCTGGGGATAGGGTCTATAGTTTTCAGTAGGTTTTCACAATGTATAAAATTCAATAAATTCAGAGTATAAAATCCAATGAACCTCTAATCTAAAGCAACATCTTAAAACTAGAAACATGAAGTTGCTGGTTTCCAGAACCTCTGCACAGCACTATCTGATGAGCAATAATAGGGCATGTTATTGGAGGCGTTTCAATCTTTTAAAAAGCCCTCTAGAGACCATCTCTAAATCCCTTTTACTCCTGTGGTTCAATCCTGGGAACTATGCCGCAGCAGCTACGCTCTTCTTCTCTGCACATGCAGAATGCCCAAATCCAGGTCCTGAAGAGGCTAACCGTCCAGGCCGCAACCCCGGCTTGGAAGTGTACCCCACTCACTGATGCCAGGCTGGGAGTCAGGCATTTCCAAATCTGCACTTACAAGGAACTTCTCTGAGGCTTGTGGCTATACACAGCTCCTTCAGGGTTCCCCCCAGGGCAGGGCAGAAGGGGCCTTTGGGCCTCGCTGAGAAATAGCTGTATATTTTAGTATATCTGAGAGCATATCTCTGTACACAGCCAAATACTTTGTCTACAGCCTAGGCCCGCCTGCCTCTCTGCTCAGCCCAGCAGCTTTGAAAACCAGCATGTACGCGGCCATCTCTCAGTGTACGGAGGTGGGTTCCCGCTCTCCCTAGATGAGTGCAGGGTGCTGGGAGGGTCCTGCAGACCTGACGGCAGCCCCTCGGATGTTCCAGTGCACACCACCCCAGGTGGCCTCAGGGCGTCAGTGCTTCTGGCCCGTGGAGTCCTCACCTTTTCGCAGGGGTCCAGGTGAGAGGACACCTATGACAGTGGGAGGGCACGTACCAATCTGGGCGGAGTGGGCCCTCCTGGCCATGTTCTTGGCCCGCACGGCCTCCTTGATGCGATCCACCTCCTGCTGGTAGCGCTTGCGGTCCCGCATGGCATTCTCCTTGGCCTCCTTCAGCGCGCTCTCCAGGGCCTTGACGCGCTCCGCCGTGGCACGCAGCCTCTTCTCCAGCTTGGGCAGCTCACAGCGCAGGTCTGCGTTGTCCCGTACCAGCTAGGGGCAGGGGTGTGTGTGGTGAGTTACCAGGGGGACAGGGGGGCGGGCAGCAGGAGCAGACCCATCGAGAAGCGGTTGGGGCACGGGGTGGGGCAGAGAATGTGCTAGGAAACCAGCTAGCAGCCAACTCTGCGGCTGACTGACCACACCCTACCGGGTGGAAAGTCCCAGTGACCATCAAGTCTGGGTGTAGCAAAGGAAAATAAAAATCCCATACTCTGGGAGTCCAATTTTCTATATATATGATTCATGGGTACCAGGAAGGGAGAAGGGGTGTAGTATAAAACGAAAAGCCATTTCTAGTCACCAGAAACTTTCAGGCTTGGGCAAGATTTACTCCTGTCTTGTTTGGGTGGGTGGGTGCGGGGGACAGGGTGTGAAAGCTAAGAAATGGAAAGCAAAAGCACTCAGTGAAAGACACATGCTCGAGAGTCTCTGAAGGGCCCCCTTCCGTGCAGGACCCACTGTCCACCGCAGCATCTGGTTTGGACCCCGCTCTGCAACAGGTAACTTGGGGGTACTGCTGCTTCTTTCGTGACTTAAGAGCCTCAGTTAAGAAGCAACAGGCTTCCCCCTGGGTGAGGAGCGGGCTCAAGAGCCAGCTCTATTTCCTGGCCATCTGACTTGGTGCCAGTCATTCGAGCCCTGCTAATCTCGGGCTTCTCATCTATAAAAAAAGACATTAACAGGACCACTGTGGGAATCTAAAGAAACGTTTGGAAAATCGGCAAGTGCTATATGAAGGTGGAACTATGGCTGGTCCACAGCTCCGTGCTTCACCCCTGGATTCCTAGCACCAGCTCCAGTGCTTGGCAGAGAACATAAAATAATTCCTGAATTTCAGAGCCCTATTCCCTGGCGGTTTTGCTTTCATATATCTCATCAACAGTTTGTTTGGATGACTCCTACCATGTTGAATCTGTGGTCCTCCCTCTGGGGAAAAATGTCCTTCATCAATAAAGTTGAAGGGCACTTAACAGGTCAGAGGAATGACATCCCTCAGCCATGTGGCCCATAAAGATGGACCCTTTCTATCACATGCCAAATAGTCATGAACATCCAGCATTCCAACAGAAATGAGACAAATTATATGCCTAAGTCACCAGTAGATTTGGACATGGTTATTGCTCTCTGTGATTCTAACAAACTCCAGGGCATCAAAAGAACATAACAGGTTGCCCAAGAAATAGAGCAATAGAGCCGAGAGGGGGCCAGTCCTGGTCCTGGTCCTCCCATCCATGGGATGAAGCAAGTCTGCTTCCTCATCTGTAAAAGCAAGGGGCCTGGACCACTTCAGGGGTGTCCACGTCGCCTTCTGTGGAGTCTTGGGGTCCAGGGGGCCTGGGAGGCATCATGCGAGACACTGAGGCCAGTTAGGGTTGGGACGGAAGCAGGATGAAAAGGCAGGATTCTCAACACCCCACTCCCCAAGCCCCAGAGAACTCAAACTCAATTCCTTATATTTGGCTTTGATAAAATAAAAGTATTTTACACATAAGGGAAGTCGCTGAGGACCAAAGGATTCCCAGGACCCTTCCAGCACGAACATTCCTCAGTATCAGAGCCGTCTCCCACATTATGGCCAAACCTAGCGGGGCTCTGCTCCCCAGAGAAGGAAGCTGGCCAACTCCTACCTGTTTGTGAACCTTAGTGAGCTGCTCCAGGTTATTCTCCAGGAAGGAAATTTTCTGCTTCTGGGCAGCACTGCCCCCTCCATCATCGCTGTCTAGCTCCACGCTCTGCATCGACACCAAGAGGTCAGTGAGACAAGCCTTCACTTAGTGTGTACAATGCATTCTAAATCTTTTTTTTTTTAAGTTCCCAATCCCACCAAGCATTAGTCTGAAAATGAAATAAATAGAAGTTCTAGAAGTTTAGTCTCAATGACCTTTCCAATTTCCTTGGTTAATGACAAAAGTGTTAAAAGTGTTATTTTTAAAGGGTTGGGGAAAAAATTTCAAATCTCTTGAAACATACAGATTAGTTCTGTACATTTTGTGAAATACACCTCTCCCTTGCAGGTAGATAAATAGAGACTTTTCTTTTCAAAAGAAAGTGTTCCAAAACTTACTAAGAAGAACCAATGCGGAAACATAAACCCAAGACCTAAAGTTGATTTCAAACATCACAGCTGAGGGCCAGCCGAGTGGCGCATTGGTTGAGAGCTGGCTTGGGACGCCAGCAGCCCCGGTTTGGATCCCACATGGGAGGGCCAGAGACATTGCCCTCTAAAAAAATTAAATAAAATTAAACCAACAAACACACAAACGAACAAAAAACACAGCTGAGATAACAAATCACCAAGCTGTGGGCAAGTATCTATTAAGCTCTCATTGGGACTGTCCCTGGCTTCTGCTTGTCCCTTCCGCTTCCACTTCCATGAAGTTCCTTAATGAATCCATCTCAAACTAGTCACAGCATCTGAGTGCTGTGCTGGGTAAACTCTTGAAGTTTATCAGATCTTGAGACTGCCCTCCCAGCACTGCCAAGCTGAGCAGCCAGACAGGTTGGGAAATACATGTGCAGACACGTCCTGAGTCCACAAATGGCAACGCCGGCTTGCCTCATCTGATTACAGAAGAGATCACCATCCTTCTTCTTCTGAGAGGTAATGGCTAGTATGAGTATCTCAAGCCTGTGTGTCTTCAGTCTAACACCAAGGTTCTCAAACTTCACCAGGAGAAGGATTTGTTAGAACTCAGGTCTCGGGGCCCCACCCCCAGTCTCTGATTCTGTGGATCTCGGCGGGAGCGCGGAGGGGTGTCTGAGAATGTGAATATGCAACAAGGTCCCAGGTGACCACACTTTGAGAACTGCTGGTCCTTCCTAGAGTTTTATATCATGAAATCAGGGCAGTCTGATCTCAATCTCTTCACCTTCCCTCTGAACACCTCCTCTCTCCAACTGAACTTTTGCAGTACTTGTCATAACCTCTCTAGTCTCCCTTCTCCATCACCTCTGCTCTGGCCTCTGTCTCCCACCTGGTCCAGGTCCTATGGGTATTTCTATTTTGATAATCATGGTTTCTACCTACCTGCCTGACCACTGCCATTCAGGCCTTGAAATCGCCCATCATCCCCTACACCCGTTTCTTTATATTTTTATCTCCAGACTTCCAAACTCATTAGACCCATGCTGTCAGGGCCCACGGCAAAGCCATGCTCTGACCCTCAGCTGGACACTCACGCTGCTGCTCAACGATCCTTTTCCTCATCCCTAGCCACTTCCCCCACAGCTGCCTGAGCCTCCACTGGTCTCTGTGGGTGCCCCAGTCTCTTCCTTGCTTCTCCATTGAGGATGGAGCCTCTATATTAACTCTTACCATTGTTACTACTTCCTGCAAAAGTCTCCAACTTGACTTCTCCAGTTCTCTCTGGGAAAATGTGTCAGTTCCCCTACCATGCCTAACACATCCATCTATGCTAATAGTTCTGTTCCCCTTGGATCTGACTCTAGCAATCACCTCCTCCTTTTTTATTGGGTTGTTGGAAAAGTCATAACGCATTTTTCCAATGAAAAACAGAAAAATATGTCATGACTTTTCTGACAACCCAATATATAGTTCACCTCTTTCCCTTGGTCTATCACAGACACACACATCATGCACACTTTTGTTACGTATAGCCTCCACGCTATTATGCCTCTGGACATGGCCCATAACTCCTTGTCCATCGCTTCTAAACACTTGAAGAGTAGCCCTCTTGCTGCTTCCACCTCTCCTCCCTCCTTAAACCTCGGCAAACTCCCTGAGATCAAAGCAGCTCAGAGCAGAAGGCTCACAGACCTCATCCCCATCGTATCTCTGGCTCTCCCCAGCTGTGCGATCTTGGTCCAGTTATTGAACCTCTGGGCCTCTCTCCACATCTGCAAAACAGAACACTAGGCACCACTTCCATGGTTGTGGGAAGAGCTTCAGGCACAGGACACTACAGGGCTTCATCCACTGGCCTCGCCCCACTGGCCCCCTAGAGGCCAACACGAGGCGCTCTCCTCTGTGTCTATCATTGCTCGCCAGGCTTCGGGGATGCTGTCTGACAACACCAGTCTGGGTTTTCTCTGCACTGTGCACAGTGCCTTTCACACTGTGGTCAGACAAATATGCGTCCGTTTGAAATGAAGTCTTGGGAAAGGATTATAACCTCCTTTTTACTAAGAAGGAAAACTCAGATGGAAAAATGTTCCCCAGTGATTTTCGCCTCTAGCACATTCTTTTAATAACATTCTCTGGCACGAAGTAATTAATGTTTAAGCATAACCAGCCCCAATTTAAGCAAGTAATACTTCAACTGAAAATGACTCTTTCTGTCCATCTTTGCTTTGCTTCTCAGTCTCAGTCACACAAAATGGAACTTACTTTTTTAACCCGGGCGGTCAGATCCTGGACGAAGAGTTTACGGAGGTTATGCAGAGTCTGCAGTTCTCGAGACTGGAAGAGAAGATGGTTGAAATGCCGCTTAGGAGGGACACACACAAAACTGACTGCCCATGTGGCAGTAGACAATCACCCGCAGCCACCTGCCCACCTGCTCTGCGAGCCCACCGTCAAGGCCGTGGTCCCCCATCTCCTCCGACTTGCTCGCCCCCCACCCAGCGTTCCCTCGGCAGCACCCTTGGGTGCCGGTGCAGAGGCTGGAAAAATCAGTGAACCGCAAACTAGAACAAAGCCTGCTCATTTGCTGTACTCTGAGTGGAACCCTTTTTTTCTCCCTCAACCGCAAACATTCATAAGTTTTTCTCACCAAAATTCCTAATGGGTTGTGCTGTACCAAAATGACTTCGATTTTGTCTTCTAATTTCTCACATATGCATTAAATATAAGGTCAACAAGGTTAAAGGAAAATGTAGACACAATTTCTCCCACCCTAATGACTGACCATTTTCATGTCTCTACACCCGCTTCTGGTCCCCAGGTCTGTTTGGTCTGCATCACTGCGCTTATGCATAAGGCAGTTTTAGTTGAGATTAAATGAGATGATCTTTTTAAAACACGTAAAAACAGTTTCTGGCGCATAGGTAGTGCTCAGTAAACATTAGCTAGTTTTAATTTATTGGTGCATGATATTTGACAGCCTATTTCCTCATTAGGTTTTTCCTGTTTCCTTTTGTTGTGGTGGTTATTGTTGTTGTCATAACCTTCAGTTTAATTAACTTCTTAGGGGCCTTTTTCTTCCTTCATTCTAGATTATTTGCTCCAAATAAACCCTTAGGAATTACGATTGCTGCACCAAGGGCCCGAGTCAAACTTGGTGACCTTTATTAACAAGATCAGAAAAACCGAAATCCTTCCTTCTATTCAGGTCTCCATGTATTATGATTAGTTCCTTACAAACTACTTTTCCCATAAGGGAGGACAAGAGACATAAACTCGCATTTATACTTTTCAATTTGTCAAGTTGACCTACTTTGACACAAGATGTCAAGGGATGCAGCTCATACGCACTCACAGAAAAAAAAAAGGAAGAAATAGGCTATACAGCTTTGGAAACACTAAGTTTCTCGGAATAAAGGTTCTATGTTAATTTAGATCTTATGACTGAGCCCACTTTTGCAATTCTGGGTTGAAATGAGAAGCACCTGAAGTCAATTGCTTCCTCCAATGAAGCAAATTACTTTCTGCAGGAAGCCAAAAGGGCCTGTTGTTATGAAAACGGGTGCACATGGTACCGGCCTAAGGCTTAGCCACCTTCCAAGGCAAGTGCAGGGGTGCGGCTCAGTGCCCACATTTCTGCAGACACGCTCTTGCCCGCCCCTGCCTGAGGGAGCTCAGTCCCCAACCCCCTGCCCTGCACACTCTCCCTCCCACTTCAGGGATTTTATTACTGATTAAACTGTAATCATAGTAAATACTTTGCATGAAAAACGCCA
Organism: Aselliscus stoliczkanus; assembly: GCA_033961575.1. Lineage (NCBI taxonomy): Eukaryota > Metazoa > Chordata > Mammalia > Chiroptera > Hipposideridae > Aselliscus > Aselliscus stoliczkanus. Next base: position 103,589,684 of record CM066731.1, on the reverse strand, counting down.
CCACATCAAAGGGAAATGAGAAGTCATGGTACCTTGTCAGAGGGCCGGGCATTTCCTTGGGCATAAGTACCAAATAATATGGAATATCAAGTTTGGTGACTTTCCCTCATGTTTGTTTTTAGGTGCACTCAACAGTTGGGAAGAGGCGGCTAAAGAACTTTCAAATAGCTTGTAAGACATACTCACGCATATTCATGCTTAGGTGACTATTATTTGGCTTCCTATAGGAACAAATTCTCCTCCATCATATTCATTATCATTCCCCAACCCTACTCAACTCACTTCCCTCAGATCTTTCCCCGACACAGGCCACTGCCCTCTGTGTAAAAGCTCAGGGCTTGGGCCGGCCGAGTGGCACAATGGTTAAGCGCTGGCTTAGCGCTGGCTTGGGAAGCCAGCAGTGCCGGTTCGGGTCCCACAAAATAAAATAAAAAGCTCAGGGCTTAGCTTCCTGGCACAGTGGACAGTGAGGGTGGGGCCAGCGAGGTGGAAATGGGGAGCCCATGCACGCAGCAGGAGGTTGCTCCAGCCCCAGAGCCTAGGCAAAGTGTCATGTTAAAGCAAGATGGGCTGCCAGTGGGGACAGAGACGGTCCTCAATGGCCAGTCCCTCAATGGCCAGTCGGTCTTTTCCAACATCGTTCTTCGGGGTTGGCGTCACGGACTCCCACCCCAGGACGCAGGTTCCATCCTCCACCCCCATCCCGCCCAAACACTCAAGGAGACAGAACAGGCCTTGAGCTAGGGAGGGCCCAAGAACGGTCAGCCAAGGACAGCGAGCCTGTTTCTAAAGAACATTTACAGCTCGGGGAGGATTATGTTGGAAGTTAAGTGAAAACCTTCAAGACTAAAATGGCATATACTGGGCCAGCCGAGTGGCGCATTGGTTAAGCGCTGGTTTGGGGATGCCAGCGGCCCCGGTTCGGATCCCACATGAGGGCTAGTGACACTGCCCTCTACAGCTAACAACAGCTCCACCTGGAGCTGGGCTGTGCGAGCCCCGGTGATGGTGTGGGCTGCAGCCCCTGCTGCAGTGGGCTGCCATAGGCTACAGTGAGTGGCCCGCAGCCAGCGTGAGCGGCTGGCAGCCAAGCGTGAGCTGCCAATAGCCGCGGTGAGCGACATCCAGAGGCTAGCGACCGATCTGCCTCAGCCGGGAAGAGCGCAATGACGATACCAACAGTGAAGCAACATCCTCCGCAACTAGACTGAAGAACAAAAAGACAGCAACTTGTCTGTTCCCCTTCCCCGATTCCCCAATAAAATCTTAAAAAAAAAAAAAAAAAAAAAGGCATATACTGGGGGATTCCAAACTCTTTGGGTTAAAAAGCATATGTGTGCCATGTGTTTGAGTGACTGAGTGTGTGAGGGGTGAGAGGGAGCAGGCATATGAGTGTGTGTGGGGGGGGAGGGATGTATAAGTGTGAGTGTGGGAATGTGAATAAGCAGGTGGGAGGGGGAGAGAACCCATGGATAGATATAAGGAGGCCAGTGGGGAAAATGTGGTGTTAAAAAATGTACTCAAGGGGCAGCCAGTTAACTCAGCTGGTTTGAGCGCAGGCTCAAACACCAAGGTTGCTGGTTCAATTCCCACATAGGCCAAGGAGCTGCACCCTCCACAACTAGATTGAAAGAACTACTTGACTTGGAGCTGATGGATCCTGGGAAAACACACTGTTCCCCAGTAAAATTTCTTTGAAAAAGAAATGTATTGGGGGCTGGCCAAGTGATTCAGTTGGTTAAGAGCTCACTCAAGAGTGTGAGCTGAGCTCTGGGCAACAGCAGTTCGATGCCCAGCCCGAGCTGAGCTGCCACTGAGCTACCAACAGGTGGCAGGATTGCTCAGCTAAAAAAAAAAATGTATTCAAAACATCAAAAAGGCAAAAGAAGATGTTCAGAGTGGGTAAAAGAGAATGCATGAGCGTCTGAGAGTGGGTGTGTGGGTGTGTCAGAAAATGTGAGAGTTAAGATGAGCAACAGTGTGAAGGTGAATGAGTGCATGTCAATGAGCAAAACTGTGTGTGTGAGAAAGTGTGAATAATCATCAGTGAGTGTGAGTGTGTTAAGGGGGTGTACTGAGTGTGTGTGAGCTGTAAGAGCTTGTGTATGAATGGGAGTGAAGGCATGGAGTGTGTGCATGAGTGCAGGTGTGAGAATGTGAAAGTGAGGGCATGTGGGTATGACTGCGTGGTGTGGTATAAGTGAGCTTGGGTGTGAAGGCATATGAAGTGTGACAATGTGTGTGTGAGATAGTGAGTGGTTGTGCATGAGTGTGGGTGAGGGAACTGTGAGTGTGAGTGAGTCTGCAAGAGAAAGGGAGGTCAAAGAGTGAACATCTGTGGAAGGGTGGGTATGATGGGGTCAGAGTGTTCGTGGTGCAAAGCAAAATAAGATATTGAAATATCACTTATCTCTGGCTGTTGGGAATATAGTTACCATTTTGATGTTCAATATTTTTTTGAATTCTTATAATCATAATTCTGAATATCACTTCTCTGGTAAAAACAGATATACATGCAGCTATTTCATGTCATCCTTTTAGTTCCCCCTACAGCCATCCGCAGTCTTGCCCAGCATGCCTAACAGGTCTGTCACCTTACTTCTGTCCTGAATGGCTTGTGCCCTGTTCTTCCACTGGCTTTGAGAATCAACTAGGCCAGAGGGCAGCCTGAGGGGCAGTCTTGAGCAACCACTGCCTACAGCCTTGGGTCACCAGGTTCTTGGAAACAGGCTCAGCCCCACAGAAATTTCCAAGGCACATGAATGGAATCAAAATGTATGGTTGTATCTATATAACAGTGTCTCTCTATTGTACCATGTGAAATGACTGGACATGTTTCAACAAATTGAGAGGCCATGCTTGGATGGTCTGCCTTCAAACACAGGCGATGTGCCTCTCTGAAGAGCCCTCAAGGCTGGAAGAGGCAGGCAGCCATTCTGCAGAGCCACTAAAATGGAAGTTGACCAGAGGAGACAAACCTAATAAATTCAGATGAGGACAGAGAAAACCAGCTGGGATTTCCAATGATGAGCTCATCCAAAGGTAAATGGATCTGTTACTCCCCTAACCCAAACCCTACACATCTCAGGGCAACTTGACCTCATCACCTTGATCTCTCCATGTACACCTCCTAACTTATTTTTCACTTGGCCACAGCCACACTGACCTCCCTGCTGTCCCCCAACATGCCAAGCATGCGTTCACCTCAGGGCCTTGGCACGGGCAGCTGCCTCTGCCTGGAAGGCTCTGCCCCAGACATCTCCATGGCTCGCTGCTTCAAGTCCCTGATCAAATGTCACCGCCTCATGGAGCCTCCCCACCACCCTGCTCCTCACTCTCTATAACCATCCAATGGAGTGCATGATTTACTTCCTTATTATTCGTTGTGTGTCTCCCTGAGCTAACAGTAAGCTTCATAAGAGCCAGGATCTTATCTGTTGTGTACCGGTGCATGCCAAGCATCTAGAAGGATGCCAGCCTTTAGTAGGTGTTTCATAAATATCTGTTACTGTTGAATGGAAGAAAGTCACAAAGTGCAGAGGCTGTAAAATTGCAGGCACTGATTTGCAATTTAGTTCAATTCTAACCGGGGGTTCTAGGATTATAGTACTAATCAAGGATGGATGGATGGATGGATGGATGGATGGATGGATGGATGGATGGACTGATGGTAAGTCATTCTGTCAAGAGCTGGGGAATTAATTCAACAACTCTCACTTTCCCAAAGGATATTTTATGTCTAAAAAGATACACAAAAGGTGTGCACAGATAGAACTTCAGAATAAACAAATTCAACAAATCATAAACTAATCTGATCTTTGAGACTACAATGTGTTGGGAAACATGTTGACATACCACTGTCTCTTCCAGCCCTTTGAGGTCCTCCCTGGCTTGTTCCCGTTTGTCATTGAGCAGTCTAAAAAAACAAAACGGAATCATGAACCACCAAGGGGGCATCAGAGATCCCCGTAGGTACCACTGGCATCTTCAGAAATATAAACAAAACAAACCAACGTACACAAATAGCCATTGTCTGTTTTTAAATTGCCCCAACTGACCCAGCCTATTTGAGTATCCGAATCCCCAAAATAGACTTTTTAAGACCTTCCGGGGATGAGACAAAACAGGGGAAATCTTTCAAGTGCACTCACAGGAGCTTTGCCAGTTTCATTTCTCTCTCTTGGTCCTCGATCTTCAGCTTGTTATAATCAGAGCTGAGCTTCTCTTGTTCCAGTTGCAGTTTCTGATTCAAGCTGAAATCGAGAGGAAAAAAGCAATCCATTCTACATCAATCTAAAATTTCAAGTCATCCCGAAAAAGACGTGGTTCTGTTCCAACCCCATTAGTTCTGTGCAATAAAGGCAGCAATTCTGGAGGGTTTTGAGGGATCAAAGAACAACCTCCCAGCTTCTTCCCTGCCCAAGTGAAAACCAATTTCTAGGGAGCATCTAAGAGGCATGAAACACTTGGCTTTGAGGATGTATTTATAGTTGGCTTGTGCACGAGTTTCAAGGGGGAAATAATGAGATGGGTAAAGGCTGATATTTTCAAACAGAAAAAAGAGTGCCCGTCACAAGAATTCTGCCCTGTCTGCCCTACAGACAGCATTCACCCACTCAGGAAACCTTATTTGGATATTCGACCTCCCTTTCCTCTCTGGTCCCATGTCCTGAAAACATCTCCTATATCCAAGTTGCTGGCTGACACAGGGACACTTCCACTCTGTGAAGTCCTCGAGGGGGGGACAGACAGAGGAAACACAAAGCAAGTCCAGGATCTCTGAAAAACAAGAACCTTGCCATCTGGTTGGGGGCATCTGGTCAACAATGACATCAGCCCAGCACTTACAAACCCTTTTGTAGCCATGCCTGAGTGACTGCAAGGAACAGATTATACACCCTCTGAAGGAAAACTCAAGAGTCCCTTTGAGAAGCGCAGGCCCAGGAAACAATGCCCCCTGCTAATTTGCTCCCTCTTTCTCGCCTTCCTTCCTTCCCTCTTCTCCTCTTCTGATTGAACATTTTGAGAATGATCTAGATAGGGAACATGAGGCATATGTGAAGGAGAACGCATACCATGAACCATAGCATGGGGGTGGCCGGAGGAGAAGAGGAGAGGCAAGGCTTTCCTCAGGCAGATTGTGTGCACAGAGCCCGTCATACCATTTACTCTGTCGCTTCAGCTACCATTCTCCTCCTTTTAAATGCCAATGTGTTGTGGGAGCAGCTCACATACATTGACAAGAAATTTGGCTCAGTAGTTGGAAGGATTAGACTCGATTCCTATTTAGCAGTGTGACCCTCAGTAAACCACTTCACCTTGCTTCCCATATAGAGACCCATATCTTCATCTATAGAAAATGGGAGGAGACCAGGCAAAACCTTTGGTCTAGACTTCGGGGGGCAGGGGCAGGGGTGGGGGCGTCAGTGGATAGAACTGTATTTCAACAAAATTGGTTTTCTTTGTTTTACTATGTCTTTTATTTGGGGCATTTGAAAACACTATTTTGTAAAGAGGTTCAAATATTGCCCAGGGTCTCACTGTGCCAAAAAGTCAGAATGCCTGAAGGCACCTCCCAGCTTGGTGACTTGTATGACAATGAGGCGGGCAGGTAAGAGAGGATGAGGGAGAGACAGCTATGGAGCAGGGGCCCTTCCTGGCTGGGACAGGACAGGAAAATGGCCTTGAGGTGTCACCAGAGACAGGCTACAATGGTGCCACCCCAGTAAATGTCACAGGCCCCCAGCACAGACACAGGGCAGTGCGGGTACCTCAGAGTTGTGTGTGGAGCTGACTGTCTTCTCTGGAGTCTTTACTGACCTATCAAAACCGGAGCCTGGGCCAATTTGGGGTTTTTTGTTTGCTTTTTTATTTTTTGTACTTTTATACAGACAGTGTCCCCACCTACTGGGACATGTGTTTACCCAGCTGAGTCACCAACATAGCCCTGCTCCATGGGGGCGAACTGGGAAGGGCAGCTGGGCTCGCCTGCCACCTGCCCACCAGCGCCCCCTGAGGCTCGGCTCCAGATGGGAGAACAGTCCTGGGGAGCAGCCTGTGCGGCCCCTGCGGCCCAGGACGGCAGAGGCCCCGGCTGACAGCCACATCCTCCCAGGCTGGTCCAAGAGCTATGACCACCCCCCAAACCCCAACAGCCCCCCATGCCAACTCACTCCCGAATTTCATCAATGATTTTCTGCTTCTCCTCAATTTCATCTCGAAGTCTGGACAGCTGCTTCTGGTGAGCCTCCCGGTGGCTCTCCATCTGCTGCTCCAGCGCCTTCTGCGAGCCAGGCCAAGAGAAATGTGTCATCCACTTGTTGGCCCTCAGCTCACACTGTGACAAGCTCCGAATCGCTTCTACCTCTGTTGCCCCTAGACTGTCAGATCCCCAAACTGGGGCCCCCCACAGCCCGCCATGCTTTACTGGGATGACAAAATGGAGTGGACCCTAGAGGCCAACTTGCCCATTAATTCAATAGGTTTCCCACGACCGTCTTTCTGCAGCTCACCTGAGCTACACAGCTTCTTTAGTCCCATCCATCAGAGGCCACAGGCCTCTTACTACCCGGATGACTTCGGACAAGCCACGTAGCCCGTGTGAGCTGACCTTCCTCACCTGCACAATTTAGATCATTGTTCCTGTGCTGTGCACTGCAGGCTGATGGTGGTGTTCCAAGGAGACTTTTACATCAAAACGACATGAAACCAGAGGTGGGAGGTGGGGGGTGGGGGTGGGGGTGGGGGTAGGGTGGAGCCCATCAGGGTGAGGCGGGATCCTGCCATAGGCTTCACTTTAACTATGGGCTCCAAGTTCACCCAAAGCTAATCAAAATTCTGCATTTTCTCGTGTCTCATGTTATTTACCTAAAAAAAAAAAATCTCATTTCCCAACCATTTTCCTTTACTGTTTAAAATGTAATCAAAAATAAAGATCTCTGTGTTTAAGACAGAAATTCAAATTTGGCATGTTTCTGTAAAAAGGTAGAGGGGAGAGATGTTTACTTCCATTCAAAGGAGGGGCAAGCATTTCTTCAGGAGTCAGTCTGACAGTGTGGCCTAGGCAGAGCCTGGGAGGTGCTGCTCTTTCCCTCTTTGTCAAGAACAGGGAAGAAAAAAATGTACAAATGCAACATAACTGCTAAGTACAGACCTCCCGGGGTTTCTGGACACGTCCGTCTCCATCTCATGTCTAAGCCAGCCCACACTCGGAGAATGGCTCCGATGGCCCAGCATCGGTCCCTCTCCTCTCCCTCCTACACTGCCACGCACATCTCTGAAGGAGGCAGATTGTTCTAGAACAAGAAAGCCCAGTCCGAGCACAGGCTGGGCTTAGGGGAAGCTGAGGGGGAGGGGAGCGCACACACCTTCATTTCCTCAGCATCCTGCAGCCTCGTAAGATGTTCCTTTTCCTTATCCTGGAAGCTGACTTCATGCATTTTTTCTGTTTTGAATTTTAAAATGATGATTTCAGATTTAACTGGTGGACTCACACCCAAAAGTAAAAATTAAGAAAAAAACAAACAAAAAAAGAAGAACAGTAATGGAGTGCAATAGCAGCTTATACCACCCATTACAACCAACGGTGTGAAGGGGGGTGCCTCTGAAGGACTTCTGGCTAAAGCAACACTGACCAACTGACTGCTCCTGGGACATTACCGAGGTCTGGGGGGCATGACCATTGTAGGGGGAAGGTGCTAACCTGGAGCAGGCCATTCTAGAACTGACCTGGCTGTCTATCACCTCACACCTGGGAGGACTGGTCCCCTACCTGGCCTTGTGAATGACCCCTGAGGTAAAGTACATAAATGTGATTTGTGGATTATAAAGGAGCGCTCTGGGAAGGTGAGTGGCATTTGGATTGATGCCACTATTAGAGTTCCAGAAAGAGCTAATTTACCTCCCATGAGTAAACTGTATGTTCTCTAAGAATCTGGAGCAGGAAAACAACGTAAGGATAAGAACAAAGAAATATAAAATCATGCTCTCCAGATTAACCGGAAGGCCACGTATTTGGGACAGGGCTGCCGTGTGGCACACCTGGGGGGCCAGTCCCAGCTTTCTCTTGGCCAGTGGCCCCTGAGCACACCCTGCAATGGACAGCCTGAGTTGGGGGATGGGGGTGGAGGAAGCAAATGGTTTAAAACAGAGACATTCAAGTCACTACGTTTCCTTTCTAGCTTGTTTCCCTTTATTTCAGGTCTTCTCACTTCTATTTTATTTCTACCCAGTGGCATCACTGTAGAAGCAATTTACTAAAGTTCTCTTTTGTGTCAGTTTTGGGTGGAATGTTCTATTTCTAACATTCATCCATTATCACACAAAGAAAACAAGACAAGGTCAGAGCGGGAGGTGGGTATGGTCTTCCTCTTTTTTAATTTGCCTTGGCATTTGAAACAAAATATATTTACTGAGCAAATAATAATGTAACAATAAGAGAAACAAAAAAAGGTTGACAACATTACCAATCCGATGACCCTATCAAAATCATTTTCATCACAAATAGTAATGTGTAGGCCTTGGAACACAAGCATCCATTGCTTTTTAAATGTTATAACCACAGTAAAAATTACATATTATGATTTTTAATCCAAGGTTGCATTGCAAGCATTGTTGCAGTCTTCATGTGCTTCACCTCCAATATGGAAAAAAAAACACGTTTTATTCAACCACATACCATAGTTCATTTAACTGAAGGACCTTTAGGTGTTTCCCTTTTTTCTACTAATATAAGTAATTCTGCAATGAATATTTGAGATTCTAGGATCAAAAGGTATGAAAAGTGTTACCATTATTAATATGGTTTTCAAAATGCTTTCCCAAAGAACTCTTAACAATTTTCATTGGAAATCATAATATGTGTGTTCCTGTTTCACCGCAACGCACATATTCCTTCCTAATCCTGTTCCACTTTCTGCATTTCTAGCCACCTTTCTTGAATTTCTCTTATTTATTCATATTTATTGCTTCCTGTGTCGGGTACTTCCCTAAGCAAAGGGAGTTGGGAGGCTGCTGGCAAAAGGAAGAGCTTGTTCAAAGGATGGAAGGTTTAGGTAAGCCACTGCTAGTAATTCAGACTTTAGATTCAGAAAACAGGATACCATCGAAGGGTCAGAGGAATGGGGTTGGGCGCAAGACAGAATTTGATTTTTGAATAGTCCCTTGGGCAATGGCTGCCCTCAAGCAGACTGAAGATGGGACTCTTGGTAGATGGGTGTAGTCACAATTCTTAATTAGGATTCAGGACGATGGTAATGAAGACACAGATGAGCAGAACCAGAGAGGCCTCTGTCAGATTGAATGGACAAGCTTTGGTGACAGAATGGAGGCAGGAGGTGGAGAAGGGAGAGGATTCTGACTCGGGCAGCCCAGTGGACTGAGGGAAAATGGGGAGAGGAGACATATAAGGTGGGGCAGTCTTCTAGATGTTTTTATGCCCCCCCCCCATTATACCACTGTTGTCAGCAGACCTTGAAATGCTTCAGTTGAACGAAACTAAACATGATGACTGCAGCCAACTGGAGAGCATCTGATTTAGGCCAAAAGTTTGACACCTGCATAGTAGTCAATTATTTACCTTGGGCTCGGAGCTTGGCCAGCTCTTCACTGAGCGAGTCTTGGGACTCTTCCAACTGTCTTCTTTTCTGTTCCATGTTCTGCATGTAGTCTGTCAGGGACTTGATCTTGGCTTCATGCTTTAAACAAAGCAAACAGACAAGTAGGAGGAGTGAATGACTAGCAAGCAGTCATTCCAGCTGGCCTGGGGCTGTCCGATGGGAACATGCAATGGAGGAGGAGTTCTTGAGTCCCTTTTTAAGGTCTAATACCCACAGGGTACATATTCTGCCCTTTGCTTGGGATCCGGGACCACGGGCTAAGAGGGTCCTCTATTCCTCCCATGTGCTTCTCTGCTCCATGCTCCACATGCCCCCCCCATGGCCACGCCCCCTCCTCACCATCCCCGTGAGTCGGACACCAAAGCCCAGGCTGGTGGTCCTCCTCATGGAAAATAGTGTGTGCTGGAGAGAGAGGGGCTGAGAAATGTCTGGGGCTGAGGGCTGAACCTCTGTAAATCACATATTATGGCTTTTTTTTTTTCCTGTCTCTCAAACTCACCAATTCCTATCTCATGGACTTTGCATTTTACATTTTCCTCTCCCTAGTAAGCTCTCCCCTCAACATCCCAGATATGAACTTGACTAGATCCTTTATTACTCAGGCCCCAATATTTTCTCATACATGATTTATCTTATCTAGTTTCTTACTTGTTGTTAGTTCCATGAGGGCATAGAGTAAGTACTTACTAAATATTAGTAGAATGAATGAATGAATGAATGAATGGGATCTCATTGACTAAGGATAGTAGTCACTTCTAGGCAGATGATAATACACAGACACCATCCCCCATCCCCACCTCCACCCCAAATCTATAGGGTTCACGCTAAGACAGACTGAGACCCAGAAGACTGAGCTCTAATCTAATGAAATGGGACTTGGTCAGAGCACTCATTTTATAAGCACAGCTTTTGGTGAGGAAGATGAGTGTAAGCAAAGAAGACAATAGCATTTTAGCTAAAAACATCTTGTCAGATTGCTTAGATCGTGTCAGAAAAGAGATAGCCAAGGTTTCTCTTACTTCTGAAGCCCAGCAAATAATGATTGAGTCTTTAACTTTTGTAAATTGTAGCCGAGTACAAAACAACACCTGATGGAACACTGAACTTGGTGCAAATGTAGAACAAAACGCTGACTAACACAGGTATTCTGTAGCCTCGGAACATCCTAATATTCTTGACTCCTGTCTCACATACCCAAAGTCAGTGTCACTCTGAGACCTGGCCAATGGGAGCCCCAGTCCTGGGCCCCGTACTGTGAAGCACCCCACTTGGGCCATTCCCTGGCTGTACCCCATTCCCCTGAGTAGAGTTCACAGGCCAAGGGACTGTGCCCACCTGGAACCCACATTCCCTCTAGGCCACATTCTGAGTACCAGGAACCTAGAAACTCCCTACTCCAGTGGCCGTAAGGCCATTCACAGGGCTCGCACTGCTGTGTCCATCATCCATTTACACAGATTACAGCTGACACAGTTACAGAGCTCCCTTAGTTCACAGAAAGTGCAGACTGGACTTGCACGCAGAGGCTGGTGCATCCAGATGGAAAGAGAAGACAGTGGGCTGCAGGCCACAGGGCATCCATTTGTCCTCTGGCCTTGACCTCCAACTGCCAGGTGCAGGGCTGCCCCAAAGCACAGCCACCGGTATAACAGGTGACCTGGATATCAGGCTTGAGGTGCACTGTGCCCTAATGTTTATCATTTTTCTTCTCCATTTTTACAAATTATAGAAATGTGAAACAGTAGAGCAAATCCAGAAAAAGTGCTGTAAATTTTGACCACAAGTCATTTCAATTTATCAACTAAGTTGACCCTAAAACAATACAGGTTTGAACAACATGGAATTTTTCCCCCCATAAACACCTATACAGTTTTCAATCCCCAGTTGGGAGTATACGAATGTGGAGGGCTCACTGTATGCACTGACCATTTATATAGGGCACTTGAGCATTCATGGATTTGGTATCTATGCGGGTCCTGGAACCAATCCCCTCCAGATTCCAGGGGTAGTTAAGTGTTTGGGGAGTCAGAAGTTATATGTGGATTTTTAACTGTGCCGCTCGTGAGGGGGTGGGGGTGGGGTTAGTGCCCCTAGCCCCCACATTGTTCAGGGGTCAACTATACTCCTTTATATGCCTGGTGTATCTATATGAATGTATATTTTATAAAGTTGCAAAGGATAACATAGATATAACTAAGCATTTTCATTTTCACTTAACTTTATATAACTATACTTTCCAAATGGCTGGGTTTTATAAATTTTTTGTTAAGAGTTGAATAATATTCTTTCATGTTATTTTATTCTATTAGTCTATCAATAGATATTTAAGTATTTTATTTTATTATAATGTAATACTACACTCAACATCTTCCATATAAGCTTTTAATATTTTTAATCAGGAAATGATACCATATGAAATGAAAATTTTTCATTTTCATTACCGATAAAAAATACCATAAGTGAAATTACTAAACCGAAGTGCACTTACATTTTTATGTTTTTTGATTCTCAAGGTGCTTTTCCAAAGGACTGACTAAATTATACTTTCCTAGACAGTGTATATAAATTTCACTATCACACACCAGCATGGAATAATCTTTCCAACACATTTTTGCTTATTATGTTAGTTATAAAATGGAAACTTGATGTTTTAATCTGCATCTCTTAGATCATTATGGTGACAAACAGGATGCTGGAGATAGTTCTATGATAACATATTATGTTTAAAAGCATACAGAATGAAGTATGCATTTGTCTGTCTCTCAGTATTATCTGATGCACCACTCCACGCTGGGATCTGTTTCCCCAAATGATCAGCTGGTTTAATGTCTGATATAGGCAGCTAGTAGCACATACTGGACCACTCACAGAAGCCTCAAGTCCCAAATACCAAGCTCAGATAACAGTGGAAGACCAGAAGCTAGGCTGCTGTTTTCTGAAACCACCTTATTAAACTGAAAGTGCCATTCCAATGGGAAGGAGAGCAGCCTTACTCACTGAGCAAAAATGAAATGTACCCTGAGGCTTGAAAATGCCTTCAAGGCTTTAGGTTCTCACACAGGTTGGTTTTGAATCCCAGCTCTGCATTTCACTGCTGTCTGAGTTTGGGCACTATGTTTAACCTTTCTAAGTCTCAGTGTCCTTATCGGAAAAACAGAAACAATAATAAAACCTTCCCACCTGGATTTTTTTTAACCATCAAATGAGATAATGCATGTAAAATCCGTAGACAGTATATGGTGCATTGTCAACAATCAAAAAGCTATTACCTGCTACTAATAATAATGATAGCACTGGTTTCTGTTTTCACCTATTAAATGGAGCCTATGGTAGAGATTAAAAGAAGGAATGTTGCCTTAGCTGACAGGAGTTTTAGATTCCACCTAATCATATCCATTCTATACCTGTATCTGTATCTATATCTACCTACTTAGACATAAATAGCTAGATAGAGATCTATAGGCACATCCTTTAAAAAGGGACTGACAGTCATCCATGTAATTCACACAACAAAATCTAGCCTGGGTTAAGAATAAGCCGGGGCTGTCATTGCCTGGGGAGGCCATGGTCAAGTATATATTGAGCAAAGTTCATCGATACCCCTATTACGCACCGTTAGCCCCAGTAAGAACATGGAGGAAGTAGATGTCAAGAGGACACGCGTGTGAAATGAGGAGGAAAGGTGCAAGCTACCTGGGATATGAGCAGCTGGCATGCTGCCAGCTCCCGCTCGCTGGCATTCATCTTCCTGTTGGAGTCCATCTGGGCGCTCTCAAGCTGCTTGCTGCGGTTCACTAGGGACTTGACCTCCGACTTCATCTTGCTGATGTACAGACGGGCCATGGTGAACTCCTCTTCGATGACTCCATTCACGTCTGCCAACTGAGCACAGGAGGGAACAAACTCAACTACTGTCTACCATTTCCAGAGGTTCATGGGCCCCCTGACACCTGTCTGTGAGTCCTCAAGAGGTCTGTGGGTTCCTGGTTAGGGATCCCTAATTATAGGACCACAAGCTGAAAATCATCTCTAAAAAGTACTGGATGTTCATCTCAAGCTCTCTGAAACCTCAGGTGAAACTTTCAATTAAAAACCTTTGCTAAATATAATCACCCATTACCAGGTTTTCCTTTACAACTGATTTTTAGGATAAAAGAGATAATATCAGGAGAAAAAGACACTGAAGATTAAAACAAGAGATGATTTTGAAGAGGTGTTCCATTCAATGTCTTATACCCTTAGGTTTTTAGAGCAGCAGCAATGCCCAGTGATCCTAAAGGGCGACTCTAAGAGTCCTTGTAAGAACTCAAGTCAAAATTTCAATTGTTTTCTATAGTCTGCTATTCAGAGAGAGAAGGAGTCAAATGGCTTGAATATGTTTGTATAACTACGTGTTGAAATAGAAACGATCGTCTATAAAGTCCTCAGTTAAACAAACAAACAAAAAATCCAATGAATAAGAATGTGCCATTATCAAAAGTCCCTCTAGAAGAAAGATTTCCTGCATGACTTCTCATTACTACCGATCTATGCTGCCCTGCCTCTACATGCCTGCCTCTTCCAAGCAGACAGGAATCATGCTTATTATTTAAGGTCGCCTGAGAGTAACCGTCTAAATCCACCTTTAGAGAGGAAGATTCTGACAGCCAGCATTCTTGCATGATCTCAGCTTTGGTTTCTAGGTTTCAGAGCTCTACTGGAAACAAAAATTGAAGCAAAAACCTTGAGATGGAAACCCATTTATTGAGATGCAAACATGCTTTTGAAGGGGCAGTTGACCAAAGGAGCAAAGTAACTGTGTGCATATTTCTTTTTACCACCAGAGGGCACCTTAGCACCTCAGGAGAATCGAGCGCTGTCCATAACCCAGCCGTGAATGGAGGCTTCAATTGGTTCTAAGACAATGACTCCAACTATGTTTTTTTGATGCTCCACAGTATACTCTAACTGCCCATTTGTCATTATTGCTGTCATTAACTCATCATATGAGTATTTTTTTCAGTAAACATTTAAGAGTTAAGAATATGGAATCATATATCAACCCTGAAAATTGGTAGTAGGTAGGAAGTACACGACCTAGATAGGGCTGAGAGCCTGTAACTTGGTGTCAACATTACCCTAAGAATTCCACAATGGTATCTGTTAAATTAGTGTCAACCAACACAACTCAACAAGAAAAGGTACAAGGATCCACTTCTGACTCCATCTTAATTTAATGGAGGTTCCTGCTAAGTCCGTTATAGTTCTGACTGCCAACAATTTGCCTACTAACACCACTCCTCATTACATATTCCTTTTATAATCCCAAAGCATGGAGATAATGAGTGAGAAAAGCCCTCAAGCTTTACAGTTTTGTCCTTTTACCTTTGTAATTGATTCAACATGGAAAAGACACGAGAAACATGCCTGACCAGGTATGCCGTGTATATTGTCCAGTTTCTCTGGAAAGGTAAAGAAACATCCACATGTTTTATGTGGAATTCACAATCTACACCAGCCTCTGGGGGTGAACCATCACTCAACCAACATGTAGGCATCCTGGACAAGGACACTTTCTATTCTATGCCCAGATCCCATGTGACTGGGGAAGAGCAAAAAGTATTTACAATAGTGGACTTCCTCCAAAGTGACAGCTGAGTATGTCTTCCCCCAAACCAGAACCATAATCTCTGAAGCCTACTCTTGTCCTAGAATATCTAGAAGGAGATTTTTGAGTCCATGCTTGATGGAAAAAAACAATACTCCAAACAAATGGTTTTAACTGTAAGGTTTCTGACCCTTTAAGAGTTCATATATTTAGTCATGTACATGTAAAGTTTGCAATAATTTCAGTACACTATTATTTCAAAAAGAAGAATCAGAGTTTGTTGCCAAAATGTTATTTATAACTGTCCTGGGTCTGATGATGACTCCAACAGTACATATACTAGACTGTGTGATGCAGTACAAATGACTAATCCAGCAGAAAAAGCTGCCTTCACATGGGCAGGCAGATGCTGCCTGCCCCCTTCTACTCTGCCTATAGAGGAGAAGTCACCCCCACACCCACCCACCTACCCCACAGTCTCCAAAGCATGGAGTGGCTGTGCAAGGTGCCATTTCTAAACCAAGTTAAGGTAAGTAAGGCAATTGATTGTTCACATTCTAAAACAGAAAGGCCAGATTGAGACTAAAAGAAGTCAGTGTGGGTCGAAAGAAAATTAGGCAGCTAATCCATTCTTTTCCTTTACTCCACCTCTAGTCTATTCATTTGTGGCTGGATTCCTGGACATCTCTGTTTTAAGGAAAACACAGTGACATGGGTAAATGAAAAAAAGGATGCTCACTAATAAACCTGGACAAAGTCAACACTAGGCTCATCTTGGCCTTCGCTGGTCTCACCTAGCTTTGTTAACTCAACAAAATATTGCCCAGACTCTGGAAACGTTTCAAGACATGACTGAGCTGGAGAAATATGGGCTCTTCTGTTTCATTACTGTGCAGGCCTGTCATATTCTGGAACTGAGAACTGAGGAAGACTCCAACAGCCGTCTTTACCCCCTCACCACAGCACTATCAGTAGGGACATTATGGAAACTGTAGGGATTTCAGGAACAGAAATACTTGGTCACTGAAAAGACAGCCTAGGGGCAGCCAGTTAGCTCTGTTGGTTGGAACGCAGTGCTCTTATTACCAAGGTTTTGGGTTTGATCCCCACATGGGCCACGGAGCTGGGCCCTCCACAACTAGATTGAAGTAACTACTTGACTTGGAGCTGACGGGTCCTGGAAAAACACACTGTTCCCCAATTTAAAAAAAAAAAAGTTTAAATAAATAGAAAAACATTGATAGCCTAGATCTGCTCATTTTCTTAGACCACAAGAATTGTATCAACTGAATGGTCCTAACGATAAGAAAAGTATCTGTAATAGGGGGATTTTTATCAATCTAAAGCTTCTACAGAGCAAAAGAATCAACAAAATGAAAATGCAATCAACAGAACGGGAGAAAATATTTTCAAATCATTTCTCGGATAAGGGGTTAATATTCAAAATATATAACAAACTCCTACAACTCAATAACAAAAACCAAACATACTGATTAGAAAATGGGGACAGCATCTGAATAGATATTTTTCCAAAGAAGATATACAGATGGCCAACAGGTACATGAAAAGATGCTCAACATCACCAATCATCAGGGAAATTGCAAATGAAAACCATAATGAGGTATCACATCATACTTGTTAAAAAGACCGTCATCAAAAAGGTAAGGATAACAAGTGTTGATAAAGATGTGGAGAAAAGGGAACCCTGGTACACTGTTGGTGGGAATGTAAATTGGTACAGCCACTATGGAAAACAGTATGGAGGTTCCTCAAAAATTAAATTACTTAAATTAAAAACAGAACTACTAAATAATCCAGTCATCCCAGTCTGGGTATATAGACAAAGGATTTGAAATCAGAATCTCATAGGGATTTCTGTATTCCCAAGTTCACTGCAGCATTACTTACAATAGCCAAAATATGGAAACAACCTAGGTGTCCATCAATGGATGAATGGGTAAAGATGTGGTATGTATATATATATATAATGGAAAATTATTTAGCTGTGAGAAAGAAGGAAATCCTGCCATTTGTGACCAAATGGATGAACCATGAGGATTCATGCCTCATGTGAAATAAGTCACAGAGAAAGAAAAACACTGTGTGATATCACTTATATGGGCTATCTAGAAAATCTAAAGAGGTCAAACTCAGAGAAACAGAGTAGAGTGGTGGTTACCAGGGGTTGGAGGGGTGGTAGGTGGTGGGACGGGGGAGTTATTGGACAAAGGGTACAAACTTCCAGTTATAATATTAACAAGTTTGGAGAGTTCATGAATAGCATGGCAATTATAAGTTGTATCATATTCTTGAATGTTACCAAGAGAGTAGATCTTAAATATCTTCACGAGGAAAAATAAATGATAACTATATGCTAAGATGAAGGTGGTAGCTAATGCTATGGTGATAACCATTTTCGACATATAAATATATCAAATCAGGACACTGTATATCTTAAATTACACAATGTATATATAAATACACACACATATATATAAATTCTATATCAATAGAGCTGGGGAAAAGGTATCTGTGCTCATAATTATACACCTAAGAAGTATCTGTATATGTCATGTAACTTCTCAGCTGACAACCTTTGAGATAATCTGGGCTCACATCGTCATTTTATCAATTAGGAAGGCAAAGCCCAAAGAAGTGACATGACGTCATGTCACGCCTCCCTTTAGCTGTCATTGCCTGAATGATTAAATGACAAGGAAAGAAAAACCAGTATATTGGTAGTTACAAAACAGTCATGGGGATGTAAAGTACAGGGAGTATAATCAATAATATGGTAACAACCATGTATAGTGCCAGGTGGTTACTAGTCAGAGGGATCACTTCCTAAATTATATAAATGTCTAACCACTATGCTGTACACTAGAAACTAATATAAATAATGTTGAAAGTTAACTCTATATAGTGCTAGCTGGGTACTGCTGAGTAACTATGATTTATACCTGAAACTAACATAATGTTGTATGTTAGCTCTATGTTAATAAAAGTCTTTAAAAAGAAAAAAAACCTAAGAATAATTAAGAATATGATGCTCCATAAGTGAGAGTTCTCAATGAAAATAACTAGTTCTCAATGAAATTAACTAGGGCATCCAATGTCTGGGATCCAAAAATATCTTCAAAACATCTAGCTGAATATGTAAAAATAATCTCAATCATACTGCAGATTCCCAAAGGTAAGGACCTTTTTTTTTTAAATGCTGAAGTATCTAGACACTCCTTGATTTCATTAGCATTTTTCATCAGCTCTATTTTAGAACTTAGCATAAAAATATCTTCCTTTATCATTTTCAGCAGCAGGCTCCAACTTCCCATAAATCAAATAACTCCGCCTTCATATTTCGAGGGCCATTTAATCACCCAACATCAAAAGTTTAGAGCTCAACACCAACATATACTTCTAAAAATATTTCTAAATCCTCAAATATAAAAGCACCAAAGTAGACCTTAATATGGTTAAATCCTATGGTATCTGAGAATTCTACACTAAAATTAGATACAATTGCTAAAATTAGATGCAATCATAAAGATGCATAAAATAATCAGTTAAAATAGATGTTCCATGGAAGAGTGATCAGGTTTACAGGAAGCCATATACTCTAAGCCTAGAGCTTCCTGTAATTCCCAGAAATGTTTAGAAACAAAAGTAATTTGGAGAGCCTTTTCTAGTTCAATTCCGGCACAAAACCTGAGTGTTTCCACAAAGCAGGCTCATGTAGAATTCAGCCTTTTAAAAGTCAAACGGCTAAATTCAAAGAGTTTGGTTTTGGGGACTGGTGAGGTGGAAGCTGAACAATACAGCAAGCACCATTCCCCCGCGCTTGATTAAATCCATACACATTTATCAATGGCTGCTCTGTACAAGGTGTTGTGTTATATAATACAGCTATAGTAATCAAAACACTGTGCTATTGGCTGGATCAATGAAACGGAATAGAGACACCAGAAACAGTCCCACACACTTTGGGGGGTATTGGATATGTTCACTATCTCGCTGTAGTAATGGTGGCATGCCTGTGTACGTCTGTCCAAACTCCTTAAACTGTACATTTGAAATAAGTGACCCCTTACTTCATGTGAATTATACTTTAATGAATTTTTTTTTTTTTAAAGATTTTATTGGGGAACTGGCGGAGGGGAACAGCGTTGGGGAATCGGGGAAGGGGAACAGACAAGTTGCTGTCTTTTTGTTCTTCAGTTTAGTTGCGGAGGATGTTGCTTCACTGTTGGTATCGTCATTGCGCTCTTCCCGGATGAGGCAGATCAGTCGCTGGCCTCTGGATGTCGCTCACTGCGGCTATTGGCAGCTCACGCTGGCTGCCAGCCGCTCACGCTGGCTGCGGGCCACTCACTGTAGCCTATGGCAGCCCACTGCAGCAGGGGCTGCAGCCCACACCATCACCGGGGCTCGCACAGCCCAGCTCCAGGTGGAGCTGTTGTTAGCTGTAGAGGGCAGTGTCACTGGCCCTCATGTGGGATCTGAACCGGGGCCACTGGCATCCCAAAACCAGCGCTTAACCAATGCGCCACTCGGCCGGCCCTGAAGTTTTTTTTTTATACCTATCACATTTTTCAATGATATCCCTATATTGTGCTAACTTATTAATTTTTATTGACTGATAACTTTTTTTGTTTTGTTTTGTTTTAGCTGAGCCATCCTGCCACTTGTTGGCAGCTTAGCGGCAGCTCAGCTCGGGCTGGGCATTGAACTGTTGACTGATAACTTTATTGTCTTTCTCTCCATTCCTAGTTCAGATACGACTTTATACCTCCCTCCATTCTTCCCACCTCCCTTACTTCCTTGTTATCAATGGCACCAATGTGAACAACTCCAGGGGATTAATCATGGGTGGTTTAAGCGGATTATAGTAATCCTATTTATTTCTTTGTTTTCCCAGCTTCCCTTGCAGTTTGGGGTGACCATTTGATCCAAATCCGGCCAATAAAGTATAAAGGCATGTCTAGGGGACTTCTGGGATACAGTTCACACCTGAATGAAGGTTGGCCACTTTTTTAGCCCATCCTGCCTTGGATGTAATTGTGTTAGGATGTGATGATTGGTGCTATAGCAGCTATCTTGCTACCATGAGACAAAAACCTACAGATATAAAAAAGGAACAGGCTGAGGAAAGCAGAAAGGAACTAAAGACAAGTCCTGACCCTTAACATTGCTAAAACACTGCACCAAACCAAAATTTGCTTCTAAAATTTTAATAAGCAAAAGAATGGCCTGGGGAACATCTTATGAAAATATAGATTCTGATTCTGTAGGTCTGAGGTGGGCCTGAGAGTATATTTCCAACAAGCTCCCAGGTGACACAAATCACAGCCTAAATAGCAATTCTAGACTTTCCATGCTGTGAATAAATGTAGCTTTGTTTTAAAGTCACTATTAGAATCCTATTACTTTCACTAAATACTTTCCTAATCCATATTGATCGGTTGGAGAATTTTCACTCTTTTGGCTTCTCATAGAAAAGGAGAATAGGGCCGGCTGAGTGGCACGGTGGTTAAGTGCTGGCTTGGAAAGCCAGCGGCCCCGGTTCAGATACCACATATGAGGGCTAGTGACACTGCCCTAAAAAAAAAAAAAAAAAAAAAAAGGAGAATCCCCATTCTGAGACCAGAAATGTTGTTTCACCTAATTCTAAATTTCTGTGACACTGGCATATAAGTTTGAGGCCCAAACCACAAGGCTGACCAAGATTTGGAGACATATCCTATATTTGAAAGGTAAATTTTCTTTTCCTCCTCCTTACCCAAACAATCATTCACTTAGTCATTCAGCCAGCCCTTTGTTCATTCATTCAGTTACCAAGCACATGGCAGGGGCAAAGTGCTGTGCTAAGCACTGAGTACTCAGGGGAATAAAGCAGACCCTGCTTGCTTAGGATCATGCCATTGTAAGAGCAGGTCAGGAGGATAAAAGAAGGGCTGACTTACAGTCTTCACATCATTGGTGCCAATAATTCCACCTATCTCCCCCAGGTCCTTCAAC
Source organism: Aselliscus stoliczkanus (assembly GCA_033961575.1). NCBI lineage: Eukaryota > Metazoa > Chordata > Mammalia > Chiroptera > Hipposideridae > Aselliscus > Aselliscus stoliczkanus. The sequence goes on along the minus strand of CM066731.1, from coordinate 103,568,465 downwards.
AGTAAATTCAGGATCTCAGTAGCTCTCTTTTTCTGGTGGTTGCTAAGTTCTTGAAGCTGATTCAGTTCTCTCTGTGTGGTTGTTAATGTAGTCTGAAAAACATTTTAACAACAAATTAAAAGGGTTTTCCATCAATTTCATACATGCAGCACTGCGGAAGAAATAACAACAAAATGTAGGATGGAGTTCCTTTATCATTTTATGTGATATCAACATACATCCTTTTAAGTCAAACTATAGTAGAGGAATACATTCTTTGATAAGAAGAGGAATTTGTCTTGGCCTGATATGTTATGTCTACATATCAGATAACAATTTACAGGTTAGTGAAATTAGTTACTAAAAATAAAGAAAGCCCAACAGGATCCGTTAGGTTTATAATGTGTAATCACATCTTCCTACCAACAGACGTCCTAGGTCAGTCCACATTCTCCAGGGTCTAAACATACCTGCGAGCACCCCATCTCTACTTCCAAACAAACCTGCTCCCTGGACCACTTCCAAATTCCCATCTGACTTCAGTCTGGAAGGGCCAGAGGGGCACTAAAGAGTTTCTAAAACAACTTAGAAAAATGTTTAATCTTCAATGAAGTTAAATTGAACACTCTTCATCTCTTTTCAAAATTATTCAAGTTCAACAAGATTGGGCTTCTTAATATATAGCAGAAACTCCATTTTATTGCCAAACACTAACAAACCCATATCTTTTCTACCCTTCATGAATGTTATCAAAAGGTATATATTTTTAACTAACTAACTAACCAACCAACTAACTTAACAAACACTCAACACCAACAGAAGAGTCATCTTTTGGTGTCTTGATATTAACTCAATGAACAAAAAAAAAATAATTCCCCTAAATTATGAAGCTATGGAGGTTAATGCAAGGATATTTATGCAATTCTTCCAATTTCAGCTATTTTACTAGAGCACTTTTTAATGACATGACTAAAAACAGTACTCTAAACGAGCCTAGCAATACTTCTGTTTTGCAGAAAATAAGAACTGTATTATGGAAAATGTTTCATTGTTTTGAGAAGCAAATACAAGGACTAAGTACGGAATCATATAGAAAACAAAAAGCAGAGAAAATCTAAGTCTCCTCCTTTCCTAAGTGATATCTGATCTGTTTTTTTATTGGCTTTTGTTCTGGCATTGCCACTGCTTATTTCACTTGGTTTGTAAACCCCACAGAAGCAGTAGTTCCCATCTTGGGAAGCCATTCGAAAGTCTGCCTTCGTGAAGTTGAATATATGAAGCGAGAAGCCTTTCTATCAGCTCTACGGTCAGCAGATTAGGGCTTTCCTGCACCATCTGTTACTGCTCCTTGCCTGGGAGGACTGGATGTTTTCCATAAAGCAGGCTGGGCACACTCCCATAATACCAGACCACTGGGTCGCGGTGCCAAAGGCAGTTGCGTAAAGCCATTCGGCTTCCCACCGCCCATTTTCCAAGTAGAAAAGGACAAAATGGACACATCCCACCACCAGCCAAGCCACCTTGCCAAATGTTCGTTGGCTCTGCTGTCATGAGCTCACTGTACAGAACCTGCAGCATCTCTCACTGGGAGAACCTGAAAATTAGAAAATGTGCAGACTAAAGCCCTGGTTTAAAACAGGACAACAAACAAACCAGGATGGCTCAGTCCTGGGCTAGTGTAAGGAAGCTGTGGGAGGAAGGATTTCATTCACAAGGGTATAAACAAGAAGGGTGAGCTCCATGCCTTCCACGATCAGGCACTCTTGCTTGCTAATATATCATTTTGAGATTTATTTATTGATACTGTAACAACTGTCCAGATACATGCTAAGTGCTTTATGTAAATTATCACTAATTCTCACATATTATTATCACCATTTTTGCAGATAAGGGAACAAATACTCAAGAAATTTAAATGTTCTGACTAAGGCATAATGGTTATAAAGTAAAAAATTTAATGAGAATTTTTCTGGCTCCAAAGTCTACACTCTTTTGACTATTCCACAAGGCATCCCTGCTAATGTTATAAATCCCCTGGGTATAAAATAGTTGTGTTATGCAATTCCAGGATGAGTGGGGAAAAGTCACTTACACAAAACATTTCAATTATTGAAGGATTTCAGAGAATGCATCTCAGTCTAACACTGAAAAACCATTCAGCCAACTGGCTTCCTATATAGAATCTGTCAACAAATATCAATATAAGGACAGACATGGCAGCAGGGAAAGTCCTGCCCCCTAGAAACAAATGCTCCAACCGTTTTCTGGGCCAGCTCATCTGTTAGCTGCTCATTGGCCCTGGTTTTGTCTTCCACTTCCTGTGACTTCTGGTCATAATTGACAGCCAGCTCCTCCAGGGCCTGGAGAACTTCTTTCACTTCATCTTTGGCTGCCTCATTTTCAATCTGGAGACGTGTCAGCTCCTCTTGGATCTTCTCATAGTCTCTTCTTGTGGAAGCTAAAAGCTGGAGAAATGAGATGGCATGCAACTGATGAATCTAATGTTCAAATGTTTATGTGCTGTAGTCTATCCAAAATAATGAAATAAAAATAGATAAAAGAAAACAAGTTGGAAAAGCTCAGGGAAAAGACTAGAAATCCTACTGTGTATGCAGATGCTAAGTTAAAAAAACAACAAAAAAAAAACAGCATGTTATTTAAAAAATCTGTTTCTTTTTTTTAGTTTACAGTTGCATAGGCTTTTAACTCAGACACCTGCTTATACATAAAAAATGCCACACTTTGTAGCTGATTGGCTATTTCCACATGTTTAATAAAGTCTGGGGGAATAATTTCTGAGGACAATAATAATATTCACATAGCTTTTTAATATCATCATTATTTCACATTGTAAACCGGTCAATTTCAGAGTATAAAAGGGCAGCCATCAATTTTTCTTAATACTCACCATGGATGTATGGACAGATATACCATAAACACTAATACAGGTTAAAAAGTGAATGACTGGGCTTGGGGATGCTTTCATTACCTTCGTGCCTATTCTATCTTTCTGATTTTCCTGTAATGAATAGATACTGCCTTGATACTATAGAAAAAGAAAAATATTAAGAGTTTTAAAGGTAACAAAAAGGAAAGTTTATCATAGGCAATTGTACCAAGTTGGAAATGCCAAGGAATATAATGGGAGGAAGAGGGCAGGAAACACAAACCAAATGGAAGACTTAGCTACAGTTAAAGGAAAATCGATTAAATATGGTTCATCTGATTGTCAAGGTATACATGTTCTCCCTGCCAATGGAGGTATTTGGGCAAGGGACATAATCATTGCCCTGGAGAGATGAAGGGGAACAAAGAGGAAAAGGAGGGAAATGTTTATAGAGTTATGTCTCTGGGAGGGCCAGGACTGGGGACATGAACCCAAGCTACAATTGCATCACATGATCCAATCCATAGCATTTTAGCAACAAAGCATACAGCACCCTAAAGCACAAAACGAGGAAAAAAAATAGATGGTCATCAGGGAGAGAATTACGAATCATTTATGTTTGATAGATTGGCTGTCTATCCTTTGCTTAGGTTCCTGTTTATAAAATACTTGGCAACACGCAATGCAATAAACACATTTACTGGGGAATTGAATGTCATCAGGGAGACTGAAAACAATTTGTCTCCTTTTCACTGTATCACATATATACTAACATAATATTTGGACCCCTTTCTTCTTTGCTTTCCCTTCCTCTACCTTCTACTTTTCGTTTGTTTGTTTGTTTGTTTTTCCTACAAGATAGCACAAGAACTCGGTGTATATCAAAGTCATGAACCGGCTGATTTGCAAAGCTGATAAAAGGTTAAAATGGCAAGAAACAGCTAGGCCCTGAGTATGAAGAAATAGAACCATCCTTGCCGAACTACCAAGCTCCTCTGTCTCCGTTCTTCAAAGACCAAGTGTAGTAACCAGCTAGTCACTCTCAAAACCCTAGAGCTCTGCAAAGTCAGATATTTATTTTCTAAATTCAGGCAAAATCAGCTTTTAACAGGCATTGAAAGGAAATCTACCAAGAAATTCCACATGATTCAGTGATTTTGAAAAAATTCTTTGCAAATTAAATTTCTGGAACAAATATCATAAACAAAGAATAATAAAAGAACTTTGTAAAAAAAAAAAATTTTTTTATTGAGAACTTTACCTCATCCTGATCCAACATCTGTTGTTTCAGCTTTTCAGCCAGCTGGCTCTGCTGGTTAATTTCATCATCCTGGAACGAAACATCATGTTTAATTCTTTTTGGTTAGTTATGTCATTGTTGATATCCTGGTATCCAGACGATAGTCAGATACCAGGATGCCAGCTGTGAGCTTCCTAATAAGATGGAGGGAATGGTGTCATGCTTCCTCACAGAAGGAGAGAGTGGTTCTGGGGCCTTGATTTGGTTAAAATACCTCTTTACCCACCTTTGTCAGCAGATGAAACATCGGTACTCTGGAAAATATAATGTCCTAACATTAAACTCAACCCTGCTATTTCAGAAATCAGAGGTGGAGGGTTTGGGAACTCAAGGAACTTTGAAGCTCTCTCTCCCAATTCAAAAATGTTAACAGTGTATTCTTAGCTCAGAAAATAAGGCAGGGCATTTCTAACTGTCTGCACTGTAATATATTCATGTCCCAAATCTTGTCAAACACATAAGTGACCAAGAATCCTGACACGTGATATGTAAGAGAGACCAGTATTTCTACTTCAAACCTCTCACTTAGAGAGATTGGAAAAACATTTACTAGGGAATTAATCTCTCGCGGTGAGAAGTCAGTTTTCTTACAAGTTTGAAAAAAACCTCAAGGAAGCTGGGATGCAGAAATGATAATGCTTACTTTCTAGCCTGTCACTGAAGTGGGGGAAAAATCTTCTCACAGGAAAATTTGTTCTCTTCACTCTTGTTTTCTGCCACTAGGTGCTGCTGCCACAAAGCCAGCGCCACCTGCCTCTCAATGCCCACTCACACGACGCTGCTTCTCCCGAGGCACGTCCACCCAGGACGGCAAAGCAGCAGGCGGATGCCGCCCAACCGCATGAGCTCAGTCTTTGCTACAAAGATTTTCATGCGTTCAAATGCACCTGTGGTGCACAGCCTGTGGAGAACGACAGCATGGCTTCAGATGTACCTCCCTCTTAGGAATGGGAGAAAATCCTGTTTGATGACACTTCTAGGGTCTAAATCCCAAGCAGAGTCAGATTCAGTTCAGTATTACGGGGTCCCTCTTTATACCAGGTGCTGCCCAGGTGTTTTCCTCTGCAGCCTATAGAAAAGAAAAACAATTCCTGCACTGTGTTTTCTACCTTTTCCAGAGGTGAAATGAGGGGTAAGTTCAGGGGTCTGGTTAGCAAGCCTTATTATTAGCAAAACCTCAGTTTCCCACAGACTATTCTCCAGCCTGTCTGGTCGTGTCTATGCATAGATTTAAATCTGATTAACTCTATCACAACTAATGCTTTCCATAGAGCAAAAAAATTCTAAAATCAATATTACAGGATCTGTATCTCCTTCTCCTTTGTGTATCAACATCTTTTGGCCTTAATTCTCTCCTCAAGGAGATCTTGTTTCTACTGAACTTATTACACTGATGTTTCTTTAATAGTTCTACTAAACACTCATGGCTTTCCGTATCAGATTTCTGGCAGGAAAATTAGGGAAATTACAGCAGAGTGAAACTTCCAGAAATGATACTTCCACAACTAGGAGACTATTTTATAGGACTTGTTTTCTCTTCTACTTTGTAAATTCAGAATGTCAGGTACAGGAACAATCTCATGTTTATGAGCCTCAGCCCATAAATATTAAACAACATAGCATAAAAGACTCAAGGAGTTTAACATCAGGAGTTGCCATCTCTTCCCCTGGGACATGTAAGCAACTGCTACAAGTGATATAATAAATCACATGAGAAGAAAAATGGTGGAGCAAGTGCTTTGTTCTTATAGTGTGTTCACTTCAAAGCCCCGAGACTCAGGCTTTCTCCCTGATAGGTGACAAGGTGGGATGACTCAGTGCCTTTGGGGTTACAGTGGGAAACCAAAGCCCCCCAACCCCATCTGGGAAGGATGAAGAACAGGGATTGTGTTATAAGGATATGAATCACTGTGTCAGAGACATTTCCAGAACTACACTTACCCTTTATTAAGGCAACTGCTCTAAGGAAAGAGCCTAGTCCATTGCGATTTTTTAAAAATTTTCAAAACTTTCTGAATAAGTTGAACTGTGCAGTCTATACCTGTCATTCAAGCACATCTCGTGGAACATGTTTACACACTCTTACTGATGCTATGAAGGGCTAGTCCATGCACAGCAGATCTTAAAGCACTTTCCAAAAAATATTCTTGTCCTTGAATTTTCTAATACATGATGAAATAGGTGAGTTGCAGACAGGTCACTCACTGGTCACCTTTAATTATAAACATGGTTTTGTTGTCATGGTAATGAATGAAATAAGGTTCAATTTATATTTCAATTTACACTTAATTCTTCTCACACATCTAGTGGAGTAGTATTGGAGAGTTGATGGGGAAGAAGAGAGGCCGTGTCCACACCAGTTTGTTCATCTTCTAACTGCTCTCAGCCCAACTCAGAAACACCACCCTGCTGAGCCCACATATAACGTGACTTCTCCCTCCAGCAAATAGAAAAGGAGACAGAAAAGAAAGAAACTGATATTTATGGAGCACCTGCTACGCACTAGAAAACCTTTAATCCCCATCGCATCCCTTTGAAGTAACAGACATAAGCCCCACTTTGCAGATGAGAAAAACATCTTCGGCAGGGTAGGTCGTCAGCTCAGGTCTCAGGATTAGTATGTAACAGGTCTAACTCCAAAGTGTGTATTTTCCCATCACACAGCCCGGCCTTGGATAAGCAGCTGTCCTTAGACACGTGGAGGGACAGCACAGAGGGGCAGAGGGACAGGCGGGGACAGCAGGAGCCTTTCTCCCACCACATTCTACCCAGATTCATTAGGGCTGATAAATTCCTCATTTAAAGGGGTTAAGACCCAAATGGAATGAGCACTGGACTGGGAGTCAGAAGACGTGTACCCTCAACGCAGTTCTGCCACCTATGGGTGGGGCAAACTTGGATAAGTCCTATAACCACCCTGGGCTGGTGCGTCCTCTAGCCCCAGACACTTGCAGCTCTACCACTCAATAATCTATGAAGGTACCATGCCCAATTCATGTATTATCAAGAGTATCAAACTACCTACATCATCAGAAGCATGAAATACCTTCTAGAACCTTTAAGAGGAGGACAAATAAGAATGACAGCTACTAAGGCAGACCATGGGTAAAGTCACTGAGATCAAACTACTAGCTTTGGTGCCCTTTATGGCTGAGGCTTTGGGCTCAGTTCTCTCCCAGATCTCTCAGCATAACCCTGTAATGGACCACAAGTGAGAACCTTAAAATGTGTGCTTTACAGGGTTTTCAAGACGTATGCTAAAGGAAAACGATGTGACAGAAAATGTCCCAGACTGGTCACCAGGAGGCAGAGGTTCTAAGGTCAACTCTGCCAGCTACCAACTTAATACCACCAAGCCATGGCATTGGCATCCCCCTGAGCTCGGTCCTCATTACTTTCTTTTGGAAGCTGGATTTGTAACTCTAAAGTTTTTCTCACATCAATAAAAGTGCCTCACCCTGCCAAGGTAAACGACCCCAATCCCAACCATGGCAGGCGTCTATTCATAGAGAACAAGGTTCGGAATCAGGTTATGATCCTCATCCAGGATTCTTTGGGAATTACTAAAAATGAACCCACCAATTCCAAAATGAGAAAAAAAAAAAAAAAGCAGTATATTTAAATAATGCATTTCTTTGGAGAACTCAAGAAATTGCCCCTACTGGTAACTTATTATTGATCTCCTTTTTCTTACTTTGAGGTTTTGTGTATAATACCTGGGTAGAAATGGAAAGGTAACAGTTCTTCAAGTGTCTAAAGGGCAATTAACCCAACTCTCATCGGTGTGAACAGCTTCAATATGTCCCCAGAAGGATAGAGTGACCCCCGTTTAAAGCTGTGGTTATCCTGCAAACTCCCAGAGTCACAAACACAAAGCAGAACTTCCTTCAGGCAGCCAGTCACATTTCTCTCATAAAGGTGATATCAGACTCTGAGCTTTACTCAAAAGAGGGAGACCAGTAAGATTAATGGCAGCGTTAACATAACAAAGCTGTTTCATCCTAGCCAGAGGTATCCCAAAGCACTCTAAGCTTAACCACATTAGAAAAAATGAAATGAGACTAAAAACATCAGCAGCCTTGTGAAATCAACTGAAAGGATTTAGAATATTCCAAGGGCGGCATGCCAAGATCACTGGGAAAAAAATCAATTTAATTTCCTGAGCCTCTGAGATTCCTATCCCAGCCTCCACTGGGGATGAAGGATACATAATGTTCTCCAACACCTCTTTTCCTCTATTACAACTTGTGCACTGACAAGACTATTTGAGTCCCAAAAGTCTGCCATAAAACTGGATATCCCTCATCAGAATGCTCAAACTGCATCATTCAAGAGTATGCCCGAAACAGCTTTACCGAGAAGGTAGAAGCCATCGGACCACACCGTCATCAGCTCCTCATCCCAGGACATTAGTGCTTTATGATTCAAGCACACACTAGTTTTGGGAGCCACCACACTACAGCTGGGACTATTGTTGTAGTTTCACAGAGGTGAGGAACAGGCCCAGAGAACAAAAGAAGAGAATTAAACAAAGATCACACACACTCACACCCCCGATCTCCACTCTCATGCAGCGATCAGCCCCAGTCCAATTTCTAGAATTGAAGACTATCTGTCTATTCAGGCTAACACTCCACTCTTCCAAGCATACTTCCATGCAAGTTTCCATTCCACATGAGTCCAGATCCCTGAGTCTGCCCAATCGAGAGCTAGAAGTAAAACCACCAAGAAGATAGATGTAAAATAAACATCAGTCTGCAGGCCTACGTCAGCAACATGGGGCTTGGAGCTGCTTCTGGAAAATAGTCTGGGACCTGCCGCCTTTCGTCTGCACCAGGGGGAGCACTGGGTAATCTCTGGCTGCAGACCTTATCATCCAGCTGTCTGTAGAGACTGGAGATCTCCTCGTCGTACTTTCCCTTCTCTTCTGCCGAGATGCCAGAGACAACGGGAGCAATGTTGTCGATGATGGGGGTGTTATCACAGGGCTCCAGGGTCTTCTGGTCCTTAGCACTGATCTGTTCATCCTCCGGCACAGCTTCTCCTGCAAAACACACCAAGAGGAGTTCAGTGTGCAACCCTCCAGGAACAGCTACAAAAACAGTCACTCCCATGAAAAATCCACCAAGCACACAATAAAGAGCTGTTGTCAAGTTATAGGTTGTGTTCTTTCTATTTGACAAGAAAGGTCTTAGTGAATTGACCAAACCTGGTTCTACACAAGTGCGAACCACACAAGCTCATAACTAATCCAACTTGCAGCAAGACCCCCAATTTTTTTCATACCCTTTCATTTTGAGGAATATGCTGGGGCTTTACTAGAATCATATTCTCTCTAGTGACTGACTCAAAGGAAGACAGACCTCTGAGGCATCCTAACTACCAATTAATTAGGTTAGCGTTTCATTAATAGATACAGCCACATCAAGGAACAAATTCACCATTGTTTAATAGAACCTTGTAGGTTCCAAATCCTCTCAGCCGGAAGCAGAAGTCAGGGTAGGCATGGAACCAGGAACTCTGACACTGCACTAACACACATTCCACTACCACTCTCTCCTATAGGAAGTCAGAGTTAATTGGAGCTACTGGAGCGTTCAAATAGAATAACTTCCTGTGATGTCAGGTTGTCCCAGGAAAGAAAAAGCAGCCAATCTAGAATATCATGCAGAGGCTCTGCATACCACTTTTCAGTTTGCAGAGTAGTGTGGGGCTTTTGAAAGAAGCATCACCAAATTTAACCATGCAAATTTAGGAAAAAGGTGAGGCCCGTGGCTCTCCCCAACAAAAAAAAACTCACCTTGCAGAGATAAGACTGCATAAAAGGGATTCTATGAAAACCCTGTGGCCTGACTGAGTCTCTCAAATATTTTCTTGGAAAGCAAACCAAAACTACACATATTTTCCCATCACAAAGTCTACCATCAACTTCACACTCAGTTTGCTACAATCAGTGAGTGTCTACAACGTTGCAAGCCTCACTCCACTTCTCAGCCCATAAAATGCATTTTGTGGAAATTCCCCAGGAAAACTGCTCTGAGTCAGAGGGAAGTTCTCAAAAACAAAACAAAATAAAACAAAACAAAACACTGACAGAACTGAGATCATAATCAATGGCTTCATTAACAGTACATATCACGCCTCAAGGAACCACCTGAACACTGTATACCCTTATCTTACTATAATCAAAACACTGTAATGACTTAGCTTTGCTGCTTAAGATTGCATTATCAAACCTGATCATCACAAAATGGTACAGGTTGAAACTCTCCACGTCAAATAAAAGTAACACCCAATGATTTCACTTTTGCAACACAGTTCCGTTTCCAGCAGAAACTTGAAACAAAAACTGGAATAAATTATTACTTTGCTGAATATAAAAGGGAGCCAATGTTTTTTTATTTTAAAGCGCAACTAGACTGTACTGTACCCAAATGTTTTCTAAAATTATCGGCCTGAAACAAAACCAGAATATCACAGTCACCTTTGAACTGCACCTGAACCAAATCAATATTTCATTCAGTTCCAATCCCTCATTTAAAACATCTATCAACAACCATAGTGTGCAGACTGGATTTCATCCAATTAAGCCTGCTAAATCCCTGGGCCATAAAAACAGTACCATGTTGGGCCGGCCGAGTGGTGCATTGGTTAAGAGCTGGTTTTGGGATGCCAGCAGCCCCGGTTCGGATCCCACATATGAGGGCCAGTGACACTGCCCTCTACAGCTAACAACAGCTCCACCTGGAGCTGGGCTGTGTGAGCCCTGGCAATGGTGTAGGCTGCAGCCCCTGCTGCAGTGGGCTGCCATAGGCTACAGTGAGTGGCCGGCAGGCAGCATGAGCGGCTGGCAGCCAGCGCGAGCTGCCAATAGCCAAGGTGAGCGACCATCCAGAGGCGGGCGACCGATCTGCCTCACCCGGGAAGAGCACAATGACGATACCAACATGGGCCAGTGAAGCAACGACCTCCGCAACTAGACTGAAGAACAAAAGAACAGCAACTTGTCTGTTCCAACTTCCCCGATTACCCAACGCTGTTCCCCTCCCCCAATTCCCCAATAAAAAAGTCTTTAAAAAAAAAAAAAAGAACAGTACCATGTTCTGGTTCCTAAGGGATGAAGAGAGAGAGAGAGAGAGAGAGAGAGAGAGAGAGAGAGAGAGAGAGAGAGAGAAGATATAAAAAATATGGAAAAATATGGTGCCAATAACATGTATACACATTTTAAGAAAGGAAAACTGTTATTAACATTGTAATACTCAATACATACTGATAACAAAAGATGAATACAAGTCACATTTGACATCTGCAATTACAAGAGGTGCTCAAAGTGGCTACCATCAAATGTTCAGACACTTCTGATTACAGTGAACTACTGCTTGAACAACGTTAACCAAAGTGTCTACTTGTATACATTTTTTTGGCACCCCTTGTGTGTGTGTTATATATATATGTATGTCTGTATCTTTTTCTAACCATAAAGTATACACTAAAACTTAAAACTCCTCTTTCATCCCTACCTCCCAATCCTGTCCCTTCTCCAGACAAATTCACCATTAATACTTTGGCAAATGTCCTTCCCCTACTTGGATCATGACGTATTTCTCGTTTTTCAGTTCTAGCTCCTGAAAACTGTGAACAGGGCAATCCAGAGCAGTATGAATTTGGTCTCCCAGCCTCAGCACAATGCAGGTGAACTTCACTGTATCAGGTCAGCTGCCAAAACGGGGTCGCATTGATCATCCATATGTCAACTCACTCCAAGTCCACCGGGAAGACACAGAAACACCGGGAAGAGAAATATCTGTGTTCTTTGGTTCCAAATGGCCAGAGAGGATATCATGAGGCTGGTGTGAGCTAAGGAGCTGCCCGGTTGGTGCACGTTTCAGTTCATCCAGCAGGCAGAAGCCGGGAATGAAACGCCATAACCCAGCGGCAAGTAGCCTGCTTTACCCAAAGCCACAGGCCTGACTCCTGTGAAGCTGCCCTCTTCTCCCACTGGGGTCTATGGCACCACCAAGTACCAGGGTGGTCTCAGGCTAGGGAGGTTCAACAAGCTCACCAATGCTGCTACGAGGTACCATAGGTTGATGAACAGAGTCTGTGTAAACATCTCCAGAGCTGTGGCGGGACGCTAAGCCATACTGCTCCTTTTACAGATCTAATTCATTGTAAGCCCACATCCTGCTTAACCGCTGGGTTTGATTTTTATAAAAGAGAGGAAATAATAATGCCTTTCATACAGCATTGTTCTGAAGATTAATTAAAATTGTGTATGTAAAGGGGTGGCCAGTTAGCTCAGGGTAATTAGAGCACAGTGCTCATAGCACCAAGGTTGCCAGTTCGATCCCTACACGGGCCACGGAGCTGCTCCCTCCACAACTAGATTGAAGACAGCTACTTGACTTGGAGCTGATGGGTCCTGGAAAAAAAAGCTGTTCCCCAATAAAAAATTTTTTTAAATCGTATATGTAAAAAACACAAAAGGCGGATTGTTTATAAAGTCCATCTCTTAACCCCTTCTCTCCCTGACAAATTGTCAACTTATTTTAGGCTTTGCAGCTCAATTATTATTTTTACTTATTCTGCGATGAGTGTTTCTGGGGTCTTCACAATACCTTTGTGGTGTGGGCTCATTTAAAAAAATAAAACATAATATAGCTATGCAAGCCCCCTTCAGGTTTGTTTTTATTTGAAACCTACAGCAGACTTTCTGGTTTCTCTTGAAGAAGTCTCTGAATCAAAGCGTCAACATGTCCCCCACTGAGCTACATCTAAACAGCACGCTCTCCCCAGTTTATACACTAAAGGTCAGGCAGTCAGGGTTGCTTTTTGCAGCAGCCGTTCAGGCCGCTAAGAACAAAGCAGCAAACACACAGGAATAAAAGCAGCAGGAATCTCGGGGAGAGCACTATTCCTGCCCAGAGACAACCAAGAGCCGGTTTTCCCAAACACCACTGCCCTTCAAAGGACCGAGAAAATGACTTCCAGAAGCGTCCCTGGTAACGATACTGTCCAGCTCACAAACACGTCTGGGGATTGTAAATTCCCAACACTATGCACGACCTGACACTCGGCAATCTGTCTCCATGGCAATATCACCACTTTAAGCGAGAATACTCCCTGCACTGCAGACCGAGTCTCCCGAGAAGCCTCCATGAGGTGATTACGGAATAACTGATTGTAAAGAGGAAGACAGCTGCAAACAAACCCTGGAGAAATAAGGCCCTACAATCTGGTGGTTGGAAGAATGGAAAAGGATCACCAAATGAAGATTAGCATCTATTTTTATTTTTATTCTCCTTCACATTGAAAGCAAATTTCCCTTAGTTTGTCCCCTGAGGCTTTCATACCTGCTGTCTATAGGGCAAGTGCTTATAATATTGTAAAGCATCTGGCTTTCTAGAATGAAAGCACCCTTCCTCCTAACTAGAAATCTTTCCCTTCTTTAAATAAGCATTCTGGCATTTCCTATTGTCAGATGTAATTACCTTTAAGGACTAAAAAGACTTGTGTGTACACAGGAGCATTCGCTTGGAACATACCTATAAGGTTTGCAGAGCATTTTAATTATAAAACGAAAACCCCCAGAGGGCATAAATAACATTTCCACAAAAAGTAGAAATCCATCAATGGCAACAAACAAGAATGGCAGACTAATCACAAATTCTCGTTAGGGCTATTAGTTAAAAACTCAAAAACAGGCTTTTTTGGGTTTGTTGTTTATTCCGAACGAAAAAAAGAAAACCATTAGGCTGCCAGTAATTCATTAAAATTTCACACATGAAATAGCAACGAGCTAGTTATCCTTTTCCTAGTTGAGTCCCTCACGCCTCTGGAGGACACAGAAAGGTAATTGCATTCTCCCTGCAACTCCAGGTCAGAGATTTGCTGGTCACTCACAGCTTCCGCCAGAAACCACAGCAGATCTGGCAAAGGAGGTGCTTTCTTTTAATACCAATTAAACAGGCTCAGTGGCAGACCTAATGGGAGGTAATTTCTATATCAAAGAAACTGAAAGGAAATCTTTAAGTTGCCAGATGGATAAGAGCAGCTGGCTACAAGATGTCATTATATAAATGTGAGGTTACAAAAAAAAAAAATCCTTTATGGGATTATTTTGCACGCAAATAGCATCTTTCACCCTAGTTCCTAAAAATATGCATCTTAAGGCCTTCTCCAATCCCTCCCTTTTCTAGCGAATTTTCTAACAAACTGGTCACAGCACTGCACCTCTCTACGTTTCTGACCTTTAGAAGAGGCCACACCATTCTCCTAGCAGTAAGGATTTCTATCAGCGTTCGGCTGTGCTCTCAAAAGAAGGACAAAGGCTTCACAAATAAGATTGCTCAAATGAAATGCTAACTCCTGAGTTTCTACTGTAGTGATCATGTATCTGAGAGGGGGGCTAGCATCTTCTACATATTTAATGCTAAAAAAAAGAGCAAATGGCGTTCCAACCACGGAGGCTGAACAGTTTCACTAAGCCCCGATCAGACTAGAGGTTACAGATTTAAGTAGTTAGGGAACCAAGCCTGCTGGCCTGGCAGGTTTTAAATCTGGAGAACAAATCTGCTTTACACATTGCAGATTTTTCCATGCCTTCTCAGATGTGATGAAATAATTTTCTTGCACAACTTCAGTAGACAGAGTAAATCTACATCTACTGTTACTTAATGTGATATTCAGTTATCCAAGGGATGCTGTAGATATGCTGTATCGTTGGGTTGTTACCCTGTGCTCCTGACACCTGGATTTTCAGGGCCTCCTTTTCTTACTTAACCCCCTAATTTATCATTTTCAGGGAGCAAAATTCAAAGACACATCAGGGACGAGAGCCTGTGTAAAGGCTGACCTGGCAGCGACAGGGAACTGTGGGCCCATCCCCGACCCCTCTCAGCGTCATGCTCCGATCTTTCAATTGCACCCCCCTCCCCATCCTAACATCAAGACTCTTCTTGATGGATTGGGGGGAACGCGGGAGCGGTGAGCTGGGCGCCATAATATTCACTCTGAATCCAACTATCTAAATGTATCTCCATCTAAAGGATTGTTCGAGTCCTTTTAATACATATGATCAAGAAGCAACAGAGGTAGAAAAAAAATCTTATTTCTGACAACTGCCCACTCCCCATCTATCTGTTCTTAAGCAGGTAGGCTAAACAAATTTCCATGAGGCTAAAGTTGCCCACAGAGCCTCCAGATTTGAAGGAAGACTGTCACTCGATTTCAGCCCACAAGATGTCACTAGCAGATTATAGTGGACGTGGGTTGTTTTGCAGCCACTTAACACCCATTCTCATAATAGCAGCAGGCACAGTCTTGGTCAGATAACACACACTGCCCTTCCCCAGCTAAGCACAGCATCAAGCACAGTAGCTCTCTTCTCTCCTGGGCCTCTCAGTCCGAAACATAAAATGTAAGAACAGGATAAGCATTCAGAGGGGACTCACTCCAGGTGTGGCCCCTTATGAGCCTGTAGACTTGTTCCTGTTGCCTGGTCTCTGGAACAGGCCCAGCGTTGCTGGTTGAGACAGGTTCCTCAGCTGTTCTTTTGGTTTTGTGAGTTACCCATAGCTTTCTCATGCTTTCTCTTTCTGTTTAAGCCGGGCAGGGTCAATTCCTGTTGCTTGCAACCTAAGGACTCTAATTAGCACAGTGGGGAACGGGACCAGGAGAGTGAGTGACTCTCCTCAGTCCTTCTTTATAAAAACAAGGTGTGGCCTCGCCTTAAGTCACCACACACCGGCCCTGAGCCATCCTGCTTAAAGGCAGTGGCAGAAATAACTTAAATCTTGGTGGAGGATATACATGATGAGTCTCGGGCCACATTCTGAGAATCAATGGCCTACTGCCAGGCTTGCATGCTGAAATAGCCAGTAAGCTACAAGAGGCTGAAGGCTGGTATAGGTGTGTGTGTGTGGGGGGGCTATAGCATGCAGCAGGATAGTATTTCACAACTTGTAAATGACTTTGGGAGGAAACACTCTCTCCTATGGCACAGTCCCATTACAGCTAACTGGATCAGACATACATCCCTTCACTTATTGACATTACCTGCCGGGACCCGATTTGCCACTGAGACACCATATTATTTTACCTTTCCCACTCCTTTGTACCCCTACCTCATTCTATAAAAACAGCAAACAGGAAAAAGCACAAGCATACAAACCCACACTCACTTTTCTCTGCTACGCTCCTTTCCTTCTCACTTTCCGACAGCTTGGAGTATAGCAGGGCAGCCAAACTTTTAAATTATACATATACGGTGCAAGGGAAGCAGTCTCTTCCCCAGGGGAGGGTGCATACTATTGACCATGCTCCCTGCACTTGTTCAGACCGCAGTGTGGAAAATAGCAAACCCGAGGAATCGTTGAGGTGAACTAAGTGGCTGCCTCCTGCAAGCATAGAACCAAAGTGTGTGTCAAATTTCAAAAGCCAGTTGGAAATATCCTGCCACTTGGGTTTTAGTGGAGAGCACTTGACCTTTCAAAATCCTAGCTCTCTAGCTGACACAAACCAGCCATACCTTCAAGACCACGAGGATTAGGACTGGTGCGTGGGGACACCGCAGAAGGGCTCCCAGTCCCTCCTTTCCTGCTGTGGTACTTCTCACAGGTAACTGACCTATCTGCAAACCTCTTAGGGCTTTGTGTGGGGGCTGCACAGACCACGGAAAGAGAATAAATTTAGAAGTCAAGCCCCCAAGGTTCAGGCACCAGCTCTACCAGAGACGAAGTCACCTTGGGCGAGACTTCCACCTTTCCAAACCACAAGGGCTACCAGGATTCAACACTGGGCCTAAGAACATAACAAAAAGCCTGGGTTTTTTGTCACACGTGTGATACACAGTTCATTTTTGAGATAGACCTTCACTCGCAGCTAGCTGGTCAAGGGGGGCTACTCCTCCATGTCTCCACAGGCCTGAAATTTATATTACCAGAGTCAGTTCTGCTTCCAGAAAAATCACCTTTCAAATGAAAATGTTAGCTTGGGAAGAAAGGAGAGCTCTGCAGATCCCCCTTCTCCCATCACAGTCACTGGGTGATCACATGGTAACAGGAGGTGGGTGTCTCTCGAGACTATATCCCACTTGTCCTCTTCCCTAGCCTCTCTCCATAGTTCACAGGGGACCACACCCCTACCTGTGTCTCCGAGTACTTCCTCACGACGACGGATGACACGCAAATTTCTCCCTCTTGTTCAGGAAGCTCTTCTCAGCTCCAGACCCTCAGGCTGACTTCTTATGTGACATTTTCACCTGGATGTTCCCCGGCACCTCACACTCCCCTCCCCGTCTCCCTTCTCCAGTCTGGGCCTTCTGCGGTGTTTCCTGTCTCAGTGCATGGTTCTGCCCTCCACCCAACTCAGCAGGCCTGAGGCTCGACACTCACTCACTCTCTCTCCACAGCCAATTCCCCCGCAAGCCATGCTGACTACACCTCCTAAGTATCTCTCTAGTCCAGGGGTCGGCAAAGTGCGGCTTGCGAGCCACACACAGCTCTTCGGGTATGTTCAGTCTCAAAGGTTTGCCGACCCCTGCAAGAGTCAATCCTGTCCCTCACAACAATTTAAAAATTATTCGAGAGCCATGAATACATTTTTACAAATAAGGAAAATTTAAAGTAATATCATAAATGAAACTGTGAGTTTTATTTTCATTTTCAAATTTACTTCAGAGCCACATGTACGTACCCAAAGATCCGCATGTGGCTCGTGAGCTGCAGTTTGCTGACCCCCTGGCGACTCTTCCATCTCAAAAGTTTGCCGACTCCTGCTCTAGTCCAACCATCTTTCTCTCTTCCCAGTGCCTTATCCCTAGATGACCACCCTACTTTCTGGCCTTCCTCCCACCCTCTTCAGTCCATTCTCCAACACAACTGATGGATCTTTAAAAATGTAAATCTTATCAGATGATCTGCAGCTAAATACCCCTGAATGGCTTTTCACTGCTTCCATGTAACGATCAAAATCCTGAACAAGGACTGCACAGCACTGCATGGGTGATACCTGCCTGCCCCGCCACCCATCTCAGGCCAGGGCGCCCCCAGCCCAGCTCTCCACACTGGCTGGCATTCCTGCCAAGCCTCAGAGACACTGTAAATGTGGCTGCCTCCACCAGCACTCTGCACCTCCTATATTGCCTGGCTTACTGCTCTGTGTCTTTCATATCTTATTGCCTGTGTTGCTTACTGGGGGAAACCTCTGACTTTTTGGTCAAAGTCAGAGTCCCCAGGTGGAATAACTTTTAGCACCTTATATGTTCCCTTTTTGGTATGCAGCACAGACTACCATCACGTGTTTATTCTGGTTGGAGTGTATCTACCTCCCCCATTAGACAGGAAGCCCTGTGAGGGCAGAGACCATCTCTGACTTATCACCCTTTCATCTCCAGCACTATATTAAAACACATTTACTTAACATACATTTTTGTAAGTCCATCATGTGCCAGAATTCATATTAGTTTCCCCAAATTATAGAACTTAAGTGTTTACGTAGGATCTCACTTTTTAGGGCCAGGAAAACAGCACATTTCTGAGTAGATCTGCAAAGTGGATGAAGTGGGAGAAAAGCTTAAAATGATGCCAAAGCGCAAAGTCCAAAAGCAGGGAGAGAGCACCCAAAAGAGATGCGAGGTATGAGGTGAATTAGGCAAACAGGGCAGTGGGCAGACCCAGGGGACACAGCCGATTAAGGGATGGAGAACTGGGGATTTAGAGCTTGGCAAGGGACAGGAAAGAATAGAAAAAAATAAGGTTCGTCGGCCACTCCACAGAGTTTCTAAGGCCAGCCCCCCTCCCTTTACCAAAAGGCTTTACCAAATGTTCCAGTCGCCCAGCAGAGAACTGACCCAAGAGGATCCCAGAAATAGAACAAAATTTCATACAGTCGTTCCCGGCCTTGCCAAGCATCCCTCCCCTCTCCTACTCCTGCCAAATGGTGAGGAACCATCCACCAGCCCCAGGTGCTGAATTATTCAATTATTCTAGCAGCTTTCAAAATACATATGCAGCTAGAAAATCTCGCAAAAAGAAAAGAATCATCTTATTTGGGCTACTAGGTCATTTCTTGAACCTCTCTTGAATCCTGGTTTGCTATGGAATTGCTTTTCAATTGAACAGTAGCTCACTGACACTCCACCCTTCCTAGCACAAAGCAGTGGCAAACCTATAGTCACAAGATGACCTGATGCTAAGTCTGCCGTTACAAACGGGCGGGCTACCTCCCAATCACGCACGGCAGCCCCCAGGCTCCCACACTTACCCAAGCTGAGGTCTGCTGCGGCACCCTGAATAAACACTGAACACAGGAGCCAAGGATATGAAGAACAACCTCCAACTAGCCACGATCCCCCTGCACACACACCAGCCTGCCTCCTTTCAGTTAAAAAAAAAAAAAAAGACTTCTAACTTCCATGACAATCCTAAAGCCACCGAAATAATCAGCACCTCAATCTGGAAACCCCTCTTCAATGCCTCACCCACAACCCACCCACCCACTGCATGTCAGCTCTCTCAGATATTTCCTTCGAGTAGAACAAACCGCAGAGAATGTTCTGGGGATAAAGAAAAGCCAGTCACGAAACAAGCCTTCAAGGCTGCGTTTTAGTACCAAGCCTCTTCACGAGCTCTATTTCTGGCTCTGAAGACACAGAGCATGAAGACGAGTTGAGCCAAAACAATAAAAAATAAAAAGCAAGTATCGACCAGAGGTAACTTTTAACCCCAAATCAATTATAAAATTCACCTAGGAGAGAAAGGCAATTTTCATTAAATCAAAGAAATGTGAACCACGCAGTCTCAGGCACTGCCCTCTGAACCTCAAAAATGGCTTCCAGAGAGTGAATTACAGTAACATAGAGAGGCATCTCCCTGGAAACAGAGTAAGGCAATCTTACAAATAGTCACTTGCGCACACTAGCCCACACTAAGAACGTATGTCAGCCAGGGGACGGGGTGCGGGTGGGGACCTGTACTAGGGAAGGAGAAAACGTATCCGCTTGTTCACACAGGCTGTTGCTAGACAGGACCACACTCTGTCATCATCCCTCTTTCCCAGGCGCCTCGGGAAGCCAGTGGCTATAGGTAAAAGAGAGCACACACGCATGGCCCATTCTCCCTCTCCACTCTTCCTTACCATTTCTCCATCTGTTTAGCTCCATCTCCAGATGCTGGATAACATTCTTCAACGTCTTGTTTTTCTCCTTCTCTTTTTCATATTTCTTCTTCCATTCTTCTGCTGTCAGCTCCAGGTTCACAGAGACTGTATTCTTGATGGTCTTAGCCCTAGCGTTAAAAACATAAGGGAACAACTGTGAACTTAACTATTAGCATTAGGTAAATCCCTCCTTTCATGTCAAAAGACTGGGGCCGGGGGAGGAGGAAGGACCCAGTGAATTTACCCACCACCCTCTAGCTGTACATATTATGGCCCTGCTACCCTAAGGCTCCAAGCTACTTTTTCCTTTTCTCCTTTACCTCCTACCAGTCTCTAAATCCAATGGATTTTCATTCAAATTGTCTCAGGGTCACCTCTTTCTGTATTCCCTATCATCATCTTAGTCTGTGTTCTTAGCCCTGACTTATGATTATAGCCTTTTTCAAACATTCAGTAGTCTTCTTTAAGCATCTTCACACCACTGCCAGTTCCTCTTTCCAAGTCGAGCTTCCTCTCAATTCAATTAACATTTATTAAATATGGGATATACCAGGACAAATGAGAGGTCTCTGGGCTCTGAGCTTGCTGTTTCTCCTACCAATAATATTGGGTTGTCGGAAAAGTCATGACGTATTTTCCTATGTTTTTCGTTGCAAAAACGCGTCATGACTTTTCCGACAACCCAATATACAAACTGAAATAATACAATCAATTCTTTGGCTTACTCACAACTGGTACTTAGACTCTGCCCTGATGTGTGGAACACATGTCTACACATGCCTGCCGGGCCAGGCGAGCCACTAAACCGAGTCTGCTGCCAGGTGAAACCATGGCTCCCTCCTGAGCACATGCCCCATCACAGCCGATTTTCACCATACAAGAATGGAGAATCACAGTTCTCAGGTCATCCATTTTTTTCAAGAAAAGCCAGAGATTGAGACTTTTATTTATAAATCCCAGTTTAAAACAAATTTTCTAAATAAACATGTGATATAAACCAACATGTCTAATGGTCACCAATTTGCCATCTCGTACAGAGATGGGGTGACCCTAGGGTGCATGGCCACGGTTGGGGTGGAGGGTAATGCCACAATGGGTGTGTGGACAGCAATGCAAGGGAGACTGGTGAGAGCAAAGGCAGAATCAGCTCTAGCTGATATTAAAAACAAAAAGACACAACTCACCTAGTTAGGCAGAGAAATGAACACATAAGCAGACTTGTCTAATTAAAAAGTAAATTGACCATGGAAGAATTCTGCTTGTTACTTACTTTTTTAAGAAGGCAAAAGCATCATTTAAAAATATGTGATATTCTGTTTTATTTGCTATTGATTTTTTCATTTTAAACTCCCACCAGCTCTTGCACTGTCATATTTGCTAGCACTATACAATGCATCATTCAGGTTAATTACTGTTATCATCAAATGACATTTTGGACAGTATTTCTGTTTCAGTCAAAGAAATTCAGCAGTCCTTACCAGTGGTACAGATGCCATTCTAAAATTAATTCCTAAAGCAGACAACTAAATGACCCAACTCTCAAAAGAGGAGTTAAACGATTTCAGTGTAAGACTCCAATTAAGAATTAGTATAAGGTGCCCACACAGTATAGTGGGAAAGGATGGTGTTTCAATGTGTGGTACTGGAAGGAGAAGTATCCATTCTCCCAATACCATATACAAAATTTTATTCTAGATGGATCATACACAGAAATGTGAAAGGTACAACAATAAGGCCTGTAGAAGCAAACAGGAGAGTATCTTCAAGATCCTGGGGTAAGCAAAGATTTCTTAAACAGGGGCCAGCCGAATTGGTTAAAGCCGAGTTGGCTCAGTTGGTTAAAAGCCTGCCCAAGAGTGCAGGCTCTAAGCAAGAGAGTTGCTGGTTTGATTCCCATATGGGCCAGTGACACTGCGCCTGAGCTGAGCTGCTGATTGGCTGCCAACAGGTGGCAGGATGGCTCAGCTGGTGAGAGCATGTGCTCCTAACAACAAGACTGCCTATTCGATGGTGGGCTACACCTGCCCGCAACTAAGACCGAACTCAGCAACTTCAGCTAAGCTGTCACCCGGGTGGCTCAGAGGATAGAGTGCACCCTCTTAACAATAAGGCTGCTGGTTCAACTCTCACATGGGATGGTGGGCTATGCCCACTCGCAACTAAGATTGAACACTGCACCTTGAGCTTAGAAGCCACGAGCTGCCAACAGGAAGCCAGATGGCGATGGAACTTGGAGTTGAGCTAGCTGCGCCCTCCACAACTAAGATCGAAGGACAACAACTTGGCTGTTTCCCTTCTCCAATTCCCCAACACTGTTCCCCTCCCCCTATTTCCCAATAAAAATCTTTAAAAAAAAAAAGATTTCTTAAACAGGTCATAAAATAAAAGATAAATTTGATTTCACTAAAATTTAAAAACCTGTCTTAATTAAAAGTCAACACTTAAGGGCCGGCCGAGTCGCGCATTGGTTAAGAGCTGGTTTTGAGACACCAGCAGCCCCGGTTCGGATCCCACATATGAGGGCCAGTGACACCGCCCTCTATAGCTAACAACACCTCCACCTAGAGTTGGGCTGTGCAAGCCCCGGCGACGGTGTAGGCTGCAGCCCCTGCTGCAGTGGGCTGCCATAGGCTACAGTGA
Organism: Aselliscus stoliczkanus; assembly: GCA_033961575.1. NCBI lineage: Eukaryota > Metazoa > Chordata > Mammalia > Chiroptera > Hipposideridae > Aselliscus > Aselliscus stoliczkanus. The sequence continues at coordinate 103,545,501 of CM066731.1, read as the reverse complement.
GCGGACGGCAGTCAGCGTGAGCGGCTGGCAGCCAGCATGAGCTGCCAATAGCCGCAGTGAGTGACCATCCAGAGGCCGGCGACCAATCTGCCTCATCCAAGAAGAGCGCAATATGATACCAACATGGGCCAGTGAAGCAACGACCTCCGCAACTAGACTGAAGAACAAAAAGACAGCAACTTGTCTGTTCCCCTTCCCCAATTCCCCAACGCTGTTCCCCTCCCCCAATTCCCCCAATAAAATCTTTAAAAAAAAAAAAAGTCAACACTTAAAAAGTTAAAATTTAAAACTTAAGCCACCAAGTAGGAGAAGATATACATAATACATACATCTAACAAAGGACTCACCCAGAATAACCCCTTTAAATCAATAAGAAAAAAACAGACAAGCTGTGAAAAAAATGGGCAAAGATTTGAATAGGCACTTCCCAAAAGTGACAAAAACACTCATAAAAGGTGGTGCTTGACATCATTAGCCATCAGGGAAGTGCAAAAAATAATGACAATAAAGTGCCTTTACACCACTAATAGAATGGCTAAAACTTTTTAAACTGATAATACCAAGTGTTGGTGAGGATGTGCAGAGAGTATAACCCTCAACTGCTGGCACATCAACAGAATGGATTATCTGGAGGGAGGGTAAATTATTCCAATCATTTTGGAAAACTTTGGTAGTATCTATTAAAGCTGAGTGTCTCATATCTTATGAGGAGCAATTCCACTCCTAGGTTTATAACCAACAGAAATGAGGACATTTGTTCATCAAGACATGACAACCAATGTTACAATAACTTCATTTATAAATGAGGACATTTGTTCATCAAGACATGACAACCAATGTTACAATAACTTCATTTATAATAGTCCCAAAATAAAACAAATCATATCTCCATCAACAGTAGAATGCATACATACATGCTATATTCAGGCAACGGAATACTATGTAACTATTAAAAATAAAACAACTACTACACCTAACAAGGTAGGGAATTTCAAAGATACAAGGCTGAATAAAAGAAGTCAGATACAAAACTTACTGTATGATTTTATTCCAATAAAGTTCATGTTAAGAGATGTTGGTATGACACTTACATTTGAGATTTGGGCATTGACTAGGAGGGTACAAGAGAGAGGCTTCTAAGATGCTATGTGGTGGTTCATGTGTACATGCATTTGTAAAAGTGTACTGAGTTGCACGCTTAAGTTTATGCATTTCACCATATATATGTTATATTCAATAAAAAATAAGATGTAGAAAGAAATCAAGTCAGATACAAGAATTTCTAGATCATGGAATAAATGAGAGTTACTAACAGAGTTTGAATTTCTGTGTCTGGAGTTATTTTATTTTATTTTTTTTTAAAGATTTTATTGGGGAATTGGGCAGCATTGGGGAACCAGGGAAGAGGAACAGACAAGTTGCTGTCCTTTTGTTCTTCAGTCTAGTTGTGGAGGACGTTGCTTCACTGGCCCATGTTGGTCTCATCATTGCGCTCTTCCCGGGTGAGGCAGATCAGTTGCTGGCCTCTTGATGGCCGCTCACAGCAGCTCTTGGCAGCTCATGCTGGCTGCCAGCCACTCACTGTAGCCTATGGCAGCCCACTGCAGCAGGGACTGCAGCCCACACCGTTGCCGGGGCTCGCATAGCCCAGCTCCAGGAGCTGTTGTTCACCATCTTAGCTGCAGACGGCAGTGTCTCTCGCCCTCATACGTGGGATCCAAATCGGGGCCACTGGTGTCCCAAGCCAGCTCTTAACCAATGCGCCACTCGGCTGGCCCTGGAGTTATGTTTTTTTAATTGAGCAAGTATTCCCTTATCCAAGATGTTAATTAAACTTTTAAATTACAGTAAAACCTTGGATTGCGAGTGTTCCGCAAGATGTGCAAACATTTCTATTAGATTGGTGCAAAAGTAATAGTGGTTTTTGCCATTATGAATACTGGCAAAAACAGCTATTACTTTTGCACCAACCTATTCACAGATTTTAACTTGGTAAAAGAGCGATGTCGTGCAATATGAGTAGTTTGTTTCTGCAACGAATTATGCTTGCAAACTGAGGTATTACTGTATACTAAAATAAAGACTGTCTCAGTCTTTTATTTCCATAAGAGACCTAGAGTAAAAAGATGTTGGACATCTACAATCTCTTTTGCTTTTAACCCTGAACTTTAGGAAAGTTTACAGACTAAAGGAGCCTAATGATTAGGTTCTAATTTTTGCCACTCACAATTCCCTTTCCTCTGTGTGAATACTTAACTCATTGCCATCAGTGTGGGTTAGGTAGTGATCTGCTTTTTGGCTTTGTCTCTTTAGAGAATATCCAAGAGTTTTCCAGCTTCCAGCTTTGCTCTTTTATTTTGGAATTTTCCACATGCTTACTAGCTGTAATCACCACTAAACAGCATTATACCTGGACTCTCTGTTCACACACTGTGAATCAACATGGATCCCAGGCACTCAGAGCCACATGTGGACACAATTCAGGGACTTGTGAGCACACATGGGTACATGAGTGCATTTACTGCTCAGCTTGATTCCAAAAGAACATCAGGTAGCTTACAAGGAAACTTAACATTGACAGCATAGCAGAAATTAAGAAATGTTCTTAAGGCAGCTTTTATAATTTTGTCTAGCTGAAGCTATATGGCAATAATGATACCGCTCAGCCCTGTAGTTTTAGGACACTATCTCCTTGATATAGAAAAACAAGCCAATAATCCATGGGAGCCTTACTGCTCGCTCATCATCTTTATGGGTCATTGGGTCAATCTCACTGTAATAACAGTTGATTAATCCCTTGTGATTGAGCTCTGTACAGAAAAGAATGCCTATTCCACAAGTTAGAACATGGCTGACACTGAGCGAAGCCCTAAACGAAGGCTACCTAGGGGAAGAACCTTAAGTAATCTTAGGTTTACAACCGAATAGCGAGACCCACTTAGAACAAATGAGTCAATTCTTGAGGGTGTAATTATCAGAGTATCTGTTATATAGTTTTTCTTTGCGTCAGAAAGTCAAACACCACTTAAATAATGCATAATCTAGGTTTGCCCAGATAGATCACCTCTCCCCACAGGGAGGGAGCTAGAACCCAGTTTTTAATAGACCTTAAAGCTAATGAATGCTAACCCCTTTGGAGAAGGTAGGCCAAACCCAGGAGACAGACAGCAGAGGTCACAGGGACACCTTCCAGAGGCAGGCAAGCCAGAAAAGGATACTATTAGACATATTCCACTGAAGCACAGAAGGAGGAAGACTGGCCCCCTGTCCTTGAGTATTGTTACTGCCTCTTGGTCCCTCTGTCACCGAATTTGTGGTTTACAGATTATGGCCAGGCTTTTAAGACTGTTGGAGGTGTCAGTTTCCACCACCTAGGTTAAGCACCCATGTGTGATAACACTCTAGAGGCATCCTCATAATTTGTCAAATCCTAAAGATGGGAAGTTCTCAGATTACTTGGTTCACATCACTCCGCATCGATAAACCCTGTTTCCACCTATTCCTCAGTAATTGCCTATGCTCATACTTTCTGGCCACAGTCAGTCCTAAATGATATATAGACTGTCACTGAAGTGTCTTCTAATAATCTTGGCCTCCCTGGAAAAGCCATGAAGACATTTGTTCTTGGTATCTTAGCACCTCTTGTTTTCAGCATTGTCCTTCCCTCTCCAGGTGCTCGGGATAGTCCTGACATTTGAACAAGACGACCACACACCTTCAATGCATAGAACAAATCTATAATGTATGATTCTGCACTACGAATGGTGTGTGACAGAGAGACTGAGATTTTCCCACTGTGGGTGGAAGAAGGTAGTTAAGCATCCTTCTCTGTTAGTCAGGGTTCTCCAGAGAAACAGAACCAATAAGTTAGACATAGGTAAGTGGATGATGGCAGGATGGTTGGATAGACAGACAGACAGACAGATAAATAGATAGATACATAATCTCATATATCATAGAAAGACAATACATATAAGATATAATAGGATATCTATCTATCATCTATCTATCTATCTATAGAATTTGGCTCACATGATTGTGGGAACTGGCAAGTCTGAAAGTCATAGATAGGGCAGGACAGCAGACTGAAAACTCAGGGAGAAATTGAAGCTGTAGCCTTGAGGTGGGATTTCTTCTCTGGGAAACCTGTTTTTGCCCTTAAGGCCTTCAGCTGGTTAGATGAGGCCCACCAACATTATGGAGGATACTGTATTTTTCTGTTGTTGTTTTTTTAATTGAAGTAAGATAGGTTTATAACATGCAAGTTTCAGCTGTGTGAAGTATAATTCTACATCTGTATACACTATGTCGTGCTCACCCCCAAATGTCTGGTTTCCATCTATAACCATGCAGTTGACTCTCCTTACCCTTTCACCACCTTCTCCTCTGGTAACCAGATCTTTTGTCTGCCTCTGCATTTGTTTTTTGTTATTCATTTGTTTTGTTTTTGTTTTATATTTCACTTAGGAGTATTTGCCTCTTTCCATCTGACTTATTTCACTTAGCATAATACCCTCAAAGTCATCCAGGTAGTCACAAATGGCAGGTTTTCTAATGTGCTTTTATACTTAAAGTCAACTGATGGTAGATATTAACCACATCTACAAAATACCTTCATAGCAACACAGCCTAGCCAAACTTAAACATAAAACCACCCTACCTTTTAATCTATTCCGAGTCCTAGTTTCAAGATAAAACACCTAACTTTCTGGAAACATGACTGCTACAAGGCTCCTTCCCATTTCCTAAGAAGGCTATTTCCCTGCTCATGAGTGGGGAAGGTAGGAAAGGAGAAATTAAAAGCTTTAAATTTTATCTTTTGAATAGCTCTAGTCTCCCGAGAAACATTCAGAAATGACCAATCTGGGCCGGCGGAGTGGCGCGTTGGTTAGGAGCTGGCTTGGGAGCACAAGCTCTGAGCAGCAGGGTCCTGGTTCGGATCCCACATATGAGAGCCAGTGACACTGCCCTCTACAGCTAAGATGGTGAACAACAGCTCAACTTGGAGCTGGGCTGCCATGAGTGGCCAGAAGCCAGTCTAAGTGGCCAGCAGCCAGTGTGAGCTGCCAAGAGCCGCTGTGAGCGGCTGTCCAGAGGCCAGCAACCGATCTGCCTCACCTGGGAAGAGTGCAACGATAATACTAACATGCACCAGTGAAGCAACGCCCTCCACAACTAGGCTGAAGAACAAAATAAGACAGCAACTTGTCTGTTCCCCTCCCCCCAATCCCCCAATAAAACCTTAAAAAAAAAAAAAAAAAAAAGAAATTAGTCTGAGTCTGGGTGAGAATTTGGCATCTGGTTAAACTTGTAATCCACAGTATTTCTCTCCCTCCAAGAACAAAAATGAACCCTAATGGTGTTTCAGCAACAGGCCTCCCAAAAGGGGGTGACTTGAGTCTTTCTTTATTTTATGTCAAAAGTGTAGCCAAGAGTCTCCATTGGCCAAAGTGCTTACTCTAGCCCTTCAGGGAACTTATTATCATACTCTGGTGACATGAATTTTACATGCACACCACTCAGGCCCTGAGCTCTGCCTAATCCAGCTGCCACCAGACTATTTAACAAATAGTGCACATCAGGAAACGAAGAAAGAGTATTATTACTTTCCCTTAATTATCAAGTCTCCTTCCACATTCAAAATACAAATAAAGCCTCTGAATTATTCATGCTGGATCAATCAAAACTCTGGGTGCCAAAGAGGGGCTAATTCAGGCCTTCTCTGAACTGATTGGCCTGCCCCCTCGGGGCTCCCTTTTCCCTCATTACCACCCCAAATCAAGGTACATTAGATAGGCTTCTATGATAATTGGGTGATTTGAGCTCATAGTTTCTAAAACTTACAAATATCCTTTTTGAATAGTGTTATAAAAGTACTTAGTAATTAAAGACTAAAAAATAAAACGCTGGAAGCCAGAATAAAGAAAGATCAATGAAAGAGCTCTAATTTGAGTCCCCTGTCCCTTACAGCAGGAAGCGTTTCGCTTTCCCACAGAGTCCAGCTTTTCGGCTCTCTGCTGCCTGGAAATTCAAGTGTTGCTTCCTCGACTGGGTTAAAAGCTCTTTGAGAACACAGAAAATGGTTTCTACTTCTTTACCAGCACAACGATGGGCATTCAGAGGACTAAAAGGGATAGGCCTGACCAAATAGAAGAGCCAGAATTCATCACTGAAACCAAAAAACAGACAATGGACTTTTTCCTTTAAATTCCAGTACCTAATCTAGAATCCTGAATGGAGAATGCTGACTTGGTAGGCTGCCTTCAGGTCTCTGTAGACGCTACCATGTTTCTATGCTTCAAAAGATATACTATTGTTTTATTCAGAGCATCAATACAGCATAGCCTAGCAACAAACAGGGGCTTTCTTCCAGTCCTTGAAAGAACTGCGTAGGAATAACCAAGGAATCGCATGATGCCCTAAGGTTTGGCCATCCCTGCAACGAGAATATAATGAACACTCGTTACACTGAATTTGAGATGTGCCCGGCAGTCTTTAAGGAGTTCAAAGGGCTTAATCTCATTAGCTATGAGATGCCATGTCTAATCCGATGTTCAAACTCGTGTCTGCTGTGTAATTGGGTTCAATGCGTGTATTTGACAATAAAGCAGGTATTGGACCCACAGAGAAGTCAGGTGTCCTTGAATCCATTAACCAACTCGGAGATAGAGGGAAGGGAACAAAACCTCACACATTTCTAATTATAGGCTGGGAAACAAACCAGATGGAAACCCAACCACATTTCTGGACATAATGCAACTGCCCTAATGGTCTATGGAGTCCTACACAATAAGCATCAGATTCTTCTGTTCGTTCATTTGATGAGCATTTATTTATTGGCCATTACTGTGTACTAGTTGCGCTGGGTACTTGTACGGACAACTGAGGCCAATGATAAACCGAGTCCCTGCCCTCATAGAGCCCCGTATCCAGATGACGCCAATAAAAGACTATAGAACAGCCTATTTCATTTGAAAATGTAACTGCCATACTTTTTATTTCCTGGGACCCCAAAATATCACCAGTATTTCTTTAATCATTCATTCCAGAAACTTAATTCTGCTTGATTCCATCCCATTCCTTATATTACAGTCCTATCCTGTACATTACATTGCATTCAGTCAAGTCCTATCCATTTACTGAGACTTTCCTAAATCTCAATACTTCAGATGGCTGCAGACTCTTAACGATGGAGGAAAAGGGGAACTTGTAATTACTGAATGCCTATTACATGCCAGCCTTTGCGCAAAGTAAAAACCAAAGCAACTCATTTAATCCTCCCAACAATCTCAGAAGTAAGCATTATTCTATTTCTTCCTACAGGAGACTAAGGCTCAGACAGCTTAGCATGGCAACTGGAGTTCCTGACCCAACAGGCCTGTGCCCATCAAGGTTCCTCAGCCTGCGTGTCAGAGGCTGTGCATCAAATACTACAGTCTCCAACCTAGGACATCCTACATGTTTAGTCATTTACTGTATGGTCTCAGGTCTAGTACCTAATGGATTTGAGCCTAAGCATCAATTTCATCCTCTGTGCAAAGGTAAGAGAATGCCTGCTTGATAGAATTATTATGAGGATTTTGACATGCCTGGCCCATACAAGACCCTAAAAAAAATGCTAGTGATCATGACGATGATGATGATGATGACTGGCCTCACTAATACCACAAACAAGAAAACAATCATCTCGACTAACGCCTAAAACTCTTCCTACAGACAGCTGCAAATGCTCACTCACAGAGGCAACCCTGACACAGCCCAGCCCCCCAGGATGACTGTAGCTTGCAAAGATTCAGATGATTTTTGCTTAGCAGGTGAGAGTTTATTTTAAAGAGATGTTTCCTTTATAAATGCATTTGTTGCTTGTTTGTCCAAACATGTCTTCAGAGGAAACTGTGAAAGCTTCAGTTTAAGAAACCAGAGGAATGAGGCAGGCAGGATGATCAGCATAGTCTTCCACGTTTCCCATAAGCAGATACTGATTCCTAAGTACTCTGTGACCCTTGAAAAAGGAGGTACTACCCCACTGCAATTCACAGACCTAAGCATTTAGCTAATCAAGGAAGCGATTTGAGAGGAAGTAAAGGACCCAAATCCAGTTTAAAAGATGTATTAGTTCTACCATATTTCAGTGTAATTATTACTTATTTAGACATCCCACAGGTGCCATGACTGCATAAACTTCTATGTTCTGTTCAGGGCTTAGGAAATAATTGGGGTTTAATGCAGTTTAAACAAGCTGCACAATTTCCCAGACAGAATGTCCATCCCCCGTCTTTCCTTTCTCTCAGTATCTTAAATCATTTCTCTGGCATAACCACACAACACACTCCCGAGAGGAAGGCAGGGATCGCTCTGTGCATCCATTGACAAAGGAGGCAGCTGACGCCAACAGGGAACTGGTCACTTGTCTAAAGATCACACGACTGTTTAGGGTTGAAGGGAATGATGGCAGTAGAATCCACATCTCCCAACCTCAGGTCTGGGCTCATATCACCCAAATCCAGAGGACCCAAACACTCCAGGAATTAGCACCTGAGGTAGCCATGCTGTCTGGGGTTAAACACCTGAAACGGAGTGACCATGACTGAAGGAGGTTAGGCCTTGGGCAACTGGTAGGGGTGGGCAAAAAAGGAAAGCAAGGTATGAACAAACCCACACATGTGAAGCTGTTTTAGGATTATTGATGTGTCTGCTGCCCACCTATTACCACTCCCCAGACATCTAAGAAACCTCAATTGGACATTTTTGAAGATGAGGAGATGGCTGCCATCTGTTTTTCAGCATACATTCTGCACCTCCTATCCTTGAGGTTTGTATAAGGATTCTTTTCCCCCATTTTAATATTTATGCAACCATTCTACATTCATCTTAGTTTCTGGCTGTTCTATCAGCATCTTTGCAACGGATCCCAAATATTGGAGTTAAAGGTCGTTACCAGTTTTGAGTTGCATACACTTGAAATCCTGTGAACCTGAATCAGACTTAATTCCATGAGGAACAAAGGTAACATTCCACTGACTTATCAACAATCACATCTATAGAACATTTGACTGATTTTTATTTTTTTTATTATCCAGTCATTGAAGGGCATATTCCTGCTCATCAATTTAAAACATGATTTTCCCTCTGGCCTCAATAAATGATGCCTCAAGTTTACAGGTCACCTGTTAGATGCAATTTAGCAGCAGGCTGCTTGCCCCCTCACTCTCATCCCTCTCTGGTACCAGCTCCTCACTGCTGACTCCTAACACCTGCGACCAGCTCGGAGCACGGGGAAGGGCAGACCACACTCACCTCTGTCCGAACATCAGCGTTGACTTAGTCTCGGCTTCGTTGAAGACAGAGGGAGAACAGCAGATGACGATGGTAGTTCTGCAGTTCCCACCCAGGGAGTCCTGAAGGATCCGGGTCATCTTGCTGTCCCGGTATGGCACGTGTGTTTTCTATGTAGGAGAAGAAAAACTATTGGCTGCTACAGCCCATTCCAAAGGGAAAACAGAGTCAAGCACGTTAGTGATGGGGACACCGGGCTTAGAAACACATGCGAAATCTGAATTTGTTGCCTGGTCTTCAGATCGTGCCCAAGTTGAGAACACCCATTCTGGGACCTGGGTCACAGGAAATTAGCATCTCCATTCACATATTTTAATGGACTAGAACTCTCCACAAGCAGGGTGTCCACAACCAGGATTCCCTCAGTCCCATTCCAAACAACAACAAGCGCATCTCGGGGGTTGGTGGGGGGGTGTCACAGGGGAGCACACGGACCCAAAACGGCAACTTCTTATAATATCATTTAATAGAGGCGGATGGGATCACTTACTGTCCCTTCTGCCAAGGCAGAGATCACGTTTCCAAGAGCAGACAAAGACTTATTGATATTTTTAGCTTCATCGAGAACAGCTCCCTCGGCACCAGTTTTGCTGACCTACGAGAGAGCAGAGAAAGCAGGAAGCTGCATAGGACGGCACAAGCACGGGGCAGAAAATTCCAATTCACAGGAGGGCGAAGGAGCAGGGGGTAGGGGGACATGGGTCCTCCTGGAATGCAAGGGAAAAGAAGAGTAAGTAAGAATCACATGAATAAAAAAACTTCCCTTGGGCCTGAGGTTGGGGATTTGGTCTCTCTTGTCATTTTCCTCTCAATTAGGTTTTAGGGGAATGGCTGAAATGCCTCAAGTGGTAAAGCTGCAGATGATTCCCCGGGGATATCCCTCCAGGAAAAGCAGGCTTTAAAAGGCTGAGGCAAGGGCTGGCCTAGTGGCACGGTGGTTAAGCGCTGGCTTGGGAAGCCAGCGGCCCCGGTTCAGTCCCACATATGAGGGCCAGTGACACTGCCCTCAAAAAAACAAACAAACAAACGAAAAACCCAAACAAAAGGCTGAGGCTGGGATGGAACCACAGTCTCCACTCGGGAGAGAGCCCAAGGGGAAGCTTTCAGAGAAAATGCTGTCCTGGCCACAATGAGTGGACATGTTGGGAAAGGGTAAACTATGCGATCCAACTTCAAGAAAAGCACGAGGGGGTGGGGATGGTTGTCCAGACTCTCTGGTCCTTCCCCACTTACCCACAGCAAGGAAAAAAGGAACAACTGTCCAAAAGGAAAAGTACTTTTTTTTTTTTGGGGGGGGGTCATTAGCACCTAACTTAAATTAATAGTTTAGATGAAGAATTAGAATAGTGTTTAAAATCAACTTCAGAAAAAAAAAATCACATTAACATAAAGGTAATAAAACAGACCGGCAGGAGTCCAAAAAAGGTGCAACTTGGGTGAAACATACTGTGTTCATGGGCGCATACTACTTAGGCCACACCAGACTAGGAGGAGGAAGCAAGCAGAGAGGACAAACCCCCAGGTAGTATATATTCTGGATTCCAAACTCTCCAGTGGCCTCAAAAATATTTAGCATTTTTGAAACATTCAACCAGAGCTCTTTATAAAAATGGCTGCTGTTTAGGCATGGAAAGTCAAGAAAATATATATTACATCGTGAAATTTGTTTTTTTCTCTGCAGCCAGAGGAAGCACGCAGAGTTCCTCCTCTGCTGTGTTATTACTGGTAATTTTGTATTAGGGAGAGAGCAATTTACAGATGTTAGAAAAAAGGGGAACTTGGCATGATTCATAGCAGCTGCTCTCTAAAGAAAGAAAAGTGAGGAAATCATTTTAAACTGCACAAAGAAGGGTTTCAATTATGTATAAAGGAGAAACTCCTAACAATAGAGATGGATAGATGTCCAGGAGAAGATTTTTTTCAAATAAGATCGACTCTCATCTTGACTCTCCTCTCTCCGAGAATTGGGTGTGTGGATACCTCAGCTTAGAGATAAGAGGAAATATAGCTGATGGGCCACAGATAATAACAGTCTCTTCACATGGTGTTGTTTATGTTGCTTTCATATTTGCAAGTGTAACTCCATGAAATATGCAAGACAGGTACAATCACCTTCCTTTTACAGACAAGGAAAATTTAAGCTCCGGAGATGTCAAATTGCCAGCCCAAGGGAAAAACAGCACTTAGGGGAGTTGGGGACTAAAGCCCGGGGCTCTGCATCTTTAGATCACCCTGACACATTCATATGGATAAGTCTGAGGCAAGGAAAACAGATATGAGCAAAAGGAACAATGCCTCATAAATGTCCTAAGTAAGAACCACCAACATGGCAGAGAACTGGCCCCCACTCTGAACTACCAGCATTTTCCAGCTGCTTTTGGGTCAAATACTCAGCCCTGTGCTCTAAAGGGAAAGAGGGCAAACTTGTGAAGAATGAAGGGGCCACTGGGACCCTTGCCCAGACCCACACAGTTGCTGTGGCTGCAAAGTGGGTCCTGGTTACCAATGATTAGTCTAGAACTATAAGCAAGGCCGCTCCGTAATCCCATTCCAGTGAGAGTCTGTTTAATTAAAGTTATGAGCCCATACCAGTAAAATTTTAGATTCCCAAAAAAGAATATCCAGATAATTTTCTGCTCATGGCTTTACAAATGCATACAGGGGAACAATCTAGGTAGCCATTACTTACAGGGATGTTAGTGGCCATAACTTGGTGTCCAGGAACTCAGTAGTGGGGTGCAGGTAAGCAGGAATCAAATACACAGTTCGGGAGACTGCCCGAGCTTCAGGGGGACTGATGGGGACTGTCAACACCGTGTCAGTGATGATGGAGACCACATGCTATTGTACACATGGACTAGCTCTGTGATGTCGCACAAGTGGGGCAGGACCCCCAAGCCAGGCTGTGGCTGCAGGAGCACCCAGTGGTCCCCGGAAGTGAGGCTGGAGGGCGCAGGTGGGAGGTTCTGGAATCTCTCAGCCAGTGCCTGGGAGAGCATGGGACAGGATACAGGCCTAATGGGAGCCTTGACAAAACAAGAGAAGGGCTGGGGCTTGTGCTAAAACACCGATTACAGGCCATGCAGCCTGATGGAAGTGAGGCCGCCCAGGTGAGACACCGCCTCCATGCCACTGCACAGAAAAACAGGGAATAAAGGCAGGCCGAGCCCCAGGTTGCAGATCTATCAGCAAACACACCTGCAGAGGCAGGACTGCCACATTTCAGTGCAAAGCCCCTTCCCAGCCTAGCTGAGTCTGAAACAACAGGGGGATCTTTCCTTTTCTCAAAGCGCATGCCCCTCCAGCATTTGCGAAGGTGCCTTTGGTAGGCTAAGTTCACCCCAATACTTGCCTAATGGCATAATCAGAACCTATTAGCCATAAAGCAGAGTTGGCATTCAAAGTACCTCCTGTGATGCAACTAAGGGGCATCAGGACCAGAAAAGAGAGAACAGGGAGACGCAGATTAAATTTAATAACATCTTGGCACAACATCAGGAACTTTAAAAACTCTTTAAATCCAGGAAATAGAAAGGCATAAAAATTATACCATTGCACTATAAAGCAAATAACAGGGAGAAATTATAGCTAATGCAAATAAAGAACCAATTACCTTTTCGCTCCCAGCCAAATCAACTAGATAAAGCTTCCCACTGAGTTTTTTTTCCGTCTCTACATTCTCTTGTTTAATATTAATCAGGAAGATACTGTGACTCCTAGAGCTGTGTTCATTCATGTCTGAAAAGGAAAATAGTTTACTGCTCTACAAAGAACACATAAATTTAGGTCGCAAGTCTCTTATCTAAAAGACACAACAAATCATGCCTAATAGCTCCATTTTAAAAAGGAAGTTCAGCCCATTTTTAAAATGATCGGAGGCCACCATTCCTTCTTAAAAACGATGCTCATTCTAGAAATGAAAGATTCAAAATATCTTTAAGTGGCAAAGAAATTAATCTAAAACCTTAGTGGTTGAAGATAGGTTCTCTCACTCTGTCTGAAGGCCCACCCTCCAACATCCCACACCAGCTTGACTCTCTCCGGGAAGAGCTCACAGACCCTCCCGCCTCACTCACACCCTCAGCCTTTGTCATCCTGATTAGTGCCTGATGTATACCATCGCCTTCATGGAAGGCTTACATTATAAGTAATTTCATAAACTTTCTTAAGGAAGTATTATGGATTAAGACATACACTTCTTCTATAATCCATACTAGCTGCATAGAAGGTCTCAAAGGTTAAATATGCTCCATTAGGACCAAGGACTGGAAACAAAAATCTTTTGGGACCCTGGTCTTTGTTCACCAGGCAAGCAGAGACCCCAGGAACCATCTTATTCAACCCCCACTCGTAATCATTTCTGAAAACCACCTCACCAGATTATATGGAAAAAACCCTGAAGAGTCCACAAAAACTATGTTAAACTAATAAACAAATTCAGCAAAGTTGCAGGACACAAAGCCAGCATATAAAAATAAGTTGTATTTCTATATATTAACAATGAACAATCCCAAAAGGGAATTAAGAGAACAATTACCTCTAAAATAGCAACACAACGATAAATTACTTTGGCATAAACTTAACCAAGAAAGCAAAAGACTTATACTGAAAACTACAAAATGTTGCGAAAATACACACACACACACACACACACACACACACACACAAATGGTAAAACACTACATGTTCATGGATTGGAAGATTTAAATGTTGTTCAATGCCAGTACTACCAAAAGTGATCCACATACAGTTCAATGTAATCATTATCAAAATCTCAGTGATGCTTTTTGTAGAAAGAGGAAAGTCCATCCTAAAATTCATATGGAATCTCAAGAGACCCAGAATAGCCAAAACAATCTTGAAAAAGAGCTAATTTGGAGGTCTCACACTTACTGCTTTCAAAACTTACTACACTCTGTGTGTATGTGTGTGTGTGTGTGTGTGTGTGTGTGTGTGTGTATCACATCTTTTTCATTCATCTATTAATGGACATGAAGGTTGTACCTATATCTTGGCTATTGTAAATAATGCTGCAATGAACAGAGGCATGCATATCTCTTTTCTAATTAGTGTTTTTGTTTTCTTTGGATAAATACCCAGAAGTGGAATTTCTGGATTGTATAATACATCCACTTTTAGTTTTTTGAGGAATCTCCATACTGTTTTTCATAGGGGCTGCACCAGCCTGCGATCCCACCAATAGTGCACAAGGGTTCCCTTTTCTCCACAGCCTCGCCAATACTTGTTGTTTGTTGACTTTTTGATAATAACCTTTCTAACTGGTGTGAGGTGGTATCTCATTATTGTTTCGATTTGCATTTCCCTGACGATTATGTCTTTTCATGTCCTCTGCCATTTTTCAGTTGGATTGTTTGGTTTTTGTTATTGAACTGTATGAATTTCTTATGTACTTTGGATACCAATCCCTTATCGCATATATTATTTGTAAATATACTCGCATTCTCCCATTCAGTGAGTAGCCTTTTTGTTTTGGTGAAAATGTGGTACACACACACACACACACACACACACACACACACACACACACACACGATTATTATGCAACAATAAAAAATGAAATCCTGGGGCCGGCCGAGTGGCGCTGTACTTGGGAGCTGGCTTGGGACGCTAGCAGCCCCTGTTTGGGTCCTGCCTGTGAGGGTGAATGACACTGCCCTCAAAAAAATAAATAAAAAGTACCTACCTCAGGGTTGTAATGAGAATTAAATGGGTTAATTTGCAAATTAAAAAAAAAATGAAATCCTGCCATTTGCTACAACATACATGGATCTAGAGAGTATTATGCTAGGTGGAATAACTCAGGCATAGAAAGACAAGTACTGTATGGTTTCACCTATATGTGGAATCTAAAAACAAAATAAAATGAAAACAGACTCATAGAAATAGAGGCCTCATGGTTTCACCTATATGTGGAATCTGAAAACAAAACAAAATGAAAACAGACTCATAGAAATAGAAGCCAAAGGGATGATTACCAGAGGAGTGGGGTAATGGGTAAAAAGGGGAAAGGAAATATAGTCAATAATATTGTGATCAGTTTGCACAGTGACAAATGATTACTGGAATTAGTGGGCTGATCACACTGTAAAATCGTCACATCATTATACTGTACACCTGAAACTAATACAACTAGTATAAGATTGCATACCAATAATACTAAGACACTTAAATTTAAAAAAAAGGAACAACTTACTGTAAGATTACAGTAATCAAACTAGTGTGGTACTGGCATAAAGGCAGACATACAGACCAAAGGAATAGAACAGAGACACCAGAAATAAACCCTCACATAATATAGTCAAATAATTTTTAACTAGTGGGTTGTTGTAAAACTCATGACGTATATTTTCTATGTTTTTCATTGCAAAAATGCATCATGACTTCTCTGACAACCCAATAGAGTGTCAAAACCATTCAATAGGGAAAGGACAGTCTCTTCACCAAATAGTGTTGAGAAAACTGAATATCCACATGGAAAAGAAAAAAAAAAAAAGCTAGACTCTTACCTCAAGCCATACACAAAAATTAACTGGACTCTTACCTCAAGCCATATACAATTCAAAAAGACCTAAATGTAATAGCTTCATGATATTGGATTTGGCAATGATTTCTTAGATATGATACTAACACCACCACCAACAAAAGAATAAAGTAGATAAATCAGACCTTATCAAAATCAAACTTTTGTGCATCAAAGGACACTATCTACAGAGTAAAAATGCAACTCACAGAATGAGAGAAAATATTTGCAAATCATATATCTGATAAGGGATTGATATCCACAATATATTAAAAGAAACTCCTACAACAACAAAACAAACAACCCAATTAAAAAATGGGCAAAGAACTTAAATAGATATTTCTCCAAAAATGTATAAACAGCCAATAATCATATGAAAAGATGTTCAACATCACTAATCATTACGGACATACAAATCAAAACCACACTGAGGTGCCACTTCACATCCATTAAGATGGCTATTAAAAAAAAAAACAACAACAGAAATCAACAAGTGTTGAAAAGGATGTGGAGAAATTGAAACTTGTGTGCACTGTTGGTGGGGATGCAAAATAGTACTGCTATTATGGAAAACAGTTTGATGGTTTCTTAAAAAGTTAAAAGTAGAATGACCATATGATAACCAACAACTCCACTTCTAGGTATATACCCAAAAGAATTGAAAGCAGAAACTTGAACAGATATTTATACATCCAGGTTCATAGCAGTATTGTTTACAACAGCCACGGGGCAGGATCACAAATGTCTATCTGTGATGAACGGATAAACAAAATGTGGTACACACATACAATGGAATAGTATTCAGCCTTAAAAGAAAAAAATTCTGACAAACGCTACAACATGGATGAACCCTGAAGACGTTAAGCTAAATGAGATAAGCAAGTCATAAAAGGATTTGTATGATTCCATTTATATGAGGTACTAAGAACTGTCAAATTCATTGAAACAGAAAGCAGAATGGTGGCTACCAGGGGTTGGGAGGAGAGAGTATGGGACATCACTATTCATTCAATGGGTTTGGAGTTTCACTCTAGGATGATTAAAATATTCTGGAAATAGATAGTGGTGATGGTTGCACAACACGTTAATGTACTTAACGTCACTAGATTGTACACTTAAAGTGGTGAATTTTATGTTATGCATATTTTACCACAATAATTTTTAAAGCCACCTTACCAAAATAATAAGAAAAATAGTAATGTTCTGTAACAGTTCTGAACCAAGGGGCCAAGATGAACTGTCGGTCATACCATGAATAATTCATGACTAACAATAGCTTAAGAAACCAAGTGAATACTTCTTTATAAATGCTAAATGCTATTATTATGAGGATATGAGCCTTACATAGTGAGTGTGCGTGTGTGTGTGTGCGTGTGCGTGTGCGTGTGTGTGTGTGTGTGTTTTAAGCAGGAGAGAAAGAACTAGAGTTTAACCTACACTGTATACAAGTCTAAGATCACCTATGAAATTTGACATATATATGAACAACACCTGAGATGTCTGTTGGGGTACAGAAAAGGTTGAGAATTATACCGCTGGATCACAAAATCACAGAATCTTGGGTGGAAGAGGCCTAAAGAGGCTAGTCAAACAGCCAATACTTGAATCTCTTCTACAGCACAGAGGGAACTCACTGCTTCTCCAAATCCCAGGTGTTAACTAGTGCAGCTATAGGGATTAGAGTTTTTGTGGTAGGTCAAAATCTGCCTCCCGTAGCTTCAACAGTCCTGGGTGGTCTACACATTAAGATCAAACAAAGCAAGCTGCCTTTCTTTCTTAATGTCAGCACCTTGAACATATTAAGAAATATTGC
This sequence comes from Aselliscus stoliczkanus, assembly GCA_033961575.1. Taxonomy (NCBI): domain Eukaryota; kingdom Metazoa; phylum Chordata; class Mammalia; order Chiroptera; family Hipposideridae; genus Aselliscus; species Aselliscus stoliczkanus. Next base: position 103,527,811 of record CM066731.1, on the reverse strand, counting down.
ATTGTCCACATGTCCTCCCCAGATTTTTTTCTCTCTTCCAAGCCAGAAGTTGTAAGTTCTTTCAGCTCCTTTTCATATGAACTCACTCTCATTCTCCATATCCCTCTGAATAAGGCAGACACAGCCCCCATCTTTGCAGGGAACCTGTGCTGTCCTCATGCCACGTGACCTGTTTCGCTGGGATGTGTACTCACACCAAGGAAGGAGCCGCAAGGTAAACAAGCTGACCTAAATGTGTTCGTTACCAACACAACATGGGCGAGTTTTCAGTAAAGCGCCATTCTGCTTTCTGAGTTCCTCCTTGTTTTTCTTTTCCTTGTATACAGAGGGCAGAAATCCAATATGGTTTCTTTCCATGTGTATGACTGGCATACAGAATTTATTGGTGTGGAGTTTTAAAAGCAAAAAAATCTGAAAAATAACATGGTTCAAATAAACAAAGAAGCTTACTCTCCCCCCCCTTTGGTTGGTTGGTTGGTTGTTTTCCCCAGTGTTCAAGCTTAGGCTGTTTGTCACCAGGATCCAATGAATCTCACCCAGTATCTCCAGCAGTTCCCTGGCCAGCAAGAGGCGCTGGTTCCCACAACCTGCCTAGACACTCATTGCACATCCCTGGTGTCTGTGTCCCAGACCCTGCTTTCCAACAGCCTTCCCAGGTGTTATTTCCTCGGGACCTCATTACCCCTCCTGGTGGGGAGGCAGACATCTGCATCCTAACGTCGCGGGGAAGAAACGCCACGCCATGCTTACTTGTTACGGCCACGTGTCGGTTTGCTTTGCCTTCGTCTATCACGTCCATGACCTCCTCGGGGCTGGACACAAACCGCTCAGTGCACCCCTGCAAGACAGTCAGTTCAAGTTCACCATTCAAAAACTGAACAGCAACAATATTTCCAAACAGCTAAATATATTCCCGTTTCTGTTTCTAGATGTGCCGATCCATCGGAAGGCTGCAATGTGGACCCCACAACTTTTCCTCCTTGCCTACGGCTTGAATTCTACATTACAAAGAAGTCAGAGCATCCCCTAGGAAACCAGAAGTAAACCAGAAAAGAAATGCCAATTTCCCTAGATTGTTGAGTATATACTCAAACTCAGCAGCAATGCAGACAGAAGTAAAGAAAATCAACGACAGAAAAAGAAGTGGATGAAGTTATGCTTTGCTTTCCATTTCCACCAACTTTAATTAGACACTTTGAAGTACTGTAATAGGCTTCCCCTAACAGCAAAGATATAAACGATTATACTCAATACCATAGCTTCTTTAAATGTGAATAATAAATGTTCATTTCTGCAAGTCTTACCTCACATGATTAAACATCTGTGATACATTCACATAGAGATATGATTGCAGAAATTAAATGTCTATTTCTTTAACCAGATGAATTGCAAATATAAGGAACATGATTGAATATCTATCTGTACTTTATATAGGTGATATTCTGGGCATCACATGTAATTATCATGACAGTGAATGGAGAGAAATAAGTTGCATCATCAATCAAGTTTTCTTCATACCTTTACATATGGAACTCTGTTTTTATCTTCATGAACGGCCAAATTTGTCTTGGATACTAGAGAGATCATAATGACATGCAAAGAAGAAAAGAAAAGTTAAAGACCCAGTATTGGAGGAGAAATAGAAATTGTTACAGAAGATAAGCAAATCTAATCTCTTTGCAATATGCAAGTTTAAGCCTTGGCTGAGAATAAGCAGACAGCCTGAAGGCAAAAGAACATCTCTGTAAATCTTCATTAATTCCTTAAGCAGAAGGGCTTTAAATCATTTCAGCCTCCCTGGACTTTAGTTACAGAACAAATAAAGGACAAGTATTCAGGTTACTCACCATCGAGTAAGTCCCTGATTTTGTCCAAGTAGATCTCAAAATAGGAAACCTGTTAAAAGCAAATTGAGTTTGAAACAGAAATGCCACTGTATTACGAAAATATCATTGTTAGAGTTTATAAAAGCTTTTGTCACCCATTAGCTAAGAAGAGTAACAAGAAGGGGTCCAAAGTGAAGACTCAGAGTCCTAGAGTGCAGGGCTAGCGCTCCAGCCCACGCTCCTGCAGCCTGCTTTGTCAGCTTGCTCCCTGCGTCCCAGCTCAGTGAGGGCCACTCTCTGTCCCCACACATCACAGCTCCCTATGGTTCAATTCAGATGTTATTTCCAAATATGTGCTAGTCAGCCCTTTCCAAGAGGACTCTAGTTTTTACCTTAGATGAGCACAAAGCCAACTTCTAGGTATGACATCAGCTGGAACAGGAAACATCCTTTGACAGCAACTGTCAAAAACCAGTAGGCCTCTGGGCCAGCTGAGTGGCGCGGTGGTTAAGCGCTGGCCTGGGAAGCCAGTGGCCCAGGTTCGGTCCCACATATGAGGGCCAGTTACACTGCCCTCAAAAAAACAACAACAACAACAACAACAAAAACCAGTAGGCCTCACCTTCTGCATGATATTGACAGCTGAGCAGACCGGGCAGGAGCGTGCTCCAAACACTCAAAGTGGGGAGGGGGTAAAGGCTCTGCTGAGAACTAAAAGAGCTCAGCAAGGTAACTGGGAGAGAAATCATGAAGGCTGCAGGTTTGGAGGAGTCCAGGAAGGATTTAAACAAAATGTGATTTAATGAAAGACAAACTGTGAGAGGGAAAGGAAGCCTTCCGATTAATTATTCTCATACCTCAGCCCCAGTACCACCTACATCAGCACCTCCCATAGCATTTGTTTAAATTGCAGAGCCCTGAACCCGACTGCAGTCCTCCGGAAACAGAATCTCCAAGGATAGGATGTAGGAATCAGCTTCTAAACTCCCCAGGTAGTCCATATGCTAGCTCACCTCAGAGAACGACCGTAATGAGATGTGATCTTGAAACTTTAATTCACATGTAACCAAGGTCCTAGGCCTCAACTTTCCCCTCTGTCAAATGCAGCCATTAGACTTGCTGTTGAAAATCCCCATTAGGATTCTGCATCCAGTCTACTAGACCTGCCTTCTGCCTCCCAAATTTTCTCTCCTTATGGTGGTTGATGGATTTTCTGGAAATATACACAAAGGAATGGACAAAAAAGTTGGAAAGAAAAAAAGTTGACGAAAATAGTTGCAAAGTTGCAATGTGAGTACAGGTGAAACCTCGTCTCCACATCCCAGCTCTGGACCAGTCCTGCCTCTAGTTGGGCAGCAAGTGAAGACTCTTAGCACTGGTCCTAACCCAGTTCAGCCCTGGTTCATCACCATTTGTCTGCATCTCAGTCTGGAACCTCCTGAGTTCCCTGTTTCTCTGAGACTTGGGGTCCCAGCTTCCAACCCTGGAATCTGTAGCGGGGCATCCCCTCCATGTTGCCTGTCTCCCTCACAACCTCTGTCTTGAATACCTGTGAAACCCCCATCGCTGAGCCTCATATATGCCACAGACACACCTTCAAAAGCCCCAATGCTTTTGTTCCCAGAATCCTATGGATCTGTTCAGCCTCTTACCCAGACATCCTTAGACATCCTCGAACCCAGCCCTTCCTGCAGCCAACTCAACCCTGGTTCCAACTCGTTCTATATATTCCAGAATTGTCTGGTTTCCATTAAGACCTTTCTGCTATCTTTGAGATCTTACACATGTGCCCTTATTTCCATAGATTATAGGGACAATTAATTATAGACAAAAAAAAAAACACTCACGAACTGGGTATTAGCAAATCTGGTAGTTAGAATCCTGTCCACATTTAATAAAAGTAGAAAGAGAATTCTAACTCAGTCATTTCTCTTTACCACAGCAGTTACTGGCTGCTTTTTGGAGGGTTTTGATTTTGCTATTTTTGTCACTTCAAGTACTTTGTGAGGCCAGGTAAAAGTAAAATAAATAGGCATTGCTTGGAATTAAGAAATAGCATGTTCAGAAATAATGTTTAAAACCTCTGTGGGACCTGCTTTAGGGAAAAGATTTTCAATACTGCCTGAATGGAGATCCCTTTTCTTGATTGGGCCTGTCACCACTCAGTACAAAATACGAAGCAGTCGATAATAGCTAACTTGCCCACTTACGGTTATTATTTATGAAATAAGCAAGCATAACTACAAATGCAGAACGGGAATCTAGACTGTAAAATTCAGCCCTAGAGATGTGGGTGTTGTTCCTCCTGCAGCTGTTTTCATCTTAATAAGATTCTAACACAAGACTCTATTTTGAGGGCAGTAATTGGTTTAACATCTTACTCCAAGATTATCCCATAAGAACCCTACCAGTAGTTTGAGGTATTTAAATACAGCCTTAAAGATGCACTAAGCTCCTAAATCTTGATCCCATCAAAGCAACAAGCTTCTGTATCCTTACATATAAAGAACCCTGGCAAGAAGCTGCTTTAGTCAACAAAGGAAGCTGTGAGGAAAAAGATTTGCCAGGTGGAATTTACAACTGGGCAAGCAGGCATTGCCTCAGTTTTATATACTTAAGAAAAAGTATTTAGCAGAAATAAGTAAGGGTAGAATTTAATATAATGGAAAAGGTACTGCATGTGGGATTGGTCAGATCAAGAGCTTAATCTCAGCTCTGCCAAGGATTTGTAATGCAACTTTGGCCCTCTGGCTCTCTTATGGCTTTGAACTTCCATTTCTTCATCTCTAAAATCGTGTGCCTTGGGCCGGCCGAGTGGCGCGGTGGTTAAGAGCTGGCCTGGGACGCCAGCGGCCCCAGTTCGGATCCCACATATGAGGGCCAGTGACACTGCCCTCTTAAAAAAAAAAAAAAAATTGGTGGGTGTAGTGCACTAAAGTCCCACCTTTCAAAAATGATCAGCCTCTTGGCTGATCTGGTCCACTCCACATCTTTCTCCTCCCCACTCCATTAATTCCATCCCCAGTCACCATGGTGGGGACCCAGTCAGCCATGTGCATCCCACACAGCTAATCAGAGCTGGGGGATCACCTACTGTAGACTGGGCCAGTGAGCCCCTTTTCTGAGGAATTAGGAATTGGAAATAAGGGAATGTGGAGCAAGAGCTGACATTGTGCCGCTCCCCCCAAAAACAACAACAACAACAACAACAAAGAAATAAAGCAAGAAGGTAGAGATGCAGGGACTGTAATGGGTACGGAGTTTCTTTTGGGGATGATAATAATGTTTTAGAATTAGATAGTGATCATGGTTGTCCAATTATGGAAAGAGATTAAAAACCATTTAACTGCAAACTTTAAAAGGGTGAATTTTATAGTATCTGAATTATATATTTTTTTAAGTTAAAAAGCAAACAAACGAAAAAAAGGAAAAGTCGGACCTGGATTTCTTGCTTCTGCACAACCCTACCCCCTTAAGCCTGCTATCAGATTCTGGATTTTATAACAACTTCCAAGTGGCTTTCAGTCACTTGCAAACAAATAAGTTTCAATACCCCTAATACCAACAGTTATGAATTTAAGCCAGAACATAGGCTGTGGTTGTTAAAAAAAAAAAAAGGAGAAGGGAGAGGAAGAGAATTCCCATCCCTAATACTTCTCAGAGTATGCGCTCCAAAACACTAGTCTGTCATACTCCAAGGAGAGAAAAAATATGTCCACAGTCAAACTGGGAAATGAAACATATTCCATGTCCCCTTTGCATTACACAGCAGCATATTTAAGCTCGTGATAAATTTAACACTGTTCAACAAAGCATTTTCCCAGCTTATTTGTCCACATAAAGCATTTTCCCTGGTAACCTACCTATTAATAACATGAGAGACTATGTTCCCTGAAACACACTTTGGGCAAACTCAAGCAAGGGCACATTTCAGTCATATCTACAGAAATCTACACAGTAAAGAGTAGAAGTTAATTTATACAATGGAGTATTGCTCCACTATAAAGAAGAATAAAATCGAACCATTTGCAACGATACAGATGGACCTAGAGACTATTATGCTAAGTGAAATAAGTCAGTCGGAGAAAGACAAATACCATATGATCTCACTTATATGTGGAATCTAAAAATAAATGAACAAGCAAAGTAAACAGAAATAGACTCATAGATATAGAGGAAAAACAGGGTTACTAGTTGGGAGTGGGGTGAGGATGAGGGAGAAGGGGAAGGGGTTAGACAGCAAAAATAGGCAACTACAATATTGCCACAAGGATATGAAAGGCAGTTCAGGGAACATAATAATGTTGTAAATATTTTGTGGGGTGTCAGATGGTTACATGTCTTGTTAGGGAGACCATTTCATGGATGGAGTAGAGGCTTGATCACTGCACTGTATACCTGAAGCTGAGGTTGTATAATATTGTATACCAACTGTAATTGAATATATAGATAGTCACGTGATGTGGATTCTACTGTGGAAGGAAGTCAGAGGAAGTGTAATAGATATATATGATATGGGGGGGAGGAGTGGGGTGGCTAAATGAGGGAGAGGGGTTGTCACTTTGAGGGGTAAAAAGTAGAACTATTGCACTGTGTTGTATACCTGAAACTAATTTAAAAAGTAACTAAAATGTGTGTATGTGTGTGTGTATAATAAAAAATAAAAAAGATAAAAGATTAAAAAAGAAAAAAGTAGAAGTCAGGCAACTATCAAGATGATTCCATTCTAAAGAGTATTTTTACTTTATATCTCCAGGAAACCATCCAGAGAGCTAAGTATTACCTTAATCGTTAAATAACAAATACGGCTCTACTTACCACAGGAATTTAAATTAGACAAGATCATCTTTTTCATGTATAATATCAGAGGAAAGCCAAGAAACATGATTTTGGACACCGTTTCTTCTTTTGGGTCTCCATCAATGGCACTGACCTTGATGTGAAACTCCAGGTTTTCATCCATGGAATAGATATGGTCAAAGATGTCGTGTGCGATCCTTGGGATGATTCCCATGAGTTGAGGGTCGTGCAGCTTCCCCTAGTGGGTGAGAAACACACACACACAGGTGCTGAAGAGCATGGGAAATATGAGAGAGAGAGAAGGGACCGATATGGGTTTTCTGAAAGCGAACTCGGTGGAAGAGGAGCAGCCATAGGCAGGCTGTCTGCTCCCATGGAGAACTACCTGACAGGCCAACAGACCAAAGGTTAGCAGCATAGCTCAACGGGTTGGCCTTCAGACCCAGCAGAGGAGCACTGGTTCTGTCAGGTTCTGAAGCCCCTCAATATTCCCTCTTGCTGCCCCTTGGGACAACAAATCAATGAGTATGTGAGTGAGCGTGTGGGTAGGAAGGAGGGAAAAGGACTGAGAATATACGGGTGACTATAACATAGTAAATGAAGGTTTTGTTTTTGAAATTTTACAAACTGACCAGAACCTACAAGTCCAAGTTAATCTGCTTTAATGAAACCACCTTGAGAGCCGATACATATGTGGATGAAAAAATAGGGGTTCTATGGAGAACAGCCTCACAGGGTGATCTGATCAAAAATTCCTGGGACAGCCGAGTGGCGCGGTGGTTAAGCATTGGTTTGGGAAGCCAGTGGCCCAGGTTCGGATCCCACATCTGAGGGCCAGTGACACTGCCCTCCAAAATAAAAAATAAAAAAAAAATCCTAACAGGGCAGGTCATGGTGGGTAGTCACACCCCAAGCATATCACTTTTTAGTGAAAGGCATATCTTTGCCTTAAGCAAGCTCTGTCCATTGTTAGTGTGCAACTAGGTTAACACACCTTGGAAATAAGTCATAACCGCCCTCAAGAGAGCATATAATCTTACTATCATATAATCCAGTCCCCATCTTGCTTTCTCCCACCTCCATGCAATCTTCCTTACATCCTCCTGAATTTCAAATGTATAAAAGAAACTGCCAAACTGTTATTTTCCAGAGCATTGGCGATCTTGCTCCCAGCATATGTTGTCAGTTTGGCTCAAATAAACTCTTACAATAACTCTCTACAGGTTTAGACATTTCTTACATCAACACATGTATAGTTTCATTAATGTTATCACTGCTCAAAAATTCCTAAGAACCTTATTTTGGAAATACCTTCAGGATCACTTTATAAACCAATCAAGAAAATTTGTTTCATCAATTTCATTTTAAAATCTGTAATTCCCAGCCTGAACTGTTCCAAATGTTGGGCTGTTTCTAATACTTAAATCCATATGTAAGATATTCTCATTGTTTTTTACCCCTTTTTTTCTACTTCTATTCATTTTACTTAAAAGGTAGAAGGATAGATAAATTTTTCTGCTATTTGGACTATCACTAAATCCATTTTAGGACTCAGATTTTGCCACCTCTGAAGACTTTCAAAAAGATATGCCAAAAGGGCCGGCCAAAAGGCTTAGTTGGTTAAGAGCTCACTCAAGAGTGTGAGCTGAACTCTGAGCAACAGCAGTTTGATGCCCAGCCCAAGTTGAGTTGCCGTTGAGCTGCCAACAGGTAGCAGGATGGCTCAGCTAAAAAAACAAACAAACAAAAAAAAAAACAGATATGCCAGGGCCGGCTGAGTGGAGCACTGGTTAAGAGCTGGCTTGGGATGCCAGAGGCCCTAGTTCAGATCCCACATATGAGGGCCAGTGACACTGCCCTCTACAGCTAACAACAGCTCCACCTGGAACTGGGCTGTGCGAGCCCCGGAGATGGTGTGGGCTGCAGCCCCTGCTGCAGTGGGCTGCCATAGGCTACAGTGAGTGGCCGGCAGCCAGCGTGAGCTGCCAATAGCCGTGGTGAGAGACACTCAGAGGCAGGCGACCGATCTGCCTCATCCAGGAAGAGCACAATGACAACACCAACATGGGCCAGTTGCAAGAAGACAGCAACTTGTCTGTTCCCCTTCCCTGATTCCCCAGTGCTGTTCCCCTCCCCCAATTTCCCAATAAAATATTTTTTAAAAAAAAGATATGCCATAGGATCTGAAAGCAATTCCTAAAGAAGAGGTTTGTAAGTATTTAAAGCAACAGCCTTACATGGACCTGGGGGGACAACACCCAGAGAGCTTTATTTATGCCAACACTCAAATGAACATTTACATTCCGTCACATGTTAAACAAGCCATGAGTGCACAAACAAACTGTGATCATTTGTGACTCTATTCCTGGAGAATTTTTCAGACTTTTGGGAAGTTATAAAACTCGAGGAACAAATGGAACTGAAAGAAAAGCACACTTACTTTGCTCTCTAGTTTTCCGGGGATGCCTAACAACCTTTACATTTTTGACTCATCCTTGTTCCCAATCTGCCCAATACCTGGAATATCTTCTTTGTTTTTCTCAATTAAATCCTCTTTTTCCTTCAAGGATTCAACACACAGAGAGCTGGCAGGCTGACTTCAAGACAACATGTGAGTTACCAAAAGCAAGATGTCACAGGAACCCTGAACTGGGCCCTGACTACGGACCACAAAGCATATTCTACAGATCCTTCTTCACACACCTGATCCCTGACCTTGACCCTATGGAAAACAGGAGAAAAACCGAATTCAGACACGCCTGGCCTCTGGCCAAGCTCTCTTTCCTAGGAAACGGGGTATTCCTGGCATGCCCTTGTCTGCTAAGAATCCTGAAATATTTGAAGTGTGTATATTGTTTTGCGGTTTGACTGTACACTCCCCAAGGCAGGGATGACCAATATGCATTTCCCCCACTGCGTGTGCTACTTAGTATAGTATCTGCTCTATAGAATTATTGTGGAATTTAAATCCAATAGTATATATCATGTGTTGCATGACAATAAATGTTAGCATTATATTATTCAGCTCATAGCAGGTTCTCATTAAGCAATTCCTGGGGTTCATTTGATCTGAAGAGTCTGAAAACATATTTCTATCATAGACTATCAATGTGTCTCTTATGAAGCGGCACCAAAGGAGTGAGGCTGAGACACTCAAATGTTGACTTTGAACAGGCCATCATAAACACATAACAAACCAAATATTGGACCCCACATGCTCTGGGCTGTGGAAATTGCTGGCAAAATGATACTCGCAGTGAAAACAAAGATCTCTGTCCCATCAAATGCCGTGACACCACTGGGCCAATCTGACTCAGAGAAGCTGCAAAGGGTTCCCCATCCATCCCCTCCAGAGCTCTTTAACAATTTATCATAAGCCTTGAGCGTCCCCTCAGTAGTCCACAGTCAAAGAACAATGATTGATAATCCAAAATTCATTTATAATTGATTCAAATCTGTTTCCCTGGATGCTTTCCCTTTCAACAGATTTATCTTCCAATTGATTCCTGGCTGATGTAAGTAACGACACCCTTTTGTTTGCCTTTGTTAGGGTGAGAATCAAGGCAGAACCAGGGATGAGTCTAGGACACTCCCCACTCTTGTTTCTCCAGAGTCTGCACCCCAACATCACATGAGAGGGAAGCACACGTTCATTTGGAGAAAGTGTAATACTCCCACCCCCAGGGTGAAAGAAGTGATCCCTAATCTACCACAGGTTTAGGGGCTGGGCTGCTTGATCTAGCTCTTAAGCCCAAGAGTGCTAAGGGCCTTTATGCTCAGTAAACTGACCCTGCCTGAACTACCTGTGTACTGTGTGTGTGTGTGTGTGTGTGTGTGTGCGCGCGCGCACGTGTATGTGTGTGGATATGTGTGGTGTGTGTGTTGATTTGTGAGGTGTTGATGTACATGGTGTGTGTGTGGTGTGGATGTGGTTTGTGTGTATACAGTGTGATGTGTGTGATATATGTGGTGTGTGCTGTGGTGTTTGTGTGTGTAGTGTGTGGATGTGCTGATGTGTGTGGTATGGGGTTCTGGTGTGCATGTGTATGTGGTGTTTGTGTATGAGACAGAGGTGTTCCATAAAGATCTTCACTGCATGTTGATTGCCTTGCAAATGAAATACACGTGTACACACACACAACAAGTATTCACGTCAGACTATAAAAAATGGGAAAGGAGCAGAGAGCTATTCAGAGAACAGGCAAGTTCCTTATAGGTGGGGTGATGTGGGATGGCTTCCTGGAGGGACACCAGGTCCTGAGGGTCGAGTCAGAGTAAGGATGGGACAAGAGGATGTAGGCAGGCTGGTGGGAGTTAACAGAATCAAGGTACAGGGACTGAGAAAGAACAATGGCCACTTAGAGAACAGTGGCAGGTTCAGTTGGCTGGAGGATCAGGGATGAACTTGAGTGGCAAAGGAATATACTGCTTCATCATCTTGTCTCTCTTAGAAAGCAAAAAAAGGAAACATTTTTATACTTGCATCCTGAATAATACTCTTCAAAAGCTTTCTGCACTTCTGACTATGGCCTTCTCAGAGCCAAGTACGCAAGATGAAACCAGACCCAGGCCACTGGCCACAGGACAAGACTCCCTTTGTTCCAGTCCCAGTTGCCTCCTCAACCTCCTAAGGAGGACAGAGTTTCCTGAAACACTTAAGATGGGAAAGCAGGCAGCCAATGGCTCACATGAGCACCAATGCACTCAGCCAGTTTCGTTACAAATCACTTGGCAGGCTCCGCTCAGCAGCAGGGCAGCCTGCACCATTCGGTGGCCTCCAGGTCTGCCTTTGGGCAGAGGGAAAAACAGGATGTCTCCATCCATCGCTATCAGTGTGCTGACGGGGCCACGAAGTGGGTGCAGGCCCAGAGAAGCCCTTCCTGGCATCACACGCTGAACAGAAGGCCAGCCCTTTTGTTCCCCACTCAGCCAGCACCCCCTGAACTCTCTCCAATGACGGCCCTGTGAGCCCTGGCGGCAAAAGCCGGGCCAGTGTGCCACAAGCTTAGCTTCATATTTTCACTGAAAATCCACCTTAAATGCTCCACTTTCAGAAGCTAATCTTTCCAGTTTTATGTAGGCTTATCTATTTGTTCCCCTCAATCGAAAGTAATAGAATCACCACTGGATGTCAAACCAAAAATGGAGGGATTAGAATGAAAAACAGCTTTCAAATGTGACAGCTCTGTCCATTCAGAGTTAACATCCCCTTCTAAAAGCCTCTGAAAAGATCACAATGTGTAATTCTGAATTCATCGCATCCGCCTTTCAGGTGGTGCAAACCCTGCAGGGTTGGTTTTTTTTTTTGTTTTTTTTTTTTAATTTAATTGCATTCCAGGGTCCTAGATTTCTTGGTCTCCTGCAGTGTCTAGCTTGGGGCTCCTCCTTTTCTGTTCTCCTCTAAAATATCCCCTACCTTTTCTCCAATCGATAATCACCCTACAAAAGAACCAGATTAAATGTGGGGGATGGGGTAGGTGTGGTACCAGGAAAGGCTTCACATCTACTCCTTCCTTCCTTCTCTAGGCATAAATGTATGATCTTCAAAAGCCACAATAAAAAATAAAAAATAAAAAGCAACTCATTGCAATCAAACTATTAAAACTGAAGATGAAGAAGTGACAGAATTTAGGCAACTATGAGAAATCTGCACAGAATCCAGCTCACTTTAGGTCCCCGTGAATTTCTCTGGGCTCAGCCTGCTACAGGCATTGTGGGGTTTACACCACGAGACACCGAGCGTTGGAGATGCTCTCATTTAACGAAATGCCTCCAATTTTCATCTTAAATTGCTGGTATACCTCACTGCCATCATTTTACACCCACATATTCTCCCCACACACAAAAACAAACTAAGATTTTACTCTGAGGACAGGTCTCTCCTTTGATGGTTTATAATTTAAATATCTGAAATTTAGCAACTACCTTACATTTTCCAAAGACGAACTAATCCCAAAGCTAAGAAGGTCATTCTTGTAACCATTCCCTAAGATTTTTGGAGGTTTTTAAATAATGCATTGGGGACTGGGGGGGGGGGGGGGGGTTGTTGTTTTGTGTATTATTTGATAGTTTTCCAAAAACCTAGAGACTGATTGAGATCCTCATGAGATGCCCTCTCTTTTCTAGGCCTTGAGCTATGAAGGAGTTTTTAATCCATCGCTACTGGAGTGAATGATACTTATTACATGCATAACTACAACTTTTATAGCACCTAGAAGATTAAGGGTCTGGGGTCCAGTAAAAGAGGCAGGCGAGGAACAGAAACAGGAAAATGGGGACATCCATTCCTGTGTGCTAAAGTGTCCTGCTGAAGGATATGAGATGCAGAAAAGAGGGGCCCATGGGCCTCAGGTGTCAGGGAGCAGCCCTGTTCTGTCTGGAAGAGCTGGCACACCAGCCTTCTGCTTCCTCTAATTTCTGTGCAGTCTCTGAACCACTTTTTCTCCAGCAAAATGGTGAGAGTAAGTCAACATAACCGAAATGAGACCGTCCAGAGTCACAGCCCACACTTGAAAATCGCTGTGTGCAGAGAGCATCAGAACCCTGAGGATTTGGATCTCGTGTCTTTGAAATCTCCTCTTCAATAGGAATGATTCATAAGCTAAACTGATTCTGCAGCCGACGTCTCAGTGATATTCCCAGAAGGGCAGTGTAAATGAAAAACAACCTAAGCTGGAAGGATTAAGGATTCATTTTACCCTGCTGCTTGGAAACTGAATTCCCCCCAAACTTCCCCTGCACAGTTTCTTATAATCACCATTCTGCCACCTTTCCTCACCTGTCAGGTAGGCCCAGCCTTTTGAAGAATGATCTAGCCCGGAAGGCCTCCTAGAGCCCATGGCAAAAAAAAAAATCAGGGAAAGAAGAAGTAAAGGGGGGCAATTCTGTCTGCAGATATGCCTTGTCTGGAAGACAGCCTGGAGCCACACAGCTCCACAGCCAATAATTTGAGCTGGGGTCACACCCTCAAGTGCACACAAGAGCCAGGTGTGTGAGTTAATGAGGAAAGATGCTGAAAACAAGTTCATATTCACACACACATGGTGTGCGTGGAGCCCCAAACACGTGGGTAGGCCAGAGCCACCACAGGGGTATCATTTTAACAAATATTTTATTGAACCCCTCCTAGGTGTTCCATGCATCAGAAATGTGAATAAAAGGTGAACAAGACAATGAAGATCACTGCATGAAGTGAAGCTTACACTTTATATTATGGTAAAATTTTACCCAGAGTGTTGCTACATCTTCAGAGTTTTCAACCAAATATGGCAACTTAGAAGTGTGAAATCACCCCATTTTAAACACTGTCTGAAATTTAAAAAAAAAAAAAAAAAAAAAAAAACCACAAAAGCAAAAACAAAACAAAAATAAAAAAATCACGACTGTGTAGACCAAACCAAAGCATGTCTGCGGGCTGGATCTGGTCCTTACAACGCTTCCTTATTCTCTGACCTACAGTTTTTCTATTTTTTTCCTCAGGAGACTCACCTCTCCAGGGGCCCTCCTTCGGGTAAATAATTTTCATAACAGACTTTCTTAGTTAGATTGGGCTCCTGTCCATAAGGATATTCACATCAATCATTGTTTAGCTTGTTGATGATTATTTTTTAATAGAATTTATTATTATTTTGACAATTCTATCAACAAAGGATTTTTAAAATACTGAACTCCTGAGATTTTCTTACATTATTTTAAAACTCTTCAAAGGCACAATAAATTAGCCAAAGATAAAGATAACCCTCCCCTGAACCATCCCTACTGCCCAGTGAAAAAGCCACATGCACCTCAAATTTTGCTGGAAGCACAGGTTCTGTTTGGTTGTCTCAGAGCCTGATTATCAGAGTGTGCTGCAATCTTACCTCCATGGTGTGTGTTTTTCCTGATGAAGTCTGTCCATATGCAAAAATTGTCCCATTGTAACCTTCAAGGACGTCTGCATGCAAGAAAAAAAATTAAAATTAACTCATTACTTTGATTGTATGAATATTTTAAAATTATATTTTCTAAATGGTCCATCATTTTTCACATACGTGATATATTTCAACCCCATTTGCATTTTAAGTAGAATTGTGAGATAAAAGCAGGAATGAAGGCCTCCACTATTCCACAAACAAAGAGAAATGGACTTACATTCCTACAGAATATATTAATAAAGGAGGCAGACACACTTTCTCCCAGTAATGTCACAATTAAGACAGATATCGAGCAGTACACTTTCTTTTCAGTAGAAAGACACTCGAGTTTTCTTTTCGAAGCTGATCTCTTGAGATTAGTCAGAGGAAAAAAACATTATCCGTGCCCTGTGCCTTTGGAGAGAAGTGCAGAATAGAATTTCTTTCCCGGTGATTTGGGTTGGTTTAAACCCTGGCCCAAGTAAGCTCCTAGGGGATATTTCTTGTGAAGGCCACACCAGAGCCCTTTCAGAAAGAGCTAGCCCAGAGCTTGGGAGGGGATAGGGACAGGGCCCCACTCCGTAAACTGAGCCAATGGGGACAATCCAATCAGCCCAGAAACCTGCAGGGCCCTGACTCAAAGCTCATGCCTCTGTTTTTTCAGGGATTGTGCCAGTAAGACGGCCCAAGTCCATCAGCATCGGGAATTTCTTTTAATCCACAGTGAACGCACTGCACACACACAGGGCAGGCTGGCTTCCATTTCACATGGGCACAGGGGGGAAATGTGATGGAGGCTGCTTCGCACTGAAGGTTATCTGAGGGAACTCTTTTAAAACAGCAGAAGTGATAAAACTATATTATGTGCTCTTCTCCCTCAACCCTTCTCCATCCACATAAACCTCATCGAAAGGGGAATGATGCATAATTAATATCCTTAACCCACCATCTATACAAAGGGGAGGAAGGTCTCCATTCCTGAAGGAACAGTGGGGGCAGGGAGAGGAGTCCCAACCTAAGGTGTCCTCTTCAGGACCACGTACAAAAAAAAAAAAAAAAAAAAAAAATCAAGCCAGGCAGTCGGCTCCATCTAGTTCAGGCCCTAATTAGATTTGTTTGTTTATTTTGGTCTCTCTGAATTTTATGACGCTGGTTAGTTTTTGTTGTTTTGTTGGGTTTTCTAAAACATTTCTAATATACATTTTACTGATCTGAGGTTATTGAAGTCTGACCTGGGATCAGAAAAGAAAGTGGGATTTTCCTTTAGGAAGCTAAAAAAAGGAAAATTAAGAGGTAGGATTTTTTTAAAAAATCCTTGCAGCCCTCAAGAGTTTGTGTCAAGCTATATTGAGAGAGAGAGAGAGAGAGAGAGAGAGAGAGAGAGAGAGAGAGAGAGAGAGAATGTTCACATGTATCAGACTTCGGGTAATGGTTACCCTGGCAACAGGGGAAGCAGAAACTTGAAGACGATGAAAGGGTTGGAGGTTCAAGCTTCAGTTTTCACGAAAATGCCATTTTCACGAAAATGCCAGCTTTCTTAGAGAAAAGATTCCTCAGGCCTAGAAACAGGGGCCAGAGCAGAGAGCCTCTCCTCATGTCCAGGAATGTTACATGCTTTAAGGGACCCAAGGAAAGAACTTCCCACTCTTTAGTTGTACTTTAAAAATCCTATATTCACAAAAAAAAAAAAAAAAAAATTCTATATTCACGGCACAAACAGCTCCAGACAATTGGAATGCTGGCCACAATCACAGCATTAAAGCTTCCATTTATTACAAATTAACATCTCCCCGCAAACTGAAAGGGCTTCCTTACCTAAAGTCCCTGTGTAGGACGCACTCTGGGACCCATTAGCCCTGGCATTGGAACAGGGGTAAGGGGCCCAAGGCCAAGTCCAGCTCCTTCTGCTCCATGGAATGGGCCACCGGCCACCCTCCAAGTGCACATGCACACAGGAAGTAGCTCTGAGCAGGAGACACAGCACACGTGCTTCTTCCTCCGCCAGGAAGCAATGGGGCCATCGCATCTGACTTAGGCCTCCATGGCCGGCCCCAGGCCCAGCCTACCACACTGAATCCACACTCACACTACGCAGAAGGCACAACCCTACAAGCTCCTAGTTAGACACTGCTCAACAAACTCCTGCCGGTTAAGGACTGGGACATGTATATGAACTTGTTTTGGAATAAGGAGCTGAGGAGCACATGGGACTATTTACTTGCAGAATCCCTGATTGTTTGGTGCTGCTATTGGGTTGTTGGAAAAGTCATGACACATTTTTGCAACGAAAAACATAGAAAAATACTTTCATGACTTTTCCGACAACCCAATATTTCATCACTAAGTGCAATTAGCTTGGGTTGTGTGTGTGTGTGTGTGTGTATGTGTGTGTGTGCGCGCATGTGTGTCTGCGTGTGTGTGTGTGTGTGTTTAGGAAAAAGAACACATAAAACCCCATTAGAACAAAGTGTGCTTGGCCTTTAATAGCTTTACAATCCTGCTACAATTAATTCACTGTTGAAAAACCCATCTCTAGTGTTCAAGAGCTGATGTCACCCTCTATCAACTCAGGTCTGAATTAGAAGGTAATTTAAAAAGAAAAGAAAAAGCTCCCTGAATCCACTGTTCTCTACTTCCTCCCAAACTCCAGGTTTTGGGGGTTTTGTTTATCTGTTTACATTTGATTATTAGTGGAAAGGAGAGGCAGGAAAGTGCAGCACAGGCAATGCTGTGGGGTTGGATGGCGGAGACGGCAGGCGAGGGAGGACGCCGGAGAGCCCACCGAGGAAAGGCAGGAGTGACAGCGGGCCTGTGCTCAGCACCGCGTGGAGTCACACAGCCACGCCACCCCGACTCCAACGGAAGCAGCCCACAAAAAGGCACTTTCATCATGTTGAATGACAGTTCCTGGGCCCAAGAAAAGCATTTGTTTTAAAGGCTTTGCTGTAATAAAACAACGATTTCTATATGCCAGCCACAGAGCTGGAAGCCAGCTCAGTCAGACAGAGCCTTTCTTTGTGATGGGATCTAGCGTGATGTGACCTCAGCTCGCACCACACAGCAGGCAGCACCCCACAAACACAGCACATGTCCATCCAGCGGCCAAGCGAACCCCAGAGAGATTCGGCTGCAGGTGCGAAGAGGATCCTCCTCTCCCAGACGAGGTGGGAGGGGAGTGGGGTGCTGCAAAATGTGCTGTGCCTCTTGTTGCACACTTCTGAAGCCAAGTTCTCTGTCCCAGGTTTTACTAGTCTGGAGTCCAGGTCTTCCTGGAGCACAGCAGTTAGTTCCGTTGTCAGGCAAGAATTTGGGGAGGATGCAATCATGCCTACATATCCATGTTCCTGAGGAGGCTGTGTGACCTCCATCAGCTCTCCAGGTGAAACGGTGGCCCATCAGTGGCACCAGGGTGGGTCTCTGGCAATAGTGGCTGACAAGTCATCCCCAGTTTAGAATGTAAGGCTCTCACCCGTCAACCACACAACTCAAGCAGGCCAGAGAATGGGGAGGCACGCTGCTGAGCACCAGGGCCAACCAGCGAGTCTGAAGGGCCCCCCACTGTGTCCAGGCGGGAGCCTGTGGCATCTTCAGAACTGAAATGCATCTCATTATTTATTGGCAGACAGCCAGGGCCACCCCAAGGCTCTGCAATCTCTATTCTCTATTCTCTCTCCTCTGCCTTGCTCCCACCTCCATTCCTATCCTAGTCTCTTTACAAAGCTTGGTTAACAGTCCATATAACCTGATAGAAAAGGAAACACTCATAAAATAATTGTTACTAAATGCTCATTATGGGCCCACCAGAAAAGTAGGAGGAGGACAGTGCAGAAACAGCCAACTCAGACAAATTCAGGCTCTAGTTTCAGCCTCACTACCCACTAAATTGCTCTGGCTGAGTTGCTTCACCTCAAATTCCTCTTTAGTACAATGGGAATAATAAAGCTCATACCTCATAGGGCTGTTAAAATTTTAAATGCAATAACCTATGTCAAGTGCATAGAGGATGCTACTGATAGATAATAGTAGCAAGTAAACATTAGTTCTTCTTAAGAGTCATATATAACATAATAATAAAATAGATTTGATAATACCCTAAGCTTAAAACTCTTCAATGGGTCTACATTGCCTGTCGGATAAAGCCCATCAATTACAACCAAACTCTGACCCAGCCTAACTTTCTGTCCTTCTCACACACCCTGTACCACACTCTAAGTTGCCAAAACTTGCCATATAATGTATCTGTATGCTTTTGCTATTCCTTCCACTTACACAGCCCTGCTATAGTCTACAGTCCTCAAGACCCAGCGTTTCCAAGAATCCTTCCTTAATTCTCCCATCTCCTTCTGCACCCACCAAAATCAGTACCAAGGGGCTGCCTTCACTGCTTTCATAGCATTTTGCACACACCCACCTTCAAGCCCAAAATATCCAAGTGTACAATGTTTATGGACGCATCTGTCTCTTTCCTTAGACTCCAAAATTCTTTCAGAGTCTTAGGTATCTTGGTGGCTCCCGTCCTTACCAGTGCTTACCACGTGGTAAATGCTTAATATCCTTGCATAAGGAATGAATGAAAGAAACAACCAAATCAATGAGGTTTAAACAAATGAAATCTGGAAACCAAGAAGCCACCTTCTCCAGCACTGGAGAAAGCTACGTCTAGTTCATTGGAAAGGCAAATGAACAGAGTGACTTCAGTAGGCAGGGACTTCAACAACAAACTTCAACAACAGCATCCAGGAGCCATGGGTTTTCATTCCTAGGTGTCACTAGGAACCCTCCTAATTTACCATGTTGGGAGGCGCAACCCTGTAACCTATAACCTCTTCTAAAAGAAACGGAGGAGAATTCTACATATTCTTTCAGACAACATTTGGAAAAACACAAAGCAGACAAAGATGAGAGTGTGAGAGATGCCAGGACTCTACAATCAAATGTTTGAAATACTTTGTGAAAAACCCAGGGAAGTTGAAAAGAATGAAAAAAATCTAGAGAGAATAAAAGCGTCCAGTTAAAAGGAGCCTTCCTGATCTCAAAAACATTGTTTTAGAGAGACATGAAAGGAAAGCGCACCAGTTCACCACATTACCATGAATCACAGGGACCATGGTGATGACCTTCAGAAGTCATGATTCAATTCTTGGCCTCAGAGAAAAAGGCCCCCAAAGATCCACCTCCTATTTCTGATTTAAATAGGGCTTGTCATGGCAAGAGATACCTCAGCTCACCTGGTAATCTATTCCAAGGAGTTCTTTTTTATATATCTGTGTCTGGCCCTGCTGATGCAGAAATACATGGCCAGTTCCCCTCACGCTAGCCTCAGTGGATATTAAAAAGTTAAATCAGGTCTTCATCATCTCCCTCTTAATTTCCTTTAAGGCACTCTTATTGCGATAAAATGAGTATGTTTATGTAATATTTATGGTGCCTGAAAAATGTCCTTATTATATCATGTCAGAGCCTAATTATATTCTAAAGAGTTTTCTTTGTGGCTCACCACATCTTGGGTCTCAAGTTATCCATAGTTAGGTCACATCTTCATGACAACTCCCCAGGACTTGCCTGTTTCTGACCATTCATACTGTAGAAAAATCCAAGCACTGAAAGGGACACAGACTTCTCTAGTAAATAAGAGACTGAAATATTATTATTATTATTATTATTATTATTATTTGTTAACCATGGGATTTCTTTTAAAGGGAATTGGTCTAACTCTAAAATGTCAATTTAGGGAAGGTGGGCATGAATTTAAATGGCCTTCCTGTTTAGCACAGCATGTGGTAAAGACTATTTGGTTCTGATAATAAAGAGGGAGAGAAAAATAAAGAAATTCTGTCTCATATGTGATTAATCTTACTTTGATAAAAATATGAAAGACTCTTATAATAGAAGGGAAGGAGGGCTGACTTGGAGCAAACTAGCACTATCAACTCCAAAAAGAGAGAGAAAACATGTTTAGAAAGAAAAAAAAGCAAAAGAATAGAAGAGATGAAAATTACCACCCATTAAAGGCCCATACTATTTCATTCAAAAAGAGCTTAAATTCAGGCATATTTTTTCCTTTCCATGTTATATAATATCTTACCACGAAGACCTTGAAAATTAATGAATGTCTGCAACCAGAATGTGAATAACCATACACCTCAGCAAGGAACATTACATACTGACAGTCTCCCACGCAGGTGTCCAGGGTCAGAATTAATCTAACAGATGTACCCAGGGCTGATTTTCATGCATTTCAAAGCATTAGGTTAGTCAGCTCTGCTTCTAAAAATAAGCAGATCTAATATGATGAGGTGTCTTTTTTGGTTTTGTTTTTATTTTTTTTGCTCTTTAAATCCAGAGCTACTTATAAAGGTGGCAGTATCAAGACATTTGAAAGCACGATTGCCTTAACACTCAAATTTGAAAGCAAGGATCTGATGATGAAAAGCAAAGTAGCGGGAGATGCCCCTCAACTCTATGCAGATGGTGAGCTCTGCAAGGCAAGCTCCAACCTGCCCCTGGTTTGAAAGGGCAAGGCTTCATCTCATCTCCCTGCTGTTATTGTGACACAAATCCTTCAGGGCCAAGACCAGTCCCAGAGAAAAGGACTGATCTCCAAGACACAAATTTAGGCTTCAGGCTACCTATCTGGAGAAACAAATGGAGAGATCTGGGTAGGATGGTTGAAAGTGAATTAAATGAAAGTATAATTAAGGAATGCTGAGCAGCAAAAGCAGCTTGATAACCAGCTAGGTAATGTGGTTTTATGATGCTGTAGAGCATTCCTGACTGCCCAAAAATTTTCTACATTTAAAGCTTCTTTCTGAAGAGACAGAGGCACCAAATAAATCAACCAAAAATGTACAATTGGAGCATCTGGAATATATATTTTTCTTCTTCAAAAGAAAACGGAGGTCCCATACCTACAGCAGTATTTTAAAACCATTAAAGAAATAGTGTAGCCATAGATAGCTTACCTAGCTTTTAAGCTTCTAGATGATAGAACAGCTCTGCCAAAAAGGTGGTAAAAGAAATAAAGAAATCTCCTTGGAAAGGAGGCACGGAGAGGTTAAATAACTTGCCTGACATCCTAGCAAATCAAGGCCAGAGCTCGAGCTATAATTCAGTGTTTCCAATTAGCAGGCCTCTGCTTACAGTCAAAGCACATTGATTCTTAGGCAGCAAATATCACTTAATGTTTTCAATTACCCTGAAAGGCCCAGGAGGAAATAAAGAAATAGCACTTACCTTTGACAATTTGCTTTGCACACGCATTGTAAACCTGCTCCTGGGTCGTGCTGGGAGGCAGCACTCTGTCGAAGACATATGGCTTCCCTTGCTAAAAAAGAAAGACAAAAGAAAAAAGGGCAGAGAAAACACATTAAAAGTTTAGGAATAAAAAGCACTAATATTAGTAGTTAGACCACAGGCACTAAATCACCCACCCTGTTCTCTCAGGCAGTTCTTTACCAAGAACCAGAGGCTGTTACAGTGTGAACCACACATATATTATGCGTTACATGGTGAAAATCTGAGAGAAGAAAAGTGTTTTTGTTTTGCTTTTTTACTTGAAACACTTTTTCTGATGAATGACTGTGTCATTCATTCATTTGAACAAATATTTATTTATTGAGAACTTACCCTGAACCAGGCATTAAACTAGATGCTGCCCAAATCAGAAAACAGTCCTGCCCTTGTACAACACTCAGTCAAGTGTGGCAGATAGCTAGTAAGCAAGAAAGCAAACACACGGGAAAATACAAATATGCCTAGATATAAAACAATGGGACAGGAGGGATGATAGGGAAAGCATAGAAGACCTCCCTGAGAAGTACCAGCTCAGCGGATCTCTAAAGGATCAAAAGGCTGAGGCAGGTGAAGAGCTGTGGAGGAACATTCCAGGCAGAGGGTGGAGCATGCAGGAAGGGGCCTGGTGTGCTCCGGAAATGGAGGGAGGTACAAAAGGACATCGGGACCCAGTTCATGCAAGGCACTGCTAGCCAAGGTAATGTGCTTGGATTTTATTCAATGGGAAGATGACAAGATCAGATTTAAGAAGGTGCTCTTCTTAGCAAGCTATTATTGCTTTGTGTCCCAAAGAATTCTAGTGTTTTCTGCACATACACAAGTGGTGCCTTAACTGGGTCAAGATTTCTTAGACAAAGAAAGGTCTTCTGTACAATAAATCAAGTGATTTCCCAGGTGTGGCGTCTTAGGATTTGGGTTGATGCTGGACCGTGTGCAATTCAAGGAGGTAACTGGGGGGAGGGGGGGAGAAGCACTACATGGCACTATGTGAACCCTGATCCCAATCGCTCAATGTTCAACAAGGAGCTATTGGTCTTTACATGCCAGGCACAGCGCTGAGCCCTGGGCAATCTGGTGGGTAAGACAGGCATAGTCTCTTCCTGGGAGAACCCCCCATACCCACACCTTTTCTCCCCCCATACCCACACCCATACCGCCCACGGTCTGATCCACGCAGGTGGCCCTCCATCTTTATTTTCCCAAGTGGCACAGGGGAGGTCAGGAAAAGAAAAGGGAGGAAAGAAGAACACCCAAAGCCTCTTTCATTCCCACCCCGTGTCTCCTACGGATAGCTCTGGACTCCGGAACCACCCAAGGACAGTCCGGCACCTTGAAAAGATAACTGCTCATGAGGGATCCAAGGACAAGGCTTGTTACATCCTATAACCTTCGCACAAAAGTCGGTGCACAGCTGTCACACTGGCTCAATGATTTACTTACTTAAGACTAGGACAGTGCCACACATAGGAAAGGACTTATGCTTTAGGCGCGGTGCTGGAGGCTTTAGCCTTTGAAAACAGGACTGAGCCAACCAGGTAAATAAGCTAAATTAGTAGCTTATTTCAAACTGGAGAAACAGTGGAGAATTTCGAGGGACCGTAAAATTTTTTTATCCAAAGCAGCAGAAGCAGAGTTATTCTGATAAAATTATGGAAAGGGGTCATTTTCTGATGTTTTGGTCTCAGCAAGTCTCATTCAATTAGTGAATCAAGTATTTGGTTATATAACCAAGAGACTGACTATTCCTCATTATGGTCTACTGCCAACAGTCAGCCCACTACAGTCTTATTAGCTTTATCTATTTGTAAAATTCAACTAAATGTCAGTAGGGTGAAAGGTAAGAATAAGCATTTGCAGTTTGCCTAAGTGTTTGTCATCCATTGAACCTTCTGGAAACAAAATGCAGCTTTGCTTAATTTTAAACAAATCTACTATTTCTCCAAACTTCATGAGAATCAGCAAAATAAACCATTGGTTGCAGCAGGATCCTGCTTTGAGTTTTAGAGGAAACGCATTTAATATAGGAGGAAAAATGACATTACATTACTGTATATGGTACAAAAAGATAAGATTCCCCAATTTTGCCCTTCCACTTAAAATGTTTATTGGAGTATGTTATACTTTCAATTTAAGAGAGGAAGAAAGCAAGAAATTTCTACTCATTTAAATATCACTTATCAAGTGGCAACAAATGGCAAACAGATACATAATACAATTTTCCATGAGCTGGTTAACTCCCAAAAGAAGCTGCCTTCCATAAAAGATAAAATTTTTATCTTTTTATCTTTTTAACCAAGGAGCTGAGTGGCTCCTTGATTAAAAGTTGGCTTGGGAGAGAGAGCTCTGAACAGCAGGGCCACTGGTTCAGATCCCATATGGGCCAGTGATGCTGCGCCCTCTACAGCTAAGATGGTGAATAACAGCTTGACCTGGAGCTGGGCTGCCATCAGTTGTCAGCAATGGCATAGGCTGCTGTGGGGCTGCAGTGGGCTGCCGTGAGCTACCATGAATGGCTAGCAGCTGGCATGAGCTGCCATAAGCCGCCATCCAACAGCTAGCGAGCCGGGAAGAGCGTAATGTTGATACCAACATGGGCCAGTGAAGCAACGTCCTCCACCACTAGACTGAGGAGCAAAAGGAAATCAACTTGTGTGTTCCCCTTCCCCAATTCCCCAATGCTGTTCCCCTCCCCCAATTCCCCAATAAAATATTTTAAAAATAACAAAAACAAAACCCACCAAAAGAAAAACAAAGAAAACCTAAATTACTCTTTGATGCTTTGGTAATGGTATATAAGTTTCACAAATCCTGGTTGAGACTTGAGCAAAGACCCATCTTCCAGACAAGAGTCTCCCTGTTTCTGATCCCACCAAGAATGAGGGTTTCTGTGGGCAGGCATTGGGCTCAGCTCACTCTAATGGTCACTAAGTTTGTAACTATTGAATACACTTTTGGAATTACATTTTAATATGGGCGCTGGGTGCTAACACTTGAAACTGAATGAAGACACCATTTACTCCTTCTGAAGACACTTTCTTCTCCAGGTGTCCATTCAGCACATGGTTCTCTCCGAACTCCGGCTACTCTCTGTCAGTGTCCTTTGCCAGTGTGTCCTCCAGGTTTCTAAATGACGGTGTGCCCTAGACCCAGACCTCAGCCTCCTCTCGCTCTATACTCGTGACCTTCACAGAATTTAAACGAACATTTCAGCCTTCAGTTCCAGATTCATATATACTCAATCGTCTCCTAGACATTTCCACTTGGGTGTCCATTCGCCAACTCAAACTTAACTAGCCAAAACAGAACCAGCAAGTCCTCCAAATCTGAGTAAGAACTGCACCACCAATCACCCAATTACCCAGACCAAAAAATCATTCAGTATGTCCCATAGATCCCTTATCTAAAATATATCCCAAATTCTATCACTTCTCACCATCTATATACCACACACCCTTAATGCAAGCCACCATTGTTTTTCATCTGGACAATAGCTATGTCTCCTGACCTGTCCTCCTGCCTCCATTCTTGCTCCTAACAGTCCAATTTCCACTTAGCAGCTCTCTAGAACTATAAATCAGATGTTATCATCTCCCTTAAAAACCTCCAATGGTGGTAAATGATTAGCTCAGTTGGTTACAGCATAGTGCTGATAATACCAAGGTTGCCAGTTCAATCCCCGCATGGGCCACTGTGAGCTATGCTCTCCCTATGCCATTGTAAAAGCATGAAAGCAATGTGTAACCAATGACTATAGCTGTTCCCCAATAAAAAATTTAAAAAAAAAAACAAAAAACCCTCCAATGGTTCCTATTATACTTAGACTAGACCGTCTTCCCCCTCTGCTCCCTGCATTCTCCTCCATCTCACACAGTGTAGCCCACTGGACTTTCTCCTGTATTCATGCTTACTCCTTGGCTCAGAGCCTTTACTCTTAACTCTTCCATCCCCTTAGAATTCTCTCACTGCAGATCTTCATTTGGCTGTCTCTTTATCACCCTTCAGATGGCAACTCCAACTTCTCCTCCTTTGAGGGCCTCCGTGATCCTAACTACAGCAGTTCTATCCGCAACCTGGTATCACTCTCTATCACATTAGTCTATTTGGTTTGCTCCATAGTAAATAGGATGTGGTCTATTCTCAACCAATCAAATGGACCACTACAGTGAAAGTATTCACCAGCTAAGACGGAGGTCATATAAATTCCAAGATCTAATTATTGGGTTGTTAAAAAAGTCATGACGTATTTTTTTCTACGTTTTCCGTTGCAAAAATGTGTCATGACTTTTCCAGCAACCCAATACATGCAGGCAAACCTGCTGCAATTTATGAAGGGAATCTGGACGGGACACACACACACAGCCCAGCTTTGCCATGGAGCCTCTACGTAGAGTGCTGCTAATTGCATGGGAGCAGTGTAACTAAATAATTTACCAGGATCACATACAAAAAAATAACAGATGGTTCTTCCATTTTTATAGTTAAAATTTAAAAAAAAAAATCAAACCACCAAAATTCCTATCGGATTGTTGAGAGCAAACTGTCTGTGAACCATATGGCCGGCCTATTAATACATTTGACCTGCTACCCAACAACTGTTCCCCAGCCTGGAAGGAAAATAATTCTGGGAGACAGAGCAAAGCAAAAGGCCCACTTACAGGTTTAGGAGATGGGCACCACGGGGGATGCTAAGGAAACTGAAATTAATTATCACAAGAACAGATCATCAAGAAGTAATCTAATAACAATCTCTAAGACCAATCAAGGGTTGTGGTCAAAGGTAGCCAATGACTTGAATGAGTTTTCTTCTACCTTTACTAAAAAAGGAATGGGGGGTGGAGGAAGAAGGACTTACATTTCCACAGCAAGATTTAAAATCACTCTGTGGAATTATCTTTAGATACTGAACAGTGTTAGAAAGAAGAACTGATTCCTGAGATCATTAACTCCCTGCCCCAGGTGTTTATGTGACTTCATTTCTGAAAATACAGGAGATAAAGGGCTCGTTCAGCCTAGGCTGACCACCATCTGTTCACCAACACCATCAAAAACTATGATCCAGGGCCGGCAGAGTGGCGCATTAGTTAAGAGCTGGTTTTGGGATGCCAGCAGCCCCAGTTCGGATCCCACATATGAGGGCCAGTGACACTGCCCTCTACAGCTAACAACAGCTCCACCTGGAGCTGGGCTGTGTGAGCCCCGGCAACGGTGTGGGGCTGCAGCCCCTGCTGCAGTGGGCTGAATGGGCTACAGTGAGCGGCTGACAGCCAGCATGAGTGGCCAATAGCTGCAGAGAGCGACATTCAGAGGCCAGCGACTGATCTGTCTCAGCAGGGAAGAGCGCAATGACGATACCAAAACGGGCCAGTGAAGCAACGTCTTCCGCAACTAGACTGAAGAACAAAAAAAAAAAAAAAAAGAGAGCAACTTGTCTGTTCCCCTTCTCCGATTCCCCAATAAAATCTTCAAAAAAAAAAAAACAAAAAAAAAACTATGATCCAAACCCTTTTATACTTTATCTCATTTAATTCTCACAGTAACTCTATGAGGTAGGTATTATTATCTCCATTTCACAAACTGGAAAACTAAGGCCTAGTCACATGATCAGCTCCATTACTTTGGCAAAATAACTTTAAGGGTCTGATTTCAAGTGTTCTTTCTATATACTATGCTGTTTTCCTAGGTAGCTTATGATTTATTGGAAAAGTAGGTGACATACAAAACAGCAGATGCTAAGATTAATATGAAAAATTGAAGTAACATGATTAATGAGGTAACAAAAGCCACACCCCTACTATATGGCCTGTAGATGTGATGAAGGTGGGGCTGACATGAAACCAATGGAGAAAAAGGGCTTAAGATCAGGGAATAAAGGCCAGAATGGCAAGAAAAATGGAGGACATGCATGTGACAAGCCTTCCTTGCAACAGAAGGAATTAAAAACAGGCAAAGAGGGCCGGCCGAGTGGCGCATTGGTTAAGCGCTGGTTTTGGGATGCCAGCGGCCCTGGTTCGGATCCCATATGAGGGCCAGTGACACTGCCCTCTACAGCTAACAACAGCTCCACCTGGAGCTGGGCTGTGCGAGCCCCCGTGATAGTGTGGGCTGCAGCCCCTGCTGCAGTGGGCTGCCATAGGCTACAGTGAGTGGCCCGCAGCCAGCGTGAGCGGCTGGCAGCCAAGCGTGAGCTGCCAATAGCCACGGTGAGCGACATCCAGAGGCCAGCGACCGATCTGCCTCATGTGGGAAGAGCGCAATGATGATACCAACAGTGAAGCAACATCCTCCGCAACTAAACTGAAAAACAAAAAGACAGCAACTTGTCTGCTCTCCTTCCCCGATTCCCCAACGCTGTTCCCCTCCGCCAATTCCCCAATAAAATCTTAAAAAAAAAAAAAAAAAAAACAGGCAAAGAAAGATATAAAACTTGATATGAAAAAGTTGAAGTTATTAAGAAAAATTCTAGAATTTTTCAAAGCCAAAAGGTCCTTCAAGGTCATCCCAAACCAACATCATGTTTTACAAATAAGCAAATGAGACCAGGAGAGGGTCGATGACTTGCAGAAAATCACCAAGCCAAATAGGCAGATAGCAGATCTGTGCCTAGAAACCAGGCCTCCTGGCCCCTTATCTAGTGTTCTAAAAGTTCTGGCTTTCGAATCAATTGCTCTCTTGGAACATCAATAAAACAAACATGAGCCTCTGGTCCTTTTTCCCCTGCTTTCCTCCCAATCAATTCTAAATTATTTCCAAATATACAATTGATTAGTTCTATGAACAAAGAGACACTGCTGAGAGCTGTAGTAGAACAGCAGGAGAATTAAAATCATGGCCTCGTAGAGTTACTATAATAGGACCTTTAGAGTCAACTAGTCCAACCTCCTCTCAATGCACAACTGCCATCTCCATGGCCTGATGGTGACGGTCAACTTGCTTGAAACTTGACTTGCTCTAATTGTTAGAAAGCTGTGTCCTCACACTTATTTAAAATCTGCCTTCCTGAAGCATCAGAATTGTCCTCCAGAACACGACACCCCAAGGCCAGAGACCTGCTTACATCTACATCACAGCTTTGTTTCACTTTGGGTGCTAAGTGTTCAACGTCCAAATATGTTTTATCTGAGAGAGAAAGAGAAAGATAGAACTGCTTCCTTCCTAAAAGTTGTATGGATTTGTCTTGACTTGAAGGACTCCAAGGATATTCAAGGTTAAGACATCAGTAAAGCATTATATTAGTTTGCACACGAAGAAATTAAATGAGATAAACTCATAGACCATGAAGGGCTTTGGTTAAGAACCTAACAGAATATTTTCAAAACATTAACTAAAAACCAGGAGTCCTTGGGTTAATGTTGATACTCTTTTATCAACACAAATATCTTGCAAGAAGTTTTGTTTTATTGAAATATAATTCACATACCATAAAATTCAGCCCTTTAATAAACGTGTACAATTGTGGTTGTCAGAATATTCACAAGGTTGTGCACAAATCAGCACAAATTCCAGAGTACTTGTATCACCTCAAAAAGAAACTGCACCCATGAGCAGTCACTCCCCATCATCCTAATTCCCACAGCCCTAGGCAACCACTAATCTACTTTTTGCCTTTATAGATTTGCCTGTTCTGGACAATTCATATAAACTGAATCATATAATCCGTAGCTTTTGGGGGTTGGTTTCTTTTCCTTAGCATAATATTTTCAAGGTCCATCCATGTTGTATCATGGGCCAATACTTCATTCAGTTATATGACTGGATAATATTCCATTGTATGCATTTACCACATTTTTTATATTCATTAACTGATGGACATTTGGATTGTTTCCATTTTTTAGCTATTAAGAATACTGCTATGAACACTCATATAGAAGTTTTTATGTGGTCATATGTTTCATTTCTCCTGGGAACATACCTAGGAGTAGAACTTTGGGGTCACATGGTACCTCTATTTAACTTTTTGAGGAACTGGCAAATTGTTTTTCATTTTAGGCTCCCACCAGCAGTGTATGAGGTTCCAATATCTCACCATCTTTGCCAACACTTGTTATTGTCTGTCTTCTTTTTATAGCCATGCTAGTAGGGTATGCAGTGGTATTTCTTTGTGATGTGGATTTATATCTTGGGAGAAGTTTTTTAAATTGATATTTAATAAATCATGTAACATATATTATGGATATAGAGATGTTTCCAAGCATTGTAATACACTGTTGTGCTTTTATCTTAACGTTTATAAAACGGCTCAGAATGGGAGAATCACCTTATGGAAAGTATAAATTATTCACATCCACATGCTTTAAGAAAAGGAACAGTGGACCAGTAGGAGGGGACGTACACAGGGATTTATGATAGGGTTTCTGTGTCTTTCACCCCAGTAGCCTATACTGAGTGTTGCCCCAGGAAGGCAGCCTACCAATCTGTGGTAGAAATGAATTCAAATACACTTGATATAATTCCCATCTCTCTGAGGCTCGGCTTCCTCATCTATAATATGATGCCAATAATATCCACAATTCAGCCTTCCTGTGAGAATTAGATGCAAATTAAGGATCTAGTGCAGTTACAGAAGATGTGTGTTACAAAAGATGCTCAAGGTGTGGTCAGTGTTATTCTGTAATAAAAATGTGGACTGATTTATACTGGGCACTTGTATTACACCAAACTTCCTGAACAATAACCCTTTAAAGGGAGAGATACTACAGTGAAGATGGCTGGCTGAGAGATAACCCACAGCCAATCCCTTAAAAAAAAAAAGGAAGGGATACTAATAAGTGACAAGCACTCACCATGCACCAGCTCAGAGGCTTGGCATGCTGGAGCCCTTACAACATCCAAGTGCCAAATCACACGTTGGGCATCTCGTAAGTCTGCAGGCCCATAAGTCTGCGACTCGGGAGCTCAGCTCCACAGAACATGGGGCCATTTAATTTCCAAGGGTTCTAACAAAACTTAAGTCTGTCCCAAGACCATCCTCTACAGGCTTTAAAAATACATAACATTTCAATGTTCAGCCATAAAGTCTGGTCAATAAAGAATGAACAGCTGTGTCTGGTGCAGCTTTGGCGCCTCCTTGAAACTTCTCAGCTAATACCACCCGCAAACCTGAAGCAGATGCTTCCAGAGTCCTGACCATCCCCTCTCCATCATCACCATTTCAGTGCAGGCTGGCCTGACGCCAGCACTTGCATCTCTTCGCCTCAGGGTTTTTCTGGCTCCTGGAGCCCTCTCTGTGGCCTGCAGCCACCAGCCCAACAGTCCTCAGCCAATGAGTGATGGGAGTTGGGGTAAATACTTCAGCGCCCTCACCCAGGAGTGGAAGTGGAGGAGGGTGACTCTAAGGCATGTATTCTAAACTGGCTCCCAGGGTCCCGTTGGAATGATGGTAACTTGCATAATGACACACCCTCCACTGGTTCCCTTCACTCCCCTGCCTCATTTCTCCACTCTTCATCAGTGAATCCTAGATTCACCTCTCAAAGAAATTGGCACTTGAATCCTTGTCCCAGTGTCTCCTTCTGGGAAGCATTAAGTAAGGCAAAATCCTAGACCTAATTAAACTCTTTCATTCAATAGGTCCTAAGGAATTCCAGATTTGTTAAATCACTGTGAGAGATGGAGCCATCACATTTGGCTGATGTCCAGAGAAGCGGGTGAGCGAAAAATTGAAATCCTTGTTAAAAGTTAACAAGCTTTGGGCTTGAGACACTAGCCTAGAAAAAGGGGTGCCATTTTCTTCATAAAAGGATGCTTCTGGTCACTTGCCAAACCATGGGCCCAGACGTCCACAATTCCTAGTGGATTACCAGTTCCTTATACACAAAAGAGAGCGACAGGCTTCTGAAAGCCCTGGCCTGCCTAGCAGGGTGCCTTGTACACAGTGGTACAGGGTAGGTGTTCAAATACAAGTCTGCCAAGAGTGACGATGACTAATGTCTGCCAGATGGATGAGCACCAAGGAAGATAGACATAAGGCACCAGGACACCAAGAAATGGGGTTTGGGTGCTGGGGGAGAAAGGAATCCATGCTTATTGTATCTCTCAGTGAAACTGTTCTTGTTGCTGACCATTCTAGTCTCCCATCTTCAAGATTGTAGCAGTCAGGGGTGACCAGTTAGCTCAGTTGATTGGAGTATCATGCTGATAACACCAAGGTTGCCGGTTCAATCCCCACATGGGCCACTGTGAGCTGTGCCCTCCTTAAAAAAGGAGTCAACTGTGCCATTGTAGCATGGAAGCAATGTGTAACCAATGACCATGGCTGTTGCCCGATAAAATTTATTTTTAAAAAATAGAAATTAAAA
This sequence comes from Aselliscus stoliczkanus, assembly GCA_033961575.1. Classification (NCBI taxonomy): domain Eukaryota; kingdom Metazoa; phylum Chordata; class Mammalia; order Chiroptera; family Hipposideridae; genus Aselliscus; species Aselliscus stoliczkanus. The sequence goes on along the minus strand of CM066731.1, from coordinate 103,495,705 downwards.
AAAAATGAGGTGACCAATTAGCTCAGTTGGTTAGAACATGGTACTGACAACACCAAGGTTGCCAGTTTGATCTCCACATGGGCCACTGTGAGCTGCACCCTCCTTAAAAAAAAAAAGTCAAGGGTCAGCCGAAGGATGCGTTGGTTAGGAACTGGCTTGGGATGTCAGCTCTGAGCAGCAGGGCACCAGTTCAGGTCCCACATATGAGGGCCAGTAACACTGCCCTCTATAGCTAAGATGGCGAATAACAGCTCCACCTCGAGCTGGGTTACTTGTGAGTCCCCGGGATGGCACAGCTGCAGCCCATGTTGCAGTGGGCTGCTATAGGCTACAGTGAGTGGCCGGCAGCCAGCGTGAGCTGCCAAGAGCCACCATGAGTGGCTGTCCAGAGGCCAGGGACCGAATTGCCTCACCCAGGAAGAGTGCAATGATGACACCAACATGGGCAGTGAAGCAACATCCTCCACAACTAGACTGAAGAACAAAAGGACAGCAACTTGTCTGTTCCCCTTCCCCGATTCCCCAATGCTGTTCCCCTCCCCCAATTCCCCAATAATTTTAAAAAAAAAAGTCAACTATACCATTGTAGCATGAAAGTCATGTGTAACCAATGACCATGGCTGTTCCCCAATAAAATAAAATTTTAGAAAAATATTCTAGCAGTCAGAGTTGCCCCTCTCTTTCTGCATCCCTTCACAGCTCTTCACCCCATCCTCTACCTTCCTGCTTCTCTGGAGCTGGCCTGCAAATTCTCGCAGCAGGAGAAAACCACACCATGCAGAAACATCCCACACCTGGCAGTGACCATCAGCTCTTTCCCGTCTCTGTTACAGCCTCTCCTGGGTCCACCAACCTGCAAAGGTAGCCTCACAGGGAGGCTCAAAGGCCAAGCAGCCTGGTTTCTCCTGTCTGCCGAACCCTCCACTCCAGCTCCACCTTCTCCTTGCCACTCCACTGCCTGCCCCCATCTACCCTGGGATGAACCTGTGACTGGAGACGTAAATGCGAAGCCAAGGCTGGACCCAGACATTCCCACGCCCCTCCCCACATTGGCTCTGTGCCCCAGGGAGGGTGGCTGGTGCCAGTTCTGGCCAGAGCCCAGGCTGCTCCCAGGAGAGAGGCTGCAATGACACTGACGTCCATAAAGCAGCAACTGGCTTCTCCTGGAGTTGCCAAGGCAATGCCAACGTCTGCAGCCTCAAGAAAGAACAAAGACAACACACAAGAATGAACCTTGCAGGAGGAAATGGGGCTACAATTCTTTCCTTTCGGCCAAAAGTCCTGCTGTGTGGACACACAAGCACTGTCAAGATCACAGACAGCTACAAAAAAACACTCTAGGGAGGCAATCTGCCCAAGTGATAATGAAGAAATTCAGAATTACTGCCTGGCTAACAGGCAAAACGAAGCCGGGAGTGTTATTTCTGTTAAAGAAATTAGTGGAACCTGCATGTCAAAAATATGGTCCTAAGTTGTATGTGATTTTCATTTCATATCCAAATACAATGAGCTTCCCCTGGTCTTTGCTCTTGAACTGCTCTTTACCTTAATCTACTAAAACACAGGGATTGGTAGACTAGAGCCAGGGAAAACACTTCTAATCCAGCACCTCACCCCTCACATTCTTTGTGACCTTAAATGATTTATCTGTATTTTCATAAAGCGAAAGATTGGATCTTTCTAGCTCTCCCACACTATATAATAATGAGCAGCACAGGGATTCTGGGAGAAGGAAAACCGTAAACAAGAGTGAGCTCAACGTTCTACATATTTAAAGAAATGAATAAAAAATGGCTACTATGGTTGGTTCAGCCGATCTAGTTTTCTGCCAAGTCAAGTATGAAAAAAACCAACAACAAAAAAAAATTCCAACCTTCCTCACTGGAGAGGAGGCTGAAAAACGGTTTCATTGAAGGTAGAATGTAGGAATTCTTTTGCCAACTAGAAGAGCAATGACACTGCAGAGCCTTACTTCCTGGGACACGTTGGTTTGGTGGCAGCTTCCTGGCGAGGCATTGTGTTATCCGGTCCGACTGCCAGTCTGCAAACCTCTCCCAGTGGTGCTGAGACTCAGGTGGCACTTCCAACCCGGAAACCACATGCGCTACCTGTGAAGTTCTCTTTCCTTTAGCTAAGAAATGAAATAGAAAGACTTCTGCCCAGACCTTCATTTGTAGGTATGGTGCATACAGAGGCTTTTACTAAACGTGCACTACAAATATTTACTGCAAAGAGAATTAATATTCTACTAGTCGTTTTCACTCTGCAGAAAAGCTTATAAAATTATAATTTTCCCATATCTTGAACAGCAATTTTGTCTTTCTGTTAACTTCAAGTCCCTTGTCCGCATTGGTTTCTCATGATTTTAGCGCCTGGGCAGGAATATGAGCTTCCGTTTCTGGCAATGGAGAGTAACTTCCCATGACCATGTGGAAGGCAACGATTTGAGCTGAGACGAGTATCCAAAATTTGCTTCCTTGCCAAGGCTTCTACTCATAACACCATATTTCAGGTTGTCATTGATCCTCCAAAAACATATTTAACCCTCAACTATGGATTTTCTAAGAATTCCATGCATTTGGGTTTAGAAAATGATACAGTGCAACCCAGAATGCAATGACTTGCTTTTACATATTATTGATTGAATAACTCCATAAATTACAGAAAAATATGTCCCATAAAATAGAATAATTACATTAATCCAAACCAGCAAGTCAGTAAGTTCAGGGTAGCTGTGAGTATGTCAGGATTGGCTTCTAAGGTGCCACCCCCATTTGAGTGGACTGTGTTAGCACTATAAGGCAGGGAAGCTGGAGGTAAACTCCATAGCTCTTCCCCAGCTCCTAAATCTGGGCTGGATGGGCTGGGGTGTGGCTACACAAGCCTCGTGCCTCCAGAGCCCAGTGCAACTCTGCCCTCATCCAGAAGAGACGTCTGACCCAGACAGGCAGAGGTGGGTTTCCCAATGTGCTGATGAAGAACTTGGGACACACAAACACATATTTTTAAAAAATATTTGCTGTTGGGCCGGCCGAGTGGCGCATTGGTTAAGCGCTGGTTTTGGGATGCCAGCGGCCCCGGTTCGGATCCCACATGAGGGCCAGTGACACTGCCCTCTACGGCTAACAACAGCTCCACCTGGAGCTGGGCTGTGCGAGCCCCGGTGATGGTGTGGGCTGCAGCCCCTGCTGCAGTGGGCTGCCATAGGCTACAGTGAGTGGCCCCGCAGCCAGCGTGAGCGGCTGGCAGCCAAGCGTGAGCTGCCAATAGCCACAGTGAGCGACATCCAGAGGCCGGCGACCCATCTGCCTCATCCGGGAAGAGCGCAATGACGATACCAACAGTGAAGCAACATCCTCCGCAACTAAACTGAAGAACAAAAAGACAGCAACTTGTCTGTTCCCCTCCGCCAATTCCCCAACAAAATCTTAAAAAAAAAAAAAAAATATTTGGTGTTGCTGAATTCAGCCTGAACTTTGTAATCAGCAAATTTAAAAGAAACTGTTTTAAGTATAGCTGACACAGAAGCTCTGTCTTTTTTAAAAGACTTTAAATTTTACTTGGAGGATATAGCATCATTTTTTTTAGTCTTAAAGTATGAGAAAAGCTGGGTGGTCACAACCAACTTGGAATTTGAAGAACAAATTCCCCCAACTCTTCTGTCTGCCCTGTCCCTCCTTCCTGACTTGCAGTTCCACTGTGGGAACCATTAATGGATTAGACAGTAAGAGAGGCTACTGTTCCAGGAGGCTAAGTGTTATCAGAAATAGCTCTCTAGTCTTCTGCCAGGAGCAGCAATTAGCTTATCAGATTCATTAGTTAATAGAATAGAGATAAGCCAATTGTTCATTTCTGAGTAGACAGTGAAGGAAGCGGGTGGGTTCACCCAGGCCAAGCAGGAAAAATCAGGGTGGCAGGTAGAAGGCACCAAAAGCTAATGCCATCTCCTTCACAACCAGCCTAGGATGGGCCAGAAAACAATTGTTTAAACCTATTATTCCAGCAGCTTTTGCTCAACCAGCTAGGGTAATGATTGTTTAATAGGCACACACTCGGTTACCTAAGGGACTGCTTGTTGCTACCTTCTCCCTTGAGAAAGGAATCCTGTGTTTAATTCTTATCCCATGTTTCCTTTCAAAATTTCCCTTTTCATAAGCATCTTTTAAAAAAAGGAAGGAGCCTATGTTTTTTCCCTTGTCCTCCCCCAAACTGCTGCCCCATCTCTGCCTTCTTTGTCAAACCACTTGGAAGGTTAGTCTTCTCTTACCTCTATTTCCTCACACCTCCACCTCACATGCTGCCATCTGATTTTTGCCCCCATCGAGCTGCTCTCTTAAACAGCTTCATGGCCTCCTCATCGTCAATCTAAGACCTCTGACTAGCTTCAATGTCCTCCAAATTTACAAACCATTTAGAACTGAGCACCAGCCCTGAGTTTCACTGCCTTAATGAAACTATGATCTGCTGTCGCCCTGGACGCTGTAATCTCAAACTCACTACTCTGTCCTCTTTGGGCTCCTCCTTCTCTTCCTGTCACTCTAGTTCTCCTTGCTGCCAACTCCAAATACAGAGTGTCCCAGCTCTCTTGCTGGACCTCATCTCTTCTCTTTTGCACCTTCCTGTGTGCTCTCTCTCTCTCATGAAAAACCTCAAACACTCCCATAGTTTCAGCCAGAAGTTGTGTGCAATGACTCACAAAAGCCCTCTAACTGTGACCCACAAATCCATGTTACCAACTGTTTGATTAAAGCCTCCAACTGGATGTCCCCAATACCCGAAACACTGTATCTCAAAGAGGGAGCCTTCTTCCTTCTTTTCCTCCTCCATCTCACCCCACCTCTTTCTACCACTGACCCCAGTCACCTAAGGTGAAAAAGTGCCATCTTGTCCAAAATTCTCCCTACCACTGTCATCAAGTTAGTTGCCACAGAGCAGTGGCTCATTTCTATGGTCTATCTCTTACTTTGCATCTCACATATCCTTATTACTTTTTGTCTAGAATTGTACAAGGGCCTTCCTCGTGGTCTGCTTGTCTCTTCCTCCAGTGCATTTCACAACCTTTGCCAACTCCATCTACCGTTGGCCCAGCTCCTAAAAGATGGAGCTCAGTCACTTGCTAGAATGCCCTACTGTGCATAAGCCACTTATTTAGATGCCTTCCACAATACAAAACCTGAAAACCTAACAACACTTGCAGGTGGGTCCTTACCTTCCGGACACGCCAGTGACACACTCACAGCAGCTTTCCTGCATCTACCTCACTGCACTAGTCCCTCTAACTGAAGTGACATCTTGATACCTTTACCTTGTTATCTGTCACAACACTACGTGTTAAGACTCACCCCACATGCTATCTCTTCCAAGATAAAGCCTTTTCTTGGGCCTCAAAAATGCTCTCCGCCCACCCCCCCCCCCCCCCCGCCACTTCCCGCCTTCCTTCTCCATCTTTGGACTCCGGTGGCACTTTGATATTCTCCCAAGAGGACTCTGGTCACAAACTACTTCATATTACAGTCAATCATTGGAAGCACCATATTATGGAAAGAAAGTGGCATCCAGGGTCAGAGATTGCAGCAAGAGAGGGATAACATATTTGAGTGACTCTCACTTGCCAGATTCTACACTTTGCCTGAGTTATCACATAGATTTCAAACAACTACTCCCTAGTGTTAACTATCACTCTTGGCATTTTACAAGTGACAAGGTCAGGTTCTGACAGGTCCCTGACTAGTACAGGGTCACAAAGCCCATAAGATATTTGCTTCACATGGTGGTAAAAAGAACCAACTCAGAAACAGCATACAAAAACCCCTTTACAAATTGCAAAGCATTAGGGCCGGCGGAGTGGCTCAGTTGGTTACGAGCTCACTCAAGAGTGCAAGCTGAGCTCTGAGCAACAGCCGTTCGAGGCCAGCCCGAGCTGTGTAGCCACTGAGCTGCCAACAGGTAGCAGGATGGCTCAGCTTAAAAAAAAAAAAAAAAATTACAAAGCATTGTCCACACATATTTGTTATTAGCACATTATAATATATTACCCTTTTGTAGATTTTTAGTTATATAAGAACATGTTTTCTACCATAACCACCTTTGGATTCCCTGCAGCATTTATGATAATTATTAAAAGTGCTTAAGTAGTTGCTTAATTAAATTGGATTTCTGATGCCATGTCTTGAATTAGTAATATTTTTTAATTTTTCACTTCAAAATAAAAGTGACCATTTATTGAGCAGGTGCACATGCCAAGCATAGACTATTTCTTATCTCCACAGCAACGCTAGAAGGCTTGCATTACTGTCCCCATATCACATATGGGGAAAGAAGAATTCACTGATAACAAGTAACAGTCACACTGCTCTTAAGGAGGATCTGATTCCAAAGCTCATCATTTCCTACCACTGCAGACTCCCAACCGCAAAGATCCAATTTACCTACACGCCATCACAATCCAACAGTGTTTCTGCATCCGAAGTGATTTCTGTCACCTACGGGCACAGAAATATTTTCTTTCTTATACCCACGAGCGCTGCGAGCTCCCTCTCAGATTCCACTCAATACTACCACATCGCATAATTGGCACCCTCCTCCACCCAGCTGAAAAATTTCATAGATTTTTACAGATTCAGGCTTTCTCTTCTCACTGCTCTTATTCAACAAATACTGATAGAATCCTCACGTGCCAGGTACTGTTCCAGACCCTGGGAAAGCGACAGTGATGAGACATGGACGGGTTCCCTGCTTTTATGGAGCTTTCATTTTTTTTTTTTAAATTAGTTTCAGGTGTACAACACAGTGCAATAGTTCTACTTTTTACCCCTCAAAGTGACAACCCCCCTTCCCCATTTAGCCACCCCACTCCTCCCCCCCATTATCATATATATCTATTACACTTCCCACTTCCTCTGACTCCCTTCCACATTATAATCCACATCCTGTGACTATCTATATATTCAATTACAGTTGGTATACAATATTATACAACCTCAGCTTCAGGTGTACAGTGCAGTGATCAAGCCTCTACTCCATCCATGAAATGGTCTCCCTAACAAGACATATGACCATCTGACACCCCACAAAATATTTACAACATTATTATATTCCCCGAACTGTCTTTCATATCCCTGTAGCAATATTGTAGTTGCCTATTTTTGCTGTCTAACCTCTTTCCCTTCTCCCTCATCCACCAGCCCCCTCACAACTAGCAACCCTGTTTTTCCTCTGTATCTATGAGACAGTTTCTGTTTACTTTGCTCATTCATTCAGTTTTTCAGATTCCACATATGAGTGAGATCATATGGTATTTGTCTTTCTCCGACTGACTTATTTCACTTAACATAATAGTCTCTAGGTCCATCCATATCATTGCAAATGGTACGATTTCATTCTTCTTTATAGCGGAGTAATACTTATGGAGCTTTCATTTTAACGAAGCAGGAGGAGACAGGCAATAAGGAACCAGATCATAACAAGGATAATTTCTGCTGTTGTTGTAACATGATGGAAATAAAGAGGGCAAGAGGGGATGGCTCTGAGCATATGACATCAGAGCAGAGGCTGGGAGGTCTGCCAGCCATGAGAAGAGTGAGGGGCAGAGTGCTCCAGGTAGAGGTAACAAAAACATGCAGCCTCGAGTTAGGAAGCACTCAGGGTGCTGGAAAGTGGGCTGGTGTATTTAGGGACAGCAAGGATTAGGATGGCACAAGGCGATGGGTGAAGAGCCAGGCAGAGGCCCTGTGCTCAAAATCCCTGTAGTACATCCGTGTCATGTTCTTTTAAGCAAAGGAATAGCCTGATCTTTCTTCTGCTTTTAAGATATTCCTCTGGGGGTGACCAGTTAGCTCAATTGGTTAGAGCGTGGTACTGATAATACCAAGGCTGCTGGTTCAATCCCTGCATGGGCCACTGTGAGCTGCACCCTCCTTAAAAGAGTCAACTATGCCATTGTGGCCTGAAAGCAATGGGTAACCAATGACCATGGCTGTTCCCCAATAAAATTTAAATAAATGAATGAATGAATGAATGAATAAATAAATAAAATATTCCTCTGGATGCTCTGTGGAGACTTGTTATTTGGTGAGGGAATGTGAAGTAAGGCAAACATGAAGACCAGCTAGGAGGCCATTTAGAAGTCCAGAAAGACATGGGGCAGCTTGGATTAAAGAGAGCAATGGAAATGGAGAGAAGAGGGCGGATTTGTGGTATAGTTGGGAGGTGGGGCCATGCTGCCAATAAAAATGACAAAGAACCACATGAAGTCTTGCAAATATCCATCCGTCTGATGCTCTGATCTCCACGCCAGTCACAGGCCACAACCAACCTACTGAAGTCAGCCCAACATAAAGGTTCACTAGGCCCAGAAGGCCCATTCTTCCTTATTCTCAAAATAGTGTTCTGAGATTGCCTCTCCTCCATTTAACCTCCAAGTCTAAGCATGCCAACTGTGGAGTCATCTGAATAGTCCAGAAATCAGGGCGAAGAGAGAGCCCAGGGTACCAAGCACCTCGTGCGCACATCTTTCATGCCCACAATGGAATTGGTGCTGACACCACCCAATATGACAGGAGAGCACATCGGTTCCCCCAGTGTCACTAAACTGGTGGGGACAGGTCCACAATCAAGCCTAGGTATATCTGACCCAGTGTCCACGTTCCTTCAACCGCATCACACACAAAATCCAGAGACTTCAGCCCAAGGACAGTGAACATAGAAGCTGCAGTGACGATGGGTGGGTCATACCCGCTCCTGAAACTACTCTGAATTCTACTTCTTAACTTCAGTTTCCCCACTTTTTTCAAAATTTTCTAAGTAAAACTACTTTCATTTATTTCACATATAATTACTGAGTCTCCCTTGTGCCAGGCAACCTGCTAGAAGCCAGTAGTGCGGACACACTCCCCAGGCAGCGAGGCTACAGGGTCAGCAGCAGGAGGCCAAGAAGCTGCAAGGGAAGGGGGTTTGTCCCTCATAGGTCTTTTAAAGCTCCGTAAAGGCTAAGGTTAAACTGACACTGGGAATTCATTCGGCTGTGATTTTCAGGGACTTCACTGCTTTTGTGCCACACTGGCCTCATTATGTAGACAACTTCACAGATTCATTCCATTTTATTATTCAGTAAGAGTAGTGCCTAACAAAAAAAAAAAAATGTGTCAGCTTAAAAATGCTAAGTCTCGGGCCGGCCGAGTGGCGCATTGGTTAAGCGCTGGTTTTGGGATGCCAGCGGCCCCGGTTCGGATCCCACATGAGGGCCAGTGACACTGCCCTCTACAGCTGACGGCAGCTCCACCTGGAGCTGGGCTGTGCGAGCCCCGGTGATGGTGTGGGCTGCAGCCCCTGCTGCAGTGGGCTGCCATAGGCTACAGTGAGTGGCCCGCAGCCAGCGTGAGCGGCTGGCAGCCAAGCGTGAGCTGCCAATAGCCGCAGTGAGCGACATCCAGAGGCCAGCGACCGATCTGCCTCATCTGGGAAGAGCGCAATGACGATACCAACAGTGAAGCAACATCCTCCGCAACTAAACTGAAGAACAAAAAGACAGCAACTTGTCTGTTCCCCTTCCCAGATTCCCCAACGCTGTTCCCCTCCGCCAATTCCCCAATAAAATCTTTAAAAAAAAAAAAATGCTAAGTCTCAGGCAAAGCAACTCTTCTCTATTTTAAGCAGCCTCTGGAATGGTAGCACTAATCAGCACCTCACTAGACAGTTATAACCGATTTTAAGTGCAACGTGGAAAATGATAGTAACAGAGCAATTCTCAGCTCTGGAACCAGGTACGTCCTACAGAAACCATTTTGCTGCATCCTGAGACAGCCCCATAGAGGAGGTGATATTAAAATGCCTGTTTTAGGGCCGGCCGAGTGGCGCATTGGTTAAGCGCTGGTTTTGGGATGCCAGCGGCCCGGGTTCGGATCCCACATGAGGGCCAGTGACACTGCCCTCTACAGCCAACAACAGCTCCACCTGGAGCTGGGCTGTGCGAGTCCCGGTGATGGTGTGGGCTGCAGCCCCTGCTGCAGTGGGCTGCCATAGGCTGCAGTGAGTGGCCCGCAGCCAGCGTGAGCGGCTGGCAGCCAGCGTGAGCTGCCAATAGCCGCGATGAGCGACATCCAGAGGCCAGCGACCGATCTGCCTCATCCGGGGAGAGCGCAATGACGATACCAACAGTGAAGCAACATCCTCCGCAACTAAACTGAAGAACAAGAAGACGGCAACTTGTCTGTTCCCCTTCCCTGATTCCCCAACGCTGTTCCCCTCCACCAATTCCCCAATAAAATCTTTAAAAAAAAAAAAAAAAAAAAAAAAAAAAAAAAAAAAAAAATAAAATGCCTGTTTTACAGGTAGAGAAACAGGGTTACGGGGGTCAAATCACTTGGCACACAGTTACCCAGAGAAGAAATGTCAGATGGCAAAAGGGCCCGCATTCTTAATCCCTTTTCTGTCCTGCTAAGGCCAGGATGGGCCTTTAAGATGACTGAGGGGTTAGAAATCAGTAGCTGGATTGGTGGACCGGGCTTTATTTTGTCTGCAGGAGAGGAATCTTGGAGGGTAATGAATTATCATACATTCAGGATATTTTTAAAATAAATTGAGACAGCTGCTCTCCATCTCCCCAAGGGCAGAAGAAGAAAAGTTTTTCACCTTCACCCTGGCAGGTGAAGACAGAGATACAAAACGTACCAACAGTGGGGCCTTGCTGGACCCTAAGGAGCTCTGGTGTCTCCTACAATTGTTCCAAACCGCAAATACCTCTCTTAACCCTACTCTTTCTTCAAGGACCACTTCCAATCCCATCTCCTAAGAAGTCTTTTTCTCTGAGTAGTTTCTTTTTTGGAGCATATATGTCTTCTCCCCCAGTTGAATGGTAACTTTCTGGAGGGAAGGAGCCAAGCCTTCCCTACGCCCTCTGTCTCTGAATGCATTTCTCTGGAAAATACAAATGGATAGTGATTCTAACAGCAATCGTCTGTGCTGTCTGGAAAGGTCTACTTTCAACCCTGATAAGCATTAGAATGCCTTTTCCAAATCAATTCCGTATCTGTGACTGTGGGTGGTGCTGGAATAAAAGAAAAGCCAGGCTAGTCAAAACTTGAATGTAAATGGTAGCAAAAGCAACTGAGTAGATTTGAGCAGGAACAGGCCAAAAAGACTCTCACAGGGACTTCTGGGCTAGATATGGGGAGACGTGGGCTAGATATGGGGAGACGTGGGCTAGATCTCCAAGTGAACCAAAAGGCAGGAAATCGCTTTTACCCTGAGACAGCCTCTGAGAGGCCCAAGTCAGACACAAGCCTCAGGTCTCTACCCACCTCACCTGCCTTGAGCCACACAGTAAGACAGGAAGGGTGGGGTATACAGGTGCTCTCTTCTCCCTGCCCCCTCACCTTCCTCCTTCAGGGCCACCTGATTCACAAAGGCCAGCTCCCCACAGTCAATGCCTCATCTTCCTCATCCCATTCTTCCACTGATGCCACAGGCGTGGATATGTCAGGAGGCACTGGGCTGGGAACCATACACAGAAAATAACATTCCTCTTCCCCCTGGATTAGATGTGTTCCAAATGACTTTCAGCCTCAGTTATCCCTCTGCTCCCACACCCTCCAACTGACCCAGTAAGGAGAGGAAAGGGACATATGCACATGGGTACAGCAATGTGACACGAAGGGACCTCAGCTTCCTGAGTTAATGGGCAAAACTTGGGCCCAGTCACACAGTGAGCTCCGTCTTTTCCGTGCCCACAATTCCACACCAGGGTGCATGAGTGCCCCTGTGTCTGAAGCCCAAGACCTGCCAATGCCTCGAATGAAGCAGCAGCAGGCTGTCCTTCACAGGCCACGTCTTTAAGGAGAAGGTAGTCTGTGGCACAGGTGGAGACTTCTCCCCTCCCTGTCAGATGGCGGATAAGACCCTGTTAAGGGAACCGATCTCTTTACCGTAGTTCCCTTAATGAAGGAAGCCTCAAAAGACAGCACCAGAGGGCCCAAAATGGGTGATTTGAGGCTAACTGCTTTTCTATGGGTCTGAAAAGCAGCTGCTACTGTCTTCACCCATCTCAGTTTTCTGTTCTCAGGGTTTCCTGAGTGCCAAGCCCTTCCTGCAGTAATCATGTCCGTGGTGAACGCTTCCGTTCCCAGGGACTTCCTAAGGATCAATGAGTCAGTATTTCCCTTGGTCTCCACTTTCACAGCCATTTGCTTCCCTCTAGGCACTTAAACTTGCTCTCCTCTCTCCTTTTCTGCTGAATTATTTAAATATCAAGAATTGGCTAAATTTTACTTGCAGAAGTAACTGGCAGGAGAAGAGGCAACTCCGCCTTCTCTTCATCTCCCAACTTTGCTCCAGCCTCAGAGAATTCTTGCTTTCTCCCCTCTGTCCTAGGTAAACCCATTCTCCTGCATCTCTGGTCCTGGCTCTCTCTATCCCCTCATTCTGGAATCTTCGCCAGTTCTCCTCTGTTATCTAAAAACATGCCTACGTTCTTGCTTTTGAAAACAAACAAACAAAAACCTCCCATCCACCTTATTTCTACCTCATATTACTGTGCCATTATCACACACTAAGCTTGTTGGAATACAGAACAAACTCCCTGCTTCCTTCCTCTAACTCACTCACTCCTCAGCTTATGTCAATCCTTTGGCTAACCCAGCACAAGCGGCCTCACAGTTGTCTCCTCAGCAAACTCCACTGCCTCCCTCTGTCATCACTTTACTGCCTTTTCTGCTCCCCTTTGCAAAAACATTTCTCCTGCAGCTCCGCTTTGTCTCCATGCTCCTTCAACTGCTCTCATTTCTCCTCTTTCTGAATGCTGGCCTTCCAGAGGGTATTTTTTGTCCCCCTTCCCTCTCTAAACCATAGTTTCCCAACTCAGGGACTTGTGTGCCACCGTCACAATTTTTGCTATAGCCACATACCATCCACAAATCTTTAATTTAGCATTTATCTTTAAATCAATTCTTTTTTCCTTAAATATTTTCCATGAAAATTTTACATTACAATTATAGGTGAAAATTAGCATTATATGTTATAAATAGACGGCAGTAAAATAAACAATGGAAGCAAAGCAATATTAATGAATTCTAGCTAGATACTGTTTCCCACCAAAGGCTGCAAACTTAGGACCTCCTCTTTGCTTTTGTTAAAAGGGAAATTCCAGAATTCGATATTAAAGACTCCCACCAAAGTGAGGCTTTCTCTTTGACAGAATCATAAGTACTGAAAGAGGGATAAATACAAAATAACTTTTCACTATGTATTCCATGTTATTTAAGCCATGTCTGTGTACTGCCTAAAATTATCAACTATGAAAATAATTTTCTGACTAAATACTAGGATTAGTTCTTATACCCCCATGGTTCTCTTCAGGGGACTTACAATTGCGACTTCTTTGATGGCTGACCATATTTCTTAGCTCTATCTTACATGCCCTTAGAAAATGAATTTATTGACGTAAAATTGAAACAAGGGAGACAACAAACACCCAAAATGTCAGAACTGGTGCAGAACAGCAATCCATCAAGGTGAGGACTCAAATCCACTCCAGCTGGGGCCATCCATCAAGGCTAGAGCCTGGAATGCGTCCAGAGACTGCCCACCACCAACATCTAATCAATCAGTAATAAACAATATACAGCCAACACCTGAAAGGTTTACATGCCACATGCTGCACCACACACTGCCTATATGTATGCTCTTCAAACTCTACAACACCCTTACTAGTAGGTGCTGATATTATTCCCAACCCAGGACTTAGAGAAGTTAAGGAATTGCCAAGGATTCCCAGTATGCAGCAGATCAGAATTTGCACCAAGTCTGTCTGACTCCAGGGACCGCTTTCTTAACTCTTCTGCTCCCCTGATGCTGGGACACAAAGCAATTTTAAACCTCACAAACCTCAAAATAATAGCCTGCAGCTCTTAAGCACAATTAAGACAATAGGTTGACACAACAGAAAAGCCGTTCAATATGTAATTAAGCATAATTACTGGTGTCTTCTAATTGGGAAAATAAGTTTCTCTCAGTTGACAAGCTATAATGCTAGGGTGTACTGAGAGAATGTTCAAGCCTTTGCTTCAGTCTGCGTATCTCCAGCACAGGCATAGATTGTTGGTCAGGTTTCATAGTGAGTGCTAGGGAGGCGCAAAGATATTTTCAATATGTACCTTACAATCAAATAAGCTAGAGCTTGAAGGGATATTAGCAATCCTACCCAATTCTGCATTTTAAAGATGGGAAATTAGGGCGCAGAGAAGTAACTTCCCAAGGACATTCAAGGCTCTGCCTCCTACTCAAGTGCTTAGTGGACCTCGCTGATTAGACAGACCACTCAACGCTGAAAACCGGGGTTCATCACTTGGAAGCTGTGTGATCTTAGGCAAGTTACTTAACCTCTCCGAGCTCAAACCAGAAATAGAACTGTAACTCTCTCACAGGGTTTTGTGAGGGTTAAAACACAGAACACTGCACCTGGGCAATCTTCCAGATACAGTTATCCATTAACACTATTATTTAAACAGTAAGCTACACATGGATGACAGGCCTTGGAAATACTTTAAGGTTCTAATCAGGATTGCTAAGAACAGTGATGTGGATATGTTTTTATCTGCTGTTAATCTCCAACATCTATGGCACAGAGGTCAAATAATGAAGCAAAGGAGTTTAGACAGTTTCTTTTTTTCTTTCTTTTTTTTTTTAATTGGGGCATTGGGGGAAGGGAAACAGACAAGTTGCTGTCCTTTTGTTCTTTAATCTGGGTGTGGAGGACTTTGCTTCACTGGCCCATGTTGGTATTATCATCACGCTCTTCCTGGGTGAAGCAGTCGCTCGCCAGCCATTGGACAGCCACTCAGGGCGGCTCACAGCAGCTCACAAATGCTCACGCCTGCTTCTCACTGCCAGCTGCTCACACTGGCTGCCAGCCACTCACAGCAGCTCACGGCAGCCCACTACAGCAGGGGTTGCAGCCTATGCTGTCGCAGGTGACTCATAGCAGCCCAGCTCCAGGTCGAGCTGTGGTTCACCATATTAGCTGTAGAGGGCGCAGCGTCAGTGGTCCCCATGTGGGATCCGAACTGCTCAGAGTGCCCTGCTGCTCAGAGCTGGCATCCCAAGCCAACTCTTAACCAACGCACCACTCGGCCAGACCCCAAGGTTCCTTTAAGAAGGGAGAAGGGCATGGGCATCAGACCTTAGTGCATTGTACTGCGCCACTTAAACTCTGAAGGAATGAGCTTCAGTGTCAGTAGCTTTACTCTTGTGGGTAGGCTTGTTTATTTGGAAAATCATGTTTCTAGAAGACCAAACTCAAAACAAGCAACATGAGCAAAAATTTACTGTTCACGTACTTAGTAAAAAGCACTAGACACTGTAGGAGATACAAAGAAATTTAGGGTAGGGATATTTAAAGCAAGCCTGGCAAATACCTAAAACTATGCTCATTTCTTTCTTGCACAGCATGGCAGAGCACACTTGCACACTTGCCCAGAGAGCCCAAGTACAGCTCAAGTACAGACCTACAACTCTTCCAAATCCAGTGTTCCAAGGAGCCATTGTCAGTCCATACACATTGAATTTTAGGGAATGAAGGTATAAGCAGATGGGCCGGCCAAGTGGCACATTGGTTAAGAGTTGGTTTGGGACGCCAGCAGCCCCAGTTCAGATCCCACATATGAGGGCCAGTGACACTGCCCTCTACAGCTAACAACAGTTCCACCTCGAGCTGGGCTGCGAGCCCCGGCAACGGTGTAGGCTACAGTACCTGCTGCAGTGGGCTGCCATAGGCTACAATGAGTGGCCGGCAGCCAGTGTGAGCGGCTGGCAGCCAGCGTGAGCTGCCAATAGCCATGGTGAGCGACCATCCAGAGGCCGGCGGCTGATCTGCCTCATCCGGGAAGAGCGCAATGACGATACCAACATGGGCCAGTGAAGCAACGTCCTCCGCAACTAGACTGAAGAACAAAAGGACAGCACCTTGTCTGTTCCCCTTCCCCGAAGCCCCAATTTAAAAAATATTAAAAAATAGAAATAAATTTTAAAAAAAAGGTATAAGCAGGCAACCCAAGAATGACGCATAGGACTAAAACTCCGCAGGGGCCAAGAATTATTTCTACTTTGGTTCTTTTTATAAGATGCTTGCATTTAAAACCACTAAAAATACAAAATACATCTTGTATGTGTTGCAGGGTAAAGGTTTAAAGCATCCAAGCGATAATGCACATAAGCCACGTGAGATGCTCTTTTCATAAGGCTCTTTGTCGGAATATGTAAATATTCCAAAAACATTCTCATTCTCTCCAGGCTTCCAGCAGAAAAACTGGTAGCATCTTCATTTGAAAGGTAAGAAATGTGAAGGAACAAAGACTTCAAGGTGCTTATTAAACATGACCCCTAGCAGCTAGCAACCATCTTGGTCTTGCCCCCTGTAGGACCAGTCTGAGGAGAAAGTAGGACTCAGTGAAATGAAACCCCCAGAGGGGGAATGCAGGAATGTGAGTGGCACTTCTGCTGGCCTACCAACCACAGGTGTTGCTCAATCTCTGTATGTAGAAAGGAGGCACTGAAATGAGGTGAAGGAGGGCCAGGGTTTTTGTTACGTCCTGACTGTTAAAAAGAGCTAGTGAGCTCCGTGAAGAGGTTCCCTCCCTGCACAGCCCACCCACAGGAGAGGCAAGAAGTAACAGACTGGGGCCAGCCGAGTGGTTCAGTTGGTTAAGAGCACGTGCTCTGAGGAACAGGGTCGCAGGTTCAATTGCCACATGGGCCAGTGAGCTGCACCGGAGCTGAGCTGCCACTGAACTGCCAACAGGTGGCAGGATGGCTCATCTGGTGAGAGCACGTGCTCCTAACAATATGTTACCTGTTCAACTCCAGAACGGGATGGTGGATGTAGCCCACCCGCAACTAAGGTTGAACACAGCACCTTGAGCTGAGCAGCTGTGGAGCTGCTGATGGGCAGCCAGATGGCAACTGGACTTGGAGCTGGGCTAGCTGTACCCTCCACAACTAAGATTGAAGGACAACTTGGCTATTTCCCTTCCCGAATTCCCCAACACTGTTCCCCTTCCCCAATAAAATCTTAAAAAATAAAAATAAATTAATTAATTAAAAAACAAGAAGTAGGGGGCTGGCCAAGTGGTGCGGTGGTTAAGCGCTGGCTTGGGAGGCCAGCAGCCCCGGTTCGGATCCCACATATGACGGCCAGTGACACTGCCCTCAAAAAAAGAAGTAACAGACTTTATTGAAAAAGTCCAAAATCTTGTTTAAAAGTGTATTTTACATACGTTTGTTCTAAGTATTCTAGTCTTTGTGGAGGATACGACCCTTTAAGAAAAGGCTGTGATTGAGGCCATGCGTCACACTGGCCATTATGCAGGGTCCCTAAGGTATGGCAAATAATGTTTTCCAGAAAATGCCAAAGAGGTTGATGGGAAGGTTCCCAGGAGCGTGGAGGGAGTAGAAAAGGTTTGATGGGAAGGAAAGCTATGCTGATAGGAGCCTCTGTGGGTGCACACAGCATGGGGGAGCACATACGCCCAGCTAGTGGCCAGAGCAGTCTGAGAGGAGTTTGCTTAAACAAACATTTAATTGATGGGTAGCCGGGTCGTTCAATTGGTTAGAGCAAGTGCTCTGAACAACAAGGTAGCCGGTTTGATTCCCACATGGTACGGTGGGCTGCCTCCCCAACAACTAGCCTGAAAATGACAATTGGGCTTGGAGCTAGCTTGCACCCTCCACAACTAGACTGAAACAACTACTTGACTTGGAGCTGATGGGTCCTGAAAAACCACACTGTTCCCCAATACAATTTCTTTAAAAAAAAAAAGAAGAAGAAAACCATTTATATTTTCAGTTTAAAAGCTTCTTAGCACTATTTCAATGTGTTTGAATAAGAAATACGTTCATATGATTCAAACACCCAAAAGTATCACAGGTATGTATACAATGAGGAACCTCCTTACAGCCCTGTCCTCCTTTCTCCCAGCTGCTAGCTGCTCACCTGCTCACCTGCTCACCACCTCCCCAGCCAACAGAGGCTTCGGGTCGGACACCTCTTTCCAGAGTTTTTGTACACACAGAAGGAGACAAACATAGATTCGTAGTTTTCCCTCTTTATGCCATAAAAGGCAGCATGGGATATACCCTTGTCTCCACCTTGCTTCTCCTTTACTTAATGTATCCTGGAGATCTTTCTATATATTAGTGCATAGAAAGCTATCTCACAATAAATTTTCATTTACATATAACAAATGCATAGATCTGAAGTATTCTATTAGATAATCTGGACAATCGTGTAGCCTCGTGGAATTACCACCTAAAATAAGATACAGGACATTTGCATCGTATCCCTTTCCGGTCAACCCCACCTTGATTTGGCACCATGATGCATGATTTTTTACACATGTTTTAATAATAGAATGATATCCTTTTCCTGGTAGAGACCAGTAATGAGATATTTCACCCCTCTGTGAAGGCTCCTCCAACACAGCTCCGTCCCCCACTCACCTGCCCCATTCTAGACCAGGTGCCCTCCTTGTATCCTTGCCCTCCATCATTGTACCATAACAGCCTCTGAACTGACCTCTTTCTCTGCCTGCTCTGTAAGCTCAAGCTCCATTCTTTGTCACCAGTGCCCTTCTAGTATCTACTGAGAGAGCATCAGCTAAATATTTGTTAAACATTTTCCCATTGGTTAAGCGCTGGTTTTGGGATGCCAGCGGCCCCGGTTCGGATCCCACATGAGGGCCAGTGACACTGCCCTCTACAGCTAACAACAGCTCCACCTGGAGCTGGGCTGTGCGAGCCTCGGTGATGGTGTGGGCTGCAGCCCCTGCTGCAGTGGGCTGCCATAGGCTACAGTGAGTGGCCCGCAGCCAGCGTGAGCGGCTGGCAGCCAAGCGTGAGCTGCCAATAGCCGTGGTGAGCGACATCCAGAGGCCAGCGCAATGACGATACCAACAGTGAAGCAACATCCTCCGCAACTAAACTGAAGAACGAAGACAGCAACTTGTCTGTTCCCCTTCCCCGATTCCCCAACTCTGTTCCCCTCCGCCAATTCCCCAATAAAATCTTTAAAAAAAAAAAAAAAAAAAAACATTTTCCTCGAGGCAGTTGGTAATTAGAAAATGTAAGTATCGATTCCCAGACTGATGTTGCTATGGAAGTGACTAAATGCAAACTTCATTTCACAATTAAAGTGACTGTCAGAAAGGAGGCAGGAAGCTTGTAAAGAGGCAAAACGGGCTAGCCCTGTGATAGGAAAGAGGCACTCACTGGGATTCTGCTGGCAGACAGGGAGGGGTCTTGGTGTCAGTTGTCTGCCTTTGCTGATGAAGGAAAGAATGCAGGACATTTTAAGAGTTGATTTCCAAGGATTTGAAAACAAACCAGAGGCCTTTCTTGGGCTTAGCAGGAATCATTCACAGATGAAGCTTTCCCTGCACAACCAGCTCACTGGACTGTCAGCTTTAAATAGAAAACAGCAAGGCAAGCTGGAGGATTGGACGAAGGGTGTCCACAGTGATGTGGTCCTAAGAATGAGGGGAGAGAAATGGTCAGAAAAACCATGTGCTTCGAGGCCTGAAAAGTAGAAGGTATTGTCAAAATAGAGACATCTTTGGGGAATGCTGAAAATTGAGCTGCAAAGAAGGCAAAAGGTGGGGGGGAAGGGGGCGGGGAATCACAAAATCAGCAGAATAGCTTTCCAAGGAACAAACCAGGTACCCAAAGAGTAGGAAATGGTTCAATAATGCTGACGTAGCTGCCAGATCCTGGAGCAGCTACCAGTCATAATAGTTTCTGTACTGGTTTCTGCCAAGCCTGAAGTAGGGCAGCATGAAGTGGCAAACACCCCGCTTGTTTTATGAGACCTGAAATTATTCTGCTGCCTCAACGCCTCAGGACCATCCTACATTTAGCCATGAATGCAGAGGCTGTACATGAGGGGACAGGGGAGAAGGGGAGACCCAAACTCATGGAATTCAGGAGAAGAAATTCCTATCACTTAGCTGAGGAAATCTGGTGAGTCAGTTTTTAAGGAACCTATAGGTAAGTGAGGAGTATGAATTATCCAGGTTTTTTTAATGCAAAACACAAGCATGTCTAGGATGTTCTCAATCAAGAGAATAAGGCAAATCCCTAAATTTGCTCTACTTCACCTGGCTTCCATTTTTGGTTATCTAAAAGCCGACAGCCACAGAACTCTTCTTTTCATCCAACCATCAATTCCATTGTGACAGCAGCATCTGGCTTTTGGGGGAGCCACTTCCAATACTTGGGATTCAAAGTCCAATAATGTCCCTCTGTTGAGTAAGGGGGGCACACCTCTTACTTGGAGCCTCTAACTCTCTTATTTTCAAGCTCCAAAGTCTCTCTCTGGGAGGGCTCCCCAAGAGCTGTCTTCTGTGGAGTATTACCCTTGCTATTAGGAAAAAGCCGGGAAACCCACGACGGGCTGTAACTTCCAGAGGAAAGATCTGAATTTTGTCATCTCTGAGGTCCCTGGAGTGTGTAACAGGGCCTTAGGGCATACACCTGTGTCCCCACAAAATTCATAACCTCCAGTGTGACTGTATTTGGAAACAGGGCTTTTAAGGAAGTCATTCAGTTTAAATAAAGACATAAGGATGGGACCATAATCCAATAGGACTGGTGTCCTTATAAGAGGCGAGACACCCGAGATGGCTCTTTCTGCGCATGTGCAGAGGAAAAAGCCATATGAGGACACAGTGAGGAGATACCATATACAACCAGCTCTGCTGGCATCTTGGTCTTGGACTTCCAGCCTCCAGAACTGTGAAAAAAATACATTTCTGCTGTTTGAGCCACCTAGTGAGCGGTATTTTGTTATGGCAGCCTGAGCAGACTAATACACCATCTGTACTAAATTGGATTTGAACAGGATATGTTTTTCTACCACAGAATTCACAACAACTTTAAGTAGCTATTTTGAAACATACATGTTAAGAGAAAAGAGCAAGTCACAGCAAAATATACACAGTATTTTTATAAATATTTTATATAGTCAAGGCCAAGCAAAATTAAGTAATACATCATGTAGGATTAAAAAAATGTCTGCAGTAAAACCATAAAGAATATTAGGGGGTGACAAAAGCAAAATCCCAGAGAGTGGTGGCTCCTAGGATGAGGGGATTAACAGCTAGGACCATGAGAGAATCACATATTCGTAACATGATGGTAGGTGGAAGGTGACCCCATGAATGTTAATCTTATCAGGATGTCTCACAATTATTTTTGTTATATATATTATTTTACATGTATCAAATATTTTGTGATTGAATATATAAAATAAAGATGTTGGAATAGTATTAATACCCATCCCTTAACAGAAGTTATTCTTGAGAGTTATTATGGGGAGACATTTCTACTTTCCAAATTTTACTTCCTTGAATCTTTTTTTTTTTGAGGGCAGTGTCACTGGCCCTCATATGTGGGACCCGAACTGGAGCCACTGGCCTCCCAAGCCAGCACTCAACCACCCGAACTGGGGCTGCTGGCTTCCCAAGCCAGCACCATTGCCCAATTGGCCGGCCCTCCTTGAATCTTTTTAATTGTCCTAAAGTATATGTATAATGCTTATATTTAGAATAAAAAGTCAAGAAAATTAAAGGAAGTAAAAAGAAGCTTCTGAATACTTGTGATAACTTTGATAGTTTCTTTTTTTTTCTTTTTACCATGGCCCCTCCCCGATAGTTTCTTTAATCATCTCTCCTCTGTTCCATTTTCCTGAGTAATAAGCTTAGATGAACAGGTGACAGTCTTTAAGAAAAAAATTCAAGGGTTCATCTAAAATAATTTTGATCCTCAGACCCTATGGCTCAGTATTGATTTATTACATATATTACACACAAACTTATTTGACATGTAAGCTTCAGACATCCAAGGAAGGAAGTCTCTTACTTCTTTTCCTTTCAAAGTAATTCAGGTAAATTACATTTATCTAAATGTAAAGACATTTCCCTTTCAGAGATGCAACTATCCATAGAATTTTAAGTGCGGTTCATTTATATTAATGTCTTCAATTCGGAATTTCTTTGACCCTTTTCTTTATGATGCCAGTTTTCAGTTCAAATTAAAATAATTTTATAAGACTAGTAAGTTGCAAATCAAGAGGATTTTGTGTGTGGCTTCTATATTTTAGCAGAAAAAATCATTTAAAAGCAATCATTTTCTGCATTTAATGAATCTCTAATTTCTTGCCTTTATGACTCTGCCAACTGAATAGCTGAATAGAATGAGGCAGATTTTGGATATTCAATACAAAACAACTTTTATCCTTAGGAAAATGGAGCCAATTTGTAAAATTTGCCTCAACCTTAAAGATGTTTCATGCTCCATAAACTTGAGTATTACTCAATCCCTGTCAACTGTATTGCCATTGTGTGTGTGTGTCTTCCTAAATAGTGAGTTGGTTGAGAATGGAATAAATGGATTGTGCTCCATAGGAATGCTGGTATGCAATTCGGTCCAAAGAAGGTGAATTTCACAACAGAAACATGTAAGCAGCTCCTAAGTCCTCAGGTGGGACTGATGGAGGGAGGAAGAGAGGGACAATGAAACCAAAAATAATCACAGAAATGAGCAATAACTACCACAAGAAACACTCTTTCAGTTAGTCACTCATTCATTCCATCATATATTGTGTACCCATTATGGCTCATATGCTGAGAATATGAAACTAAATCAAACAATATATCAATTATATCTCCATAAAGTTGTTAGAGAGAAAGAAAGAAAATAAATCCCTACCAGAGAGAAGCTCATACTCTTAAGTGGGGTAATTCCAAAAGGGGAGGGATTAAAGACAAAAGGAAATGCCTCACTGAGTTTCTAGGATGAGAAAGCATTTCAGAAGACACAGACAGATGGGAATGGAACTTCCAGGGATAGGAACCTCCTGAGCGAAGGCCTGGGACAGTGCCGGTGCAGATGCACTTTGGGATGCAGTGTATAGTCAGGTTTGAGAAAGGCAGAGAAATGAAGTAGAGTGATCATGGCAAATGGCTGAAGGGAACATATTGTGGACAGTTTTGCTGAATCACAGGAACCAAGTTTAGGAGTTCAAATTCATTTTAGTAACCAAAAGAGGGTCTTCAATGATTTTGAGTAGAGAATTAACAGGTCCTGAGTAGAAAAATCTTCAGAAAGAGTTTAGCTATAGTGTTCAAGAGACTAGAGGGGATGGGGAGCAAGGAGGGAAGATTTTTTCCCAAGAGTATTACAATCCAAGTAGGAAGCCATCAAGGTCTTCAAAACCTGTTCATGGTTAAAAACTAAACCAACTAGGAACAAATGGTACTTCCCTTGCCTTGATAAAGACATCTACAAAACACCTACATTAAACATTGCTTTAAGATCAAGAACAAGACAAGGATTCCTACTATCATTGTTTTTAGTTTAGATTGTCCTGGAGGTCCTATCCAATACAGTATGACAAAAAGAAATAAAAAGTATTGTTTTGGAAAGAAGAAAACAAAACTGTCACTATTCAAAGATAATTATCTCCCTAATATATCTTTTATAATCTACTGACAATTCTTTAGAAGATATTTTAGTAATATGGTTGAATGTACAGATGGACTTAGAAATCCAAGAAGCACACATAAACTCTCCCCTTTTAAGAGACAGAGAGCAGGGTGAACACATGTTTTTACAAGAAAACCACCATCATCCCTTTCTCTGGGGACAGATCCATGTAGATTAATAGCACATTGAAACATCAGAACTTGAGCCTAGGAGATTTCCTAGCAATGCACCACACCCTGTGGAAGACAGGCCTTGTGTTCTATGGAATGCCTGAAGCAGCCTGTCAGATGGAAATCACAGCAATAACAAGAGAAGCTGATTCTCACACAACTCGTTATCAATGAAAGCGTAGGCAACAGAGAGGAGGAAAAAAATCCTCCACTTTCACATGCCGCCCAAGTTCAGAGCTGCCTTCTCCTACTGCAGTTCCCAAACTTCTGTCTCGGCACAGTAGGTTGCTAACAGTATACACCAAGTTAAACAAAGCTAAGAGTTCTTACTGACTGCAGGGTTGTTGATGCTGAGGGCGGAGCAAGTTTCCAAGAGACAGAGAATCTGAGCAACGCTTCGGGGTCATACTGCCAGGGTTTGAAACCCAGATGCACAGCTTACTCCTGTGTGATTTTGGGAATGTTACTTAACCTCTCTGTGCCCCAGACTGCTCACCTGTGGAACGGGGAGAGCGTCTGTGACAATAATAGCTACTTCACAGGGTGGTATTGATGATTAAAATAAATGGATGAGTGTATGTAAGGCACTTACATAAATGTTCACTAAGTCAAGCATATTTCATTATATGCTGTCATTACTCTTTTAGAATTATGATATTATACAGGCAATCGAAGGAAGAATCTAACTTCATTGGACTAAGAAGAAAATTACAATTCATCAAATAGGTCCAGAAAGGTCTGTGAGAAGAACAGTAACACGCTGTTGGTGGTTCTAATCAAGACACTCTATTAACTGACATTTATACTGAAGGTATTGATACCTAGAGTTATGTTTGGAATGGGGTGGGGTGAGGCAAATACATAATAAAAAAAGAGGCTACCCTTAACTTTTAAAAGATTGAGGAAGTTTTTCTAAATATGGTGTTCCTAAGCATCCAAGTTGAAAAGAACCTCTCTCCAACTCCCCCTACTCACTTTCCAGAGTAAGTTCCATCTTCAGGAAGAAAATTTAGTGCTAAAGAATTTCTCCCAGAATTAAGCCACTTTGTAAGCTGTTTCCTATCATCTCTTCCGTTATAATTATAACAGACATGAAACTACTGTTGTACATTGAGGACCCTTTGACGTGCACAATATTTCAAACTGGACCATTGTCACCTACAGTGCAAAATTCTTCCAGGAAACGTCTGTATCATCAGAAAAACATTATGCTAAACATGGCTTCAGTTATGTACACTTTACTGTGTGTCGATCCCCTGAAAATTTGAGGAAGGAAAACTTTACCCCCAACTATTGGGATTAAACAAGATATATTAAGCCTTTGGATAATAAATCAAGGCTCTAAAACAGTAGAAGCTCATTTGAGATTGATTGGAACTGCATGTTTTTCAGGTCTAGAGCCATGAAATGCGAACTTCAACAGCACCGTCACCTGGGAACCTGAAAAGGGTTATTTCAGGCCAAGGGGCACATGCATTTAAGGAGAAATGTTTTGTGAGTATTTCTGAATGAGCTACCAACAAGAGTAGAGTAAGAAGTCAACCAAATAAAATTTCAATTCCTCCAGCCCACTTTCAAGACCCTCCACATCAGACCCCTTCCTGTCTATCCTAATCTGACCACCTTACCACTCACTCCTGTGCCCTCCGGCCTCCCTCCCTTGAACACACAGTGATAACCTTGAATATCTTTTCTCCCATGGAAAAGTTCTTATCCTATCCTTCCCTTCCTCTTTATCTTCTTCTGTGGTATTTGATTTTTATCCCATGAGCATGTCTAATTTATGGTATTTTAAAAACTTATGATTTAACCAGAGTTATAGGTAAATTTTTCACAAATCAATAAGCTTCTTAAATAAATGGTATTCAACATAATAATTAAGGCATCAAAAAAGAATGACTAAACTATTCAACAGGGAGCAGTACTTGGTAGTCAAAATAAATTGTATAAGAAAGGAAATGTGTCATGTCTTCTACAGTAAGATTAAGAGAACAAAGACACCCAGGAAGGGGGCCCAAGCACTCCTTTCCTCGTTTTCCACCTAGCTGGGGTTTCCCCTTTCTATTGCCTTCGTTTTTTCTTACCTTACTCAGGTTCCCCGGTCCCAGCCCTGGGTTTGTCAGTGATGCCCATAGAATGCTAAACCTGGTTGGTGGGCTACCCCAGAACTACAGAGCTTGCTGGTCCTTAGAGTATATATAACCATCAAAGCACGAAGGCATGCCTTTTGTGTGGTGCCACCACACCTCCCGGAAGGACGAAGGACGGATTGTACCCGATGGTCAAGGTCATCTAGCAAAATGTGTCCCTTTGTGTGCTGCAGCTAGGTTAGAGAAGGTGTGAAGATTACCCAGTGCAATAGAACAAGTAATTATGTCTGTAAGCCTGTGAGAAGAGCCCGGAGTTAAACCCAAGTGTACGTAAATCACCACCTCCTTTGATAGATGCTGGGGGCGCAGGATGCAGCAACCCTTCCAAGTCCTTCCTTCCTCTATACAGCCCCGGAGACTCCTTGCCCACCAGCGTAACCCTGGAAGTGCCTGCTGACAGCAATATTCTGTAAAGACAGGGGAATTGTAATGGTGGTACTAAATCTTCTATTTGGACCTCTGGTGTAATTCAAATTAACAAGTGTAATTTAGCTTGGGACTTTTTGAAAGCTTTCTTTTCTTTGCCTCCTTTCCATCAGACCTTGATGGCTCCGCTTGCTGTATATTTACTAAGCATGCCAGTTTCAATGGTTCTGTTTACTTCGGCCATGCAGGCCCTGTGACTTGGGAGAGGTTTTGCATCTGTATGGGATCCACTCCCAACTTCACCTTAAATCTATATAACATATGCAAAGGTT
Source organism: Aselliscus stoliczkanus (assembly GCA_033961575.1). Lineage (NCBI taxonomy): Eukaryota > Metazoa > Chordata > Mammalia > Chiroptera > Hipposideridae > Aselliscus > Aselliscus stoliczkanus. Next base: position 103,469,161 of record CM066731.1, on the reverse strand, counting down.
GTGATAACAGTTTAACAGCTTCCCTTACCAATACCCCTACCACAATGGATAAAGCTGAACGCAATAGAAAATTCCACTACTGGTCAAAGCAATTTACGTCCTCGGCTAGAAAATATAAAACTTGAAACAAACAAAAGACTCAATGCAATAGCTTGCAGTAGTTTCCAGCAGACTCTGCCCAGCCGACCCTCCTCTTACTTTAATAAATCTTCCTTCTGTATTTCTACCTGACTCATGAATTCTTTCATAAACCACAAGCGAGCAGCCACAACATTTTCCAAATTTTAAAAGATCACTAAATAGTTACACTAATTGTTTAAAATTCATATAAATCAGAAGAAATGCCTGGAACAAAATTCAAGGCACATAAAGCACAGACCACTGCCCCACAAATCACTTTCTCAAATGATTCATCTCCTTTACTTCAAAAATGAATTCACGGGCTGGCTGAGTGGCGCGGTGGTTAAGCGCTGGCTTGGGAAGCCAGCGGCCCCGGTTTGGTCCCACATATGAGGGCCAGTGACACTGCCCTCAAAAAAAAAAAAAAAAAGAATTCACTGCCATATGGGATACTCTCCCATCCCTGGAGGCCCTAGGAATTGACAAATCCCTATAGAAAGGAACAGGATAGTGTTTAATAGGACCAATGAAAATGTTCACAGCATTGGGTCCAGTAAATTCACTTCTGGAGAATGTATAGAAATAACTCCCAAAGAAAATAGGTCTGTGCATAAGGATGTTCACTAAACCATCACCCAGATGGAGCAAGGGGAAATGAGGTCTGAATGACCAAGCACGGTGGGACGGATTAGCAAATTGTGATCTGTCAACCCAACAGACTCTTCAATCTCACTGAAAATTACAAGCATGAAGATACTGCACAACACAACACAAAAAAATCTTTAATGGACTAGGCTTAGGTAAAAAGAAAAAAAAGGCAGAACCATATATTTATGGCTGGAAACATATTTTTTTTTAAATGTTAAGTATCAACCAAGAGAGGGAAAGGGAGTATATCAAAATAAAAATGGATGATGTAGGATGCTGAGATTATGGCTGATTTTGCTGTTGCTGGGCTTTCATGTGACTAACATAGCGTTTTTGCCATTTACAAAGAGGGATAAATCAATTCTGTGCCAAACCGGACAAACATGGACATGAGTGGGGGTGGGAAAGCGAGTTTCCAGCACAGAAGCAATTCCTCCAGAGAGCTGTGTGGCCTTCCCTTGCATGGCGACCTCTCCCCCTCACAGATGCCCAGACAAAGAGGCACCTGTGAGCAATAAGGGCAGTATTTTCTTGGTTTCCCAAAACAGCACTGCCTCCCACCACTGGTTCTCCTAATGGGCGCTTCTGTTTGGCAGACTGGAGGGACTCCATTAGGAGCCTGTGCTAAAGGCAAAGCAGTAAGACTATGGGTTCCTCATTCCTAGCATTAGCAACACAATGGAAACATAAGGTACATGGCAGATTTGCCATCACCATGGAATGTGCTCCCTGCCTGGAAATTAAACTGCCAGCCTGGGGAGGCTGACCTGAGCAGCTAGGCCGGCAGCAAGCAGGGGCGAGGACCACGGCCCTGGTGTCCATCCCCAGGGAGCTGCGGTGAGAGCCAGGCAGCAGGGCGGCACTGTGACATTTTTCAAAGACAACATGCTGGGATCACCTCTTGGTGTTCTCAATGTCGCCGTGTACAAATGCATCATAAACACGCTGCAGCAAATGGCTGGTACTTAATTACAGGACACAGGGTGGGCTGTTCCTCCCAGGAGCTCCCTATGACAATCCTCAAAGTCACAATATTTGCGGGTGGCAGGAAAGAGGGATGGCCCAGGCTATGGCACACGTCCCTTCTCACACCTTTTCTCAACAATATTCAAAACGGAAGTCTCTAAAGCAGCTACCTAGAACTGCAAAGTGATTTTAGATGAAGAAGCAAATTTTACCTTTGGGTCAAGGGAAGGATCAAATGGTCCCTCTGTCAGAGGTATGTCTCCATGAATATAAGGAGATGTGCACTCTCTCTTTTTAACTCCTCTTCTCTTTGGACATTCAGCATGCATGGCAATATCTTTTTTTTTTTTAAGATTTTTTTAAATTGGGGAATTGGGGGAGGGGAACAGTGCTGGGGAATCGGGGAAGGGGAACAGACAAGTTGCTGTCCTTTCGTTCTTCAGTCCAGTTGTGGAGGATGTTGCTTCACTGGCCCATGTTGGTATCGTCATCGTGCTCTTCCCGGGTGAGGCAGTTGCTCGTTAGCCATTGGAAGGCCGCTCATGGCGGCTCAGGAAAGCTCATGCCTGCTTCCAGCCAGCCCCACTGCAGCCTACACTGCCACTGCCGACTCATGGCAGCCCACCTCTTAGCTGTAGAGGGTGCAGTGTCACTGTCCCTCATGTGGGATCCAAACCAGGGTCCTGATGCTCAGAGCTGGCATCCCAAGCCAACTCTTAACCAATGTGCCACTCGGCCAGCCAGGCAATTTTTTTTTTTTTTACTTGCTTTCTCTCATTGGATTATATACATATATGGTTATTGATGGCAGGGATCTTATATTACTTACCACGCACAGGAAGCCCACAATGCTTAGCACTGAGCCTAACACACAATTACCCTAACACACTGAAATGGAGTATAAATTAATAAATGCAACCACAATCAGAATGTCAGGACCTAGGTGTAAAAGCAGTGCTGTCCAAAAGAAAAATAATGCCAGCCAAAAATGCAAGTCACACATGTAACTTACAATTTTCAGTAGTCACATTAAAGTAAAAAAGCGGAAATTCATTTTATTAATGCTATTTAACCCAATAAATCCAAAACATTTCATGTCAACATGTAATGAATACAAAAAAGAACTGAGATACTTTACATTCCCTTTTTTTTGGACTAAGCCTTCGGAAACCAGTGTACATTTTACATCTACTGCGCATCCTAATTGGGACAAGCCACACTGCAAAGTGCTCAGCAGTCACAAGGCTGGTGGCTGCCATACTGGACGGCACCGCATTACAGGGAAGCTCCAAAAACTCTACAGAACATAAAAACCCTCTTCGTGAAAGGAAACATTTTTCACAGCAGTAAAGAACTCATTTAATTTCGAGTTTTCCATTAATCTATGTTACCTCTTTGTATTTGGTTTTAACAGCACTTAGAAAATAAGTATTAAACAGGTGTGTGTATTCTCCCCTATACAAGCTCTTGTGGATAAACTCTAGGCCCGACAATATTGCTTAAAATAGATCTTCAAGAGCCATTATTTATTAAGGAAAATTTAACAAACACATGAGTAAGCTGGTGTTGTTACTCTAGAATGTAGTACTTTGGGTGTTTTTTTCTCACTTGTTTGAAGATAATTAGCAGGTTGTATTGCTTAGTAATCATGATGTAAGAGCTAAAGACTTCCCTTCCAAAGTCTCCTTTTCACAAATAACACATAAACAATTAGAGTTAGGGGAAGGTTTTGATGCTACATGATGGTACCCAAGAATGTCAGGGACCCAGTCAGCCCCCTCCTCACTGGATGGGCAAGTCTGCATAACACAGAACAGTGATAACAGCAGGTATCCAAACAGCACCTATGCAGGGCACAGCACCCATCACCCCAATACCGAAGCTGGCCAAAGCCTTGGGTAAGAAGGCTTATGTGGTCTTCCTACTCTCCTCATCACCCCACCATCCTGCAGCCCAACTTCTTTGAACCTTGAGTCCAGCCCACATCGGCCTAAATCTATGCACTCAGCCTCACTTAACCACTCAGCACCATGTAGAATGGAGATGGGAAAATAGCCTCTGGAAGGCAGCCCAGGAAGCCAGACCCTGCTGAGGTCGGCTTACCACAGAGGCCAGACAGAGGAAGGAACTGACCGCCTCACATGGGATCCTGCCCACCAGTTACCAGGACCAACAGAGGTTTGGACACTGACCAATCAGATTGGCATTTGTTCCTCTCTCTGGGGCAGGAGGTGACTATGAAAGAGAAATAGAAGTCCCCTCCCCCTCAACACTAATCCAAACTTTCTGATGTCAGATGAAGTTGGTATTTCCCCAGGTTCCCAGATGAAAATCAATAATCTCTGGGGAGTGAGGTGCCAGACAGTGAGTTCAGAAAAAAAATCTATGTTATATCCTCCTCAGAGAATTGAAGCAGTCTGCTCGTTTCCTCATGAGGCAAAATGAGACGTGGCACTGGAAGAGACTGCTCTGTGAGAAAGCCTGGGCCTAGCAAAGGAAGAGTCCCCGAGACTTATCAATCCATAATTGTGTAACCAAGATCTTTAAATAAAACACTTCTAAAATAATGTTATTGATCTGCTGCTCTTCCGACCATACGATATCCTGTAAAGGATGTTCAAGCATAAATTATCGGGACTGGTTTTTTATTTCACATTTTCTCCCATCACATCTCCCTTCAAAAGTATGTTTTGCTTTGTTTTGTTTTTATGAGAAAAGAGATAAGAAATAAAATGGAAACTATAAACCTCCTTCCTTAAAGAATTGTGTTGCACTGAATTCTGTTCTCACCTATGTTTTCCCTTCAGCTCTGTGGATTCATTTTCCAGTATTCAATTCACTTCAGGAATGGGTATTCATTGACTGAAAAAGTAATAAATACTAATACACCTAGACACTCCTAAAAGAACTGCTCTAAATGTAGTTGGTATAGAACTAATAAGAGTGGGTGCTGAGCTTGGAAGACAAACATGTGATATATCTGCCATGCTTTTCTGCTGCTTACACAAGCAGACTAAAGCAAGGGGAAGAAGCAGCAGAGAAAAAGCTACAAAGCATGAACCTCTTTAAATAGCTTTTCTGGATGACACTGCAATGCCAGCATTGGTTTATTAAAAAACACAACTGGGGGCCGGCCGACTGGCGCGGTGGTTAAGCGCTGGCCTGGGAAGCCAGCGGCCCCGGTTCGGTCCCACATATGAGGGCCAGTGACACTGCCCTCAAAAAAAAAAAGAAAAAAAAAAACATAACTGGGTCATGACCAGTGTTAAGGGAGATGGGCTGGAAATGTTGATCAGCCTTGCTTGCTCTGTGTATTTCCACTGCCACAAGACCCTACCAAAAGCCTCTCTTTCAAGGTCAATATGTACCAGTATTTCTTTCTCTCCTCACTTGTAATCAATAGTACCTAGCATTCTGATGTGAGCAAACCAAATGTAAAATTTATGAGGCAATGGGGTGAGAATTTGGGTATGTGGTATTAAGGAATTGTTCATATTTTCATTGTGGTACTGTTACTGTGGTTTTAAGAGTTCTGATCTTTTGGAGATAAATATTAAAGTTTAGGGATAAAATGGTATGAGATACGAGATTTTACTTTAAAACAATCGAGATTTTGGGGGGGAAAGTTAGGCGAGTATAGAAAAAACAAGATTGGCCAATTTATTGATGATGGTTAAAACAGGTTGATAGGTTCATGGGGGTATATTTTTGTTATTCTTTCTACTTTGGTGTACATATGACATTTTATATAGTAAGTTTTTTAAAGAGTACCTAATAATCAAGGGGGGAGGGAGTAAAAAGCTCCTTCTAGGGCATTTGTGAGTGGGCTTCTTTTATCCCTTCTCCACTTACCACTGCCCAGAAGATATCACAGGCCATTCAATGTCAGCACCAAGAAGGGCACATCCATCTTCCTTTCCTTTAAGACGACAATCCTGGCCTCTCTCATTCCCTGCCTCAAGAGAGAGATTTAGCTTTTGATCACCACCAAGAAACAACACCCTTTAGGATATCGAAACTGACAAGAGACAGCCTACAAAATCCTATGGTTTATATTAAAAGTCTGAAGGCACTGCCACGTGCTTCATCTATGGGTTAACAGTGCATGACGAAGCACGCACTCTGTAAGAATCTAATTTAGCTGAGGTAAGAAGTGATGGATGCCTTACGAGACAAAATGGCAGTGATTCCTTGAGGAGGGCAGAGAAGTGAAGAGTATAAAACAGAAGACAATTCATCCTCTCTGAATAGTTCCCTCTCAAAAACTATGGATGCCTTAAAATTATCTGTATCTTTTTATCTGCAATCCCAATTCTAGGACTGTATTCTAGTATTCTAACTAAATAATGAGGCAGGTACAAAAAAAGTGGGCACTGATGTTTATCACACCTTTGTTTATAATAGAAAAGAAAAAAAACAAATGTAAATAAAGTTCTGATAGACACATGGTGGAATTATATGTAAACTTTAAAAATGCTGATGTCAGGCCAGCCGAGTGGCACGGTGGTTAAGAGCTGGCTTAGGAAGCCAGCGGCCCCGGTTCGGGTCCCACATATGAGGGCCAGTGACACTGCCCTCAAAAAAAAAAATAAAATAAAATAAAAATAAAAATGCTGATGTCTGAGGTAAACCATTAAGTAAAATGGGAGGTTTGCAAACAGATTTTATAAAGGCATATCTTTGTTTTAAAACAAAGTGTAATATTCTATAGCTAAGAGTTGGAATAAAACATGTTAACAATGGTCTTTTCTGGTTCCTAAAATTAAAAGTGAATTTTACTTTCTTCTTTGTGCTTTCCTGAATGGTCTGAGTTTTTTCCCAATGAGTGTGCACTATATGAGGACTCCTTAAAAAGTTACTTCTTTTAAAAACGTGTTAACAAGAAAACCATGAAGATATCCAAAGTAGGAGAAACAAGTTACCGGAGATGGACAGAAGTCAAAGTAAAAATCTGAGCAATTCCTCCCAGGCTCGGACAACTCACAGCCCAGAAGAGTCAGCATTCTTTCTTTCATCCCTGTCAAAAAGACATCTTGTACTAAACAACTTACTCTGCCCCAGGCACTGTTCCAGGCCATGGAGATGGCAATAAATAGAAATAAATAAATAATAGCTGAAAACTCCATTCGTTTTCAGTCCAATTGGAGGAAAGGACAAACATACCCAAATAAATGAAATGCAGTGCTGGGGGAATTCTGCCAGGAGCTATGCATGGTACAAGGAGGAAGTGTCTAAACTGGCCAGCGTGGAGGGGGAGAGGGTCTGGTCAGCAAGTTTCAGAGGTGCCATGGGATGAGATTCTGAAGGTGAATGGATGCTTGCCATGCAGGTAGGCTTTGAAGACCATCATCCCAGGCATGTGGGATGTGAGCAGCTGGTAGGGCATGGGGGAGATTGACCTTGGGCTTCCATGTGTGTCCTTGGAGTCTAGTTTTAACAAGAATTCTGCTAAGGAAGTTTAGAGTGAATCCTCCCACCTCAATGTCTCATCACCCTCAATACTTTGATACTGGTATCTCGATACCTTGATAACTTGTTGATATCAGCAAGAATCCTGTCAGGCAGTTTAGCAAGAATTGTCCTTGATGTCCCCTCTTAGTACAGTCCACCCACTGACCCCCACCCCAACCTGCTTCACTTGTACTTGTATTTGGAGTCGAGCCTGATTTATCTTCTCTATTGCGTTGACACCTATCACAATAGTCTTCCTTACTATTACAAATGTCAGAAGAATTTTTTTCATTAACGCAACCTGAGGACACTGGGGAACCTGTGAAGGTTCTGGGCTTTCCCAAGATTACTCAGTCTGACACGAGTGCACAGAAATAACCACTAGTGGATCTTTATAATAACATCCATTTTCTAAATACCTGCTACATGCCAAGCGCTGTGTTCAGCTTTGTGTATATGTCACAGGGATCTTTAGAAGGTGGAAAGTGTTATGATCCCCACTTCACAGGCCAGAAAACTGAAACCTAGTGTGGTTTAACCATCCATCCAGGTTCATACAGACAAGGAATAGTAGAGCTGGGGGCTCATCCTGGGCTGACACATTCACATCCAGGCTTGCTGCTGGGGAGATACTATGATGAATTTAAAATTCCGTTTTTTCCCACGCTCTCTGTGATATTTGCAAAGAGCCACAAACCCAACAACTCAATTCCTACTGAAAGGAGCTTGATCAATATGTACCAACTGGATTAAGGGAAGAACTTTAGCCACAAAAATAGGACTTTATTAAAAAACCTGAGAAAAATAAGGTGAAATTGTATCTGTCAAGGAGCTTTTTTTTTTTTTAAATTCAAGAGAAACCATTAGGGAGTAGGTAGTTTTGTTTTTGCTTCCTTAATAAGTAGACACAGGTGAGAAATCCGAGGCAGGGAATAAAGGGAACCCAAAGGTGGGGGAGGTATCCTGTTTTGAATGGGGGAGAAGAGCTGAGTGGCAATCATTGTCATTAAATAGGGGAGTTGAGCCAGACAAGCACAGCCAGGGCAGAGAGAAATCCCCAGGGATATCCAAGTTATTAAGGAAATGTAGAAACTGGCATTTATAGAGACTTGATTCCAGGCAGGAAACCGCAATAATGAAATACACTTCCTCTGCAACTGTACAACTACAGTAAAGGAGACAAAGAAATACAAAGAAAACAGCTCCTGCCCGAGAAGCTTATAGTTTACATGGGGCGGACACACACGTACACACACGCACACACACACACACACAGACGCACACTCCTATATATGATCTTTGCAGATAAAAGGAACAGCTGATATTGTCTATAAGTAAACGGAAGATGAGCTCTTCCTTCATGGATGGTTAGGGATTCTATAAATATGCTGAAGAGCAGCTATTCCAAGCTGGGGAGTGAGGTAAACAAATGCCTAAGAAATGAGGATGCATGAAGGGTTTTTCAGTGGACAGTCAGAGTTAAGGGCAGTAATTTTGGGGGACAAAGCTAATTCTGAAAATGAGGGAAATTATGATGGGGATAGACACTTTAGGAGGTAATTAGCATTTATTGAACATTTTCTCTGCCAGATGCTGTTTCAACCACTTCATTTCATTTCATCCTAAAGACGCTGTGACATAAGTAATTATTCCCACTTTAAATATGAGAAACTGAGGCCCAGAAAAGCGAAGCAACTGGAAAAAAGCCCCACAGCTAACTAGTGAATCCACACTCAGTTCTGTCTGACTCTCCCTGCTGCCTCTACCAACTCAATTCATTTATGTAGCACCGACTGTTTGCAGTGAGCAGCCTCTAATGACATGTGCCAGATTATGGCTACTCTTTTGTGATCACTCATTCCAGGGTTTCAGAGGGTACATTTACAGGAAACCACTAATTCAGTTTCACGTGATGTAAATGTCTCTGAATTTAGGACACAGAGGAATGAAGGACTGATATGTCTCAACAGTACTATTAATATTCACTTAGACAAAGTGACTGAATAAGCTCTTTAAACCCTGGCTTCAAATGTTACTGCTTTTAGGTGGGAATGCAAAATGGTAAACCACTTTGGAAAATTGTTTGGCAGTCTCTTAGCATTAAATATAGAGTTATGATATGATCTAGCAATCCCATTCCTGGATATTTACCCAAGAGAATTTATTTATTCTCACACAAAAACCCATATGCATTAAGTATACAGCAGCTTTATTCACAATCATCCCAAATTGGAAACAACCCAAATGTCCTTCAATGGGTGCATAAACAAACACCCATCTAATGGAATACCATTAAGCAATAAAAAAGGAATGGTCTACTGATACAGGCAACAACATATATCTCCAAGAGATATTAAGTAAAAGAACCCAGACTCAAAAAGATACTTAAGGGCCAGCCGAGTGGAACGTTGGTTAGGAGTTGGCTTGGGATGCCAGCTCTGAGCAGCAGGGCCCAAGTTCGGATCCCACATGAGGGACAGTGATGCTGTGTCCTCTACAGCTAAGATGGTGAACAACAGCTCGACCTGGAGCTGGCCGGCAGTGGGCGTGAGCTTTCGTGAGCTGCCGTGAGTCGCCGTGAGTCGCCGTGAGCAGTCGTCCAATGGGTAGTAAACAACTGCCTCACCCGGGAGGAGCGCAATAATAATACCAACACGGGCCAGTGAAACAATGTCCTCCGCAACTAGACTGAAGAACAAAGGGAGAGCAACTTGTCTGTTCCCCTTCCCTGATTCCCCAATAAAATCTTAAAAAAAAAAAGATAATATAATTCCATTTTTATGGCCATCTGGAAAAGGCAAAAATTATAGAAAGGAAGAACAGATAAGTGGTTGCCAGAGATTAAGGAAGGACAGAGGGGGGTTATGAGCATGATGGCTTTTTCCTTTTTTTTTTTTTTGAGTGTAGAAACTGTTTTGTATCTTGATTATGATGGTATGTGGTAGGCAAAATAATGGCCCCAAAAGATGTTCACACTCTAATCCCTATTAATCTGTAAATATGTGAACATTACAGGATGAAAGGAAATTTGCAAGTGGAATTAAGGATGCTAATCAGCTGACCTTAAAATAGGGAGATTACCCCAGATTATCTGGGTGGGCTTATTGCAATCACACAGGCCCTTAAAAGTAAAAGAGAGCTCGCTCAAGAGTGTGAGCTGAGTTCTGAGCAACAGCAGTTCGATACCCAGCCTAAGCTGAGCTGCCACTGAGCTGCCAACAGGTAGCAGGATGGCTCAGCTAAAAAAAAAAAAGTAAAAGAGGGAGGCAGGAGAAATATGCAGCACAAAAGGGACTCAACCGTTGCTGGCTTTTAAGATGGAGGAAGGGGGTCATGTTGCTAGGACTTGAGAGGGGCCTCTAGAAGCTGAAAATCAGCAAGGAAACAGGGACCTCAGTCCTACAACCACAAAGAACTGAATTCTGCCATTAACCTCAATGAGCACGAAATGGATTTCTCCCTAGACTCTCCAGAAAATAAGATGGCTCTGCCAATACTACGTTGGTTTTGGCTTTATGAGACTAAACAGAGAAACCAGCTGTCCTGATGGATTTCTCACCTATGGAAACTACATGTTGTTTTAAGCCTCTAAATTTGTGGTTATCTGTTACAGCAGCAACAGAAAACTAATATAATGTAGCTACACAACTCTATGTATTTGTCAAACTCCCTACTATACACATACACACACACACACACACACAGATGATTTTACTGTGTATATATGTAAAAAGAAAATTAAATGTTTTTGCTTGTAAAGATCATTACTGTGGACAAAAAGATGTTCTAGCCATATTTCTTCACTTCTTCAGTCCTTAATCGCCACAATGAAAACTAAGGCTTGGAATCTGGTCTCTGCCTTGGCCCCTGCCTTCCTCGCCCATCCACTGCCCAGAACTAATCCAAGCTCCAGCAGACTTTCCACACCACTCACCAGCTCAGGGTTTGTGGCTAATGTTTTGCTTTGACTCTCAAACAGAACTGATGTTGCCTCAAGAGGAAGCACCCATCTTTAACAAGACCTGCTTTCTCAGGACTACAGAACAGTGAAAAGCCCAAAAGAGGAAAAGGAAGTGTGAAAGTCCATTTCACAGAACCTTACTGGGAACTCTCCAAGAGTTTCCCCAACACAGATGCATCAAAACCAAAAGGCAGAGCCTGAATAAAATAGTAAATGACTCACCAGGATTTTTAGCAGCTAATGGAGGAAGTACTCAGAGAAACGCTGTAAATCCAGTATTTTTTTGTGGAGTCCCTTTTCTAACCACTAGGCCACCCCACCCTTCACTTCTAGTTCACCATCAGTGTCATTAGGCTCTCCTAACTTTTAACAAAGCTAAATGAGGTTCTTTTCCAGTTTTCTTATGTAGCATCTAAGTGTGGCATAAACTATCTTACTCGGCTGCTCAAAGGAATAGCAATTCACTTTAAAACTGTTTTGTTTTGTTTTTTTTGTTTTGTTTTTTAGCTGAGCCATCCTGCTACCTGTTGGCAGCTCAGAGCTCAGCTCACACTGTTGAGCGAGCTCTCTTTACCAACTGAGCCACTCGGCCGGCCCTAAAACTATTTTTTAACTGCTCCCCACAGCCTACAGCCAAATAAAAGTCCAAAAAATAAATTAAATATACCAAAGTAAAGATTTCTTGACTGAACAAGGAGATCAATACTTATTAAGTACCTTCTATGGGAAAGGCCCTGGGAAGTACAAAGATGCAAAACACAAATGGTCCTTGTCACTACACATGGCTTACAATGTCATTAGACAAATGGTCAAAACTAATAATAATCTAGGGCAAAAAAATTATGAGATTTTATACAAAATAAATGCCACAGAATTTGAGAGGGAGGAAAGATAGTGGTGAGATAGTCAGAAGAAAAAAAATAAGCTTTGTACAGGAGCTAAGAAATATAGGAGACGATTCTTCTAAGACAGGACAGTTTCTTAAAAAGAGAAATCTAGAAACTCCACCCAAAAAAAATCTCCCTCTTAGTGTACATCTCCATAAGAATTGAACAGGACTTTAAAGAACAAATGACCCCAGTTTCAAAAACCATTTCTGGGATTCTGAATTTGGATTAATAGCTAACAGAAATTCATTCTTTACTTGTTTCAGTTGGGAGTGAAGGTGACTGGCATTTCTGGATGGCTCTGGCCTTCTTTGGTCATCCCTACCATAGGTGCCCCTGCAAGGAAGGGTGTGCCCACCTTAGGCAGTCTCCACCTGCAACTGTGCCACAAGGGCTGAACTGATTGGGGAGCCACTATACTTGGTGTACAAAGTGTGATACAGGCTTCCAGAGCTGTCATCTTCTTTAGTTACACATTATTAATTAGGAATGGGAAGGGTCCTAGCACATGCCAACCCACGTCCCAACACTCTTCAGCATCCGGATCAAAAGCATAGCACTTCACTTTAAAATTGTTCTGCACACACGCTCACCAAAAGATGTGTAAAAGGATGTTCACAGCAGGCTCTGTCCCTGTTTGCCCCAAGCTGGAAAGTATCCAGGTAGCTACCCACAGTTAACGGATAATAAGTCATGGTATGTTCATATAAGGCTACAGACCAACAAGGATGAACAAGCCAGACTACCACATGCCACAACATGGTTAATGTGACACGACCAATGTTTAGCACAAAAAGACACACCCAAAAGCAAACATACCATTTGGTTTTATGTATACAAAGTTAAAAAAAAGCAAAACGAATCTATGGCATTACAAGTCAGAATAGTGGTTACCCTGAAGCAGGGGTAGTTAGCGACAGGTAGGGACCCTAAGGGGACTTCTGGGGTCCTGAAAAATATCTGTTACTTAGTCTGAGAGGTGGTCCTGAAAAATATCTGTTACTTAGTCTGAGAGGTGATGGGGGGGGGGCTTTATAAAAAGTCATCAAGCTGTACACTTATGATAACACTTTTCTACAAGAATGCTTTATTTCATGAGAAATTTATCTTAAAACTAAAAAATTGTGTTTTACTAAAGGATTATAGTAAGTTGCGCAAAACTTTATAGTTGAAAAGCTACATGTGTATTCACATCCACAATTCTTTTGTTTAAATTACTGATTTTATATGGTGACCATTTTGTGGTAAAATTTATTTTATAATATTTTAATTTATTTGGTCAATAACATATATATATTTCAATGGGAAATAAATGTATTCTCATAGTAATGTTATTCCAAAGAAAGATAACCCTAAAATTAAAGATCTCTGCCTTGCAAGCAGATCAAAGAGAATGACATATTACTCCACTTGGTAGTCCTGGTATATCATCCTTAGAAGACAGAGGAGGAAGAGGAGGAGGAGGAGGGGGAGGAAGCGGAGGCAGAGGAAGAGGAGGAGAAACTTCTCCAGGCTGTTCTTTAAAACCTCTGAGAGAAAAAAAAAAAAAATAGGGTCACCAGGACTTGTTCTAGTGCTGGGCAATTATTTGTTAAAAAATTATTACAAGAAAAGGGGCAGGGACTAGATGTCCTCAGTAACTCCGCCTCTATCTAAACCACAAGCCTGGCTCAGGAAATAAATCAGACTGTAGGCTGATCCCAGCTGAAAGGTGTAACTGTAACAATTTACTATTTGCTCTATGCACTGGCCATGGATATATCACTATCCCATATCTGCCATTCATTATGTAATTTTCCTAGCATACATACATCTTCTTTTCAATTTAACACCAAGAAGAGAGAAAATTCCTCTTTAGACCCTCATAGGTCAGCTCTCAGAATGAAGCCCCATCCACACAGTATTTGGAAGTCATGGTTTCCTAATGACTGTGAAAATGGAAAGGGGAGAAGAGGTTGTCAAGAGTGGCTGCCTTCCTTCGGTGGCAAAGAGAGGTGGCGAAAGGAAGCCTCGAGGCAAGAGCCTTGCCTTCGGTTCCCCTTGCCAGGACAGCGCCCAACCTCCTGGTACATTTAGCGCCTGCTGGTCCCGGGAGTCCTTCACAGGGACTGCGGCACAACCTTGGCAAGGATGCTGGGGACTGCTTGGGCCAGCGAACGTCGGCCTCCGGGGCTTCAGACAGGCCTGGTGGACTGGGGCAGAGACCCTCCGTAAATTGTCACCTGTCAATCACTGACCTAAATACACCGGCCACTCCCGGAATGGGAGGGAGGAGGTTAGTCTGAGCATGCTCAGTGATCGGGATGACATCACTTAATCAATGCTGGGGACGAGAAGGCTGCATCAGCAGCCTCGAGCAGGCTGCCAGGAACGTGTCAGCTGGGATCGGGAGGATCCCATTAACTCGATCTGTCCCGATGCGGCTCGCATACAAAGGGGGCACCGTCAACTACACACGCTGGGGACAGTGGAGGGAGGGGGAAGGGGTGAAGGCAGGGGAGGGGGGAGGGGGGCAGGCGGGTTTATTTCAGTTGACATTCTCCTTTAAGAACTAAAAACTCATGGTATTCCCTACCCCCACCAGCAGACAGGGCTGCAGAGACGGAGCCAAATGGGGGATGGGGCGGAAGGGGAAAGGTGAGAAGGGAGATCAATACTGGGGGGGAGGGGGGAGCCTATTCACACAAAGTAACTTCTGCTCTCGGCACAGCCAGGCTATTGGGCTGCGCCCTGGGCACCCGAGCCCCACAGATGTGGGCACACAGCCTCCTCTCCACCCAACACGAAGCACATCCAAGGGTCTGCGGACAACAGGTGGGGAAGTCGCCCCTTTGGGGAGGGGTCCGACCTGGGTTCCACAACCAGAGCAGCCTGAATAGAGAAACAGGAGACACAACAGGCCTCCTGGGGACACCAAGGCCACCGGTGTGCCCCGCACCCCCACCCCCACCCCCAGCCCGCCTCCAGTGCTCAGAGCAAGGTGAAGCGCCGCGTCTACACAGCCGAGGCAGTTCCCAGGCTCGGATTTTCCCATCACCGTTTTTCCTCCTTCTTTTGCTGAGATCGTGAGAGGAGGCGAAGTGTTCCATAAATCGAACTGACACCTGAATCATTCGTGGGTTTGCGGAGCTCATACTTTAAGGGGAGCCTAGGCACCCCGGGCCGAGGGCAACCCGCACACACGACCCACGCGGCAAGGCCAGGGCGGGGAACAATAGGCCCACCGGCCCCCACCCCGCGAACAATGGCGGCGCGGCACCCTCCCTCCCCCCGCCCCCACCCTCACCCTCACCACCTGGGGCCCAGCCCCGCGCTCCCCAGTCGCCCCTCCACCCACCCGGGCGGGAACTACGGGGCGGAGGTGGGGGAATCTCTCCTCAAGTCCACCCGAGAAAGCATCCCTGCGGGGATAGCCCGTCCGAAGGGGCGGCCCCAGCATCTCCGCTAGGTCTGGGCCGTCGGGGCTCCGGGCTGCGGCGCGAAGCAGGAGGGGGAGGCCAGGCGCCCCGGCCACTTACCCCGATCACCACGGTCTCCTCGCCTTTAAATGTAGGGATGAATTTGTCCCCGCGGAGGATCTCCGCTTCGTTGAGGGGCCGGAACCGGCACATCACCTTGATGCTGCATTCGGCTGGATCCGCCATCTCCGCCGGCCGCAGGGAGGGGGCGCGGGGAGCGGGTGCGGGGCCGGGAGTCGGCGAGCCCGGGGAGGAGGCCGCGAGCCGCACCGCCCGCAGCCAGGCCGCCTCCTGCCGCCTGCGGCGAAGCTCCTCAGCAGCTCATGGCGAACTCTGCGGATGGGCAGCTCTGGCCGCTGCGAGACCGGGGAGGCGGGCAGCCGACCGGCACGCGGCCCCGCGAGCGGCACACCTCCCTTCCCGGGTCCTGCCCCAGCCCTGCGCTGCGCCCCGCGACCACGCGGCCGGCGGACCAGGCGATGCGCGCGGAGCGAGCCGCGCCCGGCTCAGACCTCCCGGGCCCCGGCGCGCTCAGCCATCCCGCATCAGCACCAGCGCGCTCCGCCGCCGCTCCGCCCCGCCCTCCCCTGGCCCGCCCCGGGCGGAGACGTCACTTCGGAGATCCGACCTGGCTCCGAGCGCGCGGCGTCCTGGGACTTGTAGTCGTTCCACCTGCAGGTGCAAGGGCGAGGATGCCTGGAGTGGGCTTTCCAGGACGGCGGTGGTGCCCCAGGTGCGACCTCCAAGAGCCTGCAGGTGTGTGGTTTGGCTACGCAAGTCAAGCAAATGGCTATATCCAGTATTCCCGGTGAAAATCTCTATAGCATCTCTGTACATCTTTTCTTGATCCCGAAGGAGAATCGCTACTTAAGCCAGTGTCCAAACGAAGAGTTATGGAACATTTTCTTTGTTTCGTAAGAGTTGTGAGGAAGGTAAGGGGGGAAATGAGATGTGCATGAATATTTGAAACCAGTTATTCCAAGGAGAAGGCCGTGAACCGTACCACCTATACATAGATAGTAGTTCATAACATATGTTGGGTCAGGGATGCCTTTAATATCTGAAGAAAGTTAGGTATTTTTTCCATAGCAAAATAAAAAAGAGAGACAAGCCCATACACACCCACAGATGTTTCATGCTATTTCAGAGAGTTTGGGAACAATGGAAGCCTGCCTGTGACTCCCAGGTTACGAACCTCCCAATGAATGTTAATTATAGTACAGTTCACAGAACTGGTGCTGAATGCCTACTTACAGTCTTTAATATTGAAAGAAAAAGAATTTTAAGAACTCCTTCCTGAATATTCTGGCTCACAGGGCTCTCTGCCTTCTTAGCCTTCGGTGCTTCTGATTTGGTACCTGGGCATTTGCTCTCTTGCAGTGACGTTCCTAATGCTGTCTGGTACTGATCCCTCATTCTTTCCATGTCCCAGTATTTTTCTTCATGTTAAATGTCTTGTGTGTATGTCTTGTTACTTATGTAGTTAGGATCAAGTAGTATCTACATGCGTGATACATATTCTCTGAATGAGCAATCCATGTCCATCATGATCATGATAACAGCAAGGACAAACGAATGACTACATGAACTTGAAAACAATGACATTGCATTGTCAATGGAGCCTTGAGCTCAGGATCATGCCTTTTTTATTCCAGCTCTGCTGCTAATAACTTCTGTGAGTTTGGAGAATGTATTCTATTTCTCTGAATTATTTTTTTTCCCTATCTGTTGAAATGGTGCTGAAAATATTGTCTATTCTGGATAAGTGAGAACTGAAAGAGAAATATGTGAGAAAATGCTTTGGAAATGAAGTCTGGTAGAGGCGGTGAAGAGACTGGGAGACTCATTCCTCCCGAAAAAGCATGTGAAAAAGAAAGAAAAGGCATATATTAATATAAAGTTCATTATTCTAAGGGCCGGCATAATACCAGGCACCAAGAAGCAACTCAAGGGCCGGCCGAGTGGCGCATTGGTTGGGAGCTGGTTTTGGGATGCCAGCGGCCCTGGTTCGGATCCCACATGCGAGGGCCAGTGACACTGCCTTCTATAGCTGACGGCCGGCTCCACCTGGAGCTGGGCTGTGCGAGCCCCGGCAACGGTGTAGGCTGTAGCCCCTGCTGCAGTGGGCTGCCATGGGCTACAGTGAGCGGCTGGCAGCCAGCGTGAGCTGCCGATGGCTGCGGTGAGCGACATCCGGAGGCCGGCGACTGATCTGCCTCACCTGGGAGGAGCGCAGTGACGATGCCAACGCGGGCCGGTGAGGCGACGTCCTCCGCGGCTAGACTGAGGAGCGAAAGGATAGCAACTTGTCTGTTCCCCTTACCCGATTCCCCAATAAAATCTTTAAAAAAAAAAAAAAGCAACTCGATAATGTCTTTCATGCATTCATGCATCATTCAATCATTCATTCATTCAACAATGTGGGTTTTTCTGTCCCATAAATGAATCCTTGAGGGTCCTAGTGAAATCATTCATTTGCTTCATGGAATGACCAAGTCCTACTGCCCTGATTTTTTGCTCATGGATAAGTTAACAAGTATGGTACATTCTTTCAAGACAGCGCCTACTCCACTCCTCTCCATACTGACCCCACAGAGCCTTCTCCTAGCAGGGATTTACAGGGAGGTTAATAACCTGAGGAATTCACTCACTACCACAGGGTAAGGGCCTCAAACAGACCCCCAGGCCACAGTTTCTTCCGACACCTCCACCAGCAACACTTGCATGGCCCTTACAGCTTCATTGTTGAGATGAAACAAAAAATGGGAAATGATCTGGATCATTCAGGCAACAATGAACATCTCACTTTGCCTTGCTTGAGCCTGGCAGAAATCAAGGCCAAAACATGTGAATCCCCCTCCACACTCCCCTTTTCTCTCCTGAGTGATCAGAATCATTTTCTGAGCCTTCTACTTCTCTCTATTCAGCCCTCTCCTAGAGAGCAGTTTCTGTCCAAGTCTCTACTGCCAGGAAAAAGTGTAAATTGATGCAATTATCTGGATTGTTCAAGGGAAAAAAGCCTCAGAAATTCTACCTGAATGATCTAGGTAATTGCATCAATTTTCACATCAGCTCCCCGTCTTGTCTTCAGCAGTCACTGGGATAGCCATTTAACTCCAACCCTGGGGTCTGCGGGTCCAGGGTGGGTTTAATCATTTCTGATTGACAAGGCCCAGCTCCATTCCTATAAGTACAGAAAATATCTGGCTGTAGTGAAGATTAAAAACGAAATGAACAGATGAAAATGTTTTTAAAGATGTTGAAAATCCCTTTAAAGCTTGCCAAAATAATCTATTGCCGTGGAATAGAAAATCTGGATGTCTTTTAAAATGTAGCTCCTTAGTTCAAGATGTTCAAATAACCCAGCTCAGTGGGGAAGAGGCAAAGACTCTCACCCCCCCACACAGACATACCCCCTTTAACATGACATTAGCTGATCTGAAGGAGACAGCCCTTTCTCTTTTAAGAGAGCTGACACATGGACTGAGATTCATTTCACTAGATTGGACCTTTATAAATAATGTAGAAAAAAATTCAGTAGTTTGTACGAATAAGACAGAGAGACACTGAATATAAGGATGGAGAGGAGAGGAGAAAGCAAAACTAAACTCTTGTGTCCTGGGGGTGGGGTGGAGGCACCTGTGAATGAGCACTAACAATCACAGGGCAGCATGTGGGCACCAGGCACCAGGACTGAGTAGGAGCTGAGGCGCAGGAGTTGGGGGGCATGGAGCCTCCCTGCCCCTCTCAGGGTTGACTAGCACAATCCCAGTGTGACCTGGATGTCAGCGATTCCCTCATCTACCAGCAACTATGACTAAGTTTATTCATGCCTGATTTGGAGACAGGATTCAACATTGGTAATTCCTCTAAAAATCCACTCCCAGAAAAGCATTAAGAAATAATGTAGGGCTGGCCAAGTGGCTCAGTCGGTTAAGCGCACAAGCTCTGAGCAACAGTGTCACCAGTTAGATACCCACATGGGCCAGTGAGCTGTGCCTGAACTGAGCTGCTGCTGAGCTGCCAACAGGCGGCAGGATAGCTCAGCTGGTGAGAGCACGTGCTCCTAACAACAAGGTTGCCCGTTCAACCCCCACATGGAATGGTGGGCTTCCCCCTGCCCCACAACTAAGATAGAACACAGCACCTGGACTGAGCTGCCACAAGCTGCGAACAGGCAGCCAGATGGCGACTGGACTTGGAGCCGAACTAGCTGTGCCCTCCACAACTAAGATTGAAGGACAACTCGTCTGTTCCTCTTCCCCAATTCCCCAACTGTTCTCCTCCCCCAATTCTCCAATGAAAAAATCTAAAAAAAATTTTTTTTAAAAAAGGAAAGAATGTAAACTATATTAAAAATGTACCAGGATCACAGACGAGGAATTTCTATTGCGCAGATCGCAGTGGACTACTTATAAATCACTGAATAGACTTCAAAGTCCCATATATATCATGCAGCCACAATGGGTCCCTTTGCCTCCCACAGATGCTCCTCTCCAGATCCTGACTTCCCCGGCACTGCTCCTCCCTGATGCAGAGCCAATCCCTGGTATCCTAGCTCTGTCCCAGGCATGCAGCCCCAAACTCATCATTGTGCTGAGCAAAACACAGGGAGCTTCTCTAGTCAGCTGCTCCATCCTCCTAAGACACTGTGGGAGAGAAGAATAAATATAAACATATTTTCTGTTACACACATAGAGAAATATAGCTGCATCCTCAGCAAATCAATTATTTGTCAATATGTTAGATACTGAGACTTCCAAGGCTGATGTAGTTTCATATAGAGATTCTCCTTTACTTTTTTTTTTTTTTTTTTTAAAGATTTTATTGGGGAATTGGTGGAGGGGAACAGCGTTGGGGAATCGGGGAAGGGGAACAGACAAGTTGCTGTCTTTTTGTTCTTCAGTCTAGTTGCGGAGGATGTTGCTTCACTGTTGGTATCATCATTGCGCTCTTCCCGGATGAGGCAGATCGGTCGCTGGCCTCTGGATGTCGCTCACCGCGGCTATTGGCAGCTCACACTGGCTGCCAGCCGCTCACGCTGGCTGCCGGCCACTCAATGTAGCCTATGGCAGCCCACTGCAGCAGGGGCTGCAGCCTACACCATCACCGGGGCTCGCCCAGCCCAGCTCCAGGTGGAGCTGTTGTTAGCTGTAGAGGGCAGTGTCACTGGCCCTCATGTGGGATCCGAACCGGGGCCGCTGGCATCCCAAAACCAGCGCTTAACCAATGCGCCACTCGGCCGGCCCTCCTTTACTTTTTGAAGCAGCAAATAAGTTGGGGTTTTTTTCAACTGAGGGCAAAGAAAAGTCCCCAAAGACTAGAAGCCATTTTGTTTTTTTTAACAATTGTGTTAGTTATCTATTGCTGTGTAACAAATTACCCACAATACCTACTGGCTTAAAACAACATTTGTTATTTCACAGTAGGTCAGGAATCCAGACATCACTTAGCTGGGTCCTGTGGCCTAGGTTCTTTCTCATGTAGCCAGGGCTGCAAACATCTCAAGGCTTAAATGGAGAAGGGCCACTTTCAAGCTCTCTCATGTGCTTATTGGCAGGATTCCATTCTTCACCACTCCTTTTCCAGAGACCACCCTCAGTTCCTTGTCACATGGACCTCACACGAGCATCAGAGAGAGGAAATAAAACAAAAATCAGTCTTTTATGCTTAACCTCATCCAATTACTTTTGCCATACTCCATTGATTAGAAGCAAGTCACTAGGTCTGGAACACATTCAAAAGGAGAGGACTATACCTACGTGTGAACATCAGGAGGCATAGATCATTAGGGGCAATCTTAGAAAAGTGCCTGTCACAACAAACAACATATGAATTTATTGTCCCTTACAGATCATGTACACTGAAATAAGGCAGAGAGTAGAGTCAAGAAGTATAACTTTGGAAATAGGCCCTTCTCTCAGAGAGCATCAGTCTAGTTGGAAGATGAGATTTATAGAGATTGTAAGAGAAAATAATAGCCATGCTCAGCAAAAAAAAAAAACCAACCCTAAGTCAGCAACCATCAAAGGAAAATAGGGCATATTAAACTTCATGAAACATATAAAATCCTATATATCAAAAATCATGCACAATAATAAAATAAAACAAAAATCATACACAATAAAACAATCAGCTAAGGAAAGTTTTTGCAGTGTATATGGATGAGAGTAGATATTTCTAATAAAGAATTCTTACAAATCAATATGACAGTTGTAAATGTACAATAAAAAAACCAGTTGGGCTGGCCGAGTGGCTCAGTTGGTTAAGAGCTCGCTCAAGAGTGCGAGCTGAGCTCTGAGCAACGGCGGTTCGATGCCAGTCCGAGCTGAGTTGCCGTTGAGCTGCCAACAGGTGGCAGGATGGCTCAGCAAAAAAAAAAAAAAAAAAAAAAAAAAAAAAAAAAACAGCTAAGTGCATAAAAACTCAACACACAAAAGAATTACAAATTATCCTTAAATGCATGAAAAACTCTTCAGCCTCATTCATAATCAAAGAAACACCTACTAGATTGGAAAAGATTACAAAGAATACTCATACCCAAAATTATAATGTATAGCAGGAAGGCAGCCTTTTCTTGTCCTACTAATAGTAGGTTAGATTTGTATAATTTTCCTGGGAGTATAACATAAATCTAACCCTGAAGAGTACACAGGTACAGACGGCCTGCTCAAAGTGACAGCTCAAAGCTACCAGGCATGCAAGCACTTGTACCTTCAGGGAATAAAAAGGGCAAAGTTTTGTTGAGACTCCTAGGGACTAAAATTGGAAAAGTGGGTTTATGCCAAATCATTGAGAGCCTTGGACAAGAGATCATAGTGTCTGGATGGCATTCAACTGGGAAGTCACTAGAAGTTTTGAAGTAGGCGAGTAATCAGATGAAAGAAGAGTTCTCAGTCCAGTTAGAAACACCAATGAGCTATGAATCCAGGGATAGAATCAGAGGACTCACCACTCTCTCCATGGGACCTCTGATCTACCCCCTCTGGCTTCACTGTCCAGCAGAGCCAAACAGATGGCTCTTCCTACTAAAAGGAGACTTGGATGCATAGCAGCCTTGAGGTCTCCTTTGATTTTTGACATTTGAGGCCTATCAGCATAAAATCAGATATCACTTCCCATGGGGAATGGAATAGAACATACCATGAATGGCAGCATTGGAGGTGCATAATCCAGTGTGTATTATTTAGGATTCTTTGAGTTGCAAGCAACAGAAATCTACTTGAGCTAGCTCAAGCCAAAGAAGAAGGGGCGTTAATTATAATTCTTTTTTTTTTTTTTTTAAGATTTTGTTGGGGAATTGGGGAAGGGGAACAGTTTTGGGGAATTGGGGAAGGGGAACAGCCAAGTTATTGTCCTTCAGTCTTAGTTGTAGAGGACGCAGCTAACTCAGCTCCAAGTCCAGTTGCCATCTGGCCGCCAGTCGGCAGCTCGCGGCCATTCAGCTCAAGGTGCTGTGTTCAATCTTAGTTGCAGGTGGGAGGAGCCCACCATTCCATGTGGGAGTCAAACCGGAAACCTGGTTGTTAGGAATACGTGCTCTCACCAGCTGAGTTATCCTGCCACCTGTTGGCAGCTCAGCGGCAGCTCACTGGCCCATGTGGGGATCGTAACTGCAATCCTGTTGCTCAGAGCTCCCACTCTTAACCAACTGAGCCACTCGGCCAGCCCAATATAATTCTTGAAGAAGTAAACCTGGACTGCACCTGGGCTCAGAAATGAACTGGAATCGGGCACCTGAACATTATAGTTTTTTCTCTTTGTCTTGTCTTTGCTCCTTTCTGGGCACATGCTTTCTTCTTTTTCTCTCTGCAAATTGTGTTCCTTGGCTTTTCTATGCTATACCACAGAATATTCATCTCTGCCAACTCAAAACTATTCATCCAGGGCCGGCCGAGTGGCGCATTGGTTAAGCGCTGGTTTTGGGATGCCAGCGGCCCCGGTTCGGATCCCACATATAAGGGCCAGTGACACTGCCCTCTACAGCTAACAACAGCTCCACCTGGAGCTGGGCTGTGCGAGCCCCGGTGATGGTGTGGGCTGCAGCCCCTGCTGCAGTGGGCTGCCATAGGCTACAGTGAGTGGCCCGCAGCCAGCGTGAGCGGCTGGCAGCCAAGCGTGAGCTGCCAATAGCCGCGATGAGCGACATCCAGAGGCCAGCGACCAATCTGCCTCATCCGGGAAGAGCGCAATGACGATACCAACAGTGAAGCAACATCCTCCGCAACTAAACTGAAGAACAAAAAGACAGCAACTTGTCTGTTCCCCTTCCCCGATTCCCCAACGCTGTTCCCCTCCAACAATTCCCCAATAAAATCTTTAAAAAAAAAACCTATTCATCCAACAAGTTGGAGAATTATGAAAGCTCTGTGTCTCTCAGTCCTGATTTCAGTTTCTGGGGAATTCTCTGATGGGCTCAGCTCAGGTCAGGTGACTCTGTTGGACAAATCAACTCTGAGTCAAGGCAACATCATGTTTAACCATCATGGCTGTCAGAAGTAATCCCTTAACTAAGTGGATTTGTGGGGTAGAGGGTGGGCAGTCAGATCCCAGGAAAGACAAAGCACTAGAAAAACCATGGTGTTGACATCAATGAAGCTTGGGGCGTAAAGGAGGCCATGAAAGAGAACTCGTCCTTACCCCTGCAGAACTCTTCCCCAAATGGACGCCGATGCAGCAATATTCAATACTGTGTGCCTTCCATAATATCACTCATTTCAGATTCTACAAGAGTCAAATGCCCCCACTTCCAGCTCCTCCCTACCAGCTTCTCCCAGCCCTCCCCACTCCGACCCCCACATACATACAGATTATGAACGACAGTAGTAAAATCCAGATCTAACAGAGTGCTGTATGGCTCTTGGTCAGCCTGTCACCAAAAGCTTTGAGAAACCAAGTGACTCATTTGGTCCAGCTGGCTTGTGGATGGCTTAGGGCTCCAAAAGCGGCTTTATTTTTTTTCCTTCAGTGACCTGTTTCAAGAGAAGAGAGTAATTGAATTATAAGGAATTAACTGGATAAGACACTCTAACCCAGAAAAAGAGATGGATTTGGTAGAGTACTTAAAAAACCCAACCCTGGGTCGGCAGAGTGGCACATTAAGAGTTGGCTTGGGATGCCAGCTCTGAGCAGCAGGATCCTGGCTCAGATCCCACATGAGGGCCAGTGATGCTGCACCCTCTACAGCTAAGATAGTGAACAATAGCTCGACCTGGAACTGGGCTGCCATGAGTCCCCGGCAACAGTGTAGGCTGCAGTGGGGCTGGCTGGCAGCTGGTGTGCGCTTTCCATGAGCTGCCGTGAGCCACTGTGAGCGGCCATCCAATGGCCAGAGAGCTACTGCCTCACCCGGGAAGAGTGCAATGATAATACCAACATGGGCCAGTGAAGCAACGTCCTCCACAACTAGACTGAAGAACTAACGGACAGCAGCTTGTCTGTTCCCCTTCCCTGATTCCCGAATGCTGTTCCCCTTCCCCAATCCCCCAATAAAATATCCCCCAATAAAACAAAAAGACAAAAAAAACCCAACCCTGTCACCACTAATGAAGTTTCCAGGCTCTGCTCCTATGAGCAGGAAGTTGTGAGCAGGGCCACAGCTTGAACGCACTGGGCAAATGATTCTCCAGCCCTACCTGAAGGACTTCTTTACTCCTACAATACACATATTGGTAACATCCAGCCCTTTCATTCTGATTAATGAAAGCTAACGGTTTATGTTTCTTTGTCTACTTTTACTGACATTCATCTGGCTACCCTAGCAAAATACTAGCATCAGCCTCAAAGCTTAATCCCTAGGGTTCCACTTTATTTACTCCATTCTGTAGGTGGGAGAAGGGAGGCTAAGGAGTGAGTATTGCTCCTCAGGCGTCAACTCACCAAGGAATGAAGGTGTGTGCCTCGGAGACTCAGGGTTGGTCCTTTCCTGGCTTCTTCATCCCTGGACACTAGAGGAGTGGCTTCTATAAATGCCAGTTCTGTAGAGACCCTACCACATCTGCCAGCCTGCTGGGACCCACCTGGCCCCTGGGTGCCTCCTCTTGAAGGACCACACTACCTGGCCCTTACCAGTCTCACCACCTTTAGGCAGAAGAAGGTTTTTCCTGGTGGAAAAACTTTGTGAGTGGAGAGAGGTATATAAGGTGAGCTAGGCAGCTGTGTCTTAAGTTGGGTTCCTTAGACGCAGAGCCTGAGGTAGGAATTCCCTTGGAAGTGATTTCTTGAAGAGTGAGGGCAGCAAGGAATTCTGCCATACACTGGCTCCCACCTGGTCTCACCAGAAAACTCTGGAATACAAATTGCACCATCTTGAGGCAAGGGGATATCCTTCTGTACACCCCACCACCACCAGCACCCCATGTCAATCACTGGCTGTGCACTGCTCCCTCCCAGGTTAAGAGGAGGGCAACTCTAGAGAAGAGAGCAGCTGGGAACTGTTAACAGCCAATACGCCCAGAGCCTGGGGGAGGGGAGCACAAACTGGTAGAGGGGGTCTGAGAGGGCCCCAATGGTGTCCACAATGGGAGGAGATGCTCAGCAGAGAGCAATACCCACATGTGTAAAGCGCATATCATGTTCAGAGCCCCGATGTGCTGCAGTATAAATTATGAGGGTATAAGTAAGCACTGAGTGAGGTGATACAGGTGAAAATACAGTAGACCTGTAAGGTGTCAGCTAAATGTCCCATATTTGTAGTTCTCTCAGGGTTGATGTGAAGACCAGTGGAGCACAACAGACAAAAATTTTACTCTATAAACTAGAAAAGCTCTACACAAATGCTAATTAGTTAAGATATATTTTTTATAGTCATGAACACATTCAAGAAGCATTATGTATGATATGCCAGGCCCTGTGCTAGGCACTAGAGATGCAGCAGGGACAAATAGAGCCTTGTTCAGGCCCTCAGGGAACGTATGGTCTAGTGAGGGAAACAGACATCACAGGCACACACACACCTACTGAACTGCAACTGTGACAAATACTTTGGAAAGAGAAGTGTAGGATGTGTGATGGTATCTGTTGGAGGGCTGGGGCGATCAAGGGAAGCCTCGCTGAGCAAGTGCCTTTCAAATTAAGATGGGAAGAAGAAGAGGGAATAAATGTGTGAAAAATTCAGGGCGGGGGAGGGATATTGATGGTTTTCAGGAAAAACAGAGAAGCTTCTGAATCTGGAACAGGCAGAAAAGTTCAAGGATTGAAGACTGAACCATGGAGATTTAATTTTTAAAAATAGATCACGGGCTGGCTGAGTGGCTCAGTTGGTTAAGAGCGTGAGCTCTGGGCAACAGGGTCGCCGGTTTGATACTCACGTGGGCCAGTGAGCTGAGACCAAGCTGAGTTGCTGCTGAGCTGCCAACAGGTAGTAGGATGGCTCAGCTGGTGATAACAAGGTTTCCTAACAACAAGGTTTCCGGTTTGACTCCCTCATGGGATGGTGGGCTACACCCACCCACAACTAAGATTGAACACAGCCTCTTGAGCTGAGTCTCCGCGAGCTGCCCACGGGCGGCTAGATGGCAACTGGACTTGGAGCTGAGGTAGCTGCACTCTCCACTACTAAGATTGAAGGACAACAACTTGGCTGTTGCCCTTCCCCAATTCCCCAATAAAATCTTAAAAAAAAAAAATTAGATAGATCAATGGATGGATAGATGCATGGATGTATGATAGATGATAGGTAAGTAGATAGATAGATAGATAGATAGATAGATAGATAGATAGATAGATAGATAGATAAGATAAGACAGATGATAGATATTTTATATATATCTGCTAATGCTGTATAAACTCAGCCTTATGATTCATTTCCTTTCTCTTACCTCCTTTTAGATGACCAGACATGTTTTCAATAGATACTAACATCAGTTACAAATTGTCATCATCACCGGGTTTCAGGTGGGATGCTCATCCATATCAATAAGTCCAGTGAATTCTTTGTCTATGATACCTTTCCCATATATCCTTTCCTTCTATGTCCTTCACATCATCCTAGACCAAGCCATGATGACATCACTCCTAAATTACTACAATAGCTTGTTAACTGCTCATTCTGCCCTGTATACTCTGATCTCATATTTGTCCTTCCAGTAGCCACTCTAAAGCTTAATTCCATTTTTATTATTTCATAAACTACAGCCAGGGTGATAAGGCAACAAACAGAAATGGGAGGCATACTTGTAGAAAAAGTAGAAGCAAAATTATACATAATTGCAGGAAACTCATTGTGGTTTTCATTTGCATTTCTCTGATGATTAGTGAGGTTGAACATTTTTTCATATGCCTGTTGGTCATCTCTATGTCCTCTTTAGAGAAATGCCTCCTCATATCCTCTGCCCATTTTTTATTTGGGTTGTTTGTTTTTTTGGTGCTGAATTGCATGAGTGTTTTATAAATTTTGGGTATCAACCCCTTATCAGATATATCGTTAGCAAATATCTTCTCCCATTCAGTAGGCTGCCTTTTTGTTTAATTGGGGGAGGGGGGTTGTCACTTTGATGGGTAAAAAGTATAACTATTGCACTTTGTTGTACACCTGAAGCTAATTTAAAAAATATATAAAGAAATAAATTAAAAAAAAAATTGCAGGGCCGGCCAAGTGGCACTTTCGTTAAGAGCTGGTTTTGGGATGCCAGCGGCCCCAGTTCGGATCCCACATATAAGGGCCAGTGACACTGCCCTCTACAGCTAACAACAGCTCCACCTGGAGCTGGGTGTGCGAGCCCTGGCGACCGTGTAGGCTGCAGCCCCTGCTGCAGTGGGCTGCCATAGGCTACTGTGAGTGGCCGGCAGCCAGCGTGAGTGGCTGGCAGCCAAGCGTGAGCTGCCAATAGCCGCGGTGAGCGACCATCCAGAGGCCAGCAACCCATCTGCCTCATCCGGGAAGAGCGCAATGACGATACCAACATGGGCCAGTGAAGCAACATTCTCCGCAACTAGACTGAAGAACAAAAAGACAGCAACTTGTCTGTTCCCCTTCACCAATTCCCCAACGCTGTGCCCCTCCCCCAATTCCCCAATAAAAAATCTTAAAAAAAAAAAAAATTGCAGGAAAAATGATTGCCATCCCCCTAAATTATAAGAGTTACCTAAAAAGCTAATAGACTTAGTATGAGAGTTCAATAAAGTGGAAATAAATAGATGAAATCACCCATTTTCCTGTCCATTCAGCTTCATAAGGGAGATGAGATGCCATGGACAGGAGCTCATGGTTTCATGTTGAGGGGGAAAGAAATGGACATTTCTTAAATGGACAGTACAGAGAATAAGGAAGGACCCAGGCTGTGGAGCTGAACTGCATGGGTTTCAATCCCAACTCCACTTTTTCATAGCTGAGTGACTTTGGGCAAACTACCTGTCCTCTCTGCGCCTCGGTTTCCTCATCTGTAAAATGGGGATGATAATCGTACTACCTCAAAGGTTACTATGCAGATTAATGAGATAATATACAGAAAGTGTAAGAGCAGTGCCTGGCATGGAATAAGCACTATGGAAAGTTTTGCTATGATTATTTTTATACTTTATTATTATTAACTCTCAGTCACACTTTGTCACCTGCCCTGAAAATTTGCCTTAATCCCTGAGTCTCACAAATTCTTCTATGAAAACAGTTCCATTATCTCCTAATCTCTGTTCCTTTGATTAGTATAGGGGTTGGATGTAAGTTCAAGACCCAGGCACCATGCTAGCTCTTCCATCATTTTGCCCCATCTTTAGTTAAGGGCATTTTCTCCAAAGCAATCAAAGTCTACAGAGATACAACTCAACATCCAGCAAGGACAATATTTTATTGTCTTAAATTCTATGAAATTTTAGCTTTTTGGAACTAGTCTCAAACACCTTTATTTAGAAGATGTTTGTTTTAAATTTGCATTACTAAAATTTCCACTTGAATGTGATTCTAGGACCAAAAGACTTACCTCTATAAAGCAGCTTTCAAATAACAAGAGCTATTTGTTTTTTATCCACTTGATTATCAAGGTTTCAAAAATGTTAGGATGTAGGTCTCAGATTTGGGCATGCCAGATACAACTGTCCACTCCTTCATATTCCAAAATCTTTAAGATAATATAATGTCTGTATTTGGATAGTTTTGTGATTGGAATCTAAAGATGACAAGGAACTGAAAGTATCTGCTACCTTGAGGCAGCAAGCAAAGCAGGTAGCAGGGACCCCAACTAAAGATAAGTAAAATAGATTACCTCATATTATTTTACTCTTTTTGTTCATTTCTCCTTTGTTACCCTGAGTTTTCAGTAACCTTTAAAAAATATTTTAGCCTGTTTTCAGCTGTGCAAAATAGGATTAATTGAAGGGTTATATGTCGTACGTCTTCATACTTGGGCCAAACTCTCAAAAGTAAAGTAGAAGGGCCTGCCGAGTGGTGCGGTGGTTAAGCACTGGCTTGGGATGCCAGTGGCCCCGGTTCGGGTCCCACATATGAGGGCCAGTGACACTGCCCTCAAAAAAAGAAAAATTAAAAAAAAAGTAAAGTAGAGGTTCCTGAGGCCAGCCTATAGGGGAGAGGAGCAATTAGTGAGAGATCCCCAGGAGAGGAGTGAATCTCAGAGCAGGAATGAGGGCTCTGAGGTCCAGCCAGCACTCCTCACTTGGTGATTCCTCCCCCATAGCCAGCCGTGGAGAATCTGAGTTAGATTTTATTAGGCTAGCCATCTGGCTTCTTTCAGTATAAACCCAAATAACATTAATACAAAGGGGACTGTTATATCATGTATCAGTGCCACAGGGAGTTAGAGGCAAATGTTATGAGAATTCAAAGGAAAGGGAAACCATTTTTAGCTGTTAAGGGGTCAAGCAAGACTTGAAGACATTTAAGAAAAAAAACAGTGGTTTAAACTCCCAATGATTTGTCGACTTTATAAGAAGGTAATCCAAGACTTAAATGGCAGCTCCAGGAGATGACAAAATACCCAGGAATCAAAGCATAAAGGTTTTCTATGTTTCTGCTCTGCCATTCTCACTGTCTCAATGTCCAAGATTGCCTCACTGTCCAAGATGACTGCCAGCGCGCCAGCCATCAAGACCGTAAAAGGAAAAGGGCCACAATCCTGACTGAAGAGTTCCCTTTGTGCAGCTTCCTCCAAGATGCAGACAACAGTTCCACCTTCAACTCACTGATGAGCGCACTTTCTCATGACCGCACCTAACTGCTGCAGTCTTGCCTTGCTGCCCCAAATAACAGTGGGATTCTGTGCTTGAGGAGGAAGGGGAAAATGGATATTAAATCTCAACTAGTGGTCCCTGGCACAATAATTGTAAAAGTTTCTAAACAAAGTAATGATATCAATCAAAATGCCCCAAAGAAAACCACCTGCTGACTCTGGGTGGGGAACACACAATGTGATATATAGATGGGGTAGTACAGAATTGTACACCTGAAACCTATGTAACTTTACTAACGATTGCCACCCCAATAAACTTTAATGAAAAGAAAAAAAAACTATTAAAAGAAAACCACCTGATCGGTGGGATATAACATGGATTGGAAGGGAGTTCCACTACCAGGATGGTGGCACGAGGAGCTATGTAGACCTGCTCCCCAGCAAAATGAGCAAAGCTGGTAAAAACAATTTAAAAAAGCAATCATTTGAAGTCTCTGGAAATTGTCCTAAGAGCACATAACACATAAAGAAATATTTATTCAGTACCTATTAAAATTGATAAGAACTGCAAGCATCTGTGGTATGTGAGCCATGGCCCCTCTGCTCCCTCTCCCTACCCTATCTTGGCTGGATGGAAGCTCCCTTCCAAGCAGGTGTGGTCAAGGAGACAGGGCTCCCTCTCTCCTCACCTCCCAATCAATGGTTACTATATCTCCCTAGGAGAGGTGAGATACAGCATTTTTCATCCCCTCCATCTCTAAGTTCAAGAAGCTAAATTTCTGGAGCTCTCTTTTCCATCCAGCATTTAACCTATTGGATGGAGTTGATATCCCAGGTATGACAAACCAAGAACACAGATGCCTCAGTTACCCTCATCTAAGGTTGCTCACTTGTGAGTTAGTGGCAAGCCCAGAAGACAAGAGGCTACCCCCACCAATCCATGCTCAGAGCAGTGGCTCAGAGAGTTTGCCCAGGAGGGAGAGGCAGTCCATAAGAAAAGAGAGCTCCAAAGCTCTCTCTCTATATATATTTTATTTTGAAAGAAACTGACTTTATTTGAAACAGAGTGTGTAGTAGTTCAAGCCTGAGTGTTATAGAAAACAAGAGCTCCTTTTAATGAAGAGCCATAAGCTAAACCATAGGCTAGTTAGTTCACCACAGAGAGCTGGGGAAAGAGCCCTCGAGGGGTTAGAAGGAACTTCAAAGACTGGCTAAAAAACTAGTCCTGGAAGGATTCTGGGAAGAAGGGAGGGTAGGATGGACCAGAAGTCTCTCTTCCCACCTGGACAACAATGGCACTGACAGAAGCTGTCTGATTCAGCTATTTTGGAACTCTGGAATCTATTTAAGGTCTGAAATTTCCAGGGATGGTAAACTGCAGTTAATTTCAACCAACTTCAGCTCTTACCACAGTAGCAGCAACCCATCCCCCAACTCTCAGCCTGATGGCAGGCTGCTGTACACTGTGTTTTTAGAGCAGCTTTCACATAGCTTTCAGGAGCTAGGGCGGGCAAAAAGGATCCTGTACCCCAAATATCAGGGATCTGAGCTCTGAACACTGATGGCTGCTTCTGATCACAGAAGTGCAGACAAAGAAACAGTGACCATTGTTGCACCTCGCCCATTGCTGTAAGCATCCCGTCTCCCTGGTTGACATGACTTCCGGGTGATTTAAAGGACCAATGCTCTTCCTTCCCCTTCATTTTCCTCTGTTGCCCATTTTTGGAGCCAGACATTGAAGACCAGGACATTCAAAAGCAAAACCATATGCAGGGAACATTAGAAAGTCATCACACATGCCCAGGGAAAAGCATAGACTCAGAAAACACCTAAAAAGATCTTAAGTTTACATCTGAGCTTGATCCTTAGCACAGAGACAGCCTACAACAATCAATCAATCAATCAATCAATCAATAAACACCCAGCAAATCCTGTGGAAGGGAGAGAATCTGATTTCCAGACTTACCACATCATCTGATTCAAATGCCCAGTTTTCAACAACAAAAAAATCACAATGTATGCAAAGAAATAAGAAAGCACAGTCCATTCAAAGGGAAAATGTAAACCAATCAAAACTGTCCCTAAAAAGAAACTGATGGCAGATCTACTATAAAAGACTTTAAAACAACTGCTTTAAAGATGCTCAAAGAACCAAAGGAAGATGTTGAGAAAGTCAAGAAAATAATGTATAAGCAAAATGGAAATATCAGGTAAGAGATAGAAAACCTAAAAAGAAATCAAAAAGGTTTCTTTACCAAAAATTTTATTCCTGTAAATGTCTATCTTACAAAAGAATAAAGATCTTAAATCAAGAATCTAACCTCCCACCTTAAGACACTGAAAAAAAGAGAGAGACATTAAAGTCAAAGCTAGCAGAAGGAGGGCAGCCGGTTAACTCAGTTGGTAGGAGTGCAGTGCTCATAACACCAAGGTTGTCTGTTCGATTCCCACATGGGCAAGTGAGCTACACCCTTCACAACTAGATTGAAAACAACAACGTGACTTGGAGCTGATGGATCCTGGAAAAACACACTGCTATCCAATAAAAAAAATTTTTAAAAATTAAAAAATCTAGTGGAAGGAAGGAAATAATAAGGATTAGAGCAGACAGAAACAAAATAGAGAATAGAAAACAATAGAGAGAATCAAACCAACAGTTGGTTCTTCACAAAGATTAACAAAAATGACAAATCTTTAGCTAGACTGACCAAGAAAAATAAAAAGAAAGCTCAATTTACCAAACTCAGAAATGAAACAGGACATTACAGA
Source organism: Aselliscus stoliczkanus (assembly GCA_033961575.1). Taxonomy (NCBI): domain Eukaryota; kingdom Metazoa; phylum Chordata; class Mammalia; order Chiroptera; family Hipposideridae; genus Aselliscus; species Aselliscus stoliczkanus. The sequence goes on along the minus strand of CM066731.1, from coordinate 103,435,782 downwards.
AGCAAAAAGATGTAAGGGAATACTATGAATAACTGGATGCCAACAAATGAGATCACTGAGGTGAAATGGACAAATTCCTATACAAACACAAACCATGTAAACTTACCCAAGAAGAAATTTTTAAAAATATGTGGTATGTACACACAATAGACTATTCAGCAATGCTAAGAAATGAATGATTTTATTTTATATTTTTTAGAAATGAATTTAGTGGTAAATGCTGCATGGATAAACCCTGAATACATTATGTTATGCAAAGGAAGCCAATCACGAAGGACCACATGTTGTATGATTTCATTTATATAAAGTACCCAGAGTAGGCAGGCAAATCCATAGGAACAGAAAGGAGATTAGCGGTTGCCTTGAATTGGGGAAGGGATGGAAGATTTGGGGTGGGGAGGGAGGGTGAAGGCTAAAGGGTGCAGGATTTCTTTTGCGGATAATAAAAAATAAAAATACCCTAAAATTGATTGTCGTGATGGTTGTACAACTTTGTGAATATATTAAAAGTCATTAAATTGTATATTTTCAACAGGTGAAATGTACACTATAAGGATAATATCTCCATAGAGCTGTTCTTTAAAATTTTTTAAAAATGGATTGGAAGGGGACAGTCTGAAGGTGGGGAGGCTGTTGCAATGGTCCAGACAAGAAGACTGAAGACCGATGGTCACATGTCTTGTTGGGGAGACCATTTCATGGATGGAGTAGAGGCTTGATCACTGCACTGTACACCTGAAGCGGAGGTTGTATAATATTGTATACCAACTGTAATTGAATATATAGATAGTCACCGGATGTGGATTATAATGTGGAAGGGAGTCAGAGGAATTGTAATAGATATATATGATATGGGGGGGAAGAGTGGGGTGGCGAATTGGGGGTGGGGGGTTGTCACTTTGAGGGGTAAAAAGTATAACTATTGCACTGTGTTGTACACCTGAAGCTAATTAAAAATAAATACATTTATTTATTTATTTATTAAAAATAAATTTATTTATTTATTAAAAATAAATAAAAAAAAGAAGACTGAAGACCTGAACTGGAGGGAAGAATGAAAATGGAAATCTAGAGGCGGGAAGATGTTGGTCCTGGGGTAAGAGAAGATGAGCCACCGCATACTAGTGATTGAAAAATAAAAAATCCATCTCTGGCAGCATTTTAAAGGTCAAAAAACTACAAGAAGCTTGGAGACTACTTCAAAAAATGTCTTTTGGAAATACCAGAAAATGTCAAGGATCCACAGAGGGGGAAAAAGCATGCATTTAAAATAATTCACTACATGGCTAATGGCAACACTGGAAGGGTACTTGGGGAAAGTGGGGGAAGTTGGTGTATTATAAAGGAAAGGAAAAGGTGGGCTTGTTGAAGAAAACAGGAAAGATCACCAAATGAGGCAGCGTATTCATTAATTCATGCACCAAATAATGAGTGAGCATCTGCCATGATCTATACTCTGTGGATATAAGAACACGCCCTCATGCAGCATGCCCTCATGGAATTTCCAGTCTAGTAGGAGAAGAAACAACGAGCAGTGTACAGAGCACAACATCAGAAGGTAATGAGTGCTATGAAGAAAATAAAGCTGGTTAAGAAAATAAATCCAAGTGATAGTATAAGTGAAGTATAAATGAAACAGACGGCTCAGGGGAGAGGCACTTGAGATGAGACTTGAATGGTGCAAAGGTGTGAGCCCTGTGACCATGTGGAGGGAGAGCACCTCAGGCAGCGGGGCTGTTTGAGGCAGGAATGAACTCAAGAGTTTGAGGAATGGCCAGAAGTCCAACGGGGCTGGAGTGCAGCGAGCTAGGCGCTGAGCCACGGAAGGCAGAGAGCCACAGAAGATGGAGCTGAAGAGGTCAGCAGGTCCCCAATCACTGTTATGGTCTCAGGCCGTTGTAAAAAGTATTCAGTAGGAGTGTTGAGTTTATTTTAAATATAATGGGGAACCATGGAAGGTTTTAGACAAGGGAGTGACATGATCTGATTTGCATTATAAAAAGATGTGTGGAAAAGGAAGGGGTGTTAGGTAAGTGTGAAAGCAGGGTGTTATGTGTTGTATTGTGTCCCCTCCAAAAGATATCTGGAAGTCCTAACTCCTGGTACTTATGTCTGTGACTTTACTGGACATAGGGTCTTTGCAGATGTAATGAAGTTACACTGAGGTCATTAGGATGGCCCTGGATCCAATGTTATTGGTGTCCTTAAAAAAAGAAAAGGGCCAGAAAAAAAAAAAAAATATTTTCATGAGGGCCAGTGACACTGCCCTCAAAAAAAAAAAAAAAAAAAGGAAAGGGCCAGCTGAGTGGCTCAGTTGGTTAAGAGTTGGCTTAAGAGGGCCGGCCGTGTGGCGCACTGGTTAAGCGCTGGTTTTGGGATGCCAGCAGTCCCGGTTCGGATCCCACATGAGGGCCAGTGACACTGCCCTCTACAGCTAACAACAGCTCCCCCTGGAGCTGGGCTGTGCGAGCCCCGGTGATGGTGTGGGCTGCAGCCCCTGCTGCAGTGGGCTGCCATAGGCTACAGTGAGTGGCCCGCAGCCAGCGTGAGCGGCTGGCAGCCAAGCATGAGCTGCCAATAGCCACGGTGAGCGACATCCAGAGGCCAGCGACCGATCTGCCTCATCCAGAGGCCAGCGACCGATCTGCCTCATCCAGAGGCCAGCGACCGATCTGCCTCATCCAGAGGCCAGCGACCGATCTGCCTCATCCGGGAAGAGCGCAATGACGATACCAACAGTGAAGCAACATCCTCCGCAACTAAACTGAAGAACAAAAAGACAGCGACTTGTCTGTTCCCCTTCCCCGATTCCCCAACGCTGTTCCCCCCCCCCCCGCCAATTCCCCAATAAAATCTTTAAAAAAAAAAAAAAAAAAAAAAGAGTTGGCTTAAGAGCGCGAGCTCTGAGCAACAGGCTTGCTGGTTCGATTCCCACAGGGCCAGTGATGCTGCGCCTGAGCTGAGCTGTCACTGAGCTGCCAACAGATGGCAGGATGGCTCAGCTGGTGTAACAACAAGATTGCCTGTTCCATGGTGGGCTATGTCCACTAGCAACTAAGACTGAACTCGGCACCTTGAGCTGAGTTGCCTCCCGGATGGCTCAGTGGATAGAGCATGTGCTGTTAACAACAAGGCTGCTGGTTCGACTCCCACATGGGATGATGGCTATGTCTGCAACTAAGATTGAACACAACACCTTGAGCTTAGGGGCCACGAGCTGCCGCTGAGAAGCCAGATGGCAACTGGTGCCCTCCACAATGAAGACTGAAGAACAACAACTTGGCTGGTCCCCCTTCCCCAGTCTTCCAACACTGTTCCCCTCCCCAAATTCCCCAGTAAAATCTGAAAAAAAAGGAAAGAAATTTGTACCCAGACACACAGGAAGAATGCCATGTTAGATATAGGAACATGGGTCAACCAAGTGGCACGTTGGTTAAGAGTTGGCTTGGGACGCCAGCTCTGAGCAGCAGGGCCCAGTTCAGATCCCACATGAGGGCCAGTGACGCTGCGCCCTCTACAGCTAAGATGGTGAACAACAGCTCGACCTGGAGCTGGGCTGCCTTGAATGGCCAGCAACAGCATAGGCTGCAGTGGAGCTGCATTGGGCTGCCAAGAGCCACCGTGAGTGGCTGTCCAGTGGCCGGAGACAGATCTGCCTCACCCGGGAAGAGCACAATGACAATACCAACATGGGCCAGTGAAGCGACGTTCTCCACAACTAGACAGAAGAACAAAAGGACAGCAACTTGTCTGTTCCCCTTCCCTGATTCTTTAAAAGAGAACAAAGACATAGGGACATGCAGAGGGAAGACAGCCACGTGAAGAAGGAGCATAGACTGGAATTATGCTGCGCAATCCACAGTCCACCCCTGGGATTATCAAATGCTAGAATTGGAAGGAACGATCCTCCCCTAGAACTTTCAGGAAGAGTATGGCTGATACCTTAATTTCAGACTTCTAGCCTCCAGAGCTGTGAGAGAATAAACTTCTTTTGTTTAAGCTTTATTAGAGCAGCCTTAGTAAATGAATACACAGGGAAACTAATCAGGTTATTCCAGAGGTCTGAGCTAGAGAAGCTGGTACTTGCACAGGGAGATGTGAGAGAGGACCTAATTCCTGACATATTTTGAAAACAGCTGAGAAGAATTTGCTGATACATTGGGTTGCAAAAGGGAAGAATCAGTTGGCCAGAAACACATTTGAGGAGCACTTTCCAAGGAATTCCAAGGCCAGTAAGTCTACAATCTGGATCTCAAAGGGAACAGGTCAATCAATGGAATTCCTTGACGGTTATGAGGAATGGGGGACATACCAAAGAATAAATAAGACGTGGCAGCCGAGGTCACAAGTGCTTTGCCTCTGTTTCTGTGAGACGGCTTTAAGAAACTGGTCAGGCTGGACCCCATTTAAACCAAGTAGACAAACTAGCCTCAGATACATTACTTCAAGGCACTCAGGAGTTACACTAGGAAACAATGGGTCAGAGTGTAAGTAGGGTACGTGACAGGCCTCTGGAGGGTACAGAGGTTACAGTGATGGTCGCCTGCAAGACCACCAGGGCAACCTGCTGTGTTTTACTCACCAGAAGGCGGCCCCTGGCCACAAGGGGTATATTTAATCTAAAGAAGTACCAGGCACATCCTGCTTCTCTGTAGCCTCCAACCAGATGCAAAGCCAACACCCATGCAGGTGGACCCAGCAATGTCCACTGGGAGGCCTGAGAAATTAATGGATATGTCAATAAATAAAGTTTTGGTGTGTGTTCACTGATGGTGGCGGTGAGGTAGGTTTGGAAGGGTTTCTGGGAAGGAGGACCAGGCAGAGCCTGTCAATTGTTGGGTACGTTCTACAAGCCAACATTGTGCTACCCATTGTATAAACATGATCTAATTTATCCTACACCACAACACATGGTCTAATTTATCCTACCACAGGATGGCGGGTGAGAGATATGCGCAAGGAATGAGGCCCCAACTAGAAAGGTGAGCTACACCCCCACAAAGAGGGTAGTATTGCCCTCAATTTATAGATGAAAAAAATTAAGGTTCAGAGAAGTTAAGGAACCTGTCCAAGATGGCACAGTAGCTGCACTGGACTTAAACCCAAGGCTATTTGACTGAAATCCTTGGATCTCCCTAGTATATCATGGGAGGTGATCTTTCTTGCTACCCAAAGTGCAATCCAGGAACCATTAACAGTAGCATCTCCTGGGAGCTCGGCCATGATGCAGACTCTCAGGCTCCACCCAGACCAACGGAGCCAGAACCTGCATTTTAACAAGATGTCCAGGTGAGTCAATTGCATATTAGAGCATGAGAAGCACTGCTCTTTTTAGCCCTTGAAAGGCCTTCAATGCTTTTGCACAGCAAAGGAAACTACCAATAAAACGAAAAGACAGCCTACTGAATGGGAGAACATATTTGCCAATGATACATCTGATAAGGGGTTAATATCCAAAATTTATAAAGAACTCCTATAACTCAACACCAAAAAACAAACAATCCAATTAAAAAATGGGCAGAGGAACTGAATAGACATTTCTCCAAAGAGGACATACAAATGGCCAATGGACATATGAAAAGATGCTCAATCACTAATCATCAGAGAACTGCAAATTAAAACCTCTTAAAAGATATCACCTCACACCTGTCAGAATGGCTATCAATAAATCAACAAACAACAAGTGTCAGTGAGGATGCAGAGAAAAGGGAACCGTTGTGCACTGTTGGTGGCATCACAAATTGGTGCAGCCACTATGGAAAACAGTATGGAGGTTTCTTAAAAAACTAAAAATAGAACTACGTTATGACCCAGCAATCCCACTTCTGGGTATTTATCTGAAGAAATCCAAAACACAAATTCAAAAAGATATATGCACCCCTGTATTCACTGCAGCGCTATTTACAATAGTCAAGATATGGAAGCAACCAAAATGCCCATCAGTAGATGACTTGATAAAGAAGAGGTGGTACATACATACAATGGAGTATTATTCAGCCATAAAAAATAATGAAATCTGACCATTTGCAACAACATGGATGGACTTAGAGGGTATTACGCTAAGTGAAATAAGTCAGATAGAGAAAGACAAATACCATATGATCTCCTTTATATGTGGAGTCTAAAAAACAAAATAGAATAAATAAACAAACAAAACAGAAACAAACAGAGATACAGGGAACAAACTGATGGCTGCCAGAGGGAAGGAGTGAAGGGGAGCGGGGCGAAAAAAGTGAAGGGATTAAGAAATACACACTGGTAGTTACAAAATAGTCACAGGGATGTAAAGTACAGCACAGGGAATATAGTCAATAATGTTAAAACAACTACGAATAGTGCCAGGTGAGTACTAGGCTTGTCAGGGGGCTCACTACATAAATTATAAAAACGTCTAAACCCTGTGCTTTACACCTGAAACTAAAATAAAATAATATTGAATGTCAACTGTAACTGAAAAAAATTGTTTAGAAAAAAAAGGCATTCGATAAATGTCCACTCGAAAGTCCAACTGCCTAGCTTTACAGATAAACTGAAGGTCAGAGAGGACGAGTAAGTTGCCCAGTGTTCCTGACTTGATGTTTCTATAACAACACTGTGGACCATTCCTGACGACTCTGGCCAACATGCTGCTATGGCCAGAAAAGGCGGTCACATGATGGGAGCTGTCAATTAGAACAATACTGAAATTAAAGGGAGTACACTGTTCTATCCGTCACACAAGGGCAACAGGGGGACAGCTGCAGCATCTCAGGCCCTCACCCAGCCCTCGTCTAGGATCCCTTGCAAGAGTGATGTTAACGCCTCTCTATTGCAACTGTGAGCCCCTGAGGGCAGGGATGTTCTCACTACTTCTTTTCATCTTCAGCGCCTGCTTATATGCCGTGCACACAGAAGGTGCTCAGTTCACATTTACTGATGTCACTGAGGATGATGGGTGGGAGATTTGACAAGCAATGAGGTCCCAACAAGAAGGGATGAATTGAAGAGAAATTTGCCTGCACGTATGCCTGAGGGGCAGCCCCTTGGTCTTCATACTCCCATTTACCTTCCTTCAATAAGTGTAACGAAGTATTGCTTCGGCAAATCGTGGACTTTTCCAAATTCTTTAACAGGAGTGCTAGTAAGTGTGCTAGCATTTTACTTTCTTGCTTGGACACCATTTCCTCTTCAATACCGTTATTGCTGCTGGAACTGCCAAGGCAATTTGGCTCTGAGCTCTAATGGACATTGGCCAGTTGAACCCTAGAGAATCAGCTAAAACTCTTTCTGGACACAGCTGGGCACCAGTGTCCATCCCTCTCTATCCCCTGACCCTCAGGCTCTGCTTCCACCTGCTGCTGGCACCTACCAGCTGTTGCGTTGCAAACTACACCCACTTTCAGACAACAGCGTGACCAGCAGGCAGTGAGCTACCCAGGATCTCACTCTGGCGAGATCTGTGTGGAGTCAAGGCCAGACCAAGATGACCAAGGAGATGAGGAAGCCAAGAAAGCCAGAGCCTCAGGCCCAGCCACCCTCCTCTCTGCTGGAGTAAGAATGTCCCCAAGTTCTACCCCTGCGGTAAGCATGTGCAGCCAGCCTGTCCATGCCCCTGCAGAGGCGGGAACATGAGGAGCGGCCTTCGCTGTTGACCTGTGTGTCCAGCCTCATTCCTTCATGCTGTCCTTTTTGGCTGCCTTCAGAGTGCTCTGGATTCTGGATCCAGCCACTGGCTGGAACCTTTGGTATTTTTCTCTTGTCTCCTTCCTGATCTCTAAACTTAGCTCCTTGGACTGAAAGAGCTTCTCCACCATTCTCTAAGTTTCTGAGCTTTCCTACAGCTACTCTTTGTTGCTCAGGCCATCAGTTGTCTGTCCCTCTTACCAACTAACTGCCCGAGTCCAAGCCCAGTGGATGGTATAATCCAGCCTGTTCAACTACTCGGCCTGTGGCTCTGACACAGGAGGCTGCCTACATCCCCAGACACATGCATACTCACATCTCCCTAGCAGTCATACTTTGAGGAAGGGAAAAAACAAAAACATGGTCACTCAGCTCAAGGAGCTAATAAAATAGACACATTGTTAAAAACTTGACCAGGCTCAGCCCTGTGTACACACTGATACCACAGCCCATGATGATGCTACACCTCTGTCCACTCATTTTTGACCCAACCCAGGAAACTTGACTCAGCAAGCCTCTTTTCCCATGACTCAGAGATGCACAGAGATGGTCCATGACCTCTAGGGCTTTGAGACCTCAAATAGAAAGATGAATAAAAGCCAGTGGGATAAAAACCATTAGACCAAGGCAGAGAGGCCAGTGAGGTCTGACCCATAGACAGATCAATGGGTCAGTGAGGGAACAATGTGGAGCAGGCTCCGGGCCATCAACAAGTGAAACCGTGGGAGCTCCACATGCAACCTGACTTGGGTTAAGGAAACATACAAGCTCTTGCTGACCACAGAGTCAACAAGCCATTCCCCATTCCAAGCAAACTTCACAGCATGGGTGGGAATATCAGAAATGGCTCACTTGCTAGGAGACAGGACTGGCAGAGGAGGAGCAGGTAGAAAGGGGTGCTTCAGGACGTGGTCCTGCCTTGAGGAGGCTAAGAGGGAAGTGGGAAAGAAAGACAAATGAACCAGGAGGGCCTAGCCAAGTGGGAAATGATGGTTAGGGCATACGGCCAGGAGAAAGTGCATCAAAATGGGAGTATTGAATGGAATATATAAGTCATGAGCCAGACACAGCCAAAACAGCGGACAGAGAAGCATAATGGTTAAAAGATATGGGGTGAATTAAAGACACCGCCTGAGTGACAGTCTTGGCTGTATAACTTCGCTGTGTGACCTTGGCTACGTGAATTCATCTCTCTACATCTCAGTTCCCTCATCTGTAAGTTAGGTATGATGCTGAAGCCTGTTGCACATGCTTCCAGTACCTGGTCACGTCCCGCAGCCTGATTGGTTTCAGCCACAGCTGGTATGGAAGGTTCTTTGGGGACTCACTCTCCTACTAACATCTTTTGCAGTTGAGGAGCAGGTCAGGTGCTTCTTAGCCTGTAGGCCTCCATCTCTGTGCCTCAAGCCCTTCTCTGGAAGAGCAGGGAAGTCAATGTCCCCATCAGCTGTCCTCAACCAAAGGCATATGGGAGCCAGTGGGCCATGGCACAGCCAAGGATCAATTAACCTCCTCCATTTGGGACAGATCTGGGGTGGGGAGGCACTCTTTGTGCTGCTTAGAGATCCTGGGGAGTGAAGCCTCTTTTGCCCAGAGCAGCAAGCTCCAAACCATTCTCCCTCTCTTCCTCATTCTCCCTGCTTCTTCCCTCCTGCTTTCTGGGGTCATTTCCCCATAGACAAGCTCCAACCACATCCCTGTCTCAAGCTTTGCATTTCCAGGAGCCCAGACTAAGACAAATACCTTCCTTATGAGGTGGGTGCAAGGACAAAAGGAAAGAATGACTGCTAGGGAGATGTGAGCATGGAAAGCTCTTGGAAGCTCCAGTGACTGAGAAAGAAAAAAGCAGCACCTGACTCCTGGCATCTGGTCTGATTCTCGGGGCTGGCCTCGGTGTTGTCAGGAGGCCTTCCGATGCTCCCAGCTGGAACATGCTGTTCCCTTGCTGGACAGGAACAATCTCACAGAACACCGTCAGGAAATAAATGATCTCACAGAACACCAGTGTCAGCCACTGTCACTCTGATACTGTGATAAAGGGAGACAAAACAAGGCCACTGTGCAACCCACAGAATACTGAACACCCCTCTCTGTACCTCTTCGTGCCTCTCCCCCTCCCCCCACCAAAATGACTGACTGCTCTTCTTTAGAATTATAGCATTCATCTCACTCAGGTCTATTCTTCCTATGGATACAATTTATTGAGGTGCCCAGTCCAGAGTAAAGCCCCACATCCTAGACCCTCTCCTGAATAACCAAACCAAAGCTAGCATTCTTTCCCAGGTTCTTTCCCACCTTCTTCCCGAGACATCTCTGCCAGCAGAGATGTGCCTGAGGCACAGGGAGGAAAGAAAGGCCAGGAGGAGGTGAGGCCCAGAGACAGTTCCTCCCCAATCCCAGACCATTAGTTAAGCACCTGCTTAGCTATTTAGCAAGCATGTATTTGGCACCTACATGTGCAGTGCCGAGCAGTTTAGGGTTGGTGTTGAGTACAGACAAACCAATCCAGAGATACGATCCCTACACTGGAGGATTTTGTGACCTAACCGGGGAAGAGAATACACACTCACAAGAAGTAGCTTAAGTCAGTCAGTGCAGGTAGTTTAAGAGACACAATTCTGGGGCTGGCCAAGCGGCGCGGTGGTTAAGCGCTGGCTTGGGAATCCAGCGGCCCCGGTTCAGGTCCCACATATGAGGGCCAGTGACACTGTCCTCAAAAAAAAAAAAAAAAAAAGAAAAAAAAAAGAGACACAGTTCCGGCCCCACTTAGCTCTCTGCTGTCATGTATCTTTTTACGAGGCTCAATGAAGCTTTTGTAAATACATCAGACTTTAATGGAATATTTATTGGCTTTATCTTGTTTTTGAAAAAGACACTACATGTTACTAGTAAACATTTAAAAGCATCTCTTTTGGAAATAGATTCTAGACAATTTTATATGGTATAAAACACCTCTCTAGGGCTGGCCGAGTGGTGTGGTGGTTAAGCGCTGGGTTGGGAAGCCAGTGGCCCCGGTTCGGTCCCACATGTGAGGGCCAGTGACACTGCCCTCAAAAAAACAAACAAACAAAAAAAACCACACCTCTGATGATCAAGTCTAACATCACCAGTGATAAGTCATGTTGATAGGCTTATGCCCGTGTTATGATGTGATAAGAATGACATTTACCTCCATGGTCAGACTCTCAAAACCCCATAATCTCAGTTTAATCGTGAAAACAGCATCAAATAAGTCCAAATTGAGGATCTTTTACAAAGTACGTGATCGATACTTCTTAAAGTTGTCAAGGTCAACACAAACAGGGAAAGTCTGAGAAATTGTCGCAGCCAAGAGGAGCCTAAGGAAACATGACGACTAAGTGCCATGCAGTATCCTGGGTGAAATCCTGAAACAGAAAAAGGAGATTAGATTAAAAACTAAGGAAATCTGAATAAAGTATGGACTTCAGTTAATAATACTGTATCAAATATTAGTTTATTCATTGTGATGAATACACCATAGTAATGTAAAATGCTAATGAAAGGGAAAATAGGAACTCTGTACTATCTTTGCAACTTTCCTGTAAATCTAAAACTATTGTAAAACAGTTACTATAATGAAAAACAAAAACCAATAAACTTTGAGTATTGCATGTCCTATATACTATTTTCCTAAAGGTGAATTCCGACCAGGTCAGTCCTTCTTACCATATAAAAGCATTGGACTGTGTATGTGTTATGTGTGCATGTGTGTGAGAGTGTGTACATATGTTTAAATGGACAATCACTACACTTTGATTTTTTGTAAAAAAGTCGGCCTAGACATTGTGGTGGTTTCATTGGTGTACACATATGTCAAAATGTACCAAACTGGGGCCGGCGGAGTGGCGCATTGGTTAAGAGCTGGTTTTGGGATGCCAGCGGCCCCGGTTCGGATCCCACATATGAGGGCCAGTGACACTGCCCTCTACAGCTAAGATGGTGAACAACAGCTCCACCTGGAGCTGGGCTGTGTGAGCCCCGGCGACGGTGTTGGCTGCAGCCCCTGCTGCAGTCGCTGCCATAGGCTACAGTGAGTGGCCGGCAGCCAGTGTGAGCGGCCGGCAGCCGGAGTGAGCTGCCAGTAGCCACGGTGAGCGACCATCCAGAGGCCAGCGACCGATCTGCCTCATCTGGGAAGGGCGCAATGACGATACCAACATGGGCCAGTGAAGCAACGTCCTCCGTAACTAGACTGAAGAACAAAAAGACAGCAACTTGTCTGTTCCCCTTTTCCGATTCCCCAACGCTGTTCCCGTCTCCCAATTCTCCAATAAAATCTTTTAAAAAAAAAGTACCAAACTGTACACTTGGAACATGTTCAATTTATTGTTTGTCTGTTATACTTCAGTAGAGCTAAAAAAAAAAAAATTCATATAAAAAATTTTGATGCTGGGCCGGCCGAATGGCTCAGTGGTTAAATGCTGGCTTCGGAAGCCAGCGGCCCCGGTTTGGGTCCCACATATGAGGGCCAGTGACAGTGCCCTCAAAAAAAAAAAAAAAAAATTTCGATGCCGAAACAAGTAACCATGGGAGAGCCCAAACTCAATTACTTATGACCTCAGAATATTTCTTTGAAGGAAAAAAAATCAAACAAACAGACATTAGCATCTTATAATCTTTCTCAAGAAAACTGAATTGGCCATCTAAGAGGATAAGGCTCAATTCCGAATAAGAGGTTTCAGCAAGTCTCCATAATCTAATAAATTCAGCCACCAGAAGTATGATCCAGAGTCAGAAGATCTTTAATTCTCTGTGTCACTGAGAATCAGACTAGTGACAAAGAAGGACAGGATGAAGGGAATCATGCCAATGTTGGCCAAAGGCACTGGCTCCCTCTCCACAGCCCAAGCAACCCGACTTTGCCCAAATGCTCTGAAGGAGTGTCTTTCATGGTGAGTCTCTGTGGCTGGGAGGTGCCGGTGGGGGGGGGGGGGTTCTCCTGACTTTTCCCTGAGGCTTCTAGACCCTCATTGTCTACAGGCTTTATTTAAAAATCCCTTATCTTTGAGCTGCTACCATCCAGCTACCTCACCTCTTTTTGCCTTGACTTCCACAATCTATAACATCTACAGATGTGCTACAGATCATTTTCTGAGGACCTGGACATTCAATTTAGCGTTTTAATAATAATGCAAATGATAATACAAGTGATACCACTAATGGGTGCTAACCACATTGTTGATCAGTACATAAATTATTATGTATGAAATATATGTTAGGCTACAAAAACCCAGGACGTAGCTACTATCATCACCTTTGTTTCAGAGATGGTGAAATGGAGCTTTGCACCAGTAGGCTGGCAGTTGTATGTACCCTAGCAGTCATTGCCACATCCTGCCAGTCTGTTCCACTGAATACCCTCCCTCCACTCCACTTCAGCAGTCCACTCCTGGTCCTCATCCTAGAACTTGTATTCGCATATGGTCACTCCATTACCCACCCATTCATTCACAATTCACTGGTTCATTTATTGGTGTTTGCAATAAGTATCTGTTAAACACTTATAAAGTTCCAGGATAGGACAGGAGGTAGCAGGGGACACAAAGGAACAGAAGGCCTAGAATTTTTCTTCTCTCCACCAATGAAAATAACCTGCCATTCAGCCACTGTTGCTGCTCCCTCATTTCCACTAAGCCCTTTCCTCAACCTCCAACTCGGAGACTTGGTTTCAAAGGTGATACCTGAAACACCTGGGGTGGAGATAAAAAGCTGAGATTGAGTTAGAAATTTAAGGCCAACCAGTCCTTGTATGTGACTGAAACGTATCATCTCTTTTTGATATTTTAATAAAGTTGTCTAAATGAATACATTTATATTAAAAATTCAAATAATATCAAGTAAATAAAATAAAATGAAAGTCTGCCTTTATTTCCACTGAAATCTCACTCTTCTCCTTGGAGTTAAGAGTCTGGGCTTCCATTTTTCTTGCATGTACAAACATATGGGTCTTCTTTACACAAATCTCACTTGGAATTAACTAAGTACCAAAAAGCTTTCTCACTGAGTTGTTCCTTTATTTCTCTCTGTCTTTTACTAGACTTTCTAAGGTTCTATATCTTTTCCCTCCCTTAGCTATTTGAAAATTATATATTCATTTCTATTTATCTGATGTTATACTTACATTTTGACACCGATTTTTAAGCATATTTTATCCTATCAATGTTGAGAATTAATCAGCATCCATAACATCTATACTCAAGGTAGTACTGTTATTAAAACTTTGTCCCATGCCGTCTTTTAAAAATGTTTATAATGGAGAATTTCCAGTACAGACAAGAGTAGAACAAAGGGTATAATGAATTCCTCTGCACACCTCATCAGCTTAAACACGAAGAGCATGTATCAGCTCATGGTCAATCTTATTTCATCTATATCCCTATCCACTGCTCCTCCCATATTATTTTGAAGCATACCCCACATATCACATTATCTCATCTGTACATTTTTTCGTATCTATCTCAAAAAGGTATAAGGACTCCTTTTTTTTTTTTTTTAAGATTTTATTGGGGAATTGGTGGAGGGGAACAGCGTTGGGGAATCGGGGAAGGGGAACAGACAAGTTGCTGTCTTTTTGCTCTTCAGTTTTAGTTGCGGAGGATGTTGCTTCACTGTTGATATCATCATTGCGCTCTTCCCGGATGAGGCAGATCGGTCCCTGGCCTCTGGATGTCGCTCACCGCGGCTATTGGCAGCTCACACTGGCTGCCAGCCACTCACGCTGGCTGCGGGCCACTCACTGTAGCCTATGGCAGCCCACTGCAGCAGGGGCTGCAGCCCACACCATCACCGGGGCTCGCACAGCCCAGCTCCAGGTGGAGCTGTTGTTAGCTGTAGAGGGCAGTGTCACTGGCCCTCATGTGGGATCCGAACCGGGGCCGCTGGCATCCCAAAACCAGCGCTTAACCAATGCGCCACTCGGCCGGCCCTAAGGACTCCTTTTATATATATACCTGCAATATCAGTATCACACCTAAAATAGATTAATAATATCCTCGGGCCGGCGGAGTGGCGCGATGGTTAAGCGCTGGCTTGGGAAGCCGGCAGCCCCAGTTTGGGTCACACATATGAGGGCCAGTGACATTGCCTTCAAAAAAAAAAAAAAAAAATTCTCAAACATCTCACAAATATCCAGAATTCCAATTGTCTCAGAAATGTCATTAATTTTTTCTTTTTCCTGCAGCTTGTTTGAATTGGAATTAAATTGAAGTCCACATTTTAAGCATTACAGTTTGTTGATATATTGTTACAATCTCTTTCAACCTATAGGTTTCCCTTTCATCTTTTTTTCTCCTTACAATAATTTGTTGGAAAAAAAAGAAAAAGGTTGTTTGCCCTATAGTTCCCCAAGTCTGGATGGGAAACTGACTGCTTCCGATGGGTGTTAACAAGTTCTTCCATTTTCTGTGGGTAGTTAGTTAGCTCTATCGGCTTGATTGGATTCAGGCTCGATACTTTTGGCAAGAATACTTGCTAGATGGTGGTGTGTGCTTCCATCAGGAGTTACATGACATCTGGTTGTCTTTCTTTTTGTCATATTAATAGCTAACAATGCTCCTAAATCCAAAATTGTGACATTCTAAATCCGTTATTCTTCATTTATTAGCTGGAATAGTTCTATAAAAGTAAACTTCTTGTCTGTTGCTTTATCTGGTGGGACAGTGAGTAAAGAGAAGGCAGGATAAATACTTAATTCTTTCCTTTTATTTACCGTTTTCAAAATAATGGCTTGGTTTCCCAGTGTCCTACAATGGTGACCAATTAGATTTACTTTTGTTGTCATTGCTGGTTTAATATTATTATACACTCCTGCATGTACAGACATTTGATGTGCTTCAACCCACTGTTGTCACCATCCTCAGCCACGCTCAACTTGTCCAATCTTTGGCCAGTTAGAACCTCGTCAGATTTGCTCCTGAGTACTGGCTGGGTTAAGACCAGATGTCACAACACCATATTTTAGTGGTTAGTCTCTGATAAATATACAAGTTGAAAATCCACATGGAATGATTTTGCCCTGTTAAATGATTTTATTTGCACAAGCCTTGGAGAATGGGAAGCTTCTCAACTTGGCGAGAGGATTACATAAGTAGAGAGCAGACCATATTCCTCTGTAGAGGGCACACACCCTTGATTAATATTACAAGGCAATGAGGTTTACCCTTCCTTTTAGGCTCAGACACTTCCTCTGATTCAAGCAAAAACACCTGGCAGTGAGCTTGGCAGTCACATATTCATCCATCTTTCAGTGTTCATTCTTTGCACCGAAACATGTAGGGTCTCTGGTATGAGCTTTTATTATTTATTTCCCCCAAACTCTTTCTTATTGATATATAATTTACATACAATAAAATTCACAGGTTTAATTGTATAAGTTGATGGGTTTTGACAATTGCATATCCCATATATCTATCATCCGAACAAGAAATAGAATGTTTCCATCCCCAAGAAAATTTCTCATGTCTCCTTCTAGGCAATCCCACCCACCCACTCAGACATAATCACTGGTTTATTTTCTATCACTGTAGATGAGATCTGTTTCATTCGGACTTCGTATAAATGGAATCAACCAGAATAAACTCTTCAGTGTCTGGATTCTTTTTCACAGTATAGTAATGTTGAGATTTATCTACATTGTATCAGTAGTTCATTTTTAAGGCAGAGTAGGACACTGTAATTTGTTAATCCTTTAATAGGTGAACATCTGGGTTGTTTCCAGTGTTTGACTATGAATAAAGCAACAGTAAACATTCATGTACTAGTCTTTTTTTGGATATGTTTTCATTCCACCTGGTTTGGAATTAGAGTTGTGTTGTAAGTATTTATATATGCTTAAATTTAGGAGACAGTACCAAACAGATTTACAAAGTGATTGTACCATCTTACATGTCTACCCACAATATTCCAGTTGCTCCACATCCTTTTGGATTCCATCCATTGAATCTCATTGCAATTTTAATCTGGATTTCCTTAATGATTAATGACGTTGAATACATTTTCACGCACTGATTGGTTAATCTATATCTGCTGTTGTGAGGTGTCTGTTAAAGCCTTTTGGTCCCTTGTTATTGGGTTATCTTTTTATCATTGATTTGTAGGGATTCTTTCTATATTCTGCGTATAAGTCCTTCATTGGCAATATGGATCATGAATATTTCCTCCTAATCCATGACTTGTCATTTCATTTGCTTAGAGTTTAATTTTATTTCTCACTTTATTTCTACACTGTGGGGATCTTCCCTCAGTTGCTAGCCTAAGCTCAAAATAGAACATAGCATTTATTGAGCACCCATTGTGGGTCCTTTACTGTACTGAGCTCTCTATGCCCACTGACCTCCCTGCTTACTCCCCACAATTCTGGGAGGCAAATAACATCTACCAAGTTGAATCACTGGAGAAACAAGTCAAGCAGCCTTCCAATATTGCTGAGCCAGTAAGTAGTGGCAGGGAGGCCTTGAAACAATGGTGTTCACTACGGGTTACACATTTGAGTTACCAGGTGGAGGTCAAGTGAAAATTACTGATGCCCAAACCCCAACCTCAGAGATTTTGATTTGGTCTGGGGACGAGTTCAGGCATGGGTATTTTAAAAAAGCTCCCCAAGTGATTCTGCTTTTCAGAACCTCTGAATGGGCTCTGTGATTCCTGCTGCTACTCAGAATTGGGCTGCTGAAGATTTCCATGCCTGCCAGTGCAGAAAGAGTTAAGCGACAGGCCATCTGTCCCAGGGGGGGCCATCTCTCTGCTTCATTTACTGGTTGTGCAAAGAGAACGCATGCCTGGCTGAGGCAGTTTTCACTGCAGACTGGAGGTGATTTGGATTTTAATTTAAGGAGCTCTTTAAAACCTGCTCTCTCCTCCACCCCCTTCTCCCTAGGAGACTATACATCCAGATGTCAGTGCATAAAACTGGGTCCAATTTGGAAGGCTGCAGCAATCTAGAGAGCCATCCAAGCTGTCCTTGCAGACAGGCAGTCACAACTGGAAATGACGATTGCATAGGGGTGTCGTATGCAAATCACCTCTCTTGCTGACAATTTTCAACTTGCTGTCATTTAATGAGGCTTTCCCATCCTCCAAGGAAAGCTGGTACCTAGTGGGGGAGGAGTCCTGCTTTTCTTGTCAGTATCCCGCTGATGCTGCTGTGGCCTTCAGAAGCTGAGCTGGGCTTTCTGAAAAGCAGACATCTCTATCAAGTGGGAAAGGAGAGAGCCCAGGAGAAATAGATTTCTCTAAAATAAGACCCTTCTTGATGTTTCTCTCTGGGATGTTTACAGCCCAGAAAATCCTTATTTGTTCTGGAATCAGAATCCTGGTGTCACTCAACTGAGGGCAAAGGAGAGAAGGAATTTAATGCAATTCTTCTCCGGGGTTTTGAAAATTACCATCATAACTTGGGTGTCAGAAAATCACACAGAGTGTGTAAAACAATATTGGATATTTGTTCCCAGCCAACAAGCTTTTACAGAGAGAATACATAAGACCTGCTGAGGGGAAACAAAATGATCCACGTCAGGACAGGCTCTCTCCCCAGAAAGCTCAGGAGCCATGCTTTGCAAAACAAGGGCTCCTAAGTTTCAGGAAAGCTTAGGAAACTAGAGCCATGGGCCACCTCAGGTGGTGACTGATGCCTGAAGCATGACATCTATTGGACAACATGGTTTTCAAAGTGTGGTCCCAGGGCCAACAGCTTTGCATTCACGGGTCCCCGGTCAGACCTACTGAGTCAGAAACTCTGGGGGCGGGGCCTCCAGTGATTCTGATGCACCCTCAAGTTTGAGAACCCTTCATCTAGTGCACCCTCCAGAGTCATTCTTGGAAAACGTGAGCCCTCCTGAAGGCAGGGGGCAGGGGAGCTCTTTTCAGACATTTCCTCCCTGGTAAAAATTAGGGTGGGCGTGGAGTTGGATGGGTAATGGTGAGGACGCCACCCCAGACGCAGAGCGGCTGAGGAGGCAGAGGGACAGTTTGCTTGCCTGTACACTGCAGCCTCAGCAGCTGGGCCATTTTCCTGCAGACTTACCCTGTGGAAGGAGGATTCATTCCCGCGATATCAAAGCCCCTACATGAGTAGGATCCCGCCTTGTTTGAGGGGCACAAGGTCTGCAGATATTTCTGGAAGGCCCCCGGATAGGTTGGAATTAGGCAGGTGGGACGGTGGAAGGAGGCCCTCAGGAAAGTGTCACCAGCCCACAGACAAAGGGGCCTCCCCCTGGCCCACCCAGGGCAGGCTGTAGATCAGCCCTAACCAGTCGCTGCCTACAACCTGTGCAACTGGACATGGCGGGCCTGCTTGCAAAACAAGAGCTTAACCCAACAGGAGTTTCATGCTCAGAACAAAGAAGAGACAAGAAGGAGTACACCAGGGTTGAGGGGTGGGGGTGGGGGGTGGGGGGAAGAAGTGGATGAAAGGGAAGATCAGCCCCAGAACAGGTTTAAGGGTACCTGGGATTCGTTTTAATCAGGTATGGTAAGATAAGCAGACAAGGAAATGACCTTCATGAAGAAAGAAGTTTATATACTCAGTTTCCTAGGAACAGGAGACATGCTACAAAAGGGGGCTGGGGGCGGAGGGGCCAGACCCAGAAACACTGGAGCACAGGAGGCAGGAGGAGTGAGGAGAAAGCGTGGACAAGAGCCTTTATTGTGCTTTCCGTGAGAAGGACCAGGTGAGGGAGGGTGAGCAAGCTCAGGATTGGCTAGTTTGAATCATAGCCGTGGGCTCTGGGCTCAGGGCTGTCTCTCATTGGCTGGTCCCTGGCCCTGGGGTGACTGGGACAGAGGGATAGTGGCCCAGACTGTGAGAACGCTATAGAGGTGTTTGGGGAGCAGTTCCTAAATCTGTTGGTTTGTATATGAAAAACACTCTTGCAGGCAAGTTGTTTGCTATCTCCAGGAACTGGGAGGGGCAGTCCCTCCAGGGTCAAAGCATTAGAAGACAAAAAATAAAAGACATGGCTAATACACAGCAAAAATTAAGTAAGATCCTAAAAGCTGACCTCCTTAGCAAAGCCTACCACTTTGTTACCTCCTTTTTACCTGTGCTGTCAGGCACAGGAGTCCCTCGCTACATGTGGCTATTGAGCACTGGAATTGGGGCCAGTGTGACTGACAACTGAATTTTACATTTTTTAAAATTTATTTATCATTTTATTTATTTATTTTTAAATTTTATTGGGGAGCAGCCATGGTCATTGGTTGCATATTGTTTTTATGCTACAGTGGCATAGTTGACTCTTTTAGGGAGGGTGCAGCTCACCGTGGCCCATGTGGGGATCGAACCAGCAACCCTGGTGTTATCAGCACAATGCTCTACCAACTGAGCTAACCAGTCACCCCTTATTTACTTTTAATTAATTAAGCAGATATTAAAAACAGAAGCAGTGTAGTCTTTCATTAAACAGACTTAGTAAGAGTGTAAAATATCTCACTAATTATCTTTCTATTGATTACATGTTAAAATTAAAATATTTTGGATACACTGAGTTAAATAAAATCTATTAAAATTAATTCCACCTGTCTTGTTACGTTGTCTAAATGCAGCTACTAGGAAATTTTAAATTACAGATGTGGCTTGCATTATATTTTCATTGGACAGTGCTGGCCTACACACTGAGTGATTGGAAGTAAAAATCCTAAAACAACAATAAAATAATGGTTTGCCCTGAGAAGCGGATGCTAAGAAAGCAAACTCAGTGCGTGCCTTCCCCTTGCTGGGCTTGGCATATGCTCATCGGGATCTAGGAGAAAGCAGTGGCACAGGCAGATGTTGTTGCCATGGCTAAAAAATATTCATGCTCAAGCAATTTCTTGAGAGAGAAATCTACCTTAGTTCTTGCAGCTGAGCAATGGCCACGAGGCCCAGAAGCAATGTGCATTTCCTGGCTGCCGCAGTCCATGAGGACTGCCAAAACCTGCCCCAGAAGCCCCACTCCTCTTCCCTGCCCCAGACTGACCACTCCCTGGATGGCCAGGTTTGGCAGAGACAGGGGACAGCAGATAAGGGCAAGTGAAGGAACAGACTGAGGATTTTGAAAGGCCTAGCGCCCACTGTGCTGAGTATCCACTACCATGCAGCCCTGTCTCCCCTGGGTGTTCTTGTCTGGCTGCCAGCTGTGGAAATATGTGTGATTCACAGACATCTTCAAGGTTATACTTTTGGGCATTGTGGTTATAAATTAGTACAAGAGGTTTCTTGGCACTGGATCCAGGAGTCCTGGCCCTGTGTCAACTGCAAGAAAGCTTCTCAGCTAATTGGGAGTGGAGGCTGGAGGTGTAAGGGTTCCTGAGCCAAGCAGAGGCAAAGCTGCTACCAGGCTTACTAACAGGGCAGGGGTAGGGCCATGTATGGAAGGGTGGCCAAGGAACTCCAGAAGACAAGGTACCACAGTCGGCAGCCCTGTGAACTCACACACTTTTGACAAGGGGGCGAGGAGCACTGGCCTCCATGCTAATGCCGTCTGAAATCCTGGTGGGTGAGACCCTTTAGTGAAGGGCTCTCTGAAGGCAGGAAAGAATCTCTGGATAGTCCAGAAAAGGGCTATCTTGAAAAAGGGAACAACTTTCTCCTTCCCACTGGTAGAAGCAATCCAGGTCCTTCAGTCCAACAAGTTATGTTTTTGTGCCTAATACGTGCCAGGTACCAGAATAGGTCAACCCATAGAGTCAGAAAATAGATTGCTGGTTGCCAGAGCCTGGAGGGAGAAGGAAATGATGAGTAACTGCTTAAGGGTTCCGAGGTTTCCTTTTTGGGGTGTTGAAATGTTTCGGCACTAGGTAGGTGTGGTAGTTGCACAACACTGAATTGTGTGCTAAATATCACTAAAACGTTCACATTAAAATGGTTAATTTTATGTTACGTGAATGTCATCTCAAAAAAAAAGTATCTAGGGCCGGCCGAGTGGCGCATTGGTTAAGCACTGGTTTTGGGATGCCAGCGGCCCCAGTTCGGATCCCACATGAGGGCCAGTGACACTGCCCACTACAGCTAACAACAGCTCCACCTGGAGCTGGGCTATGCGAGCCCCGGTGATGGTGTGGGCTGCAGCCCCTGCTGCAGTGGGCTGCCATAGGCTACAGTGAGTGGCCCGCAGCCAGCGTGAGCAGCTGGCAGCCAGCGCAAGCTGCCAATAGTCGCGGTGAGTGACATCCAGAGGCCAGCGACCGATCTGCCTCATCCGGGAAGAGCGCAATGACGATACCAACAGTGAAGCAACATCCTCCGCAACTAAACTGAAGAACAAAAAGACAGCAACTTGTCTGTTCCCCTTCCCCGATTCCCCAACGCTGTTCCCCTCCACCAATTCCCCAATAAAATCTTTAAAAAAAAAAAAAAAAGTATCTATAAAATTCAAACATAAAGAAAGAAAAAGTCCCTGCCTTAATATTAGGAGGGATAGAATTTAGACCAAAAATCACTAAATATGACAAAAAAGGGCATTCTAAATAAGATGATTTAAAGTTGATATCGAAAATAAAATAGAAAAAAATAGGCACAATAACTAAAAAAAAAAAAAAGAAGAGCAGTGATGGGAGACTATCTCTTTCAGATATTTAAAACACATGAAGCCCAAGTATTAAAACAGTAAGATATTGGCACATAAATAGATAACACCAATAGCACAGAAAATAAAACCAGAAATAGATGCAAATATATGTATGTAAGAATTTAGAATATGATAAAGGCAGGATATCATCAATAAAGAAAAAATGGACTAACAAAAATTTAATATAATTCTGGATAAAGCTGAACCCATACCTCATAGCATTTGCCAGGAAAGATTGCAACAGATCAATATTTACATACAAAAAAATTAAATGATACAAGTTTGAGAAGATAACAAGGAGGTAAACTCTTTATAACTTTTGACTGGGGAAAACCTTTCTAACCAATAACCAAAGACATTAAATATTGATATATTTGACTACATAAATAAAAAAATCAAAACTTGTATGATAAAAAAATATATTAAGCAAAGTCATAAGACATATACTTGTAACTCCTATGGTAAAGTGTCAATTTTTCTCTTTTATAAAGTATTCCCAGAAATTGAGAAAAGGATGAATAATCTAATAAAAATATTGGTTAAGGGACATAAAAGTGGCCCATAAATACTATATGAAAAGATACTCAGTCTCTTTCATTAAAAGATAATTCTAAATTAAACCTACACTGAAATGCCATTTTCATTTCACAAACTGACAAAAATCCCAAAGTTAAAAAACACCCTCTGTTGATAAGGCTGGGTAGGAATGGACACTCAGATACTAATGGTGAGAGTGCAAAATCCCACAACTTTCTATTTCTGGTTTTATTTTCTGTGCTAGTGGTGTTATCTATTTATGTGCCAATATCTTACTGTTTTAATACTTGGGCTTCATGTGTTTTAAATATCTGAAAGAGATAGTCTCCCATCACTGCTCTTTTTTTTTTTTTAGTTATTGTGCCTATTTTTTTCTATTTTATTTTCGATATCAACTTTAAATCATCTTATTTAGAATACCTACTCAAATTTCAAATATCCCCTAACTCACTCATCCCATTTTGGGAATCTATTTCACAGATATACCTGCATACATAGGAAGTAACATACATATCACTCAAAGGACCACTGGCCAAATCTGACCTGCTACCCATATCTTATATGGCCTTGTAAGCTCAGAATAATTTTTACATTTTTAAGTGGTTGAAAAAAAATCCAAATAAAAATATTTTATGACATATGAAAATTATATAAAATTTACATTTCAGTATCCACACAGTTTTGAATTTCATCAGTAAAAAATTTGTGGAAATTTGTTTTCTCTTCCATTAAATAAGTATCGACATAATAACCTTAAATTTTCCTACTGGCTCAAAAAGCCTAAAATACATATTTGCTATGTAGCCTTTTACAGAAAAAACTTGCCATCATCTACATTACAGCATTGTTTACAGAAACCAAAGATTGGAAATAACCCCAAGGCTTGGCAATGTGGACATAATCAATAGTGTATTCCCAAAAGAGAATTCTATGTATCTATAAAAAAATAAAAACATTCTCATTACACTAATAAAGATTTCTTAGACTTTTAAATGAAAAGAAGTACAAAATAATGTATGTAGTTTGCTTCATTTTGTGCAAGAAAGGAGGAAATAAGAATATGAGGGATAATTATTATTGTTATTATATTTGCATTGAGAAACACTATAAGGACAAACCAGAAACTAATAAATGTGGAAATATGGTATCTGTAGAGATGGATGGGAACAGCTGTGGGGGACGTCTTAGTGCAATGTTTTAAATGCTCAATCTCTACTTAGAAACACTGGTATATTTACTGAATGAAAGAGTGAATGAATGAATGCAGACATATTTTACATACCCTTCAAGAGTAGAGCCTGGACTGATGGGTAGGAATTAGATGAAGGCCATAGCTCAGCATCAGGAAGAGTTTTCTAATAAAGCAGTCAGAGCTGGAACAGGCTGCGGTGGGAGGTGGAAGAACCCAAGGGATCTTGGTGTCCTAAACCTGGGGATATGGGGGACGTGGGAAGAGAGCAGGATTCAAAAGCAGAGTCCTAGGACTTATTGTAGAATGAATCAGAATTTCTGGAGGAATAGTCCAGAAATGTGGGGTTTTGTTGTTTTAAAGGTTCTCAGGAAATCCCTGTGTAATCAGTCTAGCACCATTCATCTACTTACTTATTCAGGAACTTTTTACTTAGCCCCTATTTCCATTCCTGGCTGCCTGGGAGGTAATGAGGACAGAGACAGGAATAAGACAGGCATTGTTCCAGCTCTAATAAGACTGGCAGTCCAGGAGGAGAAACAGGTAACAAACAAATAAATGGACAAATGCGCTGATAATTTCAGGTAGCAATATATGCTCTGATAAAAGCAAAACAGGGTGAAGTGATTGTTTAACTGCAGAATTTAGAAAAGGTGGTTGGGGAAGCGCCCCCAGGAGGGATATCCGCTGGGAACTGTATAAGGAGGAGCTGATGTGAAGAAAGGGTGTCCCAGAGGGAGCAGAGCACAGAGGCTCTGTGGGGAGAGCTTGATGGGTATCCGGCAGACCAGGAAGGCCACTGGGAGCACAGGAGAGGACAGGGATGAACCAGGTGTAAGAGGTGGGCAGGGAGCAGGTCAAGGGCTGTGTAGCTGGGTTTTTTATTTTAAGAGTAACGTGCAGCCCTGGAGTTTGGGAACCATGTGAGGGTGCTTCCAACATCCTATCTGGCAGATGCAAGAATTGAACCAAGACCCTGGTCAGCTCTGCCAATCCTCCCCATTGGTGGTGGTACATGTGTGTATATCTTTCTTCCCAGGGGGCTGAGACTTAACATTTTATATTCCTAACAGTGCCCAAGGGTGTCTTAAACAAAGCGAGTGGTCAATAGTTGCATAAAATGATAAAGTCAGATATTCTGAAAAATTAGTAAATAAAATCCAAAGGCATCTTATCTAGATTTCCATGCAATCTCTATAGACTTCTTGAGCCGGAGTCATTAGCAGGAGTTTGCTACCCCAATTACTAATTTACCACCTTCCAGTGAAATTGCTAGTTTTAAAGATACATCTAATATAAATACTTGCAAAGTTGGCTTGCAATTAAAAACACTGTTTAATGAATTTCTTCTGACATGTACTAATCTTTTTTTTTAAAAAAAGATTATATTGGGGAATTGGGGGAGGGGAACAGCGTTGGGAAATCGGGGAAGGGGAACAGACAAGTTGCTGTCTTTTTGTTCTTCAGTGTAGTTGCGGAGGACGTTGCTTCACTGGCCCATGTTGGTATCGTCATTGCCTTCTTCCCGGATGAGGCAGATTGGTCGCCGGCCTCTGGATGGCAGTGAGCTCTTGGCAGCTCACTCAGGCTGCCGGCTGCTCACACTGGCTGCCGGCCACTCACTGTAGCCTATGGCAGCCCACTGCAGCAGGGGCTGCAGACATGCCATCCAGGGGACTCACAGCAGCCCAGCTCCAGGTGGAGCTGTTGTTCACCATCTTAGCTGTAGAGGGTTGTGTCACTGGCCCTCATATGTGGGATCCGAACTGGGGCTGCTGGCGTCCCAAGCCAGCTCTTAACCAATGCGCCACTCGGCTGGCCCCCTGTGTGATTTAACATTCCTGACCTTGGTCCAACAAATAGATTATTTAAGTGGGTTTTAGTTCTTAGTTATAAGTTCTAAGTTTGAAAGTGTCGGGAGGCCTGCCGAGTGGATCAGCTGGTTAAGAGCTCGCTCAAGAGTGTGAGCTCTGAGCAACAGGTTCGCAGGTTCAGATCCCACATGAGGGCCAGTGACGCTGTGCCCTCTATAGCTAAGATGGTGAACAACAGCTCCACCTAAAGCTGGGCAACGGCGTAAGCTGTAGTAGGGCTGGTGGGTAGCGAGCGTGTACTTTTGTGAGCTGCCCTGAGCCGCCGTGTAATGGCCGGCGAGTGACAGCCTCAGCCGGAAAGAATGCAATTGATAATACCAACATGGGCCAGTGAAGTGACGTCCTCCGCAACTAGACTGAAGAACAAAAGGACAGCAACTTGTCTGTTCCCCTTCCCCAATTCCCCAATAAAATCTTTAAAAAAAAAAAAAAAGATGAGAAGTGAAATTTTCTCAGCAGTAAAAGAGCCAAGTTTCTTTAAAAAAAAAAAAAAGAAAAAGAAAAAGAAATCACACAGGAATTGGGAACCTTTTTGGGTTAGTCCCAGACAGGGCACCGTCTGGTTCTGTGACTCCGGACAACCTTCTTCATCTCCCTCGATCCTAGTTTCTTTATACGTAAACTGAGAGAGGTGGACGAGATCATCAGCAGGGCTCCTTTTTGGTTATAAAATGTCTACGCAATTTATTCCCAAAACAAAATGGAAAAAGGCAATGCCTTTGAGTGAAGGGTTGTTCCTCATTCATAAACATGGAAACACATTTTACCTGCGGTGATGGAGGTTGGGGAGAACAGCATTTTCTAAAGCAACTGGACAGATTTACAGATGAAAATTAAATCCCAAGTCAAGCCACATCTGGAAAAAAACTGGTGGGTACATATATGACTTGCATTTTTGGCAAACATCTGATGTGGCTATGGTATGAACCAACATCTTCCTTCCACATTAGCTTAAGTGGGAAGCTTTGCGAATTCACTACATTCCTGATAAGTGTGAACTCTAATTTTTGGACAAAAATACACCCAAAAAGCATAATGCATAGGAAAACTATTGATTAGTCTAGCCACAAGCCCCAGACTTGAGTCTTACAGCCATCATTGATGAAGAAGTCTCTGGCTCCCCAGCACAATGACAAAACCAGCAGCTAGCCAATCTGCTCCCAGGCTTTCTTATACTTGAGCACAACTGCTAATTCTGTATACATGTAAGCAGAAAAATAGCTTTTGGGAACCTTAAAATGAAGCCTATTTTCTGCCACTATCCACCCACAACCATCTGCTACACTATGGATGAAAGATGATGGCAACCTCCAAAGAAAGCTTCACCAGGAAAATGAAGTTTCTGAAGCTACAGGTCAATCATTTTAAACATAAACTATTTTAGATTTCAAGTTGGTTTGGTTAATAAGCCCAAAAGAAATGAAACTATGTTTAGTGATTACCATGTTTTGGGTTAAAATAACAAAGTAAAAAATAAAAAGGAACTCCCTTGACTCTGATAGCACTAGTTATTTGTTCACTTCTTTAACAAATATTTCAGCAACTACCGTGTGCCAGGCTCTGTGTTGAGTGCAAGACAGGCAACAGAAAAGTCCCTGCCATTGAGGCTCATGAGGCCAACCAAGTAAGGGACTAATAAACAAAAAATTAAAATGATTTCCTTCGTATGACTCACGGAGAAGGAGCTAGGACAGAGAATGACAGAGAAGGAAAGCCAGAGAGCACCTCTCTGAAGACAGGACCCTCCAGGCCTAAAAGATGAGGAGTTAACAGGCAGAGAGAGTATTCTAGGCAATGGGTGTCCATGGACAACGGCTCTGAGGCAGGAAATCATTTGTGAAAGTCAGGACCCAGGTCCCCAGGGCAGCTTGAGTGTGGTGAGGTGAGGAAGGAATACAGAATGAGTTTGGAGAGGAAGGCAGCGCAGGCCACAGATCTTGCAGTCATTTGGATTTTAAGGGTAATGGGGAAGCAATGGGAGGGGTTGTAGTAGACAACTGAGGTAATCTGATTTTTAAGGGGTATTTGCTACCATGTGAATTGACAGGAAATGGGGAAGAATGGAAGTGAGAAGTGTCATGAGGCTGCTGCAGTAGAAGAGATGGCAGTGGTCTGAACAAGGAGAAAGCCAGATGGACCCAATGTGTATTTTGGAGCTCATGTCAAAAGACTTGATGATGGACTGTAACGGGTGGGGGTGGGAGTGAAGCAAGGGAGGACTCAAGCTGACTCTTAGGTGCACGAAGTTGCCATATCTGAGATGGTAAAGACTGGGGCGAGGGGTGATGGGACGAAGAGGTGGTGGTGACAGGCTTGGGAGCATGTAGGCAAGAGATTGTTTGCACCTGGTAAGTATGAGCATGTCTGAGACTTTCAAGGGTTGGTGTCAACAAAGCATTGGGTCAAGAAGAATGGAATTCAGAGCAGAATTTTGGGCTAAAGATGTAAATTTGAAGGCAACAGGGTAAAGTTAGCATTCAAATCCATGGCTGGATATAGAGGCACAGAGGTCCACGGAAAGAGAAGCCCCAACATGCTGTGTAAACGTCAGGCAAGTCAAATCCTCCTAGAGCAGCTTAAGGACAGTAACTTTGTTCTTGCAGTCACATACCACAGTAATAAATATACAGTTGGAAAGAGTATACTGCTGTGGTCTAGAGCCTGAAGGCCTCTGACACTGGTGATGAATGAGTGTTTGAGAAGTGGTGATTAGACAATCAGGGGGGACCAATTCTGTCTCTGAGTACGTTGATGTTCTGGGGATGATTTGGGAACTTAGCTTGAAATGGGAAGGTGCTGAGGTATGTTTATGAATTGCTGCAGAGAATTTAAGTTAACCACAATTTTCATCCGTGATGAACTGCAAGACAATATTCTTTTGAAAGCATCTGATCTCAAAACCTCCAAAGAGCAGGGAAAAGCATTTGTTATAAGGCATTCTTAATAATCAGCACTATTTCTAGTGGCCATGGAGCTTGCTCAGTGAGAGGCGTTCTCTATATTCCCTTGGAGTTAATGGAACTGGGGAAATAATTTAATTATTTTACAGCTAAGGAAATAGAGCTTTACAGTCAAGTTGGTCCACTGTCACAACCAGTAAACAGAAATTTTAGACTAATCATTCCCAACCTTAGTTGCAATCAACAAACACCATCTGATGAGCTTACAAACAAAAATCCAATCAACCAACCAATCATACCAACAAAAAACTGGTATCCTGATCTACTTTTGGAGGTTCAGCCAGCCTGGGATGAGACTCACACTTTGGTACTTTTACAAGCTCTCCTAGGATGACGGAAGTATTGGATAGGACTGGAATTCAGGCTTTCTGTCCTCACCCATCTAAACCACTCTCTCCACCCACTTGCACTCTGCCCCTGCAGTTCTCCCAGAGGGAATTCAAAGCCCTAGAATTACCACATCCTCCTCCCCTGCCATCCGCCCCACTCCCCCTGGCCACATATTGGGTTGTCAGAAAAGTCATGACGTATTTTTTGGTTTTTGTTGCAAAAATGCGCCATGACTTTTCCGACAACCCAACAGATGCAGAGGTCCTGCTGTTCAGTTTTCTTCCTGGTCTCCTCTCTCTAGCTGACCTCCTCCATTCGTTTCCACAAGGCTTTTGTGTTGATGATGGGCAGGCTTATTTCCAGACTGACCCTGACCTGCGGATGGTCCGAGGCTGTGGAATTTATAATTTACAGAATAGCAGTGTTTGTACTAGAGAATACCTTCAACTGTTTCTTTACAATGGCAGTGGGATGGAGTTAAACCAATTACATAGATGTGGCAGACATCCTGGGGTGGCCCTGTAATTCCTGTCTCCTAGTATCTGTGTCTGTCACTCTGTGTGGCTTACTTTTAATCAAATGTGGCAAAAATGAAAGGATTTCACAGGTGCGATTAAGGCCTTTAATCAGTTGATTTAGTCAAAGTAGATCAGGCTGCATGGCCCTCACCTAATCAGATGAGCCCTTTGGAGGCCGACTTTCCCTGAAGCAAGGCCTCATACTGCATCAATCTTTGAAGGAGCACACTGCTGTGAATCTATAGCCCTAAGGAGGTCAGGTCTGTCTACAACCTGCAGGAGCTGGAAGTGAATCCTTTCTTGAGCCTCAGATGAGAACAGAGAGCAGCTGCCACCCTGATTTCAGCCCTGTGCTAGACTCCTAACCCAGATTATGTGTTATTTGTAACAATTTATTACTCAGCAGTCGATAACTACGAATATCTCATGCTGAAAGCTGAAACCCTGCATCTTGGCATTCCCTATGTGGTCTCACTGACGAAAACCTACTTATGGACGTGAGAAGAGCACGGAAGAGACAGGCATTGGTAATGGGAGCTGTGTGCCCATGACCCACAGTGGCCCTGGGGCTGCACAGAGGAAGAACAGTGGTCTATACACTAACGATAAAGGTTTGCAACACTGGCAGAGGGAAAACGTCATTGCTCTAGAACAGGGGTCGGCGGCTCGCGAACCACATGCAGCTCTTTGGGTACGTTCCACCTCAAAGGTTTGCCGACCCCTGGAAGAGCCAATCCTGTCCCTCACAACAATTTAAAAATTATTCGAGAGCCATAAATATATTGTTACAAATATGGAAAATTTAAAGTAACATTATAAATGAAACTATGATCGTTTTATTTTCATTTTCAATTTTACTTCAGAGCCACATGTACGTACCCAAAGAGCTGCATGTGGCTTGTGAGCCAGTTTGCTGACCACTGGCGGCTCTTCCGTCTCAAGGTTGCTGACCCCTGCTCTAGAATGTGCTGTTGATTAGATCAATAGCTTGCACACAAAAGGTGAAATAATTTTCTTTTTGTGATCGGAGGCAGTCTCTTTTGTTCTAGCAGCAAAAGCTAACGGCAGAATCCTGGGCTTTCCTTAGGATACCAGGTGTTCACTATGAGGCAATGTTAATGTTCAGAGATATTTTATCATCTTCTTGGCCTGCAACGATACTTTAAATCAGTCGGCCTGAGTAGGGGTCTTGTTCAAATATACAACCATATGACAAGGGAGATTTCATGCAAATAACAAAACATCTTTAAGTACACAGAGAGCCCTTAATTTTGATATGACAATAAAGACCCCATTTCAAGACAGTCCAAGCCTAAAATTCTGTATCACGTAAATCTTTGCTGGAGAAATATGCAGCCTAGAGTCAATTCCCTCTTCCTTATGTTAAAATCTAAACTTTTGCCATAAGCCACAGCCAAAATGCTAAGGCCCATATGTTTGAAATAAGAAACAGTCCTCCTTCAGACCACAGGAAAAGGAAAAGGCTGGCGTTGATAGAAAGGTCTGATTTGTTTTGAATGGTGCTAGTAAGCCAACAGGTACTGACAATAGCAGAGAAGGTGATTTTTCCGGAAAGCAAGGGAGCCTCCAGGGAAGGTGGGGGTGGGGGGGTGGGAAGGAGGGATTTGATTTCTGTAGCAACAGAGCTGGCAGAGATGTTGGAAGTTATCTAATTCCTCCCATTTGTTCTATGACACAAGTTCAGAGATATGAAGATGATAAAATCACCAGCCAATTAAAAAGCACAGAAAATATTAAAATCTGGCTCAACAATTCTCTGATATTCTACTGCACTGTGCTGTCTTATTTTTCCCCACTGATGCCTCCTCTGAAAAGTATAATTCTGTGCCCTTTTAAGACTTGTGGTCACTGAAGTTGGTTAAGGATTATTAGTTTGGCACAAGCTCTGCTGAGTTACACACCTCCACCAGGCTTGTAGGGAGTTTCAGGAACTTGCTTATCTTACAGACGGGAAAACCAAGGTTCAGACAGGGCTGACCCACCAGGTTCTGGCCCACACCCAGTTGCCAATGCCTCGTGCTGATGGAGAGCTTTCACACTTACCGGCCAGGTCAGAGATTGGTTTGGGTTTGCTTGGTGGATGGCTAAAACCACAGTTGGATCTAATGCACTCTGAGAAGCAAAAAACAAATATTAATTGTCCAGTGGTGTAAGAGTAGGGAGGTTGTTTTCTAAATGAAATTTAAAACTCTGCTATAGAGGCTGCCAATTAGTGGACTGAGAAATATAGTAAGTACTTCTCTGAAGAGCACTTCTTTCACATTATAGATGGACGCAGTGTTTGAAGAGTGCTAAGTTTAATTCCTGGCTTAGTTAACTTACCAGCTGTGTGACACAGGGCATGTTATCTAACTTCTCTAAATTTAATTTTCCTGATGTGCAAAATGGGGAAAATAATAGTACTTCACACAACTGTTGTTAGGACTAAATGAAAAAGTCACTGAGAACTTCGCATGCTCCATGACACTAGATTATTATGCTGTGGTTAATGGTTAAAAACATCTCTTGTCTCACAGGATATTCACGATTACTTGAGAAACCCTTAATCTTCTGAAATTTAACTTGCCAAGTCAGCCAAGGGACAACAAAACATCTCAGTCAATAGTATTCCTGATCAATAAAATTTGTTCGAAATACATATAGCATTGTACTTATACACAACTGTATGTACTGGGAGAGATTTCTGAAATTGTAGTCCTTACTAATCTCTCTCCCCCAA
Source organism: Aselliscus stoliczkanus (assembly GCA_033961575.1). NCBI lineage: Eukaryota > Metazoa > Chordata > Mammalia > Chiroptera > Hipposideridae > Aselliscus > Aselliscus stoliczkanus. The sequence continues at coordinate 103,403,408 of CM066731.1, read as the reverse complement.
CCCAAACAACCGTGGTAATAAAAAACACTAGTTGCAAACATTGTATTTCCTATTTGTAAAAAAAGTGTGTGTGTGTAATATTTAAATGTGCTCTCCATATATTTTTATTTTTCCCTTGGTCTTTTGCAAAAGAAAATATGCAACATATCCTGAAACATACATTTATAATTGGCATTATAATTGGTCATGATGATGATCCTGAGTTACTAGGAAAAAAGGATGCTCTTTTTAGAAGGCAGAAAACTACAGTTTAGAAATATTTTTATCTATCCTGAATTACAAGATACCCCAGCACATGAGAGTTATCCCTTTGTTTAAAAAAATATACAAACCTGCTACTCATCCCATCAAGAAACATTCTCCAAGGACTCTAGAGCTTACTGAACCGCAAGTACCAACACTAGTTTCCTCAGAAAACCAGGAGATAGTGGTATTGCCCAGTGGAGGGTTCACGCAAAAATGAACTATTCTTCAACTTAATAAGGTGAAAATAAATCTGTCATGTAAGTTTTTGAAAAGCACTGGCAAAATGTGTGTGCTAGGAACTGACACGCCATCGTGAAAGTTACAACCACCCAAATAAGGAAGGCTTATTTTTCTATTTTACTTCAAAGAGAACAGATAAATTGGTCATCAGTCTTTGATAAATTCTGGATTTGCCACATCTCCAGAAACAAATGGATTAATGCTTTTGTTTTACTTAAATTATTTATAACATGTGTATCACATAAGGCAAATTCACTTCATGGTTTGCTTCCATAAAATGGAAAAAAAAGCTTTCTCTGAAAATGGCACTAAAGTTGTTGGTTTAAGTTCTTAATAGCAAGGAGATACATCCAACTATAAGCAGAATGAACACAGTCATAATACATATCAAATGAAAATTATTTCCTTTATATCATCAGCAATGAGTAACTCCAGAGGTAGTATGGCAGAAATGAGCATGGATCCTATCAGGTCATAACCAATGAAGAAATGAAATTTATTTTTTTTCTATGGTTTTGCCCATCAATTGCTTTACACATTTAGGACCTGAATTAAAACCACTCTCAGCAGAAATCTTGGCCCATTAATTCAACTGACATATCAATTTACAACTTTCAGGACTGCAGATATAAAAAATGTAAAGTATAAAATTATGTAAGTTTGAAATGGTTTTAATCATAGTCATTAAAAATATTTACATTTCCCAGTACTTACTTGACAAAACTCCCTTGCAATATAATTCTACTCTAAACTTTTATTTATAAAATGAGGCTCATTTATGAGATTTCAATGAATGTTATACTGCAAATTACTTACATTCTGTAAAATATTTCAAGAACTTTTTGTATCAAAGGTAGTTTATATTGGATTATTTGAAACCCAATAGCGCTCACAGATGAGCTTCTTATCATTCTTTTCATTAATGCTTGGAAAGCACTGTGAAAATGAAAAGTGCTGTTAAGTGCTATCATCTCCCTTAATTTTTTACTTATACTGTGTGCACATTGTGAAATAAACACATATGCAGCATGTCCATGTTTTGATATGTATTTTTATTTCCCTGCAGTTTTCACTTATCAAGAACAAGTAACAGGGAAAGTTGTCTGAACTAGTGCATAAACAAACATTCTGAAACACCACTACACGTATCTAATTTACAAGAACCGTATAAAAAAAGTCACTAAAACACTACACTATGAAGGTGTCCAACGCTTACAGTCAGACTTTTTCCAACCCGTTACTTGCCTTGTAGCCACAGGAAAACTCTCCAAAATTGAAAAGACAATCTTGCCACAACCCTCCCCCCCTCCCAACACCTGGGATGGCTCGATATCTAGACTTCCAATAATTATTGCAATGATATAATGCAATACATACCTGGTAAAATATCCTTTATGTGGTGTGTTACAGTTTTAAAGCCAGTTAAAATATGCAGTCTTCAGATAAAATGTAATCCTTGAAAAATTTTCATATCTGCACAGTTTAAATGTGCTAGATGCATAATTTTTCCTAGTCCATTTTTCCTGTGTAATTATTTTTTATAAACTGGTATTATAAATAGAAATATACATTCAAAATATATGGAAAAGTGAGTTACTACATTAAATTTGCATGTATCGATCCATCCCTTTCCCCTGCACAGTAATAGAAAATACTATTTTGCCTTGAACTTCATATTTGACAGTGAAATGCCACTAAAGTATTTACCAAAAAGTCCATCTAGTCAAATTGTGAAACAAAATGAACCAAGTGAAAACTTTACAGTTCCTTTAGAAAAAAATTACAAGAGTTTCATTTCCTAGCTATGAATCTTTAACTTTTTAGACACAAAGTTGGATTTATTTTTACAAGATACAAAATGTAAACATGGCAAAATAAATAGTTAAAACAAGTGATGCAGGATCCCATTTCATGCTCATGATCCCATTAAAGAATTATTTTTTAAAATCCATTCAGTTGCAAATTCAAGTGCAAAAGCATGATGATGAATATCTACTATTCAAGTAACAGAAATAATATTGATGATACAAATAAACTATTTTACAAGGTAGTGATTTCCCCAATTTTACAAAATATACATCATATATCGATTACACATCTGATATACTGTAGTCCATTTGGGTCCATTGTTACGCTCTGTGATCCACAGAGTGTCGCCTTTTGCATTCAGCTGGAATATGAATGACTGCACACCACCAGCACGGGTCAAAGCCACATGTTTTAGGTTATGTCACTTCCATAGCTACTGTGGTCTCTGCTATTCCATTTAAACCCAATCTTTCTGGTTCATGGTTCTCTCTATAATAAGGCAAAGAGTAAAATAAACATTAACATTCTCTAGAATATGATGTTATCACTTAGTATTTACAGATATGTTTTTATGCAACTAAACATGTACTTCTCAAGAACATGTAACAATTTTACAATTTCTATACAGGAATGAGAAGAGGTTTCCTTCAGCTAAGAAACTCTTATTAATTACTAATTCCTTGATTATAACTATTTGCTTAGGACAGAAAGTAATTTAACATTTTAGTATAAGCCAGTGATAAATTACTTATGAAATATATAACACAGGACAATCCAAGTTTGTTTTACAATAGATGGAGCTCATGATGGTCAAAACAGTAATCATTAGAAGCATAACACTACTTAACTTTCCACTAGTTTAATTTTACAGGTTTAAGGTCATGTAGCCATGAATCCATGCAAATAATTTTTTCTGATTCATTGTTCTCATATAGTCTCATTGGAAGAAATTTATGAAATACATTATCCCAGATTTACTTAATCCCAGAATATTATAAATTTTACTACATACATATATAGAGAGAGAATAATTTACTTTTCTTTTGTGTTTAATGTTTATGGAAGTTAATAATAACTCTAATCTTCCAGACTGTCTAAAATATCAAAAAGTAATGTAAGAGTAACTGAAGCCTTTAAAATAGATTCCAATGTATTTTATTATTTTTGTTTTTGGTTTGATGGTTCCCAACTTGATGTGGATTTTTCGTTGGATTTTTACAATTCTGGTTGACATCTGAACACCCTACTAGTGACCTCAAACAAATCATCTAAGTCACTGAGCTTTACACTAAGCAGATAACTCAATTATCTGTTGAAAAGCAAGTCAATCAACAGACATCTACTGCTTGGGCAGTAAAAAAAAAAAAAAAAAGTCTTTTTCCTCCCACAGGACAGCCAGCAGAAAGGGACAGAACGATGCTTGAATCAAGCGCACACACACTCACACACACACCTTGCTATGCTGCTGATGGCACTGCTGGGAGTAACCTTTGGCACTCTGTCCATACTGGCAGCAACTGTGGCAAGTTTTAAGGCTGTTGGCGATGGTGCTGAAGTCCGTGTGTTGATATGCACATTGACCGGAGAAACAACACTGACGTTATTGAGGTGCACTGTGTTTGTCAGGCAAGAATTGTTCATGGGAAGTGTTTGAGGACTGCTCGTGCACAATGCTGGGATTAAGTGGTTTGTAGTGGTGTGGCCAACTGTCCTTACAAGCTGTACAGCTGAAATCCCTGGGCTGGATGATAAAGCCATATTGGTGGAGTACAACGTTTTAGAGGTTCCTGAAGGAGAAACAAAAACAATCATTGAATTTCTGTCACGAGACATTAAACTCTTAAAACATCAGTTTAATAATACAAATAAAAGCAAACATTTGTATTCTAATTAAATGCCAAATTACTTTCCACATAACGGCCTCTCCAAAGACAGCTTCTGACCAGCAAGTACAACATACTCACCTGTTACAACCCCAAAGACAAAGACACCCTATTTCTACTGGCCTGCAATAAAAGGGCCTTGCAAAGTGGTCTGCTGCCTCCATATTTGGAGACTGTGTAATAGGACAGAGAGAGGTTGAGGGCAGGTGAGAAGGTAAGTTGGATTTCCATTAGAATTACACATGAAGAGTCTCGGTAAAGAGGGGCAATCAGGATCCTGAGTACACGTGACGAAGTGGCAAATCCTAAAGCCTGAGCAGTAGTGATAGGACGATAGGAACAGCAAGTCTGTGAGGACTCAGGGTAGTCAGAAGCACACAGGGTTTCAGTCAGACTGTATTTCAACAGGCGGGTCAGAGAAAGCAGGCCAGTGAGTATGGAAGAGCGGGAAGGTAAGCCCGATTTCCAGCTTACTGACAGACCATCCCAGATTATATTTGCCTTTTTATCAACGCACAGATATTTCAATGGTGATGGTTAGCCATTCGCTTGATGCATTTTCCCAAGATGTGAGGCAACCGACAGGTCTTGGATTAAAAACAGGCAGGGTGGCCAGTTACACGGGTGGGTGAGCAGTGGGTGCAGGAAGAAATACATAGAAGGCAGGCCCTATGTGAATACTGACAACATGCAGCTACTCCAGCAAATTTATCCCCAGAAATTCTGAAGAGCTCTGAATGACTTCTTATGCAATGTTTTCCCCTTGGACTTAAAAAACAAAACCTATACCTCAATCAGTGAGTTACAACTTGGAGCTGGTCAACAGCACACGAAAGCACAGGCTCACCTGGAGGCTGGACGACGCCGTTCATGTTGCTGTGGCCGGTGTTCTGCTCCTTGGCGACCTCACTGCGACCTGGAACAGGCGCACTGACCACTGCAGATGCAGCAAAGTGGGCGCTGGCGGAGTCAAGGGTTTTAGACATACAGTCAGAGGTGCCTGAGCCCTAGAAAACGAACAAAATTAAACGCTCAGGGTTTTAGATGTGATTCCATGAACATACTAAGAAACGGGCAAACCCAAGAGACTGTTGTTGTTTTTCTTTTAATCAGTTACAAGTGTTCAGATTAGGGCCGGCCGAGTGGCGCATTGGTTAAGAGCTGGTTTTGGGATGCCAGCGGCCCTGGTTCGGATCCCACATATGAGGGCCAGTGACAGTGGCCTCTACAGCTAACACCAGCTTCACCTGGAGCTGAGCTGCGTGAGCCCCTGCTGCAGTGGGCTGCCATAAGCTACAGTGAGTGGCAGGCAGACAGCATGAGTGGCTGGCAGCCAGCGTGAGCGGCCAATAGCCGCGGTGAGCGACATCCAGAGGCCGGCGACCCATCTGCCTCATCCGGGAAGAGCACAATGATGATACCAACATGGGCCAATGAAGCAACATCCTCCGCAACTAGACTGAAGAACAAGAGGTCGGCAGCTTGTCTGTTCCCCTTCCCCGATTCCCCAACACTGTTCCCCTCTCTCAATTCCCCAATAAAATCTTAAAAAAAAAACACACAAAAAAAAACCACAAGTGTTCAGATTAAGAGATCTAGGACTCCTCAGACTATTTTTGGCATATGAAGCAGGGAAGTGACTAAAAACAGGGAAGCAAAAAACTATTTCTAAGAAAGAACAAGGGGTTTAAAAAACCCAAACCCTTCAATGCTCTATTAATTTCTCCAGGAAGTGTTAATGAATGCCTTAAAAATTACTTGGCAATCTCGATACTATGGACAAAACAAATGAAATCACAGAGATTACTGAAAGTCATTTTTGTCACAATTAGTAAAACATATGTTTTGGCCTAAGTTTGCAGTAGAGGCTAAAAATACCTTAGGCTGGTTACCCAAGGGACTCACAAAAACAAATAAAGGCAAGTCATGGCCTTTCCTCCAGGTTCTGGGTGATACTGGTTAGGCCTTACTAACAGTCCATAGCCCCAGGATGCGGGCCAGTCCCAAATCCACCATGATGTTATGGGGGTGTAAAGGGTGTCCTGGGGTCACTGAGATTTTCATGTTGCTGGACTCGGGGTCTCCCAGGTCACTGTACTGAAACACTGGGGAATGAGCTGAACTACCACGGGCAGATGCTGGCCTGAGAGCTCACAGAGTACGACGGAACTGAGTTATCTCAGTTATTGTTTTAGAATTACTTTTAGGATTACAGAGCAACAAAACTTAAGACCGAAAACACTAGGTTTATTTTCTTTAGGTGGCTCAAATTTGAAATACACGTCTCGATTACAGTTTTGTTTTTAGTGGCTTAAACAGAAATTTATTCTCATACAGTTCTGGAGGCCGGAAGTCCAAAGGAATCTTACAGAGCTCATATCAAGGTGTTGAAACAGCTTCCTTCTTCTGGCAATGACAGTTTTATAAGGTTTTTTAATTCTCATCCAAAGTGTTTTCATTTAGCGGTGCTTATGGAAAACCTACCTAGTGGCATTTTTGTTCTTCCGGGAAATGTGATTCAAGGAGGCAGGAGATTATGTTGTTTAGATTCATTGCACAATTCAAGAGAATCACCTTTCCGCTCCCGGGGGACATCCACATTGCACTTAAACTTAACAACTTAGGAAGGGTAGGGGAAAGCTACATCCTTGAAAAAAATATTTTTGGGGGGAGTAGGGTGAGGGATGATGGTTCTAAGAGTATATAATTACTTTTATGAATTCTCAAAAACCCTTAAAAAAAAGAAGTTATTTTTTTCCTAAATTAAAAACACCATATTTTGCTCTGGCACGCCTCTCATAAAATATAAACCAGTCACTTAAAAATTATGTAAGTTTACTAAAAAGACACTTAGGTTTCATCTCAAAAGTCAAGAGCGGCAATATCAGCGTTATTGGATGTGACCTGACTAAAATTGAACAAAACTACGAAATTAGGAGAGAAGGGAGAGACGTAACCGTGATGACACGACCCCTTACCTGTGCTTTTGGATGTGTCTGCTGCGAGGAATGCTGAGATTGCTGTTTCTGCTGAAGCTGAGCAAGTTGCTGCCTTTGCATTTGAACTAACTGCTGTTGATGTGTCTGGAACTGCTCTTCTGTGATGCCCCCTGTTACTGATAAAGGACATTCATTTCAGAAATAAGTATATGTTAAAGTACTTTTAACAACACAAGTAGAAAATACAACGTAAAATTATTCCACGATTAAGATGAAAAGCAATCAGAAACCACGATATACATCACAAGCAAAGAACCCAATAAAAATCACAAATCTTTCAGCCAACAAGTGGCTTACGCTAATACCATGACTTTATGCTAAAAAAGTTCCTATATGTTGTTTTTACACTGTTCCAACATGAGAATTCTACCATTTGTTCAGACTTAGTATCTTTGAGATCACTCTTAACTCTCTACATTATGGAAGCTATATAATGAGAAAAACTTTGATTTACTAGTACAAATAATAATGATGACTATGTAATAGACTTAATAAAAAAGCAGGACCATCTGCAAGAATGTAAATGATTCTGACTGCTGGTTGCCATCTATGACACTGAAGCGAAAATACTTTTTCTCTGATTACAAATCAGAGTGGAAGACAAAGACTTCATTTAACATAACCATAAACCATGTTTAAGCCAATAGATTAGATGCCTAAAATAAGTCCCATCTATAGAAATATCAGCTAGAAATCAGAGATATTCAGAAAATTAAAGATATAATGTATCCTCAGACGTAATCAATTATGGTACAACCAATTGTGTTAAAAGTAATTTCAAATAAAAACCATCTAAAACTCTGTTTTAAAGATTATATATGAAAAGTTATAACAGGAAACATTTTTCTCAAAGAAATATAAACGAACTTTCTTACTTAAGTAGATCACTGATAAAATGACTTAGTGGACATAAAGCTATTTCCACAGAAGTTAGTATGTTATTAAGAGTCAAGAAATATTAAATCACATCAGAATACATGTACTGAGTCATTTAGCTCTATTTTTCTTTATTGCTTTCTTTCCTCTCTCCCAACTATTTCACTCAGTCCACGAGTATTTACTATCCCAAGTGCTGCATTAAGTGTCAAGAGGATTACAGGGAAAAGTAAATTAAGCAGATGGTCCTTGCTATCAAGCCTTACAGGGTAGTTAGGGAAAAAAGAAAGGACACATGTAAAGAAATACCAACTAATACATGAAACAATCTTTAAATGGAATTGAGCAACCTAATCACTATGACCTAAAGGAGTTTAAATAAAGGCTACTCCCTTAACATAGCTCATAACTACCCCTCAAGGTGACTGCTTAACTCAGGGTGGCCGGTTCAATCCCGGCATGGGACACTGTAAGCTGTGCCCTCCTTAAAAGAGTCAACTGCGCCATTGTAGCATGAAAACAGTGTGTAACCAATGGCTGTTCCCCCTTCCCCTCTAAAAAAGAAATATCAAAAAAAATTAACTACCCCTCAAGGGATTCTATTTAGTAGGATCACAAATGAGAAATTAAAAAAGATTTCTTGATGGTAAATTATATATATAACAAGTTAGCATAGTATAGTCTATTCACAAAGGGGAGACAGGCCTCAGAGATGGACAGCCTTAGATATGCCCTTATTTCTGTTCCACATTATCATTAAAATTTGTATTAGACAATGAGGGAAAAACAGTTCTCAGACAGCAAATTTACTTTTAGAAGATTAAGACCTGGGGCTATTATAGTGCTCACTCTAAAATTTTAATATTACCTGTATTTTTGGAGTACACATTAATTATCTTAATTACCAACAAAATCAAATGTCTTTCTTTGCACATGTTAAATTCACTGCAAGTGTTCTATTTTTAAATGAAAAAAATTTTAATTCTAATTTTACAATCTTCAAAATCAAATGGAAATGTGAAGTATTCATGAATTTCCAGCTGTTTGAAAACCTTGGGAAAGAGATGAAAAATAGTTTAGATACAAAGGCAGGAAGGAAAAAATTACACTCAAATAAATCTGTTTAAGGAATATGTACATAAGGTGTGTATCAATGCAAAAGAAATAGACTTGGAATCTGATGTTAACATGGGCCACTCCCTCAAATCCAGCATTTGGTTTTTCCAGAGAGAAGGTTTAAGATGTGGTAGAAAGGTGAGCACCGCAGTGGTTAGCTTTAAGTGAGGAATAAAGCAAATAAAGAGAATACACTTTTAGCAGCTATTTTAAAATTGAGAGTAATTAGAAGCTTTTCTTTTTCCAAAATCTTTTGAGTCAGACAATCACAAAATCTTACTAATTCAGAATTATGTATGTATCTAAATTAGTAGAAAAACCAAACTGTACTTTTTTTGAATGAAAAAATTACTTTTGGTTGGTAGTCCATGGCTAACAAAGTGTTGCCAACTGTAGGTGTTCTACCTGCTTTTATGAATAGATGATCACTTATGTACACAAAAAGGGATGCTGGTAAAATTGCCTGTTTGGGGGGATATGTGTACTTAATGCCGTGTTTCGTGGAGATCATTAATTTGCTCAGGAACCCCAATTTCTTCTCATGGAAAACTCATAAATTCCCAACCAACGCTCAATCCAAATTATTCAAATTAATGGTCAGTGTTTCCTAACCTTTTTAAAGTTGGGCTGACTTTGATACCAAAAATCTCATCCCTGATTCCATTACTGGTTGAGAATCACTGATATTAACTTAATTCAATTCTAGAATATGAATATGCTTTAAAAAAAATTACATTCATGTTTTTTCTCTTCCCCCTCACCTCAACCTGATATATCCATTCTTGTTATCTAGCCTTTTCTTTACTAAAAGTTGTGCCCAAAACAAGCTGATATGCCTTATTCAGAATTTTCTAGAGCATTGGTTAGATTATTTCAACTTTTTAGGCAAAAATAGCAATTAGTAACCATGACAGAGTTGGAACACATATGAAACATTCTTTCTGACTTGCTTTCATTTTGTTAGGGTGAATGGAAAGTGGTTAAGAAAAGTATGGTTTTTTTTTTGTTTGTTTTTTTATTTTTTTATTTTTTTTTTTTTTGAGGGCAGTGTTACTGGCCCTCATATGTGGGACCCGAACAGGGGCCACTGGCTTCCCAAGCCAGCGCTTTACCACTGCGCCACTCAGCCGGCCCAGAAAAGTATGGTTTTAATGGCACAGTGCTGAACCACCATTCTTCAGGTTTGCTTTATTGGTCAGTGGAGGATGGTAATTTGACTGAAACCACCTTCTCCCTGCTAATTATTTTTCCTTTCAAAAATTACTGAATTACTTCCATAAGAGTTTTCTTTCTTACATTCACTTTGAGTCATCGAGACAGCATTAAAACACATCAGGAAAACGTCCCCATTACAGTGTGAAGAAAACTGTTTAGGAACGAGATACAGGAGTGGGGCCCAGCTTGGGGTGGGTGGCTGTGGCATGAAATGGAATGGGAATGTACCAAAAAGAAGCCATATTTGTTTCTGTTGCTTAGGGCCAACCTGAGTTCTTTCCACCAGTTCCTCTTACGTTGCTAGCTTAAAAGTGAAATTCATGCTGGTCATAAATCTCCCCTACTCCACCCCTCCAAGTCCTATCAGTTTTAAAGTAACCACAAATCTGAAAGTTTGGTGAAGATGGCAGTATTTCACTAGTCCGGACAGATGGGAATTGTTGTTTTCCCTAAGTAAAAAGTTTTTGTAAAACTGCCTGTTTAACACATTCTAACAGATAAGCATACATATTACAGAATTTTCCCTTTGATATATGCAAATATGTCATTCTGTATATTAGTAACGTACTTTTATTTCTAAATATTTTATGTATATAACTGTAACTGTCAGTCTGTTTCACTAAAGCCCCTCACTTTTCGGCCTAACCTCTTTCTGTCTGGCTCATTACCTACCTTCGATTTATCAGTTTGCTTTATGCCTCAGATAAATCCGGGTACCTTTTCTGAGAACACTAGTCACAACCCTTGGAATGTTGATTGTTTTCAAAGGTCCTAGGCATCCCTTACTCCATCCTTCACCTTTCAGGCATGTGGTTCCTACATGGTGGTCGGCTAGGCTGAGTGCTTATCACCTTTTCCTCCCATACTCCAATAGTGATCCATCAAAAACATACTCCAGGGGGCCGGCCAAGTGGCTCAGTTGGTTAAGAGCTCGCTCAAGAGTGCGAGCTGAGCTCTGAGCAACAGCAGTTCGATGCCCAGCCCGAGCTGAGCTGCCGCTAAGCTGCCAACAGGTGGCAGGATGGCTCAGCTAAAAAACAAAACAAAAACATACTCCAGCTATCGGCACTAGACTTTACACCGGTGTAATTCTAAAGCTCTAGATCACTGTTTCTTTCTTTTTTTTTAAATTTTATGGGGGAACAGTGTGTTTTTCCAGGACCGATTAGCTCCAAATCAAGTAATTGTTTCAATGTAGTTGTGGAGGGTGCAGCTCAGTGGCCCATGCGGGGATCGAACCGGCAACCTTGGTCTTATGAGCACTGCACTCTAACCACCTGAGCTAACTGGCTACCCCTAGGTCAGTTTCTTAAACTTGGGCCCACAGAGATATTCTTGACTGTGTGTGAAATCTTCACAAGTATTTGTTAACTTTGTATTGTTGCTTCATTGACAAACTATGATCAATCTAATAGAAACACATTCTAAATCTTCTGGATGACTATCTCACAACAGAGTATAACTATGAGTTTTGTGCTTCTCACTGCCTTTGTAAACCAATCTTTCAGCTTTTAACACATCATTTCTCAAAGTGGGCTGAGATGATGTATTCTTGGGAAGCCATGCATTTTTTTTAAACAGCCTAGACCAAGTTCACGTATTTTAATGAAGAACATCTAATGTGGTAGTAAAGATTATCTAAAAGTCAAAACAAATACATTATCCAGCATTTCTTCATCAACCAGGTAGGTCTTCATTACAAAAGTTTTTAAAAAAGTTTTATTACAAAAGCTTTATTGAAGCAAAGCTGACTACATGCAAGGTTGGTTTGTTTGTAAAGACAGATCTGGGGCTGTACTGAGGGGTGGGGTGGGAGAGGGAGGTCCTACTTTAAGCTTTGCAGGTCATAGCGAGGACTCGGTGAAAGTTCACATAAACCACTGGAACCACTCTGTGGGCAAGTCTTCCCATCCTTGAAAGCTGACATGTCCAGGACTATACACATCCTACAATGTAACTCTCACAGCTAAAGGCAAATCAACAAATAAACTGCAAAACTATGGGGGTAAGGAGGGTGGGAATGGGAGGAGGGGGATAGGGAACAAGGAACAAATAAGATGTGAAGATAAAGAAAAAAGACTAAAGATCCATTTAAGCTTCTGGCACCCAAGCTAAATAATTACAATGAAAATCTCATTATTATTAACTTCAGCGATAAAATAAAATCTTTTAATTCCTGAAGTCTGAATCCATTTCTTACCGTTGGAAGTGACCCTAACTCAAAAAGTAAATCCTTGTGAGGATCTAAGCTAGCTGTTCAAACATAGTTCTACCTATCCTAAAACTTTTATGCTTGCAAACATTTTATAGCAATTTCAGAAACAAAGGAAAGAGAAACTGGAAAAATTAAAAATCAGGAATTTCTCTTAGAAAACTGTCCAAAATGTTGATGATTTTACAAATTAGTAATAATAAGATATCTGAAGCTGGTCAAAATGGCTGCTAGTATCTATTCACTATACTAAGACAAATGAGGAAGGAAAAAAATATGTTAATTTACAATACTGCATAGTAAAACTCAAGATTAAATGTAAATTAATCTAGCCCTTCAAATCTGAACAAGCAAAGCTACTTTTAGATGTGAAATATATTTTCTTGAGATTGGGATTTAAGAACAGTATCTCAAAAGAATAAATAATATTGCACTTTTTAAAAAAAGTAATATTGCACTTTTAAATGACTAAAAACTATCATCTATTTCTATAAAGGATGTATTAATATTTGCAATGTGCTATCAGTTGCTTGAAGGTAAGGACTACTGTAAAACTTTGCAACTTATTTTTTAAAATCATGTAACTTTAAACACTTAATATAGTGCTTTGCATATAATAAATACTAAACAATTATGTATGAAATTAATTTTCCTTGGTTATTCACTTGTCATTTTCAGCACAATCTATCTTTCCTTTCTCTGTCTTGATTCCATTCTTTGCAAAGAATTTTTAAACTAAGAAACATACCTTTTACTCTTACTTAATAGTTAATAAGATATGTCTCTTTGCTTTAAAATGAAGTGTTTAGTTTTAGTTTTTCTAATATCTAGGACACACATTTTAATATGTTCTCCTTTAAGTCCTTTTTGTATGGTTTCAAAAATAATACTTGGAATATGTTTAGGACATACGAATTATGACTTGAGAAATATTAACTGGGCTATTGACAACATAAAAGTTAAGAAAATTCTTTGCTACTACCCCTCAAGTTTTGGTTTCTTTAAGAACTAAGGAACTAGTGATAACAAATAAATAATTAGTGTCAAGTGTTTTACATTTCTCTTTTTCTTTTTTTTTGAGGGCAGTGTCACTGGTCCTCACATGTGGAACCGACCCGGGGTCGCTGGCTTCCCAAGCCAGCGCTTAACCACCGCACCACTCGGCCAGCCCCTGGTATTTTTATTTTTTTTTCTTTAGCTGAGCCATCCTGCCATTTGTTGGTAGCTCAGTGGCAGCTCAGCTTGGGCTGGGCACTGAACTGCTGTTGCTCAGAGCTAAGCTCGCACTCTTGTACAAGCTCCTAACCCACTGAGCCACTCAGCCGGCCCTTTACATTTCTATTTCTGATCAAACCATTTATTTGTTGCATTTCCCAATTGTGAAACAGATAATCAGTACTTGGTAGCTCAGTGATACCTCTCTGCTAGGTAAAAATATGGTCCTATTATTACTCTTAAAGACACATGATTCCACCACCAAGGTAACTAACAAGCAGAAGGCAAAAGTGTTAAAGACAGAGATTAAAAGAAGCTAAATGCAGGAGGATTCTATCCCTTGTATAAACTTGTATGATCATCAAATATAAGAACATAATTTCCTGAGAACACCTACATCCTTTGATTTAGGCAGATGAAGCAATTTCTATCAATATATATACTGAATTACAAGTGAATCCACTACCTAACCAAAACTGAGAAAACGATGTAATAAATGTAACTGGTACAAATGGTTACTTAAAACTGTGACACCTTTTCAATTATTTACAAAAATGCTGTTAAAAGGCTCGTTTCGTTATGCATTTATACACCTGTGCCTAATATTTTGAAACAAAAGAAATTTGCTAGAAACAAAAAAACACCCGTGGCCTCAATAACTAGAGGATTACACTTAGGAGAGAAGGAAAGCTTCAAACAAAATCCTTTAGGACCAAATAATGAAATATATATTTGAAAAACGCAATTACAATAAATGTAATGTATCTAATGTACATTGATTCTAATGTACCTTAGTTACTTAAGCTTTGAATGTTTTCAAGGGAAGAAATAAATGATACTATGTTGAGAGTATGAAAAAACTTTTAAGACAGGAAAAATTACATAGGCCAAAAAAGACAATTTTTTCCTGCTGATAGGGGAAAGGCAAAAATTAAAAAAATCGTATTGTCTATGATGTTATGATATAAAAATTTTATTTTTAATGCTTTCTTTAAAAAAATTATTATTTTCTGTTATAGTTGACATTCAATATTATTTTCTTTTATATTAGTTTTAGGTGTACAGCATAGTTGTTAGACATTTATATAATATATGCAGTGACCCATTAGTCTAGAACTCATCAGGCACTGTACATAGCTGTTGCAACGTTACTGACTATACTCCCTATGCTGTACTTTACATTGCTGTCACTATTTTGTAACTACCAAATTGTATTTCTTAATCCCTTAACCCTTTTCACCCAGCTCCCCAACACTCATCCCCTCTGGCAACCATCAGTTTGTTCTCTGTACTTATGAGTTTGTTTTGTTCGTTTATTTTGTTTGATGCCATATATAAGTGAGATCATATGGTATTTGTCTTTCTCTGTCTGACTTATTTCACTAAGCATAATACCCTCTAGGTCCACTCATGTTGTCACAAATAGTATGATTACATTCTTTTTTGATGGCTGAGTAATATTCCATTGTATATACGTATCACATTTTCTTTATCCAATTGTTTATTAACAGGCACATGGGTAGCTTCCATATCTTGGCTATTGTAAATAATGCTGCTATGAACATAGGGGTACATATATCTTTTTGAATTAGTGTTTTGGATTTCTTCAGGTAACAGAAGTGGGTAGTTCTATTTTTAGTTTTTTGAGGAGCCTCCAAACTGTTTTCCGACTAGATGCCTCAATTTGCAATCCTACCAACAGTGTAAAAGGGTTCCCTTTTTGCTGCACACTCACCAACATTTGTTATTTGTTGATTTATTGATGATGGCCACACTGACAGGTGTGAGATGGTATTTCATTGTGGTTTTAATTTGTATTTATTTCTGATGATTAGTGATATTGAGCATCTTTTCATATGTATATTAGTCATCTGTATGTCCTCTTTGGAGAAATGTCTATTCAAGTCCTTTGCCCATTTTTAAACTGGATTATTTTATGTGTTGAGTTGTATGAGTTCTTTATAAATTTTGGTTATTAACCTTTTATCAGATGTATCATTGGTGAATATCTTCTTCCATTCAGTAGGTTGACTTTTTGTTTTGTTGGTGGTTTCCTTTGCTGTGCAGAACTTTTTTAGTCTGATGTAATCACATTTGTTTTTCTTTCGTTTCCCGTGTCCAAGGAGATAAATCAGAAAAAATATTACTAAGAGCAATGTCAGAGAATTTACTGCCTATGATTTCTTCTACAAGTTTTATGGTTTTAGGACTTATATTTAAATATTTAATTCATTTTGAGTTTATTCTTGTATATGATAAAAAAGGTGGTACAGTTTCATTGTTTTGCATGTATCTGTCCAGTTTTACCAACACCATTTATTTACTGAATAGATTGTTTTTATCCCACTGTATATTCTTGCCTCCTCTGTCATAGATTAAATGACCCTATGGGCACGGATTTATTTCTGGGCTCTCTATTCTGTTCCATTCATCTATGTGTCTGGTTTTAATGTCAGTACCATGCTGTTTTGATTACTATAGCCTTGTAGTATAGTTTGATGTCCAACATTTTCAAGATTGCTGTGGCTATTCAGGGTCTTTTGTGGTTCCATATAAATTTTAAGTTTATTTGTTATAGTTCTGTGAAAAATGTGATTGGTACTTTGACAGGTAATTGCATGAAATCTACGGATTGTTTTGGGTAGCATGGGCATTTTTAAAAATGTTGATTCTTTCTACTATTCATGAGCATGATATATGCTTCCACTTATTTGTATTTTCTTCAATTTCTTTCTTCAGCATCTTATATCTTGAGTACAGGTCTTTTATTTCCTTGGTTCAATTTACTCCTAGATATTTTAATTTTTTTGATGCAATTGTATATGGGATTTTCTCAATACCTCTGACAGTTCAGTTCATTACTGATGTATAAAAATTAACTGATTTGTGAATATTAATTTTGTATCCTGCTACTTTACTGAATTCATTTATCAGTTCTAATAGTTTTTTGGTGGAATCTTTAGAGTTCTCTATATAGTGTCATGTCATCTGCAAATAATAAGTTTTACTTCTTCCTTTCCAATTTGGATGGCTTTTATAATTTGGATCGCTTTTATATTTTTCTTGTCTTATTGCTGTGGCTAGATTTCCAATACTATGTTGAATAAAAGTGGGTACCCTTCTAAGAGTGCTTTTAGTCTTTCCCCATTGAGTATGCTGTGTTAGTTGTGGGTTTGTCATGTATAGTTTATTATGTTGAGGCATATTCCCTATATCCCCACTTTGCTAAGAGTTTTTATCATAAACGGATGCTGGATTTTTGTCAAACGCTTTTTCTGTGTCTATTGATATGATTGTATGATTTTTATCTTTCATTTTGCTTATGTGGTGTTTCATGTTAATTGGTTTGCACATAGTGGACCAACCTTGCATCCCAGGAATAAATCCCACTCAATTATAGTGCATGATCTTTTAATGTATTGCTGAATTCGGTCTGCTAATATTTTGTTGAGGATTTTTGCATCTATGTTTATCAGGAATATTGGCCTACAATTTTCTTCTTTTATAAATGTCTTTGTCTGATTTTGGAATCAGGATAATGGTGGCCTCATAAAATTAAGTTTGGGAGCTTTTGCTCTGCTTGAAGTTTTTGGAATATTTTGAGAATGACAGGTGTTCTTTGAATGTTTGGTAAAATTCATCTGTGAAGCCATCTGGTCCAGGACGTTTGTTTTTGCAAGTTTTTGGATAACTAATTTGATTTCGTTAGTAGTAACTTGTTTTTTCAGATTTTGTTTCTTCTTGAATCAGTCTTGGAAGACTGCATGCTTCTAGGAATTTATCCATGTCTCCCAGATTGTCCAATTTGTTCACATATAATTGTTCATATTTCCTTATAATCCTTTGTATTTCTGTGGTGTCAGTTGCCACTTCTCTTTCATTTCTGATTTTATTTGGATACTCTCTTTTTTTCTTGATGAGCCTGATTAAAAGTTTACCAATTTTGTTTATCTTTCCAAACAACATGCCCTTGGTTTTAACAATCTTTTGTATTGTTTTTTAAGATTCTATTTCACTTACTTCTGCTCTGATCTTTATTATTTCCTTCCTTCTACTCACTTTGGGCTTTCTTTGCTGTTCTTTCTCATGTTCCTTTAAGTGTAAGGTTAGACTGCTTATATGAGAGTTTTCATCTTTCTTGAGATAGATCTGTATTGCTATGAATTTCCCTCTTAGAAATGCATTCACTGTGTTTCATAGATTTTGGGTAGTTGTGTTTTCAGTTTCATTTGTTTCAAGGTATCTTTTGATTTCTTTCTTGATCTCATTGATGACACAGTTAGTAGCATGTTATTTAGCCTCCATGTGTTTGTGTGTTTTTCAGTGTTTTTCTTATAACTGATTTCTAGTTTCAAACCATTGTGGTCAGAGAAGATGCTTGATATGACTTCAGTCTTCTTAAATTTGAGACCTGTTTTCTGTCTGAACATGTGGGCTATCTTGGAAAATGTTCCAAGTGTACTTGAAGAAAATGTGTACTCTGCTTTGGGGTGAAATGCTCTAAAAATATCTATTAATTCCATCTGGTCTGGTCTGTCAGTGTTAATGGGTGTTAAAGTTCTCTATTATGAGGGCCAGCTGAGTGGTATGGTGGTTAAGTGCTGGTCTTGGGAAGCCAGCAGCCCTGGTTCGGGTCCCACATATGAGGGCCAGTGACACTGCCCTCAAAAAAAAAAAAAAAAGTTCTCTACTGATTGTAATACTGTCAATCTCTCCCTTTATGTCAGTCAGTATAGGCTTTATATATTTAGGTGTACCTATGTTGGGTATATAAACATTTACAAGGGTTATATCCTCTTCTCTTTATCATTATGTAATGCCCGTCTTTGTCTCTTACTATAGTCCTTGTTTTATTATGTTTATAGTCCTATTTTGTCTAAGTATTGCTACCCCAGCTTTTTTTTTTTTTCATTTTCATGAAATATTTTTCCACCCCTTACATTCAGTCTGTGTGTGTCTTTTGATCTGAAGTGAGTCTCTTGTACACAGCATATGTATGGGTCTTATTTTTTAAAATCCATTCAGCTATACTAAGGCTTTGATTGGAACATTTAATCCATTTACAGTGATTACTGACAGATAACTAGTTACTGCCATTTTATATTTCATATCTATATCTATATCTATCTATATATATATATATATGTTCTCTCCCCACCCTATCATTATTCATCTTAAAGAAGTCCCTTTAACATTTCTCATAATACTGGTTTGGTGATAATGAACTCCTTTAACTTTTTCTTGTCTAGGAAGCTCCTTATCTGTCCTTCAATTCTAAATGATAACCTTGCTGGTTATAGTAATCTTGGTTGTAGATCCCTACTTTTCATCACATTGAATATTTCGTGCCAATCCCTTCTGGCCTGAAAAGTTTCTGTTGAGAAATCACCTGACAATCTTATGGAAAGCTCCCCTGTAAACAACTAGTTGTTTCTCTCTATATGTCTTTGACTCCTCCTGAGTAACGGTCCCTCCACCAAAGCTCAGGGTAGATGCGTGCAAGCAAGCGAGTCTGTGCCGGGGTGGGGTGGGGAGCCTTTAAAAAGGTGTCTGGGTTTCCAGCCACCTTCCGTCTCACTGGGACAGGTTGATGGAATCCTTGTTGATTTTCACTGCCAGATGTAGTGGGGACTCTGTTTCCCCACACCAGTGCTTCAGGCTGTGGAGCCCAGTGTGGAACAGGGGGTCTCGGTCCTCTGGGGGAGACCTCAGCAGCCAAGGTATCCTTCCTGATTCTCAAATGACACATGCAGGTGTGGGGTCGGCCATTCTGTGTCTCTGCCGCCCCTACCAGTCTCAAGGTGGCACCTTCTTTATATCCTTAGTTATAGGACTTTTGTTCAGCTAGACTTTTGATGGTTTTCCAGGTTAGTTGTTCTATAACTTAAGTTTTAATTTTAATGTAGTCATGGGAGGAGGCAAGCATAGCATTTATCTACTCTGCCATCTTGGATTTAGCCCTTCTCTTGATGTTATGATTTTTTGTTTTGTTTTTTCTTTTTAGAGGGCAGTGTCACTGGCCCTCATATGTGGGATCCGAACTGGAGCCGCTGGCGTCCCAAGCCAGCTCTTAACCACTGTGCCACTCGGCCAGCCCAATGTTATGATTTTTTAACACCTGTGATTTAAGTTCCCTGAGAAGTACATAATATTATGGTATTTTAAATGCTTATTTTATGCTAATGTATGGTAGTGTCATATAATTCTAGAGCTGATTATAAAATTATGTAAGTTACATTACGTTTTATTCTGAATCAATACATATAGAGTATTGATGATACAATAACATAAGCAGCAAATATACATTTTCTGGAAAAGAGGTAAGTCAAATAGATCTGATGTTTATTAGGAATGTATAGTAGAAAGCTGCAAATATGTGGCCATGTTCAACTTGAGAAGGAACGTATAAATCATTTTTTTGGTATAATATACATTGGTAGAGAATAAACTCATTTGATGGTCAAATCAAACTACAAATGTCTATATTGGTATGTTTTTAAACTCCCTTTTTGGCAAAAAATTATTTTGAGTAATTTTTGGTACAGGAATTCCAGTTCAGTTAAATAATCTGAACAATTTCTTACAAGTTGATGAAGAAAAGATCTGACTTAATATTTGTCAACTTCCTACTATCTTAAGATTTCTAAGAATCTTGTCATCTCAAAATCATACTAGGTATTTATCCATTTCAGTTTCAAAAGCTCATTAAACTTCACAGACTCATGAATGTTATATAATGGGACAACACTTCCCTTACCTAAGTTTGTTTAAGAGAAAATTAACCAACTAATTTGGAGAAATGATATGCCAACCTCCAATCATTCAAATAAATCCAATTTTCCATTACAACCTTTAAATAGATAAATATCTAGAGAAAGTCTGAAAATAAGCAGTTCAGTAACTAAAAAAGATAAAACACTATTGAGACCAAATTTCAAGCTAAAATGATTTAAAATCACTTTAAAGAAGTTTAACATAATTTTCCATACTAAAACGCACTATCTAGGAAATAATTTAGAAATACATACTTTTTACAGAAAGAAAGGATAAGTCAAGTCAGTCACATCTAGTTTTCTGTCTGGATACCAGGCATTATTTGCAATGTACATATTATAAGGATATTTATAAATTATACATATTTGCATACATGTGATAAAGATCGACTATCCACATAAGAAAAATCAAAATTACATTTTAGATTCTGTAGATAGCATACATTATTTACAATGTACATGTCATAAAAATATTAAATTAATTTGAGCGAAGTCTCTTAAAATAAAAAAAAATAACCTTTCCAATCTCAATTAGAGAGGTAAGCTATCTGATACAAATTTTAACTATTCATAGGGTCTGTAAAAAATCATTTTTCAGAAAGAAAGCTTTCCAGTGGTTCTCTCGAGGAGCAACGCTTACATTTAAGCAAAGTTAATACATAAAAATTGAACTTTTCTTTAACAAAAGCAGACAGTATTATGCTATGATGATCTGGTTTGCATCTTATAACCACTTTGCCCAGAGGGATCCCAATACATTCTGCCTACATCTTCACCATAGCGGGCACACACTTTAAAAACGTAAGTCAGTAGTTTTACAGGTATCAGGACGTTTTGGTTAAAATGTGATCCACAATAATTAGGTTTAATTTCTGAGGTTGGAAAAAAAAAATAGTAGGTTAAGATAAAATTGCTGTCCTCAGTATGATTATGCAAATAAATCTTAAAAATTTACCCTGAGAATTTACTGAGTAGATAATGAAAATTAAAGTGTAAAGAACAGTAGGTTATACCTTTAACAAAGCGACAGCTTACCTGATATTCCATTCTTGCTGGTGTTCAATAAAGCTACAGATGCTGCAGAAACTCTTTTACTGTTCACAGTCTGCCCTGGTTTTCTTGAGGTACATTCTTCACTATCACTGTCCTGTACATTTAGTATCCTTGGCTGGAAACACTGTAGTCGACATGATCTGATATTGCTTAATATTTCAGAAAGGGACAGTCTATTTTCACAATGTTTACTGGAAGCATTGGTCCGAGAGAAATTAGAAGAAAAGTCTATAGTTTGGGAAGAGCTTGAAAAACCATTCAGCATTTCAGGGTCTATCTGTTTCAGTACTGGGTCATGTTCTGTGGATATTCGGTCCATTATGACCCTGAAAAGTAATAAATATAAAACCAAATATTATCTGGAAGAACTTGAACTAACATTTTCTCTGTACCTTTTCTTCCTGTTCATAAACAAATTCCAGGCCAAAACGAATACTTTACCTTCCACCTCTGCCAACTCGCCTCCTTGCAAATCCTATACATCTTCTTGGGACTGTGAGTGTAGTAAGGCAATGCCTATATCTCAACTTATCCAAATCGGCAAATTCCGAATTTTCAAATGAAGGGTTAGCTTGGTCCAAACGAGGCTGCAAAGAAAGAAAGAAAAAAAAATTAAAACTCAGAGTAAATCTGAAATGATGAAAAGTTAAGTCATGATAAAAATAAACTAGGGGTTGGCCGAATGTCTCAGTTGATTAAGAGTTGGCTTGGGAGCGTGAGCTCTGAGCAGCAGGGCCGCAGGTTCAGTTCCCACATGGGCCAGTGACACTGCGCCCTCTATAGCTAAAATGGTGAACAACAGCTTGACCTGGAGCTGGGCTGCTCTGAGTGGCCAGCGACGACGTGGACTGCAGCGAGCTACCTTGAGTGGTTGGCAGCCAATGTGAGCGGCCGGCAGCTGGCAAGAGCTGCGGTGAGCCACCATTCAATGGCTGGCAACTGACTGCCTCAGCCAGGAAGAGTGCAACGATCATAATCTCAACATGGACCACTGAAGTGACGTCCTCCACAACTAGACTGAAGAACAAAAGGACAGCAACTTGTCTGTTCCCCTTCCCTGATTTCCCAATGCGGTTCCCCTCCCCCAATTCCCCAATAAAATCTTAAAATAATAATAATAATAATAAAATAAAATAAAGTAACTAAATCAACAGAACAATTAAAATTTAGATATAAATTATAAAATTGGGGTTTAAATATTAACTAGGTAAAATTTTATAAAACTGAATCAAAAGTTCATGCACCAAAATAACTCAAACTGAATTTAGCTTATAAATACATTTAGGGACTATTTAAAATATATATCTTTAAAGAATAATATGGCTTCTAACATCTATGTAGAAAAGTAGAGACAGTGAACGTAGTAGTTTATAGGCTTCCTACTGAGATAAACCAGAAGGTTAATTTTTTGGACCCAAAATCGCACTTCAAGCACTCATGGGTCAAGCTGACACTTCCCCTTTACTTTTAAGAACATACAGTCCATTTTTTTGCCTTCCCATTCCCTCTATTATTCTGTTTTTCTGTCTTACCACTTTTGCTATTTTCATAATAATTTCTCCTTTCTTTCATCAGCATAAATTGTAAACAGCTCCCTATCTCATCTACATTACACACAAACTCACACCTGAAAAAATTCTAAGTGTATGTGTTTACCACAGTGAAATAAGACAAAAGGGTGTCCACAAGCCATATAAGAAAGCCATCCTCATAATTCTATAGTTATTCCTTATCCGAAAACCTGAGCATTTGGGAGTGATATAATGCTATACCCAAACTTGACTTGATAGCACCAAGTATTTCTAACTGTGTCAAAAGTTGTGAATGTAATTATTAGATAAAATATTGCTGTAAGGAAAATTTTTAAATGATTCCTTTATGTTTGATACTTACTGGGTATGTGTGCACAAGATAGGCTTGTCTAACAGTAAACGTCAATAAACACTTAGCAGTCCTCAAAAGTTCAATTAGAGATTCTGAGCTTACCTAACTCCAGCAATGTAATTTTTGTAATTGCTGAACTATAGCTATAGTGAAAGCCCAAAACGAAACTAGATTTCTAAAACATGGAGAATCATCAACTTCCAAGTAAAGAATTCATATATTCTTTGAAAGAACTCAATATCTTTTACTGGTATCTTATACTAGATATTAAATTAAAAATGCTGATGGAATTCTCATTTTTAGATCCAGACTAAGTCACTTTGACAAGGGCTACCCGTTAATTCCAGTTCACAAAAAAACCACAAAAAATAAAGTTCTTACAGCATAATACTGGCATCCTGCTCGCCTCCTGAAAGCACAGGGACCATCAGGATCATTTTCTTCTTCAGGTTCTGATACTGGGGATGGTACCTAGAAAAAAAGAGGCACAAGACATTCCATTTAAGAGTTATCAAAAGTCAATAAACAAATCTCTGTAATGGTCTAAAATTAGGATCTGATCACAAAGAGTAAATCACTCCTGCATTACATATAGTAGGCAGTTAATTCTCTAAAACATTTCAAGACTAGCAAAAATTTTCTATGGTTAGAAATAATTATTTTAAATGGATTAGTTCTTGCAGGTAAGTTCACATGGTATTGTTTAATTGTTTCTGAACATGTTAAGTGCTACAGACTTCAAAAGAATCAGTACAGCCAGCCGAGTGGCGCGGTGGTTAAGAGCTGGCTTGGGACGCCAGCGTCCCCGGTTCGGATCCCACATGAGGGCCGGTGACACTGCACTTAAAAAATAAATAAATAAATAAAAAATAAAATATTGTTTTTTGGGCTGGCCAAGTGGCGCGGTAGTTAAGCACTGGTTTGGGAGGTTGGCGGCCTTGGTTCTGGTCCCACATATGAGGTCCAGTAACACTGCCCTCAAAAAAAAAAAAAAAAAAAAAAGAATCAGTACAATTTTTTCATATACCCCACTTATATACTTTGTAAATAAAGTATGTGGTCATAAATAATACTGTATTATGCCAGTTATGCTTCAACTATAGGTACATGTGGTTTTATCCAATAACTTTATTTCTTAGTAATAAAGGAAAAAAGTAGGAAGTAAAAACAGGCTTATGAATAGCCTCCCACCCCAAAAAAGGTCATAAAGGCCATATATTTTATTCAAAGGGGAGTCCCTTATTTCCCCACTAATGTTTTTTATTTTTTATTTTTGAGGGCAGTGTCACTGGCCCTCATATGTGGGACCTGAACCGGGGGCCTCCCAAGCCAGCACTTAACCACCGCGCCACTCGGCAGGCCCCTCAATAATGTTTTTTAAAATCACGTTATAAACTTAGCAAATTGGGCCGGCCAAGTGGCGCAGTGGTTAAGCACTGGCTTGGGAGGCCAGTGGCCCCGGTTCGGGTCCCACATATGAGGGCCAGTGACACTGCCCTCAAAAAAAAAAATAATAAAAAAAAATAAATAAATAAATAAACTTAGCAAATAAGTAGAAAACTAGAAGAGGAAAGAAGACTTGCTAAAAATAAGCAGATTGGTTGCAAAGAGAAGTGATAAGCCCACAAACTGACAGCAAAAGAATAAATAAAGACCTTCAAGAAGCTGCCATATATTAAAAAGCATTCTGCCTGGGACCATGTGATATTAGGTTAAATCCCTATAGTATTTGAGTGGACCCCTAGGGTGACACTGGTACATTACAACACACTTTACAAATGTCATCCAAAACAGATTATATGATATACAAATATCAGGGAAATAATATGGTTTAGATAAATTTCTATCCATAATGGTTAAAATTAAATAAAAAAAAACACTTTTGGTACTTAAGTTTCAGTTCTCTCACAATTTCACTTTGGAGTACATCTCTATTTCTGACAACGCTGGCTCATACATAATTACTTGAAAATTTTTGAACCTCACAAATCCCTCTCTTCCTGTTTTGAGAGGAAAAATGTTTTCTCCACATTATTTCCAAACTGTGGTAATTACCACTGAGCAGGGTCATCCAGGGGAGAAAGGCATTTGTTTGAGGTTCCAATATACCTCCACCAGCCCTATGGGGGAGACACAGAAACAGTAAGCTAGGGCTGATTCTTCTTCCTGGGGAACCAAGCCCCAAACCTGAAACTTGACATCCCAAATGTGAATTTTACACTTTGGTTCCTTTGCAAATCATCTATCTCTTTTAAAATACACACAGAAAGTGTCACAAGGTCTTAAAAATTCTTTGCATAAAGTATACCACCCCTTCTTCTCAACCACCATTCCCGAAGAGTGGATTCCAGAATTAAGTCTGAGATATAGGAAGAGACCGCCATTTTAGGAGAATCAGAAGCATGATCAAGAAGAGACAGGGTTTTTAATTGTGCTCTGTTGCAAATCTGTTGGATAAGTCTGGTTAAAATGAAGACTCCTTAATATCTGAGGAATCTATGGCTAGTATGTTGAGGATACCCTACTCTCAGGATGGACAGGCTGATGCTAGCAATAAGGGAAAAGTTTCTACAGGTCAGAGTATCCCATGGCATCACTCTTAAAGGGCAAAACATCAGAGACTCTCATTAGTACCACTGATATAAGACTATCATCTATATACTGATCTATTCTATTGTGTCATATTCTGACTTAAAATTCTTTAATTATTTCCTAATGACGTGTAATTTAGATAGAGGCCATTTGCTACCCAGCTCCGACTCCAGGTATTGTTTCATTCACCCTTCCTTTCCTTTGTGTTTATGTTCCAGCAATGCCAAATTGCTAGCAGTTGTCTCTAATGTGCTGTTTTCTCTGCCTAGAATCGTCTTCTTTCTATCTGGAAAACTAATACCAGTTAGGACGTTCTTTTCCTCATTCCTTCAAAATAGTCATTTAATTAATGTTCCATGGCTATTCAAAGCCCTGCCTGAATATAACTGGGTGATCTTCTGACAAAAGTAATGAATTACTTCATTAAGTGCTTTTCAAGAGCACACTAAATTAAACATATCTTTGTACATGTTACAATGCACACGAATGCTAAACTATTATCTGGGATAGGAAACCTAAATCAGACAAAAGAATAAAAAAATATATAATCTAGCCAAAGGACACATTTTATGTAAACTCAAGATTTTAAACATTTACAACAAAAAGGGTTTTGTAAACAGTCTTGCTTCCAAACGTATCTATGATGTTGGTTTTTAAAAATATTTTTCTTTAAAAGCAAGTAAGTCATAATGTTAAAATATGATAAAGCTTGTTAGTTATAGTATTCTCTTTAAGTTGCCCATACCATATAGAAAAGAGAAACAAACAAACTGGATATTGCTGGAACAGGTGCTAAACAATATATATTTTTAAAACCGATCCTTTAATATCTGAAATAAAGGTCGTTTTAAAAATAGCATGTATGAAAGTAAAATTAAGATTTTAATTGCAAACATTTTGCTATCAAACTGTTGCAATATAAACCAAAGAATTATTTTCACAAGTTAAAACTTGAACCAGTTCTT
Organism: Aselliscus stoliczkanus; assembly: GCA_033961575.1. Classification (NCBI taxonomy): domain Eukaryota; kingdom Metazoa; phylum Chordata; class Mammalia; order Chiroptera; family Hipposideridae; genus Aselliscus; species Aselliscus stoliczkanus. The sequence goes on along the minus strand of CM066731.1, from coordinate 103,376,330 downwards.
CTAAATCTTCTTTATAATCAAATAGTTATTGTCAAACAAATTAGCAAAGTTAACATTAAAAATTGTTTAAAAAAATAATGCTGGTAGAATATGCTAAAAAGGGTTGTGACTATTTACAATTATGTATTAAATGTTTTAAAATATTGATAATCTCTGGTTTGGCAGTTTCATTCCTAATAATCTATTTTGAACACAGAGGGCAAAGATAGAGATGTTCCATAATAAAATAAATCCTACTGATGGAAAATAACAAACAAACAAACAAAAAAAAACATTTTAGTGGCTACATAAATAAGTGGAAAATGTTTATGCTATATACCATTAGGTGAAGAAAAAAGAATCAACACTCTCAGACGTCAATTATGTTTTAAAATATAGCAATATAAAAGACAAGAAGGAAATGTCTTTAAAATAGTTTTAAAACAAGCACCTGTGGAAATTCATCTTCATCTGAGCTGTGAAAGTCATATTGCTTAATGTCACTCTTATTGATCACAGGCAATGTCTCAGGAGTGGGCTGCTGAGATGTTATCAAAGTCTCTGCTTTAGGCTTCTTTGGGTACTTCTTCTTTTGACGAACCACATCAGAAGCCTCTTCTTTCAAAGACAAATGATGAGGGTGCTGTTTACATGACGATTTTTCCCCCAAAGGAAGAAATGAAAATCATTTTAGAAATCACGAAAAACTATACTGCTCTTTGAGAAACATACATTTTTACCTAGGAGGTGATTTTATTTACTGTTTTTAATATGTAAAAATTATGCGATCATAAATGGCAAAATGTTTTTTCTGCAAGTTATGATAAAAATAATTATGGTACTTAAATTTGCTTTTTATATTGTTATTAATGAACTAAGATGTTAGTGATTTTAAAAAACTGCTTTATTATGCAATCCAGCATTTAAAAAGTATTTTAATTTTATTTAAATCTACTGTACCAATGATGAAAATTAATTATTTTTATTTTTAAAATAACTTGAATAGATTACGAACTCACTAATTCATTTCTATGCTTATTACCAATTTTTTTAAAAAGTCAAATTTTTTGAGAAAAAATAAGATTAACTAGAAAACAACTTCCCTTTTTAGAATGTAGAATTACTGTCTCAGCGGAACAATAATCAAACTGTTCTCAAGTACCCCTGAGTTCGGAGTTGGTGCTTCAGAGGCCATCTGGCAGAGAGACTGGCTGATGGGGTGGGTTTCTAGCCCCTGTCTCTCCTCAACAGAGCAGCTCTCTGTTTCTGTTTGAACATACAGGCAATTCCTTTTACTAAAAGGGACCTACCATTTTTAAAAGTTTGAAAAAGATTCTTTTAAGCACCAAAGTATAAGCAATGTGAAACATGTAAAAATACTTAGGAAGTTACACATTTCCCCATGTAGCCCAGATTTTTGGTAAAACTACTGTAGGGTCCAAAATGGTACATAAAATAAAAATGTTGCTGAAATGCCAAATTATTTAGTGAGATATAAACTGTTTCATACAATGGGTATAGCTACAACATCAAAAAGAAAACCCCAACTTCCTAGAAACTATCTATACCTTAAGATGGGAGGAGGTGTAGCAAAATACAGTTAACTATGAGTAATAGGGGAAAACAACCATGTCTCTAAAATTAGTATTTAAATAGGATATTTATTCTTAGAGATGATCTAAAGATAGAATCAATATATAATAAAGGCAGATTTTGTCAGTAATTTTGGGTTGAGATTTTCATAAATATGTGTCTACCAATCACATACCTTAGGAAAAGCATTGATTTATATAAATGGATTTAAAAATAAATCATAAAATGACATTTATTGCATCAATAACATTTTGGCAAAGAGGCAGGTGTGATTTAAAGGGAATCAGGTAGGTGGGCTAAATGCCTGTGATTAATAAGGAAGATCTCTGATGTCTGAACTGACATGAGCTGAATAAAAAAGGAGTTTCCCTGCTCCACATTCTTCCTTGACCTTTAAGAATGAACCTATGAAAAATGAGGATTGTGTATATTTTTAAAAGACGAATTTTCCACAAACACCCTAGTCAGTTTTAAATCTTGCTACACAGTAAAGCTCTAATGTATAATGGTTTAGTCAACACCTGTTTCTTATTTAAATGTAAGCTCCTTGGGCCGGCTGAGTGGCGCAGTGGTTAAGCGCTGGCTTGAAGAGGCCAGCGGCCCCGGTTCGGGTCCCACATATGAGGGCCAGTGACACTGCCCTCAAAAAAAAAAACCAAAAAAGTAAGTTCCTAAAAACTTAATTAATTTTTGTATATCTATTAAATACTTTATTTTTATTTTAAGATTTTACTGGGGAATTGGGGAGGGGAACAGCGTTGGGGGACTGGGGAAGGGGAACAGACAAGTTGCTGTCCCCTTGTTCCTCAGTTCAGCTGTGGAGGACCTTGCCTCACTGGCCCACGTTGGCATCATCACTGCGCTCTCTCAGGTGAGGCAGATTGGTTGCCGTCCCCTAGACAGCCACTCACAGCGGCTCTTGGACGCTTACACTGGCTGCCAGCTGCCCAAGCCAGCTTCTGGCCACTCACTGCAGCGCATGGCAGCCCACTGCAGCTATGCCATCCCGGGGACTCAAAGTGGCCCAGCTCCAGGTGGAGCTGTTGTTAGCTGTAGAGAGCAGCGTCACTGGCCCTCATCTGGGATCTGAACCGGGGCCGCTGGTATCCCAAGTCAGCTCCCAACCAAGCCACTTGGCCGACCCTCTATTGAATACTTTAATTAATGTACTGAGTGAATACTGAATAAATATAATTCTTTAGTCTAAGAAACTAAAGTAATCACTGCATCTGGCTCTTTATGAGAAGAAACTATAATCTAGAAGTTAGAGTTCAAGTCACTCAAGGTAGACAGCATTGATAAACGCAGGTTCTGGCAATAATGATGAGGGGAAGAATAACTTCCAATCGTCTCAATAAAGAAAGCATTAATTTTAGATTTTGATACCTGCCAGTACGATGCAGGGTTTGCTAAGGATAGTGATAATAACTAAACTTGACCCTTACTCTCCAGGGAAGCAGATCGCACAGTGGAAAGCGCATGGTTTTTGATGTCAGACCTGGACCCAAACCTAAATCTGCCACTTATTGGCTATTTGAGCTAGAAGTCACACAGAAGTAAATTGATGTCAAAGGGTTGTTATAAGGATTAATGAGTCATATGTACGTAAAATTCCTAGCAGAGTGCTTGGCAAATAGTAAGAACTAAATACATGTTCATTACTTTCTTCTTTAACCAAACTATACTAAGACAACTGCAGAAACCAATAACGGTGTGATCAATATTACCATACATGCTTCTCCCCAGAGAATATTCACCTTAGTTTTACATTCTTGGACTTTGTGATGATTCCCATTATGAAGAGTTGCTGGAGTGGCATATAACTCTTTTTCAGATCTATTGATTTTCACTTCATTAAGGATTTCACCACCATAGTCTCCCAAATGATATCTTGAAAAGGTAACATAATATAAAAAGAAGTTGCATAGTTTAAAAAAAAAAAAGAAAAACTACTGATACCTCAATTACTTAGAATATAACTAATCAAAAAGAGCCAACAATTAATCAGATTATTCCTAAAAGAGAAAATTTATAGGAATGAAGAAGCTCACATTTGGGATGTAGTAAACAAAACAAACCAAAAAATCTCTAAGGTACACAGAAATGACTTTCTCATATATTTTATATTTTGAAGCACTGGGAAATGATGTTTATAATGCTTACCTCAGGAATCACATAAAATTCTGTTAGGTTTAGAATAGTCTGATTATGCAGAAAAGTGACGGTTACATTAGAGAACTGTTTCAGAATGCATTGAAAAAAAAAATTTTCTACCTAGTCAAAATAAAATAAACATTCATTTCCCTCCAATTTTAACAGAAACTTTAATACAGAGAATTGGACAAAATGACCTTTAGGTTCTTTCCTTACAGAATTCAATATTTCTGGGGGAAAAAATTTAACTGTATTAGAGGACTTATACTATACATAAAAATATTCCCCAAATTTGCATTCCAAATTATAACCCGATTAAAAAAAAAAACAAAAAACTGGTAACCACAATTCTTCCGAAAAATGTAGATTATGTTCGAGAATCAATTTCAATTGTTTTACAGTTAGCAAGAAAAAATTATTTCGCTCATCATTTTGCTAAAGATGCCACTAGTATGTAATAGTATCAATCTTACCTTTTTTCCACAACTTCTAAGGTTAAGTGCAATAATTCTCGTTTTGTTTTCTCTCTTCTCTTAATCATTTCCAAAATTGTTATGGCTCTACTAAACTCTCGTCTCAGTTTCAACATCTTTTCATAAGAGGCTTCATCATTCTTACGATTCTATTGAAAATAATGAAAATTTAAGAATAACAACAATTAATCCAATTATCCACATTTCCAGCTTCAACAAAATCTTATCAGACCCAAATTCACTGTATAAAAGCAAAATGTTAAAAAAATAATCTAAACAGTAACTACATAAAAAAACCTACCTATTTAACTCTGAAAATATAAATATACTCAACTATCTTTCAATAAATATTCAGAAAAAATGTTGCCAGCTGTTGAAAAGATGGAATGACATAGAAGGGATAATTCTAATGTAAACAAAATTTTTTAAGTCTGCCTAACACAAAACCTAGTGTACCAGAAAATGTAGTACATTCATTTGGTAGCAATGTATTTTCCAATGACAGAGAGAAACAGTTCTGTCAAATCAAGGTTACCTTAAAAAATAGCCAAAATGTGTGTCTATCTATCCAGTCAGATCTGTAATTGAAGGCTAGATGGTTAAACATTCAAAATGACAAGCAAAGCTTCACTTCAGAATCTCAGGTATAAAAATGAAAGTTTTACACCTCGCTGTAGATTAGAAAAAAGATTTAGTGAAAATTTTGATTTCAGAGTATTGTTAAGAAGTTCTTACTCTGAAATGTAGGAAAGTATCTGAACAAACTTAAGAGTGGCAGTCCTATTTAATAACTAGAGAAGTTTTGGTTGTAATTATTAGCAACTGTTTGGATATAAGTTACTGTTAATATAAAATATTTTGTTCAATCAAATAGCCACAGAATACTTATTTTATATTAGGCATGGAACTATTTGCTTAAAAATAAGAGCATTGCTACTTGTCATGCTATATGTCCACACAGACTGCACTTAAGCAATCATTCCATCCTTGAGTTAATAATCCAATATGACATTAGAAAGAACCTGATGAAAGCCATGTTTCAAACTGGAGGATTATATGAGAGAAAATAAAACTTAAGGAAGTTTCAAAGTTTTACTTTTTTTTTCTTTTGTGTACAGTTTCTTATATTTGAAAATTAATCATCACCTATAAAATAATACCTAACCTAAGTTCTATTAAGGTATTGCACACCAATCTTAAGAAATGCTATGTTAATAAGTCATCCTTTTATCTCATCAAAAGGGAATTAATCTCTTTGTTTCCCCTTCAGTACTATGTGACAAAAGGCAAAATGTAAAGCATGATTGTCAGCAATTTTCTTTTTTTGTAAACAGGCAGCAATGACACCTTCCAATTGAAGAAAAAAAATTAACATTACAAAAAGCATAATATTAAAGTTTCCACTCTGTGCAGGGTATTGCACATGTCCCCTATCCGCAAAAGGCTTCAAGTCTAATGAGGAGAGACATACAGATTCAAAATATGAATGATGATAAAGATTCATGCCACTCAACAATATGCACAAGTGCACCAGCACTTCACTAAGGCTCCTCCTGACTGTGCTTCTGCCCTTTCTCATTCATTTCCTGCCCTCTTTAGGCCCAAATAACCACCCTTCCTAATTCGTCCTTTCCCCAGTCCTATCCCTTCTACTTTAATTTTTTTGAAATAATTTCAGATTTACAAAAAAGTTACAAAAATAGTATAAAGAATTCCCATATAGTCTCCATCCAGATTCACCAAATGTTAATATTTTACATACGCTTTCCTTCTCTGTATGTATATACATACATACATATATATGTATATATACATATGTATGCCAAAAAAAATGTATACACATTTTAAGAAAGGAAAACTGTATTAAAATTGTAATAATATATACCAATAACGAAAGATGAGTACAAGTCAAGTTTGATTTCTGCAATTACAGGAGATGCTCAAAGTGGTTACCATCAGCGTCCAGACACTTCTGATTACGGCGAACTACTGCTTGAGCAACATTGACCAAAGTGTCCACTTGTATACATTTTTTTTTGGCACCTCAGTATGTGTATATATGTATATTAGTTATGGACTGAATATTTGTAGTCCCCAGTGTGATGGTATCGGGGCCTTTGGGAGGTGATTAGGTATGAGTGTGGAGTCCTCAGGAAGGGATCGGTGCTCTTATAAAGGAGAGCCCAAAGAGTTCTTTCCCCTTCCACCAGGTGAGGCCACAGCAAGATGACCACCCAAGAACCAGGAAACAGACCCTCACCACACACCGAATCTATCAGTACCTGGATCTTGGACTTCCTAGGCTCCAGATGTGTGAGAAATAAATGTCTGCTGTTGAAGCTACCCTGCCAGAAAAATTTAAGATACAGTGCCCCTTTATCCCTATACACTTTAATATGCATTTTGTAAAATCAATGATATTCTCTTAGCTAACCGCAGTAATAATTATTGAAATCAGTAAATTAACATTGGTATAATTTACTAATTTACAGATTTAATTTGTATTTTATCAATTGTCCCATTAATATCCTTTACAGCAACAATCATATAAATATATGAAATATATAGAGAGAACAGTTACTTTTGTTGCTATAAAGGACACTGGTGGGACAATAGTAACTTTTATTATTAAAATTCGTTAGTAGTAATAAATTCTTTTCCCTAGTCTAGGAACCGATTCAGGATTAAAATTGTATTTAGTTGTCTCTAATCTGTAATTTGGAACAGTTTCGCTGTCTTTCTATGGTGATCATGATCTTAATATTTTTGAAGAGTAGAGGCCATTTATTTTTATAAAACATTCCACAATTTGGGTTTCTTTTATGTTTTTCTGCAATTAAATGCAGGCTACACATTTTTTAGTAGAATTACCACAGAAGTCTCTCAAAGAGTTAAATGATATCTATTTGTCCCATTACTGATGATGGTAACTTTTGATCACTTGATTAAGATGATGTCTGCCAGGTTTCTCTAGTCAAATCACTATTTTTCCTTTTTTAATTAAAAAGTGTGTCATGGGACTTTGTAAGTTGTTTTTTTTTTTAAACATTTTATTGGGGAATCGGGGAAGGGGAACAGACAAGCTGCTGTCCTTCTGTTCTTCAGTCTAGTTGCAGAGGATGCCGCCCCACTGGCCCATGTTGGTATCATCACTGCGCTCTTCCCGGATGAGGCAGGTCAGTCGCTGGCCTCTGGATGTCGCTCACTGCGGCTATTGGCAGCTCACGCTGGCTGCCAGCCGCTCACACTAGCTGCAGGCCACTCACTGCAGCCCACTGTAGCAGGGACTGCAGCCTACACCGTCGCAGGGGAGCTGCTGTTAGCTGTAGAGGGCAGTGTAACTAGCCCTCATATGTGGGATCTGAACCGGGGCCGCTGGCGTCCCAAGCCAGCTCCCAACCAACATGCCACTCGGCCAGCCCTGTAAATTGTTTTTCGTATTTCCCTCCACTAGTTTAGTATTCATTGATTCTAACTTTTGCCTGAAACAATTATTACTATAGTGGTTGCCAAATGGTGATTTTCAAACTCAATCATTCTGCTGACATTTTTAAGTTCAAAATCTACTATAAGGAAATGTGTACCTTTGTCTTATCAATCATCCATCTTTCCATCCATCCATGTGTATCAGTATGGATTCATGGGTTTCTTATATTCTATAGGTTATCCATTACTCTATTTATTTTGACACTAAAACTTCCCCATGTCTGATCAGTGGAGCCCCCTTCAAGCTGCTTCCTGAGGCCTTCTGACATGGTTCTGATGTTCTTCAGTCTTCAATTACACTTTTATTTACTGGCATAGCGGAATGTTCTAAGCTTATCTTTATACTTTCCCAGTCCCAGGCCTAGAATCATCCATTTTTCTAATGAGCCCTGGTTCCTTTTAATGGAAAACGTTATTTAATATCAAAATCTACATGCCAAGCATGCCCGCTGCTACTGTCATTGTTTCTAGACCCTCTCAGAGCTAGGAAATAAGTATGTATATACACATGCAAAGGTCTATATCTAATTCTAGCTATATCAGTATTAATATCTGTAAGTTCATACTTCTATCTTTTCTATGCTTTTAACATGGCCCTCCTCCTTTATTCAGATCTACTCACTCTCTTTCCCCTTCCTCACAATTGTCTCTGCTTGAGGCCAATTCCTTTCTTCCTGTTCCAGTTACATATTTGAGTTCAGACCTACTGCCAAATCTCTAGGGAAATGGTTCTCAAATGACTGCACTTTAGAATTAACTAGAGATCTTTCTATAAACAAAGATGATTCACAGGTGATGGTTATGTGCAACCAGACGGAGAACCACTAGCCTGTGAGTTTCCCCTCCTGTCTAATTGCTTCTTCTGGGCCACACAGAGGGAGGAGAGAAGGCACAGACGCTAACAGCTGTATCTATGGGGTTAAACATATTAAACGCATCTGCTGAATCAAGACTTCCCAATCAGCGCATTCAGACATGCTGGTGCCTTAAGACTATCTCATTTAAGAATGTCCTAAAGTACTTAAGCACTCCCAAATTAGTTTAGTGAATTAAAATTAAATTTTAGACTACTAAGCAAGTATTTCAGAAGTGCTTTACTTTAGCCTTTGCATCATTTATACAGTATTTTTAATTTTGTGGAAATAGAAAAGGAAGCAGAGAATCTCTGTTAGCTGTATTCAGTTTTGCACATCCCAATGCTTGCCCACCTCCTAAACACCTAAGGAGTATTTATTGTTGACTTTTGTCCAAACTTTCTCACTTTGAAACACATCAACATTTTTAACCAGCAACACCATGCATGAAGAGGAATGGCCTTTGGTCCCACAACTGAGAACAGAGATGAATAAAAAGGCTGGGAAAAAAGAAATGTTCCATTTTCCAGGGGAAGATGAAAATAACAGATAAGACAGAGGGTAGTAATTGGAGCATCAAGAAAAAGCTGAAGCAGGGCAGCCGGTTAGCTCAGTTGGTTAGAGCGCAGTGCTCTTAATACCAAGGTTGCTGGTTCGATCCCCACATAGGCCACTGAGATGCGCCCTCCACAACTAGATTGAAACAACTACTTGACTTGGAGCTGATGGGCCTGGAGAAACACACTGTTCCCTAATTTAAAAAAAAAAAGCTAGAGCAGTAATTACACAGTGGTGAAGCACCTAAATTCAGGAACCCATTACTAGAAATTCTCAATATGCATTTGTTAGACAATAGTGATTTAGCCTATTTAAGAATAAAAAACATTTAAACACTTAGAATACTGATTATATGTCATAAAATACTGCAATTTTTCAGTACTTCATACCCATTCACTAAAAGTCGACCAATAGTACTTTTCCCCCAAAAGACATTGCTAAAAGCCTGTTTTGCAATATATCTGATTCAATTACAATTCTTTTATTTCATTTTTTATTTTTTTAGAGGGCAGTATCACTGGCCCTCCTATATGGGATCTGAACCAGGGCCGCTGGCGTCCCAAGCCAGCTTTTAACCACTGCGCCACTCAGCCGGCCCTCAATTACAATCTTATTTTATTTTATTTTTTGAGGGCAGTGTCACTGGCCCTCATATGTGGGACCTGAACTGGGGCCGCTGGCTTCCCAAGCCAGCGCTTAACCACCGCGCCACTCGGCCAGCCCTCAATTACAATCTTTTAAAAAGCAACTGGTAGTTCAGATTTTTCAATGGTTCAGATAAACCTTTCCTTCCTCATGTCCAACAGTCCATGTTTATAAAGTTTTAGTGTATTTATGAACTTATCTCATTTTCATCTTTTCTAAGTAAGGCACTAAATCTTCACAAAACATCTTAGATTTCCGTAGCTAAGAACAAAAATGCCGCACTGAAAACGTAGCCCCAGTTAGGGAATGTCATCTACATTTGGGAAACCAACAAAGAGCTTTATAAACTCTGGTTGTTAACCAGTAGGAGTTTCTCCTAACATATACTATCCCTGACAGCTGTTAAGCTTCCCAGCTGTTACATTAACAGCTGACAAGGACACGCTTTCAATGTTAAGAGAAACAGGAATCCGCAGAAAATGCTTTGCCTCCAATTATAATTCCTCATAGTTTCTACATTTACGTTCCTAATATTTTGCAATGTCAGAGAATGTATTACCATGTATGGTGTTTACTGTTAATTATGAGAAATGGAAAGCAGTGACTACTCCTCTGAAATAATGCTTTCCTCTATATACCATATCATTCCAAAGCATGAGACCCTGTTTCTCTTCCTTAAAATTCTGGCTCACACTGCTTCTGAAAGCTAGATGGGAACAAATCCATCAATTTGAAATCTGACACAACTGACAACTTAGAAAAGGAGAAAAAGATTCCACTGTGTTACTTCTGACTGCTGGCAGGACAGGCTTGAAAACGAAACTTTCCCTACTTCCCACGACCCCAAAGTGGCTAGAGGCAGAAGAAACCGTTTTTTTACTTGCAAGGATTAGAATATGATTTCAAAGGAGCTGTAAACTCTTAAGCTTCCCAAACAGAGGACATGTATAGAATGTATAGTTTACTGAAGAAATCAAAATTTCCGAGGTATACAAAGACATATCACTCCTCATATCGCTTCAACTACAAGTCTGAAATGGTATGATCAACAGATTTAAAAAGGGCATGGGATTAGATAACTATTGTACACAACTGGCCAATAGAAGCTACTTTCTAACATAAAGTTCAATGTCACAGCTCCCCTTTATGTTCAAAGTATTCAAAATTAGTCAACTGATTAGCAGAAAAAAAAAATATCAGTCATAAATACTATTAAAGTCTGTTCAATTAAATCTAATTAGCACATTACCTTTCGAGTTTGCATTTTCTCTGTTCTCCTCCGAAAGGCAACATAAGGGTCGTTGTTAGTAGAGCCATCCCTTTTCTCTTGTTTTATCTGAGGAATGAGGGATGGCCCCCTGCAGTTTTTACGTTTTCTCACCCAGTAGTCATATACGGCTTTAATAAGGTAATCATCTTCATTTAGCAGCAGTTTTGCTTCTTGAAGTGTTACAAGCTAAATGAAAAATACAACATGTCATTGACTACAATGTTTGAAAACGAGAAATTAAAGGTAAACTATACCTATAGAGAAAAATGTGATCACTCTAACAAGTATGATCAGATATCATGCCAGCAGATAATTCAATTCAATTTAACAAAGGATTTATTAATAAACAGATTTATCAAAAATTTTTATTTTACCCTACAAGGTAGTATCACCACTTAAAATATTTAAGAAGCCTGGACAAAAGACACTGGGAAGACTACAACAGATTTATGCCTCAGGTAAATTTTGGACCACAAGACATGCCGGGTCCTTAAAAACCCTCTCCTGTGATCCTACCCATTTGAGGACCTACTGGTTTTCAACAGTTTCCTTCTAGCTTGTGTTTTGTTTATCAACAGAAACTAGAAGATATGTTTCTTTTTAAACTCCCTCCAAAATAAAAGATGAATATGCTCTAATATATTGCAACTAAACATAAAATGCCTTTTGATATTGTAAAAGGACAAACTTAGCATATTTCTAGAAGTATTAACACTTTGCAATTTTTAATTTCTTGTACGAATTATATATAAAAGCAATTCCTCTATCCAAGCTGATTATGTTCTAGAGAAGCCTTGTTCTCAACACTCATTCTACTAATGACATTGTTACACCTGGGGCAGTGGCCCCGGTATGATTCCTCTAGGAGCTCTGACACTGGTATCTCAGGGATCTACTCCTTTATCAATGCATCCAGTATAATGCTGACACACTTCAAACCGAGGTTTGTAAAAATTTGCTTGGTCACATCTGTTTCCTTGCTCCTTATGAAGATCAGAAAGGCCAATCAACTTTAGCAAGATGGATTAGGGTTACATATACCCATTTACAATGAACTTTGGAAAAAGTTCATGGAGTTTTAGAGCTGGAAAACCCCACTGAAGTGATGTCATCCCAAACTTCGCTTTTATCATTTTAGAGATGAAGATTCATTTCAAAACAGACTGAGATATTTCCTAAGAAATGTTTCCCTACAACCCGGAATGAAGGGAAAATTTTTCTCATTCAAATCATTGAAGATCAACATATCAATTGATCTATATAGGTGGTATGAAGTCATCTGAAGAAGGCATGACCCACCAAATAAATTTCTGATATGATCTAACTCGTACTGGTATAACTTCATGGAATAAATGCAATGATCATTTGGACTTCCAGTCCTATGATGGTGATTACTAGGGCTAATTAGTTGGTTTCTTAATTTGGCAGGCAAGATAGTTTGACCACAGGAAGAGAATACACTGATAATGTCAACTTAAGTATTCTCTAATCCATGTAACAATTACATTTAGTGCATTAAAATTAAAGTGGCCATTCTTGGGGTTTATTCAATGTCTCGGTGGGGTCAGCTTAACTGCATCTGAGAGGCTGTGTAACTTGGTCTTTAAAGTGGAGGGCCGGAGCTTGGAACATGAGATCCAACCAAAAGAATCAATATTTCCAACCATCAGCTTTAAATGGACACTTTCCTACTGTCAGTTAAGTTCTCTGGAATGGTGATATATACTCCCAAAGTCTACAAGGATGGTGGTACAGAAAGAGTTGAGCTTTCTGAATCTAACGAAATTCCACCTCATGCTGACAGCATTATAGCATCACTGGCAGCTCTCATGTGCTCTGGGGACCCAGGGGAACAATATTGTGTGTGACACGCTACCCATGTTTCAGTTGTTTGGCCATTCTGCTTCTGATACAATTTTGTAACCTTCAATTAAAATCAAGAATTAAGCCTTAGAGTGGGGAGGAGGATAGATCTCTTTCCATCAACCAGGAGAGTGGCAGTGATTTTCTTATATAACAAGACTCTCAAAATAACAGTTTCGTACCCTCCCACAAGAGGTGTCAGGGGATTAAAACAATGCCTCCGATTTCCTTCTCTGGTGCTTCTCACTCCGTTAGAAATGCCCTTCTGCATGTTAAGTACCCTCTGTGTATCTTAGGTAATAAGAAATCAATACACAGCTTACAGTTAAACATCCTGACATCCCTTTTCAGTATTAACTGTATTTTCTTGGTCGACTGCTGTTTTCATGTTGTTACACAGCAATTTTTTTTTTTTTTTTTTGAGGGCAGTGTCACTGGCCCTCATACATGGGCCACTGACTTCCCAAGCCAGCACTTACCCACTGCGCCACTCGGCCGGCCATTTTTCCTGTTGTTTTTTTTTAACATGGCAAATTTTTATTTTATGGAATAATTTTGGTTTTAATCATTCTATAAAAATTATCTGCAGCCATTCTAAGGCAACTGTTGGGTCGTTGGGAAAGTCACGACACATTTTCATAACGAAAAACACAAAAAATACGTCATGACTTTCTTGATGACCCAGTCAGTAGTATAGTATCATGGCATCACTATTGTCATGGTGACAGCATCAATTTGAATGGGCAAGAACTATTTGCAAATAAAGTAGTCCTTAAACTATGTTACATGATTAAAAACACACGAATCAGAATTCTATTACTTTTATACCCTAAGAAGAAAGTTCTGCCACTTAGCTCTTTGTCTATTAGAAAGTAGTAGAAATCAGTATTTAACTGGCAGTGTGTCTGTGGTAAATTTCCTCTTCTAAAGATATCTCTGAGTTGCTTGATTTACTTACTTTAGGATTTTAGGGGTGGGGGAATAAAAATGATTCTACCATACGATTTTTTTTTTTTTTTTTTTAGAGGGCAGTGTCACTGGCCCTCATGTGGGATCCGAACAGGGGCTGCTGGCGTCCCAGGCCAGCTCTTAACCAATGCATCAGTTGGCCGGCCCACGACTTTTTTTTTTAGACTGCTACTAACTCTATTAGGATAAGGATCATTTAATTTGTTTACATACAAATCTCATGACCTAGCAATTTAAATAAACGTTTTTAAATATACAAATGAATCAATTATATATAAAAATTGATGGTTTTTTATATGTAAAATAGTCAATTGAGCAATAAGTAGCTAACACTCAATTACTATAACGCCATCATTGTTATAGGTTGTGAAGAAGGGAAAAAAACTTAAAGATAAATCCACTACCTAAAGAAACTTAGAATGTACAAAAAAGGTAAAGTAACAAACACAAGTTAAACAGTAAGAGAACAATGTAAGAACTTGGGAACTGAGTATTAGTACTGTAAGACATAGGACAGAGTCACAAAAATGCCACCTGAGAGTGTCTGTTGGTAGCTTAAGATGAAAGAATTCAGAGGACAGATACTGAAGAAAATAGCAACAAGTAAGATGTAGACGAGAAATGGGAGACGAAGAAAGAAGGTACAAGAATCAGGAAATACGTAGGTCAACAGCATTCAGTATATACTGCAGGGATATGAAGTAGGACAGAGGCTGAAAAAAGGCTATTAGATGAGAATTAGGAGGTCATTGGTGAGCTTAGTACAATTTCAGAAAACTCAAATGGACTGTGGCTAATCTTTTGAAAATTTAATTACGACCAAAAAAAAGGGAGAGACATAGGATGGTAGTTTATTAAGAAAGACATGGTAAAATATAGGGAACCTCAGAACATTTTTAGGCAAAGAGAAGACTGAAGAAATGAGAGAAGAGAGAAGAGATAATTGAAAAAGAAATATTCAAGGAATATAGAGTACACAAGGAAGAGTTAGAATTAAAAAGCTGGGGACTAAAGAAAAGGGGTAAAAGACACATAATTCTGAGTTTTGAGTTGCTGGACAGAAAAAGAATACGTTATAGGGTCATCTGGAGTTGAGAATAAGTTTACGAAAGGTTCAACTTGAAAGATCTGTGGAGATGCCAACAGGGAGCACGAGGACAGAAAATCCTCGAGCTTAAGAAAAAAGGTCAAGGTAAAGGTCACCCACAGAATGCTTGCTGAGGTGATACTGATATTTGCAGGAGTTGAATGAAAAAGAGCAGATAAAAGAAAGCAGGAAGGAATGGTCATGGAAAATAATAAGAAAAACCAGAAGGGGATGAATTGTATTCTAAAGACAAAGGTGATGACAGTCAAGAAATAAGGAGAACTCAAATAAAACAAAAAGGATGGGGACTGAAAATAATCATAGCATTTATGAACAGGAGTTTTCAATACTGACTTCATTGCACTAGTCTCCACAGAATGATGGGGGCAAGAGCTTTGCTTCAGTCTTTCTCTACCAATCTAATAAATACTGGTGTAACCACAAACTTATTCCTTGACTTTGAATCTGGTGCTATGCTAGTCACCCAATAAGGAAAAAATAAAGAAATGCATGAATCTACAGATCAGGGACTTGGAAGGAAGGTAGCCTTTCAGTATCTTTAATCATGGGTTCTAATAACAGGGCCATTATCTTGTTCTATGACAAAAACCTCCACCTTCATCCCCAATGCTGAAAGCAGATGCTATCATGCTCTGAGCTTAGCCAGTTGCGTTAGAACTCCGAAGCTTGTCACTGAGCAAAGACAACTAAAATAGGATAATGCTAATTATATGTGGATAGTTAATTGTTATTATTTATATGCTTTTGTTTATCCCGTCCCCACTTAAAAGAGTAAGCTCCACAAGGGCAGCACTTCTGTCACCTCTCCTGTTCACTAAATAAATATTACTGATTGAATGAAAGAAAGCAAATCACAGAGAGGTGAAGGCTTCTGATGATATCATTTCTGCCACCATGAGTAATTTGTGAGTAATCAGAGAAAACAGTAGAAATACCAAAAGATTGATTGAGCCTAGCTAGGAAAATTTGTATGTAAAGAAAAACTGAAGCTGTATCTGATGCCAGTAATCAAAATCCTAAAAAACTGTGAGCACTAATTATAATGAATATCAATATAATGAAAACAAATTTCCAATTAAAAAAACAAGTAAGACATTCTCTCAAAAAGCCAATTAAGTTGAATTCTACAAAATTCAGTTTTCAATGTACTTCTTTGGATATACACTATATATTACTTTTCATCAAAAAAAGGGGAAAAGACTGGTAGCTAAGTATGCAGTAGTCCCTTCATAATGGAAGTTTCTGGAAATGTCCTGAAAAGCTGTTAATGCCTCAGGATTCAAAAGACTTTATTTGGGAGCTGAGAGAAAATAATGAGTTTGTATAGACTGAAAAGTTTTAACAGTCTATTGTATACAGTTTATTTATATTTGTAACTTACTATATTAATAACAATTAGCATATTAATATACTACACAGGTACACCAATTATTTTTGAAAAGTTTATTTTTTTAAATCTAACTACAATACATGCTCAGTATATTTGTAAAATATAAAAAAAGAATAAAGAACATAAAAATCACCAATAATTCCATCATTTAAATATAACCATCGTTGGCATTTTGTTGGACTTTCCTGTTCTTTTATTCTATGCACAAGTATAAATGTAAATTAAACAAACCTCAATTTTCCACTTCCACAATTCTATATCCTATTTTTGAAATCTAACATAATAAAATGAGAACGCTCTGTGGCATTCGGTATCATTCAAAATAATGATTTTGAGTGACTGTATGATAATTCTACCACAGAGACAACTTGTAAGTTATTCTGAACACCTGTTCAAATATCTTTGATATTTTCACTAATTATTTTTCTTGAGAATGATTTCTAGAGGTAGGATTACTAACTCAAAAGGTATAAACATTTTAAGGTTCCTGACATACACGTATGCTGCCTAGTTGCTTTTCAGAAAGACCAAACACCATTTTAAATTCTCTACACCACATATAACTAAAGAAAATTCTTTATCATTTTGTAAATAATTCTTCCGTTACTTAAAATTTTAAATAATATACAAATAAGTAAAACTAAAATACATTTAAAATGATAATACGAGTACCTTAATATAAATCTGAGCAACTGAGCAAGATTTGGTATGAGATGTCTGCCTTAGAGACCCAACCAAGCAAATTTAGTTACTGAAGCACCAAAAAGACAGCCCTATGAAAAGGATCAAGAAGATATAATATTGTAACTAGTATTATTTTTATATCCAAACAAGAAAAAAGTCAGAACACTACTTTTCATACTACTATTCAAAGAAATTATGCTTAAGCTTTCAGTTCAAGAAATACTGTAAATAGACATCCTAAGCATCAGGGAAGTTCAAAAGACAGTAAAATACAATATATTTACATCTAAAGAAAATGTAAAATAAAGCTGGTAATTGGATTAATTGTAAGATAAAAGACATTTTTACAATGTACAGTACCTGATTAGAACTGGCTTTTTCAAGTCTGTCAATCATAATTTCAAATTGCAAAGGCTTAATTTCCATCTTTCTGTTAAGTCTATTTAATAAGGTCTCATCTTCTGAATCCATATCATAATCTGGTTGCTCGTTGTCTAGATTAAAGGCTAGAAAAGAAAAGAAAAATTCTTCAAACTGAGGAGAAAATATAGAGTTAGACAGTGTTTATGCTGATCACAGGATACTTCTAAATTATAAAGCCATGACCCAAGAGGAGCTCACATCTAAAACCTGGTTTTAGAGACTAAGGGCACAGTGAGAGAAAAAATGATTTTAAAGTTTAATAGAATAGTAAAAGCAATAAAAATTTATTTTAAAAATAAAGGGTCACAAATATATGTTAAAACATAAATTAGCAATTATAAAAATGGATGACATATTTATCAACATGATAGTTTGGTAGCATAATGAGAAGCTATGGAACAATATTAAAAATCTAGAAATAATCTCAAGTACAAAATATAAAATATGAATGACATTTCAAATCATTGATAAAATAGGATATTTAAAAAAAAAATGGGGCCGCTAGCATGACAGACTAATTACCTTAAAAAGAATTAAGATTGATTCCTACCTCACTGAAATTACCAATAAATGATATACTCAATAAAATTTTATAGTAAAAAATAAAACACAAAACTACTGGAAGAAAATGCAAGGGGAAAATGCTGTATAGGCAGGTACAAGCTCAAAAATCATAATGC
Organism: Aselliscus stoliczkanus; assembly: GCA_033961575.1. Classification (NCBI taxonomy): domain Eukaryota; kingdom Metazoa; phylum Chordata; class Mammalia; order Chiroptera; family Hipposideridae; genus Aselliscus; species Aselliscus stoliczkanus. The sequence goes on along the minus strand of CM066731.1, from coordinate 103,358,201 downwards.
TGATTCAACAAATGCAAATACAGTAACGAGATGTTGCACTTATCACACAGACTAAGATCTAAAACTTATAATACTGTTTTGGAATGAATGGCAGAAGGAAGCCCTTGCAAACACTGTGAGGAGGAAATTATAAACTGGTATTTAGTTCCTAATTCTAGAAATTTCTCTGATAGATAAACTTACACAAAGACAAAAATATGCAAATAAGAGTATTAGAGTGACACTGTAAGCAGTAAAAAAATACAAAACAAGCAGTGAATTAGAGAAATAAATGATGGTTTATACATACACAGCACAGACTGAAGCCCTGAGAATCAATGACAGTGACATATGTATTCTGATATGGAATGAAACCAATCTTCACAAATATTCAATGGAAAAAGCTAAGGTACAGTGCACTAAGCTATGTTTTAAAAAGGGTAGGGACTATATACTTTTACATACTCTTATAAATGCACATAATATTTTTGAAAGGATACACAAGAAACTCATAATAGTTCTCCACTTCTGGAAGTGGAATGTAAAGCAGGGGTTCGAGGGTAGTGATGAGAATTTAAAATTTCTCTTTGATCCTCTTGTATTGTCCCTTTTATTTTAAATATAAAGCATTTTAAGATTTAAAAATAAAGGATTTTAAGATTTTTAAGCATAGTATAGGTATTAATTTTTAAAGTTTAGACGGAGTAAAAAAAACTAAAGTGCCGCGAAGTATACGTTGAAATTACATGTCAAGATTTAAGACAAGCAATGAATACCAATCACCAACAGATTTAGTTATTTAAAAGCTGCCTACATATCAATGTATAAACGCATATCCCATGTTCATACTGTGTGAAATGTCCTGGCATTCTCAGATGCAGCACAGCACTCTTAAAAGTATTAAGTTGATAATACAATAATAGGAACAAATATGTACATGTATATAATTTTAGTAAAGTCAGCTCCCTACTACAGATAGTACTTATGGACATAAAATATTTAAAGGCAAAAATAACTGATCATAAAGCAGATGACTGTATCTCAAAAATATGAACTGTGGTTAATTGTTTAATAAAACTGTCCCACTATATAACAACAAAATCAAAAATAAATGTTAGCTAACACTTAAAAACCTTACATAGCACTTAATATGGGCCAGGCAGTGTTCAAAGTGCTTTATACACACTAAGTTTGTAAAAATTTTATTGTATTTAACTTGTATCATGTAGTACACAATAAAGTTATTAAATCAGAGAAATTATAGCTATTGATGAACTAATGACAGATTATTTTGTAAATATGATTCATTTAAAACATTCCTGAAAATAAAATTTTCTTCCTCATCTTGACATACTATTTTTGTTATGATTATCAGTTCAAAGGTATGCTTTTAAAAAGTCAATCCAATCTGCATCAAACTCAATGACCGATGTTGTGGACTCCATAAACATGTATGAGTAGATCACTAAAAATTACTCTCGTACCTAGAAAGTGATGTTGTATTTGTAAATTCACATAGTGACAGTCAGTGATCTGCCATTAGTCCGCAGACTAACAAATAACAAAGTCAGGTATCTGACACAATCAGAAGACATTTTAGAGGAAGGTATGTTTTAAAATACATTGAGTAGACTTAAGCCAATACACTGATTTTCTAAGTTAAAAACAAGTTTTCTGAAGTTCAAGAACAAGGCTATACTATACATGCAAATTTTACACTACCATCTTTTTACACATCTACTTAACCTTATTCACCTCTTGTTCCTCCACCTTCTATATGTGTTCTGTGTTCTTATTTTATTCTTACAAAAGCCAGTGCCCCAGCTTCTGAGTGAGGCTGGGAAGGGGCAAGAAAAGTTGAGAAATAGTTTAGAAAAGTTAATAGTGAGAATTGACAGGTCTTACAATAATATGTCAAATCAAAACTTGTACTAGCACCATAAGTTTCCCGACACTACCATTTCTCTTTTCATTCAAAAACTATGCAAGAATACCATCACAGAGTCTGGTATTCTGTGGCTTTAGAATGCCTATACTGCTTCATCTGTACCTCAGATTACATTGATTATCTCCTCTACCAGACAACAAAGACAAATTCTCTAAAGGCAGTGAGCATTTCTTAAATATAAGAGAAAAAGAAATCCTACAAATGGTGAGTTACTTTCACAAGCCACTCAACCAAACAAAAGAAGTAAAACAATCCCTATTTCCTGACCCCCGTATGTCCCCCACAAAAAAAGAGGGGGAGGAAGCTGGCAAGAGGTTGAAAATTTCTTAATATAGTTGATCAACAGAATCAAGATATGTACAAGGTCAATAAGGGCGCCTCTCTCTCTCTCTCTCTCTCTCTCTGTGTGTGTGTGTGTGTGTGTTTAGAAGACAGTCCTGAGGTGAAGTTAACTGAAGAGTACATAATAAAAAAAGAAAATGAGGGAACTAGAGAGTGTGCATGATCACTATAAGAAGGAAAAAGGAAATGGAAAGGAAAATAGATTAGCAAATTCCCTGCAGTACCCACAGTGTGGGTACCACTGTTCAGGGAAACTGGGTTGCTTTCTGGTAGGGGGAGCAACCGCTTCTGTGTAGGCAGAGAAGTGAGTGAGTATAACTGCTGTTTGAATATATAAGGCATTTAAAAGTTGACTGGTTAGAACTTAGACAATATATACAACAGAACTGGTCTAAAATTAGCTGGTAAAGCAAATATTACTTCTATTAATAGTTAAAAGTACCTTTCAAAGTCCCTTAAATGGCCTCTTCTTTGGATATATTCATATACGTAACAGGCATAGCTATCTAATGGAATGCAAATACAGAGAAACCAGAAGAAATAATGTAAGAAAATTTCCCAGAGCCAAAAAATGTCAAGAGATGTTCAGATTAAAAGGCGTTTACCAACCATGGTACAAAATGAGTGGCATGTAATTCAATGTGGCACATAATAATGGGCCAGTACTGCCATTACTTCATAATATTATGAATATGAATTAATACTATTACCACATAATAGTATGCCTATTATATGTTGTATGTGACGGGGAAACATCTGTTTTCCACATGTCCACTGAAATGTCCATGAGGGAAAAGTATAAGAAGAATACTTTCAGCCTCTCTCTACCCCTCTTCACTCCGCAGCCAAGGAAGGAATGACTTAAACTGATTAGTGTTCTTGGGAGAACCTAATCAGCTCAGTACCTCCAAGTGCATAATCTCTGATGGTTCTTCCTTTCTCTGCAGAGGCTGCATTCTAGGCTGCTCTCTACTGCGGTAAGCACAGGGGCTGACTGTGCTCCTCCTGTGTGGGCAGACCTGCTTTGTCAGTGACAGCCAGTGGCGAGGTAAGTTTGTCTAACTCAGAGGTTAAATATGAGAAAGTCGGTTGAGGCTATATATCTATGTCTTGCATTCCAATGCCATTTTTATTAGTAAAGCTGAAATTTTATATGGCTATATCTGTTTCTCAATTAGTTCCAAAGTAAAAAAGGGAAAACAATGTTACTTGTTGTGCTCCTAAGCCCCAACATTATAGGCCATGCTCAACAATTTATTTTATAAGTGGTTTATGCTTTTTTTGATTTCAGAACATTCTATCTCTATACTTCAGTCTCCATTATATGGCCCCTATGATGATACCTACTCAACACCCCGTGTTTATTTCACACACCCTCTTCTCTCTGATTATTAACACAACAAGGATGCAATAAGCATTCTCTAGGATAGTGTGTGTAAGCCAAACAAAAGTGCTTTAATTTTTAAATCAGGCTTTGTAAAAACAAAACAAGACAAACACCGATAATTTCCCCACCTTAATTCTGTGAGTTAGGAACTCTTCACCTAAAACTGTCTCTGTATTTATAGATGTCAATCACTGTGTCGACCTGTCCACGGACCCTCCTATGCCATGTTTGATACCAGGCGACATGCCATTCACTGGGAGCTGTGTACCATAGATGAGTAATTAACCCTCAAACAGCCAAACCATCGGTGATCAGTGACCTATGAAATGGTTCAGGGTTTCAAGCATACCTAGGCCTGATTTCCTGTAACAGCAATGTGAACATAAAGATGCTTTCTGGTTAAATAAGGCAAAATGAACACATTTGTCTTGAAATCCCATCGAAATAAAAGCAAAGCAATTTCCCCCCCAAATACCATTTAACTTCAGAGGTAAGGGGAACGAGAAGGTAAAAAAGATCAATTTTTCTTTTTTTTAAAGATTTTATTGGGGAACTAGAGAAGGGGAACAGACAAGTTGCTGTTCTTTTTGTTTTTCAGTCTAGTTGTGGGGGATATCACTTCACTGGCCCATGTTGGTACTATCATTGTGCTCTTCCTGGGTGAGGGAGATTGGTCGCCGGCCTCTGGACGGCCGCCCACCGTGGCTCACACCAGCAACGGGCCGCTCAAGGTAGCCCCACTGCAGCCTAGGCCATCGCTGGTGACTCACGGCAGCCCAGCTCCAGGTCGAGCTGTTGTTCATACTCTTAGCTGTAGAGGGCGCAGCGTCACTGGCCCTAATGTGGGATCTGAACCAGGGCCCTGCTGTTTAGAGCTGGCGTCCGAAGCCAACTCTTAACCAACGAGCCACTCGGCTGACCCAAAAGTGATCAACTTTTCAGACTTATAAAACACACGGGTTAGCAGTCAAGGGAATATGGAAATGTAAAATGGCTGGGAGGTGGTGGTGGTAATGATGAGGGAAGGACAGGAGAAGAAGCAGGAAAACTCCTCTACCATCTGAAGACTCACAGAGAGTTGAAATCAACAGTTACTCTCTGAAACATAGGGTAGGACACTTCTGAAAATAGATTGTTGAAAATCTTTATATGAATAATTAGTCCTTACTCTTACCAGTGTACCTAGGTAACTACTTTTCTTTGAAACGCAGAAGACAGAAGGCTTAATCTGTAAAGCTGATCCAGAGAGCCAGCGGAATCTGGAGTACAAGGCATGCTAAAGAAAAGTATAAGGCTACATACCAAAGAAGAAAGATTCAGTGAAAGTCAACAGGTTGAACCATGAACTCTCCAACCACTGCCATCCCACTATTGCATCCCAATCCCCCAACTCAGCTGTAAACACCAAAACACTGTTAACCACCCAGGAGTAAGGAAGAACTCTTTTTGGGAAAATTGATCAATCCTCTAAAAACCACCACCCGATAAATGACCTCACTCAAATACAAATAGACAATCAAGTAATCCAGATATTTAAGGAAAAAAACTGCAAAACAAACATTAAACGAATTCGGAGGAAACAAAAATTCTGTAAGGTGAAGAAAAAAAACCTTTACAGAGATAGTATTGCATCCATGAAACAAGAACAGAAATGGGATACTAGAAAAAAGGAGCATACAGAGATCAAAAAATTAAAATTTAAAACTGTAATAGAGAAACCATAAAGAATATTAGATTTCTCAACAGCAACACTTCTCAACAGCAACACTGAAAGTTAGAACACAATGGCACAATATTCAAAATTCTGAAGGATAAAGGTTTCCAAGCTAAAATTTTCCACCCAGCTAAACTATCAATCAAGTATGAGACTAGAATAAAAATAATTTCAGACATGCAAGGCCTCAATAAAATTCACCCTGAATGCACCCTTTCTTAGAGAGCCTCTGGAGGGTGTGCTCCATTAGAATACAGTAAATCCAAAAGGAGGAAAGCAAGGAATCCAGGAAATGGGGAAATAAACACACGAAAGAAGCAAAAAAATTCCCAAGATGATGCATGACAACTATGTAGTGAGCCTAAGAGCAACCAGTCCAGAACACAGCAGCAAAACGCATGGTTCCAAGAAAAAAATGTCCAAGGAAAAAATAAACTGACAGATTATCTGACTGTTTGAACTATGAAGAGAGTTATATACTTTTGTGGGAGAATCTGTGGTGAATTAATCAAAGGTATACAGAAAAGGGAGCAGATACAAATATAAGCAAGTTATCTAATTTAAAAATGAAAACCTAAACAAGGAAGTAATCATGGTTACGCTGTTAATATCTGCAGAATGATAATACTGTTTCAGCCATTAACATTTGCAGAATGATAATACTGTATACACTGAATACTGATTTAATAATTTTACTATAGCCAAAATATGGAACAAAGTGTTCTCTGTAGAGAAGTGAGAGAAGTAAATCTTCTTTTTTTTAAACACTTTATTTGGAAATTGGGGGATGGGAACAGCATTGGGGAACAGGGGAAGGGGAACAGACAAGTTGTGTCCTTTTGTTCTTCAGTCTAGTTGTGGAGGACATTGCTTCACTGGCCCATGTTGGTATTGTCATTGCGCTCTTCCCGGGTGAAGCAGATCGGTCACCAGCCACGGTAGCTCATGGCAGCCCAATTCCAGGTTGAGCTGTTGTTCACCATCTTAGCTGTAGAGGGCACGGCATCACTGGCCCACGTGGGATCCCAACCGATGGCCCTGCTGCTAAGAGCTTGCGCTCCCAAGCCAGCTCTTAACCAACGAGCCACTCGGCCGATCAGAGAGAAGTAAATTTTAAATAGTAATAAGTCAAAAGATAATATATTTTTTAAAAGTTTTAAAAAAGTTATATAAGCCAACTATTTAGAAATATGAAGATAAATACCAAAAGGAACAAGTAAAGGATTTGAATTTAGTTGCCTCTCAGAATGGGGAGGAGACTACCTTTTTTAGAAAAAAAAACAAACCATTTTCAACTAAGCCTAATGATAAATTACCTTTGATTTTTTTTAAAAAAAAGTAATTTTAAAAACTTAAAAACAGAACAAGAAAAACCAGAGACAATAAGAATATTAATGATGGGAACAAAGAGGTAAAAAGATACCATTTACAACATGGTCCATGAAGACCAAAGCTGTAAAGTAACAGAAACTAGGAGAAAAAAAGTAAAAGAATTCTAGTTCCAGTTTATAGGCATTAATAATCCTTACACTAATTCCACCTTTTTTGCTTTCGTTATTTGAGTGATGACCAACTTTAAAACCCAAAATGCCCATTTAAAACACTTCATCCTTTGCAAAAAAAAAAAAAAAAAAAAATGATTCCACGAGGATCAATACAGTTTATTTCAAGGTTTTAAGTTTTTGTTTTTTTCAAGGTTTTAAGTTTTAAGGAGGATTTTATTGTTCCTTTGATTTGGCTGCAGCCCTAAACATTTCCAGTTTTAAGTAGCTTAATAAAACTTCAATTCAGTGTTGCTTGGAAGTAATTCCTATTATCTCTAAATGGATGCTTTATATACCTTTTCTCTAATCCTCACAAAGTTCTAAAAGGCATGGTATTTGTATCTTCATTTTGCATACACTGAAATTGAGATTTTAGGGGTATTTTTTTTTAAAGATTTTATTGGGGAATTGGTGGAGGGGAACAGCGTTGGGGAATCGGGGAAGGGGAACAGACAAGTTGCTCTCTTTTTGTTCTTCAGTTTAGTTGCGGAGGATGTTGCTTCACTGTTGGTATCGTCATTGCGCTCTTCCCGGATGAGGCAGATCGGTTGCTGGCCTCTGGATGTCGCTCACCGCGGCTACTGGCAGCTCACACTTGGCTGCCAGCCACTCACGCTGGCTGCGGGCCACTCACTGTAGCCTATGGCAGCCCACTGCAGCAGGGGCTGCAGCCTACACCATCACCGGGGCTCGCACAGCCCAGCTCCAGGTGGAGCTGTTGTTAGCTGTAGAGGGCAGTGTCACTGGCCCTCATGTGGGATCCGAACCGGGGCCGCTGGCATCCCAAAACCAGCGCTTAACCAATGCACCACTCGGCCGGCCCAGGGGTATTTTAATTAGTTTGCATCAAGTCAGATAGAATTTGACCCCAAGTCTGCTGGATTCACAAGCCCTGACTGTGTTCCCTTTGCTCCAAAACTTGCCAAAAAAGACTGCATTTATATCTTCTCTTAGTCTGTGGTGTGTTTTTGTTCGATTCTTCTGTGGTATAGAAATTTCAAGTTTTAATAAAGTGCATTTATCAATCTTTCTTTCATGGTTTCTACTCTTTGCCTTAAGAATATTTTTAGGTCATAAAGTTATCCTCACATTATTTTCCCCCCTAAAAATGTTAACATTTTATTTTTCATATTTATTCCTTGTTTTTATGTTTTTCCATAGGGATAACTGTGTCCCAGCACTATTTATCAAAAATCTCCATCCTGGGCCAGCCGAGTGGTGCACTGGTTAAGAGCTGGCTTGGGACACCAGCAGCCTCGGTTCGGATCCCACATATGAGGGCCAGTGACACTGCCCTCTACAACTAACAACAGCTCCATCTGGAGATGGGCTGCAAGCCCTGGCGACGGTGTGGGCTGCAGCCCCTGCTGCAGTGGGCTGCCATAGGCTACAGTAGTAGCTTGGCAGCCAACATGAGCTGCGAATAGCCACAGTGAGCAACCATCCAGAGGCCGGCAACCGATCTGCCTCATCTGGGAAGAGCGCAATGACGATACCAACACGGGCCAGTGAAGCAACGTCCTCCGCAACTAGACTGAAGAACAAAAAGGCAGCAACTTGTCTGTTCCCCTTCCCCGATTCCCTAACGCTGTTCCCCTCCCCCAATTCCCCGATAAAATCTAAAACAAAAATCTCCATCCTTTTCCCACTGATCTGCAATGCCTCTTTGGTCATATATCAAATTTCCACATATGTGTGGATAGGTGTTTCTAGCCTCTCTTTTCCTTTCATTGGTCTACTTATCGATCTTTGAATAAGATTAATATCCAAAACCATTTAATTTTAAGAAATGGTTAACCGTAAGAGGAGGGAAAGAACAGAATGGGGAGACAGACAGACAGACAGACAGACAGACACAGACACACACACACACACACACACACACACACACAGAATAACTACATTTTTTTTTTTTACTATGCTTTGCTTTTATAGATATGACTTATAGATCCCTGAGAATAAAAAGTAAATGGAACAGAACCAGCCAAGTGGCTCATTGGTTAAGAGTTGGCTTAGGACGCAAGCTCTGAGCAGTAGGGCTCTGGTCTGGATCCCACATGAGGGCCAGTGATGCTGCGCCCTCTACAGCTAAGATGGTGAACAACAGCTCGACCTGGAGCTGGCTGCTGTGAGTCACTAGTGAAGGCACAGGCTTCAGTGAGGCTGCAGGAGGCTGCCATAAGCTACGTGAGTGGCCAGCAGCCGGCGTGAGCTACTGTGAACCATTGTTCAGTGGCCGGTGACCAATCTGCCTCATCCGGGAAGAGCGCAATGACAATACCAACATGGGCCAGTGAAGCAACGCCCTCCACAACTAGACTGAAGAACAAAAGGACAGCAACTTGTCTGTTCTCCTTCCCTAATTCCTCAATGCTGTTCCCCTTCCCCAATTCCCCAATACAATCTTAAAAAAAAAAAAAGAAAGAAAAAATTAAACGGAACAAACCAGTCATTTGGGTTCTATTCCAAGTACCTTTAAAATAAAATGAAGTGACATTTCTAGTGGGAAATACTCTTAAGGACTAAAAGCAAAAACCAACCAACAAAAAAATTTCAAACTGTTTTCAGTAATCACATTGTTGGTGTTAAGTGCTGGCATTATTATTCTGAGACCATTGTGGTGTAAAGTAAGATAAAACATGGTAATTACGCTAATGTCCTTGAGAACTGATATATATGGAAGAAAGCTGTAAGTGTATAAGAGTAAAGTCTTGTAGTCTTCAACTAGAGTTAAGAAATATTAGTATAAATGCATCATAACAGTTTATCTTTAAAATTTTTAAAGTACCTATTTTCCTGTGAGGTCCACTAAAAAGCCTTTTTTCTTTTTTTTAAATTGGCCTCAGGTGTATAAAGCAACGTAATTAAGTTAGACATTTACACCTCTTACAAAGTAATAACTCTCCCAAGCTACTACCCCTCTGACATCATATACAGCTGTTACAATACCACTGACTATATTCCCTATGTTGTACTTTACATCCCGTGAAAAAAACATATATATGTATAATTCCAGTTGACATTCCACACTATTCTACATCAGTTTCAAGTGTATAGTGCAGTGGACAGGCATCTACACAGTCTATAAAGTGATTCCCCTTATAAGTCCAGTACCCCTCTGACACCCTACATAATCTTCACAACATTATATTCCCCACACTGTGTTTCATATCCCCATGAATATAGTATGACCACTAATTTGTACTTTCTAATCTCTTCTCCTTCTCCCCCATTCCCTCCCCATCCCATCTGCCAAGCACCAGTTTTTTCTCTGTATCTCTAAGTCTATTAAAAGTCTTAGAGGGGCGGCTGGTTAGCTCAGGTGGTTAGAGTGCAGGCTCATAACACCAAGTTGCTGGTTCGATTCCTACATGGGCCACGGAGCTGCACCCTCCACAACTAGATTGAAGACAACTACTTTACTTGGAGCTGATGGGTCCTGGAAAAACACTGTTCCCCAATAAAATTTATTAAAAAAAAAAAAATCTTAGAGACAATTGCCAACCCAGTAGCAATGAACACCCCCAATGCCTTGACTGTAGTCTCCAAATATGATTTCTCAATAAAAGGAAAAAGAGCTCTCTAGAGAAATAGATGCCTTCAGATCTGAGCCAGGAAATATACAAGTAAGCTAAGAACTCTTAGTTTTCTTGCTTTCTGCTGTGATAGAGTCATGTCAAACAAATTCAGAAGCTAACCTGAATAACATTTTTTCCTACTGACCAAAACAGGTTGTGAATATGAGTATCAATGAGGATAATGATGTAGTGGATGGAACATAATAAAAATGCGTAAATCCATGATCCACAATGATTCTAAAACAAACAAACATTTTCACAGTCACCTTTAAAGAATGCTAAGAAAACAAAATCCATCAGGTTGCCTCTTCTTTTGTGATGTGGGCAACCATTAAGGATCATTGCCTCGATCCAGTAATTCATTAGGGGTTGTAAATAGTGACATTCTATTTTCCACTTTGTTTTACTTTGGCTGGAATACTTCTATAAAGAAAATCTTTCCCCTTTCCAACTACTTAGAGATCCTGATATAGTTCACAGAAAAGGCAAGATAAATGTTAGATTAGCCACTTGTAACACATGGAAGTTTTCTGGATCCTAAGTCAAAAGAATTTTAAATTCTTTTGTGTAGTCAAACTGCCATATTTTCTGGATCTAATTCAAAATAATATTAAAAAAAAAAAAGATGAGAGAGACACCCACAGAGAGATATCACATTTATAGGACAGTCAAGAAATGTGCATACTAACTAAATATTTTATGTTAGTAAGAAAATGGTGTTTTTCTTTTAAAGGGTGGTGCAAGAATGGTACTGTGATTATGTTAAAGAATTCCCAGGTGAAATGATGTTGGATCGACTATAAGATCATGAAATAGGGGAAAAGATGTAGAGGAACAATATTGGCAATGCTGAGTGATGACTCCATGGCTATTCATTATACTATTCTTTCTACTTTTGAATATGTTGGAAATTTTTGCACAATAAATATTTTTTAAAGAAAGTATCTAAAACACATGAATAATCTCTTTAGAAAAATGAACCCAAAGATAGGAAGAGATGGTTGACATAAAAAGATGTTTAGCCTCACTGTAATTAAGGAAAGGGAATTCAAATCAGCGAATACCATTTCATATCCATTAGATTGTGAAAATTATAAAGTTTGAAAATGACAAATGTTGATAAAAAATATGAAAAAAACAAGAACTCTCATATACTTCTGGTGAAAATGCAAACAACTATAACCAGTTTGGAGAGCAATTCTGCAATATCTTGTGAAGTTACACATGCACATTCTGTAAGTCCCGCAATTCCACGTTTAGGTCTATACCCCATAGGAGCTCTCACAAATGTGGACTGGAGACATGGAAAGGCCATTTATTGCTGCATTATTCACAAAAGCTAAAAATTAGATAAAAACTAAATATCCATGAATAGGTAAACTGACATCTACCTACACAGTATTATATTTATGAAATGAAAAACTATGCTGACACAAAAACATACATCTGAACATTCACTGCAACTTTATTCGTAATAGTCAAAAATTGGGAACAACCCAATTTATTCCCTTGGATAAATCTCAAGAGAATTATGCTGAGTGAAAAAAAAACAAACCCAATTCCAGAAGGTTAAGTACTGTGATCCCATTTCTATAACATTCTTAAAACGACAAAATTATAGAGGTGAAGAATAGATTAGCGGCTGTAACACAAGACCAATAAATGCACCTATCTGATAAGAATCTTGTTAGGGCTAAATTAAATAATTTGTGCATATTGGACTGCCCAAGATGAGTACAAGTGCTTAATAAAGGTATCCTACTATTATTATTCCCTTAGTAGTAGATCAAGACTGTTCTGCAATGGAGAAGTGGAAGTACAATACAACTCTATGGGTCTTTTCAGTATTGACATTTATCATCAGGGTATACAGATATCATGGTTTTTAGCTTAAATGCTAAAGAAACCCCAACTATGACTAACTGAAAACTATTGTGAAAAAGGTACTTCTCTCTTGCTTTCTGTTTCTCTAAGGCTGAGGCCTCCCATGCAGGCTAACGGCTGCTACATCTATCTCTCTGGCTTACTTTCTTAAGACTGACTTGTATCCAATATGGTTGTTTTTTTTTTTTAACCAATACAATATCGCTTGATTATTGCTGTTGTTATTCACTATTTTCCAGGTATCAGGTTCTTTTTTTCAAAAATTAGTTTCAGATGTACAAAACAATGTAATATTAGACATTTCACCCCTCACATAGTGATAACTCCCCTCCCCTAGTCTACTACCCCCTGACATTGTACATAGCTGTAAAAACAATGGTTAGATGCCAGGAAGTACGGTGGCAATGCCTTAACCATATGGGTGTTGTTAGACCGAGAGCCCCTTCCATCCTTGTCAAGAGGAGTGTTAATCTTCTCTCCTTTCATACAACACTCCACTGTGCTTTTGATTAATAAAACTTAAAATCACTTCAATAGAATCTGGAGAAACTTTTCAAATTAGCTCCTACATGTATCACAGGAGCAGTTCACAGACTGAATCACAAGAAGCTTGTAAAACATACAAAACGGCTAGTCTAGCACTAATTCAACATATCAAGTGTGTACTTAATGCCTCAGGTAGAGAGCAAGGTCCAGTAAAAGAATCCCTGTCCTGGAGGCTTCACAGTCTCTCTCTGTAAACCAATAACAGTATTGACATTTATTTGGTTGGACACACTCTTGGACAGGAAAAAACTTTGTGGTTTTCCTCAGAAACACACATACCCTGTAGTCATTGGGCTTTGAACATTGTTCACCTTCCATGTATCCTTTGAATTACTTAAGCATACCCAGTTTAGATTTTTTTCTGTTCTCTGATTTATAGGAGCAGTCTGGGGATGTGTCACCTTTTTTTTGGTTATTTACAGTAACAAGGAAAATTTAGGTACTTAATTTTAGTTCTTTAGAAGGGACCTGAACCACTGCTTGATATGTGTTATTGATGAGAATGATTCAATTTCTCTTCCAAAGGGGGCAAATCTTTTACAAGTCTGGCAATAATCTCTCATGTTCTTTTCCCCCTACCAAGTTGCACACAGTATGGATCCAGCAGAGAAAGAGTGGGGGAAAAAAAGAGAGTGACCAGAGAACACACTATCAATACTCACAAACACTTCTATGGAACATGCACTGCACACAGCAAGAGACCTGAAAAATTCACCGTGAAGGAGATGGAAACACCAGATATGTAAAAACTGCTAACAGGCTCAACAAAGTTGTCTGGCTTAAAGAAACAGAAATGCACCCTACCATATTTGGGTATGTTTGCTCAGAAAACATTCATATGAAGATTTGCCAAAGAAGCTCTGTATACCGGTCAACTCTGTACACAGCAGCACTTTCAAAACTTGCACTGGGCTAGGACAGCAGTTTACAGCAGCGGGGCTTTGCATTTCTTTTTCTGCCCAGCATACAGGAACAGGCATCTTTCTAAACAATGGGCAGGACTAGGGTCATCTGCGTGGCCTCCAAACACCTAGGAAGGAGCTGGTCTGCACCAAGGCCCCAGTGAGAACCAGCACTGAGCTCACCAGCAGCACTCATTATTATCTAGCAGGGGTACGAGTCCCACTATGCACTGTCCCCAAATCACATGGGGCAAAGCTGACTCCTTAAGACGACGACAAATTTAACAAAGGCAGTCAAAAAAATTCAAAAGAAATATGACTAAGAATAAAAATTTCTGAAGGAGTTCCTCCTCCACAGCAGGGAAAGCTTCTCGAGAGCATCACTTTCAGGCCTGGCCAGTGTGGCCCAATGGCTAAGTTGACAGCTATGTGCTGGTGACCAAGACGCTGGATTCCATCTAAGAAACATCAAGGCCCACAGAGGCCCACCTCCTTCCTCCCATCTTAGTTCAGGTAATAAATCAATCTATTTACAAACAAACAGACACACAAAGCTAAACAAAACCCGAAGAGACAGTTAATCAGATAAAAAAAACTGATTGTTTAAAACCATAATAAAATTTTAAAACAAGGGGAAAAAAAGGCTGTCAAATTCAGCTTGAATACTTCCAACAAAGGAGCAGACAGATGCACTGTTTGACAGTTGTTGTTCTATCTTAAGTAAACATCTGTCACATACTTTCTTCTCTCACACCTCTAACACTTATATTTACGTTTAAAATGAAGAAGTTTTCACATAAAAATTCATTCATCCACACACATATTCTCTGATTTGAAATAGCAACAAGCTGTAAGCAAAACTGAAATTTAAAGCAGTTTTACAAGTGGGTAATCAACATGAGAATGGCAACTTCTGTTTTTAAATGTTTTTTTTAAATTATTAAAATGACTCCATTTTTATTAGGGGACATTTTTTACCTCAAGTTGATTGTCTTCTGGACAGGAATCAAAAAAAATAAAAAGGCTGTAGACCCTAAAGGCGGTGAGAATGGAGACAATATTCACTACCATACTTTCAGAGTTTTTTCAAATTGATTGAAGTTCAAAATGTATTCGTGAGGGTCTAAAATGTGCTAGGCACTAACAACAGAAAGGAAGAATGGGGATGCCCAGATTAAGTACTTCCCGGGTCTTAAAAAAATTTAATCTATGTACAACTTGTCAAGAGGAAAACTAAAATAAACAAAGGTATGTTGGGAGATCCAGACTCTAATTAGCTTTACCCAAATTAAATAGTAGTTATCTGTCCTCAAGAAAACAGAGGTAAAAATCTTAAACATTAGGGCCGGCCGAGTGGCGCAGTGGTTAAGCGCTGGCTTGGGAAGCCAGCGGCCCTGGTTCGGTCCCACATATGAGGGCCAGTGACACTGCCCTCAAAAAAAAAAAAAAAAATCTTAAAACTTAATAGTTTCTAAGGGTATTCACAGACCAGAATCCAGATGTTCAATTAATCACATAATTGTCCCTTTCCTCATGTTGGTAGAAAACCAACAGGTGTGGGGAAAAATAACAGAACTAATTAGGGTTACTCAAGTAATATTTAATAAAGTAAAAATCCCTGTCATAAAATAAAATGTGGATAGTTTTCATTTTTAGAAAGTTTTTTTTATTCCATAAATTCCATTTTGAATTTACTCCCTCTTTCAAATCTCCCTCTCTCCTCCTCCTTAGTATACTTCTACTGGTATCATAATTAAACAATACAAAAGAAAAGTTAACGTATCAGTTAACTTACATATTAGTACAAATAATAAAAAAACGCCTTACCTTACAGATAAGAAAACTTGAAAGGTTAAGAGCCTTGGTGAGTTGAGCACAAGTTTCAGGGTTTTGACCCACAGAGCTCAGTATTTTCCCCATCACACCACACAGACACTAAATTAAACCCTTCTAATCATAACGACAGTAATGAAAAATTATTTGAATATAAAAGGGAGCAAAAATATAGATAAATCAAAAGATTGTTTTTGTTTGACTTTGGACTTAAATTTAAATGTTCAAGCTCATAAATTACATAATAACCACAGATAATAAATAAAAAAGATAATCTACAGATAAAAGAATTATCAGTTCTTTAAAATGCATATAAAACAAGTTATTGTGAACCTAGTGCATCAAGCACTCAAGGATGTTAAAAAAAATGTGAAAAATTAAAAATAACGAATTTTAATAGTTTCCAACTTTATTAATATTTCAAGTAAAAAAAAATTTCCACATTTACCTAAGAATTATCAATGATAATTATTTTTTTAATGTAAAGCAATATCCATCTTTATAAAAAGCCCCTGCTATTTTCATGCATCTTTATATTTCCTAAATGGTTAACTTCTGGAAACTATTTGCCAAAACCCAATCCCTTTAATGCAAGCAACAAAGTAAGACAGACGCACAAGTACACTTGTTTCTAAAGGCTCTTCTTTAAAAGTATTAGCAATAGCACTTTCTAAGAGTGCTATTCACTTAAAAACTCGCTCGTCTATCTCATTAACTCTGCATTTCTTACACAACTTTCCAAAAATATGTTTATTAATCCAATGGACCCAATAACAACCCACACTGACTGTATCACAAGGAAAACATATATAATGGACTCCCTCCTAAACTAGAACAGGTATCAGTACCATCAGGCATAGGAAAAAATGGATGTAAGGGCATCCCAGACAGAGAGCAGCGGGAGCAGAGACAGAATACCCATAGCTGCCAACAGACAGAAATGATCAATAATGAATATGAATAGGAGTCTACATGATCCAAATCTACCTTCAAACAGAATAAAAATTCAGAACTACATGCCCACAGAAGTTGTATGCACACATATCAGATGTGCATTATTTTTTTAAAAGCAGAGTTGAATAGATTCACAAGTCTAGCATCAGCAGTGCTATTGCATAGCTGAATCTCAGTTAAATAGAAATTAATGTACACTAAGGTAGGCTCTGACTAGGCAGACTCATGAACTAGGAAGCAGCTTGAATAAAACATCTTCCTAAGATCCCATACTCATATACTTCTTATCCCTAAGGAAGTCCAGGGATCTGACAACTGTTCAGAAGTCTCTCTTTGACATGAGAGTATCATCAAAACCTTTAAACCACAGTGTCTCAAACTTTAGCATTCACGAGAATCATCTGGATGGCTTGTAAAAACTCAGGTTTTCCTCAGGCTTTAAATAATTTTCAAAAACAGTTACCAGTAAGCTAGTGTATCTCAAAGTTCTGAAGCAACCCAAGCAACATTTCCACTTTTGCTCGGAGCTCTCCAAGGTCCTGATTGATAGCCTCCAAGCCTAGCAGTTCTCAATATGTACCAAGGGATTATTAATGTTGCAAGTCAAGATTATGAATCTTGACTTTGCTTCTCTACGGTTTTTTTTTTTTTTTTTTTTTTACAATTATAAGACTTGGCCAGAGACCTTACCTGCACTCCCTCCCAGTGTACAAATGAAGAAAGTGCAGAAGAGTCCAAGGCCACTTTCTTTCCTTTTTCTTTTCTTTTTTTGAGGGCAGTGTCACTAGCCTTCTTATGGGGAACCCGAACCGGGGCTGCTGGCTTCCCAAGCCAGCGCTTAACCACCGTGCCACTTGGCCGGCCCAAGACTTTCTACAAGATAACATAGTGATCTAAGTCTCTCTACTGACTTAAAAAAAAAAAAAAGGCTCCAGGTTTATACTATCATTAGGATTATTCTTAGTGTTTTTGCTGACCAATGAACATTCCTCTCCCACTTTGCAGAATTAGTATTTTATATAAATAGTAAGTGTTACTGGGCAAAATTAGTAGCAATGATGACAACTATGGGAGCCACAGACCATGAGAATGGGTAAATGGATTCTCGGTATCTTTTGTGTAGAGATGTTAATCATTAGAGAAGGGACAGAACCTAATGATATTGGACAGGAACTAAGGGGTGTAATAGAAATTTCTTTTAAAAAGTCAAGTGTGTAAAGATAAAGAACCTTTGATTTCCCCTCTAATTATGCTTTTTCTTAGTGTTCTCCTTTATCCTTCCTTTTTTCTAACAACTCAATAGACAACGGGGCAAAAAACTAACAGTTCAGGAGATAAAAATGCTAATGGCTCTTAAACATAAAAGAGACATTAAAACTCATTAATAAAAAATCCAAATTAGGCCCGGCCAAGTGGCGCGGTGGTTAAGCGCTGGCCTGGGAAGCCAGCGGCCCCAGTTCGGTCCCACATATGAGGGCCAGTGACACTGCCCTCAGAAAAAAAAAAAAAAAAAAAAAAAAAAAATCCAAATTAAAACTATACTGAGAGAAAAAAATCAAAGTAAAGTCTGGGTTTTAGTTAATAATAATGTACGAATACTGGTTTCTTAGTTTTCACACAGGTGCCACAGTAATGCATGACGACAATATTAGAGGAAACTGAAACTGGATGAGAGGCATACAGGAGCAAGCACTATGTACTCCCTTCACAACTTTTCTGGAAATCTAAAAACTTTCCAAAATAAAAAGTTTATTTAAAACAATAGTACACTAAAGTATACCATCTCGTCACCTATCAGACTGACAAAAATCAAAAATTCAAAAGCAGCCTTGTGATCAGGTTACAGGGAAACAAGCACCCTCACACACTGCTGGTACAGCCCCATAAAGGGCAGCTGGGCAGTTTCTGTAAGAAATAAGTATGTTCATGCCTTTATGAAATTGTTTGTTCATAGTGTTTCCTTCTATAGAAAATTGGATAATAAAATTGCACATTCTAAAAGAGACTATTTTGTAGCAATACAAAAGAATGAGGAAACACTCTACATGCTAATATGGGATAATTTTCAGACTATACTCCTGCAAAAAAACAAACGAAAAAAAACAAACAAGGTGCCAAAAGGTACATAATTTAGTATGCTAACTTTTATGAAACAGAGGGTATAAAATGATAAATTCCTATGTGTTTCAATTTGCATAACAAAACCTTAAAAGAATGCATGGATAATAAAAGTGGTTGCTTACAAGGGGAGAACGACTATAGAGTGCAGGGTGGACAGAGATGAGGATGTTTTTACGTACTTTTTATTTTGAACTCATCTGAATGCAGTTAACTATTTAAAAATAAAATAAAATCATGTTACTTTGTCACTCTAAAAACAATTAGTGTTTTAAAAAAATATTCTGGGTCAGTGATTCCTATGTACTATCTGAGATTCTCCCCCTTTCTGTTCAGACCTCTCATCTTTATTCAATCATGCAAGAGAATGAGGGCAAAAAGCCTCATTTAAGACATCTGGGTACAGGAAATATCTTAACCACTACAAACTATTATACGTGCAAGACTATACATTCTATTCTAATATCAAGATTTTATATCTAATAGCTAATAGTGTAAAATAGTTAATAAAAAACTCAAAGAGAATATACGTCCATAACCCACTAAATGGATAGGAACTTGAGAGACTAAATAGCAGCAGTGTTAGAAACAGAGCTGTTTTAATGTTAGTAAAGTACTGAATGGGCAAAAAATAAACAGTATATAAAGGACATCAGAATGTTTTGAAATAGAAATCTTAATAGATCTGAAAAACTCCAAACATATAAAACAAAGTGGAGGGCAATGAATAATTTTCTTTGCTAAAGAGATTCTTTGCTAAAGATTTCACCAAATGTTCTTTTAAAAAACCGGCCCTCCTAGAGATATAAAGTATCTCATTTAAAAACATATGTTTTAGATTTCAAAACATATTACTAAGCTAAAATAATCAAATCAGTGTGGTACTGGCATAAAGACAGACACACAAGCCAATGGAGCAGAGAACCAAGAAATAAATGATGAAATGATCAAAATGATTGAAAAGGGTACCAAGACTACATGAGGAGAAAGGATAGTCACTTCTACAAACAGTAGTGGGAAAACTGAGAAATCCACTTCAAAAGAAAGAGGATGGCCCATTATCTTACATCATATAAAAATAGTAACTCAAAATGAATTAAAGACCTAAACATAAGACCTGTAACTTAAAAGTCTTAGAATAAAACAAAGGGGAGGGCCGGCAGATGTGCGCGTTAGTTAAGAGCTGGCTTGGGATGCCAGCGGCCCCGGTTCAGATCCCACATGAGGGCCAGTGACACTGCCCTTACAGCTAAGATGGTGAACAACAGCTCCATCTGGAGCTGGGAGGCGTGAGTCCAGGCGATGGTGTAGGCTGCAGCCCCTACTGCAGCGGGCTGCCATAAGCTACAGTGAGTGGCCAGCAGCCCCTATGAGCTAATACTGCCGTGAACGGCCATCCAGAGGCCAGCGACCAATCTGCCTCACCTGGGAAGAGCACAATGATGATACCAACATGGGCCAGTGAAGCAACGTCCTCCACAACTAGACTGAAGAACAAAAGGACTGCAACCTGTCTGTTCCCCTCCCCCAATTCCCCAATAAAATAATCTAAAAAAGAAAAAAAATCTAAAAAGCAAAGAAGAAAAGCTTCATGACACTGGGTTTGACTATGATTTTTTAGATATGATACCAAAAACAGGCAAATGGGGCTGCATCAAACTTAAAAGCTTCTGCACAGCAAAAGAAACAAGAGAAAGAGTGAAAAGGCAAATTACAGAACAGGAGAAAATATTTGCAAACTATGTAATAAGGGGTTAATTTCAGTATAAAGAATTCCTATAACTCAAGAACAACAACAAAAAAATCCCACAAATAACCCAATTAAACAATGGGCAAAGGATCTGAACAGATATTTCTCCAAAGAACATACATAGTCAGCAATGAAAAGATGCTCAACATCAATAATCATTAGGGAATCACAAATCAATTAAACTACCAAGAGATATCACCTCAGCCTCATTAGGAAGACCAATATAAAACAAAAAAACCAAAAAAATTATCCTGGGTGTGAATGTGGAGAAACTGGAACACTTGCATACTGTTGGTAGGATGGTAAAATAGGGCAGATGCTGTGGAAAACAGTATGGAGGGTCCTCAAAATTTAAAAACAAACTACCATGTGGCCCAACAATCACATTTCTGGGTATATATATCAAAAGACCTGAAAATAAAATCTCAAAGAGCTATGTGAACACCTATGTTCACTGCAATAGTATTTGCAACAGCCAAGAGGTGGAAGCAATCCAAATGTCCATGAACAGATTAATGGATAAACAAAATGTAGTATATACATACAACGGAATATTATTCACCCTTCAAAAAAATGTTGTTGCCATATGAACCTTGAGGACATTATATTAAGTGAAATAAGCCAGTCATAAAATGAAAAATATCACGATTCCACTTATATGAGGTATTTAAGATAGTGAAATTCAAGAAAAAAAAAAAGTAGAATGGTGGTTACCAGAGGTTAAGGGAAGGGTGTAATAGGAAATCGCTCAATGGGTATAGTCTCAGTCATGCAAAATAAAAATCTTCTAGAGATCTGATGTAAAACACTGTATATAGTTAATAATACTGTAATGTACATTTAAAAACTGCTGAAAGAAAATTTATGGGTTTTTTTTTTTTACCACAATAAAGCAACAACAACAAAAACTCCATTTTGTTCTGAATCAAGAAATGAGAAAACAGACAAATCCAAACTGAGGAACATTCTACTAAATAACTTGCCTGAACTCAAAATATCAGTGGCATGACACAGAAAGACTTAGGAATAGTCTGAAGAGATGTGACAACTGAATGCAACATATCATCTAGAACTTTCCTTCATTATAAAGAATATTATTGGGATAATTATTAAAATAGGAAAGAGGTGAACAGATTAAATAATTGTATTATGTCAATGGTAATTTACTGATTTTAATAACTGTCCTGTGGTTATGTAAGAGAATGTTTTAAGAAACCCCATGAAGTACTCAGAGATAAAGGATTATGGCATCTGTAACTTAGGGTTCAGAACAAAAATAATGCAGGGGAAAAGAGAGAATGACTGAAACAGAGTGTGAGAGTAAGGAGAAAGAGAAGGGAAGAGTACGAGAGAAAGGAAATATTAAATATTAACATTTAGTGAATCACAGAGAACGGTATTTTCCTTAAACTAGAAATTAGGCCAATTTAAAAAAAATTAATTAAAATCACGTTAAAACAAAAAATAAATAAATGTGTGTGCATGCGTGTGTGTGTGTGTATATATATATATATATATATATATATATATATATATATATATATATATTTAAGCACAATTTTCTCAGAACCAACCCCTTTGTATTCTTAACATAAATCCAAGCCAGTACTAAGACACAAATGCCTAATAGAGCTGTTCTCAAAAATTAAATTCTGTAATACCGAAAATTTGAAAATTCATGAATACTCCAATTTGTTTCCTTTAACACTATATGCCAGGTATTACTAGAACAGGGCCAAAATAATCAGAGATAATAATCAAAGAAATGAAAAATGTTTCTTCCTCCTAAGTAACTGTCTAATAAAATAACAGTCAATTATAAAGTGATTGTCTCAGGAAGAAGGGGTGAATTTGCAGCTAGTATCTCATTCATTAAATATATATAATTTTATTCCTCCAGTGCCATCCATGTTCTCTTCAAAACAACGTATCTGACAATGTAATGCCACATCTTCAGCAACAAGATTTCTGAATTACCAATAACACCTTGCCCAACAGTTCCTGCTTCAATATCTTTAATGCCTAAAAATTCACTAGAGATGTTGCCAGAAAGAGTAGCCCAATAATTATCAGTTACCACACAGAATGTGAAATTTCTGACTGAGCTAGAATAAAAAGTTGACTTTCTTTAAAATCATCACAACAGGGCCACCTTAACATAGTGAGCCAACTAACACTGACAAATGAATGAACAAATAAGCTACAACAAAATATTTTCCAATTCTTAAAAATCTTACGTTTCAGAACACAATATAAAATCTTCTCAGATCATTTTGTTTTCACTGAGGAGAAGAAAAAAAAAATAAAGTGAGACTTTTCTGATGATTCATAATGAACAAGCCATGATCTTAATCTTCAAGGAGCACATCCATAAAGAAGTCATTTGGGAAACTCTTCTAAGAAACTGCCTTCAAAACAAAATTATAAATGATATAAAAGAGTCTAATATTTTAGTCAAAAATTTCTTTTATACCAAATATCTAAGTTATCGACCACACCTGGCTCTGAATGGTTTTCTAAAATTAAAGTCCATTTTATCAAAATGCAAATATTTACTACTACTTAGGATATTTAAAAAATAGACCATAAAAAATTCCAAAAGAACAGATTTTAAACTTTTGAATAAACTTCTAAAAATTAAAGAGACAAAGCCACAGATGCAGTGTTACCAAAAATAGCCCCTCCAAAAAAAAAAAAATTAACAATCTGTTTCAATTAGAAGAAATTTGTTAAGTTATTTATATAACAACCTCAAAAAGTGTGCAACCAATGCAAAATTATAAAGACAATGAAATGGAAAAAAGTCTAACTATCAAGTGAAAAAGAATTATAAACAAAATTATATATAGGACTTCCTGTTTCTAGTCAGACATGAAGAACTTAGAAATTATCACTCAATCCTAACAAGTAAAAAGTTAACATGCAAAATCAACATCTCTTCTTATATCCATCAGAGAAGTGAGAAAGGAATGATATAAATGATACAAAACCAAAGAAATTACAAGAAAACTACAGACTAGTATCTCTCATGAACATAATGCAAAAAAATCTCAATAAATGAAATCAAATCTAACAATGTTAAAAAAAAGAATTATATACCATGACCAAGTGAAATGTATCCCAGATAGGCAAGGCTGGGAAAATCAATGAATGTAACCCACCACATCAATATAGAAGAAAAATCATTATCAGCAGATGCAGACCATACACCTTTCTCAAAAATTAACTTAAAATGGACCACAGATCTCAATGCAAAGCACAACCTATAAAACTACTAAAAGATAACAGGAGAAAATCTAGATGATCTTACATTCGGTGATAAGATTTTAGAAACACCACCAAAAGCACAACCCACAAAAGAAAAACAATTAAATCAGGCTTCATAAAAATTAAAAACTTCTGCTCTTCTGAAAGACACTATGAAAAGCCAAGCCATAGGCTTGGAGAAAATATTTTCAAACACTTATTTGAGAGCCGGCTGAGTGGCGCGGTGCTTAAGAGCTGGCTTCGGAAGCCAGCGGCCCCAGTTCGGATCCCACATATGAGGGCCAGTGACAATGCCCTCTTAAAAAAAAAAAAAAATCTTATTTGATAAAGAACTTATACCCAAAATATACAAAGAACATTTAAAATTCAACAATAAGAAAACAAACACCTCACCCAGGAAAAGATATGAATTACAATTAGTCACATGAAAAGTTAGGTATTCAACATCTTACGTTACTAGTAAATTGGAAGTTAAAACAGCAACATACATAGAAACCTATCAGAATGGCTAAAATCCCCAAACTGACAATACCAAATGCCAATGAAGATACAGAGCAACAGGAACTCTCTCATCCATGGCTGGTAACAATGCAAACTGGAATCGCTATTTTGGAAGTCAGTTTGGCAGTTTCTTACAAAGCTAAACATTATCTTACCATACAATCCAGCAACTGCACCCCTAGGTATTTGCCCAAAGGAGTTGAACATGTCCATACAAAAACCTGCAGACGAATATTTGGAGCAGTTTTTTTAATATAATCACCCAAAATTGAAAGCAACCAAGCAAGATGTCCTTCAATAGGTGAACGAATAAACAAACTGGTACATCCATACAATGGAACAGATTCAGTAATAAAAAGAAATGAGCTATCAAGCATAAAAAGACATAGAAGAATCTTAAATGCATGTTGCTAAGTGAAAGAAGCCAGTCTGAAAAGCCTAAGTACTATATAATTCCACTTACATGACATTTTGGAAAAGGTAAAAGATTAGTGGTTGCCAGGGATTTGAAAGGATGAATAGGTGAAATACAGGGAGTTTTTAGCGTGGTGACACTATTCTGTAGGATAATATAATGGTAATCAATTACATGGATTTTTTTAAAGTCCATAAAACTGTGCAACACAGTGAAAAGTGTGTGTAGGGGTAACATATGGGAATTTTCTATACTATCTATTCCATTTTTTAATAAATCTAAAACTGTTTTAAAAAATAAACTATTGGGGTGGCCAGATAGCTCAGTTGGTAAGAGCATGAGCTCTGAACAACGGGGTAGCCGGTTCAGATCCTACATGGGCCAGTGACACTACACCTTCTACAGCTAAGACTATGAACAACAGCTTGACCTGGAGTTGGGCTGCTGTGAGCCACAGGCAGTGGCAAGCGTGAGTGGCAGGCAGTCAGCATGAGTGGCTGTCCAATGGCAGGCGAGTGACTGCCTCACCCGGGAAGAGCACAATGATAATACCAACATGGGCCAGTGAGCTGCATTGCCCACAACTAGACTGCTGGCAGGAGTAAGGGGAGGGGTGGGGGGAACCAGACTATTAATCCAATTAAAAAATAGTCAAAGGACCTGCATAGATATTTACCTAAGGAAGATAAAGGAATGGCCAACAGGTACAATAAAAAATGCTCAATCACTAATCATTAGGGGAATGCTAATCAAAACCACAATGAGATATCACCTCAAGTCAGTTAAAATGGCTAGCATCAAAAAGACAAAGCATAATAAGTGCTAGCAGGAAAATGGAAAAAAGGAACCCTTGTGCACTGATGGTGGGAATGGAAACTGGTACAGCTGCTATGGAAAACAGTATGGAGGTTCCTCAATAAACTAAAACAGTATGATCCGGCAACTCCAGTTCTGGGAATAAATCAGAAGGAAATAAAAATACTATGTTGAAGAGACATCTGCACCCCCATGCTCATAGCAGCAGTATTTACAATAGCGAGGACATAGAAACAACTGAAGTGTCCATGACGAATGAATGGCTAAAGAAGATGTGGTATGTATCTATAACTATATATATAATGAATATTATTCAGCGATTAAAAAGAAGAAAATCCTGCCATTTGTGACAATATGGATGGACCTCTCTGAGGGGCATTATCCTAAGTGAAAGAGTCAGACAGGTATTGTGTGATTTCCTACGTGAAACCTAAAAACAGAAACAAAACTCAAAGATGAAAAGGAGATCAGATTTGTGGTGACCAGAGGTGAGGGGAGGGCAAACTGGATGAAGATGGTCAAAAGGTACCAACTTCTGGTTCTAAAATCGTTAAGTCCTAAGACGTAATGCACAGCGTGCGGACTATAGTTAACGCTGCTATATGACACGTGTATTAAGTGAAAGTTGTTAAGAGTAAATCTTAAGAGTTCTTATCACAGGGAAAACATATTTTTTTCTTTTTCCCTTTTTTGGTATAACTGCATGAGGTGATGGATGAAACATATTGTAGTAATCATTTCACAACATACGTAAATCAACGCATTATGCTGTAAACCTTCAGCTTATACAGCGCTATATGTCAATTACATCTCAATAAATCTGGGGTGGGAGGAGGCACGAATTCTGGAACCTGACTGCCTAGTTCAAATTCTGGCTTAACTAGTCACAAGGTCTTGGGAGCATGCTCCTAAACCTCTCTGTATTTACAATAGACCATTACAACTGCTATAAAATGAGGGAAATAATTTTATCTACCTCATATGGTTTTCACAGATATAAAATAAGGTAAAACAAAGACCACTAACACTAGCTGGCTCTTCATAAATATGTATTAATTATGAGATATTAAGGAACCACATCTGAACATATTTCACTTTCACATTCCACAGCTGGATAATTAGTTTTGTTCAATTCTGTTCTCATTTTCTCATCCAGTCAAGTTACAGAATACTGACTGCTGAAATATGCTCAAAATGCAGTTCTTTAAATCTAGACATCACTGGCTGTTACCTTGAGTTTTGCAGTTGTGGTTATGGTTTTGTGTAGGGGATACAATCTAACATCTCAAATAACAGTGGTTGCTCTAACATTATTTCATTTTATTTTTCAAGCAATCATACAAAGTGGTATTATTTCCCCCCACTCAATACAAGTATCTGAAACTTTAGATGGGCCAGATACCTTGACCCAAGTTAACACAGTTAATAGCTAAAGTAAGTACCAGAGCTGAAATGCCCCATTAATATCAGGTTATACAGACCTTGTTTTTTAAGCATTCTAGCCATCAATACCCCTTAAGAGGCAAATGGGGGAAACAACTCTTAGAGGGTATTTCCTTAGGAAAACAGAAGTTATAAGTATGCTTTGAAAGGATGCAGGTATTGTATCTTACAAACTTTGAAATATCTCAAAAAGATTATGTAGCTAGATTAGACAATGAGATAGTAAACGTCTCTCAGTTAAATTAAGCTTTAGGGTCGGCCGAGTGGCACGGTGGTTAAGGGCTGGCTTGGGAAGCCAGCGGCCCCAGTTCAGGTCCCACATATGAGGGCCAGTGACACTGCCCTCAAAAAAAAAAAAAAAAGAAAAGAAAAATTAAGCTTTATCAAAAAGAGTTCACTGCACACTAGCTCTTGAAATAAATAATAAACTATTAACTTTTTTAAAAGCCTAAAATCCACTTTTCCTTGAAATGTAAATTATATTTTACTAATACAGATTACTAATTTACTAATACACAAACTCATATTTTACTAACAGCAAAACCACAAATAATCTGGGTGTAAAATGTAAACAAATAAAAACCTTCAGTACTATTTGCTTTCTTATAGATTCCTGTTGACTACTGAAAGATATGAAACAAATTCCTTATAATATTTTACAGCTTTCAAAAATTATTATTTAATGACAGAAAAATGCTTATCCTATAAGTTAAAAAAAACCAAAAGCCACAAATACACACACATAACATATACAGAGAATGTAATACAAATTTGGGGGGAAAAGGGAAGAAAATACAACTTTTATCTGTTGGTTATTCTATAAGATGGCACTATTCAGTTTTTCTGCAGTGAACATCTTACTTTTCATTATTACGAATAAACCTCAATTTCTCAAAAAAAAAAAAAAATCCAAAACACCTTATTTTCTTAGTTTTTGTCAGAGAAACAAAGGAGATTCTTAACCACCCCCGTGATGAGAAACAACTATCTTTGAACAAGGTCCATTGGGGGGGTGAGGGGAAGTGGATTTATTTAACCTCCATAGGGGAGGAGGGGTCTTATATTCCTACATTTTGATTAGTTTGACTTTATTGAAGAATGCCAGTGAGAAAACAAATTTCAATCACTAAAATATTATCATCTTGGATAACTTAAAAAGCAACATCATAAAGGCTCCTTTTTTTACTTTCATCTTTTACATCAACTACTATTATCCATTTTAGCCTCCTCTGAACATCCATGAGAGGTACTGTTAACTATGCTTTTTTTTAAACAGATGGAGAAAATAATGCCCGCTTGACCAAGTCCTATGCAGACCAATTCATCCACTCAAATCAAACGTTTACTGTGTGCCACGCAGAGCTCAGTAGTGAGAGTTTATAAATCAGTGACTACCATCCTACAGCCCTTTCCTACCTTGGGCCTCCCTCTAATAGGTTTGCAGGATTGTCTTCAAGGACGGGTAGTACTTGGAGAAAGCCAGGGCACCGAGAGGCGCTATAGGAGATTCTGTAGCTCTGCCCAGCTAGTTCCCAGAGCCCCGAAGTCTTGGCTGATACTCATAATCATGCGCTCGCGCGCATGTGTGTATGTATGTATGTGTGTACACACCTGTGCACATGTGCACATGTATTGGAGTGGAAAGTGTTTTTAAAAATAGGCTCAGCCCAGGGCCAGCCAAGTGGCGCGGTGGTTGAGCTCTGGCTTGGGAAGCCAGCGGCCCTGGTTCAGGTCCCACATATGAGGGCCAGTGACACTGCCCTCTTAAAAAAAAAAAAAGGCTCAGCCCATAGTGTTGCTCTGGTGGCTTTCTCCCCCAATATCTTTGATTGGTAAAACTTCAAAGGTTTTAAAAAAATTAGATCTTAGGCCTTCCCAAATGCTACAATTCCACCCTTTCACTGGAGCTCCTCACTACCCTAAGCAAAGTTGTAAAATGTGTTTTTATTACTCTCATGGTTCCCTTTACTTCAAGCTTTTCCCTTCTTCCCGGGCCCTTCTCTCATCCCCTGCACAGTACTGGTCTATTCATTCATCAAGCCTGCCAGACCAAACCAGAAAAATGTCACAGCAGGTGTCTGTATCTCCTTCCCATCCAGGGCTCCTTTTTCTATCAACAGACAACCTATCATCTAGCCTGCAATTTAGCCATCAAAAAATTAAAAAGGAACCCGTTGCTTCCGTTGTGGATTCTATTATCAACCACATTTGAATGGTAATGTACTTCTGTTTAATGTGTATCAGTATTTGCATTTTATACTGATGACTTATGACTGAGAAGCAGTATACCAGAGTTAAACAGACACCATCTAGAGCCAGATGGCCTGGGTTTGAATTCTTTTTTTTTTTTTGAGGGCAGTGTCACTGGCCCTAATAAGGGGGACCCAAACCGGGGCGCTGTCTTCCCAAGCCAGCGCTTAACCACGGCGCCACTCGGCCGGCCCTGAATTCTGACTCTTAATTAGTAGCTGCATTACCTTGGGCCCTTTATGTAATCTTCCTTTAAAAAGGAGATAAAAATATAGCTGCCTTATAAAGTTCCTTTGAAGAGTAATTGACTTAACATATGTAAAACACTAATAGGACCTGGGAAGAATAATCAGCACATGCTAAGTATTTTATTATTCCTTCTACCCATAACTGTGGAAAGAAAGTTTAGTCTTCTATTAAAATTTTCAGGGAATAAGCATATGAGAAAATATTTTTACAGGCAGGCAACCTATGAAATTATATTACTGGGTAAGATGGGAAGGAAATTCGGACAGTGAGACAGACCAAATGCTGAAAAGGTGCCAACTCCCAGGGTGGTGTTCTGTCACTGAAGAACCTTCCGTGGAGATGCTAGTTGCTAGGTGAACATGCGGAAGGCCTATTTCTGGCAACTCCTATTAGCACAATCAGGTGTGCTCCTTATATCACAGTATCTTCTTCATGTGGCCCCCAGGAGAGTTCTAAATGCTGCAGTGCCTGGAGCATGCACTGAAATATGCACCAATCTGATTTTTTTGCTTTGTCTGTTAACTACACCATACCTAAAACTTGCACCGCTATGCATCAAATTTACCTCTTCTTACAGTATCTCCTCCCTGATTTCTTTAACCATGGTCTTTAATCTATTGTGCTATGTTTTATTCATACTTACCTCAGTTTTTATTTAACACTTTGTAAGCGGGCATTTGAACTATATGACGAGTTTACTCGTTTCCCGCAAAAAATGTGTTAACAGTGGACATAAATAAATGCATAATGACCCCAGGTGCACTCTCCTTGTACTCAGACTTCTCTTTCATCTCTCCATCCCAGACTGCCAAATGATTATTTTGCCTTTTCTTCAAACACCTGGCATTACTTTAATATTGAACAGTTTCTGAGTTCTGGGGCTCCTCCCCGCTCCTGGGTTAGGCGCCACCCAGATTCTGGTCTACCATTTCAACCCTGGTGCCCACATTTCGCAACTCTATCCCAGGATAGGAGGCTCAGCCCAGCCTTGAGAAAAGAGGAAGATCCTTACAGCCACCTGACCGGAATGTGGGTCGCCCTCACTGCCGGGCCTTGCTCACTGTCCCTCTAATCACTCCTCTAATCGCCCCAACCTGGGATCTGGCTGCACCTGGAGTATGTTCTCAACAAATCTGATACGATTTGCTTTGTACTTGTGACATTTAAGTGTGTGATATCATTTCATGGGATTTGTGCTCAATATGATTTCTTAATACACATCCAGTGACAGTTTTACAAGAAAATGATGGTCCTAGAATGCATCCTTTTCACCAAAAAATTTTGACGTGTAAACAAAACAAGGCTCTTCATTTGGGAATCTTTCCCAATTCTTTCCAATGTTTGTCTTGCTCATCATTTTTGTTTAGGACAATGGCAAAGGGCATTCCAAAGATAATGAGATTGAAGTTGGATGTTGGGCCAGCATCTGTCTCACTCTTGCTGAAAACCTAGTGGACTATACAGGTCCACTTTATAGTGAATAAATGAATTTTTTCTTCTTTTCCATTGTAAACCGGTCAGCTTCTTGGGACTGACAAGGAGCCAGCTTCGAGTGGACTGAGGTGTACAGTAGTGTACACACACAGACAGGAGCTTTCCCAGGGCTTAGGACCTTGGCCACAGATACAAAACAGCAGGATTCAATTTCCTTTGAGTGAGTTCATCTCTCTGCCTGACAGATAACAAGAGGATGCTACCCCACATATCCTTTCTCCTGAACTCTTTCTTTCAGCCAAGAAGCAAGTGAGATGGCCTACTGACTTGTGTTTGTAGATGTAATGCAGTGAGAAAGGGAAGAGAAGCTTCCTATCAAAACAAGAAATGGGAGTCCTGTTTCCAAGAACCATTTAACTGAGTTCAAAACTAGACACAAATTAACTTCAGAATACTTACAAAACAATATTTCAAGTTCTTTCAGGTTCTAAAATTCTGAGATACTTAATGTCAACTGTAAAATATTATATTAAATAAAAGGGGTCACAAGTGGTCAAAATAAAGAACTCATTGCAATGTAAACAAAGTTATTTCCTTAAGGAGAAAAGTTTGGGTCCTGAATTTAATGAAGTTCTTAAACTCCAAAAAGAATGAAAGAATCACAATATCTGGGTTGAGGTACCCAAAGTAACTTTGTTCTGACAGTAAATAAAACAGAGGCAACATTTTCTATGTGTGCCACACAACTGATCAGCATCTAGAATTAGCCTAAATGAGGAACAGTCTGAGTATTTTGGGTCATCAAAGTTTATGTGCTTCCAAAACGCTTCCAACCTGGTAAGAATACCCCAATGTGATTAAATAAGTTCCCCAAAATACCAATATGGGTGCCTAAGGAGAACTGCTCCTGAAAGGGGCAGGAAGGAATGAGCTTTATCGCACATCCACACCAAAACTGGAGCCATTCCACTCCCAGAAACTTAGTGCCCTAAAGTTACATTTTGGTAAATAACAGAGCTCACTTTTAATTTCTAACTTGGATCCATACAGTGGGGGTCTCTCAATTGCACTGTACACCCCAATAATTTTATTCTTAGATTTGATTTGGTGTACAATTGAGTCCTACAAGATTGATAGGTGAAAAATGCCATGGTGTGTATACTTTTATCTTCAATCATCCATTCACTCATTCATTTATTCAGCAAATATTTAACTACATACCTAACCACATGCTAGGTTCTATACCAAGCAGTGAAACTACAAGGGAAAAAATAAAAAGCCTCTGCTCTCGAAGAGCATTATGCCTAGCGAGGCAACAGAGGACAAGCAACACAACTGAAAGTGGTCGGTGCCACACCGAGGACGGTGTGCACATGACACAGGGCCCCCCCACGTCAGGAAAAGGCTCCTAAAGGCAAGCCTGGAGACCAGACTTGGAGGAGAGGGGTGGAAAGGACTACGGAAGGCACGAGGGCATGAGTCAGAGCTCATTATTACAGCTGAACGTGTAACTTACAGGAATCAGGGACGGAGGCTATGTGCTGAGACTACGGAGTTAGATGGTGACTGAGACGGAGCTTCTGCTCCTGAGGAGCTGACATTGAGGAGGAGGAAACAGACCCCCCCCCACACACACACACAGCCCCTTCCAATAAGGTTGGTGTCACAGTGGAAGAACACACAGGCACAAAGGAGGGCCCTGAACATCATACAAAGATGTTAACATTTTATCCTATAGGCAACAAAGTCTTTGAAAAATCCCAAGTGGGTAATAACCACAATAGTGGTGATATGGACAAAGGCCTGGAAGGCCTGGAGACCAGAGCACAGAGACCAACGCCGTGGTTTCTGCCAGAGCCAGACAGCACTGGGCTGGGCCTGCACAGGCCGCCCTGCTGTGGACATTTCAGTGTCTTCTTCTAGCTGGCAAATGGGGACTCTTTCAAATCTATCACTAGAAGAACGAAAGGAAAAATCCAGAGCAATATTTTCTGAAATTCCTTGTATTTAAGGGCTTGGAAACAAGTTATATCAAAAAAAATTTTTTTTTTTAAAATCCTTCCTTGAAAAAAAAACCCTTAATGATAACACAAGTTTAAATTTTACTACAGATAACCTTAAAGCCAATAATAATAAGCATACAGGTAAGCAAATTGTGGATTGTCAATTTGAAGAAAATACACATTAAAAATGAAAATAAGAGACTACATAAAAACCCGAGAAACTTAAAATGTAAGTAGAAAGGCAGAATAAAAACTTGTATGTACAGTATGCCACTGTATATTTAGTATAGTTTGTAGTATGTGCTGATCGACTAAAAGATAAAAAAGGTTAAAATAATTTTCTATTATTTTATTCCACTTTTTACAATAGAATAAAATGAAATGAAAACACCAACACAATATGAATGCTTATTGTATCCAGTGGTCCTGACCCAAGTAGATTACACCCAGTTTCTTGGTTTTTGGCTTCCCAGAATGGTTTTTAAAATGGTCCTACTGTCTAGTTACACTGTTAATAAAATACAAAAAAAAAATCAGAATCTTTGGCTTAAGAAATTCTTAGAATTCATATTGTGAACAGCTATCTCCTTCCAGACACAAAGATAAGGCAAATTCAATAAGCTAAAGGGACTCCAAGTCAAAAAACACAGAGGAAACATATCACAAACAATTTCTGCATGCGTTGTTTCTCTTGAACACTTCAGAGAAAAGGATCTCTGGAAAGTGGTTTTGACACGTAAGGGTCTTTGAAAAGCTATTTAAAAACAATTCAGTCAACAAATATGTCACTTGAGCATCTATAAGACATGTACTTTAAAGACATAAAGAGGAAAAACAAGGTTTCTTGCCCTCAAGGAGCTCACATGTAAAAGGAAAGAAAGGATGGTTATAAATAATCGCAATGATGTATAGTGAGACCTCTAATAGAGATATGATGTATAAGGTACCAAAATAAGCAAAGAAGACAGGAAGAATGAGAAAAGTCAGGGTAAGCTCCTTATATAGATAAGGGAGATAGATCTTAGATGAGTTATAGAATGGGAAAGACTTGAACAGCACATGCAGGGAATTGTGAAATGTGAAACAAAGCAAACCTACAGAGTTTTTAGTTAGTCCCTTGGTACAGACGGTGAGGGGAAGAGCAACAGGAAATGAGGTTAACAGAGCGGTCACGGAACATATCTCAAAGGACCTTGTATTCAAACTGGAGAATTCAGCTATTCCTGAATTCTGTCAAATCTAAACTGCCAACAGTTACAAGATGCAACATGGCTTATATACAGTAAGAAAGAAAAAAAGCTTTAAGCTGGGGTCTATTAAGAAGTTTGATAGGGGCGGCCAGTTAGCTCAGCTGGTTAGAGCGCAGTGCTCATAACACCAAGGTTGCTGGTTCGATCCCCACATGGGCCACTGAGATGTGCCCTCCACAACCAGACTGAAATAACTACTTGACTTGGAGCTGATGGATCCTGGAAAAACACACTGTTCCCCAATAAAAATCTCTTAAAAACATAAAAATAAATAAATAAATATGAAATTAAAAAAAAAAAAGTCGTTGTTTGGTAGAATACTCTTGCATAAAGCTACACTACCAAAGGGCAGCAACATCAGTATAAGGTAAAGAAATAAACCGGCCATGCAAAGAAAACACGAAGAACTTTGTATTTCTCAACTTGCCATTAGGTGGAGGGAGGGAGGAAAAATCTCCCCCTGAGAAATAAGCTCCAAGCATGTGTGTAGTCTGAACTAGAGCTACCAGTGTCATCCAAAAACAAACAAAACAAGCCAGCAAAGAATTTAAAATGGCTCAGTTTGGTAGTGTCCTCAGATGCCTGGCAGAAACAAATGGAAACGCTCTTTAGATAATAAACCAGACTTCAATCCAGGACAATAGCAATTTAAGATGCACTCTCATTTCAAAGATGACAAATAAAAAAATATGCATCTCAGAATCGGGTAAAACAAAAACAAAACATCTTACAATTAGTCTTAAATCTGGAGATGCTTCAGAATTACTTGGGGGACTTTAAAAAAAAAAAAACTTATTACCAGGCTGCATACCAGAGATTCTCAGACAGGTAGGCCTGAAGCAGAGTCCTGGAATCTCTACTTTTAACAAGCTACCCAAGGTGTTCTTTTTACACTGCCAGACAAGATACCAAGACCCTATCATCTCTCTGCAGAATCAGCTGAAAACTCTCTGCAGAATCAGCTGAAAACTCCTACTGCAGGCAGTAAAGAACAGCAGGGTTTTAAGCCAGAGTATAATTTGGTCAGACCGACACTTCAGAAAGACCACTGTCGTGCTGGTGGGCTTTGTGCAGAGACAGATTAGAAGAGAGTACGGACAGGAGATGAGGACAGTAAATATAACAGGAGATGACTGAAATAGTTTTAAGGCAAGAGATGCTCATCATTTAAATAGTAACAATGGTTAAAAAAAAGAAGAGTAGCAATGAGGCAGAATTAGACAAAATTTTATAAAAACTAGATGAAGACAGGATCTAAATCCAAAAAATTTCAGTAGAATTGTCATTATAACCACTAGGCCTTTAAAAGTATATCTTACTGAGGTATAGAAATCCACCAACTTTTAGCTGTATAATCAAGTATAAGTGCTATACGAAATCCTATACTACATAAACAACAAATCTTCCAAATGCACCTCAACACACAAAATGATCTCCAAGTTCAGATGTAAGCATAGAAGGATTTTATTCTTTAATGTTTCACATTTCCATTTATTAGTGTATATGAACTGAAAAATTCTCTTTGGGCAAAAGAGAGAAAGAATTTTCACTAGTTGATAAATTTAAATTAATTTTAACAGAAAACTTAAACAGAAAACAATGAATTAATAAACTTACGCTGAATATGAATGAACTGTTTTGGCTGCTTAAACTCTCCTTTGTACAAGCGATTGTAATAGCTGACGTTGCTCTCTGCCTCAGGAACTGGAATGACCATGCTCTCTTTTTTTTCTCTAAACACTTGCTGTGCTGAAATAGCTCGCTGTAAATGATGCTCCTGGAAAATGTAAAGTAGGCAACATGAGTTGTTTTAATAATGTTAATTCAGTGCATAATTATATTTAAATTTTACTTTGTTTAATAACTGCAAGGTGCTTTAAGAATCAATTACAAATAGTTCCTTTGCCCCAGACCTACGGAAAACATTGCCATCACTCTCCTGTAATACCGGTGTTCATGCTGATATCACCTTAGATGATTACAATTTTAAGAAGTAGGATCTTAAAAATGATTAAATATATACATATTCACAAACTAGAACTTAACATCTTAATTACAAGAAAACTGATCCCTTGTTTGCTAAAGTAATTAAGGTGTTTGTCACCAATACCAGATTATAAATATGCAAATGACAGGAAAATAATATTTAACACAAATTTTAACTATCTTCTGCATTTATACAACTGAAACTTCAATTCTGGGTAATTCAAAGAAAGATAAAATGATGTTCAACAGACTATATTAGTATCACAGCAAGAAATATTTTTAAACAGAAGTTAAACAAAAAGTTCCTACAAAATACACCCCGATTCTAATAACTAGATTACCTCCACCACTTAACGCATACTGTCTCCCTTGACCTACTCTGGACCATTCCCAACAAACCAGGTTTACCTTGTGGAAAATTAGATCATGTTACTCCCCAAGAGATTTCCTTCATATTTAGATTAATGGTTAAAAATCACTCAGGGACTTACAAGGCCCTACATATCTGTGTCCTTATCTCCCACCTCTCTCCGTCTCATCCTTTATCCTACACTGCTTCTCCTTAAGGTTACTAAATATCCAGTGGATGGCTTTTGAAATTCCTTAAAGTCTCATTTCCTGAGAGAGGTCTTCTGTGGTTTCCTTATATAAAAGAGCCCTGCTCTGCTGCAACGCATAAATCTAAGAATTATTTATCAGGGCCGGCTGAGTGGCACGTTGGTTAAGAACTGGCTTGGGATGCCAGTGGCCCCAGTTCAGATCCCATAGATGAGGGCCAGTGACACTGCCCTCTACAGCTAAGATGGTGAACAACAGCTCCACCTGAAGCTGGGCTGCTGTGAGTCCCTGGGACGGCATAGCTGCAGCCCCTGCTGCAGTGGGCTGCCATAGGCTGCAGTCGGTGGCTGGCAGCCTGTGTGAGCAGCTGGCAGCCAGTGTGAGCTGCCAAGAGCCACGGTGAGCGGCCATCCAGAGGCCGGCGACCAATCTGCCTCACCCGGGAAGAGCGCAATGATGATACCAACATGGGCCAGTGAAGCAACGTCCTCCTCCACAACTAGACTGAAGAACAAAAGGACAGCAACTTGTCTGTTCCCCTTCCCCGATACCCCAATAAAATCTTAAAAAAAAAAAAAGAATTATTTATCAGTAGTCATCCTTTCAACACATTTCAGAGCACCTAGGAGACATCAGTCCTGTCACTGAGAATTTTAACAGTGAAGGAGACAGACTGTGCCAATTAAGGAAGTTAGCTAACGGAAGGGAGATATCTAAGTGTGCAGTCATGTTTGAGCTTGGCAAGCAGGTCTCTTCTCCAATCACTGCTCCTGGGAGGATAGGGAAAGAGGTACAAAGAAAGTAAAATCTAAACTGGACTTTTAGGATCAATAGGGATTTAGTAAGGCAGAAGAGGAAAAGAAGAAACAAGCCAGGCAGAGAAAACAGAAAATCCAAAATGGACAAAAGCCCAGAGATATTTAATAAAAGGGAAGTAGCTGAGGTAAGGGACAGGAAGGTGAGTGGTGGCTTAGATTTGAGAGTTTCTCCATTTTCAGTGCCAGGTAGAAATATATTTTCCTTCATAGGGTAGAATACCAACTTAGAATACTAAACTCATTTCCCCAAACAAGTATCATTATCAATTTAGCTAGGATCAATTAGCCGTAAAACTTTGGAATTAACTAAGAAATTGTGAGAATCAAACACACACAAACAGCATCAAGAAACTAGGAAGCCAGGCCTTGCTTGAATACGCAATTTCTAGCATTAGTTAAGCCTATATTTTCCTATTGCCTTGCTGACATTTCACCTCTCCTAGTCAAAGAAAGTACTATAATATGCAATGCCACCTCGTATTTACATATGTTTTACAGTTCTTAAAGTGCATCCACAATCACATGCCTATTGGCCCCTTGCAATTTGGGGACATAAGGGTAGATATTATCCCACTTTGTAAATTAGACTCCAGAAATAAATGATTTGCTCTTAGTTATGGTAGAATATATGACAGTCAAATTTCAGGACTCCGACTCCAGTGTTCTCTGGCTATTCCATCCTTACTAGAAAAGGCTATTAAGGGTGAAAAACCATGTTACTGAAATGCTGGTAATCTATGCGTGACAAGCAGAAACTGAGCTAACTAGCAGCACACTTTTGATTTGAAGAGATTCTTTTGATCTATATTGGGCTTTCCCTTAACTATAAATAAAAAACATTATCCAATTATTAATATAAATATAATTATTGATATAAATAAAAAGCATTATCCAATTATTGAAATACATCTTTAATAGATGCAAATTTAATATTATTTTAATTTTACAAATGAGAAAACTTAAAATTATCCTAGATGACTGTCTTATTAACACAGCTGGCAGATGATAGAAATGCAGCCAGAAATTAAGGACCGTGACACACTCCCCAGTTTTGTTTTGTTTTTCAAAGATTATATTGGGGAATTGGGGGAGGGGAACAGTGTTGGGGAACTGGGGACGGGGAACAGACAAGTTGCTGTCCTTTTGTTCTTCAGTCTAGTTGTGGAGGACATTGCTTCACTGCCCCATGTAGGCACCATCATTGCGCTCTTCCCGGGTGAGGCAGATCGGTCGCCAGCCTCTGGACAGCTGCTCACCGTGGCTTTTGGCAGCTCACACCAGCTGCCGGCTGCTCACGCTGGCTGCCGGCCACTCACTGCAGCCTATGGCAGCTCACTGCAGCAGGGGCTGCAGCTATGCCGTCCCAAGGACTCTAAGCAGCCCAGCTTCAGGTGGAGCTGTTGTTCACCATCTTAGCTGTAGAGGGCAGTGTCACTGGCCCTCATATGTGGGATCCAAACTGGGGCCGCTGGCGTCCCAAGCCAGCTCTTAACCAACGCGCCACTCAGCCAGCCCCGCATTCCCCATTTTAATTTACAGACCAAATTTAGCTCTAAAAGTACATTCAGCTATCATTTCCGTCCCTCAGATTATCAGATAGTCTCTCAAATCGGGGGGAAAAAAGACGACATGTCTTTTAGAGGTCTGTGCTCTATACACTAACCATAACCCATGGCAAACATACAAAATCCGGAAATACTGAAGTTTTGATTTGTTTTTATTAGGGGAAGAGGGTGGCAGGAATAACGTTGATTCCTTGTTACATGCTGCTCTATATGTTGGTGAGGTTACCTGGTTTTTAAAATAACTAAATATCAAACACTATTTGATTTTCTTTTCTTTAAATAGGCATCCTTTTGACCCACCAACTCCATTCATGGAATTCATCAAAAGGCAACAAATGGGAAACAATAACTTAACAACAGTGCTCATGATGGCATTATTTATAAAACAAAAAAAAGGACCAAATGGCAATAAATAGGGAATTAGATCCCTAGTGACCTGAAAAGATGTTAGCATATTAAGTAAAACAGCAGCTCATAAAATACTGCATATAAATAAAAATATGTATGTACAAAAAAAGAGCCTGGAAGAATATAGAATAAAAAATACTGCAAAATGCTAACTATTTAGGTGGCCCTTATTTTATTGTGTTTCCTTTTATATTTACTGAATTTTCTATAGTAAATCTGTATTACTTTCTTAAATTCAAAAAAGTGCTATAAAAGTTTTCCATCTTAAATGAAGGAACTCTCCACCAGAATACACAAAAATCCCTTCTCATGGTTACACTAACATTCTGAAAACCTTTTGAAACCTACTATATTATACCAAAACATTTTTTATATTTTCCTGGAGATATTACACATTCACTGTACCTTATATTATTCCTAGTAACTTGTAAAATTACATGATAACCCATTAGAAGTAAACTAAAAGCTAAATAATTCATGTTTTTTAGTAATATACAGTTAAGTACCAAGCACAACAACCTTGGCAAGGTACAAGGTAGAATATTTAGGTTTTTTCTTTTGTCGATGAGTGAACTGAAGTTCTATGACTATACTGGTAAATATTTGCATGTTTCTTTCCCATCTTGCCAAATTCATGGATTTCAAAATCTATCAGTTGAGTTAGGCTGCATACAAAGTCAAAGATTATTCACTGGTATTTTAAAAATTCACATTCAAAACTCCCAATTGATGATAAAGGACCAAATGCCTGCATTTATCTACCTCTCTATAATAGGAACTTACTAGCAAAGACCTAAGAAGCTTAGAAAGCCACAATGACAAAGAGAATGGGAGATAAGCCATCAACACAAAACAGAGTGTAGCACAATTCTGGGAAATCAAAATTGAAAGAGAAGTTCAAAATCGTTGCAGAGAAAGAAAAGATAAAAACAAAACCCATCTGTCCCTCAGAAAACCAGATGATGGGGATTTTGAAACACTAGCTAGATTCTGCCCAAATGAGACAAGCCCTTCACTGCCAGTTCTTCAAGAGCAGATCGTTCTACACAGACAGAAGAGGGCGCCATTGAAATGGGAATGTTATGAGCCACCCAAATCTACAAAAACTGAACCTAAGTAAACTTAATAAGTCTACTGTTATTGTTAAAAATCATAAAACAAGATTCAACTACACCTCTAATGAAAAACTCCACTCTGGGATGCCGGGGAGGGCAAAATAAAACTCTTAAGAAAAACTGCTCCAAACTTAATTGAACATACCCAAAATGAGCATTTAGGGATATGAAAAAAGTCACCCTGAATCGGAGACTCAAAAACTAAGATCAGAGAAGGGGGTAAAAGACTCAGAGAAAATGGAAAGAGTTGACTGAAGTCAGGAAAGAAAAAGGGCAATTATCTCAGAGATGAAGACTAAAATCACTAAAAGAAAAGTGCAAACAAAATACACTCAAAACAAAAACATAAGTGTTGCATAAAGACTGTCAAATAACCAAGAGAATGAAAATGAGGTAAAGAAAAAGTAAAATGAGTAAGAAAGAAAATGGTAGAATGTGCAACAGTCGAAGAAGGAATGACATTCATATAATTGGAGTCTCTAAAAGAGAAAAAAAACCAATGCAACGGAACTAATATTTAAAACAACAACCCCCCCCCCCATGCCTGGAAATAAAAGATATGAATCTATGTATCAAAAAAGCCCACCAAAGAGCAAGACAGCACATGAGAACCTGCACCACCACAGACAGAATCTGATACTGCTTGGCCCAATCACTGCTTCTCCCTGGAGAGGGAAAAAGAATGGAATGTGCATCCAACATTACAGCTTTTGGGGGAGCAGCCTAAAGGATTAACCTCAGTCTTACCTAACTCAGAGGGCTCACTGAAGAAGCAGCCTTCTTTGAGTGGGGGGGGGGGGGGGGGGGCTGTGAATAACAAAATAGAGCTAAGGCCTGTTGCTATACCTGAGAACTTGCAGTACCACAGACGACACCAAAGGGAGCAAAGGCTTACAAGCTCCTGAAAAAGAAGCCAGCAAAACCTCTCTATCTGGGAAATTACATGCACATACCCAGAGAAGGTGCATCTCCAGAAAAAGTTTGAAGGGCTTCCAGACTCCCTACATAAACTGACTGA
Source organism: Aselliscus stoliczkanus (assembly GCA_033961575.1). Lineage (NCBI taxonomy): Eukaryota > Metazoa > Chordata > Mammalia > Chiroptera > Hipposideridae > Aselliscus > Aselliscus stoliczkanus. Next base: position 103,316,626 of record CM066731.1, on the reverse strand, counting down.
TAAAAGTCTTCCCCTGTATAAAGCCAATTCATAAAGAGTGGGAGAGGTGACTGTTTTTTCAAATGTACAAATTACAGCAAAAAACATGGCAAATGAAAAAACAGGGGAATATGGTTCAGCCAAAGGAATTAAAAGTAAATCTCCAGAACTGACCCTAAAGAAATAGAGATCTGTGAATTATCTGACAACAAAGTTTAAAGTAATCTTAGTAAAGCTCAACATGCTACAACGAATATAGACAACTAAATAAAATCAGGGAAAACAATGCATGAACAAAATGAGGATATCAAAAAAGAGATAAAAAATATAAAAAAAGAACCAAACAAACATTCTGGAGTTGAAGATAATAACTGAATTGCAAAATCCACCAAAGAAGTTCAACAGCAGACTTGATCAAGCAGAAGAAAGAGCGAGTTGAACGCAAAGAAGAAAGAGAGAGGTCATTGAAATCATCAAGTAAAAGGAACAACAACAACAAAAACGAAGACAGTCTAAGGGCTATATTGGGTTGTCGGAAAAATCATGACACATTTTTGCAATGAAAAACACAGAAAAAATACATCATGACTTTTCTGACAACCCAACATATGCCACTATCAACAGATCAAGCCCCAAAAGTAAGAGAGAGGAAGGTGCAGAGAGCTCGTTTGAATAAATAATGGCTGAAAACTCCCTAAGTCTGAGAAAGGAAATGAACATCCAAATTCAAAAAGCTCAAAAAACTCCAACTAAGATGAACTCAAAGAAGCTTACATTAAGACACATTATAACCAAGCTGTCAAATGTCAAAGACCAAGAGAGAACCTTGAAAGCAGCAAGGGAAAAGCACATCATCACATACAAAGGATCCCCCATAAGATTATCATCCAATTATCATCAGATACTTTACAAACCAGAAAGGAGTGGGATGATATATTCAAAACAGTGAAAGAAAACAACTGCTATGCAAGACACTACTATCCTCCAAAAATGGAAAAATAAACACCTATCCAGATAAAGAAAAGTTGAAGCAGTTCATCACTATTAAACCTGTCTTTTGAGAATTGCTAAAGGGAGTCCATCAGGTTGAAAAACAAAGGGGGCACTAGAGAGCAACACGAAGGCATTCGAAAACATAAAAGATCTCTGGTAAAGGTAAATACAGAGGATATCCAAAAAATGCATACATATTTCAAGAAAGGAAAAAACTGTATTAAAATTGTAATAATATATACCAATAATAAAAGATGAATACAAGTCATGTGCATACATTTTTTTTGGGCACCCTTGGTATATAGACAAATACAAAATCATGTAATACTGTAATGCTGGTGCACATGTTGCTTTTAAGTCATGTATAAAATTTAAAAGTTAAAGGATAAAAGAACTATTAAATATAAAATTATGTTAACAGACACAAAATATAAAAAGATGTAATTTGTGATATCAAACAAATTGAAGAGATATAAAGATTTAAGCTTCTCTATGAGACTAAATTTAAATTCCAAGTATCAATTTAAAATAGACTTGCAAAATACCAAGTTTTGTGTAATTCTTATGGTAACCACAAAGAAAATACCTACAGAAGATGCACAGAAAAAATGAGAAAGGAATCAAAGCATATCACTACAAAAAAATCAATGAAACAAAGGAAGGCAGCAAGAGAGGAAAAGAGGGACAAAATAACTACAAGACATATAGAAAGCAACAAAAAGGAAATAGTAAGTGCTTTAAATGTAAATGGATTAAACTCCTCTATCAAAAACCACAGAGTGGCTGAACATGTTTAAAAAAAAAAAAGATCCAACTATATGGTGTCTATAAGAGACTCACTTTACATATAAGGACATACATAACCTGCAAATGAATACATGGGAGATAGTCTATACAAACGGTAACCAAGAGAGTAGGCAGGGGTGACCATAGTTGCATCAGACAAAAAGACTTTGAGTCAAATATTTGTATATTATACAATGATAAAAGGGTCCACTTACCAAGAAGCTGTAACAATTATAAACGTGTATGCACCTAATAGCAGAGCACCTACATATGCAAATGAAAAAGGGGTTCTATCTATGGTTAAGTAATCTCCTAGGATGATCTGATCATAAATTCGTAATGGGGCAGGTCATGGTGGGCAGTCATGCCCCAGGCATATAACTTTTTAGTAAAAGGTCTATTAATCTTTGCCTTAAGCAAGCCCTGTCCATTGAAATGCTCCCTTTCAGGTCCCTCCTTCTAATGTGAGACCCCCTTTTAGACCCCTTCTTCTAAAAGGTGGCCACCTGGCAAGAGAGAGCACATATCTTGTTAACTATCCTGTAACCCAACCCCCACCTTGCTTTTTCTCACCTCCATATACTCTTCCTTATATTCCCTCAATTTCAAGTGCGTAAAAGAAGCTGCAAAACTGTTATTCTGATCAATGAGTTAAAAGAAATCATAAGAAAATTCAGAAAAATTGAGACAGAAAACAAAATTAGAACTTAACAGAGGCAGCAAAAGCAATAAGAGGGAAGTTTAGAGAAGTAAATTCTGACATTAAAAATCTCAAATCAACAATCTAACTTTATATCTCAAGGAACTAGAAAAAAGGACAAAACCCTAAATTAGCAAAAGGAAGGAAATACTAAATATTAGATGAGAAATAAATCTAACGGAGAATAAAACCATAGGGGGAAAAAAGTCAATGAAACAGAAAGTTGTTTTGAAAAGATCAACAAAATTGACAAACCCTTAGTTACACAAACTAAGAGAAAATTCAAAAACCATAAATGAAAGAGGAGCATTAAAACTGATGCCACAGAAAAAAAATATCTCAAAAAAGACTAATACAATTATATACCAATGAGTTGGATAATCTGGAAGATACAGATAAATTTTTAGAAACATATAACTTATCAAGACATAGTGATGAAACAACAAAAAAAATCTGTACAAACCTATAACTAATAAGGATTTTGAATCAGTAATCAAAAACTTTTCAACAAAGAAAGCTCATCACCAGATGGCTTCAATGAAGAATTCTACTAACGTTTAAAAAATTAACACCAATCCTTCTCAAACTCTTTCAAAAAATTGAAGAGCAGGGAAAACTTCCAAACTTATTTTATAAGGCCCATCGTATTCTGATACAAAAATCAGAAAAAAATACTACAAGAAGGCAGGCGAGAGAGGGGAAATATGTGAAGGTGGTCAGAAAGGTACAAATTTCCAGTTACAGGATTAATAAAATTCTGGGGAAGTAATGTACAGCATGGTAACCATACATCATGACCAAGTGGGATTTATTCCTGAAATGCAAGAATGTTCCAGAAACAAATACTGATCACTGTAATACACCATAACAAAAGAATGAAGGACAAAAATCACATAATCATTTCAATAATTAATGCATTGACAAAATTCATTCTTTCATGATAAAAAAAAAACACACTCAAACTAGGAACAGGAGAGTATTACCTCAATATAATAAAGGCCATATATGAAAAACCCACTGCTCAGAGACTCAATGGTAAAGAACTGAAAGCTTTTCCTTTAAGATCAGAAACAAGGCAAGGATGCCTGCTTTTAACACTTCTATTCAACACAGTACTTAAGTCCTAAGGAGAGCAATTACCAGGAAAAAGTAAGAAAAGGCATTCAAATTGGAAAAGAAGAAGCACAATTATCTCTGTCCACAGGTGACACAATCTTTTATGTAGAAAACCCTGAAGATTTCACAAAAAACCCTGTCAGAACTAGTAAACAAATTCAACAAAGTTGCAAGATAGATCAACACAAAAACCAGTTGTGTTTCTATATACTAACAATGAGAAATCTGTGAAAGAAATTAAGAAAACCCCATTAACAGCATCACACAAACAAAAAATACTGAGAAATAAATGTATCCAAGGAGGTGAAAGACTTGTACACTGAAAACCACAAAACACCATTGAAAAAAATTAAATAAGATGTAAGTAAAAGAAAAGACACCCTATTTTCATGGGTTAGAAGGCTTAATATTAAAAATTGAACTACCATATGATCCAGCAATCCCACTTCTGGAGATATTTACACACACACACACAAAAGAATTGAAAACAGAATCTTAGAAGAGATATTTATACACCCATGTTCACTGCAGTTATTCACAATAGCCAAGTGGTGAAAGCAACCCAAGTGTTTATTGACAGATAAATGGATAAACAAAATATGGTATATATATGCAATGGAATATTATTCAGCCTTAAAAAAGGATGGAAATTCTGACACATTGCTATGACATGGATGAAACTTGAGGACATTATACTAAGTGAAATAAGCCAGCCACAAAAACATCAATACTGCATCATTTCATTTATATGAGGCCTAAAGTAGTTAAATGATTAGAAATACAAAGTAGAATGTTGGTTGCCAAGGGCTGCAGGAAAGAAGGAAAGTTGTTCAATGGGTGTAGTTTCAGTTTTCCAAGATCAAAAAAGTGCTAGAAATCTGTTGCATAAAACTGCATAGTTAACACTACTGGATAGTACACTTATATATGGTTAAGATGGTACATTTCTAGGTTATGTGTATTTTATATATATAAAAAAATAATTCACAAAACACCTGACAAAGGTAACCTACAACAACCTACTCTGACATATTTAAATAGAATTCAAAAATAATTTTAAAATCCTCCAGGCCTCCCAATAACATTAACAGTATTATAAATTAATATATATTATAACTTAAAAGGCCAAAAGGATCAGACTAACATCAGACTTCAAAAGCAACATACAATGCAAAGTATCCATAAAGCAGTATTTTCAGAAACTTCAGTGAACAAAAAGTGTGAAATAAAGATTTTACATCCAGCTAAGCTATCCTTTAAGTATGAAAGATATAGAAAGAACTTAAGGAATTCCGTAGATTTTTGAGGCATTTACTGGAATAACACTGTTCAACAGAAATATAATGAAAGCCACAAATGTGAGCCACATATTTAAATTGTCTAATAGACACAATTAAAGTACCAAGAACAGATTAATTTTAATAATGTTTTATTTAAGACAATATACATACCCAAAACATCACTTGGACATGTAATCAATATAAAAACATATGGGGATATTTTACTTTTTTTTTTCCATAACAAGTTTTACAAAATATAGTGTTTTTTCACATGTATGGAACATCTCAATTCAGACTAGACGTATTTCAAGTGCTCTACAGCCACAAATGACTAGCGACTACATATTGGATAGAGTGGTCCATCTTCATATTGGCTTCATCCAACTAAGACATGATTAGAAAACTTCAGCAAAATTGTACACATACACAGACACACACAAACTTTCAAAGACGGGGAAAAGCCTGGAAGACTAATGTACAAACATCTGCACACTAAAGTAGAAATAATGCAATAAAAATGGGAGACTGAAAAAGAATACAAACTTTTCAAACACCAAATAAAATCTTTTTAGATAGACCAAAAAATAAAGTGAAAGAAACACAGCCTATAACAATATTTTAAAAAGTAAAATAGTGGCCGGCCGAGTGGCACGTTGGTTAAGACATGGCTTGGGACGCCAGCGGCCCTGGTTCGGATCCCACATATGAGGGCCAGTGACAGTGCCCTCTACAGCTAAGATGGTGAACAGCAGCTCCACCTGGAGCTAGGCTGCTGTGATTCCCAGGGACGGCGTAGCTGCAGCCCCTGCTGCGGTGGGCTGCCATAGGCTACAGTGAGTGGCCGGCAGCCAGCATGAGCAGCTGTCATCCAGCGTGAGCTGCCAAGAGCCACTGTGAGCAGCCACTGTGAGAAGCCGGAGACGGATCTGCCTCACCCGAGAAGAGCGCAATGACGATACCAACACGAGCCACTGAAGCAAAATCCACCACAACTAGACTGAAGAACAAAAGGACAAGAACTTGTCTGTTCCCCTTCCCCGGTTCTGCAACGCTGTTCCACTCCCCCAATTCCCCAATTAAAAAAAAAAAAAAAGATGCTCAAAATCTTTCTATCAGGAAAATGCAGAATAAAACTAATGAACGTTTGGACTACACACTCACAAAATGACTAAAGTTAAGAAACTGACCACACCAACTGTTGGAGTAGTAAATGATATCACCATCATGGAAAACTATTCGACAATTTCTTATGAAATAAACATACACTAATCACATGGACTAGCAATCCTATTGCTAAGTATCTACCTGAAAAGTGAAATGCATGCCCACAAGCAACTTGCACATAAACGTTAACTATAATTTTACTCACAATAGCAAAAAACTGGATAAATACATATGTACATTAACACGTGAATAAGGTGAATATATTCACTCAATAAAATACTACTTAGTTAAAACGGGAAAAAAAGGAGGGGGCATAAACTAATCACACACACAGGATCTCAAAACTAGACTGAGCATCGACCAGACTCAAGTGGCTACATACCGTATCGTTTCCTTTATATGAATTTTGAGAACAGACAAAACTACCATATTTTGCCGTGTATAATGCACACTTTTCCCCCAAATTTGTGAGGGAAAAATGAGATTGTGCGCTATACATGGGTTGTATTAATTCCGTATCTATATAAATGTTTTTAATTATTTTACTTACCTTATGAGTTAAAAGTGTAACTCTAGAAATCAATAATGATATCTGTATACAAAATAATACCCTGGAATACGATAGTTGGTTTTGTTGAACTTATGACGAACTTGCAACAATGAAGAGCTCTTGGGACTTCCATGATACATAAACATTGCAAATTTGTTACCAGTACATACAATTTCTTGTACAATATGTTACAAAATAAATGCTAAATTTCCTTCATAATACAAAAAAAAAAAAAACTAAATGTAAACAAATAAAAATTGGAATTAAAAACTTAAAATGAAAAATTTTTGTTTCCTTGAAAGTTTGGGCCAAAAATATGGGTGGAGTGCATTATACTCGGCAAAATATGGTAATCTACAGTGATCGAAATCATATCAGTAGGTGCCTGAAATGGGGGTGGAGGATATGACTGCAAAAGTGCTAAAGGGGAATAAGTTATATTTCAGTAAAGTTAATCTTTAAAATCTAGAAAAAAATAACTTGTGAGGTAAACAAATATTTAACAAAGCATGCTGGAATGGCAGTATTTACAATCTGGTGAAATTGTGATTGCACTTTTAAGAATGGGAGCTACTAAATGTGTTAAAGTAAATTGGCATGTTCTGGAGAACAGCTTAGTAATATATTCCTATGCTTAAAAATCTTTTTAACAATTAACCTATTATTTATACAATAATTATAATCAGTAAAACTGCAAACAGCCTAATTATCTCCAATAGAGGCATAATTACAATTTAGTATATCCATATGATGGACTCACACACTGTCATTGAAAACTTCTTGAAATACAGTTTAATGATATTTGAAGATTCTTATACATTAAGTAGAAAAAACAGGAAACAGAATCACATATTGAGAAGACTCAAATACAGAAAGATAAATCAATACACGATAGGTGATGGGATGAATAACTGCAAAAGCAAAAAAAAAAAAAAAAAAAGCTGGGAAGAAATGTGCCGAAGTATTAGGTAGTAAAATTATAGGTGGTCTCTATTTTCTTCTCTACATTTTCTAAACTTCACTCAGATAATATATCACAAAAAAACAACCAATGCCAAACTGTAAAGCTACATAAATTGATCAGGTATCTCTTTCACAATCAAAAAAAGGAAGGGAGGAGGAAGACAAAGAAAATAAGACTCTAGATAAGTCCTTATCCTATTCTATTTCAACCTGCTTCTCTTTTAGTGCCTTCTAAATCTAATTCTCGGCCCTGGCAGCATATTTAAACTAACTGGAGAACAATGATGGACTATATAGGAGATAAAAGAGGCAGCAGAGAGGCGGCCAGTTAGCTCTCAGGTGATTAGAGCACAGGCTCATAACACCAAGGTTGCCGGTTCGATTCCCACATGGGCCAAGGAGCTGCGCCCTCCACAACTACAGTGAAACAACTACTTGACTTGGAGCTGATGAGTCCTGGAAAAACACAGTTCCCCAATAAAATTCCAACAAAGATGAAAAATACAATGGAATATTATTAAGCCATAAAAAGGAATGTAGTACTGATGCAAGCTACAACATGGGTGAACTTTTAAAAAAACACTATTATACTAAAATGTTAAAGAAGGCCACATACTGTATGACTGCATTTATAGAAAACGTACAGAAACAGAAAAATCCATAGAGAAACAAAGTATTTTAGTAGTTGTTGGGGAGTGGTGGTGGTGGTGGTGGGGAAGTAGGATGGAGTGACTAATGGGTGTGGATGGGGTTTCTTTTCAGGGTGATGAAAATGTTCTGAAATAAAACTTTGACACTGCACAACATTGTGAATATACAAAACTCACAAAACTATACACTTTAATGCAATGAATTATGTTAACGTTATCACAATAAATAAAACGTTGCGAACAAAAGATGAAGTGAGAGGAAATGAATTCACCCTTCTATCTGAAGCAACAACAAAATGAATCTGACAAAATAATTAAAACAATAGTTTTCCAGACACTGGACATCCAGCAATAAGGACAATGCTTGAAAGAAGGAAAAATAAAACAAGGTAAACCCTACAACTGCCTCAGTCTCCAAAAGAAGGCAGAAGAAGAAGAAAAAGGAATGAAGAACAGAAGAAACAAACAGAAAACAGTAAGATGACAGACTGAAACCTAACCATATCAAAAATCATATTAAATCTCAGTAAACCAGGACTAAAGGAAAACTTGCCAAACTTGAAGAATATCAACAAAAATATCTACAACATCATAGTTAATGACAAAAAACTTGGAAGTTTTCCCACTAAAATCATTTACAAGACAAAGATATCCCCTCTCACCACTTTGTTTCAACAGCATACTAGAAGTTCTAGCTGATGAAATAAGACAAGAAAAGGAAATAAAAGTTATACAGATTGGGAAAGAAGACAAAATTGTCTTTGTTGGCAGATGACAATCATTTTGTAGAAAACCTGAAAAAACTCACAAAAAACTACTGGAACTAATCAAGTGATTTATTAACAAGTTTGCAAGATTCAACATTAACATAAAGAAGTAAATCACTTTCCTATGTACCAGCAACGAACAGGTGGATTTTGAAATTAAAAACACAGGGCCGGCCGAGTGGCGCATTGGTTAAGAGCTGGTTTGGGGACGCCAGTGGCCCCGGTTCGGATCCCACATATGAGGGCCAGTGACACTGCCCTCTACAGCTGACAACAGCTGCACCTGAAGCTGGGCTGTGATCCCCGGGGATGGTCCCTGCTGCAGTGGGCTGCCATAGGCAACAGTGAGTGGCCAGCAGCCAGTGTGAGCTGCCAAGAGCAGCGGTGAGCGACCATCCAGAGGCCGGCGACCGATCTGCCTCAGCTGGGAAGAGTGCAATGACAATACCAACATGGGCCAGTGAAGCAACGTCCTCTGCTACTAGACTGAAGAACAAAAGGACAGCAACTTGTCTGTTCCCCGATTCCCCAACGCTGTTCCCCTCCGCCAATTCCCCAATAAAATCTTTAAAAAAAAAAAAAAAAAAAAAAAGAAATTAAAAACACAATACCATTTACATTAGCATCACCAAAAATGAAATATTTAGGTGTAAATCTAATAAAACATATACAGTATCTATGGGGGGAAATCATAAAATTCTGATGAACAAAACCAAAGAACTAAATAAATGGAGAGATATTCCATGTTCACGAAGTGGAAGACTCCAACTGTCTAGATGTCAGTTCTTCTCAACTTGATCTATCCAGATTCAATGCAATCCTAAACAAAATCTCAGCAATTATTTTGTGGGTATTGACAAACTCATTCTAAAGTTTACACGGAGAGATAAAAACACCTAGATTACCCAACACAATATTGAAAAAGAACAAAGCTGGAAGACTGACACTGCCTGACATCAAGACCACAATAACAAAGTGGTATTCGGGGAACAAATACATCAATGGAATGGAATTAAAAGTCCAGAAATAGAGCCACATAAATAGACCTTCTTTGACAGAGGAGCAAAGGCAATATAACAGAACAATTATTTTCAACAAATGGTGCTTGAACTGGACATCCACATGCCAGAAAAGAAAAAGAAAAAAAGTCTAGACATAGATGTTACATCCTTCACAAAAATTAACACAAAATTGATCACAGTGCTAAATGCAAAATGGAAAACTATAAAACTATAACAAGAGGAAACCTAGATGACCGTGGGCATGGCAATGACTTTTTAGAAACAACACCAAAGGTACCATTCATGAAAGAAATAATTGTTAAATTAGGCTTCATTAAAATTAAAAATTTCTGCTCAGTGAAAGACAATGTCAAAAAAAATGAGAAGAGAAGCTACAGACTGAGAAAAAATATCTGATAAAGCGTTATTTTCCAAAATATACAAAGAACTTTAAAACTCAACAAAACAAGCAACCTGATTTTAAAATGGGTCAAAGACCTTAACAAACGCTTCACCTAAGGGGATGTGAAGATGGCAAAGCATATAAAAAGGTGCTCCACTTTGTATATCATCAGGGAAAACCAAACTAAAACAACCAGATACCACTACACATGTATTAGAATGGCCAAAATCCAGAACACCAAAAATATCACATGTTGATGTGAACAGGAACTCTCATTCATTATTGGTAATTCAAAATGGTACAGAGAGGTTGGCAGTTCCTTACCAAAGGAAACATGCTCTTACCGTGCAATCCAGCAATTGTGCCCCCTTGATATTTACTCAAAGAGACTAAGAACTTATGTTCACACAAAAATCTGCACTTGGATGTTTATAGCACTAGTAATTGTAAAAATTTGGAAGCAACCGAGATATACTTTAGTAGGTGAATGGATGAACAGAAAGACAATGAAATACATTACTCAATGCTAAAAAGAAATGAGCTATCAAGCCATGAAAAGAAATGGAAGAATTTTAAATGCATATTATCTAAGTGAAAGAAGCCAACCTGAAAAGGCTACACATTGTATGATTCCAACTAGAAGATATTCTGGAAAATGCAAAACAATGAAGACAGTGAAAATATCAGTGGTTGTAGGCGTTGGGGAGCCCCAGAGTGACAAATAGGTAGAGCACCGAGGATTTCTAGGGCAGTGAAAATACTCTGTACCATACTTTAATGACGGATACATGTCATCATACATTTGTTCAAACTCAAAGAATGTACAACCCTGAGAGTGAAGCATAATGTAAACTATGGACTTTGGGTGGTTATGGTTTGTCAATACAGTTTCATTAATCATAACAAATGCACCACTCTGATGAGGAACGTTGATGACAAGGAAGGCTGTACATGTGTGGGGACAGGGGATTAATGGGAAATCTCTGTACCTTCCCCTCAATTTTGCTATGAGCCTAAAAACGCTCTTTAAAGAAATCTTATTTTTTTAAAAATATATTTAATGTAAAAGGTCTAAACACCGCAATTAAGAAACAGAGATTCCCAGACTGGATTAAAAAAAGTAAGACCCAGTTATATGCTACCAGTAAGTGCACTTTAAATATAAAGACATAGACAGGTTAAAAGCAAGGAGAACGAGAAGGTGGGGGAGGGGGAGAGGAGGAGGAACATATCATTCTAACATTAGTCAGAGACTTAGTATGATCATAATAACATCTGATGTAGATTTCACATTAAAGAATATCACTAGGGATCAAGGAATTTATTTCATAAGGCTTAAAGGGTCAATTAGTCAAGAAGACATTACCACCCTACCCATTTATGAACCTAACAACAGAGCTTCAAGATACATGAAACAAAAACTAATGTAACTTCAAGGACAGACAAATCCACAATTACAGAGATTTTACTACCACACTCTCAATAACAAACAAAACAAATACACAGAAAATCAGCAGATATAATAACACTTGAACAATACTACCATTTGCCTGACTTTCACCGAATGCTCCACCCATCAAAGGCAGCATACACCTTCTTTTCACGCTCAAAGGGAACATTTACCAAGACAGAACGTATTCTGAACCACATTATAAGTTTTAAAAAACCTACAATAATTCAAATCATACAAACTATGTTCTCAGAGTACAATGGAATCAAGTTAGAAACTGGTAACAGAAAGATTTCTGTGAAACCACCAAACATATGGAAACTAACATATTTCTAAACAATCCCAGAAACAAAGCAGAAATTAAAAAGTATATTAAGCTGAATGAAAATTAAATAACAAACAAACAAAAAGGTTGAGATGCTGCTAAAGCAGCATTTAGGAAGAAATTTATAGCACCGAAAACCTATATAAAAGTAGAAAAAGGTCTCAAATCAACAACCCTAGCTGCTACCTTAAGAAACTAGAAAAAGAGCAAATTAAACCCAAAGTAAGCAGAAGAAAGGAAATGATTAAGGTCAAGTGGACATCAACGAAATAGAAAACAGAAAACCAATAGAGAAAAATCAACGAAACCAAAAGCTGATTCTTTAATGAAATCAATAAAATTTGATCAACTTCTAGTCAGATCAATGAGGGAAAAAAAGTTAGAAGACACAAATTACCAATGTCAGTAACAAGAGAGGTGATATCACCCTAGAAAATATTATGAACACTTTCATACCAATAAACTCATCAATTAGATAAAAAGAACATACTCCTTGAAAGAAACAAACTGCCAAAGCTCACAGAGGAAGAAATAACCTGAGTTATCTTGTATCTATTAAAAATTTGAACTGTCGTCAAAAATCTTCATACAAAGAAAACTTCAGGGACAGATGGCTTCACTGGTGAATTCTACCAAACATTTAAGGAAAAAATAATACCAAGTCTACACAAACTTTTCTACGACACCGAAGTGGATGGATACTTCCCAACTCATTCTATAAAACCAGTATTACTCTGATACCAAAAACCAGAAGAAGACATTACAATATAACCACAAATATTCCTTGTGAACATAGACGCATTCCAAACAAAAATTTAGAAATAGAATCCAAAAGTATATTAAAAGGATAATACATGACCAAATGGCATTTATCTCAGGAATGCAGCATTGGTTTACATTCAAATCAGTGTAATTCACATTAATTTAAAAAACAACAACAGTATGATTATCTCCATATACAGAAAAACCATTTAGAAAAATCCAACATCTATTCCAAAAAATCTTAGAAAGCTAAAAATAAAAGGGAGTTTCTTCAACTTCACAAAGGGCACCTACAAAAACGCCACAACTAATATCATACTTAAGTGAAATACTGACTACTTATTCCCTAAAATTAGGAACAAGAGAGGGATATCCGCTCTCAACACTTCAATATTGTACTGGAAGTTCTAGTCAGTGTAATCACAAGACCAGAGGGAGGCAGGCAGAAAGACAGAAAGAATGAGCAAGCAACCAGACTGGGAAAAGAAGTAAAACTGCTTTTATTCACAGACCCACACGATCCTCTATGTAGGAAATCTGATGGAATCTATAAAGAAACTTCTAAAACTAATAAGTGAGTTTAGCCATATTGCAGGATACAAGATCAATATACAAAATCAATTGTATTTCTACGTATTAGTTACAAACACACTGAAGTTAAAATACAGATTCATCAAGACAGATTCCATTTCGGTATCAAGTGATCTGAAATAGAACAACGTGATAATTCCTTTAAATACATACTGGAACCATCTACCAAACATCAAACTTAAGAGCTGTCTGAATGAGTTGCTATGCAACCCTGTGAGGTCTCACAACCAGGAAGAGTTTTGCTGGGTAGTTTTCATCTAGGTGAGAGCAAAGTCAGGCTTCTCAACTCTATCAAAAGAATTTTAATTATGCGATCCATATCCCTAGGATCTAAAACATCAAAATTTTTTTTTCATTTAGCACACATATTCTCAAACATCTCAATCTTTCTCCTACCTAAGAATCCGTGACAGATTTAACTTTTTAACCAACCATATCTTTAAGTCTTTCAGTTACATAGTTTGAACTCAGAGAGTTTAGGCTATCCAGTTCCTCCTTAAAAAGCCCAGATAATCAGCATTTTACTCAAAGCGCAAGGCAGTGGCTCTCAAAGTTAAGTGTGCTTCCGAATCACTTGTAGGTCTCATTTCAAAACAGATGGCTGAGTCAAACCACCAGGATCTGATTCAGTAGGTCTGGGATGGAACCAGACAACTCAGATTTCTAACAAGTTCATGTGGTAATAAAGCTGTAAATTGGGGGACTACACTTAGAGCTACCAGTATAAAGCGGTGCTACTCAGACTGTGGTCCTCTAGAAGTACAGACATTTACAGTAAACATTTGGAAAGTTTTAAAGCAATGTGACAGTAATTTTATGTCTGCTAAAACTAGTAACCAAAAATAGTGGCCTTGCAGTGTCTACATCTTTAATTTTTTAGTAACTCATTTTTATTACACTTGAGAAAAGTATTAGCAAGTAATAAATTATGTTTTAGAAAACTGGTTTTTCACCACAGAAAATTTGAGAAACATTGGCCTAAAGAACATGGTATCCGTCCACTCTAGTATTCTAAATACTGCCTTTGTATTAATAAGTAAAGTTATATGTATTTCAACAACTTTCCTCCTAAAGATACTACATCAACTTTAGCTAAAAATTAATAAAACAAAAAGTCACCTTATTAAGGTTTCTGAGTTTTTTTCTGTAAAACTGTACTTAAAGACAATGATCAACAGATAAGTACCCATTTGTGATTAATTACTTTTAGAATTTAATAACAGGGTAAAGATTTTTCTGAAAAACAGCTGTGTTAAATTTTAAATGGCTAAGAATTGAATGCCCCATAGCTTCTCCTTGTATCTGAACTGCTTGTGGGGTATGAAGGAAAATGGGGGTGAAAGGACTTTAAGGCTTGAGTAACTGACACCTTAAGCAAAAATGTAAAAGTGAAAATAATCTTATTGTGTAGAAATCTTCTGCCAAAGTATTTAGTAATTCTAGAATATCTGACTTAGAAATCCACTTCTGAAAAACAAATTGTAAGTTAAATAAAACCAACTTGTTTCACTTGATAAAGTAAAAAATGTTTACTTTTTAATCTAGTTGTTATGTTTTTGAAATCTTGTTTTAAATTGAGAATTTCTGAATGCTGATCAAGATTATCACCTTTAACAACACTAATTCAGGACGGTGACAGTAACATCAATGTAGCTTGATCTTAAATTTAAATATTCACGCCAACAATAGAAATGAGCAGTAGAGAAAATTCAAAATCATAGGTAAAATAAGTTATTGATATTTAGCTTTAAAAAACATTATTTGACAGTTAATTCATTTATTAAGTCTTTCCTGAAATTATTTTGCATTCCTTGGATACTAACAGTAGATAGATAACCCATACAGAAGTTTTGAAGATACCTATCTACATATGAAAATAGCCAAGAATTAGAACTCTGGTTATGGGGGTGGGGGGGGGGCAATACACATAATATTTTATTGAAAAAGATTAGCCAATGGACTCACTCACCAGAGAAATTACATAAAATAACACATTACAAGGCCACTATTTTGTGGGTACCTTACCCACAAAAAAGCTGTACCAGGCTAGGTAGCTGCTATTCATTGGAAAGATGCTTGGGAAGCAATTCCTCCTAAAACTACTCTATTTGAAATGGGCAATAGGCAAAAATTTATTGCCATCAATAAATCACTATGAAGTAACTGTCTGAAGCAGGAAAGAACACTCAGCATTTATCAGTATTTTGTCAGACTTTTAGAAATTCAGCAATTTTAACGAGCTTCCAGTTAATGCCAAGTCCAGGCCCAACTTTGAGTAGCAAGGTTCTAAACTATGTAAACATCTCAAAAAAGGTGTCTTTATGGTATAGTCACTCTGGAAAAGTCTGACAGCTTTTTTTTCTGTTTCAGTTAAACATTTTTAATGTACCTACCATACAAGCAAGCCATTTCACCCTCAGGGTACGTACCCAAAACAAGTGAAAGCAGATACACACAAATGTTCACAGCAGCTTTATTTGTAATCACCTAAAATCAATCAATAGGTAAATGGATAAACTGCGGTAGATCCATAAAATGGAATACTACTTAGCAATAAAAGGGGATGGATTATTGATACATGCTATATGTATGAGTCTCAAAATGATTATGCTGAAAGAAGCCAGACCAAAAGAGAATATACACCATATGATACCATTTGTATAAAAGTCTAGAAAACGCAAACCACTAATCTACAGTAACAGAAAGCAAATCAGTATTTGCCTGAAGAGGAGGGCTTATAAAGGGGCATGGAGGTGATATGTTCACATCTTAACTGTGGTGATGGTTTCACAGCTATATGGCAGACATGAACACTTACCAAACTGTATGTTAAGAATGTGCACTTTATGTGTCAATTATTTCTCAATAAACATATTTTAGAAAAAACAGCTTTCAAAAACAAAACTCTGGCTAAAATAATGTCACTATATATAACATAAATTCTAATTCTTTGAAAATTCCATGTAATACAGTGATATTGTGATTTATAACAAGAAATGCATATTTGGTTTTTGTACCCTTTCCTGGCACAGAGCTCCTAAAACCCTTGGAATTTCCTAAGTGATAAAGTAATAAAGATGCCTTGATATTCCTAAGAAATCCCTTTCAACTACACCTGAGTTTATGTTAATGAATGACTTTTGGAAAGCATCTAAGGATGAGGGCTAGTTAGTTTCCAGGAGAACCAATTATGTGATAAGATGGATTGAAACTTTCAGTCCCACCCCTTCACCTCTGTGGAGGGGAGAGAAGGTGCAGGTTGCAGATCGATCATGCCTACGGAATGAAGCCTCCATAAAAAGACCAAAAGCACTGGTTTCAGAGCGCTTCCAGGTTGGTGAATGCATGGAGATGCTGGAGGAGCGGCGCACTGAGAGGGTGGGCCCCCTCACTCCCTAACAGAGTGCCCTACGCATCTCCGCGTATCTGACTGCTCTTGAGTTACATCCTTTTCTAATAAACCTGTAACCTAGCAAGTAAAACGTTTCTCTGAGTTCTGTGAGGTGTTCTAGCAAATTAACTGAACCTAAGGAGGGGGTCACTGAAGCCTCCTATCTCTAGCCAGTTGGTGAGAAGCACAGGTGACAATGTGGACTGCTATCAGCATCTGGAGGAGGGGAGGGAGTTGGGGGGTGCGGAGAGAGTCTAATAGAACTGAGCCCTAAACCAGTGGGATCTGGCATTATACCCACGTAGACAGAATCAGGATTGAGGTGAATTGCAGGATACTCCGCTTGTGCCAGAGAACTGCTTGGGGAGCAGGGGATCCACACATCACAATGTCAGCATCCGATATCCACAACATTATGCCTCTCCTAAGAATAAGCCTCCCCATTTTGGGACGGAGGAGGGGTGAAGGTGTAAGGTGACTCAGAGGGCTTTTAAGATTTTTCTTAGTTCCAAGTGACCAATGAAGAGTAGGTAAGAAAGCAGGTGATGATCCAGTGAATTAACAACTAGATAACAATGAAGTCACAGAACATAAAATTAACATATAGAAATGGATAGGTTTTTAAAATACAAGCAAGTTATAAGGTATAATGGGAGAGAAAATGACATTTACAATAACAACCAAATAGGTAAAATTCCCAGGAATAACACACAAAATATAAGAAAACCATCTCTGAAAGATATACAAGGAGACTTTAACAAATGAAGAGAGATAAACCTTGTTCTTGAATAGGAAGTCAACATCACAAAAATGTCCAATCCTCTATAAGTTAATTTATAATTGTGTGGTGAATCCCAATAAAAACACCAACTTTTTCCTATAGTTAGACAAAATAACTATAAAGTCCATATGGAAAAATAAGCAAGAAACAATAGAAAGGAAAACTCTGAAAAAGGAGAGCAGTAAGAATGGGACAAGTGGGGCCTGCAAAGTGGCTCATTTGGTTAAGAGTTCACTTAAGAGCATGAGCTCTGAGCAACAGGGCCGTCGGTTCGATGCCTACATGGGCCAGTGAATGCTGTGCCCTAGCTGAGCTGTTGCTGAGCTGCCAACAGAGCTCAGCTGGTGTAACGACAAGATTGCCTGTTCGATGGTGGGCTACGCCCACCAGCAACTAAGATTGAACTCGGCACTTTGAGCTGGGCTGCCACCCGGATGACTCAGTGGATAGGGCGTGGGCTCTTAACAACAAGGCTGCTGGTTCGACTCCTGCATGGGATGGTGGCTAAGCCCACCAGCAACTAAGATTAAACTCAGTACCTTGAGCTTAGAGGCCATGTGCTGTTAACAGGAAGACAGGTGGCAACTGGCACCCTCCACAACCAAGATTTAAGAACTTTACTGGCCCCCCTCCCCCAATACTGTTCCCCTCCCCCAATTCCCCAATAAAACTTTAAAACAAACAAACAAAAAAGAAGTGACTAACTCTATCCATTCTTGTTTTTTGGTTTATTTTTGGTTTTTGTCCAGATTTTTTTTAAATGATAAAAATATAAAAATAAAATGATCGATATAATGAAATGATCAATTAATGATTGAAACAGTAAATTTTCTGCACAATGAAACAAAATAGAAAATTAAGAAATAAACCCAAATGCCTATGAAAATTAAAATATGATTCAAGTGGCATCTTAGACCAAGGAGAAAAGATGAAATTTTTTTTAAATGGTGTTTGCAAAACCAGATATATATTTGGATGAAAAAATTGGATCTACAGAGCAGTATATACTAGAACAAGCCATAAGAGTTGTAGAAGAAAATGAGGTAATTAAGAACCTGAGAGAGGAAGAAAAACTCCTTAGCTTTAATTAAAAAACCAGAAGCATTTTTAAAGAACTGCAAACTTTCTATTTTATTCTGTTAATGTTCTATTTAGTCCTCGTTTCAGCATGTTTTTAATGATTTTATTCTTTACCCCTCCCCCAACCCCCAGTGTAGTGCTATCTAACGTTGCTAATACACTGTGTTAGATAAGTTTCATTCAGGCATGAGGTACAGTGCTGGTGGCTGCAAGTTCAATATCAATGAATCAACAACATATATAAAGGATCTTCAACAGAAACATATACAAAACAAGGTTATATATGCATTGGTTGGTAGATGAAAATGTTGTAACCACAGGCTGACGGAAACCTAACCCTGTATTTCCACTAGCAGCCATAGTTCAGTATTCACTAATTTCATTGTTTATTGGGAGCTTTCTGAAACGTAAGTACCGCATAAAATGAAAATCCACTGTGTGTGTCAAGGCGTACGTAATTTCGGACACACACACGCGCGTGCGAAATGAGTCACAGACAAATAAGTTTGAAACCCAATGAATCAGGGCACCAGAGAAGCAAGCCTGGGCGGAGTGGTCAAATGGCTGGGCTGACTGCGGGATCGCCGGCACACATGCTAACCCTTTTTTTCTATCTGAATCAGAATCACTCATAAATTGTGATTCGGTTGTTAAATCGAGGGTAAAACCCACATATGGACTTTAGAAAAGCATCCCAGAGATTCTGATACGTGGCCTGGGTGAGAACCACAATTCTGCCTCCTAAATGGCGGTCCCTGGATAAGCAGCATCAGGATCACCTGGGAACTTGCTAAAAATGCAAAATCCTGGGCACCAGCCCAATCCTACATACACACCCTGGGAATGGTGATCCGTGTTTTAACAAAACTTTCCAGGTGATTCTGATGCATGTCAAAGTTTGAGAATCACTGACCTAAATCTTTTGTATTTCTTTTGGAGGTATTTTGAAAGCCCTGATGAATTCTGCTAAGATGGCTAAGGCTATTTCAAATAAAACGGAAGGGTAACTGCTATCGTTACTCTATTGAGGAACCTATAATGTATAGACAAGCTTCTTCCACGTAGTTTATGGAGAGTGGCCCCTGTGCTTTAAACCAAAGTAAGTAAAATCTGTACGTTACTTGTATAATAATCAAGCAGCGCTGTTTCTTTAAGCCATCCTCTGTAACACAAGTTTCTTTTCCTCAGAGCTCTTGAAACACAGTACTGTTCCTAACACGAGTTTGCCATCCCAACAGGTGAATCTACACTAGACCACAAAAATTCCTTCAACCCCTTAACAACTCTACTGGGCATCACACTTCGCAATATGAACACTACTGATATGTGTCTGTATGTATATACACAGAGGGTGCCAAAAAAATGTAAATATAGTTTAAGAAAGGAAAAAACTGTTGTATTGTAAAACCCAATATATACCGATAACAAAAGATGAATACAAGTAATGTTTGACTTCTGCAATTACAAGACGTGCTCAGAGTGGTTACCATCAGTGTAATTTTAATAGTTTTTTTCCTTTCTTAAAATGTGTATACAGGGCCGGCCAAGTGGCAAAATGGTTAAGAGCTGGTTTTGGGATGCCAGCGGCCCCGGTTCTGATCCCACATATGAGGGCAAGTGACACTGCCCTCTACAGCTAACAACAGCTCCCTGGAGCTGGGCTGTGCGAGCCCCGGAGAGGGTGTAGGCTGCAGCCCCTGCTGCAGTGGGCTGCCACAGGCTACAATGAGTGGCCGGCAGCCAGAGTGAGCGGGCAGCAGCCAGTGTGAGCTGCCAATAGCTGTGGTGAGCGACCATCCAGAGGCCGGTGACCAATCTGCCTCACCCGGGAAGAGGGCAATGACGATACCAACATGGGCCAGTGAAGCAACGTCCTCCACAACTAGACTGAAGAACAAAAAGACAGCAACTTGTCTGTTCCCCTTTCCCGATACCCCAATGCTGTTCCCCTCCCCCAATTCCCCAATAAAATCTTTAAAAAAAATAAAATGTGTATACATTTTTTGGCACTGTGTGTGTGTATATATAAAACTTATGGCATTCTTGAATATAGAAATATTTTCAAAATTAATTTGTAAAAATTCAACAGTATATCATACTCAATGAGCTATTACATTAATTCATATATATTCTTGTTCAAATCATGTCCCTCATGACACAAATTTCTACTATATGTCATTTTTATCTTCCACATAACATTAAACCTCAGACGGAGTTCTATGTGTGCCACTCTTTTCCATGGGACTGAAGGCTGCTTTAAGCCAGGTGCCATATCATATCTCTTTCCGTCTCTGAAGTACACAGCAGGGACTGCTCATTCCCCTCAGCAAATATTTAGTGAGCAGCTACCATGTCCTTCACTGTACCAGGTGACGGACACAAAGGTGACACAGACTACAGTCCCTGTGCTCATGGAGCTATAACTGAAAGAATAAGCATCACCAACAACTAGACTGAGAGTGCAGTCTGTAGGAAAGGTTCAGTTCACCAACATGATACCTGACACAGGCAGCTTTCTTCAAAAGCGTATTGCTCTTCTGTCCCAAATTGCTATTTGAAGACATAATTGTTAGAGAAATACTGAAACAAGTCACTTCATCAGTAGTTAATCTGACTTTAATATGTTTTATACATAAAAAAATAAAAGTCCTATGTACAATGCAAGGCTTACAGACAACCAAACTCCCACATGGGAATAACAAGGTTCAATATCCCAACTCCAAACAATACATCAGGAAGCTACAATTTGCCAATTCTCAATTCCTCAGCGATTTTAAGGGAGGAAATTTAAAATCAAAATGATCTGACATTATGACTCTAGATTAAGAAACGAACTCTAAGATCACATATTACTCACTTATAAAAAGAATATAACAAGAGAAATATTTGCTCACTTTACCAAGTAAAAAGCATCTGTTTAGAAATTTTCTAGGATACACACATGCGCGCACATGCAAGGTGCTAACAACAGCTGTCTCTATGGTCTGAGGGCACGAGGAAGGAAGGACACTTTCCATGTGTATCATTTTGTTATTAAGCGTTTATCTTTTAAGTCATTGTGGATCTATTATTTCTCAATTTATAAAAAGCAGAAAGTGTCTCAGACATGAAAATAACATATTGTTTATAGTAACATCTTCTTATAACGATAGCAATAAAATCTGTGGCCTGACTATGTATTTGGGACAAGGATACACAAGAATGGGATTGTTACTCCGAGAATTACTATTACTCTGCAAATGTTAGCTGAAGATTTAGTTCTCTTGGCTATTAATTTTCAAAGTCTTTCAATTTTTTAAAATCAGTTTGATTGTTAACTGCTCCGCCAGGAAACAGACACGAAAGGAGGAAAATACAGCATCAACCTGCTAATATCTGACAGATGTGAAAATATATTTAATTGGCAGGAGCAAAAAATGTGAGTCTATACCACGGAAAATGTATGGAAATACTTTACATATTTTACTCTTTCATATTCCTTCACATTTATTATTACCTATAATTAAAAATTACCAATAAAAAAATAACAATTGCCTGTATAAGGCATTGACTTAAATCTTTACAAAAAAAAATCATTGAAGTTATTTTTTGAGATACTTCTCATTGAACAAATATTGTTTAATGAGGTAAAGTAATGTTTCTTCCCCAGGGGGAAAGTGACAGAAGCCAGGATTGGAACCTAAATCACAATTTTGAAGTTCCAACAACTTCGTCAAATTAGTAGTATAACTAAGGGCTGCGTGTCAACTCCCCAACCAACATTACATCCTTTGCCCACCCAAAAAAAAAAAAAAAAAGAGTAAGAAAGCTGAAAGTAAAGATATGAATAACAGAGCTAGCAGACAGGCTGACTCTTCCATTCTGCGTAACTCCGGCTGCACAGTAATACTAGCTGACAAGAAAAAAGAAACCTAAAAGCAGACATACAGAAATGGTGCTCAAATGAATCTGGAAGTGACTGCCAGCTTCTTCCAGTATAAAACCCAAAAGGAACAGTCCTACGTTATGCACTAGGCAAATCTGATGCTCTGTTGCATTTAAGTGTAGATGAGGCAAAAAATAATCAAGGATCAGTTTTAAGATGAAATCAAACCATCATAATAGACCTTCTGCTGTCTACACTGCTCTCCTCCTTGGCTTACTCCTACCTAGTACCCTTTCCTCCGCAGGCTGCTTCCTAGGCATGCAAGCTATTTTTCTACCCCAGCTCTATTCAAATGAAATACATAAAGATGTGCAGAGTATGTTTAATAATACAATTAAACTCAATCCCATTGGCCAGGGTCATGGTCAATGCCTGTATTACAAAGTTTCTATCACTTAAGTGCCTGGGTAGGTCTCTAGCCTGTGCTGAATAAAACAAAGACATGATACCTTCCGTCAGGCAATTCATCTAATGGGGAAACGAGCATCTATTCTCTCACCTGTGGACTCTCTCTCTCATACACACATACAAAACACACACTCATGAAAAACATGATATATTAGAAAATTAGAATAAACTCAAGTGTTCGGGTCTAAAAGTATGACAAAATTCAGAGCATTTACAGCAACAAGAGCAGTAAAGATAGTAAAAGAAAATTTCATGAAAGCAAGGGAACTGATCATATCCAAAACATACAGGGTGAATTGTTTTATTGATCTCTTGGAAAAAATAGTGTCAGATAGTGGATTAAATGTAACTGAGCCTCATAAAAAAATAACTCCAAATCTAATTGACAGCATTTGCAATAGTGTAAGAGTTAAATCTTAAGTATTAATATCTTCCTAATATTTAGTCTGTTAGTTCTATTCATTTAAGTAATATTCTGGACAATATGCCCAGTAGGAAGACATGTGGATTCACAGATGCAGTCATTTTTAGAGCCAAAGGTGCTTCAAAGGTCACTCAGTCCAATTCTATTTTACAAATGAGGAAACTTAGGGTCAGGAGGTTAAACAATTTCTTTTGAGGTCACACAAAATCCATCCCTTACTACTTTGAAAATTAATAAGTGTGAAGGGTTTGCTTTCTTTAAAAGGATTCTGGAGACTTCTTTTATCATCCTTAATTCAAATTTCATTTAAAAATGTCATATAAAATATTCTAATCTCATCAAAACACCTTACAAATTTAAGGTTTGTAAAAACACACTAAGTATACAAATTCACCTTGGGTCAAACCATGGATTAAAACAATTTAACTCTATCACTTTCGGTTATGTTATATACCCACCAGGAGATCTGTCAGGGCAGCTCTCTGGCTACATCCCCATTCTCAGGAGGGTAGCTCTTACTGGCACACCTACTCTACTTTCCCCGTTCCTTCACTGGTAGGCTGAGAGGCAGTTACCTAATGCAAGCCAAACCAATAACGCCCTCTATCTCAGGAATCTGGAATTTTGAACTGACAGAAATACAACGATGGTAATAGCTAATATTTACTGCATGCCACGAACTGTCCCAAGCACACTACAATTCATCCTTCCAACAACCCCATGATGTTTTTGTTTTGTTTTGTTTTGTTTTTGAGGGCAGTGTCACTGGCCCGCATATGTGTCCCAAACCAGCTCTCAACCACTGCGCCACTCGGCCAGCCACCCCATCATTTTTTATACATGAAATTAACCTGCCTGAGGGCTCAAACCCACACAGCCTGGCTCCAAGACACATGCACTTACCCACTACCTTATACTACAATACTTCTCAAAAGACTAGCTACTGTTAAGACTTGAGTGACACTAACGTCCCTTGCTGCTGAAGGGCCCATGGCAGCCCTGGTTCCTGGCCTTCCCAACCTTCGCTGTTTAACCCTTCCTTGGTGTAAGACAACCCTCAGGAAACCTTAAAGAAACCAGATTTGAATTCTTTTACTTTCTTTTCATTGAAACCCAACCTAATGATCCCATCTGTCAAATATTTTTAAGCCTTGTTTTTAGAGAACTGATTTAGATAAAATCTAAACTTACACCATAGACAGACCAGTCTTAAATATTTTTTAAAAGAATGTGTTTACAAAAGGCATTCATCACAAAGTTTCTTTCATAATATCATTCCATGAGGCAAAAAATTTTAATGACTCCCCCGTGCCTATGGAATAAATGATAAAACAGTAGAAATGTAATGAACCTTAGATATCATCTAGTTTACAGATGAAGAAGCAGTGCAATGAAGAGCCCTGGAGTCCATCACCCATTGGGCCGGAACTCAAATATCAGCTCTACTCTATTCTGGTCTAGGTAAGGGTGCCCTTGGGCAAGAGAATTTCCAAAGCCTCAGGTTCTTTTTCTGGAAAACAGATAACAGTATCCACACATCAAACAGTTATGAAGAGCTCTAAAAACCATCTACTGAGTTTAACAAGTGCCTGACACATGCTCAAAACAATAAACAAACGGTAGCTGGGAAGGCAGTGAGGAACAGCCTGAGGCTGAGAGAAGGTAGGCAACTTTCCCAGGTCACATGGCCACTTACCAGAACCAAAACTTAGAAAACAGATGTCACACTCGTACCTCAATGCTCTTTCTTCTACACCATCCTACGGTACACACTCTTGGGCCTAACATTCAAAACTATCAATAATCTGATATAATCCTACCCTTTTTCAACCTAATCCCCACTCCATCTTTTATTCATTCAATCACCGAATATTTACTGAGTGTCTTCTATGTTCTAAACAGTTTCTATCACTGAGGATATACCAGGGAACAAAGGAAGGGGAAGAAAAGAAGTAAAATATCTGCATGTCCAAAAAAAGGCACTGAAAAAGAGGGAAGAGAATGACATGCTCAGAAATAACGGGCTGCTACACCCCTCAAGTTTCTATCAGTATGGGAAGGATAGACAAGGGCAGATTAAAAAATATATACCACGGAAGAATCTTCTTTAGTTTACTTAACATCCATAGTACTTGCTGTGAATATTCCTGCACTCAAATTTTTGCTTCAACAAACACCAAACAACCAAACCTGAAAGCCCATATTATTAACTCTCTCTCCCCAAGGAGCCTTCTCTATATGTTCCAGTAACAGTTTTCTCTCACTCCTCTTAACTACACCAACATTTAACTTTTTCTACTGCTCTTTTTAACATCTGTCAGGTTGACTTCACCTGGTATTTTTTGCTAACTTCCAAAATACAAAATATGTTTTTGACCTCAATGATTCATTTAAGTTCCCAGAAGTCAAGATCAGTATCAGATTTTTCTTTTAATCCTAACACTTTAGAACACAGTCTTACACATATTAGTTTCCCAATATTTTATTTAGATAGCACATGGCACTTAGATGTACCTGGCTGGTATTTGCTTTTGTCGAAAGAATAAACACTTAATGTTTTTATAATATCAACTTACAAAACTGCATTTTATATCCTCTCCAGGACTCCATTATGAAACATGAAACACATTAGTGCCAAAATAAATTTGAAATTGTAAGGACTAAATATATTTCTACTCTTTCCAAATATCACTTAGGGAGCCGGCCGAGTGGCTCAGTTGGTTAACAGTTGGCAAGAGGGCCGCCAGTTTGATTCCCACATGGGCCAGTGAATGATGCACCCACGCTGAGCTGTCCCTGAGCTGCCAACAGGTGGCAGAATGGCTCAGTTGGTGTAAAAACAAAATTGCCTGTTCGATGGGTGGGCTATGCCCACCCATAACTAAGACTGAACACGGCACCTTGAGCTGAGTTGCGGCCCCGATAGCTCAGAGGATAGAGGGAGCGCTCTTAACAACAAGGCTGCTGGTTCGACTCCCACATGGGATGGCGTTTATGCCCACCTGCAACTAAGATTGAACACAGAACCTTGAGCTTAGAGGCCACGAGCTGCTGATGGGCAGCCAGATGGCGACTGGTGTCCTCCACAACGAAGACTGAAGAACAACTTTGACTGGTCCCCTCCCCCAATTCCCCAATAAAATCTTAAAAAAAAAAAAATCACTTAAAATATTAAGATAATGACAAAAATTACACGCTAACATATGAAGGGAGAAATGGTCATAAAAATCTGTCATGGTCTTTTTCTTTAAAAATAAAAGGAACCACATGCTTCATATAGATTTTGGTTCATTCTAGTATGACGAGATATCTTACACAAATCTATGTATACCTGTGAGAGGGGTAATTAACACAAAATAAAGACTAATATTCCAACCATACCTATGCTAAACAATTCTATATTTATATAAGCCTCTGACTCAAAAGGGGAAAAAAAAAAGATTTGGTATTTAAGTATACATAGTGCCAAAGTAGGAAACCCAAAAGAATTCCTGAAAGAACAATTTACCAAATTCTGCTAATGAATTACACACACACACACACACACACACACAGTATTTCACAAAAACAGCTCTTGGTAAAGAAACAGAAGCTCATTCAATACTCAGTTAACATTTATCAAGCATTATGTTATGTGCCAGGTACAGTTCCAGGCACTTGGAATATACTGGTAACAAAACATGCAAAGATCCCCACCCTTACAGAGATTACTTTCTATTAGGAGAAAAATCTAATGAAATAGGATAGCTTTCCACAAGTTTTTTATATGCTTAAGATAACATAAACATTCAGATATACATAATGGAGTCATCACAGGAAGAAACAAAGTTAACAGACTTACAAGAAAAAAAACCCCAGAAACTCTGAAAAGCCAAGAGCAAAAATCAAAGTTAAGTGATGAAAAACTACACTTCTTAA
This sequence comes from Aselliscus stoliczkanus, assembly GCA_033961575.1. Lineage (NCBI taxonomy): Eukaryota > Metazoa > Chordata > Mammalia > Chiroptera > Hipposideridae > Aselliscus > Aselliscus stoliczkanus. The sequence goes on along the minus strand of CM066731.1, from coordinate 103,289,219 downwards.
TAATTTAATAGTCCAATCAAATTAATTTCATATCTTATGGTTCTCCAAAATTATAAAAATTAAAACATTACTTATGCAAACTATAATTAACAATAGTTCATAAGATAATTCAGGATCCTCTAAGTAGTAAACATGAAGCACAGTGGTTATGAGAATGGGCTTTTGTGACATTAAAGGCAGGGGTCTGAACTCTAGCCTACCTGGTTACTAGCAGTGAGGCCCTTCGGCCTCTTCATCTATAAAATAGGAACAGTAATACCTCAAAAGGCTGTTACAAGGGTTAAATGAAAATCAAAAACTAGAAACCACTCAAATATCCAACAGATATTATATCAATCCACTGGGATACTATCCAATAATAAAATAATGGACTGATACATGCAACAAGGGTGAATCCTTAATGCATCATGCTGAGCAAAAGAAGCTAGACATAAAAAAAAAAAAAAAAAAAGGAAGTATGATTCCATTTACGTGAAATTCCAGGAAAGGCAAAACTAATCTATAGTGAAAGAAAGCAAATCAGTGGTTGTGTAGAACTACTGGTGGAGAGGGACTCGCAAAGGAGCACAAGATACTTTTTGGGTGTTTAAAATGTTTCTAGGGCCGGCAGAGAGGCACGGCGGTTAAGAGCTGGCTTAGGACGCCAGCGGCCCCGGTTCGGATCTCACATATGAGGGCCAGTGACACTGCCCTCTAAAATAATAATAAGTTTCTATATCTTGATTGTGATGTTTCCATTAGTGTATAATGTCAAAATTCATCAAGCTCTAGGCATTAAATGCATACATTTTATTAAAAGTAAATTCTACCTCGAAAAAGTTGATTTTTTTAAAAGATTAAATAATACAAAGTTCTTAGCATAGTATCTGGAGCACAAGAAATACGCCAAAAAATGATAGCTATATTAAAAATATCAATTACCACTACACAAATTCACGGGAAAGTAGCAGAATACACTGATTACTTGATCTTTCTGGTTGTTTAGATTCTAAATAAACGAAGTTTACAGTATCTGACCTGGACCAAATGTCATGAGCAGCACTACAGAGATCAAGTTATAGTAAGATGCAAACTGGCAGACCTTAGGCAAAAAGTAATCAAAATTTAAAAAGTAAAAGATGCCTCCATGTCCAAAAGAAAAAAGCTAAGAGAAGCATATGCTCAGTAATGATACAGTGTCACCAACGCCAAAGAACACCAAATTACCTTATGTAGATTATCAAAATGTAACTCAAAACTGAGTCAATGACTATACGAAGTCTAATGATAATCCAATAGCTACAGACAGTCCTTATTGGGGGTGGGGGGGTGCGGCGGCACAGGGGTTGGGATGGAGAGGCACATGTCCATGAAGGCTTTAAAGTGAAGTCAAAGGATTCTGCCAGTCAAGTAGAAAAGGGGTCATGGTCATAGCATGGAAAGTTTACAAATGCCAAGCAACAAATCCATAAACCTTGGCAATAAATCCATAAACCAAGGTTTTTCTTTTTTATTTGACAAGGCTATGTGATTAACAAATATTTATAAAAGTAACTAATTAGGAACATGCTGACAAAGAGGTTGAATTAAATAAAACTCAAGTGAAACACACAAATTTGTGAAATTTGTATTTTATTGCTGCTTAGAACTGCTTATCAAGGGGGAACATTTTTTTTAAAAGAATAAATAATTCTGCTTAATAACAGAAGAGCTGTAAAGAAGTCCAGAAGAACGAACAGGCTGTTAACTAATGCAAGCACAAGTCTTCTGACTTACATGTTAATATAAAAGAGAAAAAACCAGCACCCCATTTGGACATTCTGGGAAGCAAAAGACTTTTAGACTATAAATCGTAACTGTCAGCATTTGTTTAGTTTTGTTTTGATTTTAAGAACCTCCACTTGTAACATTAAAGGGGCTGAAAAGGCAGGACAAAAGAGTGAAGAAGTCCTGGGTTACAACTCCTGTTCTATCAGAACATGGTTCTCTTCTTCCCTAAAAAGGGGCAGCTGAGGCAGGCTTCTGAAAAATAAGCCAACTTTAGCATTCATGCGCTAGGTAGAAAATCACAAGTTTTAGTGAAAAAATTAATAGTACAAAATTGTCATAGGGTTAAGCATTTATTCTTAATACATCATTAAAAAATAACTAAACTACAAGTTTTCTTCCTAAATTGAGATAAAATACGTATGTGGCAAACTAAGGACCTAACGCAATAATATAATGCTGATCACTCTTTGCAAAAAGTAACAACTTGTCCAGGGGCTGTTTATTCTAGAACAGATTCTTGATTCAAGTTCTTCCCAAATCAAAACAATAGGATCTAAGTGGTTACATACAAATATGATATCAATACTTTAAGACTCATCAGTCACCCTTCTTTTTGGGTCAAAACCCTCAATATTAACAGAAATTTAACTTTGTGCCATCCAAAGTTTCTTAAAGTTCAAGTCAATTAATTCTTGTATATGCTGTAACTTTCTTATTTTAATTATCTTTCCTATGGAATATTGAGCTAAGTTAGAAATAAATTTTATTCAAAAAAACAAAAAGAATTTTCACATATGACCTTAACTCGAAACTTTGAGCATTAAATATTGGGTTTTCATCTTATTTCGAAGAAACTGAATGTTGAATATTCATCCTGATACTGTGGCCATATTCATTTTCTACTGAAAGTGCAAGACTTTCAAGTAATCAAACACCAAAGAGAAATATGATTTAAATCACAGCTGAAAGTAGTAATAACAAGGTAAGATAATGAGGTCAGAACTCGAGCAGCCAATCCAAGGCTTAAAAGCATTTCCTGCAATATTAATAGTCAAAGGAGAAAACCAATCACAGAAACCTCGAGCCTTCTTTTGACAGTCACAGAAGCAAGAGAACCAATCCACGCACACCCGGGGTTGACAATAAGGCGGGACCGCAGATTCATTGAAAAAAATTCTTGAGGGTGCAGTTACTATGAACTTGGCACGCAAGGAACACCACTCCAGAGTCATAAACACTGTCAAGCCAGACGAAATTCAACCATATGCAAAATTTCTCCCATTAGGGAGAAAACGCAACATTTTTTTTTGCCAAAAGGCGCTGTATTATCAAAAAACGCAACTGTCCATTTAGATACACACTTAGGTCCCTCAACTTCTAAAAGGCTCTCCTCCGATGACAATTCTAAGGGAGCTGGTGGCACGAAGACAGCGCAGCGCCTGCAGCCCGCCGCTGCACACGCCGGGTTCCTCTCTAAGGCTGCGCACGGAGCGGGCAACCTGGGAAGGCAGAGCCGTGCCGCTCGGCGACGCGGAGCTCGCGGGTCTGCGGCTCGCTATCGCCACATCCCGCTGGGTAGCAGCGGCCCCCGCCCTCCCCCCGCCGCAATGCTGCACCGACTCATCCCGCTGCACCACCGCGGGCCTGGGAATGTGGATTACCTTGCCAGAAGGAAGATGTTTGTTTTGAAAGCGCTTTACTTTCCGTAAGTCATTTCAGAGAGAGCCCAATGCAAAACTAAACTTCAAGATGGGCAAACAAAACCTTTCCCAGCCCAAGGACCCCTCGCCCATTCACCCCGCAACCAGAGGGGAAAAAAGGTAAACAGAGGCCCTACGCCAAGTGCGGCCAGAACATTCCCTACGCCATTCCGGGCCGCCGCTTACGGCAAGGCCCCCTTACGGCAGCGTAAGCAGCGCAGCGAGCTAATCACAACACTGGGACGCAACAACATGGCGACCGCGGGCGGGCGCTGCGCCGGCCGACAAGGTTTACGCTACTCCGCCGGCGTAGGGTCCCATGCGCTGGAGCGGCAGCGGCGCCCTCCAGCGAGCGTAAAGCGCGCTGTGAATGGCGAGGCCCGACTGACAAAGGGGAGGGGGGAGGAGGGAAGGGGGGGTAATAAACACTCGAGTCCCTACCGATTCCTCCTCCTTCTCCATCCCGGTGGGCATCTGGGGCACGGCCCGGTTGATGGAGACGCAGTCGTTGAGATCAGGCATGTCCTTGCCGCGGTAGATAGGCAGCGGTTTGGCGGCGTCCAGCGCCCGCGCTCGGAAGGAGAGTTTACTCATTGTCTCCCCGCCTTACAGGAACAGCCCGGGCGGCGGCGGCGGGGCGGGTGAGGAGGGGGGGAGGACTCCCGCCGCCTCCTCCACCTCCTTCCTCAGTGCAGCGCGGCCGGCCCGCTCCTCCTCCTCCTCCTCACTGCCCCCGGCCACAGCATGGGCGCCCACCCCGCCCGAAAACAGCCCCCTGCCGCCCGCGGCCGCTTCCACAGACTAGATCCGCCGCTCGCCCGCCCGCTCCGCTCCCTGCGCCATGGCCAACATGGCGGACATTACCACAGCGGCGGCGAGCGATCCCGGCAGCCCGCGCGAGAGCGCGCCCCCGCTGCGGGGACGCGCCTCGCCCTTCCCCTCCCTCCCTCCCTCCTCTCCCTTCCCCTCCCTCGCCTGCCCACCCACTCGCTCCGCGGCGCGGCCGGCCCGCGGGAGCGTGCTGAGAGCCTCTGGCCGCTCAGGGAAGCGGGGGCGGCGGCGGCGGCGGCGGCCTCTGCTCGGCGACCCGCGCGCGTCTCGCCGTGTGGCAGGTGCCAGGTGCGCCAGTGAGCCCGCGCCCCGGAGCGTGCGCCTCTGCCTCCGCGGCCCCGACACCCAGCGTGCTGGGCGCCCCGGAGGAGGGCGCCGGGCAGAACACAGCCGCGCCGGAATTCGCGAGCGTGCAGAAGTCTGTGAGCGGGAAAGGAAGCGGACAGTCCGGGCCACAGCAGCCGCCCCCGAGCCTGGACTGAGAAGGCGCCGCGAGCGCCCGCTAACTCGCACCCTCCAGCTCCCACATCCCCGGGAGGCGCGAAGGGTCCCTTCCGTCCGCGCCGTCAAAGGGGCGCTGACCTGCCGGGGCTCGCCCGCCCCGGACGCGCTCGCGCAGCCCTCTTCTCCCCGTCCCCTCTTGCCTACCTGACCGACAGAGCTCTCCACGGGAAGGCTCCCTGCCTCGCTCCTCCTCGCCTTCGCGGGGAGGATGCTAATGGCAGCCGGGAGGTGAGGGTTCCTGTGTGAAGCTGCCAGATGCAACAAGTGCACCTGAACCTGTCACCCAAACTTCATAGGCATTTAGTGGATGGTGGGTATTCTGCTGATTTTTTAAAAAATAGTAAGAGTTTTTGAAAGTTAAACTTGGAAATTTTTTTTTTTTTTGAGGGCAGTGTCACTGGCCCTCATATGGGGGACCCGAACCGGGACAGCGCTCAACCACCGAGCCACGCGGCCGGCCCCTAGACTTGGAAAATGTAACCGAGGCGGCGCACATTTCCGCACAAGGTGGCAGATAGATATAACATATTGGGTGCTGTGGAAGATGCAAAGGAATTTGAGATGAAGTGCCTGCCCTCGTGGAGCTTTCACAGTGATGAGCTGACAGGGTGGTTGGAACGATGAATAGCAGTTCTAGATTTAAATGGTTGAAGAGCAGGGAGAGAGAGGACAGAAAAAAAAAAAGTTGTAAATTCTTGGGGAAAACTATACAGGAAATGACACAAGGCGGTAGAATATGATTAATTACCAAGTGAGTTGTACTGGCCATCATTGCCATGCGAGTTCAGAGAAAGGAGGCTTTCCATTAGCCTGAACGGCTTGGTTAGAGAAAGTCCTAAAGCGGAGGGAAAATCGAGTTGACTCAAATGAGTACCAGCTTTTAATTGACATCAACCTCGTTTAGCCAAGTTTCTTGGTTAGTCTTTAAGCATTGCAGTTTTCTTACAAAATCCCTAGGGAAAGGGCTAGCCGAGTGGTGCGGTGGTTAAGCGCTGGTTTGGTGAAGCCAGCAGCCCCGGTTCCGTCCCATATATGAGAGCCAGTGACACTGCCCTCAAAAAAAAAAAAATGGTACAAAATCCCTAGGGAGAGTATGACACATTTTACCATTTTCTAATAATTGATAAATAGTCTGCCTAGCTTAGAGAAAAGTAGATGATTTGCTGAAGTCTAGAGGTAAAAAAAATTGATTCCTCTCATCCTTTCTATATGATATCGAAACTCCATCACTTTCTCCTTGTCATCTATTTCTTCCTCTCTCTCTTTTTCCTCCCCTTCCTCTTCCCTTTTCTTTTCCACCTCCCCCTTTGGAGGCAAAATGGTTACCCCTTGTCTATATAGTCCAACCCGCCTGGCCCAGCCAGACTCTGAGCATTGTTTAGCTGGGCTTGAGTATTTTCCATCCACTTTGTTGTTGGAAACAATGGGGGTGCTGTGACTCACTTCTTGTAAGCAATACCTTCCTCAAGCGTATGGGCATGTCCTGTTCTGAGTGCTACTCTTGGGAGCAGTTCCAGTTCTCTGCAAGGAGGGGGGTCAGCCCTGGATTCAAGCCTGAAGGTGGCTGAAGAAATGAATCATCCAGACCTTTTTATTTGGGTGCCCAGCACGTCTCAGGTTTAGAAAAGATAGCTTTCTTCTATTCCCTATAGTTATTGTTACTCTCTCAAGAAAGGATATACTGAGTATCTATAATATACCAGCCTTCTATATACTTTATATATGTTATCTCAATTAATTGAATTCCACTTAATTTTCATTATAACCCTGTGAAGAAATATTACAACTTTACTAATAAGGAAAATGAGGTTCAGACAGATAATTTGCCAAGTTTTAACACTACTCACTTTCAGAACCGGGTTCAAATCCAGGTCTTGCCTAACTCAAACCTCTTGTTTTCTCAGTAGGGCCACCCTGCTATCCAGTAGCTAACAGAGTCCATAACCCAAAGATGCAATAGCCTCAACAATGGCAGAACACCCTCTGCTCCGTTAATCTGTGTATCCCCAGTCCTGTGCCTCACACATAGCAGACACCTAACAAATATTTATGAACTGATCATCATCCTTGAAGAGATTCAGTGGTACTGACCCCATTCCACACCAGCCTGAAGTGCACATACGTACCTGATTGGTCTGTCCCTGTGACCTAGCCACTGCTGCCAGTATTTCCTCTTATTATGGCCTAGCCTGCTCTCCAGCTTCCCACCTTTGGGCATAGGCATTTTAGAACTAATTAAAGAAATTCCAAGAAACTTTTTGTGAAAACTCAAATTCTATTACAGGAACAGGTTTTGGCTGTAGTAGTTGTTTGGCTTTTCTTTTTCTCTGACCGTGTAACAGATTTCTTCCCCAAATCTCCATTTTCCTCTTGCCCTGCAGGCTATGATTATAGAGCTGGGAATAAAATAGTTTGAGGCAAATAACACAATACGCTTTTCAAGTGAGACACAGCCTGTGTTTTCTTGGCTTCCAATTCGGTGCCCAAAGCAGAATGTCTTTGTTTCCCATTTGGAAAGGAGTTCTAAATTGTATGCAAATATTCTTTCTCCTGAAGTTTATTTCTTATCTATTTGTTGAATACCCATATACTTATTAGTGCTAAAAACAGAATTTCTTTTCAACCTTTGAAGTTGATCCTGTTATAAAATGTCTTTATCAAAACCTGTTTCAAATGATTGTGCAGTCTAATAGCCTATTTTAATATCCATGTACAATGCACTGAGTACAGTTATTCTAAAATCAGTCCATTTTCAGATATACTCTGGACCAATTCCAAATGACATGCATTTAAGCTAAGCACATGTTGTATACAAACACCCAAGAATCAGAAATAGTTTTAAAGCCATATCAAAAATAAAACCACTGTCTAAATGTAGTCTCAATGGGAATAAAGGTCAAGTAACTGTAAGAATTGGGGGATTGTATACGAGTTTCCATTTTCCCCTATAATTATCAGGGCAGGCAGCTTCCAAATAATAAATTACTTTTTTGAAACAACCTTAAAACTAGTAAACATAATTGTTATTTAACTGTTTCAGAGTTTTGTAAGTGTCACGTTCTTTCTAACTGGCTCCCTATTTCAGCAAACCCAACTGAAAGTTAATTGGGTTGGTATGTGAACTGCATCCCCACCCCTCCCTGTTATGTTCCCAGGAATGAGCCCAGCACCAATAAAGCTGCATTATTTTCCATATGTAATCTGAATTCTGGGGTCTGTGTTCATTAGAGTCAACTGGAATCAGCCTCCCTGGGTCTATTGCGCTTCACTGAGGCAGCTCTGAATCTTTGAGACACGGAGACAGTGCCCACCCTCAGAGGTGACATGCCAAACATCTACTTCCACCTTGATATTCACCACAGTGGGAAAATGCTGAACAAATGCTGAACAAAAACTGGCTGTGGCTCAGTCTCTTAGCAGCACTGCTCTTCTCAGACCTGGTTGGAATCACAGGGTGCCACCTTGTGTATAAGCTGACAATTTACTTCCCAGTTCCACAAAGGATCCAGATAGACTCGAAAGTTATCAGCCCGAAAGCTCTTTAGTTTATTAACCAAGGAAAAAATGAGACAGATGGAATTGAAGAAAACACATTTGAGAACCCACAGCCCCAGAGGGTCCACAACAATCAATTTTGAATCACACCGATGGACTGTCTTATTTGCTGCCCCACCCTGACCGGAATACACACCCAGTGACCCACACATGGAATAGATTGATGCCTCTCACTCAGGCTTTTGGACTTGGGAATACCAGAAATATGTAAAACTCTTGTGACAGAGCTCAATGAATCTGACTAGGACAATTATCTATGTCCAAACAGTAAGTGAGCTACATAGATTTAATTTCTACCTAGATTTGGGTTTCTGAGAGGCACCAGGTTCCATGAAGGTGGTCAACGTGATCCTACTTATTTTGATAAAGTTCTGAGTTTGAAACAGGGCAACACGATTGTTGCAGCAAGCCCGTTGGAGATAAAAGAGGATCCTTTCCAATCCAGTTACCTTACCCTTGGGAAACTCCACACTCCTCTAAATTCAGCACAACTGCCCTTCAGCTGAAGCCACTGTTGTATTCATGGAATTGGCTGGACCTTTTATACTATTTTCAGTAGGGAGGTGGAGGGGAGAGCCTGGGATTTGGGGTTGCAGTGCACTCCTATTGGCTACTCTCCTGTAACATGTATGAGGTGTGATCAATAAATACGGTGAATGTTTAAATTATAAAAATTTATTACAGAAAAAGACATATTGCCATTAATCTCCCTCAAAATACTCCCCTTCACTTTGAACACACATATCCCATCATTCTTGCCACTTTCTGAAGCAGTTCTAGAAGTCCTCTTTCATGAGTGCCTTTAGTTGTGCTGTCATGTCTGCCTTGATGTCCTGAATCAATTCAAAACATTTACCTTTCATGGGCAGTTTGACTTTGGGAAAGAGCCAGAAGTTGCACGGAGCCATATCTGGTGAATAAGGTGGATGAGGACACACCATAATGTTTTTATTTGACAGAAATTGCCATATACCAGAGACAATGCGTGACACGGAATGTTGTCATGATGGAGGATGAAACAGTTTGCCCATTTCTCAGGCTGTTTTCTACACACATCATTTCTTAAATGCTCTAATGAGTCCTTATAATACTGGGGTGTCCCCCCCCAAATGTATATACATGACTTGTATTCTTTTGTTATCAGTATATATTGAATATTACAATTTTAATACAGTTTTGTCCTTTCTTAAAATGTGTGTACATTTTTTTTTTTGGCACCCTCTGGATTCAGAATTCACTATAGTGTTCCTGGGTACAAACTCAGCTCACACAATTCCATCAAGGTCAAAAAAACGCAATTAACGTCACCTCTCCATTGGATGGCATGGAGCAGCAGTACTCATCTTTTTTTTGTTTGGTTTTTTTTTCTGAGGGGCCCGAACCAGGGCAGCTGGCTTCCCAAACCAGCGCTTAACTACCGGGCCACTCGGCCAGCCCCATCACCGTTTTTTTTTTTATCACGCCTCCTATTCTCAGCTGTCTTCATGGTCTTCTCCAGCGGGCATCCTTTTCTCCTCAAGCATCTCTGAAAGGTAACGGAAAGTGGTTCCTCTCTCCCCGTGAAGGCAGTTTAGCCTCACTGATGTGCTGGCATATCTCAGACAGCCGAGAACACAGAGCACTCAGCTTGCTGGCGTCCAAAGTGTTAGCTGAGAGGAGTCCAGTGTTAGAATCCTAGGTTGCTATTCCAAATATGCCTCCTCTCACTGTGTGTGTGTGTGTGTGTGTGTGTGTGTGTGTGTTCTACCACCAAAGGATTATTGTTTATAAACACAGATTTGTGAATGAAATATGCAATTTTCTAAATTAAAGATAATTGGTTTATTGATTTAGTAACAGCCACACCTTATTTGAGCTTATCTTTGTTGTTTCCTGTTTACTAAAACAAAAGTTTCTGGTATTAGCATCTGAAGAGCTCCCTAAATTCCAGATTGACTTGTTAGGAGGCAAAAAGGAAAGCAACTTTATGTCTCCAAATTAGAAGACAGGTCTACTTGGCTTTTTTGTCAGCCATTAAAGGTGACTTTGGCAAGGAAGAAACAGAAACCATGGAAATAAAATACACTAATCATCTAGATATTTATTGGCTTACCCACACCCACCACCTTGTTTCACAAAGGACTGTAGGTGGCTTTTTTTTTTAAAGATTTTATTGGGGAACTGGAAGAGGGGAACAGCATTGGGGAATTGAGGAAGGGGAATAGACAAGTTGCTGTCCGTTTGTTCTTCAGTCTAGTTGTGGAAGATGTTGCTTCACTGGCCCGTGTTGGTGTTATCATTGAGGTCTTCCTGGGTGAGGCAGATTGGTTGCTGGCCACTGGACAGCTGCTTATGGCGGCTCTTGGTAGTTCATGGCAGCCCACTGCAGCCCCACTGCAGTCTTCGCCTTCATCAACAACTCATGGCAGCCCAGCTCCAGGTAGAGCTGTTGTTCATCATCTTAGCTGTAGAGGGCACAGCGTCACTGGCCCATGTGGGATCCGAACCGGCGGCTCTGATGCTCAGAGCTGGCATCCCAAGCCAACTCTTAACCAATGAGCTACACGGCTGGCCCTTTAGGTGGCTTTTGAGAGTAGCTAAAATGTGCCACAATAGCATTCGGGCTCTAAATTTCCTAGTAACATTAAATTTCCTAGTCATCTAAAAATAGAAAACCTTGTCAGCTTCACAGTTCACAATGTCCATTACTTAAAATGATTGCTCAGGAGATTTATACTTGTTCCTGGTTATAATTGGAATATCCTAGAGTTCATAGAGCAACTAGGTGGCATGACAGGCATTTCAACAGAAGCCTTACAACAGACACACAAGGGGCATCTGAGGGCTGCTGCTTATAGTGATGCTCTGTATAAGCTGGTGGCATCATATGTAATCCAGCACAAACAGTTCTGCAAAGGTTAGAATGTACCTGGGTATCTGAGGCCATGAGCCCCGCCCCATGCAGATCCAGCAGTGTGAATGGACTCCCTGGCCTCTGAACAATCCTCTCTGAATAGTGTTTGTCTGTCTTTCTTTCTTCCTTTCTTTCTGTCTTTCTTTCCTTTTTTTCTTTGTTTTTTCCTTCTTTGTAGAATTCAAATTTTTCTTGTTTTTTATTATTACTTTCAAGTATACAAAACAACATAGTAATTAGAGACATTTATATACCTCACAAAGTGATAACCTCTATAAGTCTATTACCTATCTGACACTGTCATAGTTATTACAATATTACTGACTATATTCCCTATACTGTACTTTATACCCTGTGACATTTTTTTTTTTAATTCCTGAATAGTGTTTTTTCTTTTAACTGTCTCCTGCTAAACTGTGTGGCTGAGAGCTCAAAATTGTGCTCTATTCCCATTGCCTGAAGTGTGGCTCTTCTGAGTACCCAGTTAGGGCATTTATGCCTTAAATGATGGTGTGTGGAGGATAGAGTTGAATTAACATCCTATTCTGGAAAGGAAGGAGCTTAACAAGGACCAGTGCCTGAATAGAAATCTGTCCCTTCTTCTCTTGCAGTGAGCTAAGGGTGTATCTACTGGCAGGGCCAAGAGGTAATTTGGCCCTTGAGTAAACAAGGTGTGCATTGCTATCTCAGGTTAGATGGCAAGGAGGTGGGGCGGAGGAAGGGTGTTTTTGTACACTGCGTCCACATGAAGATTGTCCTCTGATGGGTGGCAAAAGCTAGTGTTTGCTAGCTGTTTTCTAGCTCCGACTCTGCTTCTTGCGCCTCCATAGTGCCTGTACTTAGAGAGCAGCCCCATCTCTCACCCCTACTTGCTGTAGACAGGTTTTCTAGCACAGCAGGCTGTGCCAAAGCTGGTTTGAAAGGAAACTGAGTTTCAAAGTATCCTCTTTTAAAGGAAGACATCACAAAACACTAATTCGAAAAGATATATGTACCCCTATGTTCATTGGAGCACTATTTACAATAGCCAATATGGGGAAGCAACCTAGGTGCCCACCAATACTGGTTGGATAAAGATGTGGTACATATATACAATGGAATATTACTCAGCCTTTAATAAAATGAAATCTTACCATTTGTAACAACATGGATGGACTTAGAGCATATTATGCTAAGTGAAATATGTCAGACTGAGAAAGAGAAATACCATATGATTTCACTTATATGTGGAATCTAGAGAACAAAATAAATGAACAAACAAAACAGAAATAGACTCATAGATATAGAGGACAAAATGATGGTTACCAGATGGGAGGGGGGTTGGGGGCTGGGTTAAAAAAAGTGAAGGGATTAAGAAGTACAAATTAGTAGTTATGAAATACTCATGGGGAAGTAAATTCCAGTATGAGGAATATAGTCAATAATGTTATGAGGGCCGGCCGAGTGGCGCATTGGTTAAGCGCTGGTTTTGGGATGCCAGCGGCCCCGGTTCGGATCCCACATGAGGGCCAGTGACACTGCCCTCTACAGCTAACAACAGCTCCACCTGGAGCTGGGCTGTGCGAGCCCCGGTGATGGTGTGGGCTGCAGCCCCTGCTGCAGTGGGCTGCCATAGGCTGCAGTGAGTGGCCCGCAGCCAGCGTGAGCTGCTGGCAGCCAAGCGTGAGCTGCCAATAGCCGCGGTGAGCGACATCCAGAAGCCAGCGACCAATCTGCCTCATCCGGGAAGAGCACAATGACGATACCAACAGTGAAGCAGCATCCTCCGCAACTAAACTGAAGAACAAAAGGACAGCAACTTGTCTGTTCCCCTTCCCCGATTCCCCAACGCTGTTCCCCTCCGCCAATTCCCCAATAAAAAATCTTAAAAAAAAAAAAAAATATTATGAAAAGTATGTTTAGTGTTAGATGGGCACTAGACTTATCAGGGGGATCGCTTCATAAATTATATAAATGTCTAACCACTGTGCTGTACACCTGAAAGTAATATAAAATAATATTGAATGTCAACTATAACTGAAAAAAAAAAGCTATGGGGATGTTAAGTACAGCATAGGGAATACAGTCAATAATATTGTAATAACCGTATAGTGTCAGATGGATAATAGACTTACTGGGGGTGATCAATTTGTGAAGTATATAACTATCTAATCACTATGTTGTTTTGTATACTTGAAACTAATGTTGTATGTCAATGTGTAATTGAAAAATAAATTTTAAAAAAATTTAAAAAAATAAGTAACCTGAAGTAATTTTTTAAAGTATAGCATATGCTATACTGTACATGTATTATGTACAGTACATAATAATGACAATAATAATAAACACCCATGTTACTGGTTTATGTATTTACAAAAAAATAATAATAAAGGAAGACTTCAGTAGTCCTACTCAGAGCCATACAGGGGACGCTTCTGTACCGAGTCCCCCATCTTACACTCACCCACTCCCACGGTCCTTCGCAGCACTGGCAGTTGCCCTCTAGGGCTGGTCCCCAGGCCATGCCCACAGATGACCCAGACCTGTCATTTTAGCAGAACCTAATGGGAGTTCATAGACAAAGCAATTCCACAAGTAGATGTTCATTGGAAGGCTAGTTTTCCCTACCACACAGATGCCCTCTACTAGCTTTGGGGGTGGCTATGTTTGGCCTGGACCTTGCTCCTGAAAGCCCTACTGACTGTCTAGGTCGTTTCTTCTACTGCTTCTCTATTTCAGGGAGATGAAATGGCCTAAGTAGTATGTTTCAATCCATGTATGTAATAGCTCAGGCCATTTAAAACATGCTGACTGGCTAACCAAAGAAAACATTTGAAACCTGTTTTATACATAGAGACATGTCTGGAACATTATATCAAAATATTCCCTCTAGTGAGGGAAATGAGATGTTGGCAGGGCAAGGGGTGGTGGTAAAGAGAAATCCCACCTTCTTACTTCATAAACCCCTCTGTAAAGATTAAATTAGTTATAATAATAATTCTGGATAGATGGTTTAGAAAAACATTAAACAATTAAAGTCAGATATGGGAGCACACTTGAGCTTTGAAGAGAGACAAAGCTTGTCTCCATGTATTCTATGACCCTTGTTACATTGCTTACCCTCTGTAACTCTAATTTGTGAAATGGATACAATGTGCCTATCTCATGTGCCCCTTATGAGAACTAAGTGAGATGGCATGATACAAATTGACTAACAGCACCTGACGAATAGTAGAAGCCCAATCAGCTTTAAAACTACTGTTTCTGTTTCCTTCCCTCTGCCTTTTTATTTACACGAGTTTGAGATGATTACAATTAAATAAATTTAGAACTGTAGCACATACAAGATGAAGCTTTGAGTTTCTACTCTTAATTTAGAGCTAAACTAAACGGAACAACCCCCCACCCGCCCCGCATACCCCCCATAAATCCTTATTCCCTGATACTGTCTAGGGTCTCAGGCACAGAGTGGAACTATATTCAAATCATCGTGCCTATAGGGCCCTGCCAAAGAGACAACATTAGTTCCTTCAACATGAGATCTTATCTTTATTAAAGATGGACCTACTTATATCTAAATACTTAATCAGACTCTCTGGATATTCCAATTTGTTTTTCATTTTCCAAAAATTCTCTTCAATAACTACGATAAAATGAATCACATGACAAGACCCAGATTTGAGGAAAGGGATCCTGCCTTTCTTTCTTCCCTCTCACCCTCCCTCCCTCCATTCTCTTCTTATTTTAGGAAATTCTAAAGCTAATTTTTTAAAGTTCAAATTTCGTCTGAATAGCAACATAGTTAGCTCCTATTCAAAATCAGAAAGAGATGGGCTACTTACCCAGGAAAAATCCATGAGCTAGCTTGTGCCTGAGTTTGTGTTTATCTGTAAGCATATGTGCTACCACATTCACAAGTGGGGTCATAAAGGAAATTAGCAGGAGTCATAATATAACATACTGGTAGGCCTTCCAAAGGAATTTACAAATGATATCTCAAAATAACATTTATCTGATTCTTTTCAACAAATCTGTCAGAACATAGCCACCCTAAAGAACCAGACATACCTCAGAGTCAAACGTAATGACTAAAGTGATTTTATATATAATACCTTGGTTTGCAAGCATAATTCATTCCGGAAACAAACTACTCATATTGCAAGATATCACTTGTTTACATTAAAACATATTAGAAATATTTGCTCATCTTTTGGAACACTTGCAAACCAAGTTACTCTCAATCCAAGGTTGTTTTGCTATATATATATATATATATATATATATATATATATATATATATTTGTTGTTGTTGCTCAGAGAGGAAGGAGCTAATGATACTGGTTTGCTCACATGATTTGTAAATTAACTCCAAAGTCCTTTCCAAAAGAAGTGTTCCAAGAATATAGTAAGTTTGCCCAAACCTGCACTTCGATGGATCGCGCTGATTTGAAAGTGTGTATATTGGTGTGCTGATTAGCCAAGCCTATCACTTAGTGATTTTTTTCTCCTCCTTATTATCAGTTGATGTAATTTAATTGAGAGGAAAATATTGGAACATAAGACTTGATTTACCAACCTTTCCAAACTCCTGAGAGATGAGAAAATTCTTCAGACAAGAGTTTAGCCCAAAAAGAACAATAAAATTCTTGCCCAACATTGTGTTCTCTGACAAGATTTTTATTCTTTTTCTTACAAATTTATGAACAACTCTGAAGGCATTCTATCTGAATAAGATAAAGAGTAATTCAAGCTTGATTTTATTTGGTAACTTGAATATAACGTTTAGTCTATACAGACTTTATCACTTTTAGAATCACCTTTATCCTAATTAGAAATAATTTGGCATTCAATGAAATAGTAAGAAGAGTGGGACAAGCCCCCAAATACTTAGAACTGAGAGTCTCAACTTCATTTACATCCTCAAACCAAAGATTGGCTTCCCACCCTGGAAGCTGGTGCTTGTTCTCAATAGTGCAGTTCACCGCCTGAAGCAGGCACAGCTATTGACTTCTCCTCTGCCCTGTTGCCTGATCTATAATAACAAATTCGCAGGGTGGCCGCACAATTACATGCAATGTGATCACTATCGCAGCAGGCTCAGCTAGATATGGATACACAACATGATCACTTACCCAGCGGGCACTGTTCAATATGGTTACACAACATGATCACTACACAACAGGCCCTTTTCAATATGGATTCCTGTCATGACCATGACTAATACACCAGGCAACTTGCATGCTTCCAACTGCAGCCACCACCCATACAGGAACAGCCCAATGGGGACATGTCACCTAATACCTAACTCCACATGTGTATTCTCAGGTATAGACACCCTGCACAAGGTTATTTAGCACAGCAGTTTCTGTCATCCAGAAATTTAACCACAGACACAGTGGAAACAGATTTGGCCAGGCCGACAACATGTAATAGGACTTCCCAACAGGACTGCTAACATGGCAGGCAAAATTCGGGCTTTAGCTAAGTGCCAATAAGCAAAACCTACTGAACAAAAGATCTGTGAATGAGAAAACGTCATAACAAATGAACCTGAAGGAAAAGACAAGGAGAGCACTGCTTTGTGTGCAGGATTTTCCTGCACCCACACCACCAGTGCTTCAGGCAGAAGAGGACGCATTTGACATTACTCTGCTATCTCATTAGAGCGTATCCTTTGATGGAAAGTGCAGTGTCTCTGAGCTGCTTTGATGTGTGTGAAAATACGCCACTGTCTTTGTATAAAGTAACGTTGATATCAACAGTTGTATAAAATAAAAAGGAAAAGCTTTTCAGGCAAATAAATGGAATACTTCTCTTTTTTTGCCAGCTTTAAAGAAGCAAATGGATTTGCAAGTTTGAAACCAAAATAACGAAAATTTGAAATCAAATTAACAAAAAGAAGAGTAATTATTTTATCAAAAGTTTTTCATTTACTTTTTTTTTTTTTTGAGGGCAGTGTCACTGGCCCTCATATGTGGGACCCAAACCAGGGCCGCTGGCTTCCCAAGCCAGAGCTCAACCACCACGCAACTCGGCCGGCCCCTTTTCATTTACTTTTAAATGATGCTATTCCCATAGATTCCAATTGGGCTGATCTGGAATGTGGCCCAGAAATATACATTTAACAAATACTCCAGGTGATCCTGCATTTGGAGCATTTTATACAGCTCCGTCCCATTGGTGCTGTTGGCTTCCTCATCTTTTCTCTAATTTTCACCTTCGCCTTTCTCTCCCTAGGTCTCCTCTCCCATTTGTGTGTCTCCTTTCTTTCCTTGCCCCTATCCTCTTTCATTTTTTCTCTAGATATGGTCAGGGATGGGGAAGGTGGTTGGAGGGTCATGAGGAAAATAGAGGAAAGAAAATCCTGCCAATTTAATCAGCCTTGAGCCATGTTCAAAAGCAATATGAGCTCTCACTGTGTTCCCTGTGTTTTTATAGTCCTGTGTTCCCTTTAATTATAGTCCATGGTTCATGCCACCTAATTTTCTACAGTCATGGATAAGAGAGGGAGGTCTTCAGGAGCCAAGAGAAGATAGACGGAGATCTTGTACTGAGCCTGCAATTGCTCAAGCTTGGTTCCACCAACTAAAAGATGCTCTACTTAAAATACTTATAGCAAGCCTGGGATTGAAGCAATGAGTGTCTTAATTTCCCACCAGTGGCCTTTGTAAAAAACGAGGCTCCCATATTCAAGGTCATCCCTTTCCTCTGCCTTCTACCCCAGTTCTTCATCTATTTACTGGTAATTTGGTTTTGTTTACTTCTGCCACAGACTGTTCTGTTGAATGTGAGTGAAGCAATATAGTTAGAAGAACTCTAAGTCAGGAGGCCTGTTTCCACCTCTGGCCCTGGCATTAGCTAACCTCGTGATCTTGGACAAGTCAGGCAACTTCTTCAGTTTCATTGTCCTCACTAAAAAGTTATCTGCAATGCTCATTTTATTTCTAAAATTATACACAATAAAAAGAAGTGATATTACTTTTGTCTAATGCATCAAGCTAGATGTGAATTATAACAAAGTTTTTAGCATCCAGAAAAAGTGATTTTTTTTGCCCTTAAAAAAATTGAACTAATTTTTCCCTAAAATAGGAGTATCATCTAGAGTCAGAATTAAATGATTTTCTTAAATCACTTTAGAATTAGATTAAATTTTCCACTGTTTTTGTTAGATCATAATCAACATTATCCTGAATGATAAAATATAAACATATAAAAAATATAGTATGTAAAAGGTTAGTGTTTTAAATTAAACTACTAGCTTCTCAAATTTTCTTATTGTTAAGGATATATTTATTCCTATTATAATTATCTTCTAAAGAAACGCTAGAAAGCTTTTTTAAAGCTAAACAATTTGAATGGATTAAAACATTGGCTTTATTATTAACACAACCCATATTTAGATGCTCCTTGAATAACATGAGGAGAAAGTACTTTTAATATTTTTCTAGATGCTTCTAAAAAAGATGAAAATATGATATAGAACTAAGGCATACAGAGTTCTTAGGGCAGAAAACCTTTCTGCTTGGCCACAAAGTCCAAGCCTTTAGGTGATATGCCATAGAAGGAAGAAGAGACAAGGAGCCTCAGAGAGGGAGGAGAAGGAGGGTGAAAAGCAACATGTGTGGAACAATATCACTTACTACGTACTACCCGGGGCACTTTCAATTCATTTAATACATAACTACTGAGTGCCTTCTGTGCCTAACCTAAGAGCTGAGCAAGAAAAGGGTGAGTAATAAAGACACGGTCTTGGTTCACATTTAATCCTATAACAATCTTTAAAAGTCCACATTATTGACCCGTGTTCTTTGCACTGCTCACCTTGCATTTTATTGCAATTCACAAAGTTTAAAATGTTTCCTTTCATCCTCACAGGACATAAACATACATATTCTACCAATAGTTTTATTTTCTGTTTTCTTCTTCTTTTTTTTTTTATAGTAGCCCTCCTTATAGGTTTAATGTGGTATCTCATTGTGGTTTGCATATTGGTTTGCATTCTTTAATTGTTTGTGATGTTGAGCATCTTTCCTTGCTTGTTGGCCATCTGTATGGCTTCTTTGGAGATACATCTATTTAAGTTCTTTGCCTATTTTTTAATTGGGTTATTTGATTAAAAATATGTAACCTTATTGTATAGCTTTTTGTAGTTTGTATAGCATTTTCACAGAATTTACTATATTTTACATTCACAATAACCATGTACAGTTGACAGATAGATATTTTGCCATCTGCAACAACAAAAACTGAGAATGAGAGAAATGGAGTACTTTGACCAAATAGTCATTAAGAGGCAGGGCCAGGACTGAGAGCTCTGTCAGCTGTGTTCTAGATCTTTCCACGTACCATGTTTCATCCTTCAGGTTCCTAATCCTGGAATGCATCCTCTCCTTTCCCCCGTCATGCCTTTGCTCATGAACGTATAGCCCCCTTTCTACCTGGTCACATATTTTTCAAATCTCAAGTAGTATTTCCCCCTAAAGCTTTCCTGGACATACTCCAAGCCCATCAGCCAGAAGTAATCTCTTCACAGTTTCTTTCCTCATAGCATTTTTTGTGGGTTTCCTTTAAGATACCTATCATTTTCTATGTTGCACCATAGTTAGTGTGTACATGTCTTGTCTCCTCTACTAGACAGTAGGCACTGAGGGCAGATAGTTTCTATCTTAGAATCTTCACAGCACTTACTAGACAGCATATAAGTACTGCATGCTAGCTGCTTGCACTGCTGGAGCTCCAAACAACAAGACATACAAACAGCCAATAGATAATATGAAAAGATCTTCAATGTCACTACCTGTTGGGGAAATACAAATCAAAACCACAGCGAGATAATACCTCACAACTGTTAGAATGACTGTCATCAACAAGACAAATAATAACAAGTGTTGGAGAGGCTGTGGAGAAAAGGGAACCCTCATACACTGCTGGTGGGAATGTAAATTGGTGCAGCCACTATGGAAAGTAGCATGGAGGTTCCTCAAATTAAGAATAGGGCCGGCCAAGTGGCGTGGTGGTTGGGTGCTGGCTTGGGAGTCCAGCGGCCCCGGTTTGGGTCCCACATGTGAGGGCCAATGATACTGCCCTAAAAACAAACAAACAAACAAACAAAAACAAACGACACACAATAAACTATATAACAACACTTTAAAAACACAAACAACCAAAAAAACACACTTAAAAAAAAAAATTAAGAATAGAATTACCATATGAGCCAGCAATCCTTCTCCTGCGTATCTACCCCCAAAATCTGAAAACATTTATCTGTAAAGATAGATCTACTCCAATGTTCTTTGCAGCATCATTTACAGTGTCCAAGACATGGAAACAAACAAAGTGTTCTTCTATAGATGATTGGGTAAAGAAGATGTGGTATATATACACAATGGAATACTATTCTGCCATAAGAAAAGATGAAATAGTTCCATTTGTGACAACATGGATGGATCTTGAGATTATATGTTAAGTGAAATAAGTCAGACAGAAAAAGTTGAGAACCATATGACTTCACTCATATGTGGAATACATAAAACTGAAGGCAACAAAGGAACAAGACAAACAAACAAAGAAGCAAATGCTGAGACACAGACAACAGTTTAGTGGTTACCAGAGGGTGGGCTACCAGACGGTAGAAGAGGTTAAATATATGGTGATGGAGGGAGAACTGACTCTGGGTGATGAACACATAATGCAATACATACATGATGTATTATTGAATTGTACATTTGAAACCTATTTAGTTTTGTTGACCATTGTCACCTCAATAAATTTCAATTAAAAAAAAAGAAATAACAAGTAGAAGGCATAGGAGGCATTACTGAATGTTTAAACTAATGAATGAAGTGAAAAAGATAAAAGTCCCAAGAACAATGGTCTTTGCAAAAGAAACTATTTCTAATACTTTCCTGTGTCCCCAGTTTATCCTATTTTTTCCAGAGCTAAGGGCAGAAACATACTCTAGAAAAGTTCAAAGATTCCCAGCCAGTGTATTGTCTGTTTAATTTTATGGAGGGGTCACCCAATTTTTTATACAAAGTCAACCAGGCATAGAGCATTAAACTTGGGCTCAATAACCACAGAAAGCTATCCAAGCAGAAGGAGTTTTTGTTAGACCTTGATTAGTAGATGCAAGTCCTTGACCATCAGGCTACAGGGTTTGCCTGAGCCCCCTGCAGCAGATCCAGACGGTCATTCACTGAGAGTTCCCATCCCTTCCCAGAAAAAGTCCAGTTACCTCTTTTACACAATGTAATACAATCCAGTACACCAGCTATATACACATTTGGTAACCAGTATAAGTTATAAGTTAAATACCTGTATCTCACGTTATTAAATTCACTTGCTCCAGGTTCAAAGTTTTAAGCACAGCCCCTCAAGTTTCCCTGTTTTCCTCTCCTATAGGCAGACAGCTTTATCCTGTGGCCTGAATACTGGGGCCACCATTCTGAGTTTTTTGTTCTCACAATAAGCCCCTCTCAGACCCACACTAGGGACATTTCTCCCAGCTCCACTGATTCCCAAAGAATAAAACTCAATCCTGGTCTGGAATCCAGAATCCACTACTCACCTCCTGTCAAAAGTAATTCCTGCTTCACATAGGTGAAAACAATTTTAATTAATTATGGGTGAATATATTTATAAGCAGCAGTGTCTCAAAGGATCTGAAGTACCAGTTCAACTGTTACTGGTTCTACATTTCTATTGGTTTTTATTTCATGCTTAACCTTTTAGTTGTCATTAACAATAGATTATTTGCAAAATTAAAACCATTCAAAATAAAGTAAAATGAGTTCCTGTGGATGTGGTGGCCTCTTCATCCCTGTGGCTTACCCACTGACTGCTTTCCACTGTGGCACCATTTCTCCGTGATCAGACTCCTATTGTTCTAGCTCCAATGGTCTCCTAAATGAACACTCTTGCCCAGTCTTGCCGTCTTTCCATCCAGTTTTCACAATGGTGCCAGAATGGTCATTTTGAACATGCAGATCCATTGGTGCCTTTCCTTTGTTTCCTTAGCATGGCTTACCCCTTCCGGGACCTCACCCTCTACCACTTCTCCCCAACCCTCACTTCTCCCAGATCCAGCGTCCGCGGCCTTTATGTCATACCACATACCCACTGCCCCCCATGCAATTTGCTTTTTCATTATTCCCTAGAGTTTCAGCTCAGTATCCCCATATTCTACCTTCAAGTCTCATATCTATCAACCCCTTCTCTGTGAAGACATGCTGAGGGGCATCCCTGCCCCTCCATGGGTGTCATTGATTCAAGCCTTCTCTCAGCACTTCATGCAAAATTAACTCTATTGGGGCATTGCTCATATTGCTTTACCAGTGTTGGCTTGCTCATCTGTCCTGTGCCTTTTATTTTCCCAAGTCTGGATATCTAGGATAGTTGAGCTCAATAAATAGTTGTTAAAGGAATGACTAATGTACACACAGCCCTTGACTTTTGAAAGTACTCTACAAATCCTACTTCCCTTTCATTCTTTTGCCTATCTCCTATTGCATTTAGTTCCTAAAAAAACACAATTTCCATTTCAGCTCAACACAAGTCACCATATAGGGACCCCCAACTACAAATGTCCACTTTCAGGGAGTCATATTACCCGTCATGATGAAGAGGTGATTTTCTGTTTTGAAGCTGTCTAGAGTAGAAGAAAAATCCTCACATCCATCAACTATATTTCACTCTCTTGTCTGAATCAAACTTTCAGTTACACATATGTTTTGGAGAAAAATGGTTTTGTCATATCCGTTTCTACCTCTTTGCCTTGTAAAACAGAAATGTACCCAACAGAAGCAATGGCAGAAAAGAAAAATAGAGGTGATATCCCAACCAATTTAAACTAGAAAGTCATTTCAATTTGGATGCCTTTTCTGTGCCAGACTCGGTGTGAGTGAGGTGTTTGCACCTGTTCTGCTCTCTGGCTGGAGTAATTTACCTAGTTCAGGTTTCTCAACATTGGTACCACTGACATTTTTGGCCAGATAATTCTTTATTGTGGGGGATTTCCCTTGTATCTTGGGATGTTTAGCAGCATCCCTTGCTCCATCCACAAGATGCCAGCAGCAACCCCATCCCAATTATGACAATCAAAAACGTCTCCAGACATTGCCAGATGTCCTGTGGGAGACAAAAATCACCCCTGCTTGAAAATCACTGACATAACTGATTTCTGCTCATCCTTTATGTTTTACCTAATGTGTCATCACTTCTTGGAAGCTTCCCTTGACTCCTCAGAGTGGATCAAATGTCCCGATATGTGTTCTGATAACATTGTACACCAGTCCTTTAGAGTATGTATCAAGGTTTGCATGCTTATTTGCTTATTGTTTTCTCCTATTCTATAAGATCCATGAAAATAGAAACTGGATCTATTTTTCTCACCTGTTGTATGCCTCAGCACAGCACCTGGCTCATGTGAGGCACCCCATAAACAAATGACTTGGAAAAGAGAGAATGGGGATGCAGACATCAAGGATGTAATTTCTGTTCTCAATAACAAAATTCAAAAAAATTCATAGAAAACATACGTGTGAACCATTGGCCAGAATAATCAGAAGCAATGTAGTTCAAGAGGGTATACGAGCTTGTAAATAATATTCCTTCTGTATAATTGAGAGACAGTGGAAAGCAGGAATAAAACTAATGTGGCAGGGGAGTATCTGATGAGTCACTATTGAGTTGGGGATGGGCGGGGGGGGGGGGAATAAAGGAATGGGCACAGGCTTAGGTGAGTCATCTGCATGAATTGGGCCCTGAAGGCTAATGCCCAGGAGGAGCTGGGGCTCACTTAATGGACTCCAGGAAGGACTTTATAATGCCATGTTTAAACAGCAGGACTCCACCTGCATGAAAAGCAGCAGCAGCAGCACCAACTGCAGCCTTTAAAGGAACCGGGCCAGGGAGAAACTAGGGATGCGTGTGTGGAATCATCAGCTCCCAACTTCTGATACATTCTGCAGCTCTGGCTAAATTCAAAACAAAGCAATCATTTTTTTTTTCTTCAGTAAATGAATAACAGATCATTCTCCTTTATGAATATGTCAGCAAATAGGAACTAAACGCGTATCTCTCTGCTTGTCAACACCTTTTCCAAATAGGGGTATGAAATTGTTCTCATCTTTTCTTGCTCTAAACTTTTCGCTTTGATTTGTTTGTTGTTTGTTAGAAGGGTGTTAGACTCAGGATCTTGGCAGGAAAAAGATGGACTTGATAAAGGTATTGTTCACAGGATGTATTGCTCTATCTGGGGTCTAACAGTGAGGCACTCTCGTCACCTCTAGGCCTGAAGGGATAAAGGAGAGGTTACAGGAAGGGGGCAGGGAGGGGGGGAGGAGAGAGAGAGAGAGAGAGAGAGAGAGAGAGAGAGAGAGAGAGAGATTGAGAGAGAGGCTACATAGATAGAGGGCCACCTGCAGTGAGCATTGGCCTCAGAAGAGGATGCAGCCAGCCTGCAGTGACCAGGCCGGGGAGCACCGGAAATGAATCCATACCCTACTGTGCTCTCCTTTGACAACTGCCTTCTCTCCCTCTCCCCACCCCCAATTGCTGTTGCTCCTCACTGGTAGCAATCTAGCAGGCAAGGTCACCTGCTGATTTAGTCTACAAAGGTGAGTCTCTTGGGGGCCCAGGACAGGGAGGAAAAGTAAGCAAATGACACATGGAGGGGTAGCAGAAAATATCCAATATAGTGTATCATTTCATACCATTTTCAGAGGGTGGACCATAATATTATTTCAGACTTAACATCAAGGAATTGTAAAGTAACATTGATTCTGACATTCATTTTTTTATTGGCAGATGGAGTATGCTTTCAAATGTGTATATACTTTGAAAGTGGACATCGAGAAATCCTGCATAAGTGGCTCAGAGACTTGATAATTTTCATAGTCATTGTGGTGGCTCAGACTGAAAACTAGGCTAGCACCAGCTTCCAAACCCCATGTTACACTCTTGAGCATGGCTGCATTGAAGAGACTGACTTAACCTACCTCTGCTTGTCTCCTTTAGGGGTTTTGTAGAATCACACAATGGAGCCTCTTAACTTTCCCTTCAAGGAAATAGAAGCAGCAGAAGTGAGAAGAGCCATCATGGCCCTTTGAGGAAGTTTAGGGAGAAGGCGGGAGGGAGGCAAGGAAAGAATGGGGGAGGGAGGCAGCTGTTGGGATGAGAGGGACCTTGGCAATAGGTGGCTAAAAAGGAATGTTGGGATGTTTGCCTTGTGTCATGTGATATTACATCTCTCCCTTTGGAATTTTCTGAGAGACCTAAATAAAGATTTAAATTGCTTCCCAATTTTTTTTTTTTTTTAATTTGAGTATGAAGCTCTTCAGATAGAGACCCCAAGTCATCCCAGCTGTCTGTAGGCTACAGAAGCAAAGAACAGATGGCCATCTGGACAGGGGCCCTAGAGCCAGAAGGGAAAATGTGAAGAGCCTGGAAACTCAGAGATGCCAGCCTCAACATGATGCCTCAGTGAACTCTTCCTTACATTTTCCAGGGAGAGCACATCCATCAGGGGCAGCAAGGAGGGTTCACGGATGAAGAAAATATAGCCTACCTCAACATACTAATAGGCGCAAACATTTAAGAAATGGGCTGGCAGCCACACTTACTAGACAGACTCCTTCGGGATTATGAAGCCTACTAGGGATGACTGTAGTTGCTGCCTGAGACCAAGGCTTGGCTTCTGCCTGTCCCATCTCAAGTCCTGATCTGGGCTGGTCGCCCATGCTCCCATCTGTCCTTCTCACTACTTGGCACTCCTTCCTGTTGATAACCTCAGCCTCCACCTGTCTGTGCCTCTGATGAGCCCCCTCTGCAAACTCTAGCCCTAGCATGCATGCGAATTACAAGTTTCGTTAGCTGCTTTTCTTAACAATGTATTTCTCCCAATCCTGTTTGGGATTTTTTTTTTTTAAGTTTTATTTTTTTTTAGTTTCAGGTATGCAAAGCAACGTAATAGTTAGACATTTAAACCCCTCATAAAGTGATAACCCACCCCTCATGCTACTACCCCTCTGACATCTTCTATAGCTGTTACATACCATCGACTATCTTCTCTATGTTGTACTCCACATCCTGTGACTATATACACCTATATATTTAGTCATAGTTGACATTCAATATTATTTTGCTTCAGCTTCAGGTGCATAGTGTGTTGGTCAGACATCTATACAGTCTATGAAATGATCCCCCTGGAAAGTCCAGTGCCCATCTGGCACCTTACATGATCTTTATAACATTGTTGATTATATTTCCCATCCCGTATTAACTACAATTCGTATTTCTTACTGCCTTCACCTTTTTCACCCTGCCCCAACCCCATTTCCATTTATCACCCTGATTGATAGATTTAGTACCCCTCTGGCACCATACCTAGTTATTACAATATTATTGACTATATTCCCTACACTATACCCTACATCCCCATGACCACTGTGTAATAACCAATTTGTACTTATTAATTCCTTCCCCTTTCACCCATCCTTAACCGCCCTCCCATCTTAAAGAAGTCCCTCTAAGATTCCTTATAATACCGGTTTGGTGGTGATGAACTCCTTCAACTTTTTCTTGCCTGGGAAGCTCCTTAGCTGTCCTTCAAGTCTAAATGACAGCATTGCTGGGTAATCTTGGTTGTATGCCATTGCTTTTTATCACTTGGAGTATTTCCTGCCACTCCCTTCCAGTCTGCAAAGTTTCTGTTGAGAAATCAGCTGCCAGTCTTATGGGGGCTCCCTTGTAGGTAACTAACTGCTTTTCTATTGCTACCTTTTTTTTTTTTTTAAGATTCTCTCTTCATTTTAACCTTTGACATTTTAATTATGATGTGTCTTGGTGTGGGCCTCCTTGGGTTCATCTTGTTTGGGACTCTATCTACTGCCAGGGCTTACATGTCTATTTTCTTCACCAGGCTAGGGAAGTTTTCTGTCATTATTTCATCAAATAGGTTTTCAATTCCTTGCTCTCTCTCTTCATCTTCTGGTATCCCTACAATGTGAATGTTGGTACAGTTGATATTATCCCGGAGGTCCCTTAAACTCTCCTCAATTTTTTGGATTCTTTTTTCTTTTTGCTGTTCTGGTTAGGAGTTTTCTGCGACCTTATCTTCTACATCGCTGGTTGGATCCTCTGCTTCATCTAACCTACTGTTGATTCCCTGTAATATACTCTTCATTTCTGTTATTGTATCCTTTATTTCTGTCTGGTTCTTTTTCATGGTTTCCATTTCCATCTTTATGTTTCTTATCTCTCTGTAGAAGCGTTCCCTGAGATCATTGAGCATTCTTACAACCAGTGTTTGGAGCTCTGCATCTGATAGATTGCTTATCTTCATTTCAACTTAGTTCTCCTTCTGGAGCTTTGTTCTGTTTTTCTATTTGGGACATGTTCCTTTGTCTTTCCATTTTGGCTGCCTCCCTGTGTTTGTTTCTATGTGTTAGGTAGGGCTGCTATGTCTTCTGGTCTTAGTGGAGTGGCCTTATGTAGTAGGTGTGCTGTGGGGTTCAGTGGCACAGTCTTTCTGGTCCTCTGAACTGCGCATTCCAGGTGTGTCCCTTGTGTGAGTTGTGTGTGCCCTCCTCTTGTAGTTGAGTCTTGGTTGATAATTGCATACTAAAGCGGGGGGGACTGACCTTTGGGCTCACTGATTGTGAGGATTGGCCTTGTCTATAGTGGAAGAGTTGTTGTGCAGGGGCTGACCCTACGGAGCAGGATCTGCCGCAACAGGACTCTGGTGCCTGCCCAATCCACCCTAGGTGTATATGCACTTCGATGCGGCTGGGCGAAGCTCCAGCTTGTTATGAAACTGGCCACTGGGGGCACCAGCACCAGTACCACCTTGGAGGGCATCTGCTGTATGTCAAGTTCAGCCACAGCCCACGCCCCACCTGGGGCCACCTGGAAGGAGCCACAAAGAAATCTGCAGATGGCTGCCGCCTGTGCAGTGCTTGGAAGTGCCTGGAGAGGGCAAGCTGTGAACCAAGACGGGCTGCCGCTAGTGCCGGGCTTAGGGCTGCTCAGCCAGAGGCACAGGTCACGCTCAGATGTTGCTTATCTGGGTTCCGTGAACCTTTGAGAGACCCTTGGAAAGTATGCAGCTTGAGCTAAGGTAGGCACTTTATACAAAAAAGCCACTGGAAGCAGCCTGGGTGTACCTCAAAGTTGGGTGGTGCCAGGTCTCGAATTGCCAGGCTGTGGGACAAGACTCAGATATGGTGGCCACCTGTGTCCACATGCCAGGAATGGGGAGGGCTCAACAAAGAAACAATGGCCTCCGCCAGCTCCCCTGTCCAGGAGAAAGCTGCCTCTCTAACTCCTGTCCCAAACCAGACAGTTCAGTTCCCCAACATATGTTCCTGCCGCCTTTTCAGCTGCAGGCCCAGTGCTGCAGGCTCAGAGCCAGTGATTCCACTGGTGGGTAAGTCCGTGCAGAGTCCTTTTAAGAGGAGCGCCTGGGAGTAAAGCCGCCTTCAGTCTCATCCAGTCACAGTCTCCACTGGTTTTCACAATCAAAGATTATGGGGACTTCTCCTCCTGGCACTGGAACCCTGGGCTGGGGTAGGGCTGGGACTTCTCTCTCCTCTGGGGGATAGGAGGACCCCCACAGTGGAAGTATCCCCCGCTCCATCTTTAATGGTCACACGTGGGTGTGGGACCAGCCCGTTCTGTGTCTCTGCCCCTCCTACCAGTCTGGAGGTGGCTTCTTCTGCATGTCCTTAGTTGAAGGGCTTCAGTTCAGATTGATTTTAGGCGATTCTCAGTAATGGTTGTTTTGTAGTTTAGTTGTAATTTTGATATAGTTGTGAGAGAAGGTAAGCAGAGAATTTTCCTCTTGCCCTATCTTGGTTGTCTCCTCTGTTTGGGATTCTTTTTTTTTTTTTTTAAAGATTTTATTGGGGAATTGGCGGAGGGGAACAGCGTTGGGGAATCGGGGAAGGGGAACAGACAAGTTGCTGTCTTTTTATTCTTCAGTCTAGTTGCGGAGGATGTTGCTTCACTGTTGGTATCGTCATTGCGCTCTTCCCGGATGAGGCAGATCGCTTGCTGGCCTCTGGATGTCGCTCACCGCGGCTATTGGCAGCTCACGCTTGGCTGCCAGCCGCTCACGCTGGCTGCAGGCCACTGACTGTAGCCTATGGCAGCCCACTGCAGCAGGGGCTGCAGCCCACACCATCACCGGGGCTCGCACAGCCCAGCTCCAGGTGGAGCTGTTGTTAGCTGTAGAGGGCAGTGTCACTGGCCCTCATGTGGGATCCGAACCGGGGCCGCTGGCATCCCAAAACCAGCTCTTAACCAATGCGCCACTCGGCCGGCCCTGTTTGGGATTCTTGACTGGGTCTTGGCCTGAGATATATACTATTGCTACATCATAACCAGGACCAGTTGGGGCCTGATACTAAACCAAGTTCATGACTCTGTCCTCAGGATACTTCAGACTGGCCCTGGCCAGCTACCTCAATCCCTACAAACCAATATTGTATTGCTAATATCTGTTGTTTTTTTGTTTTTGTTTTTCCATAAGCCTAGCACTTTGCATGAATTATCTCATGTAATCCACAGGAAATACTTGTATGTAAGAGAAAACTAACTTTTCTGTTTTACAGATGAAAAGACCAAAATATAGAAAGGTTGAGTAACTTCTCCAAGGTCAGGCAGGTAGCTGGTGGTACGGCTGGGACTGGAATCCAGGAAGTCAGACTTCTGAGCCTATGCTTTCAACCGCTGTGCTACATGTGTCTACAGTGTTTCTAGCCCTCCAGAAAGGGGATGATCCGAGACCTACCCAAAGCTTTGTGTTCCAGTCTGAAACAGTTCCCTCACTGTGTACATGGTGATCTTCTCACCCTTCAAGTCTCACTTTATGTATTTCTTCCTCATCGAGGCTTCCTTGCTCACCAATCTAAAGTTTATATTCCCTCATGCATCCTATCCTACTCCTTTGTTGCATTTATCCCAATAAACATTCCTTTGAATGCCTGCTTGTCCAGTGTATGTTATCTTGCTCTGCAAGGGCTGGGACTGGGTCTGTTTTGCCTCGGACCATACCCCAACACTCAGTTCAGCAACTGACCCATAGTAGTCCATATTTTTCAAATAGAGGAGTCAATAAATAGATTTCCTTTTGGCATTCTTCTCACTCTAGAACCTTCCAAATGCCATCCGTTACCTAAATTGCTGAGTTTGTGACAAATGCTTTTTGCAGTTTGCTTACCAGTGAAAGAGCAAACATTTATCCTTTGAAGGTAGATTTTATTTTCAGAGGTAGATACAAGTATTTTGAGGTCAAATTTGCAACGCATAAGTTTGTCACAACTAGGTAACCTAACTTTTGTTCAAAAATGCCTTGTGATTATAAAGTAGTAAGACAGTGTGTGTGTGTGTGTGTGTGTGTGTGTGTGTGTGTGTGTGTGTCCTATAAATGCTACAGAATAGGGGTTCTAATGGTTGTCTGATGGCAGTGGTCCTAGCCAGTGTACAGTCTACAGGGAACAACTCAATTGGTTGCATACATTTGAACACATCTTTTCAAGATTAGTTTTATTGCTTTGTAATTAGATTTCCAATATGCCCAGTTTAGTCCAGCATCCTCAAACTTTTCAGACTTATTTTTTAAAATAGTGAGGATCCCCAAAGAGCTTTTGTAATAAGGATTATATCAATCAATAATTACCATACTGAAATTAAAACTGGGAAACTTAAAAAAACATTTATATACTAAGTCACTTAAAAATAACATTTTAAAAATATGTTGTTTGGTTGAAGTATATGGAAAAAAAATCCAGTGTCACCCAGATGTGTGGTTGGAAGAAATAATTTTAATAGCCTTTTTAGATAACTGTGGCTATTTTTGGATGCTGTACCAAAACCCAACAATTGGTAGTTTCTTAAAGATAATTTCAATGTGAAATATGAAACCACATCAAAGAAAATTGTGTACTTTTAAAATCCATTCCCCTGCCTTGCATTTTGAATGGACCCATGCATGATTTTGTAACATCATATTATTTGATCACTTGGAAAATAGTGGTTCACTGAGTTATGGACATCTTCCAAATGTGCATGCACTTTATTATACAATAGAAAAAAATAAACATTCATTAATATCACTAACGATATTGTCAGAAAAGTCTTTAAGTATTGGGAAGCTGTCAAGTTCATGGTAACAGAAACAAGTTTTCCAAAATTAGTAATTTTAGTAATTTTTGTTTGAAACCTTGAATTTTAACATTGGCAACAATATTGTCAGTTATTTTCCTTGATAGTGACAGGCCCACTTTGTTCATCTACAAGAGAAGTTCCACAAAATAACAATGAAAAAAGTGACACTTTAGCTTGCAATTCAAACTATTCCACAAGTGCTTTTCATTGAGTTACACTGTATTTTGGCATACAGAAGTGCTCTGTGCGTGCTTCCCTTGTGTCAGAGAGAATATTATAAAGACATGTACTTAAGGGTGAATGAAGATGAAATGAAACTAGTAACTTTTACTGCCCACCAAGGAAATTCCTAACTGAAATAGGCTTTTCCTTTTTTCCCTCCTTTCTTCTTTCCTTTCTTCCTTCCTTCTCTCCTTCCTTTCTTCCTTCCTTCCTTTCTTTTTTTCTTTCTTTCTTTTATCTTTTGGGTGCTGCTGTCTTGCTTTGTGCAAAGGCACCGGCTGGTGTGACGCCACTGCTTTCACACCATCAGTGCAAATGTCAGCACAGTAGCAAAGGCAAATAACATCACGGTATTATAATGAAAATAGTTTTGACCTTTTAATCCCACGAAAGGGTCTCACTGACTCCCAGGAGTCTGCAGACCACTTTGAGAAATGCTGTGTCAGCCTATCTGCTATAAAACTTTCCAGGAGGCTTCTGCAGAATTGTGGCTTTATCTTCCACTAGAAGGAAACCACACAATATTCAATACCTGTGAAACACTGTAAGCTTGAAACTGCAAAACGGCTCCAAAACCATGAGAGGAAAAAGAATGTGAGAGAGAAGAGAGCCGGTTATAGACAAGAAAAACAATTTTTGTTACAGTGTGTTTAAATGCAAATATATTATAGTGGCACTGATTCTAAAATCTGCTGTTCTTTGCCTACAATATGAGTCAAGAACAGTCTCAATAGTCACTGTATCTTGCTGGCTTCTTCTAATCCTACTTCTCAGAGTACAGAAAACTATGAGTTTTCTTTTGAGGGGAAAGGCAACAGGAAGTCAGGGTGGCAATCTCTTACTTCATAACCAGAATTTGCCTTTTAGCCCAAATTTGGTTGCTTCCTACCAGTCTGATTTGAATTTTCATATCTAGTCAATTTCATTGCATCTTCTATCTCTATCCACGGTGCTTATGGTTTTGTTTAGTGGCTAATTAATAAATGCCTATGACATCTGGGAGAGGATGACTTTGTGAGTAAGACAGTTATTTGTTTGGGGGCACAGGCTTTCTTTTTAAAATGAAGATCATGATTGTTCATTTAGGGAATGTTTCAGCCATAGAGCTGGTCTCTGAGTGGAGCCCATGGGCTGTGTTCACAGTCAAGGTGCGGTGAATAGAGCAGCCCATCTCCCAAGTCCTTCTGTGTAATGTTGAACAACCTGGGATGCTGTGTTTGTGTGGCTGGTCCTATGGGAAGGGGCCTCAGAGAGGGGCAATCCAGGTAGAATCTGGATGAAGTGGAAGAGAGGGGAGGAGAACAGGCCATATTTATCACATCAATGCAGTTTCACTGTTGTCAGGGAAAACAACACTTTCTATCCTTTTGGCATCTTCCCTGGCTCTGAACGGTTCAGACAGAAGGATTAGCCTAGTATCACGCTAGCATCGGGTCAGTGAACCAGAAACACTGAAAGAGGTCAGTGACCAGCAGGCCTGTCCCCAAGGCTGTGGAGGTAGAGGACTGGGGTGCACACGACGATGAAATCCCCGAAATGGGTCAGCAGCTACTTCATGTCCCTGACCTATCGTGGGTGACATGGACCTTACAGGAAATCTCAATCGATGAATCGCAATTGAGAATTTTCCCAACCGGATGTGGGAGGGGAAAGATTACAAAACATGAACCATCTAGGTGAAGGGGAAAGGGAGCCAGAAAGTTTTTCTTCTCATGAGGAAAGGCTCATGGACTGGAGAAAACTCACCCTGGGCCACGGTTACTCATGGTAACAAAACCAATGGTGCCTTACATTTTCCAAAGCACTACCATGATGGAGCATTTTCCCATCACCCATTACCAGAGCTGCACCTAATTACAACCAAATGAGGTAGGCAAAAGGAAAAGTGAGCGTTGCAGCTCATAGAAATGCTCGAGAATAGTTCTATAATAAGAAAATATACAAATTGTAAAAGCTGCCCATACATTTGAGCCATAAGGCTGTTTCTTGGTGGAAAGCTAAAGGTAGAAATGAATGCCAATATGTGCACTTTTAGAAAAATTTCTTTTGATGTCACCAAAAACAAGAAGGACCTAACCTTGTTTTCAAACATTGAACAGTCTCAATGAGAACAGAAAGTATTCTGTTTTAGATGTTTCTGATGAAATCGTTATATTTTCTTTTTTCTTCTTTTCAAAACAAGAATAAATGTATCCAGTGACTTTCAGTTTGCCTTAGTCTTTATTACTCCAAGGGCAAAAAGAGTTAACAGTGCACACAATTCCAGAAATGAGGATTTGTTGGTACCCAGGCACAATTGCCAGTATCTGGACCTTTCTTAGCCTTAAGCTCTCATGGGCCTCCTGTGAGTACCTAGAGCCAGAAAAATTGGGAAAAGACTCAACTTCTTTGAGTTCATGCTTCCCATCTGTGACGTGCAGATGATAATATCCACTTTACAAGGTACTGTAAGTGCTAGATTAAAGGAGCTATCACACAGATAAATGTCTACAACACAACTGCATGGCACACTAGTATAAACTTATTCGGTAGTGCATTGATGTATGAGCTCACAAGATTATATATTTTCAGGAACTTCGCTAGCTAGTTGCTAAACCATTGGTAGCTTGAAACCAACCATGGTAAGAGTATTCACACTATGAAAATCAGCAAACTATAAATCAGCATTCTTTCCCAGCCAATGGCTAAAGATTTGCAAGCATACCACTATTGCTCAGAATAAATATGCTTTTTCTCTTGGTTTTCCATTTCTTATTTGATATTGTTCTTAAAAATAGAATGTATATCTGTTGGGTATAAATATCTTGAAGATGTGATGAATTTTCTTTCATTGGGGCAGAATTTTCTTTCATTGGTGGGCTGAAGCACTGGTGAAATAATTGTGGGATTCTAGGCATCATCAATCTCAGTGGTTGTGGCAGACACTGCCAGCTGCCTCCCCAACAACCATTCTCCTGCTCTTGGCCCGCTTCCTTCATCACAGACCAAGACTCCTTGATTTCAGGGAAGGCAGGCCCCAACCCTAATTAACAGCCCCAGAAATGGATCATGATTATCCTTGTTTTTTATGGTCATGCGATTCTCCTTCGCTTGTGATTGGTCTAGTGGTGGGCCTATAACTGCGCCCTGGCTCCCCTTCTCAGATAAAAAAGCAGACCCTGATTAGAAGAAAGCCCTGGAGTCCTTTTCTGCCCATTCTCTTTGGTGTAGGGATGTGATACCATATGACAGCAAGGCAACAGGCAGGCAAGAAAAAAGGCACTATCCGGAGCACATCTGAGGAAAAGGGTGGGGCGTGTATATTTCTGTGTCAATATCGTTGAGTCACTGATTGAACCCTGAACCTGCCTCTTGCCAGTTAAAGTGGTTTAAACCACAACCACAATTTTATTTTTCTATTTTTTGCAGCCAAAAGCATTCCTATAGAAGACAGGAAGGGCACTAGATTACAAGGACAACTGTCTTTTCAAAGTTCCCTAGATTATATTTTATAGTTGATATCTACTTAGAAGCCCATTCTGGCTCTAATCTCAAAGAGCACAGGGCTCAGAGCCAGAGGGGGCCGTATTATGGTGAGGAGAAGCCAGGTATGGAATAGGGAAAGGAGGTGCTAATGGGCCTGGGGACGTCCCTCAGACCTACGTGGATTTGTTCAGCTATAATGAAACAAACATGAATGGACATCACTTTGAAGTCCTGAAAAGGGCTCCTGCATATGGAGGCCCCACCCGGGAAGTATTCCTCTGGGCACAATACCATTAGGGTCTTCGTAGGATTATTTCATCCTGAGTTATTCTGAATGCTTACCAGAAAGGATTTCTGGGAAGTTCGCTCACAGCTGGCAAATAAATGAAAGAGTTTTTAAGCGAGTGGTGGAGATGGTGGCGGGGCTGTCTAGAAGCTGTACCTATTACCCTTTCAAACAAAATTTGACAAGAAAGTGTCATCATACGTGTGAGAAGATAAGAACCCAAAGAGGATGAGGCTTTCCTAGCAGAGGAAATAGTGAACCAGCCGGGTGTCAGAATCTGCTTTTGACCCCCCAAAAGTCTGGCAGCTAAGACAGCAGAATGGGCAGCATCAATGGAGCAGGGAGGCGATATAGGTCTTGCTCCTGGAGGCTGCCTGGAGGCAGAGGCAGAGCAATCTGCCTGTAATGATGGTTTCCCTGTGTGCCCCCACAGTGGGGTTTTTCGAGGCTCGCTGAGCACTGAGCACAGGGGACAGGAAGTGTGATTCAGGAGGGGATGAAAATAGCCCAATGTACTTCATCTCTCCACTGCCACAGTTCTGGCTCATTTCTTTCTCTGCACAGTCTGTGATCCTGGCTGATGGCAATTTCTTCCCATACCCCAAAGCCTATAAGCTTCAGGGAGCTCAGCTGCCAGGCTAGTGCCCAAGAGGGACAATGACGATAGTGAGAAGCCACATTCAGTGCCTTCAGCACTGGGAAATGGCAGAGAATGCTAGGAAGTCTGTGAATGGCCTCCGATGCTGTTTAGAGCTTATAAAGTCCTTCTTTTTCCTTTTGCTGAAAACTGCCATGGAAGTGAAAGGAACCTCTGTGTGGTTTATTTCAAAGGGGGGTTTTTAGAAAAAAAATATTCAGCATTATCCGAATAGCTCTTTACTGGATAATTCTCAGAGCTAAATGTCTCTGCTGCTTCAAAACATTTCTTTTTCATGTTAGTCAAAGCGGCTGGCGATGGGGTCTGACATCAGATGCATTTTCCATTTATACAGTCTGTTTCTCTCTGTTTGGGGAGATAGCCAATGCTTAAGCCTTTTCGGAAACTATTTTTAGGGAACAACTGCTCACTGATAAGGGTTCATCAGAATAGAATCAACTTCAGAAAGCAGGAGAGTTCCTGAAAAGTGTTGTTCTTATTTGGGATCAATGAACTCTAAATCTCTTAACACTGTCATAGCCTGTCCCCCAGTAGAAAAGTAAGCAAGAAGGTGCCAGGAGCACTCTAGAGTCATGGCCTTTATTTGGGAGATGTGAAGTGATGTCTAAAGGAGTAGGTATATGGCCACTCGCTTCCCTCACATCCAGAGCAGACACAAAAAGTTGTGTGTGTGTGTGTGTGTGTGTGTGTGTGTGTGTGTAAGCTACAATCATGCTACAATTACATAATTCAAAATAAGACCATACATAATTTCAGTGAGATGTACTCAAGTTACCTCAAAAAAATGTGTGTTGGAAGTAGTGCTGCTGCTACTGCTGATAATTTTTTAAAATGGGAAACCCAGGAAATCCAACTGCCTTGCCACAGGGAGAGGAGGAATTTGTTCAAGTTCACACAGGTGCCATTCATAGCTATTCAGCTTGTGTGTTGTTGTGTTGTCTCCATCTCGTTATTTCTGCTTTCGCAGACTTCTTGCTTCCTCATTTTACTCATAGTTTCTGTTTCCCCTTAACTTCTCTGGTCTGGTGTAGATCCACTGAACCTCCCAATTGCTCTCAATGCTCCCTTTCAACCCCTAGACTTGCTTTTCCTCATTTACCACGTGTTTCCTCATTCCACGTTCTGGGAGAGAATTTGATGGTCCAGTTCATCTTTTCTTATACTGCTGGCTATCCTGAGGATTGATTGCCCTTGGAATAGGATCATATGGTTCAAAACATGGCAGTCTTAGCAGTCTCTTGCTTGGGGTTAGTGGTTGGGCAGCTCTTATTAACAACAATGGGTACCATGACTGACATGTCTATCTAATACGAATAATACCAGGGGTGCCAAAAAAATGTACACACATTTTAAGAAAGGAAAACTGTATTAAAATTGTAATACTCAATATATACCAATAATGAAAGATGAATACAAATGACATTTGACTTCTGCAATTACAAGAGGGACTCAAAGTGCTTACTATCAGCATCCAGACACTTCTCGTTATGGCGAACTGCTGCTTGAGCAATGTTGACCAAAGTGTCCACTTGCATACATTTTTTTTGGTACCCCCCATTATATATTATATGTGACTATGCAATTAAAACATCCTCTTAATTTAAACTTATATTGAAGAGTTTTCAAATTTGATTTGGCTAACAGGACTAAAATTCATATGTGTGTGTTTTATCCTGAATAAGAATTCCAAGAGAAAAAAATACCATAAAGCATGCATCTCAATTAAGTGTTGCCTTCTCATGGGGCCTTTCATGATCATCTGATCTAAAGGAACAATTGACCCACTTCCCCCAACTCCCCATCACTTTCTTTTATTTCCTCCATAGCTCTTATTTGAAATTACACTTAAAAAATAATAATTGATTGCTCTTCTTCCATCTTCACCCCTCCCATCCTCACCTACCCATCACCACCACCTAGACTACAAGCTCCTGAGGTCAAGGACTTGGCTGACCTTGTTTACTACTTTATTCTCCAGCACCTCAGACAGTGACTGGCAATAAATATTTGTTAAATCAATTAATTAACAGAGTCAATGATGAATGCATAATAGAAAACAATACTACATACTCTTTAGATCTCCAGCTTTAATGTACATATGAATCACCTCACCCTTGTTTAAATTGTGCAAAGACCAAGCATTTCTGGGGTAGAATCTAGGAGTCATTGTTGTAAACAACCACTCTAAGTGATTCTGATATGAGTGGTGCAAGGACCACATTTTCATAAACACTGCTGTAGTTGAGCCTGGAAGACCTTCGATTTGAAATTTCCCACCCAGTCAATACAAGAACAAACATGATGTTACAGGGGGACAGCACTCTTCAAAGATCAGAGCTCACTCCCTTTGTCATCAAGGGCAGTCATGACCTATGTCCCATCAACTAGTGTGTTGTCCCCAATTAGATCGTGGACTGCTTTTACCAGAAGAAAGAGAAATCGATGCTGGGGAAGCATAAACAACGGATGTCTACTGCAAATATCTTGGCAAGATAGCATCACTCCCAGACTCTTTTGCATAGCATTGAGACATTTCATGGCCTGATGACTCACCCAGCTACACCTGTCACAGTTAACCAATCTCATTAGTAACAACAGACATGCTGACCTTCTAGCAGTTTCCCCGAGACTACTATGCTCTTTGTCACCTCTGGGCAGTGGGGTGTTGGTGAATTTTTACTGTGTTGGTTAATTTTTTGACTGTCTCTTTAGGGACAAAAAGTCCTGATAAGTAGCGTTTGCCAATTTCTGTGATGTAAATACTCCAACCATGACTGATCTCAGGCTATCAGGATGACATTACTGAATGTGGGGTTGGGAGCAGAGGCGCACACACACAATCAGTTCTTCCAATAGGTACTAACAGGCTTCCACACAACACTGCTTCTGGGTGTTCACACATTCTGTTCTTCTACCTAGAACCACCTTCCCCTGCACATCTCTCCACACACTTTCAGGGTAATTCCTGTGGAGTTTCAACCTGTGACCCCGGTGTAGCCACCTTGCCTGGGCACAGGGCTCCTCTACCTGCTTCCAAGCCCCTGTACTTCCTTCTGGTAGAGACGCTCATGCGTGTCTCTGTGAGATGTCAAGTTCATGGCATCACCACACATTGCACGGCACCCAGCATACAGCAAGTACTCCAAAATGCTTATTGCATGCGTGAATGAATGCACTCCTTGTGTTTCATAAAATCACTTCAAGGGGGCACCTGTCAACTTGACCTGGTACACAGCCAGGTAGACCATACTTATTAAAGATGTAAACAATGCATCTTGGAAATGATTTTCCAGAGGTTGGGCTAGTCACCAGTTCATTCTCACTTCATTAAGATGCTTGTGCCCAAGAGATCAGCAACTCACGTCTTGGTCCCCACTCTTGCATTTGCCTTATTGTCCATGAAGCCCAAGGGAGGCATTCTTTAGTGAATGAGCACCTCATGGAAGGATGGGAGATGTCTGTGCAAACTGAGTACATTGCTTGTTTTTGGTTTGTGAGGAAAGCTCCCCAGAGGGACAATAAAGCCATCAGGAGAGGGTATGGGTGGCATGGCAGGGAATGCTGGGCAATGGTTGAAGGGAGATTGGGACAAGGAGCACTCAGGAGGAAAAATCAGAGGGACCCTAATTCATTCTCAACATATTTTCTGAGCTTGGAGGGAGTAAACATTTTATATTCAAAGGGCTTAGAAGGTTGCTCTAATATTGTACCCTTTTCTGGGAAATTAGAGAAAACAGATCCTTCTGACTCTCAGTAATACAAATAGTCCAGACTCTCAAAGAAGAGTTGGTTGGTGGCTATTTGGAGAGGAAGTAGTACCCCATGGAAGAGACCCGGAATGCCCATGTCCCTGTCCTCCGTGTGCCTCTAACCTGAGTGACAGTTAGGGTTGGAGGGTGTGCATGGGCACATATTCACGGGCAAAACAATGCAGACAGGTAATGGATGACCGAGAGCTACTGCCTCATGAGTGTGCCTTTATAATTATGTGGACTCTGCTGAAAGGGAAGGGAATGATTATTTCTTGAACCTTATTATATTCATAACATCATTATTCTTGGAAGGGTGTTTTCCTCCTTCTCCTCTGCTTCGTTGACTCCTTCCACTCCCTCTGACGGTTTCTAAAGCACTTTCATATAAGAGCAAACATTTCCAGAGTGCCACTGTGTCCCAGCCTTGGGGTTAGGTGGAGGTAGGAAAATGGAGGCTTTGTTCTTTGTCCTGAAGAACTTGACAGACAGAAGTGGGTCTATGATCCCCAAGGGAGTCAGGGAGGGCCTTCAGGGGTCTTGCACAGACCTTGATGCTGAATGCAAATTTCAGCTGTTAGGGGAGAGGTCTGTCACTTTCCTTGGTGTCTCAAAAAGGTTCTTGAAGCCCACAATGTTAAGAGATAGGCCTATGGCTTAATAAATAAGGCTGCCATCAGGTGTCAGGAAAGTGCTGTGGTCTCTCAACAGCCCCGTGTGGGGCTCAGACCTCAGAGGTGATGTTCTGAACGAGAAAGCAGGTGGGACTGGGCCTTGGACAGGTGAGCGTTGTTAAATCTTGGCTATGCCACTGAGCCCCTGGAAGACCTTGGGCAAGTTGTCTAACCACCCTGACCTCAGGTCCTCATTTGCTGTGAGAGTTAAATGGGACAATATTTAGGGTATTTGAAAAGTTGGGCAATATAGTACAAACTTATTTTTAAACAGCATGGCAGTTATATTTCCCAATACTGTGTGTGTATATATATATATATATATATATATATATATATATATATAAAATCAATCTCCAGGTACATTTTTAGATGAAGAACTTCTAAATGTAAAACAATGAGTCCAATTGTTCATTTGAAAAAGTACAGTGGTTACATATTTTCTCTGTGTTTTCAGGTTGTTTTGAATGTTCTACAGTGTAATGAAATTGAGAAGAATTTGACCTGAAAAGGTGCCTGAAAGTTGAAGAAAAATAATATTGAGCATATTATTTGAAAATGCAGAAGCACACTGTTTAAAAACAGTTTATCCTACATTCCCAGACTTTTCAGACACTCTCTATACACAGGTTGTTGAGACATCATTTTATTTTGCTTTTTCCTGTGGAAGAAGCAGAGGTATGTGAATCCCTAAGACATTAGCTTGCAGCAGAGGTTGGGTTCTCCTCATTCCTGGTCTACATTTATAAACAAATTGTAGCACATTCCACAATGGGATGTTTCTTAGCAATAACAAGAAACTAACTATTGATACATGTAACAACATGAATAAATCTCAAAAACATGCTCAGTGAGAGAAACCTCACTTGAAAGAGTATACCTGTGACAGAAATGAGAACAGTGGTTGCTTTAAGGTGGGAGGGGGGTGATTGACTGAATGGGGTCCAAGGAAATTTTCTGGAGTGATAGAAGTCTTGGTTGGGGTGGTGGCTACAGGGGGTATATACATTTGTCAAATTCCACTGAATGGTATACTTACATATATGCAAAAAATATATTCATGTCTGCTTCTCAGATTCTGACTCAGTGGGTCTAGGGCAGTAGGATGTAGGATTCTTCTTCTTTTTTTTTTTTTGAGGGCAGTGTCACTGGCCTTCATATGTGGGACCGGAACCAGGGCCTCTGGCTTCCCAAGCCAGCGCTTAACCACCGTGCCACTCGGCCAGCCAGATTCTTCATTTTTAACAAGCACCTCCAGACAATTCTATTGCAGAAGTCCTTGTACCACACTTCGGAAAACACCCCAGAGCAGTGGGTCATTTAGGGAGGCAGGATGGAGGAGTCAGGAGACTGTGCTTTCTTCTGACTGAATCTAGCTTTCTCCCAAGAGATCTGTAGTCTAATTAGAACAACAATGTCTTCATTCATTATTGCCAGTCAACAGGCAATTTCACGCCGTTCTATTAATGGGGTGTTTCCCAAGTACTTGCTATTTATCTTAGTCAAAGAAATCATAGGACGTAGCCATTCTTTCAAAAGGGGTAAAAATTAGGTTGAGGAAAAATGCTCATCTATGAATGAAACTGGAAACCTTTCAATGGCAATGCAAAGCAAACAGGAAAATCACCCACTTTCTTCACTTATCAAATCCAGTTTTTCTTCGTCACTTTCCAAAGTATTCACAATAGCCTCTGCTTCCTACACGTCAGTGCATCTTTAAAGTTACCTTTTAATGGACTAGTTAATCATTTTAATGATCATTTAGATGTTGCTCCTCCTGCTAGGTTTCCTCCACTTTTCCAATCGTAAGATTTTTTTTTTTCCTCCTCTCGTTTTATCCATTTTTGTCCTAGTTGGCTATGAACCATGCTACTAGGGGATTTCAGGGATTCTCTGTAGAGGATCATGGCAATAACCAGCCCACCGGCCCTCTCCCATGTTTTGGACAGATGAAATACAGCATCTTAACTTCCTGATACTGCTGCTTTTTCATTGAGCTTTCTTCACTTGGGGAAATTTCTGTTAGCTACCTAAGCATCGAATTTTAATCCTAATTAACCTTCACAATCTATAATGTTCACACAGATTAATACTCTTGCAACCTTCCCAACAACATTCTACTTCATTTTCCATTCTAAGTCATTCTAAGTCATGCTTTTCTACTATGGACAACAGCATGGTAGATGGTCTAGAAAATAATGTTTATCTTTGATGATAAAGATGGAAAATTTTTCCTTTGTAACAGAAGAGTAAGATAATGCCAGTCAGCAAAGGCTTTTCAGACATGTTGTTAGAGTAAATTCCCATATATCTAGAATGTAAGCCCAGGGTTCTGAATAAAACAATACATTTAGGGAAAAGTAACCAGGATGGAGAATGCACAGGGAATCTTTGGTCCAAAAAGGGAAGGTTTGGATGGGCTGTCTTCAAATATAGGTTGGGGTGTCTACGTGGCTTCAAGAAATGAAATTAGACATAATGGTGGAAGGAACAGAGTGACAGATCTTCATATAATAAATAAGGTGACATTTCCTTACAATGTGTGCTATTCAAAGATAGAATAAACTCCTTGGAAAGGTTTATTTATTTTCTAGGACTGCCATAAGAAATCACCACAAATTTAGCAGCTTAAAACAACACCCATTCATTACCTCACAGTTCTGTAAGTTTGGGGTAATCTGTTATAGAGCTATAGAGAAGAAATACACATAGCTTTGTCCTTAATGCCTGTTTCTTCTCACATTCTGCATTTAATCCATCAGAATCTATGTACTTATAATGTATTCAGAATCTGACCATCTCTTCCTGTCTTCATGGCCATGACCCAGGCCCATCATCTCTCTGGTTCCACATCTGCAGTACCTCAGTCTATTTTTTTTTAAAAGATTTTATTGGGGAATTGGGGGAGGGGAACAGACAAGTTGCTGGCCTTTTGTTCTTCAGTCTAGTTGTGGAGGATGTTGCTTTACTGGCCCAAGCTGGTATTGTGATCATTGTGCTC
Source organism: Aselliscus stoliczkanus (assembly GCA_033961575.1). Classification (NCBI taxonomy): domain Eukaryota; kingdom Metazoa; phylum Chordata; class Mammalia; order Chiroptera; family Hipposideridae; genus Aselliscus; species Aselliscus stoliczkanus. Next base: position 103,245,787 of record CM066731.1, on the reverse strand, counting down.
TTCCCAGCTCAGGCATATCTGTCACCAGTCACTGGATGGCATTCACAATGGCTCACACTGGCTGCTGGCCACTCACATTGGCTGCCAGCCACCCATGGTAGCTTATGACAGCCCACTGCAGCCCCACTGCAGCCTATGTTGTTGCCGGTGACTCATGGTAGCCCAGCTTCAGATCGAGCTGTTGTTCACCATCTTAGCTGTAGAGGGAGCAGCATCACTGGCCCATGTGAGATCTGAACTGGAGGCCCTGCTGCTCAGAGCTCGTGCTCCCAAGAGCCACTCAACTGGCCTCCCTACCTCAGTCTATTCTTAAAGGAACAACTGTTATCCTTGTAAGATATTAGTGAGATCATGTCACTCCCCTGATTAATACCCTGAATGTTTTTTCTCCCTTCACTCATATAAAAGCTACATTCTTTTTTTATAAGTTTATTTTTAATTAGTTTCAGGTGTACAACACAGTGCAATAGTTATACTTTTTACCCCTCAAAGTGACAACCCCTCTCCCCCAATTTGCCACCCCACTCCTCCCCCCCATATCATATATATCTATTACACTTCCTCTGACTCCCTTCCACAGTATAATCCACATCCCGTGACAATCTATATATTCAATTACAGTTGGTATACAATATTATACAACATCAGCTTTAGGTGTACAGTGCAGTGATCAAGCCTCTAAAAAGCTAAATTCTTACAGTGACTGTACATGATGTTCCCTCCTCCACCCCCGTCCTTTTGGATGTCATCAACTAGTATTCTACACCCACCCCTATCCCTACACTCCCCTAACACTCCACACTCACCACTTGCACCTCATTGTCTCTACTTAAATTTGTAGCCCCCTCTGCCCTCCACACCCCTCCCCAAATCATTAGCACTTATCACCATCTGACATATTGTTCAGAGCCATGTCATTTCTGCCTAGCCCAAAGCTCCTCTGATGGGCAGTCTCATTCCAGAGTTCCCTGGTGGGTTGGCAGAGATGCTGTCAGATCTGCTTCATGCTCTGAAGGCTTTCCCTGCCCAATCTCGCCTCCTTTTCCTTTTATCTTATAGGAGCATTACACCAAATAATCTTTCGCACTCCTAATTCCATCTCAATGTCTTCTGAGAGACCAAAACTAACACAGGCACTGAAAAAGCACTTTACCTATGTTAACTGATTTAAATGTTTGACTTTTTCCCTTCTGGCTTCTACTCATGGAGTTTTCAAATTTTCCTAGAGTCTAAAATCCCAGCAGCATGGGAATTAACTAAGCTTCCTAAATCCTTACTCTCATCAGCAAAGCTCTCCTGGTTCTTAACCCTAAGCCATGGCAAAATTTCCCTATTTTTCTCTTCCTTTTGTCAGACCCTTTTGCCCCCTTGAATGTTCTCTGTCTTATCCAGGGGACACTTCATAAAAGAGCTGTCTCCTGTCTTTCCCGGCACACCCATGCCATCCAGCTGGCAATCTGACACCCCACAGTCCAGGAAGTTGCTCTCCTGTAATTCCTGTGGTAGCTGGCACACTCAACAATGTGCTACTTGGCACTCTTGCCTCTGGTGGTAGTGGCACACACCATCTCCTTTCCCGGCCTCTTCACTCATCTATTTCTTCTGGGTTTTCTGTGCTTTCTCATCTTCTCCCTGGACCTCTGGTCTAGATGTTCCTAAAGGCACAGTGCTTGGCCTTCCTCCCTCTTGTCTCTACACACTTTCTTCTAAAGAACTTATTCATTCTCATGGCTTCAGTTATCACTTGCAGATATCTCATGATGTTGATCTCTATTACTTCACTGCTTTGTTACCACTCCAGAAGAGATGCCATAAAGGAAAGCTTGACATGGAAACCAGAGTGGATGGCCAAAAATTTAAAGCACCTGCATGGCTAAGAATTGAAGAAATAAATGTAAAAACAACCAACAAACCAACCTACCAGAAGCAAAGTGAACAGATTAATGATAATCAAGAAAGAATATTTATAATTCATATATCAAAGGATTAATTTTATTACTGGACAGGTGACCCTTACATATTCATAGAAACAACCCAATAGGAAAAAAATGGGGAAAAGATATACACATAAAATTTATAGGGTTAAAAAAAGGCAAGTTGATGCTAGGACAACTGGATATTGACATACAAAAGAATGAATTTGGACCCCTACCTCACAACATACGCAAATGTTAACTCAAAATAGATAAAAGTTCTCAGTGTAAGATCTAAACTATAAAACTCTTAGAAGAAAACATAAGTATAAATCTTTGTGACATTGGATTAGGCAAAGATTTCTTAGATATGATGCCAAAAGTGCAGCAACCAGAGAAAAAAAAAATAGGACTTTTTCAAAATTAAAAACTTTTGTTCATCAAAGGACACTATAAAGAAAATGAAGACACAAGTCACAGAATAGGAGAAAATATTTGCAAATCATGTATTTGATAAGGAACTAGTATCCAGAATATAGAAAGAACACAACTCAACAATTAAAAGTTAAATCATTTTAAACTTTTTTTTTTTTTTTTTTTTTTTTTAGAGGGCAGTGTTACTGGCCCTCATATGTGGGATCTGAACCAGGGCCGCTGGTGTCCTAAGCCAGCTCTTAACCACTGCACCACTCGGCCGGCCCAAAAGTTAAATAATTTTAAATTGGGCAAACCATTCGAATATACATTTCTTCAAAGAAGCTACACAAATAGTCAATAAGCACATGAAAAGCTGTTTAACTTCAGTAGTTATTAGGGAAATGTTGCTGCTGGCTGGTGGGTTGTGAAAGCATTCACGAGGCAGGAAGAAATACAGAAGGAAGATTTACTAAAGTAAGAAGCTGGGCAGAGTCTGCTGCAAACTACTGCCACAAATCTTTGTTTCAGTTCAAGTTTTATATTTTCTAACCAGGATGTAAATTTCTTCAGCCTGCAGTGGAATTCTCTATTGAGTTCAGCTTTGTCTGTGGGGGTGGAAGACGGTGTAGTTAAACTGGTTATGGAAACCTTTGCATATGTTATATAGATTTCAGTTGGAGCCAGGAGTGGATCCCATACAGATGTAAAATGTCTCCCAAGTCATAGGGCCTGCATGGCCTAGGTAAACAGAACCATTGAAACTGCATAGTAAATGAATAAGGTTTGGTGGGAGGGGAGGAAGGCAAAGAAGAGAAAGAAAAGAAACCTTTCAAAAAGTTCCAACTATAATTGAATACATATATAGTCATGGGATATGGAGTATAGTATGGGAGTGGAGTCAATGGAATTGTAATAGATATGTATGATATTGTGGGGGTGGGGGGAGTGGGAGGAGATTGGGGGAGGGGGGTTGTCACTTTGAGGGGTAAAAAGTATAACTATTGCACTGTGTTGTACACCTTAAGCTAATTAAAAAAAAAGTTCCAAGCTAAATTGCACTTATTAATTTGAATTATACCCAAGATTCAAATCTCAAAATAGAAGGTTTAATGCCACCATTACAATCCCCCTGTCTCATAAGGAAATTCAAGTCAAACTCATGATAAGATACTACTTCATATGTACTGGGACAGTTATAATTTTTTTGTTTTGTTTTTAAGGAAAAAACAAGTACTGGTAAAGATGTGTAGAACTGGAACCATCCTACATTGCTGATGGGAACGAAAATGGTGCAGCCACTGTGGAAAACAGTTTGGCAGTTGCTCAAAAAGTTAAACATAGTTACCACATGACCTAGCAATTCTATTCCTAGGTACATGTATTCAAGAGAATTGGAAACATATGTTCATACAAAACTTGTACACAAATGTTCATAGCAACATTATTCACAATAGGTGAAAAGCGAAAGCAATGCAAATGACTGTCACTTGATGAATGGATATACCAAATGTGGTATATTCATATAATGGAATATTATTCAGCCATAAAAAGAAATGAAGTGCTGAAACATGCTACAGCAAGGAAGAACCTTGAAAATATTATGCTAAGTGAAAGAAGCCAGTCACAGAAGGCTGCATATTATTTGATTCCATTTATAGGAAATGTACTGAATAGGCAAAGCCACAGAGACAGAAAGTAGATAGTGGTTGCCAGGAACTGTGGGGGTGGGGGGAGGGAAGATGTGAGTGAGGGGTTGAAGGAGGAAGCGGGGATGGGAGTGATTGCTAATGGGTATGGAGTTTCCTTTTGGGGTCATTAAATGTCTTGGAATAAGATAAAGGTGGTAGTTGTACAATCTTGTGAATATACTAAAAACCACTGAATTGTATACTTTAAAATGGTGACTTTTATATATGTGAATTATATCTCAATTTAGAAAATTTAAAAAAAGCAAGAGGGTAATAAACATGGGAGTAGATGATTCAACACATTAGCAATCTTGAATATTCAAATTTAAACAACAATCAGGACTCATTTCCCTATAATTAGATTGGCAAAAATTTTTAAATCTATAACACATGGTTTCATGATTGTAGAGAAACTTTTATCCTGTTGGAGGAAAAATAACCTGTCATATTGTATTCATACTCTTTGAATAAATAACCTTACTTTTGGGCCGGCCGAGTGGCATATTGGTTAAGCTCTGGTTTTGGGATGCCAGCGGCCCCGGTTCGGATCCCACATGAGGTCCAGTGACACTGCCCTCTACAGCTAACAACAGCTCCACCTGGAGCTGGGCTGTGCGAGCCCCGGTGATGGTGTGGGCTGCAGCCCCTGCTGCAGTGGGCTGCCATAGGCTACAGTGAGTGGCCTGCAGCCAGCGTGAGCGGCTGGCAGCCAGCGTGAGCTGCCAATAGCCTCAGTGAGTGACCATCCAGAGGCCGGCGACCGATCTGCCTCATCCGGGAAGAGCGCAATGACGATACCAACATGGGCCAGTGAAGCAACATCCTCGGCAACTAGACTGAAGTACAAAAAGACAGCAACTTGTCTGTTCCCCTTCCCCGATTCCCCAACGCTGTTCCCCTCCCCCAATTCCCCAATAAAATCTTTAAAAAAAAAATTCACCATCTAGGCTATCCTGGAATTCTTATTGATTGATTGATTGATTGATTGATTGATTGGAGTGGTATTGCTTTATATGTGTTTATCATCAGTTAATGATTTTTGTTTTTCTCTCCCATACAGCTACTAAGAGGAAAAGAGCCAGGGCTTTGTAGGTAAGAGGCTTTTGCTGGTGGACCGTAATCCTGCTACATAGAGGATGGCGAGGCCTGTGAGGAATGATTAATCGCCAGCATCACTATGATTATCAATGACTTCACAGCTAACAAAGAACTGCACATCTCACCTCATTGAACAGAGGGGCCGAGTGCTAGTCTATGTTCCTTAAGGGCAGGTTCCTATTTCATCAACCACTGTGTCTCCTGGATCTAGCTCAGGCAATTTGCACCATAGGTGTTTTCCAAACTGAACTGAACTGAAATTGGGGGAGAAAAAGAGACAGCAGGGTCCCAATTATCACATGCATTAGGGGGAAAATAGTGGGTAAAGAGGAGAATGTTGAAAATAGGGATAACCCTGAGCTGTTTAAGAGGATTTCAAATTTCTCTCTCCCACCTATCTTTTCCCACCTTTAAAATCCAGATAGGAAGGCAAGACCAGAATGCCAGAGGAGAGAGAGTAGAAGGAAATGGGTAATGACAAAGGCAAGTTTCACCTAGTCTCTGTTTTCCAGAAAAGCCAGTCACCACCCCTGAACTCCAAGGTCAAGAATACAAAGCTATTGCACAAAACGCAGAGAAACCAAGAAGGGGGAGGGTTAATATATTAAATTTGCTATTAAGAACTTAATTTTATTAGAAGTATTATTACTTAAAAAAAAAGAAGAATAAAAAGCTAATCTTGATTAGATAAAAGTACTAGGCATTCGATCTTTTTGTCCTCCAATCACAACGAACTTTTGTTTTTGTTTTTTAAAGCTAACCATGGTCTGGTCTATCTTCAGTATTTAGTTGAGTTATACCAGGAGGTTGCTCTTTGAAATGGTCACACTTTTCAAATCCTTCAGCTAGTGACAAGCATGGCTGTAATGCAAATGGTCCAACATCAACATCTCTTTCCAAGCTGCCTAACTCAAGGTTTCAGGCTGTGGCTTGCAGTTGCTTTAAATTCCCTCTCTGCTCTGAATTCTGCTCAGTTCAGATGAAATTCATGCTTCCTACATCAAGAAAGACAGGGAGCCATCTGAAATTTCCTGAAGCACCTGGTGCCAGGCAGGTTGAGGCAGGCGGTCCTGTCATGCTGCTGTTGACGGATTTGTGATAGCATCTTTTTTTGGTCCTTATTTACTGGCAAATTCCAAGTAACATTGGTGCTGATGAATGCAAAACAGCCACTGCGACTAAGGCACTGTCGCTGCTGCTCAGAGCACTGAGTTCCATTGACCTAGAACAGAGTTTTTAAAACTGGATGTGGTGTGACCCACTGATGGGTTGAGAAAAACAATTTAGTGGATCATGACAACATTTAAAAATAAAACCAAGCATGAAAAAAGATCACTTTATAGTTCACAGAAAACTTAAGGACTGTTTTATGAAACTTCAGTTTGAATTACATATGTGTATGTGTGTTTATATATGTTATAGGTTATTACATAATATGAAATGCCTTGTTTACAGTGATGGTCAAAACACATTGAAAGCTATTGGTCTAGAGCAGAGGGGGCCAAATGCAAGTCATTGCCTGTTGTTTCCATGGACCGCAAGCTAAGAATAGCTTTTACATTTTAAAATATTTGAAAAAAATCAAAAGAAGAATATGTCAAGACATGTGAAAATCATGTACAATTCAAGTATGATAGGACTGCAGCCACACCCTTTGTCATGTATCGTCTGTGGCTGCTGTTGGAAGAGTTGAGTAGTTGCAACAGACACTTTATGGCCCAGAAAACCTAAAATATCCACTATCTTTATGAAAAAAGATGACCAGATCCTGATCTAGAGGACTCATTTTTTTTTCTTTTTTAAGAATTTTATTAGGGAATTGGGGAAGGGGAACAGCATTGGGGAATCGGGGACGGGGAACAGACAAGTTTCTGTCCTTTTGTCCTCCAGTCTAGTTGTGGAGGATGTCGCTTCACTGGCCCATGTTGGTATCGTCGTTGTGCTCTTCTCTGGTGAGGCAGTTGCTCGCCAACCATTGGATGGCCGTTCACGACTGCTCACGGCTGCTCACGGCAGCTCACAAAAGCTCACACTCGCCACCAGCCAGCCCCATTGCAGCGTACGCCATTGCTGGCGAATCATGGCAGCCCAGCTCCAGGTCGAGCTGTATTTCACTACCTTGGCTGTAGGAGGCAGTGTTACTGGCCCATGTGGGATCCGAACCAGCCACCCTACTGCCCAGAGCTTGCACGCCTAAGCGAACTCTTAATCAATGAGCATCTCTGCCAGCCCCCATTGGTGATTATATATATATATATTATTATTATTTTTTAAAGATTTTATTGGGGAATTGGGGGAGGGGAACAAATAAGTTGCTGTCCTTTTGTTCTTCAGTCTAGTTGTGGAGGACATTGCTTCACTGGCCCATGTTGGTATCGTCATTGTGCTCTTCTTGGGTGAGGCAGATCAGTTGCCGGCCTCTGAACGGCCGCTCACAGTGGCTCTTGGCAGCTCACACCGGCTGCCAGCCACTCACACTGGCTGCCGGCCACTCACTGTAGTCTACGGCAGCCCACTGCAGCAGGGGCTGCAGCTATGCCATCCCGGGGAATCACAGCAGCCCAGCTCCAGGTGGAGCTGTTGTTCACCATCTTAGCTGTAGAGGGCAGTGTCACTGGCCCTCATATGTTGGATCCGAACGGGGACCACTGGAGTCTCAAGCCACCTCTTAACCAACGCGCCATTCCTCAGGCTCCCCATTTGTGCCTTTTGATGTCCCGCTCTGTAGCATTCTACAGAGGCCTGTGCTTGGCCTCTGGGAGTGGCTTTGCGCAACTGTGTAGAAACTAGAAGTGCCCCCGAGTTTCAGCTACTGCAGCCAGGTCCTTGGCCAAGATGCAGGGGTATGAAATGCCCATTCTCTTGCCTCAAGTCATGAGGACAAAACTCTGAAGGGTACCCTCCATTCCAGTTGTGCCCAATGGGATCAGACAGAAGTTCTTTTCCTCTGGAGTTTGCCCAAATCACGCTCCTGTTGGATTTCTCTGCCCGCTCTGTCCTGCTGCCCCATTCAGGTTTCCCAGGGCCCTGTCTTAACACTTGGTGACACATGAATCTTAGTCTCAGAGTCGTCTTCTGGGGAACGAAGCCTCATAGAGAACGTGGAGGAGATGAAGTTCATAAAAAGCAACTCTTTCTGACAAAACCCTGGCTTAATGGGTGCCACCAACCTGTTTTACTGAATGTAGATCCTTTGCATGCTGTTGTTGGTGTTTTTCAGAAAGGGGAAGGTGCTTTTCTCATTGAAGGTGAATTTGCAGTGTGTTCTAATTTTAAAGAGTTCTGGGATGAATCAAGAGAATTGGATTTGAATTCTGACTGATCCAAGTGATAATCTCTAGGAGACTCATTTTTCCCCACTAGAGAAAGAGTTAAACTAGCCAATTTTTAAGAGTTTCTCCAACTTTCTGAGTTTCCTTGTGAAGTGGGTGGTTAAAAACAACTTCTAGGGCCGGCCGAGTGGCGCATTGGTTAAGCGCTGGTTTTGGGATGCCAGCAGCCCCGGTTCGGATCCCACATGAGGGCCTGTGACACTGCCCTCTACAGCTAACAACAGCTCCACCTGGAGCTGGGCTGTGCGAGCCCCGGTGATGGTGTGGGCTGCAGCCCCTGCTGCAGTGGGCTGCCATAGGCTACAGTCAGTGGCCCGCAGCCAGCGTGAGCGGCTGGCAGCCAAGCGTGAGCTGCCAATAGCCGCGGTAAGCGACATCCAGAGGCCAGCGACCGATCTGCCTCATCCGGGAAGAGCGCAATGACGATACCAACAGTGAAGCAACATCCTCCGCAACTAGACTGAAGAACAAAAGGACAGCAACTTGTCTGTTCCCCTTCCCCGATTCCCCAACGCTGTTCCCCTCTGCCAATTCCCCAATAAAATCTTAAAAAAAAAACAAAAAAAAAAAACAAAACAACTTCTAGATGCTGACTAATCCTGATAGGGTTATCTAGCCCACAAACTTGGCTGGGCTCCAAAATCCAGGCTCGAGAACCCTACCAATGCAATAGAGGTGCTAGACCTGCCTTCCCCAGGTGGGCACCCAGAGTGCAGCAGAGCCCATCCAGGGGGCCCGGTGCTTCCCCATACTGCAAACCCAGACAGTGGCAGCCTGTCAGCAACACTAAGAGACTTTGCTTCACTAATATGGAGGCTCTATGTGTAGTTTTAGGCTTCACAACTATGAACTCTCCCCCACCTCATTCTCAGCCTGGACTCTGCTGTACTGGGCTTCCTACTTGCCATCAAATCTTTGGTCTGTTACTCTTTTCTGTCATGCTTATGCTCCATAGCTGGTTGTTTTTGCACCAGTCCTATCACTGTATCGAAGCTCCTGTGACCCAGAAGTATCTCTAGTAGACACACAGGAAGAGGAAAAATCCTAAACAGGAAATGGGGAACATAGGGTGAGGTCCTGAAAAGGAGGCAACCATGTGGTGGCACCACTTTATTTTTATCTTGCTTAGTATAAAAACTTTAACACAGAAGGATATGAAGTTTTCTTTAACCAGGTCTAAGGACCCCTAGGGATTGTGCAAGGCCTGTGAGTTCTTTACACAAAATTATTTGTAATTGTATTTATTCATTTGGATAGCCATCTCAACAATTAAATATGAAAAACTCCCTTATCCAGATTCTAGAAGATGAGCACATTCAATTTAAAGGTAGACCTCAGTGTTATCACCTTTGTTTTCATTCAGATTTATAATCTTTGCCAGTCAAGGAATAAAGTGATGAGCATATTTATCTTTTCATTTAAAAAAAGTAATAAAATCAGCTTTATTGTTTACTTTTAGTTTATGTAAACAATCATGAACATTTCAAAACATTCCAGTAACACATGAAAGGGCAAGGAAAAAGTAAAAATCACTCAAAATCCTACCACTCCTGACATAAAAATTTTGTCCATCCTTTTCTGGGTTTTAACCATTTATGAACTGGAAAACAGGACTAACTGCCATAAGATTGGCAGGTCCCAACTCAAAACGATAACTTTCACCCTTATGTTGAATTCTTTTCTAGTTATCAAGACAAAACTTCCCTTTGGTAGTGATAATTTGCACTTGAGTGGCATTTTCCTATACAAAGGCTTAAGCTTTTAAAATTATTTAATAAATTGTGAATTCAAGTTGACACCCTGAAAATTAACATAGTTAAAATGAGTAATGTACTACTTTAATTTCTGAGAAGTAATAGGAAAAGACCAGAAGTAGACTTAATATGAAGATGGTGCATTTGGGCCATCTGAAAGCTACAGGGAATTGTGCTGGTAGTAGTCTGAACATTTCAATTACAGACAAAATAGAAACAATGAAAAGAAAACTTGAATTATGGCTGTTTTCTAAATAATATGAATTACTCATTTCCCAGTTTTACTATTTTCTTTCCAAACTTTGATTATGAACTCTGTGTTAAAACTGCATTTATTCAACATCTGCAAAATAATCGAGCAGATTGATATATTGTTTTCCTGTTGCCTCCAAATTTAATGCTTAAAAATTACAAGAGTAACCTTATTTTTAAGTGAATAAAATCAATTCAGAATTATCAAGTGTCTTGTCATTAAAATTGATCCATAGTTTTTGTTAAATGTGGACTGATTATCTGAGTATAATAATAGACTTGAGGTTGTTCCTATTTTTATAGCATAAAGCAATATAAAGAGTATTGTCAGAAGTCAAATGCAGAAGGGTGGCCAGTTAGTTCAGTCACTTAGAGTGCAGGCTCCTAACACCAATGTTGCCGGTTCGATTCCCACATGGGCCAAGGAGCTGTGCTCTCTACAACTAGACTGAAGACAACTACTTGACTTAGAGCTGATGGGCCCTGGAAAAACATATTGTTCCCCAATAAAACTTCTAAAAGAAAAAAAAAAGTCAAATGCAGAAAGGTTTAATATAGGCTTACGCCTGGGATTACATCTTTCAATGATTATAACTTCAACAGAGATATTATTTTAGGACAACAGCATCATCTTTCAATTTGAGTTTTTATTACATAGATTATTTTTGGCATTTAATTTATAAATTGCCTTTGGATTTATATTTCTATTAATGCTCTGACTTTCTAGGATCCCCTAATCATGTTTAGGGGGCTCAGCCAGAGGTACAGGACACCCTCAAGCCAGATGCTACTTGTCCAGGGTCCATGAACCTTTGAGAGGCCCTAGGAAAGTCTGCAGCTTGAGCTAAAGCAGGCAGTTTGTACAGAAAAGCCACTGAAAATGGCCTGGGTGTGCTTGAAAGTTGGATGGGACTGGGTCTGGAATGGTGAAGACTCAGATATGGTAGCCGCCTGAGTCTGCACGTCGGGAAGGGGGAGGGCCCAGTAAAGAATCAATGGCCTCCACCAGCTACCCCGTCCAGGAGAAAGCTGCCTCTCCAACCTCCTATCCCAAGCCAGACAACTCAGTTCCCCACCATATGTCCCTGCTGTCTTTTCAGCTGCTGTCCCAGTGCTGGAGCTCAGAACCAGTGATTCCATTGGTGGGTGAGTCCACATGCAGTCCCTTTAAGAGGAGCGCCCGGGAGTGCAGCTTCCCTCACTCTCACTCAGTCACAATGTAAGCTGGTTTTCACAACCAGAAATTATGGCACTGGAACCGTGGGCTGGGGTGGGGCTGGGACCTCTCATTTCTCTGGGGATGGGAGGACCCCCACAGCCAAAATATCCCTCCCTTAATAGTCATACATGGGTATGGGACCAGCTTCTTCTGTGCGTTCTTAGTTGAAGGTCTTCAGATCAGCAAGATTTTAGGCAATTATCAGTAACAGTTGTTTTGTAGATTCTAAGTTGTAATTTTGATGTGGTTGTGAGAGAAGGTAAGCATGGCATTTACCTACTGCATCTTTTTGGTGTACAGTCTCCCTTTTCTCAATACAATGTTCTACCTTTTAAATGTATATAGATGCTGTGATCATTGACATACAAAATTATTTCACAGTGTTACTGCATTAATTTCCCTATCGTTGTGCGTTTTCTCAATCTAAAACAGCTGCTTAAACCACTATCATCATGCAGAAGTTTATGATGTTCCAAAAAAGGGTACTTATAGTAAAATATGTTGGGAAACCTGCAATTATTTTGGGTTCTTATTGGCATGAAAATACTACCCAAAGTAACACAGAGAAAATGGTAGAGCAGAGCCTGGGATGGGGCAGTCCTGGGAGCTGCCATTTTTATACTGACACAAATACCCTCCAGCTACCCCTGGATTCAAGGAAGTCCCAAGGAAAGGTTAGCTCCCTCTCTGAGAGTGCTTTCTTTTTCTTAAACAGGAATAAAGGTATCCTTTTGTCTTTTTTGTTTTTAAGTTCCAGAGTATTAATTCCCATTGTTGTGGAATCAGCATAAATAAATAACATCTTAAAAAAAAAAAAGCAGCAGCTCAGTCCAGATGACATAAAAAGCATGCTCAGTTTGTGCCACTGCATTTGAAGTCTTTTGGTGGCAGGCTATGTGCCCACTCCATCCTTGCATCCCCCACCCAGTGCCTGGCAGAATGCCTGGCATGCAAATGAATGAATAAATGCTATCATGAGCATACATGTACGCATTGTCAACCTGTGCAAGGTGACATGCTATCTAATACCTTTCTCATTCTCACTTTTAATTGGGTTTTAGCCTTCAGAGGAATCCTTTTAGAAACTACTGGTGTGGGTGCTTTTGATTTAGACCTTTGCTGGAATTGGTGATAAAGTATTTTAAAAAGACGAGTATAAATTCTCTCTGAAAACACAACTATCTGACTTCTTAAAAGTGAAGCTTCTTATTGCAAGGGCAGAATATGACTTCCTACTCTGGTTCAGTTGACACTATTCTGAAGAGAAATTTAACACCTCTGTTAGTGTTGCAGAGACTGGGTTAACCACAGTTATTACCAATTCTACTAGTTACCAATTCACTGAGCAACAGTGAATTGACCATATCAAACACCACATTTCTGACTATCTTGAAAACTCTACAATGTAGGGGACAAAAATAAAAAGCAGATCCAACAATAAGAGAAGTCTTTCTGAAGTGTTATCTGACCTGTCTTGCTTTTTACTTCCTTGAAAAATTTAGAAATATTGAGATATAATTAACATACCAAAAAATTCACCCTTTAATTACACAATTCAGTAGTTTTTAGTATATTCTCCCATCACCACCATCTAATTCCAGTATATTTCATCACCCTCAAAAGAAATCTCCTACCCTCAGCCCCTGGCAACCACTAATCTACCTTCATTTCCTTTTACTTTCTTCTAGTTAATAGTGCCTCTAGCCTTGGAAGCAGTGACCATTAGCATCACAGGCCTTGAGAGAGTTCTATTTCCCAAGATGCTTTTCTCTTTCTTGCCACCATCAGTAAATGCTATTGATGAAGCACAGAAATCCCAGAGACTTCTCCATAGGGCAATTACTCTTAGTCATGTAAAAAAAGTGTGTGTGTGTGTGTGTGTGTGTGTGTGCGTGTGTGGTGAGTAGGGAAGGATTAACTGATATGCACATGGATTATTGCCTTTGCTGAAGTAGAGTATTGATTGTCATGGATGACTGAAGATCACATTATCCTGAAGAGATAAAAATAGTAGGGCAATTTCTTTCAGAGTTAAACAAAGGTATTTGCCATCCCACAGTCCAAGACTGGATTTTAAATTCATTAACATAATACAAAACTCATAAATTGCTGACAATTCGTGTTTGCAATTTTGTCTGGAAATGGAGCAAGGTGGTTCAGGAAAGAGCTACACAGGAAAATGTGAGAAAGAAAAGCAGCCCCAACATTGAGGAGTTGATCTGGCACTCACTGCTAGGTCTTGTTCTCCTGTAGAACAAAAATAATTTCACAGAACACTAGCATCAGACGAGGCCATTCTATGACAATGATGGATTAAGACAAAGACCACACCACTCTTACTATGTCTGAACCTGGACTAAACAAGTGTTGCCCAAACCACAAACATGACCAAACATCCTCCTATCCCGGCTCATAGGAATGGGTGCTGCTGCCTAATCTTCATTTCTCTCACCTTCTAGATAAGATTGAAGGTGTCAAAGCATAGAATTACCTTTGTTTTCTGATAGCATCCAGTCCAGACAAGGCCCCACTTTCTTAGCCCTCCTCAAAATCATATAACACAAGCCCAAACCCTATCATAAGCTTCCAACATCTCTTGCTGAAATGCCTCACAGTTCTTCCTCACTGAATCAAGTAACAGGCCCAACTTGTTCATTTACAGATGTGCTTTTGTTGGTCTTTGGCTGAAGGACATTGACAGGGAGAACAGGTCTTCTTCTACAAGAGTGATTTCAGGGCACCATACAAGAGCTCCTGCCTGAAACTATTTTACCTACCTACTTGGCCACAGGTAGTACCTGAAATTCCAGCATGAGAATATTATTCCTTTAGGTAAACACTTTAATGCCTATTAAAGCAGAAATGCTCTTATAAAAGAGAAGGGCCTTCAAAACACCCTCAATCATAGATGTTTGACTTTGAGCAACCCACTTGCATATTTCATTTATTCTATACATGTCCTCACATTCTAGCCCTTCAAAATTAGGACACATCCTATGATCTGTGGCATCTTAAACCTTGAAACATGGTAATACTCCTGAGCTTTAGTTTCTTCAAGTATCCTAGTGGTTGGTAAATCCTGTTTCACAAACCTCAGTTATTTGCATTCAACTCTCACAATTCTTGCTATATGCAGGTATTATAGTAATGATGGTCATATTATGTTTTTACAGCAACTCACTTTTAAAATGTAAGTGAGTATAGTTTTCTCATAATACTATCCATGAAATCCTGGGCAAGATACACCAGTTATAGTTTTCCCTAAAATGTATTAAAATATACACAACTATAAAAATGTTGTAAAATGGTTGTTCGTGTTCCACCTAATTCATCTCACTTATTCTCCATGGGCAGCTATGTCATGCTTGGTAACACTCAACTAGTTGACCCCTGGGTGTCTTCCTGGCTTCTGTGTTTGGTGTTTCTGTGGCTCTAAGAGGGGCACAGATAGTCTCCCAAAGTTTACAATCTAAGGGTCAAGACTGACATGAACACAGAAGAAAAACATACAATCATACATATTTTAAAATACCAAACTAGATCCCATTAGCTATTTGTATGGCTTTTAAGTAAGGATAATTGTGTTGGAGTCATTGGAGCTTGAAAATTAATTATCTATTTTGGCAAAAAGCACCAAATCTCTTGATACTTGGAAACACATGTGAGGGATTTCAGATATGATCTTTGTTTCAGATATTTGGGTGCAGGGCGATTTTGTCTGGGAATTAAGGGAAATAGATTTAAGTAGTCTGAGAAAGCCTATTATAGGATAAAAGATTTTAGAAATTACACAACTCTTCCCTTTATTACCACCAGCCAGCCAGTGGTCCTCTAAGTCCTTGATACTCCAGGTATGTTTGGTGGACATCAGCTTGGCTGGGAAGCTTCTTAGAAATGCAGGTTCTTAGGCCCTAACTGTTGAATTGGAATCTGCATTTTTTTCCTAATCCCAGGTGATTTGTAAGCGTATTAAGTTTGAGAAGCACATCTTTAAGCCACTCAAATGCTTCAACCACTGCTTATCTAAAAATGGTCCTGCCAGGACACATCCCAGGCTAGGTAGCAAGGAGGCCAGAGGTCCTGATAGGTTAAATATTAGATTCACGTGTTTCCCCTCCACTGTCTTTGAGGGACACCACATCACACAGAAGGCTTAGGAGGGGAACATTTATTCTATTTAGGGAAAAAAATAAACATCAGTTTAAACTAAACTCAAAACCCCAAACCATGACTTGTGGTCATTCAGCTGACTGAGGTTAAGAATAAGAGTAAAGCAGCACTCATTTTCTTCCTTCTCCTGACCACCTCTACCATCTCACTCCCCTGCATTTGCTAGCCCAGGAGCACATCTGTCCTCCACTGTGAAATTGCAAGCCTCATTGTGAACACCGAAAGTGATAAGCATCCACATAAAGGAAAATATTTAATGAGTGGATTTATTCACACAAAAGAGAAAATGTCATTTTTTTACACAGAGAAGGCACAGGCATTTTTATGAGAAAACATTTTCCCTGGAAAACATTAGCCCAGAGGACTCCTCTATTGATTTCAGGACCGTTGTTTCTTCCTTCCTTCCTTCAGTTAGTCAATATTCAACAAGTATTTATTGACTGACTGAATGAATCATTTCTCTTCGTGGGCAATAGCCTAGAAAGTGTTCTTCTCCCTCAGCCCCTCTGAAAACTCTGGGTTCCTGACAAAGTCTGTTGATAAGCATGTTTACTGCCATCCTATCAACAGAATAAAATCAAAAGCATTTTAAAACTCCCAATGACTAAGCAGAAATTAGTTATTAAGAAGGCGAAATGAAATGAGCCAATCAGAAAACAGTCAGTGGCTACACATAACCATGAAAATTTCTGACTTTTTAACTGAGCCACATCCAATATTTAGAAATAAAAGAAAACGGTCTTATTTTTAGCATATTCTAATGCTTTATTCCTAGGTTTCCATTCTGAATTCAAAATATACCACGCTCCAATATTGTCACTATTTTATTTCTGTGTCATCTTTCGTCAGCATATTAAAAAAACTTCCCAACCAGCTTTACAGCATTTGCTATTGGAGGTGATGAAATATTATTGTTAGGTTATTATCTCATGCAATTACATAAACAACAGACTTTGATATATCCACATGAATAAGAGTAAAGTAATTTATATGAGTTTAAACATCCCTTAATATGGACATTTTGACATGCACATTTCAAATCCTAAATATTAACATGCTTTAGTTTTCTTCAGGTACTTTCTAGCAAGAAGGAAGAACGGAAAGGAGTGGCCAATTACTGTGCCCCTATTCTGTGCCAGCATTAATCTAAGAGCTTGGTAAGAAATAAAGGTGGACAAAATATTAGAATAAGAGATATTATAGGTGACCTACTATATGCCAGATATTGTTTCACACCCTTAAGTGTCTAATGCAGAAATTCTAATATAGTGTTTCTCATTCTGAGCTATACAGTGGAATCACTTGGAGTCTTTTAAAGTATATCCTAATGCCTGGGTCCCATTCCTAGAAATTCTGATTCAGTTGGTTGAGGTGGGGCTGGGGACATTATAGAGTTTTTTAAAAACTCCCAGGCTGGCCGAGTAGCACGGTGGTTAAGCACTGGCTTGGGACGCCAATGGCCCTGGTTCGGATCCCACATATGAGGGCCAGTGACACTGCCCTCCAAAAAAAGAAATTAAAAAAAAAAAAAAGTCCCTAGGTGATCTGCCTGTGGGCCAAGGTTGAGGACCACTGCTTTGAAACTTGTATATTCTAGTATTGTATTAATACCATCCATATGTAAGTCAAAGTGGTAAATTTATTGAGATTTCAGTATTAACACTAGATAAAACATCTTTCTTTCTGATTCCTGAGACTATGGGCCAGGTTTTTTTTCTTTTCAGTACCTATCACAATGTAGAATCAATAAATATATATGGAAGAGCTTAATGATGATGACTGGGAAGCTTTTTGAAGTCATACTCATACTACTTGGCCCATCTTCAGTGCTTCATACATTTCTATTAAATGAAAAAAAGGCTTCAATTAATGATGGAATGATGATGAGGTGACATGGTACTATATGACTTCCTTGAAACAAGGAAGACATAGAAACTCTGCTAGCTCCATTGTTCCTGGCTCTATGGAACTGTGCTACTCATCGCCACAGATGGAGAGTCCCGAGTCCATCTCTGGGGCAGCTGTAGAAGTCCCCGGACCCTCCTCTGCTTCATCTGAGGCTCTTCACTACCAGGATCAAGTTGTGATCAGGCAGGAGATCAAGTAGGGAGATCAGACACAACATTAGCACCATGGTGGAAGAAAGAGCTCCACGGACTTTGGCAGCTAATGGCGGAATTCTGCTGCGAACGTATCTCCTTTGTTTTCTTGGAGTCAAACGTTTGCCCTTTTACAAATTCTTCCCTGTTTGATATGACTTATTATAATGGAACTGAGCTCTCAGACATTGAATAAGAGTCATAAGCTGAATAAGTGTACGTGTGTCTATAGTCACCTTCTATGAAAGAGTTCCTTTGAATAATTTGTGATGCCAGAATCTATGTAGCATATCTTGCTATATTGGTACATCCTATACAAGATGTGTGTCACATTCTGTTCTTACCATAGGAGCATCCCACCTCATTATAACATTTTATTACAGAGATTTAGATACAGTAATACCTTGGTTTGCGAGCATAATTCGTTCTGAAAACAAACTACTCGTAATGCAAGACATTGCTTGTTTACCATGTTAAAATGTATTAGAAATGTTTACTCGTCTTGTGGAACACTCACAAACCAAGTCACTCACAATCCAAGGTGTTGCTGTATATTGGGAATCAAATTGTTTCATGAAACCTATATTATGATAAAAGACATGTTCTGACATTGTCAGTCTCTTTGGTGGATGTTAGTCTCCTCCCCAAATACCAGTATGATAAAGAACTCTCCACTATCTGACATCATTCTATTTATCTAGTGTGTGAGGCTCCAGGTAGAACATTCTAGAAGGAAGTCCCATGCTGCAGCACCAGCCATTGAAAATGTTGTTCCCAAGTGTCTCACTTGGGAAGATACTTGCTCAAATGGAAGCATCTACTGTTTCTTAAACACACAAAGAACAACCACTGGTGATCAGCAAGAAGTTCCTCAGAATTCTGGAAGCTCTGACTACACACACATCTGTTCCATGATACCATCTAAAAATGAGGACATTGGCAGGGAGACGGTGGTTCACTTTTGTATGATGAGATAATTGTAGGAGAAGAATTCTATGAATAAATTAAACAATCTGCTTTCCAGCTTGGTACATTTCTCACTAACGCTCTTGTCTAAACCTTTACTTTGTGTTCTTGATTATATTGGAAAATGCACCTGACTTCTAGAATGATGAGGCAGGATATAAATACAATCTATATTATACAATATACAAAAATACATAGATCCAAACATCTCATTTTTTCTATGAAGATTACTTCTTGTTGTTATAGTTCATCCCATTTGACCTTCAAATTGCCTCTTTATCAACTTGTCTTCTGTATTTCTTTACTCCTTCCTCTTGTAATTTTGCAGTCGCCTTTCTTTTACTATTCCAGCATCTCCATAACTTTCAACCACCCATTTATCAAACCAACTCCCCCCAAACCCAAACTGATATTTAACTGCCAGAGAATAGGTATGATGAAAATTAGACAAGGTGCCAGCCATATTGTTCATTTTCTCAACTCAAAGCTTTCCTGGGATTTTGTCCATAAAAGATTGACTACATGGCCTACAGTTTGATCTTTCTTTCTTTCACATTCCTTCAATTTCTGTTTCTTTACTGAAAGAAAATGATCACAACCACCTAGGGAAATACATCTGAGAATTAGAGTTGAACACCAGAGGCGATATAATAGTTTGATAGAGTTGCTGTAATGAAGTAGAACAAACTGAAACTACAGATATGTATTTGTCTTACAGTCTGGGAGGCTATAGGTCCAAGATCAAGGTATTGGTAGGATTGGTTCTTTCTAAGAGCTATGAGGAAGACTTGTTTCATGCCCCTTTCCTAGTTTTGGTGCTTTGCTAGCAATCTTTGGTGCTCCTGAGTTTGCAGAAGTATTACTCCAATCTCTGCCTTCATCCTCATATGGCATTCTCCCTGTATGTGAGTCTGTTTCCATATTTCCCGTTTTTAAGGACACTGGTCATATTGGATTAGAATCCATTCTAATGACCTCATTTTAACTTCATTACTTCTGTAAATGCCTCATCACCAAATAAGGTTACATTCTGAGATACCGGGTATTAGAATTGCAAATGTTGAGGGACACAATTCAACCATTAATAGGGGATTACTTTTTCTGTGCTGTGTATGGCTGGACTGTGCTATGTCTTGCTTCCTCAATAGTAGATAAGACAGTGTGCAGTACTCAGTTTCATTCTGCCTTTTGGCCACATGACACTGGTCTCAATTGGTATCACCATTCAAAAGAAATAGTCATTACTAGAGGGAGTGAAAATAGTGACTTGGTTCCAAAGAACCTGCCCATCATCTGTAAGAGAGAACAAAAACTTGCTCAAACCCTGCACATCCTTGTTTCAGTGCCTCCTCATCCCTCCCCACTCCCCACTCCTTCTTCCAAGCTGTAACCCCATCTGACATTTTCTTCTGACCCTCCTCAAAAGTCACTCTGGTTTAAGTCGCTACCTGCTGCTTTGCAGAAAGCCAAAGAAGCTGCTTATCTAGGTCTCTTTCTCAAATGGCAGAAATGCTGAGCCTTCCTGCTGTGAACCCTTGTTCCCTCTCAGCCATCACCCCAAAGACAATCACTGACCCAGAGATCAGCAAAAGGTTTATCTGTGAGTAGAGAGGTCAGTGGGATGAGCTGAAAATGCTACACCTGGAGGGAAAATGTGTTTAAATGAAATGGAAAAAAATGGCAGAGTCCATGGAGCCATCTAGAATATTCTACTTGAAGTTTTCGTTCATTTTCCTAACCTGCCCACGACGTTTCCAGTCAGCCTCCTCATTAGGGAGAAAGCACACACCTTAGTTATCTCTCAGGCTGAGGGGAACGATGCTGCAAAGTCAAGTGGTGGTTTAGGTGATTCTGTTTTTGTTTTCTCAATGGACAAGCCAGCATTTTGTTCACAATATACACCATTTACAAAATGTGTTCTCCTGATTCTCTGACATTAACCAAGATAAAAGGTACTTTTGCCCCAGAGAAACTTGTAAGCTGATTGAGTTAATACAGAGACTGGGAAAGCTTATTGAAAAATCATCTCCCAGTACACCTGGGTCTTTAACCTTCCAGGAAGGTGATCACTAGGGGAACCAGAGACTCAGAAGAGATGAAAGAGAGGAAGCACATTTTGTCTGATAAGATTTTGACAAATGGCATAGCCTGGGTGTGGTAGGAAGGGCAACCATTTTGGAGTAAAAACGATTCTTCCCAACTTCATGACTACACATCTCTGAACCTCAATGTTTGCTTTCTCAACTTGCCAAAAAAGGAAAAGAATTCCTGCCTAAACAGTGAATATTAAGTAAGGTGATGTTTTTGGAGACAAATTCTCCTGCTCATTTCAATAGAAGCATCTCAGTATAGCTTTGATTCAAAGGTAGGAAAGGAATGGACAGGAAAATGGGAAACAACCAAAGGGAGACAAGGAAAGTAGCTGCTTAATGCTACAGTACCTATCTGTGTGCAGAACGGTCCTGCAGGGCACCTCTTACTCTATTGCACCGGACTGACCAAAGCCAGCTCCCAAAAACATGCATATTCTCCACTGGAGGCTGCTCTGTCCTGATGCTCCCCAATCCAGACTCAGTCTCTCTTTCTAAAAGCATGTTTCTGTGCACAGAAACACATCCACCTGTACACACACATTCACGGATTGACAAGGAGACTTTATTTTTGTTCTGGCATACAAGTTAAGGGACAAAGGAGACTTTCTTTGATTATTATAGCTCACCCTAGCATCTCCCTGCCCTCCTAATTATGTACTCTTTTTGTAGTGTGTTATAACTATTCCATGTATTGGCTTGTCTTTGCACACAAATGAAGGACAGGGAACAGTCTTTTATTTCACTTTTATGCACTGAAACTCCACAATGCTGAGCAGATGGTAGATATTCAATAAATGTTTTATTAACTGCATTTCCACCTTGGCTAAAAGAGTCAACTTGTGTTAAACCAACTCTCCATTGAACACCACTAGAATAGCTGGGTTTTTAAAAAGATCCATCTGTTTGAAATCATCAACGAGTTACCAAGGCAGGCAGAAATTAGGGACAGGGTTCTGGAGAGAAATGAAATACACTTAGGTAAGACCAAGGTTGGGGCAACATCTCCCTTCCAGGCATTTGCTGATTCATAGGAGGCATGGGGAGAGAGACTGGAGATATAAACAGAAAATGATAGCTAATCAATTATATCAATAAAGCTGTGAAAAAAGACAAAACCCACAAAACCCCACCAATGTTCCTAGAACTCGAAGAGAAAAAAAGTGATGGCTAAGGGAAGCTGAACAGGGTCTCTTTCACAGGGCTGAAGAAATAAAAATGGGAGCTGTGGGCTCACCAAGGAGAAGGGGCTTGGGTAAATAAATACCTAAGGCTCCTGGTTGTGATTCCTGAAAGGTTGTACCTAGGAGTAAGGAAGAACCAGAAATAGTGCTGTCTTCAGTACGACTGAAATGCAACTTCAGATCAGATCAACCCAAATCTGGATTAAGATGGACAGCCTTTTCTAAATGCCTTCCAGAAGCAAGAGTAAGCCCGCTCTGGAGGAAGACAGCATCACCCAGAGCTTCTATAATTTTTCATACAATTATTCAGTGATATTTCCCTTTACATATCTCCCCTACCGTTCGTTTTCAAATCCTCCTGGTGAAATGTGGAAAAGGCACAAAGAGTCAGAAACTCTGGCCTCTAAATCTTTTTTTCTTATTTATAGATTTTTCCAGCTTTGAAATTCTTTGTCTCCATGTGTGGAACTAGAACGTGCCTCACCTTAACCGTACTGCTTTGTGTGTTAAACACCTCTTCTTCTTTTTTTTTTTTTTAGCTGAGCCATCCTGCCACCTGTTGGCAGCTCAGTGGCTGCTCAGCTTGGGCTGGGCATCAAACTGCTGTTGCTTAGAGCTCAGCTTGCACTCTTGAGCGATCTCTGAACCAACTGAGCCACTCGGCCGGCCCTTCTTCTTTACCCCATTGATGGGAGAGGGATTCCTACCCTAGGGTTACGGGATTAACTGGACAGAGGATACCCAACACTGGACATATAAACACACACAGAGTCACATATACTCACAGCCCAGGAAAAGAAGACATTCCATGTTTAGGTGGATGATGAGGAAACTCAGATGACTATCTGCCTCCAGGAAGGCTTGGGAGCAGTGTACAGAGCTTGTTAGTACTATAATGTCCATAATAGCTAACATTTATTGAGCAAGCATTAAGTGCCAAGTGTTTTGCTAGGTATTTCTTTAATCCACACATTGACTCAGCAAGGACATTTTACAAAACAGAGAATTGAGGCTTAGGCAGATTCAAGAAAAGTCTTCCCTGGCTGAATTCTAGAAATCTGAAGTACATTTAAGACAACCTGGACATGCCCCTGTCCACAGGAAGTTAGTGTCCACAGGAATCTACTCCTTGGACCCTAAGGTCCCAGATTATGTTCTCTATTACTTTCTTTCTAAATCAAGGGTAGGATCAAGATTGCATAAGAAAAACTGCTGCTTGGGTTCTGAAAGCACAAAGTATAACAGGCCTCTTGTCTAGCAAGAAATCTCAATCCTTTGCTGATAAATTATCTGGTCTCCCTGGAGCAGAGCAAGATGAAGACATCCATCCAGGAATGACTACACACCTTAGGAGGGGAAGGGAAGAAGGCAAGTCATTCTGAGCTTTTGGGACAGCAGATTCTGCAGTTTGGGGCTGATACCTGACTATGCGCTTTATGTGATAACCCAGTCAATACATGCGCTGGTTAGAAATAAACCCACACCTATCTGGTCAATTAATCTATGACAAAGGAGACAAGAATGTACAATGGGGGTAAAGGCAGTCTTTTCAATAAATGGTGCTGGGAAAACTGGACAGATACATGCAGAAAAATGAACTAGACTACTTTCTTACACCATATACAAGAATAAACTCAAAATAGATTAAAGGTAAGACCAAAAACCATATAACTCCTGGAAGAAAACATAGGCAGTAAACTCTTTGACATTGCTTTTAGTAATATGTTTTTTGGATATGTCTCCTTGGACAAAACAAACAAACAAACAAACAAACAAACAAACATAAAACAAGAATAAATGGGACTATGTCAAAACAAAAAGTTTTGGCACAGCAAAGGAAACCATCAACAAAATGAAAAGACAACCGACTAAATGGGAGAAGATATTCATTAATGGTACAGCCAATAAGGGTAAAGAAGTCACACAACTTAATGCCAAAAAAACCCCAAACAATCCTATTGAAAGATGGTCAGAGAACCTGAACAGACATTTCTCCAAAGAGAACATATAGATGGGAAATAGACATCTGAAAAGATGTTCAATGTTACTAATCATCAGAGAAATGAAAATTAAAACCACAATGAGATATCACCTCATAGCTGTCAGAATGGCAATCATTAATAAATCAACAAGTGTTGGTGAGAATGTGGAAAAAAGGGAACCCTTGTGCACTGTTGGTGGGCTTGCAAATTGGTGCAGCCATTATGGAAAACAGTATGGCGCTTCCTCAAAAAAATAAAAATAGAACTACCTTATGATCCAGCAATCACACTTCTGGGTATTTATCTGAAGAAATCAAAAACACTAATTTGAAACAATATATGCATCCCTATGTTCATTGCAGAATTATTTACAATAGTCAAGATATGGAAGCAAACCAAGAATCCATAAACACAAATGGATAAAGAAGATGTGGTACATACATGCAATGAAATATTACTCATCCATAAAAAAGAATGAAATCTTACCATTTGCAACAACATAGATAGACCTAGAGGGTATTCTAAGTGAAATAAATCAGACAGAGAAAGACAAATACCATATAATTTCACTTACACATAGAATAAAAATAAATAAATAAATGAACAAACAAAACCTCATACATACAGAGATAAAACTGATGGTTACCAGGTGGGAAAAGGGATGGGGGCGCTGGGCAAAAAAGGTGGAGAGATTAAGAAATACAAATTGTCAGTTACAAAACAGTCATTGGAATATAAAGTACAGCATAGAGAATATAGTCAATAATATTGTAATAACTATGTGTAAGGTGGGTAGTAGACTTATGGGGGGATCACCTTGTAAGTTATATAAATGTCTAACCGCTATGCTCTATACCTGAAACTAATATAATATTGAGTGTCAACTGTAATTGAAAAAAAATTTTTTTTAAAAGAGATATGCTTATTAAAAAAGAAATGTGGGCAGGGCAAGTCAGAAAAACAACAACCACATCGGAATAACAAAAAACACTATAATAAAGTAAGAAGAAGGAATTAATTAAAATATAAGAAGAAATTAATGAGCTAAAAACAATAAAACTAATACAAATAAACCTAAAGGCTGATTAGTTAACAACAATAAAAAAATATAATAGGTAATTTATACACGTACTTACCAGGGCTAGTAAAGCTACCGACATTGTTGACTGTCCAACCTACCAGCAACAGGAACAGTGAGTTCCTGATAAAGTACCATCCCCCATGGAGACCAGCCAACCAACTGGTGGTAAGTTGGGTACTTGGACTCCTCCCACACTTCAAAGGCCAGTGATTCCTCTTGACTGGAATGAACACATATTATAGGTTTTGTTTTGTTTTGTTTTTTAAGATTTTATTGTGGAATTGGGGAGGGGAACAGTGCTGGGGAATCAGGGAAGGGGAACCGACAAGTTGCTGTCCTTTTCGTTCTTCAGTCTGGTTGTGGAGGACATTGCTTCACTGGCCCATGTTGGTATCATCATTGCGCTTTTCTCGAGTGAGGCAGATCGGTTGCCGGTCCCTGGACGGCCGCTCACGGCATCTCTTGGCAACTCACACTGGCGGGCCACTCACGCTGGCTGCTGGCCACTCACTGTAGCCTATGGCAGCCCACTGCAGCAGGGGCTGCAGCCCACACCATCACCGGGGCTCGCACAGCTCAGCTCCAGGTGGAGCTGTTGTTAGCTGCAGAGGGCAGTGTCACTGGCCCTCATGTGGGATCCGAACCGGGGCCGCTGGCATCCCAAAACCAGCTCTTAACCAAAGCGCCACTCGGCTGGCCCCCATATTACAGGTTTTGATTTGCCTTTCCAGCTTCACTATCCAAAGGCTTCCAGAATGTTTTATCCACTAACATAGACTCCTACACAATATCACAAAAGATAAGGAGGCATGTTGTAGGCATATACCCATGGGATTCACTGATCTTATTACACATCACTCCACCCAGAAGTTGCCAGGCTGAATGAAGAATGGAATGACTCAATGCCCAGGAACCAGCTTAGAAAGGGTACCATCTTCTAGGATGCAGTATATACCCTAAAATAATGACCACTATTAAGGGCTGTGTCCCTCATAGGTAGAATTCATGGGACCAAGAATCAAGGGGCAGGGGAAGGGGTGGGAGAGGAGGTCTGTATTTATCATCACCCCCTGTGATCCACTTGGGAAATGTATGCTCCTGCAAATCTCTGTCCTCAGGTTTAGAGGTCCTGGGCCCCAGCAAGAGAAACCCTTACAGCAGGAGTCACAGCAAAAGTCCCAATTAACTTTAAGCTATGATTGCTGCCTGTTCACACTGGGCTCCTTGAGTAAAGAGACCAGCAGGCAAGCAGAGATGTTCCTTTCTTGGCAGGGTAACTGGTCCTGATCAGCAGGAGTAGGTGGATGGCTTTTATACTACCGGGTGGGGTAGGTTGTTTCTGGCGCCCAGGCAATCCATTGGGTATTTCCTAATATTCCCCTGACCAATTGTGATGGCAAATTAACAAGGGCCAGCAACTCTAGCCTGAGGAGGGAATGGTAACCAGGGACTCAGAAACCTCAGGGACGAAGAAGACCATGATTCCTCCCTACAGGACAGTCACGTAGACCAGCAGAGTTGCCAGCTGAGGGTGAGGAACATTGAGAATGGATAATAGACGATGAGCATCAGTTCTATTAAGATCAGCTGTAGTCATGGGGGCTGTAGTTGTTTGTATCACTAACCTTAGATTTCCCCAGGGTACTGAGGCATCCTGGAGGAGGTGTTTCAATGAGGTGAATTCATTATAGTAAAATGTAAATCTCAGTGCCCAAGGGATGGACTGTAGCAGATACTGGGGTATACTGCCTCAAATCCCTCTTCAGGACTAAGGCATTCATTTCCTCCGGGGCTGGGAGAGTGTTGTTTGCTGGTGGCTTGCCTCTAGTTAAGTCTCTTTACTCAAGAATTGCCCTTGGCTGAAGGGAGCTATCTCATTCAAGGTTATGCTCCTTGTGAGCTGGCTAGGATCTAGTTGACATGAGGGTCCAAAGGCCTGGCCAGCCCCCTTGCCTCAATGTGAGACATCATGGAGGACCATCCCAGCTTCAGAGCTGAGGCCTCGTTGTGACTGCATTGCAGTTCAACTTCTCCCCTCTGCCTATTCTGTTTCCCTCACTCCCTTCCAGTGTTGTTCCTGAGAGCACACCTCAATAACCCACCTGCACACAAATCTCCATCTCACAGTCTGTTTCCTAGGAAACCCAACTTACAGTACTGGTGATTGGGCATTTTAGAAGCTGACTCCACCTGCTTTTTTGTGGATACCATTGCATCCTTGAAAGGGAAAAAGGAAGCTGAGTGTGGGGAGTGCCGAAACATGGCAGAGAGATCTCAGAAATACCCCCTGGCATTGTTGGCTAATGGTTGGCTCTTTAGGGTGGCAGCAATAGCAGGAGCAGCAGAAGTAAAGCTGGGAGCTATGCAGGCTCAGACATTTTCCTTTGCTCTCAATGGTTCTCAAAGCTTGAAGCAAGAGGACCCTTCTCCTTGCTCTTTTGAGCAGCTTTTGATTCTGCATTTCGTGGCATCATTGAGAGGCCTTCTATAAAGCAATCAGCAAAAGAGTTAACTATTGCCAGGAAGGAAAATAAAAGTCCTTCTTCCACTATGCTCTTAAATGTCTCCTCAAAGAGAAACTAAGGGATATTTCCTAAGCAGGGCGTGGTTTAACATCTTTCTTTTAAAATATATTTTTAGCACCCCACAGTTCAAGGTAGCTTTATCCAAAAGGAAGCTTTATCTATCTACCTCAAAACCATTTCTTCACATTTCAATTCTCTTCAACCTTTTAAATGTGTTCCTATGGCCTATTAGTCATCAAAAAGAGATTTAGAGCAGACCAGAAACACAGAGTGATACTGAATGAATCAGAAGATAACGCCTTGTGGTTTGGGGACCCAGCACAGAGTGAAACTTTGGCTGTGTACATTTTAGCCAGATTTTCCACAGTCTCAAATGTAGACGTCTCCATGTTTTAAGGTCAACATTGGAGTAGGGACAAATGACAAGTAGAAGAATGACAAAATGGTAAATGAAGAGTTGGCGCTGCTTCTTCCCTGCTATCAGACAGTCATACGAAGGGAACTGGAGAGAACGGACCCATCTTACAGGGAGGATCAAAGATGCGGGGGCTGCCAGCACCCTCCACCTCCTGCCCCCTTCAGTACTTGCTCTGATGCTCACTTTCCAGGCTAAGGAAACAATGACAGGAGATGCCACTTGGTTTGTGCTGTAATTCTCTCCTCAGGCAGAATGTAGGCACTCTGAGCACCTACTGGTATGTGGCAGGAGATGACTAGGGGTACTGATTTCAGACTGGCCCTGGCTGCCTGCCACACAGGGAAGGGTTGATTTGTACGATGGACTCTGTCAGTGCCACCTGAGGATGTTCAGGTCACTAAAGGGCCCGTTTACCAAAAGATTGCATCTGTGTAGCGTCCCAAGTGGCCTTGTACAATAGTAAATTTCCTAATAAATCAACTCTCCTCTCTTACAAAGGCTGAGCTATCAAATGTGCTTTTCCTCCAGGAGATGGCTTTACATCTCAATGCTGGAATACGCAGTTACAGGAACAAGCAGAGCTGAGCCCTGCCCTCCCACATCCCTCGTGCTCTCTTTGTGGGATTCTCAGACCTGATCCTCTTTCCTTCTCTCCCTGGCATGGTTCTCTGACTCCTTTTCTGAGAGCTGGAATGGGGATGGTTTTAGAAGGCCCAGGAGCCTTCTTTTATTAGTGTGGCCCCATTTTGTAGCTAT
Source organism: Aselliscus stoliczkanus (assembly GCA_033961575.1). Lineage (NCBI taxonomy): Eukaryota > Metazoa > Chordata > Mammalia > Chiroptera > Hipposideridae > Aselliscus > Aselliscus stoliczkanus. The sequence goes on along the minus strand of CM066731.1, from coordinate 103,216,843 downwards.
TAGCCCTAAAAGAGCCAGGATGTGGTGATGCCGAGAAGCCTCACCACACACTCTCTCGGGATGTGCTGGGTGGCGTAACCCAGGTGACGCGTTCACACACACCCACGCTGCGTTCACCAGCTCGATCCCAGGTCTGGGCAACATTGGCCCTACAGGGGACATTTTCTAGTGCAGTCCACAAAGCTCTTATTTTGTTTTCATTTAGAAACTATTTTAATCCATAGTATGGCTTCAGTCTGGCAGCATGCCCACCCTCAGGCTCAGGAAGCTTTCTGGTTCAACAGAGGACAAGGAGGAATGTGGTCCATCATGGGCACAGATATTTCTCTTGAACATTTTTTGGGTATCTTTACCTTGTCTGCCACGCCCTCCCATCAGAAGCTTTTCCACCATCTGCAGGTTCAGCAACCTCTTTGAGTCCTGTGGCTTCAGTCAGTGGGATCATGGAAGAGATGAAACAAGATTACTGCTATGGTGGAATGCACTGGTCATGATTAAGCTGTTTCTAGAAAAATCTTCCCCATCTTGACAAACTTCTGTGTGCTAGGCTCTTAGGATAGAAAGATGGCTGAGAAGGCACTGTTCTAAAGTCCTGCCACTGAAGTATGGGATATGGGTGATAAAAGTGGGTTCCTTTGGAGGAGAGGCGGTCAGGAAGCCCCACAGAGTAGACAGCTGAGTGGGATATTGAAATATAGCCCACAAAATGGTTGTGGGACTCACTGGAAGGAATATGGCAATATGGGCCCTGGAATCAGACATTTAGGTCAGATTCTACCTGTTCCTTCCTAGCTGTGGGGCCTTGGGTAAGTGACTTAATCTCTCTGTGTCAGGGTTTTGTCATCTATAAAAGCGGGGGAATCAAAGTTCCTGTCTCACAGACTCGCTGTGAGGATTGGGTGCGTGACCACATGTGAAGCTGATAGCACAGTCCCTGGCATATATTAAGTGCTCAATAAACATTAGCTAGTAGATGTTACAGAACACCTGCTTTTATCCTTCCTGTGACAGGAAATCTTTTCATCTTGCCAGGCAGATATAAATGTAGAGGAAAAACAAAACCCAAAAGACAGGGAGGGTAGAGAAGAAAAAAGATGAGACTGGAAGAGTGAAGAGAAAAGGAAAAGCAGGAGGCACACCACTAGGGTAGACGGCACCATTTCCCACATGCCTCCATGGGCCAAGGGAGGGTCTTCTTCCTGGAGAAGGGGTTATACGAGTTTGGACAATTAAGTTCATGAACTCATCCTAGGAAAAGTGCTACATACCTCATTGCTGAATATCACTACAGTCACCTTTCAGGTACTCCCTTTGGGAAGCTATACACTGATTGATGCCAGTCCCAATCTACTCTTTAAAACAATTTTGGAACTTTTTTTCTGGAAAGGCCATCAGAGCTGTTGTCTTACTACACTTGATGTCCTGAATGTCATCAAAATGTCTTTCTTTCAATATTTCTTTATCTTCAGGTAAAGAAAGAAGTCATTGGGGGCCAGATCAGGTGAGTAGGGATGGTGTTCCAATACAGTTATTTGTTTACTGGCTAAAAACTCCCTCACAGACAGTGCCATGTGAACTGGTGCAATGTCATGATGCAAGAGCCATGAATCGTTGGGAAAAAGTTCTGGTCATTTTATGTTGGCATGCAGCCTTTTCAGCACTTCCAAATAGTTAACTTGGTTAACAGTTTGTCCAGTTTGTACAAATTCACAAGGAATAAACCTTGTGATATCAAAAAAGGTTAGCAATATCGTTGCAACAAGTCATGAACTTAATTGTCAGACCTCGTATATCCAAAGAAGATAACTTGCCAGAGTCTCAGGGGAACCCAAATGAGAACATTTACAGAATTTCTGAGAAAATTGAGAAGATGCAAAGCCACAACAGTGGAGGGTACGTACTCTACAGTTTCACAAGTCAGGCCAGGAAACAATGCAATGTCAACAGTGGGGGAGATGTGATTGTGCACCCGAGGAAGTTAGTCCACACGCTTCACATTTGTTGTGATATGTGTTGTTACATGACATACAGAATCTTCCTGTTGATTAAATGTCTTGATGTAAAAATGAAGTAAAAGAGTATTTATCCATTACTTCATTCAGGAATATTGGGGGGAAAGTGTAGGGTGCATTAAGTCATTTGACTTTATCCCATGCCATTGATTGATTACCAGGCAAGTACATGTTTAAAAAATGTGGGTACCACCGAGGGATAAAGAGGAGTTTCCAGGTAGACAAACAGGGAGGGAATGGACATACCAAGAAGAATGTGTTAAAATTTCAAATTTGAGGAAAGTGTATTACCTGAGCCTAAAGTGCAAGGAGATGAGGCTGAGAGCTGGGGCAATGCCAGCACACTGTGTCTCTTGCCTAGACACTTCGATTTGATCTTTCTAAGCTGTGAGATATTGCTGAAGGGTGTTGATCTGGGGAATGTCAGCTTAGAAACACAGTGAAGAATGGCTTTGAAGGGGTTGTGATTGGACAGTGGGGAAAATGTTAGAGACGTCCTGCAATAATAGTTGAAGGAGGACTGATGAAGGTCTGAGCTAATTGAGCTAATCCAGGGATAGGGAAGTCAGTAGAACTTGCATAGCTCATCAATAAGAAAAAGGATGGCTTTCTGGTTTCTGGATTGGATGACTGAGGGGATAATGGCGATTCAAGAGACAGTACATACAAGTGGGAAAGATAACTTCCTTTTTGGACACACGATGGAGAGGAGGAGCTGAGTAGATAGGGGCAAGCTGCATACAGGCATGGAAGGAAAGCAGTTAGTGAAAGTCACTTTCCACAGCTAAATTGAAAAGACACAGAGCTTCTCTGCTGTTTTATATTATCTTTGCTTTGCCACCTTTCTTCTTTAGAGAGGGAATATTTAAAGACATTCCAAAGGCAGAACAAGCAACTAACACTTATTAAGTGCTTCCTTTGTGACTTATTTGGGTGGTTAAGTGCTTTACCAAATTACCTCACTGGATCCTCAAAACAGTCTTATGAAATGAATATTATCATTTTTACTTTGGCGATGAACAAATTGAGAGTCAAAGGGAATAAGCCATGTGCTAAAAGCCTTGTGGTTAATAAATGGTAGAACTGATACCCCTCTATGAGAATAAAGAAAATTTCAAGAAAGAAGTAAGAATTTTTCATTGTTCATATTCCTGGGCAGGGGAAGGTAGGCTGATAAGAAATTTGGGTGAACAAATGCACGTTGGCAGTTTTATTAATCTTACATTTATATGTTCATGCTTACAAAACATGTTCACATTTCTTATCTCGGGTTTCTCGCAAAATCTCTACATGAGGCAGCCAGGGCACATGCTAGTATTTCTATCAATCGATGAACAAACATTTGCTGGGCACCCGCCACTGAGCAAGTCACTGTTCACAGGGTGTTTGCTGGAGTTTCATTCATGGTGCTGCTCTCAAGGGGCTTACAGTCTAGTAAAGAGTTGCTACCGGGGCTGTGTGACAACATTCAGCATGCATGCCAAGTGCTAAATAGAGGCTAGAAATCATTAGTTTTCAAACTCTATTTCCCAGATCCTAGTGTACTAGGGCAATGATTCTCAAAGGATAGGCCGATTTTGCCCACTGGGGGACATTTGGCAATGTCTGGAGACTTATTTGATTCTTACCCTTTTGAGGGAGGACGTCGGGGTGCAGGGTTGTGCTGCTGACATCTAGTGGGTAGAGGGCAGAGATGCTGCTAAACCTCTTACAAGGCCAGGACAAAGAATCAGCCAGGCTGGAGCAGCAATAGTGTCAAGGTTTGGAAAGCTGCTTCAGGGTAATACAATTCCTTGATTTAAATTTAATTTTTTAAGTTACACTTTATTTTAAAATAGTAATAAAACCACAGATATGCTGAAAATTATTACATACTGAATTTTAACGCATTGTGCTCACCAAAGGATTAATTTGGACTGCCAAATTAAATGCTTTTGTGTAGAACTTGAACTAAATCTTCCTGGCATAGTGATTGTAAAGAACAATTCCTAACAAGATTACCCATTATGAAGAATATCGTAATATTTTCAGATGAGTCATTATTTTTAATAAAATTAACCACTTCTAATATTTTGTCTGTATGTATGAGGATTTTCTCAATACAATACAGAAATAAATTTGGAAGCAGAGGCTGACACAAGACTACAAACTGTCATGTACAACACTCAATTTCATATTTTTGGATTTATCAAACAGACTTAATTAGTCTGTTAGATTTATCGAACAGTAAATGTTAAGTTTGAACTGATAAATTTGAATCAATGAAATACTGGTCTCATTTGGGAAGAAAATAAAAAGGCCTGTGTTACTAAGAAGAAGTGTGACAACCACTGGAACAGGGCATAGGACCCATGGCCTGGCCCTCAGAATGTGTTATTCAGACCAGCGGCTGCAGCATCAGCTGAGAGAGCTTGGTACAAAGATTCTCAGGCCCCACCCCAGACCTTCTGAATCAGGATCTGCCTTTCCACATGATCCTAGGTGCCTGTGAGAGTTTGAGAAGTGCTGGTCTGTGGAGCTTCACAGAAAAGGAATCAAAAACAGCTTATGATAGAGTAAGGACTGCAGGCAAGAGGGATTCCAGCAGGGCATGATTCCATGGAACTATTTGGAAACGTGGAGAGGCCATTCCTGGTGGGGGAAGGGGCAAGATGCGGGGGCCAGGAATAGACCACCCTGGCCAGACAGACGTTTCTGGTAGCAGAACACTTAGGAACAGTTTTGAAGAATTTAGGGGCAGAGGGGCCGAGAGAGGCCAGTAGCCAGCCTGCTCCCCCACTCCTGAGCTACTTGAGGCCCCCTTACCTTGTTGACAGAGCAGCCTCTGTGGAATTCCTGCCCAGGGTTGCCAACCACTTTGCCACCATGAATCAATTAAACCTTCAATAGCCCCAAGAAGTTGGGGCTCATTATCTCCATTTTCTAGATGGGGAGCCAACCACTTCCGAAGCTGTAATTACCGAAGGTCAGAGGGCACCTGAGGCAGGAAGTCTGGTCTGTAGCAACACATGCTTGGCCCTCCCAGGTTCTCCCTCCCTTGGGCACAGAGGAGTTGCTGGCTGTGGCTGGGAGTTCTTTCAGAGCTTAAGGGGCTTCAAGGAGCCCTGGCGAGGAGAAACATGGTTGTTACTGTCCCTACACAGGCCAAGCTCTGTAGAAAGAGCAAGACTCTCTAACCTCATGTTGGGGAGGGGCAGGCTGCTAAGAGGGTTAGCTGGAAAGACACTGGGACAGGGTAGCCTTAGGGGATAAAGGGAAGTGCTGGGGGAGGGTGGATGAGGGGGCAGCCACAGACGAGAGGCCTCTAGTGGGGCTATTTCTGAGAGGAGTTGGAACTGTAAGAGCGCTCCAGTTGAGCAGTGAGGAAACTTCAGTTGAGTCAAGAATCACCTAGTTTTCTTAAGAATACAAATAGGCCTAACTGAAGCCTTCTGTGTTAGCTGAATTCTTTACAGCCTCACATATAAACACTCTGGGAAACAGAGTGTGCAGGTTGGCTGGTGGCCAGAAGGGTTGATTCTGATGAGGACCTTCTGGCCAGCCCTGATTTTGCTAGAAGTCTGTCACAGGGTCAGCTTTCTCTTGACTTCTTGAGGGACCCAGGGAGTTTTCTAAGCCCAGGAAGGCAATGGACTCCATGTTAGTAGAAGGACAAGTGGCCAAAGGATAAGGGGAAGTGTCAGGGCAAGCTACTCTATCTCCTCAGGGCCTCCTCAGCCACCCCAAAGATGGAGAGGCTGGGAGACCCCTCAGCTGTGCTCCCCACTGCTCAGGGCATGTGTTGACATCCAGCTGGGCCCCCTTAGGTCTGCCTTGGGGCTGATTCCTCAACTCCTGGAGGCTGAGTGTGTTTAGGCCTGCCTCTCCTTGATGCTGCCCTTTGATTCCCGGGTTAATGACTCCCAGCTGTGTAGGTCCTGAGTTGGGTCCGACTTTCTGGGAAGAAAAGACTCTGAAACCTGAGCTCTTTACGAGGTGGCTGGTGGACACCTCTGGGGAAAGAGCAAGTGCTGGTGGTCTCCCATCCCAAGGCTGTGCTATGGCTTGGGGCATCTGGGGGGAGAGCAGGGGAGTCACCCCACCCCTTGGCCTCTCAGGCCCCCGGTGCATGAGATCTGTCCTTAAACTCAAGGAGTGATCTTTGAGACAGGTCTCAGCCTAAAAAGCTTTGGCCAAATCCAAGGGAAACCTCAGGGGGCCTCTGGGACAGTTCCTTGCTCCTGTGAGAACTACAGGAAAAGATGATCCTTCTATCCCTCTCCTTCCTCTGGACTTCGGCATGTCTGGGTGGGATACCTGCAACTCCTATAGCTGTCTTGCCACCAACTTGAGCCAACTGTTGGGCCAGTGAATCTACCAGCCCTGACGGTGGTCCTGCTCTGGCCTTTCTGTCATGTGAAATGATACATTTCTCTATCGTTCATTTCAATTTGAGTCAGGGTTACGTTATTAGCGGCTGGACACCTACTAAATGATAATTAGATTGGTTATGTGTTGCCTTAAGGCAGAGATGATCAAACAGTTTTAAATATCCCAGCACCTTTAAAAACAACTTTCAAAACTTGGAAATTCTTGATAAAAAAGTTCATGATACATATGTGTTCATAGTTGATCGGCAAAGAACAGAAAAGCAAACTGTGTAGAGATTTAAAATCAGCCATTTATGTTAAATGGGGAGAGGGCCTGAAATCATAGCAATAAGCAAAACAAAAACAACTGGATATTCAATTCAGCAAACTATTAAACCTGCTGTATACTAGATTTTTGGCATTGGGGCATCAAATGAGAATGGTCAATTTCCTTGAGGGGCTCATAGTTCATTTTAAAAAATAATCTTTTCTCCAGGTTATATTTTATCCAAATCATGGTAAAATAAATGCAAAACTACCTGGAACTAATAAAAAATAATAAATGCAAAACTGTTCCTTCAGTAATACTTGTACTGTTCACTTTCTGCATTGTTATTGCCGATATACTTGGTGAGAAATGTCCTGTTAAGTTCAAATGAGTATAAACGAGAGACAGAAAAATAGAAAGGAATTTGTTTCAGAAAGATCATATAAAGTGTGGGAACAAAATTGATCTTCCCCCAAAATGCTGAAAACGATGTTCTGCTTGTAAAATATTACTTGGAACTTTTGCAGGTTTTCCCCAGGGTCCTCGTTTGTAGAGAACTGGTTGAAGGCTTGGGGAAGTAATGATAGGGTATCAGACCTACCCACCAAACTTCACAAAATAAAACAGATGGAGACAGAGCCATTTTTTACCAGCCAAGATCCTGGACCCTTAATCCCAAGACTAAGAAGTAGATATCCCTTAGTAAGGGTAGATGGGTTCTTCAGTCAGAAACCACTCCCACCAGACTCATAGTTCACTAGAGATCCATTTCTTTGAGTCAAGTAGGACCACTCCATAAATCCTTTTTAAAATACTAGGACCTTTGGGAGGGACATTAAATTAATTCACAACAGTGGGTGATTCTTTTAGTGTTTCAACAGAGCTCTGAAAGAATGGGACACAGGGAATGAAGAAAAGGGACTAAGGGACTCTTGTGTGGGAAGGCTGGTATAGGTGGGACATTCAGATTGGAAATCCTTTGCAGGCAAAAGTTCAAGTGAAGAGCCTGGAGACAACCCACCTACTATTGCCTCTCTCCTTGATCCTGTTTTTCATCTCTGCTTAGCCTTCCTCTTTTGAGAAATGCTTAAATAGAAGCCAACCTCATCCAATGAACTTCCCAAAGTTCACTCCATGGAACACTGTATCTACAAGATAGTCTAAGAAAAGTCATAAGTAGGTTAGCACATTTATGCCTCTGAGAAGTCCTGCAGTAAAATATCCTAATTTGTGTTTACATAATCCAGCGTTTTTGATCAAAGAACTCTTTTTCATGCATGTGAATTATCATGTTGTAGCAAAATATTCTGAGAAATGCTTATCTGATGCTCATGGTTTTCAATTGCAGTGTTTGTTATTTGGGTTTTCAGATAATATAGTCCTACACTTCCTTCTTCTGCCATTTCCCCAGCTACTCACTGCCCATTGCATGTAAGCAGGGAAGAAAATTGGCACACTGGACCCTCAGCTGTTTCTTGTCAGCTTTTCCTAGCAAAAATTTGGTGGGGAACAGATTTAAACAACTCCTTACTTTATAATTAGAACATTTATCACAGATTGCAATTATCTATACTCTCATCTCTTTATTAGTCTAGAAAAATTGGAAGTGGGCTTTTACTGAGTTGTTCTCAGCAAAATGTGGCTCCTTTAAAAGCAGTAGCCTCTTTAATAACCTTCTTTTCATTATTCTGTAATCTTTGAAAAGAGCTCAAACATCTGTCCTCCCCAAAGAGAACCGATTCAGGAAAACTACTATTATTTCTGGCCAGAAATATTTCAAATAGAATCATCACAGATGTCACTGGATGTTGCCTGGAAGCCACCAAACTACCAAGTGTGTGAGACCACAACAGACAGACCCGAGGGCTCACTCTAAGACTTTGACCTCAAAGTGAGCTCTCTGAAACAGCTGCTGAGAACTCGTTAGAAATACAGAATCTGGGGTCCCACGCCAGACCTACCAAGCAGAGTCTGCATTAGAACCAACACCAAGTGATTTGTATCACTTGTACATCAAAGCCTAAGAAACATCAGGATTCATCCCTTCATTTCTCATTTGTTGAACAAGTGATTGTTGAGTACCTCACCATCAACAGGCTCTGTTCTGAGTATTGAGGGCATAGTGGTAAAAAAGCAGAGAAGCTCCCAGTTCTCATGCAGCTTTACATTTTAGTTGAAGAGACAGACATAAGCAAGTTTAAAACAGATGATTACAGGAAGTGGTAAATGCCTGAAAAAATAACAGCAACAGGATTAGAAAATGATGGAGTTGGTGGTGAGATACAAGGGAGAGTCTGTCTGAATAGACACCTGCATGGTGACAGGGGAGGGGCCACAAAGTGTTCTGGGGCAGGAGTATTCCAGGCAGATGACACAGCTAGAGCAAAGACCCCAAGGTGAGTATGGGGTTGGGAACAGAAAGAAAGAAGACCAGTGTGGCTAAAGCTTACTAAATTAAGAAACTCAGAGGTCATTCAGGTAGGGAAGGGCCTGATTATATGTATCAATGGTTCTCAAATTTAGTCTGCATCCGAATCACCTGGACAGCTTGTTAAACTCAGAGTGCTGGGTCCCCACCCCCAAGACATTCTGATTCAGTAGCTCTGGGGAGGGCCTAAGAATCTGCGTTTCTGATTAGTTCTAGGTGATGCTGATGCTGCTGGTCCAGGGACCACACTTTGAGAAGCACTGATGTAGAGCCTTGTGGGGCCTTATGAGGAGTTTGGTTATATGCTAAGGGTGATGGAATGCCACTGGAGGGTTTTATGCAGGGGAGTGACACGGTCTGATTTTCATTTTCCTCTGTCATCACCAGAAAAGCAGACCTTTCCATCATCCATTATCACCTGGGCTTGCATCCCTTTTCTGCTTTGTTCATCACCTAATTTGACCCAATTTCCATGTGACTGCCATTTCCTCCCAAACATTTCCATTGTGTCTTCTGGAATCCCCACTTCCCTGATCTAAAAGTCCTACAAATCCTCAGCCTACTGCCATCTTCCCTGCTTCTCATTGCCTTTGTTAGAGCCTGGCTGGTCCCAAGAACACTGTGTTCCTTCAGCTCTTTCTGGCAGAGCCTGTTGGATCTCTTAGAGTCCATGAACTTCAAGGCCAGGAGGTAGTATTGGTGCTTGCTTGTTCTCCACTATGTTCCCATAACTCCTATTCCCTCTTACAAAAAAATGCCTGTTAGGGATCTGCTGCCTGCCTCTACCACTAGATCCTACGTTCTCATTCACTCAGGGCTGGACCCCTGATCTCCATCTTCCTGTCTGCATAACCCCTTCTGTCAATCTCAGTGAAGAGAATCACTCTGATGTCCCATGCAGCATCCTGGCTTCTCAGTTTCCTTGCTCTTCTCATCTCTAATGACCTTTTCTTCCTTCATTCCACCTCAGAGTCATAGTTTGAATCTTGTCACAATCAGAAATTATCAGGCCTCTGTAAGCCCAAATGCCCAGTCTTCCAAAGCTTCCTCTCCTTTAATGTACTTGCTCAACCGTCCACTGCAACAATTCATCTCTGTGCAGATCTCCTTTCCACTGGCTTCACAACTTTTTACAATCCATCAGATACTTCCAGTGTTCATTCTTCTGATTCAGCTTAAGGTCCATGGTCAGTCAAAATACTCCTGTCAAAAATTCTCATCCTCAGAATCCCCTCATCGTCTAGTTTAGAATCTACAAAACACTAAATGGCTTCAACCATCAATTTCTCCATACTTTCACTCAAGTAATTTGATGATACTATGGAAAAGCCATGTAAGCTGACTGTTTTCACTTTAAATTCATGACTGCAGAACTCAAAGCGTACTCAAACTGCTAGGTAATATTACGGTGTTGTTGTTGTTTTTTGGTAAACCTATGTTCGTATATTTGAGGTGACTTTTCATACCTTTTAAATCTGTAAAACTCTCACAACCCTTCTTGCTTCTTACTCTCAGCTGATGAACTCTCCTCATATTTCATTGAGAAAAGAGAAGCTATCAGATGTGAACTCCCTCATTTCCCCACCTTAAACCTACACATCTACACAAAGGCTCACCCAGACTCAAGGAGATGGGGCATAAACCTCACCTCTCAATGTGAGGAACGTCAAAGAATATTTGTGGTTGTATTTTAAAATTGCTATAGAGACATATACTTATACTTGCATCTGAGTAGAATGTCTTTGGAGGGAATCACAAGAAACTGGTATGGGGAGAAACTGGGTGACTGGGAGCAGAAGTAGGAAAGAGGCTAACTTTGCCCTATAAGCCATTTTTCCTCTTTTGAATTTTGCAACATGTGCTTGAACTACCTTTTCAAAAAATTAAATGTAGGGCCGGCCGAGTGGCGCATTGGTTAAGAGCTGGTTTGGGGATGCCAGTGGCCCCGGTTCGGATCCCACATATGAGGGCCAGTGACATTGCCCTCCACAGCTAACAACAGCTCCACCTGGAGCTGGGCTGTGTGAGCCCCGGTGATGGAGTAGGCTGCAGCCCCTGCTGCAGTGGGCTGCCATAGGCTACTGTGAGTGGCCGGCAGCCGGCGTGAACGTCCGGGCAGCCAGTGTGAGCTGCCAATAGCCGCGGTGAGCGACCATCCAGAGGCCGGTGACTGATCTGCCTCATCCGGGAAGAGCGCAATGACGATACCAACATGGGCCAGTGAAGCGACGTCCTCCACTAGACTGAAGAACAAAAAGACAGCAACTTGTCTGTTCCCCTTCCCCGATTCCCCAATGCTGTTCCCCTCCCCCAATTCCCCAATAAAATAAAATCTTTAAAAAAAAATAAAAATTTAAATGTATCTTTTTTACCATGTCACTGCTTTGCCTGGAGCAACACCTGCCCCTAGAGGCCATGCCAATTCCCAGGATGCTCTGGACCACTGCTGTGATGATGGAAATAGTCTATATCTGCACTGTCCAATATAGATAGTAGCCACTAACCATATATGGCTCTTAAAAGTAAAATTAAACTAAATTAAAATTTAATTCCTTAATTGTACTAGCCACATTTCAAGTCCTAAATAACCGTGTGTGGCAAGTGGCTACATATGGGACAGGCTCTAGAACATGAGAGGAGCTTACACAAACGGGCTGAGGGTGGGGGATGTGAGATTCCTTGGGTCAATGGTATCCAAATATTTTTACACATGTACTTCCTAAAACAACTTTAAAGAAATACATACCCCCCTTGCAAAACTTAAAGTTGGTGTCTCAATGCTTCATCCTTAGTTTAAAAATTTATTTTTGTTAGGCATTAAAAAAGATTAAACGTTTCATAAGATAAGAACTAACTATAATTAGAATAAATATTTCATGAGATGGTTTGATAAGATAGGTTTAATTACTGAATAATGCAGATTGAATCTGAAAGAAATCCTGTAAAAAAAAAAAATCAGCACCACTAACCTATCCTGATTCAGTTGTTCTAAATTTAGAGCATCTCCATGTGGTCTGCCTTTACCCTTAGTAGAAATAAGTTCAAAACAGGGAAAGATAGGAAGCCTTAAGGGGCGAAGATGCCTTGATGAATCATTAAAGACACTCCCTGGAAATTAAGGTATCAATCTCCCCCTCCTCATTTTTTAGGCTCAAGGAGTTTTTTTACACCCCAAGAGCAAAACTTCGTGGTGAGATTACGATGGGTGAGGGGGACATGGGAACTTTTATGAGATGATTTTAGAAATCTATACTTGGAAGTTAAGACTCTGGAAGTGGATTCTCTTTAGATCATTCATGGATGTTTTACCCCCTGGAAAAGTCGGTAAACCCTTAGGTATACTTCAACTCCAATTTGAAGACAGCTGTCATAGGAAGATGGAAACTGTCTTGGCACCAAGTTAGTTGCCTGTTGCTGCTGCGGAAGTTTCCGTTGAAACCTGCCAAGGAGTAAACATGAAGGCAGTTTCCTGGTGTCCCTGGAGCTGAGGCAGAGTGGCCCTGTCAGCATTATTTGAAGGCCTGCTCTCCAAGGCCTATTTGTCACTAGGGTGGAACTATTATCTGGGTTTCTCCCACAGAAGTTCAATTCTCTTGTCTGGAATTTTAAAGCCTCTTCTAAAGTAGAAACGGTGAAGCACAGGACTTGGGAAGAATTGACAAGACAAGATCTAGTTGTTTTTATCCCTGTTGATTCTGCTCTAATGCCTCCCTCCTCTCCACGGCCCGCTCCTTTCCCTCCAGCTAATTACTTCAGATGGAATACAAAATAGAGATGGGTTTGGAGAATCACAGTTCACTAGAACAGGGGGAGAGTGCCTGAGAGGGGCTGACTCAGTGCTTCAGAGCAGACAGTAACTAAGGGCAAATTAGAGCGTCTATTCTAGAAGGTGCTATGAGGTCTGACCTGGGGGTTGCTGGTGAGATGACAATTGCACTTCGTCTCAATTATTGTTCGTCGTCTCTGAAACTGGCCTCCGACTACAGCTTGCAGGGTGGTACTCATGTCCTACATCAGAGACCAAAACACCATCCAGTACGTCCAGTACGTAATCATCTTTTTTTTCTGACTGAGTCAGGATAAATCAGTGTTGCTTTGGTCAAATACTAGATGTGTAGTTGGCGTGTGTCTGGCAACTATATTGTGTGACAACATTTCTTTAAACCCAGGAATCATACGTAGTATGTAGGGTCTCACACTGTGAGAGGTGGGAGGGAGTTGAGGCCCCAAGGGCAGAGCAAAGGTGAGAGCTCTCTCTCACGTCTCCCTCTCACTGGGGCAAATGCTCACTAATGGACTCATGGGCAGAAGCACAGAGAACATTTAAATGGCCACTTAACAGTCTTCCCCTGCCCCCTGTCTTGGCCCAGCAGTCTGAATTGAATTTTGTAAGTCTGCATCTGTGTATGATGGGTCTCTATTATATTCCCTTGCTCCTTCACCATTGTTGGTCATCTCATGAAGCTGGCAGGTATTTCTGGATTGCTGCTTCAGGCCAGGCACTGCACTAAGCATCTATACACATCTTCAGAGGGGTGTTAGCACCTAGGCCCCTCAACCCCACCCCACTCCCCATTTAAAAACTTCCACCTCTGTCTACTTGCAGAGTCATAAAAGATATAGATGACAAAGAAGATAGACACATTTGTCCCACTTCCTCTCATAGGAGGGCCCCGGGACTGCTAGGAAGTGGCAAAAGTGGCAGCAATTAAACACCTAATGATCAAATGAGTGTCTAAGTGGAGCTTGTCCCAGGGGAAAGCAAACAGGACCCAGAGATACACAGCAGCTGAACAAGTTGAACTGAAAATGGAGATAGATGAGTTAAGTCTGGGAAGATAAAGGTACTTCATTTGCCCAAAAGAATGCCATCTTGATAATCTTCAGTGAAGAAGCTGATATTCTATTATTCTGTCTTGGAGTGACATCTAAAACATCAATTGATAACTTCTACCACATGTTATCAATTTGCCTCTAATTGTCATTATAAAGAAAAGCAGTCACCCACTATGAACATGGTTGGTTAAATAGCTTTTGAGACTTGGCTCCATTTATTCCATCAGGTTAACCTTGGTGGCTGCTCATCTCTTCTTGGAAATTGGTTCCATATTAACACTGTGACAAGATAATTCACACGCTGCTGATTTTCTTCCCTAATCACACCCCCTTTCATTAAACTCGCAGTATTCTTTTCCCAAAAGGCCACATGTGAAGGCGTACTGAGGAAAGCTCTCAGTGGGGTCCCCCTCGATCAGCTAGCTAAATAGCCCATGTCACCCTGCAAATGCCAGGGAAGAAACAAGGACAAACCAGCCAGAAAGTCAGAGGCCACTCTGCCAGCAGTGGGTGACATCAGCTCCTCAAGGGAATTGTATTTCTGGTCCAACACTGCCAATGACAGCCTTCTGGTATTTTTAGTGATAACTTGACTGATGTTATATCGCCTCTGTCACCTTATTTCATTTGAAGTACCCATTACCACATTATCAGGGTGTTCTTTATCCAAGTAGAAAAAAGCTGGTGTTTCTCTCTTTAACTCAGAACCCAGCCCTTCTGCAGCTCTCTCGACATCAGGACACCTTTGTTCCTACCCGCTGTGGTACTTCTGCCCTGGAATTATTAGTTGCCTTGTGCACTTTCTGCTCATGCATGGTCAGGGGCCAGCTGTCTTTTAAATATATCCCTGTGCCCAAGCTCACAATTCTGCTCACACTGCACCCCCTGTGAGATGCCCTTCCTCTCCTCCTCTTCCCTCAAGGCCTAGTCTAGGTCCCTTGACACCCACCAACCATTCTCTCCCTTTACCAATGCTGTCATCTTTCTCTAAACTCCAAGCCCTTGCTTTGAACTCCAAGCTCTTTCTTCAACCCTACTTCGGATGTGCTTGATGGCATTTGTATTAGTTTCCTAGGACTACCATAGCAAAGTGCCACAAACTGGATGGCTTTGGACTGTATTTTCTCACAGTTCTGGAGGCTAGAAGTCCAGAATCAAGGTGTTAGCAGGGCCCTGCTACCTCGGAAATCTGTAGCAGAATCCCCGTTTGCCTCTGCCTAACTTCTGGTGGCTGCCCAATTCTATGGTACCTATTTCTGCCTTGGAGTGGTTAATGTGTTGGGTCTTCCACTACGACATCACTTGCCTCAAATACATCATGAAAAAGGGCAGGATATCACCTATGCAACATTACTAACAATTGTCACTCCAATAAACTTTAATTTAAAAAGAGGGGAATGGGATAGAATTATCAATAAATAAAATAAAACCTGAGGGTCCCAGGTAAGTTATTTAATCTCTCTAGATCACAGTCTCATTATCTTGTACGATAAGATGGTTGGCTGATCTCTAAGAACCTGCCTTTGAAGAAACTGCCAAAAGAATTTTGGTCACATATAAGATAATTGGAAATTTGAATGCTGATTAGATAATTTGACGATACTAAGGAATTACTGTTAATTATTTTTTTAAGGTGAGATGATATGACTTGGTTTTTTTATTAAAGTATCCTTGTTTTTTGAAGATCCATGCTGAAATAATTTTGGATAAAATGATACAATGTCTGGGATTTGCTTCATAATGAATTAGAGCAGGAAAGCAGAGACATAGATGAAAAGGGCCCTGAGTTGATCATCGCTAAGGCTTGACAATGTGTACATGGAGGTTTGTTACACTGCTTTGTCTACTTTTTATATGTTTGAAAATTTCCATAATAAAACATTTTTAAAAACTCCCAACTCTTTTCCTGCAGCCCCTGAAGTCCCCATCTCAGTCAGAGCTTGTAGAGGACCCCGCTGGTTGCTTACCTGACATTTCTTGCTCCCTGGCTTTTTCCTAAAAGAACCCCCATTTCCATTCAGTTGCCCACTCTTCTACACATAGCCCCTATGACTCAAGGAAAGGTGACCCCATCCTCTGAATAGTCTCAGCGGATTGGAGCAAGCGCATCCTTCTCATCAATGATTGGTTCTGGAAGGACACGGGATGGAAGGAGAGGTGGGCCAGGGCTTCTAAAAAGGTTGCTTCCTACTCTGCTGGAGGGCCTCTGGAAGCAGCACCTCCCTCCTGTTGGAAGGAAGGAGGTGGCCTCAGACGCTGCCAGCAGCTACGCTGCACCCTGGAGGAAAACCAGCCTCAGGGTGAAGTCCACATGCTGAATAGTGGAGCAGAAAGATAGAAAAAAGCCTGAGTCCTTGATATGAGTGCTAAGCTGCTGGAGCCAACAACCCTGAAGTCCACCCTCTCTCTGGACGCCCCATTCTATGATATAATAAATGTTCTTATTGTTTGAGCCAATTTGATATTTACAACCAAGAGTATTTATAACCAAGGCTATTCTAAACAGAAACAGTGCTCAGTGAACACTCGCCCTGACTATGGTGGAATGAGGACTAAGCTAAAGCGAGGGATCTCCCTGTCCCACATTGCTTGGGGTACAGGAAGTGACAGTATGAGCAGGGTAGTGGTAGGAGGGGTCTATCAAGAGGTGAAGACACTGGCATGCCCTGGTACCATTTTCAGCCCAGATAGACAATTCTCCCTAATGTCAGACCACCCTGCTTTGAAAGACACTAACCTGTGCACATCATCACCAGTAGGAAAGTTGTGCCCAGCCCTTGCTGTTGTGGATTACCTTTAGAATACGAAGGCAACCCTTCCTTCGCAGAACATTCACCACAGAAATTCTGTAGAGACCTTTGTATTATTAAGGGATACAAAGAAAGGCCATTAACAGGAGCAGGCAGCTGGGGATGGCCTGCAGCCTGCAGAGGGCTCTGACTTTTCCCACACTTTAGAGATGGTCTCCTTCATCCAAGTGTCCCACTTCCCTCATCCTTCTTAAGTGGACTTGAAATCCAGTGGATGATACCCTTGAATTGAGCCTGGGGTTGTTCATAAAGCAGAGAACATTTCCTTAAATTTTCAGTGAAGAGAATGTTGAACATTTCAGGAAGCAATTAATATCTAACTGCAGGAAGCCTCCCAGTATGGGTCATCCTGGACTGTCCTTTCTCACAGCCACCACCTGCAGTCAAGCCCCCACTTTTCACCCTATTACTTCCCAGTCGCTTGTTGAATCATCCTCCCCTTTCCACCTTCTCAGCCACCTCCCTTGCACTGGCAAGCCCCAGGGCAAATCATCATCATCCCTCAACCTGATGATTGCAACAGCCCAGGGGTCTTCCTGAACTGATTCTCCTCTTTCCAACTCTATTCTCCCCACAACAACCAGTGATTCCTTAAAACTGTAGATCTGATGGTGTCTTTTCCTTTCCTAGAGCCTATCAATTGCTGCCCACTGCCAACCATGTTGTCCCACTCTCTGCCTACCCACCCCATCCCCATACACACTCTCTCCCTGTTTTCTCCATTCCAGAATCCTGGACATCTTGTGTTCCTTAAGCACACCCCATTCTCCCACCTCAGGGTTTTCCACATAAGCCGATCCCTCAATTTGAAGCTGTCTGCTCTCTATTCCCCTCTCGCATTTCCACATAGCCACCTCCTTTAGGCCTGGTCACCAATGTTATTTCCTTGGAGCAAATGTTTCTTACAGTATCTCTCACCCTCAGCCAAATTTACATGTGCCCACAGTATCTTGAGCTTCTCCTTTATAATATTCAATATAATTGGCATTTAATGTCTTTCTTCCCCACTAGATTTTAAGCTTAAAGAGGGTAAACATTTTGTCCACACTGCTCCACACTCCATCCCAAACACCTGTCACTCTGCCTGGCACATATTTGATGATTAGTAAATAAATGTTGCTTGGCTGCCCGTCAGGTGTGGTCACTGCTCAGGTCTCCCAAGAGTGTGACCCCCATGACCCCTCAAGACCCTATTTGGCCTCTTAAATATCCATGGAACTTCATACCTACCACATTCCCATTCAAGAGGACAGGGCAAGGAAGGAAACAGGTGTGGACAAATTAGAGTCCAGTTGGAAACCTGAGTGTAAAGCTGTTGCTTATGGAGAGAAATGGCTCATTAGAATTCAAGACATTCCCCTTACCAACAGACTTGTTTCTTACTGTTTGTTCTGAAATGTTTTGTATGACTCAAAGACACAGACTACAGACTTGAAACAGAAAGCAAAGGCTGAGAGGAAGAAAGACTGGAGCCATTTCCTGTTTGTTCACCCACAGTACATATCAGGGGAGATAGTGTCCTTGTCCTCCTCTTGCTTCCTCAGCAATAAGTAGAAGCTTTTAAAATCCCCAAGTCAGCATTCTCTCCTGGACTACAGGGAAAGGTGTGGTGGGAAAAGCCATAGCTAGGATGCCCAGGGGGTGGGCACCCCTGGAAGTACCATGGGTAGGGACCACTGGATCCTCTCCCTGAGACAAGGGCGTCTGAACTAGCTCAACTTCCCTAAAGGAGATGTGACCCTGGGGCGGGAGTGGGGATGTGTGTGCACACTTCCTCCTCCACACAAGGCCCTCCGGGTCATGTGAGCCTCATCTCCACTCTGGGTGTGAGAACACCCACTTTTTTCAGAGTCAGCCACAATTCCTAGACATTCTTTGCCATGTGTCCCTCTGGAAACATCAAGGAGTCACTTTCTCCTGGAGTCAGATGTGGAATGATTGAGACTGTTCTGTCAGGGGACGGGTCATTGACAGAGTGGAATGAGAGTGAGGGTTGGGCGGGGCAGCCATCCAAGGGCCAAGAGAGCCCAGGGGCAGCTCCCTAACCCAGCTAGGTGGGTAAGGTATCATGGCCTCCCACAGGTGGGCCTCTGTGGAGCCTACCATATTGAAGATGGGGAAGGTCAGCGGATGGCAAGCATGGGGACAGTTTGTCAAAAGGTGCAGGGGATGGTGAGGTTCAGCAGGCCTAGGCTTAAATTTAGGTCGTGTGACTGAGAGCTCCTTACCTCTCTGATGCTCACTGTCCTGTGGAAACATAGGTCTGGGGGACCTGAGGAGAAATGCATGTGGATCCCCTGGCACACAGGAGGCTCTGAATTCAAGAGGAAGCTTTTATAATTATTACACAGGGGCTGAGCGCAGGGACCTAACCTCCATTCCTTTCACCTAACCGTGCTTCCTTCAGAGTGGTTTCTCTAACACACAAACCAACCTTGTCGGTCCTTGGCAAGGAAAGTTTCCGGACCTCCCCAGGGACCACATCAGAACTTCTCAAACTTATCTGCTGAAGTATCCCTAACGAGAGCGAATGCATGCCCCAGAGCAGCAGAAATGAAATTTCTTTTAAGTCCCTTGTTCTATCTTAAAAATTCATGTGAATTTTGGTATCTTACTCCATAATATATTCATGGTTGTTTTACTATAAATAGATTATTTTCCCCAAATATTCAAATTAAATGTACAGTGCTGAGAAGCTGCTGAGAAGGGGGCTGGTTGGTGAGAAAGAGGAGGGAGAGCCTGGCCCCTCACATCTGAAGCTGTTTAATTCTCCCCATAATCCTATGAGTTAGAGACTTTTCTTTTTGGAGAAGAATGAAAACATTACGGCCTTTAAGAAACAGAATCTGAGCATTATAACTCTAAAACAATGCCATGTGGTCCTTCTATTTCCACTGGCCTGGCCTTGCCGAGTGGTTGAACATCCCTGCCCCCAGAGTCTGTGAGGTGTGTCACTTGCAGACACTGTCCTCATCTTTTTAATGAACAGCAGTGGCCTTCTGCCCATATCCTATTCTGCTAATTAAATGTAAGCATTGGCCTGAAGTTAGGCCTGAAGTTAGTCAACCAAGAGAAGTGATAGGAGGGGTACTTCTTAAGGTCCTGCTGGATATTTATTTTAGAAGAAGCTGAACTGATGGGTGTTCACTGTTCAGTGGAGTCATGAGCTGGTAGCCAGCTACTTAGGGATCTGTTTGCATGAAGAGAGGAGGTGATGCTCCCTTCGATTCAAAGCCTGCGGGGAGGAGGGCTGGAGCTGGATATTGTGGGCATCTATGCTACCCGACCTGTGG
The DNA here is from genome assembly GCA_033961575.1 of Aselliscus stoliczkanus. Taxonomy (NCBI): domain Eukaryota; kingdom Metazoa; phylum Chordata; class Mammalia; order Chiroptera; family Hipposideridae; genus Aselliscus; species Aselliscus stoliczkanus. Next base: position 103,196,847 of record CM066731.1, on the reverse strand, counting down.
ATGAGTGGGTAGGATTAGAAAGAAGTCACAGGCAGGTCAATGAACTGTTTTCAATGGTGTCTTTAGAGCCCCAGGTCTAGAGAAAAAAATACAACACAGGGTTGGGATGAAGGCCCAACTCCCCATGTCTGAAGGCAGATAGAGGCTCAAGGCGGAAGGCAGTGCTCCCAGAAATACTGGCCCAAATGGTCACGAGCAGCTTCGTGGACAGCATGAGGGGGCCAGGCAGAAGGTCCTGAAAGAAGAGATTGGCAAAGAGATTCACACAGAGAAGACTCCAGAAATAACAGGGGGAGCCTTTCAGGGGATGCCAGGGCAGAGGCAATTGGCCAGTATAATTTTATATTAAATCTTACATGGCCTAATAAATATTCACACCCAGGGACAGCTTAGGGAAATTCAGCTTAGAGAAAAATTCCATCAGCCAAGCAAGGAATCATGTGATTTTTTTTTTTTTTTTTTTTTTGCCTGTGTTCCTAAAATCAAAAGCAAAAACAGACAAACTAGAATTTATACATGGAATGGATTGCCCCTTCAAAGTAGTACCTCGGGAGGTGACAAATGCATTCCAACATGCTCACGATATTTGCAGAAATCATATTTGGACGCTGACTTCAGAGCCATCCTATGAGTCACACTTCAGAGTCAGCTGGTTTGCTCGCCCATCTTTTTCTTCAGATTAGCATTTAAACAATTTCTGTTAGGTTCCAAAGATAAAATCCTCCATCAAATGATTATGCTGTTTTGCCAAGCCTGTGTCTCTGTAGACTAAATTTCTTGAACCAGTGTGGAGCATGTCTGGTTCGCTTTTGACCACCCAAACTCTGGTCGGGTCCTTCAGAAATGCTTGAGCAACATTTTAGTTCTGCCGTTGTCCCCTCCACTTCGTAAAGCTGTTTCCATCACTGTTGTGTCTTATACACATTGCAGACATCAAAATGTTTGCCTTCTCTTCTCAGAAGGTCTTCTGGTATTAAATAGTTAACATTTATTCCAGAAAAAGGAAGGGTTATTCTCAATTTGCATCCCCCCAAACCCACAATAGAAATGCCTTCTGAAGGAGCATCAGCCGTTCAGCTTTTTCTGTTTGTTGACGTCACAGAGAACAGTCTGTCAACATTTTTCCCTATGTTGCTTTTCTTTTCGGGGGCATAGAATAGAGATGAAAAAGCACAGCTCTGGGAGCTCATGGAACTGAGAGCTGGCACTCGAGGGATTGATTATGTATTCACTTATTTATTACAATTTTTTAAAAAAATGGCCCAGCTGCTTCGGCTTATGCAAGCTGGGTTGAAATATTTCACTTGATAGTATTCTCATCTGGTAGTTACAATATTGAGTGATTTAATGCAAAGGTTTTATTAACCCTAAAAAAGGAAGATCAAAATTAAGTAAAAAATAATGTTAGGGACTGAAACTGGGATTCACACATTCAAGTGCTTTAACGAACTATCCCTCTTTGCTCCCCTTCCCTATGGGTTGATCCATAGCAGCCACGCTGTCCAGTGGTGTGTGAGAGAACCACCTCACCTGACAGAATTTTTCAATTGCTCCCATGTGTCCCACACATGACCTTGAAGTCCTAGGCCCAGACCTGGTCGCTTGTGTCTTATAAAAATGCTCCAAGGTGATCCTTTTTTTTTAAAGATTTTATTGGGGAATTGGGGAAGGGAAACAAACAAGTTGCTGTCCTTTTGTTCTTCAGACTAGTTGTGGAGGACATTGCTTCACTGGCCCATGTTGGTATCATCATTGCGCTCTTCCCAGCTGAGGCAGATTGGTTGCTGGCCATTGGACGGCCGCTCACGGCAGCTCATGGCAGCTCACACTGGCTGCTGGCCACTCACGGTAGTTTATGGCAGCCCACTGCAGCAACACTGCAGCCTATGCCCTCGTTGGTGACTCATGACAGCCCAGCTCCAGGTCGAGTTGTTGTTCACCATCTTAGCTGTAGAGGGCACAGCCTTACTGGCCCATGTGGGATCCAAACCTATGGCCCTGCTTCTCAGAGCTCATGCTCCCAAGCCAACTCTTAACCAAAGAGCCACTCAGCCAGCTGGCCAAGATGATTCTGAGGTGGATCTCTGGTTGAGAATATGTGAGCTATAGTATCTGACCACTACTGCCCTGTGGTTTCTCTCTTGTGATCATCATTACACCTGATAAATTATGTTTTGGACAAATGATGGACCAACCCAACTCCAATTGTCTTAGATAGGAGAAATTTGTTGGCTCATGGTAACTGGGAAGTCCAAGGATAGGTTTGGCACAAGACATTCTTGATTCAGCTACTCAAATAGCGTCAAGATCAGGCTTCTCTCATTTCTTGGCTTGGCCCCCTCATGTTGGTGTTTTTCTCAGACAAGCTGCGTTGTGATGGCAAGATGGCTGCTCTGACCTTGTAGCCTCCAAACCCATCAGAAAGTTAGTCTCTATTTCTCAATTACTTGAATAAAATTCTGTGATCTGACTTTCTTCTTGGTCCAAATGGGATCCCAAGTACGCATCTCATCTGTACCAGGCAGGGTTCATTGGTAGAATACAGAAGCCCCTCTAGATACTTCAAACAGAGAGAAGTTTAACTCTAGCATCAGGTGCTTGTAAAATTGTTGGATGGTAAAGGAATGAGTTCTAGGTTTAATCTACAGAAATGACTCCCAGAATACAGCAGAACTGACCTGCTGGGGAGAGCTATGACTCCTGAAATACTCAGGAAGATGGGAGAATTAACGGGCCACCCTGAGAGCAGTTGAGTTCAAGACCACATGTCATATTTGTGATTTAGGAATCAGGAGGCCGGGAAGCACCACTGCCATTACTACCCAACTGCTTCTCAAACCCAAGACATGATGTTGGACCCTTGTTGCAGGAGAAAGTGAAGTGTCTCCATGAACATGTGTGCCTACAAAATATGTGGAAGTGATGGGGAAACTGTCTCTTCTTCACTTCTGCCTTCAAAATTCAATTTGAATGGAAAATTTTGTATAATGACTTGCACTCAGGTCATTGCCTGTAGAAGAGTCTGGAACAGGCAGTTTTTAGCTGTACAGTCCCTGCAATAGAGCACACTGGAGGGTGACGGGAAATAATTCTGAGGACCAATCTATCACAGGAGGAAGCTGGGAGGGTGCAAGGCTTTCCTTGGCTAGGTCTTGAGCCACATCCCCAGCTTCTGGGACTGGGGGAAGAGTCAAGTCCACCTGTAGCCCAGGGACTAATAGTGGGATGAAGATGGCTGTCCACAGGAAATTAGGTTATAGTATTAACATTATACTGTTACTAGAAGGAGAGATAAAAAATGCTGGGTGACCAAACCAAAAAATGTCTTTTGCAAGATATGCAAAGATGCTTTATTGTTTACCAGTACCTTCACCTAGGCTACTGTATTGGATTCTCATGGAAGTGCCAATACTAGTGGGGGCGGGGAGGTCAAATACTGTCATTCCCATTTTATAGCTGAGGAAGTCCAGATGCAGAGGTTAACAGTGCTCTTAGCTAAACCCTTACTGCTGGTAAGGGGTAGTACTGCGCTTCAGAACCAGTCTCTTGACTCGAATCCCATTTCCTTGGGCTGAAGCAGAATATGGAAGAAACATCTTCCTGAAACACAGGTTCCAGGGCCCAGCCATCATGTGCCTTGAGCTGGAAGGCATCTCCCAGTTTTCTGGCAGCTGTGGCCAGATGGGAGCACGGGGTCATGGAGGACTCATGTGAGAGAAGTGGGAAACTTGCATAAGCACTTGGATGATTTGCATGCCCTTTATTTGGTTTTTGTTTGAAGTATGAAACAGGGAGTTTTACGTTGGTTTATTTTAATGCTGAGTGTTCCAAGATGTGACAGTATCATTTTAAATATCTGAATTTAGGGCATAGATTGGCTCATGTTACTCCCAAACAGCACTATTTTTAGCATTAGCCATTCCCATGTAAATGCAAAATCTTCTTTGATAATAGATCAAAGCAGATACCTCCTCCTAGCCTTCCTTGTGGGCTGCCAAATGACTGGGTTTGCACAAACCAGATTAGAGCCGTGTAGAGCTGCTACCAGCCTCCTGGTGTCAGCACCCAGGAAAGCCACCACTGCGGGATCAGCAAGAGCTCCTTTTCCATCAACTCGCAGAGATCTGGGCCACCGTAATGACAGAGATCTCAGAGCTGGACTGCACAGCACACTAACAGTATCACATCTTACAGAAGGGGACTTGCTCCAGGGCCAGTGGGGCCACAAGAACTTGTTCTTGGGGAAGAAGAGGAAACATTATGATCCGCCCCTTGGAAGTCCTGCCTGGAGGTCAGACCCCGCAGGGTCTCACACAGCTGCTGTGTGCAGATGGCTCCACCCCACTGGGTAATGGGGCCAAAGATCAAGTTTGTGATCAAGGTGGTTCTTTCTTTTCGAGTGTGTGGTTGTGTTATCACACTCCTAGAATTCTCGCCATTTGTCCTAGTCAGCTCAGGCTGCTAGGACAGATTACCACTGACTTTGAAAAACAAATATTTATTTCTCAGAGTTCTGGAATCTGGGAGGTCCAAGATCAATGTGCTTTCAGTTTCTGCTCTGGGGGGAGCCCTCTTCCTGGTTTGTAGATGACCTTCTCATGTCCCCACATGCTGGAGAGCAGAGAGAGAGAGAGCAAACTCTTCATATAAGGACACTAATTCCATCATGGGGGCTCCATACCCATGACCTAATTAGTTCCCAGAGGCCCCACCTCCTAACACCATACATGTGGGGTTAAGATTTCAACATATGAATTTGCGGGGGACACAAACATGCAGTCCATAACACCATCATACTGTAGAGAAGGCCTCTGGTGAGAGCCAGTCACTCCTAGAGTCCTGGCTCAAAGTGGCCAAGTTGGGCCAGGCTTCCTGTCCTTCACCCCAGGCCCTGGTGACGTCTTTATGCCATTCCACACAGTGAGCTAGATGACTATTTCCTTCCATCGCTTCATTTTTTTTTTTTAAAGGTTTTATTGGGGAATTGGTGGCGGGGAACAGCGTTGGGGAATCGGGGAAGGGGAACAGACAAGTTGCTGTCTTTTTGCTCTTCAGTTTAGTTGCGGAGGACGTTGCTTCACTGTTGGTATCGTCATTGCGCTCTTCCCGGATGAGGCAGATCGGTCGCTGGCCTCTGGATGTCGCTCATCGCGGCTCTTGGCAGCTCACGCTGGCTGCCAGCCGCTCACGCTGGCTGCGGGCCACTCACTGTAGCCTATGGCAGCCCACTGCAGCAGGGGCTGCAGCCCACACCATCACCGGGGCTCGCACAGCCCAGCTCCAGGTGGAGCTGTTGTTAGCTGTAGAGGGCAGTGTCACTGGCCCTCATGTGGGATCCGAACCGGGGCCGCTGGCATCCCAAAACCAGCGCTTAACCAATGCGCCACTCGGCCGGCCCTCCATCGCTTCATTTTTAAAAAGTTAAGAAAATACGGATTTTTATGGGCTGAATTGTGCCCTCTCCCAAAATTCATATGTTGACGTCCTAATCCCCAGTACGATAGAATGTAACTGTGTTTGGACATAGGGTCTTTAAAGAGGCAGTTAAGTTAAAATAAAGTCATTAGGGTAGGCCTACTCCAATATGTCATTCTAAGAAGAAGAGATTTGATAGGTCCAAAGGGAAAACCATGCAAGGGCTCAGGGAGAAGATGCCCATCTACAAGCCAAGGAGAGAGGCCTCAGAGGAAAGAAACCCTTCTGACACCTTGATCTTGGACTTTTGGCCTCCAGAACTGTGAGACAATACAGTTCTGTTGTTTAAGCTACCCAGTCTATGGTGATTTGTTACAGCAGCCCTCATATACAAATACCCTTCAGACCAACTGGTAGTATAATTTCCTGCCTCTGTTCTGTAGCCCTTTTTCTTAATGGCACTGCTGATCATTTTCCCTCTGGATTCAGAGATGGCTTGGAGTCCTCTCCCAAGTATGACCATGGACTCATCCACACATGCTGTCTTTCTCTGGGTTCCCTCAAGGGCCAAGGAAAGGCAAAGGCTTAGCAGGAGCTTCAGGCTGGGGAACAGTTCTTGGAGGAGAACTGAGAGGAGGAGAGGGTCCACATGTATACAATGCACCTCCTTGGTCCCCACCTTTACCATTCTAGCCAACTGGCTCACCAAATATTTACAAGTCCATTTCTTCTCAACATTGGTGGTTCAATCCAGAGGGCCTTGCCTTTCTAAGTTTATTTCCAACTACATTGACACAACACACAGATATACGTAATGTCTGGATTGGCTTATGCTTCCTAGACAGGGTTAGTGCCTTATCTCATTCAGGCTCATGATGGTCACATATCTGAGCTGGTTAGACATTATCAATGATGGCAGTTGATGCACCATCTTGCTCTCAGCCCTCATGGCATAGCTTATGTTCTTGTGATAGTATTGTAAATAAACATTGTAAAGTCCTAGTTAGGAGAATAAAGATTATCCACATCACTGGTGGTTATACAGTGCAGGTCACCTCCCCTTCAGAAGTCTCATACACCTAGTATTTTAGGCCATTTAATTTTTCCACTTGCATTTCCATGAGACAATCATATGTATATATCTCCCGTCTTTTTATCAATCTTGACTTTGTGAATAGGTTCTTGCCAGGACCACCTATGTGCTCCCCATTGTACCCTGCACAAGTCCTTGCATGCATATGAACTCAATTGATATTTCTTTTTTTTTTTTTTTCTTTTTAGAGGGCAGTGTCACTGGCCCTCATATGTGAGATCCGAACTGGGGCCGCTGGCATCCCAACCCAGCTCTTAAGCAACGTGCCACTCAGCCAGCCCGATATTTCTTTTTCTTTTTTTTTGAGGGCAGTGTCACTGGCTCTCATATGTGGAATCGAACCGGGGCCGCTGGCTTCCCAAGCTAGCACTTAACCACCGCGCCACTCGGCCGGCCCTGGCCCGATATTTCTTGAAGGAATAAATTATGACATAATTTAGATTGATTTGCACTTATTTAGCAATTTTAATTTCAAAGTATTTTTCCTTTTTCATCCTCACTGTAACCATCATTACAGTTCAGGAAACAGAGATGAAAGAAAGTAGAGGGGGTTTCGAGGAACCTCTATTTACTTTCATTTTCCAAGCACAATTGTCCCTTCATTCTAGCAGGATCTGCTACTCTTAAGATGAGTCTCTTCCACAAATATTTGCACATATTTGATGTCTGGATGGGAATAGGTGTTCATTAAATATCTGTTGAATGATATTTGGATGAATGAATGAATGAACGAATGAGTATATGAATGAACAAACCCCAGAGCAAAGCACAAATGTTCTTATTGAACATTCAGCTAACCAATACCTCACTTCACTTAGAACACTGCTTTAGAAATGTTTTCACCAGGTTTCCCCAACCTCAGAAGAAGCCATAACCTTGGTGACCTGACCCAGATCCAGAGTGTCCCACAGCAACACAGCTTCCTCCAAAGCCTCCTGTTTTGCCTCAAAAATTCATGTAATTGTGCATCCTACTCCGTAACATAGCTGTGTTCCTGTCTGTATTTTTAATTACTCATAGCTGAGTGAAACTGATGCTCTATGAAGATGTGTCATCTATTGCGGCTTCCAATGCCTCTGGCACACCTCTGTGTATGTTCAGCGGTTTATGGACCCCAAATGCTTAGCAAAGGCTTAGGCCATGGTGAACAGAAAATATTAGAACTCCTACTTGTATGTACCTCCCTCATTACCCTACCACTTAGCAAGAAGAGGGACAGATAACCAGGCTGTAAAGTCTGTAATTCATGCACTTCTTCTGCTCCCTTTAGGGACTGGAATGGGCATGGGGAAATGAGGGCCCTTGATCTCACTAAAAAATGGGAGAGAATCTTTCCATTATTGCATCACCTGCTGGGTTGTGGACTTAGGGACTCTCCATGGGATTTTTCAAGGGTGGCGTTGCCCTACCTTAAGCCTGGTTTGCAGCAGGACCTGAGTGCCTATCCTGTGCCAGCTCCCGGTCCTGGTGGGCAGAGTCACTGGGTCCTGGCATCTGGGATAAAGCCAGGCCGGCTGCCTGGCACTCTGAGACCCTCAGAGCAGTGCCTGCTATCACTTCTGCAATGAGAGAACGGGCAGCTACAGAAACCTGGATTTGCGACATCCACAGGTCACAGAAGGAGGCAGCTGATTGGCAAGGGTTGTATGGGGTGGAAATAGTTTCATCTTAAATTGGGTGCATCTACAGTTACATTTTTAGCTCAACATCAACCACAGCCTAGAGGCACAACATTCCCTGTGGGTACATTTCCAGAGTGCAGACAAATCCAGCTCAGGCAGCTGAAGAGAGGGCATGGTTGGGAACAGAGCAGATACAGGATGGCAAAGACACATGCGCACAGAATGGTGAGGAGACATGCATACACAGACACACATGTAGAATGGCAAAGACACACACACACACACACACACAGAGCAAAATCAGTGGGTCCAGGGATCTCTGACAGCCCTCAAAATTCAGTATGTGTCAGAAGCTCCTGGGCTGGGCAGCTTGTTACAGACGCGGGTTTTTGAAGGCTTTCTAAAGTGGGGACCTCTGGAGGCATCGAGAACATTAACTCCTCATAGGTAGATCTGTAGACTGAGGGCTGGAGGAGGATTTAGGAGATGACGGTAAAGTGGTTTCAGGCCCCACTTTGTAGAGCCCCACCTCAGCGGGCAGGATCCTTGAACTTACCCTTCGCTTTTGATTTGAACATCTCTGCTCATATGTACCTCCTATGTTTTTGCTTCCCCGTAAGATTTCTTTTGAAGAAAGGTTGCTTGTGGGTTTTTGTTTTTTTTAAGCCACAAATCTAGTGCCACTGCCTCATTTTTCAGATAAGGAGGCTCAGAGCGTAAATTCTCTCACTTTCCTAGTTTTCAGTTTTAATTTGGGTGTCGGGCTTTTTCTTAAATTGGATCATATTTTCTATCCAAGTTCCCAACAGGAACCAAAAGAATTGAAATGAAACAAATGTCCTTGGAAAGACAAACTTAAGTCAGTGACATTGGCAACGGCCAACAGGCAAGCAAGCGCCAGAAACAAAGAAGCACGTGAGCGCAACCGCCCCTCTGCTTTCCACTTCCTCAAGGGCATGCCGCCAATGAGCTCCACACTGGAAGCCAATTTACAAAGCAACCCAAGGCCCTGACTTCAGGCGTGATACATTTTTCTGTCCAGACTTCACAGGTCGCCTTGGAAACACTTCTCTGCCAGGGGTTCCCTGGCCACTGACCAGAGTCAGAGCATGTGAGGTAGGAAAGAGAGGAGAGAGCAACAGGAGGTCGCACAGATGGGTTTTGTTTCCGGTGCCAACCTTCTCAGCCTGTTGTTTACCTGGTTGCCTGTACCCCTGTCTATCTTCTCAGGATGCCACAACAAACACCATAAACTGGGTAGCTTAAACTACAGAAATCTATATCTCACAGTCATGGAGGCTGGACGTCCATGATCAAGGTGCTGTCAAGGTTGGCTTCTCTCTAGGACACTCTCCTTGGCTTGTGGTTGTCCGCCTTCTCACTGTGTCCTCATATGGCCTTCTGTCTGTGCCTGGACTCCTGGTGTTTTTCCTCTCCCTATATGGACACTAGTACTACTGGATTAGGACCCTACCCTTATGACCTCATTATGACCTGTAATATTTAATACAGTCACAATATTAGGGCTTCAACATGGGAATTTTGGGTCACACGACTTAATAGACAACAATCCCTTAAACCCTGAAGTAAGGACACTTTGGGTAGAGGCTTATCCTCTCACACATCTCGTCCTGTGTCACCTGAGTCAGGCTTCATACAATTCTCAGTAACGTTTTCCACAGCCCCACTGTGGGCTGGGAACACACATACCTCAGAGAGAAGTTCCCTTCTAGTTTGCTCTTGGAGATCTGAAATCCTCAAAACCCAGCCAAATGCTGAGAAAAGTGCCCTTGTCTAATACGATCCACATGGAGCTTTCCTGTCCTTTCAAGATTTAGGGTAACTTGGCCCAAACTTGAATTCTATGGCCTTCCCACAGTTTTCTTGCCTCATTGTCATAAGCTTCTCTCTAGCTCCTTGATAAGTTCCTTGGGCTTCTTGGACTTCATATCGGTATGGAACAACCTTCTGCAGTCTCCTCCTGGCCCCTCTCAGCTCCCATCTTTTTGAAAGTCTCCTCTGTCTTATTTGGCCCTTGAGAAGTGGGGTTCAGCTTTCATGTGTAGCAGAAGCTACACGGAGATTTCCCCAGGTCCCCCCTTTCAGGGCCCCACTCATTCCCCATCTGCATGGGATGTTGCCTCCTGAAGCTCTCACAACTGCGACTGCCCAGCAATTAATTGCCTTTGACTCAAAGGAGCTGCCTCCCCTAACAGGGCATCCTGGGCCCAATGACTTCTCCATGGGGAGGATGGGGTACAAAGGCATAACTCCAGTCCTCACTTTGGGATAACTTTGAGGGGTCATCTCAGCTTGAGTTCCTTTTGGAATTAGCTGCTGCCTTTGCTGTAACTGATCCCTCTGTTTATTCCGCTGCCCTCACTCCTTAGAGGTGTTGATGATCCTGAGAGCATTCCCTGATAAACTTCCTGTTCTCCAACTTCCATCTCAGAGACTGTCTCTGGAAAACTAGACCCAAGGCCCCAGGTCTGGCTGCCACAGGGGCGGCCCTATCTTGGTGCTCTGCACTTCCCTAGTCTTCTGAGTCCTGGCAAGTCAAAGTCTCTCCATTTTTTTACCATCACCCCCATTTTATTGACAGAGAAACTAAGGCTCAGAAAGGAGGAGGCATACTGGCCCACCTCACCTGCTCTATTAGTGGCTCAGCCGGCTGGAAAGGCACAGCCACTGGATTATGTGTAGCTCCTGTTAGTCTGGTTTGTTAGTTGACTTACCATGTGGCACTGTGGGTGCCTGGTGATTAAATTAAGCCAGATGGTCCTGAGATGGGAGAAGAAAAACCTCTCCCTCACTTTTAATGCCATCCCCTTGTGCTTCCTCGCAGGTCTGCTCTGTCGACAATCCATTCTTCTCTCTAATATCTCTACTCTCTCCCACTCAGAAAGCTCAGATCTCCCTCCCCATCTGATTTGGTTCAGGTTCTTTCAGTTGCTGGGAACTAAAACCTCTTACAGGTGGCTCAGATAAGCTCAGATGATCTCAGGAAATCCAACAAAGCGAGAATGCCTGAATTTAGGAAGGCACTGAGCTTAGGAAGTGCCTGAGCTTAGGAGAATGCCTAAGCCTGAGTTTAGGAAGGGTAGGCTCCCAGCACCTTCAGGGAGCACCTCTCAACTCCCTCTTGAGAGGCAGTAGCACATGGGGGCTAAATGTCAGAATTCAGAAGTCAGCCTGAATTCCCATGGCTTCACTGTGGTCAGCTTGGGCACAACTTCTTTGTGTCTTGGTTTCCTCACCTGTATAAGGATAATCATGGCACCCATCTCATAGGATTGTGATGGGAAATAAATGAAGTAAATTAATGTAAAGGACTTAACATAGCACTTGGCATATATAAAGCACTGTAGTTGATTCTAATTTGTAGTTGATTCTAATTTGTATGTGTTGTTCTGTTTTTCCCAGCCACTTTCTATGGGTCACCATGACTCAAGTATTCGCATGACTAGGTAACAGCCAATTTACTCTCCTCGACTTGATTTTCAGCTCAAGGACCTGTTCCCATAAGGCACTTTCCATCTGTGACCCTTGGTTTGGAGCTCCTATGAGAAGGAGTATGATTGTCCCCAGTCCGTGTTTTGAGCCTGATCATCCAAGCAATGAATGGGCAACTTGGGTTGGCCCTCCTCAAATCAGGTGCCCATCTAGGTCCAATCATTGGAGGCTGGGAACATGGAGATAACTGACTCCCTCTCCACTCAGCAGGCACAATGGGAAGGAGTAGACTCTCTGAGAAGGGAGTGTGGGGAGTACAGGAGCCCCCAAATATGCCAGTTGTGTCATTCTGTGAAGCAGCTGCAATCCTTTGACTTCCCCCATCACTATGGTTTCTTCAACTTCCCAGCATGTCCAAAGAATATCTTTTTTGATGGCTTTGCTTCATTTCCATCTCCTTAACCCCTTGCATCTGACTGCCCCCTCTCCCCACTCACGTGGAAGCATTTCCTTGAAGGACCTATTTGTCTCCTAGAAACAAAATCTACAGACACCTGCTCATTCCTTTTCCCCCTGAACTGTCTGCATCATTGAGCCTCCTGATCATCCTTCCTCTATGCAATGTCCCTGCTTATTTTCCATCCTGCTGACCACCGTTATGGTCCTCCTGCCTCACTCGGCAGCTCAGCCACTTCTGCTACTTTAATAGCTACTTGGGTGTCTAATCATCTTAGGTTGTAAGCTTCTACAAGTCAGAGACTGTGTCTTGTACAACTCCATATTCCACACAGGCTTCCACACAATAGGTATATCATTTACCTTACAAGTATTTTACTCAGCTTTTGCTGGGTTGTGCTGTAGCAACAACCTCCAAATCTTACTGGCTTAGAACAACAAAGATATTTTTTTCTTGCTCATGTTTCGTGACTCCTGCAGGTCAGTAATAGCCTTAAGTTCTGCCTAGTTCTGGTCTACATATCTCTTTCATGTAGGAATAACTCTCATCTAAAATAAAAACTTGTGGATGAGGAAAACAGCAAGAGATCTGACAAAAACACACAATGGCTCTGAAAGCTCCTTAGCTTTGTCATTTCTACTCACAATTTGTTGGACAAAAGTAGTTGATGGCCAAGCCTTGATGTCCTTGGGGTGGGAACTAGGAAGACACCACATGGCAATGAGATCCTGTTGTAGGAAGTGGGTTGTGAACAACTGGGAAACATAATACAGTATTCCACAAGGTGATTAAACAGCACTGTTTAAGGTCCATTGACAGGGACAGGCAACATTGCATAGAAAGCATGTTGGCATTTGTATTTCTACACAGTGAGGGATCCACTTTAAATTATGACTCCAACCAGAATATAACTCTCCTCATGAAATGGGGCATAAAGCTGTGAATATTTGGTGCTGTGGATATTTATCCCATCACCACAGGGAAAGCACAACACTTACAAGAATATGCAGGTGATAGCGACAGGAAGCTACAAACCTCACAAAACCAGGGCCAGATTATTCAGAGCTTATGGAGGAAATTGAAGCATTTTGTAGGGAACAATGGACATTTAGTGTTTAATGCCTATGTTCTGTGCAAGAGCAAGTGCAAGGGCTGAGACTTATTACCAAGAATCTGGGGCAAGAGGCAGCAGATGACACTGGACAAGAGCTACATAGGAAACCCAAAGTTGACCTGGATCAGAACAGAACTATGCTTCAATTAGGTAGGTAAAGAGTTATTGCCACTTCTTTAATGAAAGGGAACCAGAGACAATCCTTGATCCTTTCTTGTTAAGCACGAAGTGTAAAATTTATCTGGTTTTAACCAGAGTGTTAGGTTAGTTTCAATGAGGACTTGGAGTTGGTTTCATAGATTCATTGAGGAATCATTATGTATCTACCTTGCCTGTAGAATCCTGGTATCCAGTGTAGGTAAAACAAGGTGAATAGCCTCTCAATCCAGAATTCAGTCTTACTGAGGTTTGTTTGTATCTGGGTATAAGTGTTGTAGACATTCATAAGCATATGCTCAATGGAGGAGATTCATTCTTCCTGAGATAGACTGTGTCTGATTTCTGGGAAGGAAGAAGGAGCCCCTAGTAGGACTGAAACTAGCTAATGAATTCAATCACTCTGTCAGGGACATGAACTACTTGTTAGAGGGAACAATTTGAGAACACAGAGGTTAGTGCCTCCTTTTAGCAGCATGCCATCCTTGATACAAAATTCAGCCTCTGAACTAGCTATAACTAGAAATCCAATTACACCAAACTCATCCTGATGTTTTGCAGTCTTGGAATTTTCCGAGGCACAGGGGGATTTCACATTGCACAGCACATAGTGTCTTTCTCGTAAATCTCTTTACAAGAAAGTTATCTTTTTTAGGGAAGTCTCTTCTACTAAAGTCTTCTCCTGTTCCTCCTGTGGGAAATGGGGTGGGTTGGAGAGTGACAGACGCCTCTTTCTTCATCCTTCCCCCAACAATGCTCAGTACCTCCCTCCACAGACACACCCTCCTGTCCTGCAGCCTGGCTAGGGAGGCCCCCTTTTACCCCACAAAGGGGTTATCATATCATCTTTCCCTCAAATATAGCCTCCTTTCTCCAGAAACCTTTGCATAACAGCTACCAAAAAGATATTTTTCTCTGTATTGTTATGAACTGTACAAATATTTTGTGTGTGAGGTTGTATACAGTTATATATCCACTTACTAACTTTGCGAAATTTATTTCATGTACTTGAACTGCATCTTACCTATGTAAATCAGAGCCTGAGGAGATGTGACAGTTTGGCTCAGTAAATTAATGCCTGGACCATGAGCCAACCTGGGGGCCTCTCCTGGAGCTGCCACTTCTACGTGGGTAACAAGGACAAATTACATAAAGTCTCTAAGTTTCAGATTCCAGATCTATAAAATGGGGAAATAATAGTACCTGTCCCATAGAATGGAATATGTAGAGTACTTAGCATTGTTCTTGGCATGTGGTAAATGCTCCCAAAATATTAGCAATTATTTTTATCTATGCATACTTATGCCAGCAAAGAAAATATGTTTCAATCTCATATTTTGTTAAAAACTTTTGTGGTTTTAAATGTGTCTGCACATTTTTGCCACTCCATAAAGACAGACTGTCAAATTCCCCTCTTCTAAAATCTGGGCTGGCTTTAGGGCCTTGCTTCTAACTAAGGGAATTCAGCAAAAGCAGTGACATGTGACTTCAGTGGCTGGGTTGGAAAAGGCAATACAGTGTCCACCTGGCTCTTTCTCTTGTGTCTTGGGACAATTGCCTTTGGAGCCCAGACAGAATGCTGTGAGGAAGCCCTGAGCACATGGAGAAGCCATGTATAAGAGTTGTGATCAACAGTGCCAGGTGAGGTCTTTCAGACACATGAGTCTGAAGACCTTGACTTCATTTGCGTGGTGTTTTGCAGTTTTTGCAAAGCACCTTTATATGTACATTAATATGAACTTCATGATAACCCAGTGGGGCAGGTAGGGTAATATTATTGCCCCTAGGGACAGATGAGAAAACTCATGGTTCAGAGGAGTTAGAGCACTTGTCTAAGGTCACACGGCAATAGCAGAGCTGGGACTAGAACCCAGTTCATCTCCTTTTTCACAATACCATAACTGTATGAAAGAACTGCCTAGAACCATACGCCTTGGATACCTGTCAAGAAAGTTCCAGAGTTTTCCTTGGAAGTGCATGGAGTACATGTGCACAGGTAGGGTGCCGGACCCAGGTTTGTGAGCAGGCAGGCCTACTCTGGTGGTGGTGTGCCCAACTAAGTGTGGCATGGACATTGATGGACTTACTGTCAGCAACTGTTCTGAACGGATGACAGAACCTGATAATGACTCTGTCTCATGTCCAGAGATACATTTAATAGACAGTTTGAGTTCATAGAAAGATCAAGGTTATTCACATAACCTAATACGAAACATACATTCCATGTTAGTTATCAGATTTTCAGGAATGCTTTCCTTCCTTTCTTCTTTTCTTTACAATTTAATTATAGCTGAGCATAGGAAGTTGAATAAGAAAAACTGGATCTCTTCTCAAGGAGCTCCCTTTGATGGTTTGGTTCCATCATTGCCTTTTCTTATTGGTGAAACATATTATGACCTCCCAGGATTTGATCACTTAAATTCTAAAGTTGAATGCACACACCAGAAGCACAATGCAAGATTGTCCACTGGAGTAAGAGAGAAATATAAAAACTACCATTTCGCTTCCGTTCACCTCAGTCTTTCTTAATTTATATTTTGTGTATTTTATAACACACACTATATATTAATTCAGTAGTAGACATACTAGTACACACATACACATGCACATGTAGTATGTCCTCAATTATGTTATTTTATTGATAGGAATTTCTATTAGTAAATTTGGAAACCGCTGCTTTAAAACAAGGAAAGCTATTCCTTGAGGCAGGAACCACAACTCTTTTTAATTCTGTTCTCTGCTCAGAAAGCAATGGGCTCATGATGACAATTGCTATGGCCTGATCTCTTTTGGCTGACCCAGTTGCCTTATGAGGCACAATGGACACACTTTCCCCTCCTTCCAGAATGCCTCACCTGCTCCATGAATGCCTTGGACATATGTGAAGAGCCAGAAAGCCAAGAGAAAGGGGAGGAAACAATGTCTCTTCACCTCCGCTGACTTTGTTTCAGACAGATGGCTTATCAGGAGAGAACCAGTGCATTTCTCCATTCCAATTCTTGCATGCTTTCTTTTCCAGCTCTTGTGAATTTTTGCTTTCCATTCTTTGCCAAATAAACCCGATTGGTCAGAAGCAGCCCCAAATCATAGGCTCCTGGGCCTCCATGTTTGTTTTGAAATTTGAAGGTAACTACCCCTTCGAGATAATCCCCATTTGATTGGAAAAGGGGGACAGAGCCTTAAAAGGTCACAGAAGATTTCCTAAGGATATCTTCCCTGACCACTGTAGCTCTTTACGATGAACGTTGCCGGGAAAGCTATGTTCTAGGGGACACAGTCACAGTACTGGAACCAAAGCCCCCGGGACCAGTCCTCCTGGCCATATGACACACACACAGTGTTTCTCAGCAGTCCTGGTTACTGAGCTGACAGGAAATCCTGAAGGGACTATGGCCCTGGGAACTAACTGTTTAGCTAAACCTACTCCCTCCATCAGCAGCTTGACAAATTCTGCCCCCTTTTAGCAAGATATGCCTAATGCTTCCCAGTCTGAAAAGTCTAGGTAATTTAAACTTCCCATTAAGAAATAAATAATAATCCTTCATAACACTTAAAAATCCTACCACTTGAGACTATTAGTTTTTTCTTCTCCCCTTTTAAAAGTATGCCTCAGTATGCTCTTTTCATTTTCATGCTTGTCTTCCAAGTATACCTAATCCTAGGATAGCTATGAACACTTTCTTCCCACCCTCGGTATTCTCAAACCTTTGGGGAACTTCCTGACTCTTGCAGGTTTAAAATCCTGCTCTTCTCAAGAAAGCCTGCATTTAAATCAGAAAGAAATAAATGGTTGAATGTGAGCAGCAGGACCCTCTTAAGTGATCACCCACAGAAGACTGGTTCTTTGTTTAGGATTTGTGAGGGCTATGCAGTTCCAATCATCCATCTGCAATCAAAGGAATGCAGCCTCTACTATTTGGAGTAAAATAATAACAATAGCTAGACTAACAGAGCACTTACTCTATGCCTGACAATCTTCTAAGTGCTCCGCATAGTTTATTCAATCCCCAGGCAATTTTATGAGGTAGGGTCTATCTGTTATCCCCATTTTTCAGGTGATGAAACAAAGGCTCGAAAGCAGGTAATTTGCCTGAGGTTACACAGCTATTGAATGGTTGGATTCATACCCTTGGAGGCTGGTCCCATGATCGTTTTAGTGATCATGGAGCCAGTCGGTGTCAAGAACGAGGAGCCCAGATTTCAGTGTCTTAAGTCAAAGACACATTTCCCAATTTAACTGATTTTAAGTTAAAAATTTCCTGTTGTGAGATATTTCCCGTCATGAGGTGAAGAGCTGGTTCCAACCTCACTCTGTGGCTGAAGAACTTCTGTTTCTGCTCTGGTTACCACAACCATGCATTTAACTTCCTGGAGAAATGATTGTCCAGACTAGTTTATTGGGAAACCATTTTGCTGGTCCATTTCTGCATGTGGCATATGGACAGTAAGGTTCATCTAAGAAACACCCTGGGTGGTCAGTCCAGAAACTCTGGGCCAGGAGAGAAGTGGAAAAGCCCTCCACAGTACAGTTTGCTTTGTTAGAACTGCCCTGGACAGGTAAACCTCTTACCTTTAAAGCCTTCCTGGAGACACAGCAATTCTGGACACAACTCCTCCTTAGGTCTGACACCTTTCACTGCCAGGGAGTTCCCTTTTCTAGTCTCTTTCACACTGCAGCGTAACAAACATTCCCTGGGTGCCTGCTATGTGCCAGGTGCCATGAGCTTTATCTGCATTATCTCATTCAATCCTTCATCAGCCTTACAAGGGAAGTGCCATTATTATCCCCTTTCGTAGATGAAGTTAAGCATAGGTAAGTAGCTTGCCCAAAGTCAACTAGTTAGTGGCACAGCCTAGATTTGAGTGTAGCTGGTCCCCCTCCCGGGTCCAGTAAACGTTCTGATGGGCTGCCTTCATGCTCAGGGTCCATTTCCTGCATACAGGACCCTGTGCTGGAGGGGAAGGGCTATTTGCTGGTCTCCAGATCATAGACTTGGATGCCTGTCATTGCATTGTTTCTGCTTTTCTAAAAATTGAACTGATAATTAGCTTTAAAAAGCCCATAAGTTCAATGTTCATGGAATACAGGCGGTGACTATTGTGGTTGGGGATACTTTGAAGGGCTTGTATATAATTACGGGCTGGAATGGATGATGAAAGGTCTGAGTAACCAGAC
Organism: Aselliscus stoliczkanus; assembly: GCA_033961575.1. Classification (NCBI taxonomy): domain Eukaryota; kingdom Metazoa; phylum Chordata; class Mammalia; order Chiroptera; family Hipposideridae; genus Aselliscus; species Aselliscus stoliczkanus. The sequence goes on along the minus strand of CM066731.1, from coordinate 103,178,361 downwards.
GGCCCTGTCCTGGGCCCTGACTCCGTGGCCCCCATTTCCTATGTTTCAGAATCCTTGCTTTTCACCTGGTCCTTCCGGCATCTTGCGTGCTCCTCTGCAGTCTGTTTTCGGGTGGAGATGAAGTGATCCCGCTAAAGGTCTGTACCTGACCCACACTTACCTGTGCATTCAGGTAAGCAGGACTTGCTTTCTAACACTCTCACAAAAGGCTTTGGGATTTTCAACATGCCCAAACTCTGAACATCAAAGTGGAAACATCATTGCTCTACCAGCACAGCAGTAATTTGTGTGAAAGAGGAAATTAATGGTGTTGGCAAAACTGCACTCAAGAGCATTTCTTCATGCCTGTTAAAGTGAATTCATACATATATATTGCTACACATACCTCAGGACTGGGGTGAAACTTGCTGAACAAATGTAATAGGAAGACATATGGTAGTCCTGGATATATATATATATATATATATATATATATATATATATATATATATATATATATATATATATAAATTTTTGAGGAAGTACACGCTTTTTTAAAAACACGCTGCCCTCGAAATGAGGCGTGGGCTTTTCAGTGTTATCCCCCTCCAAATGCCTCTTCTTCACACTGCAGTCAGAATAATCCTCCTATAACGCAAACCTAATCATACCACCACCCTCCTGAAAACCCTACAGTAGTTCCCCATTCCCATCATGCTAAAGTGCAAAGTCTTCACCAGACTTGCCCAGACCCCTACTTTGCTCTTCACCCCCTTTCTCGTCATAACTCCCTCTTGCACTCTAGTCTTACTTCACGCCTCCTCTAACTTCCAAGCCTTACACATGCCATTCTATCCATTCTCTTCTACCCTCCTCTAGGCCACATACTTCTCCTTTGCCCAACTAATTCCTATTCATCTTTCCTTGATCTTCACTCAAGCCCCATCACTGTTAAACTAGGTCAGGGGCCTGTGAGGGCTTCTCTATCCCAGCCCTTATCACCCTGTATTGTACTTATTTGTTGAATTAGCCATCTCCTTGGGCAGCTGGGTGAGGGCAGAGAATGAGTCGTATTCACTCTTGTATCCCCATTGCTGTGCACATTCAATAAATATTTATTGAATGAATACAATTATGCATGATACCTCCAAGATTTACTAAACTGCTTCTGTCAGAACTTAGAAGAGGGTCATACAAAAAGTACTGATCCCTGAACTAGGCTGCCTTAGAGAGCTGTTAAAATACCTACACAACATGGTCCCCTTATCCAATGTCCTCATCTTGACCCAAGGGAAGCAGCTACAATACCATCGGGTGGCCTTCCACTACCAGAAGCTCCTTGCATTACTGAAAGTAGGCTATCAGGCTTCTTGCGAATTCTGAACTGCTGTATTTAGGTAACTCAGTCCTGAGCCCTTCCTTGGGAGTTCCCAAAATATGATTGTTATGGGTCTTATGACCAAAGTGTCAAATGAGTTCAAAATGAAACCAAAGTTCATACATTCACTTCCTTAACCATGGATTAAGAAGCACTTCATTGGCATAGATTTTGTTTTGGATTTTGATCTAGGAATCAGTTTCCTGTTGAGTACAGCATGCGGAACATGCCCATATTTTATACAGACATATGTTCCCTAGCTGATTCTGTTAAGGCAGTAGTTTTCAAGTATCACTTTGTCTCTCACTGCCACTCCCCCACCCCCCACTCCTGTCCCAAGAGACATTTAGCAATGTCTGGAGTCATATTTGATTGTCACAATTTGGAAGGGATGCTACTGGCATCTGGTGGGTTGAGGCAGGGAGGCTGCCAACATCCTACAATGCGCAGGACAGCCCCCACAACAAAGAAGGATCTCATCTGAAATGTCAATAGTGCCAAGGTTGAGAAGCGCGGAGTTGAGATGACACTCTTGGCACACGAGAACTAGGCCCTGTTTATCTGTGTGGTACACTCCAAGGTATGTGGAAATAAAACAGATAAGAGTAAGTTCAAAGCAATAAGGTGGCTGTGGTTCTTTCCCTAACTATGATTTAGAAATTAAGATGCACAGCCTGTCTCTAAAGTAGAATAATTCGGTTTGGGGAGGTTTCCCACATGTATCCCAGTCTTGGATCAATGAATCTCCTATGGAAATCTCCTAATTCAAGGCATTTAGTGTGGAATTGAAAAGGCTCTTGAGTGTGAAAAGGAGTTTTGGTGAATTCTAAACCATATTTGTTTTTCGCATCGAAAATGTTCATGTCATTTTCTTTTCCTAAGAGTATAACCATTTGGACAAAGATATTCATTTGGAATGCAGGTGAAATGTAAATTGCTACTCTTCTACACAGACAATCCAGTGTATTTGTACTTAATCCATAAAGGCATGATATTACAAAAACACAATGTATATTGTGAAGCCATCTGGCATCAAATTTTCCAACTTATAGACAACTTTGTATTTACATAACAAATTATTAAATCAGTCATTTTCCCGATTTATAAAAGGTCACTGAGGTACACACACAGTGTGTATAAAAGCAGATAAGGCTGATAATACATATTAACAGTAGATACAAATTAATCTTTCATATTTGAAGAAAATGCTTTTTATATATTTTTTCTATATCAGACTCTCCACTGTTAGCAGGATATCCCATGCTTGAGTTGTTTATTGCTTTTTGGCTCACTGATTTAATAATCACTTCAGGGTTTTTTTACACATAGGAATTACTAGTGTTCTTATCTCTTTGGCTAATGCAAATGTGATAGAGTGGATAAAAAGAAAAAGATAAACTAATTCAATATTACAGTTCTGGCTGGTTGATATTATTTGTTCGTGGCCCCCAAATGAATCAAGTAATGCGTGACTCATTTTATATACTACAGGGACAAGTCTTGAGACTTTCATTACACCATTTGGGCATAAATGGGCAAAGTAAACAAGATATCAGATTTTCGGTAAGGTCTAGAATCTTAGCTTTCTTTTCAGAAAGAGCGACGTCACCAATATCATAAGCATCTTAGATTTTAAAATTTCAATGCAAAAACCACTTGTGACTTACAAGGGAACACTGCGAACTGCACGAAGGATTACCAAAGTTCACTACAATGTGTTATCATGGCCTGAAATGAAAAAGGAGTCACCTCCTGGGATAAGTCAGTTGAGAATCTTCATAAAACTTACAGAAAGCAAAATAACTGTCCTCGGCCCCTCCCACAGTTCTGCAGTGTTGTGTTCAAAAAAGAAGGTTGTATTTACTGAAAAAACAGACATAGCAAGTAACTCAAAGTCAGGGTCTAAATAAAGCACTAAAAGTGGCCCATGATATGACAAGAGATGAATATTTTTCTTAAAGCATTGTATAGGGCCGGCCGAGTGGCGTGGTGAAGCGCTGGCTTGGGAAGCCAGAGGCCCCAATTCGGTCCCACAAAGGAGGGCCAGTGACACTGCCCGCAAAAAAAAAAAAAAAAAAAAAGCATTTATATTCACAGTGGAACTGAAAAGTACAAACCCAAAGTGTTCCTTTAAGTAAATAAAAACCCTGATTGCTTTTTAATGCTACAAACAAGACAAATCAAACAAGAGCCACTCGGCTAATTTTCACTCATTTGTAATAATCTTTAAAAACTACTTAAAGGTGTAGTTTATTCTCCTTGTGCTTCCTAAGACTATTAAGGGACACAGAATAAAATTAGATTTCCATGTCCAAGAGGGGTTATTTAGTTCTTTAAAGGAGCAAAATTTTTCATTCTGTTTCCATTCTCAGATTTGTTGGGAAAAATAAAAACGAGTTTATTTTAGGGAATAAAAAAATGCACTAATGTAGAAGGGGCTAACCTTCATTTTTAAAAAATGAATTGGCTTCAATAAAAAGAGAAAGAAATGGCTCTATGGGCAAAATTCAAGTATGAGTGACCAACTTTTTTTAATTGTAAAGTAGGTGCAACATTTAAAAAAAAAATGTTACAGCACTGCATGGCCTGTAATGCTAACAATATTTACATTAACTGCTTACATGAATCCATATCACTGTAAAAGGGGGAAAAAAAACCCTGCGTGGACTAAACAATGACAGCTAGTACCCACATCAAAGCCGTGAGCAACCAGTGATATAATGGGCGCAAACATACTCTACGTGGCCCACTGATGTAAAGCATACATTGGTGGAGGAAGCACAAACCTAATTAGTTTAAAATATCAAAAAGAAGGCTTGCTCAACACAAATTCAGTCTGAAGACAAATAAGCAAAGGTTAAGAAAACATCTACAGATCGACACACACCCCCACTCACAGACACACCCAAACCACAGACAGACTTATGTACCTATCTGTGAATAAAAACTACCATGTAGACAAAACAGGAGAAAGCAGGTTGGTGCAGGAAAAAAAAAAAAAGGACATCAATGGTTTAAACACACCAAACACATCAATTTCTAACAAAAACGTGTCAGCGAAACTACACAAAAGATTCCTTCAGGTGCTTATGTGAAAGGAGCGGGCAGGCAATCCCACCATTATATTTAAGACGAAATGGACCTACCCCCGGAAGGAAGGGTTCCTGCCTCCAGGCCAAGAAGCCCACTGCGGCCAGATGCAGTCCATCAGGCTTGGGGATAGGGGTGAGGGTGGAAAGGACACAGAGACACAGGAGACCTGGGGGAAGAAGTAAGAGCTGTTGCTATCAAAAGTGAGCCCAGGTGGAGTGCTCTATGCTGTGGCCCCAGGAAACTAATTGGAGGAATGACCTGGGTCTCCTTTTTCCTGAGTTACTGGAACTCTGCTACATCATGGGACTCAGGGGTTTGGAGGGGTGGATGAGAGAGGAGGATTAGAGGGGTGGTGGGCATTTGGAGGTCCAGAGTCAGCTACTGTAGTGTCTCCCAGCAGCCCAATCATTGAGCTGTTGAGTGAGCCCCAGGCTAGTGGACAAGGCAAGGCAGTGCTCCCTGGAGGGTTAAGCGTTTGGGAATGGGGACTGGTAGTTCTAAGAATAAAGGGATAATGGATTTCTTCTTTTGACAACCCATCAACTGAAGTCAGGCTAGAGGCCTGAAAATGCACTCAGTTGCCTGGGAGATAAGGTTAAACCACCACCACCAAACTTGTGGGGGAAAAAAAAAAAAAAGACAGAAAATTATGTTGTGCTACATTTCTTATTAATAACCTTGTACTTTACAATGGCTCACAGTTTTAGGTTTGTATACTTGTAATGTAGTATTTTCTCTCTACATTTGTTTCACATTTTTTTCTTACTTAATATAATATAAATAATTTGGTTAATAGATTTAACCTGCACATTTCAGCCACATTAATATATATATAAGAATCTGTTAATGGTATAAATAATTCTTTAAATAAAATAAATCTGATATGTTACATAATACTGATAAAAAATTACCATCGCTAATAATTTTGTAAGCCACCTTAACTTCTGGTTAAGTAATACTGATGAATGGATATATAAAACTGGCTTTGATGATTTATATTTATTTTTGCCACTAAAGAAAAAAAACTGAATTATAATCAACCTTACCTCCGATAATAGTTTCAAATGGTTTTAGCCTCCATGTATGGGAACAGGAAGTTTTATCTTGTCAGGTATTGTTTGCAAAAAAACTTAACTCCAAGCATCAACGGTGGTGCAGCATAAGCTATCTAGTTCAACAGGTGGCTATCAAACGTTACCTACAGAAATGACTGAGTAAAATATTCCATCTAAGATTTTTTTTTTTATAAAACCTATTCTACTTTAAAACTTAGGTAAAAAAAATATGCAACAAATGGTTGCAGTTTCTGCATTCTTAATTTAGACCTGTGAGCCCTCATCCCTTTAGAAATCTGCGTTTCAATTTCCTAGACATCCGAAGTCAAGTCCAGTGCTTCTAGGCCAGGTTCATTCCAAACAGACAGTATAAATGGACACTCAGTGGTGTGCAGTGTATGTCATAATTCAGGTAATACATCATGCCTTTTCTCTGCTGTTAAATACAAAAACAGCATCTGTTACATTATCATAGAAAAGCCTTTAGGTTGTATTTTTATTTATCACTTTACACTGGTAATCTCTGGTAGGTGTACTCCATAGAAACCAAAGAATTTTGTACACTATTTCTTTGTACAATAAAAGATAAAGTGTGCATTAGGTACGCTTGTACATGACAATATTGTACAATATTTACATTTCTGATATCACCATGAAATTCTGTATTTTCTATATACAACATTGAAAATTCTTCAGAAACATCTGGACTATGTTTTATAATCACAATTTTAGTATTATAGAAAAAGAGTTTCTCCGTAATCTCTTGACCACTTATCACTCTCATCACTCAGGGATTTTGATTGGTTTTTCCAGCATTCATTATCCTTCCTGATCAAAAAAAAATATTGTATCACTGTTTCTTTTAGCACCCTGTGGTGGTGGTAGCTATCTGCCATACTATAAATATTGATATAACCGTGGCTATATCAATACCTATATACAGATATATCTGTGCACATTCCTTTAATAAACACTGCGCCTGGTGGAGTAGTCCCTGTTATCTGGAGATCTTCCTCCTCTTGGGTTTGGGGGGTCTCATTTGTCTGTCTCCCTGTGGGATTTGGTGAACCTGGAAATAAAGAGGTAGGAAAAAAACAACAGAGGTTGAAATCATAAGTGCCATATGATTTCTGACAAAGAAACAGTGTAGGGAATAGATTCTGGCTTTCATTTTCAGTCATTGCTATCATAGGGTATTTAAATTTTTTATCAAGACCCCAGATCTCAGTGTGGCCACAGTCACTACAGAACCTGCAGAATCCTGGAAACTATACGCAGAGCAATACTCTGTGGACCCCCAAACAGTGGCATACAAAGGAGGAAAAACATCAAGTGTGGGAAATGCGATGTGTAGTTGCTACTGCCGCTGTACCTTTAAGATGAAAATAAGGCCTTTTCCATCAGAGAGCCCTAAGTTCCCACTTTCACTCGAGTATGGAAAGTGGCCAAATACACACCAATCGTGTTTTCTTCTTCACTCCATCACCCTAGTTATTTTACAACTACTAAGAAGGGTTAATGATCATAAGAACCTTAGGCCAAGGAAGTTTATTTCTGAGTCGAGTCAGGATGCAAAATAGAATACCATTACCATTTGTTGGCAGATCTAAGCTTCTGTAGTCTGGTTAAGAGCAATTAACGAGTCTGTTTTATATACTAACACGGAAACCAGCAGTGTTTAGGGCTGTGTGTCAGACTGAGCAGGGGTGGAGCAGCAGCAGAGCATGGTTGCCAGGTATCCGACGGCAGGTATGATTTCGAGGGGCAGAGGGCAGATGGCTACGGAGGTGATCAGTTGTCCCACATTGTGCTATGGCTACTGATAGGAAAGTGCAAGGTCAAGACCCTGGAAAAGCAGGATGGGCCCAAGGCAGTGGTGTAGCAAATGCTCAATGAGCAGCAACCTGTGGCGGGACACAGCCACACTGCAACATGTGCCAATTTCCATGGTGTAAATACTTCCACCACGGCCAATTTCAAGCCACCAACGTGATGTCACAGAGTTAGGAGTGAGGAAGAGATATGCACAATCGGCTCTTGAGATCTACCACAAGCTGGCTCAATTGTATGTTTTAAAGATAACAGTTAGGTAACAGCAAAGGCCAATGCTATTCAGGGTCAAATACAGCAAGCTTTTTAAAAAATAATCTTTAAATTTAAAAAATAACATTTATGAGTTTCTCCAACTGCCTCTTCCTCCTAACCCCTTTATATACATTTTTTGTTTTTTAAAAAAACCACTAGTCTCTGATAAAGAACCATAATTGAAACCTTTTTATAATTGAGGAAAGAAGCTTTTATTCAAGAATGTAAACTAGGAACCCTCAGACCAAATGTGCCTGAAAAGGTATTTTGTTTAGTCATATGATATTTTAAAAAGAGTTGTCAAAGGTTTCCGTTCGACTCCCACATAGGATGGTGGACTATGTTCACCTGCAACTAAGATTGAACATGGCACCTTGAGCTGAGTGGCTGCGAGCAGCCAACGGGTGGCTGGGTGGCGACTGGACTTGGAGCTGAGCTTTCTGCGTCCCCCACAACTAAGACTGAAGACAACGACTTGACTGTTCCCCTTCCCCAATTCCCCAACACCGTTCCCCTTCTACAAGTCCCCAATAAAATCTTTTTTAAAAAATCCCCCCCAAAAAAATCCCAAAAAGAAACAGTTGCCAACACTAAAAAATGAGAAATTTTATTTCGAGACTTCCAGCATCTATGAAAAATAGGAAGACATTTCAACACTGGCACAATTTCCCATCTGGTTCAGATCTGCTGGAGCATGGGAGGAGGAGGAGTTCCTTCTAGACCCCTCCAGTGCCACCCCCCTCCCCCACCCCCACCTCGGTACCAGGGTTGCCACAGTCCCCATCACTCCTAACTGCCTGTTGGCCCCGAAAGTCAAATGTCCTGAGGCAGAGGCTAGCAAGAAGCTCATTGAGCCCATTTTCTCTTCTCCCTGAGCAGACACATTGCATAATGCATTTCCTAGTCTGCTTGAGTTAAGCAGGCCACGTGACTGGGTCAGGGTAGTGAAAGTCAGTGGAAGTGGTGAGCTCCCAGGAATGGCCCATAAAACCCATCCTGGCAGTCTTCTGTGTACACTCTCTTCTCTCACCTGCTAGGCTGCATGCAAAGGATATAATGGAGCACTCTGAGGCCCTAAGGAATGATGGACACTAGATACAGGAAGAACCTGAACCCCTGAATGGCTATGTGGACAAGCCCTTTGCCAACCAGAATCAGACCCGAGTGAGCCTTTACTGTGTGGATGGAGCCTCTAAGACTGAGAGTTGGTAGGTCACTACCCCTCTTGGTTGGCATTTCTCAATCCACTCAAATGGTTGTTTTTCTCCTACTTGATCCACCTCACTTATATTGATATTATCTGTCTGGCCCTAGAAAGAGTTTGAGTATACAATCCTTGTCCATACTTTTCCTATAATTCTATCAGGAAATTTAACATCTTAGGGCCTCAATTCACCCATTTTGTGAAATAACGGGTTGGATCACAGACTCTCTAACGCCCATACCAGTCCTAACATTCCGTGATTCTATGACTTATATCTGTCTTGCAATAGCCATGAGATGGGTTTCAGGTAATCTTGTTAACACAAAATATCAAGTAAAAGTAAATTACATCTCACTGCTGAAGAGCTTTAAATAATTTTTTAGAGATTACCAAAATTATATTTTGAGTGTCCAGCCAATATATAAATTAGAGGATAATGATTAAACTGCTCACATTCAACACTATTACATTCAGTAAAAAAAAGGGTAGACACTACTCTCTAAAACCAGAAGTTACAGTGTTAATGAACTTAACAACAGAATTTTGGGCCCAATATTTTATTTTTTAGATAATAGTAGAAAGAAAATGAGATGTCTATATACTCCTGACTTGATCCTGTTGTTCAATTTCACTTTTTAATTCTGTGGACAGAGTGAAATTTGCATTACTGAATATTTAGGCGACACTAATGGCCACTGTTATTCAGAGTCCAATGCAGAAAGTTGTGGTTTGAATTTCATTTTGTGGTTTACATTTTAAAAGAATGTTATGTAGGAAAACAACAAAAGTTACTTACCTCAGAAAAGGCATAGTTAATACTCTTGGGTTATTTTTTTCTTAATTTACTTTGGATCTTTTCTGATATTAATGTGTTTTTACTTGAGCCTAGTAATTTAGTATATTGTTATGTGAGTTGCTTGACAATATTTTAGAGACTTTACCAAAAAAGTGTAATTTAATTTATTTTCAAAGAATCACAGTATAATAGAAAAATAAATTCACTTACAGTCCCAGACATTTTGTCCAGTTCGCTCATGGCCTCATGAATAGCAGCTTCTAAATGGTTATTTAGCTTTCCACTTCTGGAATTAATGAAAACAACACACCAGATTAATAAATTAAGGAAACAAAATCGTAATTTAATTCCCTAATCATAAAACAGAAGTACCAATTTCACCAGAGAAAGGCAACTTATATTCGCATTTGGAAAGTTCAGTTGACAGGACACTCTGGGATTCTCACCACTGAATACTAATGATAAAGTCACAGAACTATGAAAAAAAATTGAATACACGATTTGGGAAAGTTGATTCTTTCTCCTTTCACATACTTCTTCCACAGTCTGATAATTCTGCAAGCAAGCTGGGTGGGCCACAACACTCTTCCCACAGATGCTGCTTGCCCTCCCAGCTTCCAGCCTGTTCTGCGTTGTCTCTTGTTCTGGCTTGTTTCTTTCTCAGGCAGCCAGGATGTGTGGCCAAGAGGAAGGGTGTAGGGACTGAAATGCAGGCTCTGGCCACTAGGGAGCTCCCTCTGCCCTCTCTGGGGTTCTTGGTGTCTGGAGTCAAGCAAGGGAAGGCCGAAATTCTGGTGTGTGTTCGTTCCAGATTGAAAACAGCTTCAGTCGCCACACCTGAGGCTCCCTCCATGCCTGGGGCCCACCACGTTTCCCCCCCAAACCAAAATGACATAACTATTTGAACAGATAAAGAATTATAGTCTCAGAGTGTCTATCACTAGTCTGACCTTTTCTCTCAGCATTCGTTATGCGTGCTTGGACTGAATAACACACACAGTACATCTGCCTGTATGGATACTTAACATCTGGGAAGCTGTTGAACTAATTACTAAAATCAGGCAAATCCATACTATCCACTTCTAGTTATGTATCCTTTTCTATTCTGTGAACTTAGTTTTCCTCCTTTATGCATATAAATAATTACCCAGTTAGAATCTGAGTAAGGTGATTCATTTCATTTCTCTTGTCATGAAAACTACTGGAAAAGCTGCAGAGGCAAGCCTTTTCATAGCAGGCTATTAGCAAGGCTCCACAAAAGTTGAATCTCAGCATCTGAATAGAGATTGGAAATTTACAATTGTGGAAGAATTTGGCTGACAGTCCCATTTAGTTTGGCTCACAACATGTTTAAAAATATACTGGAACTTTAGTGGATTGCCTGTAGGTGAGACCTTTCCGTTTACCACAGCTCTCACCATGCTTTATCCTCATGTACCAAAACTGGACAATTCACAAATTTAGCTTGTGTTACACCTTGGAGAACTCTTGAGTTTTCTACCCCTGAGTAGTATATGGCTAGGTACATCAGGGATGCTCCACATATTTACTAAATAAAAATTTTTGTCCAAAGCTACCATGATGGCCCTATATTTTGGACAACATATATGCACTTAAGTCAGTTTAACTGAAAGATTAATGTATTGGTTTTAACTAAATTATAAGGGTAATGTAGCACCCTTCCCCCCTGCCTGTTGCTGACCTGTAAGCTAGCCTCTAGCTTTTATATTTTTCCCATTTACTTTTAGAAATGTAAACAATGCAGGTAAGTCCATAGAATAAATTAACAACTCCTTACAAACCCACTTCCAAGAATAAACTGTTAATAAATATTTCCTTTAGATTTTTTTCATTTAAAAAAATAAGCTGAAGTTCCCATTTGTCATCAATTCCCAGTCCCATTCTCTCCAAACCTCCTCCCCAAAGGCAACTGTGTTTATACTTCTAGTATGTTTTCATATTTTACATGATATATGCACGAAGAGTACCTAGCATTGTTTTATTGGTTTTTTTTTTATATACACACAAAAGGTGTACCGATACACACACCATTCTGCAACTTGTCTTTTTTTTCCCCGTATCACTGTTTTTGAGCACTGTCTGGTGATATAACCTATTTATATATTGCCTTTTATTTACCTACCCATTCTGGTTTTAAGGGGCCTTGGGTATCTTGGGGAGTCAGTCTGACTTGTTTTCCCAGTGAGAAGTTTGCTAAGCATAATTCTCAGTGACTGGGTGGGAATCTAGTCCCAGGGCTCTGCAGGGCCATCTAAGTTTGGCTGAGGTTTCCGTGGGCTGTTAAGGTCTTGATAGCATCTCACATTGCCTAGTTGCCTGACAATATTACAGCTTGTGTAATGTGTTAAATAGATTTATTCTTACTATTTCTTTTGTATTGAAAAGTATGAACACAAGTTTTAAAAGATATTTATTTGTTATACATTTTGATTTTAGATCGTATGGTTTTAAATTAACAATATAAAGTTCTAAATGTCTAAGAAGAAGGTAAACTGTTTCCTTGAAAAACCATTAGAGAATTTTGCTTCTCCTACCTTTGTCTTCATAAGAAAAATAGCTACTGCTTACTGAAAAGTGTCTATGTGCCAAGAATTGTGATAAATCTTTATACATATTATCTCATTTAATCCTTACAAAAATCCTAAGGAGTAGGTATTATGACAACTGTACTACTTTCATGACTTTTTAGGGAGAACTGGTAAAACCAATTCTAATTTGTAATGAGAAGAATGGATATTTAAATACAAACAGTTTTCAAAAGTAATAAATAAAAAGAGTCATGGAAAACTTTTACCTAAGTAAAACATTAAAATAACATCACCATTAAAATACAAAAATAATTCAACATTACTTGTTGAATGAAAACAGAATTTTAGGAGTTTGTGACCTCATTCCTCAACAAGGTATTTAAAATGTTTGTAAATACCTTGTATTAATTTAAGCTAAATCAGTATAATGTTTTTTTCTCTATAATGAACTTAAGTAGTTAATAGAGGAAGAAATTATTACTTTTGGAAGAGAGAATAGATACAGAGATATGGGGCATGAAATTAGTTGAATGCATCCTGAGAATTGAGGGGTAAAGAGAGACTCTCCTAGATGTCAAACCTGCAACAAAGTTTTACACTCACTTGTCAGGCTAGGGAAGAATGAACTTAAAAGAGGAAGAAAAAGCTCCACGGTTCATGAAATAAACTATTAGTGAAAATTCAGTCTTCCAGTCCAGAGGGCCTCCCCGTGGTGTCTCTTCTACTATTTTCTATACCCTGCTGACATTTAATAATAAACATTTTTACTAATGGACACTCTAAAACCTACTTGATTAAGCAATAGATGTTCATATAATCACATTTTGAGTTATTAATGGAGATAATTGCCACTTCTCATCTTCATTGCCTATATTGTCACACATTATCCTTATCTTCACTAATTAATAAAAAAAAAGCCAGGTACACATTTGTGAATGGTACAAGAAACAAGAGGGAAATGAGAAATTGCAGGTTGCTGTTTAGAACTTAACAAAATCCCTTCATATAGAACAGAACACATTGGGTTAAGACTTAAACATTAAGAACGCTAATCCCTAGAGAAAGCATGCAGATTTAAGAACATTTTACACATTAAGTATCATTTCTTAGTTTTAAAATGAAAATGTGATTTTATTACTTTCATTTTCCAGATCCATAAAAATCACGTTACCAAATAATTTATGTGTCCCTATAGACAGAAGATTTGATTCTCACCTAAATGAAAACCTTGACACTTCTAACAGCTTTGGGATTTTTCTTTTTGAGGGCAGTGTCACTGGCCCTCATATGTGGGACCTGAACCAGAGGCCGCTGGCTTCCCAAGTCAGCACTTAACCAACGCGCCACTGGGCCGGCCTGGTATTTTTCTTTGATGAAGGCTATTTGCTCTTTTAAATACAAAATGACCGAGTAGTGTCTTCAATAAATACGTTAATATTTCTGTTGTGATTAGGCTGTAATAAGCACATCAGTTTAAAGATTTCTATCTATGGTACCGTTTAATTGTAGGATATTGAGGATTAAAATACTTACATAAAGTTATAAACATTTAATACAGTTGTAGAGTGTTTCAACTGATAAAAATACCAGATAATTTTCTTTCACCTGTACCTCTACAATAAAAATAACTATTTACTAAATATTTATCATGGGCCAAGTACTGTGCTAAGTCTCCAATTGTGTTACAAATGTTATAAAATTCCTAAGAAGTAGGTATAAATATGTGTATTTTAGAAATGAAGAATTTAGGCTCAGAGAAATTAAGCAAAATACCCAGGGGCACATGGGCTATGAAGCAAAAGAAACAGGATTTCAACTCAGGTCAAAAACTAACCGCTTAACCATCTTGTTTCAAATGCCATTTTCCCTTTTCCATCTCTTTCTCTCTCCCTTTTCCCCCAGTCTACAAAAGCAGTCAACTCTTGGTCATCTATAAAATTCTCTTATTATTATTTTTCAGGAAACTTTTACATTAACAGCAGAAAGAAGAGTAAATAATCTACACCATCTCTTTCTACTTCCTTTTCTTATTCACTCTTCAACCCATGGCCACTTTGTTTTTATACTTACTTCTCCAGTGGAAACTGTTTTCACTAAGGTTACCATAAGCCTCCAAATGGCCCTGGTCAATGGAGATTTTTCAGTTCTTGTCTTACTGGACCTCTGAGCATTCTATAATCCTGGAAATTTTCAGTCTTTGGCTTCTGACACCCTGATTTCTTACCCTGATTCTCCTCCTACTTTCTGACCATTCTTCACATCTTCTTCATGATGTCTAGCTAACTGTTCCAATGCCCCAGCGTTCAATCCTTAACCCACTGTTCGAATGGGTCAAAGTATCTCCGTGTGACTGTAGCCATTTTTACGTTGACAAATACCACTTCGCCCAGTTTCAGGTTTGTGAGTCCAACCTATGCCACAGATACCCACACTGCACTCAGCAGTTCTCCCCTGTATTCTCCATTTCAGTCAGGGTGTTCACCATCCACCAAGTCACCCCAACTAAAACCCTGATAGCTGTCCTTGACTGCGTCCTTGCCTTCACATTCCAATCAATCACCATGACGTTCTGTCAATTTTACCTCTTAAAAATCTCTATACCACATTCCTTCTCCTCCATCCTCATTGTTCCCTTCCTGGTTTGAGATCTCATCCTCCCTTGTCTTCTGCCATGGCCTCCTAAATGATCTCTCTGTCTCCAATATTGTTCCCCTAAAATTTATCCTCCACACAGCCATATCGACAGTGAAAATCCAACCACCTGTCTCCTTCAGGCACTTCCAATAAGGTAAAGGATCCTATGGGTTCTCAACAGGCCCTAACAATCTGGTTCCTGCTTATACCTTTGGCTCCATCTCTTACTGTTTCCTGTCAGACACTTTACAGTCTCCAAATCAGACACTTTACAGTCTCCAAATCCAACTGCTGATCTAATCTAAACACTACCCCCCACCTCCCATCTTGGTCCTTATTTCTTTTGTCTGGTTAATACCTATGTATTGTGTAAGGCTAGATTCAGATATCATCTCCTCTAGGAAGTTCCTTTACCTGAGTTTAATGCCACTTCTTTATGATCCCCAAATAGACTACACATATTGCTGTCATTGCAATTTTAACATTTAGATGATTTGTTTCTGGATTTGTCTCCTTCACTAAACAGTGAGGTCCAGGGACTATAGCACTGTGACTGGCACAGATTTTTTTTGCAAAATTAGTCTCCTTAAATTGGGGAATAAATAAGTGATTGGGTTGAACACATCATTTAGCATTTAGCAAATAACTAAGCTATTTGGGTCTGAGTGTCCTCATATACTGGGGATGCCAAAAAAATGTATGCAAGTGGACACTTTGGTCAGTGTTGCTCAAGCAGTAGTTCGCTGTAATCAGAAGTGTCTGGACACTGTTGGTAACCACTTTGAGCACCTCTTGTAATTGTAGAAGTCAAACGTGACTTGTATTCAACTTTTGTTATCAGTATATATTGAGTATTACAATTTTAATAGTTTTTTCCTTTCTTAAGATGTGTATACATTTTTTTGGCACCCTCTGTAGAAATAGTCTCAGTAATTCTAGCCCAACTTGTGACTGCATAAATCACATATATGCTAAATGTAAAGTATTCTTCTGGGCATTTACAAGGCAAGTCAGTCTACTTAGATAATACTATGATACGTCAAGCTGTTTTTACTAATGTTTGTTTCATATTATCTTCTTTTACTTCTCCAATCTGTACTCTAAATTTATGGTTTTATGAGAGTTCTTTTAGATAACGCCACTTGGGATCCACATAAATTCACCACAAGCAGTAAACAGGCTTTGAAGGAAAAAATTTTAAATCACTGTTTGTTACTCATTACCTTTCAGAAACTGCTTAATAGCAAATTTATGGGGAAAATCCAGAGGCACAGGAGTTTGCCCCTTCCAGTTGGCATCTTTTTATGACATTCTAGCGGGGTGAAGAGAGTGTTCCCAAGATTTGTTGAATTCTAAAATTTTACTCTGGCAAGAATTACTGAACATACCACTAAGAGGTAGAGAGCACCCTTTAATAGATACTGATATCATTACATAATCCTTTTATACAAGATACTCTATTAATGATTTTGATCTCATAATTCGTAGTTTAATAATATGAAAGGTATAGTAAATGAACAGATATGTTGATTATATATATATATATATTTTTTTTTTTTTTTTTTTTTTTTTTAGCTGAGCCATCCTGCCACCTGTTGGCAGCTCAACGGCAACTCAGCTCGGGCTGGCCTCGAACCGCTGTTGCTCAGAGCTCAGCTTGCACTCTTGAGCGAGCTCTTAACCAACTGAGCCATTCGGCCGGCCCTTTGATTATATATTTTTAAAAATAATTTTCCATAGATGCATGTATATAGAAGAATCTACCTTAAAATGAAATAAATTATGACACATAAAAATGACATTATATCACAGTGGACATTGTGTTTCTAACATTATCTATTTGTCCATACTACATTTACTCAGAATATAAAGATCTAGAAAAACTTGAATAGTAATGTCCTGAAGTTCAAATTCTTCTTATAATTCTGAAGAAAACCTATTGTCCCTGTTCCAAGAAAAACATAATTATTTACCATCATTTTGACTAATAACAGTTAGTTGGCCAAAATTAATTACATGTGTACAACTGGGGTATTTCCCCCCAAAGTATTTGAGTTGCAAATAGAGAGACTTTTGCTATACATTCAGAGACAATTTAATTGCTACATGTTGATAATATTAATCATATTTTCTTGCCCACTAAATCAGAGGGATAGAGATGGAGGGAGTGAGGAAAGGGATGATGAGGAGGGAAACCTTACACACAGTATAAATTGTTAAGAAAATATTTTCTGTAATTGCTAATTTGGCTTGTCTGTAATGGTCCTATTTGGTGATCACTATTAAACTGTTCTCAGGCAGGATACAAGATGGACAAAATCAGTGAGGTTTCATTGTCTCTTTGAAGGAAAACCAGTAAATTATATCCTTGAAAAACAAAAGGGGGGGAAAAATAGTGCTTACTTTCTGTTTCTTTTCCGGGCTCGGCTGTAGGCTTCTAAACCTTCTGTTAGTGTCTTCAACTTCTCGGGCTCCACCTGAGTGAAGGTATGAAGACCAAACCACATTACCCAGACCTGCAATTGTTACCACTATTTCTACTTTCCTGCTGTACAAGCAGGTGCTGCCCTGGGGGAGGGGAGGCTTAAAACTTTCACTGCCCTAACAAATTTCCTCTCAAGCAGAGGTTGATTCCAGGGCTCCAGGCTGCAGACATCAATGGAAATGAAAGACTGTGTGGCTTTCAAATTGTCGACATTTTGAAAATAGTTTTTTTTTTTTTTTTTTAGCTGAGCCATCCTGCTACCTGTTGGCAGCTTAGCGGCTGGCTCAGCTCGGGCTGGGCATTGAACTGCTGTTGCTCAGAGCTCAGCTCATACTCTTGAGTGAGCTCTTAACCAACTGAGCCACTCGGCCGGCCCTGAAAATAGTATTTTAACAACAGAACTTGGCTTTAAATAACCCTAACTTTCGATTCACAAAATCATCTAAATCAGAGATCATGGTTTGCTTTCTCCACTGCCTGCTGTTCAGAAACTGCAAATCCGTCTTCTTTCGGGAGGACAAAACAGTGCTAAGGGAAGGTGTCTGGAACCAAGACACTGAAGTTTGGATCTGACCTCCTCAACTCCTAGTACGAGCACACCATTTCAACGTTCTGAGCCTCAGTTTCCGCCTCTTAGAAATGAGTATGATAATACCTACCTTCCTGCTAAAATTGCTGTGAGAATTAAAATGTGACAAGTGCAGTTGAACATTTAGCCAATCATAGAGCCCTTATTATTACCTAGCAGGCATTAAGGCCATGCACAGTTCTTACTGATGCGGGAAGCAGGAGTTGCTATGCCTTAGTGATGGGTCCTCTCCTCTGTCCTGCTCTATCACTGCCTGCTACCTCGTCACAGTGTGGCCACCAAATGGTAGCTGGGAGTTCTGTGGGGGTGGGGAGGGGCAGTCTTTGCCACTCACCCCCAATGATCTCTATCATGGTTCTTAAAGCCACCTCCCCTAAGAACAACAATTAATAAATAGGAAAACTTGTATGTAAATTGTAAATAAAATCACCTTTAGAAAAACATTGCTGTTTTTATTGATCTTAAAAAGAAAAGACAATCTAAGTTAAAACAGTGTTGTTTGTTGTATAGACAGAGCTTTAAAGCAAATCCCCAGGCCATCCCTGATCCCAGTTTTTCCCCACCCCTATGCTACTTTTATATAAAAATTCAGAGGTTGCCAAAATGCCTCATGGTAAGAAAAGAAACACTAATATGCAAGGAAATTATTATTAACTTTCTCTTTTTTTTTTCAGTGTCACTGGCCCTCATATGTGGGATCTGAACTGGGGCCCCATTGCTCAGAGCTGGCATCCCAAGCCAGATCCCAACCAACGCACCACTTGGCTGGCCCCATTAACTTTCTCTTTAAATCTTCCTGATTCATGAATATAATTTATAAATGATTTTCCTTTGATATGGCTTTCAAATGTAGTACACAGTAATGATTAACAAAGGGTCTTCACTGTGAAGTCTGAAAACAAGTATTTCCAATTATTCAATGAGAAAAATAATCAAATAATGAAAACACTTTCCTTTTTGTGATTTTTGTATTTTGTCCTCAAGGATCCAAATATCATATATATATACCAGTTTATTGAGGACAACCAATCTATCATGTTCCAGGACAAGAGACAACTTTTTTTCAATAACACTTGACAGGAGCCATGAAGAAAATGTCTTATTAGGATGATTGGAAAAGCTTAAGATGAATATATATATATATATAATATATATATTTTAATGTGTTTAAAGAACAACAGGTGTCTGAATACATTTTCACATTTCATTTAGAAATGAGGTTTCATTTTGTATTCATTCAAAGAGAATATGAAAGATATTTCATACATTACATTTATGTAATTTATAGTTAATTTCACTTATATTTAAATGACCTCTTGACAGGAGGAAGGAAGCTCTTCTGTAACATAAACTTCAATTAGACACAAACTAGTGTCAGAAGGGATGGATGGAGGCAACAGACAGCAGATTCACAGTGAAATAAAGCAAGATACCACATGAAAACTTTCCCTGTTGGTCTTCTTAAAAACAAAAACAAAAACAATAAAACAAAATACAAAAACTAAGTTAGGTCAAACTATTTTTTAAAAATCTTTAATTTTAATTAAATAAGGAATAAGGGGCAGTGAAAGCATTTCTTGTGAACTTTTATGTAAAAGGCACTGCTTTATTATCTAATATGGTCATACTGCAAACTAGTATTATTTTTGTTATTTTATAGATGGGACTCAGTGAGTTTAAGTAACATGGCCAGCACTGAAACTCATGCCTGACTACAAAGCACTCAACTTCTCTTTATGATACCAACTCCAATATACATTGAAATATACAGTCATTTTATATATATTATACATTTATATGTATAATATGTATGCATACACAGAGACGTACTCAAAAAAATAAGTCAAATTATTTTAAGACGAATTTCATTTTTACAGAAATTAAGATAATACTTGCTCAAATTTGTCTTCAAATTTTTACGCTTGGATAATTTTCTGAACTAATTCTCTACCATGAGTTCTTCATTAATGTTGCCTGTAAGTCTCTAAGTTACTCTCACAATGAACTATATTATTTATAAAGGATTCAATGAACTTGACAAAGAAAGCAACGATGGTGCTTTCTGAAACTAAATATAAATAAGATACACATCATGTCTGTGTATTTCTGATATAACAGGAACATACATATCCAGAGGTAAATGTTTAGTTTGTTTTGTTTCAGAATTTTAGTACTCCACTGTATCGTGAAATATAACACATGTACAGTATGTGTTGTTTCCTGGGAAATATTCATACACTTATACAATATTCAAGGTCTTTAAAAACAACCCTCCTCAATGGTATCAGAAAATTTCAATTTCAATTTCTAGTGAAATAGAAATCACATGATTTAATGAAACCATTTAAATCAAATGATTTAATGAATACTCCCTCATAAATTACTTGGCTAACTTGTAAATGAAGATAGTACTGTGAAATCAGATACATATGTATAAAACATTAAAAAGGTTAAATACACACACTTTTTATAAAACTTACACTGAAGGAGCTATAAATTTAAGGCAGAATATTTTAATCTGTAATTATAATCTTATATTCCTGTACATTCACAAGCCAGGATTTCCACCAATTATTTAATTCCTATCTTGGTGAGAAATTGGTGGAGGACTTTATAATGTATTTTTACTCATCATCTGTCTTCATATTCTAGTAATGATGATATTATAGTAATGGCTATCATAACATTTGTACACATCATTTAAGAATTAGGAAAAGATACTAAAAATTGACATGTACTTATAATTCACATATTATTTCAGGTATAAATATACACATATGTTAAATATTATTTTACTCCTAAATCCCTTCATTCACTCATTCAAATTCTGTAAATATAACAATTCTTAGACATAAATAGTCCTACAGCCTGCTTGGTCAGTTTAGAAACATATCCATAAAGCCAGGCATTATATATTGGCGGTTGAAGAGTTTTCTAAACAAGTTTGAATTTCTGGTTGTTTTTTTTTTTTTTTTTCATTCACAAGACACCTATTAAACATTTGGTAATTTAATTAACTTCGATTTGGTGTCGGCACAGTAGCATGTAGTGTATCTCAGAAATAAAGTCTGAGACAAAAGGAGACAAAAACTTTCAGAGAGCCAAACTGACCATCTGAATGTAAGGTGTAGTATATAGAAGAACCTGAGGGATGCAGTCAAGATGGTGAAGTAGGTAAACGCTGTGCTCATCTCCTGTCATGACCACATCAAAATTACAACTAAACTACAGAACAACCATCACTGAGAATCACCTGAAGTCCAGCTGAACTGAAGTCCTATCTCTAAGGTCATACAGAAGAAGCCAACTGTAGGAGGGGCAGAGATGCAGAATGGGCTGGTTTCTCACATGCATGTGACCATTAAAAATTGGGAGGGATATCTCAGCTGGGGAGGTACCCTGCTCCCCCTGCCCCCAAGGAATGAGAAGTCCCAGCACCCCATCAGGCTTCCCAACCCAAGGTTTCAGTGCTGGGGAGAGAAGTCCCAATACCTTCTGGCTATAAGAACCAGTAGAGATTGTGGCAGAGTGAGATGGAAGGTGGCTGCAGTCCCAGTTGCTCCTCTTCAAGGGTCTAAGCATGGACTTATTCCTTGATGAACTCATTTGCTCTAAGCTCCAATGCTGGGGCAGCAGCTTGAAAGCCACCAGGTACCTCCAGGGATGAACTGAATTATCTGGCTTTAGAGCGAGGGCCGGAGGGGCAGCTTTCTCACGGACAGAGGAGCTAGTGGAAGCTATTGTTTCTTTGTTGAACCCTCCCACTCCCGGCATGCAGACACAGGTGGCTGCTATATCTGAGTTTCCATCAACCTGGTTAACATTGTTGGTTCATCCTGATTCCATGAGACCCCACCTCACCCAACTTTCAGGCCCGCCCAAGCAGCTTCCAGTGGCTTTTTGTATAAACAGCTTGTCTTGGCTCATGCTGCAGGCTTTCCTAAAATCTCTCAAGGTTCACAAATCCAAACAAGCAGCATCTGGCTTTGGCATGTCCCACATCTCTGGCTGAGTAGCCCTAAGCCTGGAACTAGCAGCAGCTGGCCTCGATTCTCATCTTAACATCTCAAGGCATCTCCAAGCCCAGCACAGGCGGCAGCCATCATCAGATTGCTCTGTGGCTCATGCCAGGTGACTCTGGGCAGGGCACAGGCTGCAGCTGAATTTGGCCCACAGCAGGGACCCTATGAGAAGGCCCTGGGGCCGGCACGCATGGTGTCTGTCTGCCTTCAGACCTAGGTGGAGCACCACCCTGGTGGCCTCTGAGGATGACACACACAAAGGTGAGACAGAGCAGGCACCAGAGCCCCACTAAAGGGAATCGTGGTCTGTTGGGTCAGTCCCCGCATCACAGCTCCTCCATTATAGCCATTTCCAGTCCTCACAACCAATCAGCCCAAGGGTCAAACTTTCCCAGTGAAGTGCAAACAGGAACCAATGCTCAACTACAATAGGAAGGCACACACAATCCACATAAGGAACACACCTGGAGCACCTGGCTCAGGTGACCAGGGAGACTGCACCACTGGGCCTCACAGCACAGCTACTATATAAGGCCACTCTACTAAGACTGGGAGACGTAGAAGTTCTACCTACTACAAGAAACAAACATCGAGAGGCAGCCAAAATGGGGAGATAAAGAAACATTTCCCAAATGAAAGAGCAGAAAAAAGGTCCAGAAAAAGAACTAAACAAAAAGGAGACAAGCAATCTATGAGATGCAGAGTTCAAAACATTGGTTATAAGGATGCTCAAGAATCTCAGGAGAACTTCAACAAAGAGACAGGAAACATAAATATGGAGATAGAAAGCATAAAAAAAGAATCAGTCACAAATGAAGAATATAATACCTGAAATGAAGAACACATTCCAGGGAATCAACAGCAGATTAGATGAAGCAGAGGACTGAATTAGCAATTTAGCAGATAAGGTAGGAGAAAGCACCCAATCAAAATAGCAGAAAGAAAAAAATTCAAAAAATGAGGATAGTGGGACCAACCAAATAGTGTGTTGGTTAGGAGTTGGCTTGGGACGCCAGCTCTGAGCAGCAGGGCCCCAGTTCGGGTCCCACATGAGGGCCAGTGACGCTGTGTCCTCTATAGCTAAGATGGTGAACAACAGCTCAACCTGGAGCTGGGCTCCAGTGAGTTGCCAGCGATGGCATAGGCTGCAGCCCCTGCTACAGTGGGCTGCCATGAGCTACCATGAGTGGCTGGCAGCCAGCGTGAGTGGCCAGCAGCTGGTGTGAGCTGCTGTGAACCGCCGTGAGTGGCCGTCCAATGACTGGCGACTGACTGCCTCAGCTGGGAAGAGCGCAATGATCATAATACCAACATGGGCCAGTGAAACGACATCTTCCACAACTAGACTGAAGAACAAAAAGGACAGCAACTTGTCTGTTCCCCTTCCCTGATTTCCCAATGCTGTTCCCCTCTCTCAATTCCCCAATAAAACCTTGAAAAAAAATGAGGATAGTTTAAGGGGCCTCTGGGACAACATCAAGCGTACTAACATTCACATCATAGAGGTGCCAGAAGAAGAGAGAAAGCAAAATATTGAAAACCTATTTGAAGAAATAATGACAGAAAACTTCCCTAATCTGGCTAAGGAAACAGAAAGGAAGAACAGAAAGTCCTAGACAAAACGAACCCAAAGAGGTCCACACCAAGACACATCAAAATTAAAATGCCAAAGGTTAAAAACAAAGAGATCATCTTAAAAGCAGCAAGAGAAAAGCAGTTAGTTACGTACAAGGGAACTCCCATACGACCATCAGCTGATTTCTTAACAGAAACTTTGCAGGCTAGAAGGGATTGGCAAGAAATATTGAAAGTGATGAAAAGTAAGGACCTACAACCAAGATTACTCTACCCAGCAAAACTAGCATTTAGAATTGAAAGACAATAAAGAGCGTCCCAGACAATGGCAAAGAGTACATATCTATCAACAATTATTTTCAATGTAAACGGATTAAATGCTCCAATCAAATGACAAGGTGGCCGAATAGATAAGAA
The DNA here is from genome assembly GCA_033961575.1 of Aselliscus stoliczkanus. Lineage (NCBI taxonomy): Eukaryota > Metazoa > Chordata > Mammalia > Chiroptera > Hipposideridae > Aselliscus > Aselliscus stoliczkanus. The sequence goes on along the minus strand of CM066731.1, from coordinate 103,154,500 downwards.
AAGAAGACCCTTAGATATGCTGCCTACAAGAGACTCACTTCAGATTGAAAGACACACACAGACTGAAAAAAAAGGGATGGTAAAAAGATATTTCATGAGAATGAAAATGAAAAAAAAAATGGGGTAGCAATACTTACACCAGACAAAATAGACTTTAAAACAAAACTATCACAAGAGACAAAGAAGGACCCAGTAATTCCACTTTTGGGTATTTATCTGAAGAAACCCAAAATGCTACTTTGAGGGGACATGTATATCCATATGTTCATTGCAGCGTTATTTACAATGGCCAAGATGTGGAGGCAGCCTGGGTGTCTGTTGATGGAAGAATGGATAAAGAGAAGGTGTTACATATATACAATGGAATATTGCTCGGCCATGGAAGGGAATTCGTTCTTGCCATCTGCGGTAGCATGGATGGACCTGGAGGGTATTGTGCTGAGTGGAGTGTCAGACAGAGAAAGGTAGATGCAATGTGATTTCACTTGTATGTAGACTCTAAGATCAAAATTAACAAATAAAACAGAAACAAACTCAAGATACAGAGAACATTTTTATGGTTGCCAGATTGGGGGGTAGAAGGGTTGGGAGGGTGGTGAAAAAGGGGAAAGGATTAAGAAGTAAAAATTGGTTGTTACAAAGTAGTCATGGAGATGTAGGGAATAGCATAAGAAATATAGTCAATAATATTTTAGTAACTATGTATGGTGTCAGATGGGTACTAGATTCATCAGGGTGATAGACGGGAGGGGCTTGGGAGGCAGGGTGAAAAAGCTGAAGCGATTAAGAAATACAATTTGGTTGTTACAAAAGAGTCATGGAGATGTAAAGTAAAGCATAGGGAATATAGTCAATGATATGGTAATAACTATGTATAGTGACAGGTGGGTACTAGACTAGTCAGGGGATCACTTCTTAAATCATACAAATGCCTAACCACTATGTTGTACACCTGAAATGAATATAAAATAATACTGATTGTCAACTATAAAAGAAAAATTTAAAATGGGGAAAGGTGAAGTGGAATAAGATGTTCAAACTTCCAGGTATAAAATCAATATCATGGGGATGTAATGTACAGCATGGGGAATATAGTCAATAATATTGTGATAGTGTGGTCTGATACTTGCTGGACTTATGATGGTGATGACTTCTTTAGGTATATAAACATCGAATAACTATTGTGTATGCCTGATACAAATATAATATTGTATGTTAGCTATATTTTAATAAAAATCTTTAAAAAAGGAGAAGAACCTGGGTCAAAGATCCTAGATCACTTTTGAATAGAGCCCATTAACTAGAGATGATGTTAAAATTCCTTGCAGGCTTTAATCCTGATCACAGGATTACATCTCTTGGTGATTACTTTGCTGCTACTGATTGCTGGGGCAAAGCTGTCACACTAAGGTGAAAGGATAGAGTACAAGGTACATTAAAGATTTCATAACAGAGATTAGGTGGCTGACCTCAAGCTCCTCTTTTCATTTTTGACTTCCCCATCCCATCTCTACAATGTCATCAGCTCCTGTTGTTGGGGGAATGATATCATGCAAAGTGTCCGAAAGCTTAGAGTTAGGAGACCAGGGTTGGGGCTTGGCTTAACTGCTGTGATTTGTATCCTTAGGAATTCCATTTCTCTGAGCTTCAGTTCTCTCATCTGTAAAATGGGGACAGTTGTGCACATTGTTATGCATCACTGAGAGAATCTAAAGAGACAATGAACATGAAGGTGCTTTATAAACACCAAAGAAGTCTTTCCCAAAGTGCCACTGGTGGCATGTGACCTTATTTTAGGTGGAACATGGTCAGACCTTTAAACATTTTTAATAGTTATGTATTCAATATAAATTTACATAAGAAAATACAGAAACATTTTACCTATAATTTCCCATATATTACACCTTAGAATGAGACTGAAGAAACTATTTAAAAAATGGCTGGAATAGTGCCTAGTACATAGTATGTGTTTAAGAAAATATCTGTTGAATGAATAAATAAATGAGTAAATGAATTTAAAGAAAAAATTTACTAAATAATAAAACAGGAAACATGCAACTTTAGCTAAAACCTGGGAAATAAAGCTCTGAGGAATTAAGTGAATATGAGGTATTTTTTAGATATTTTATCAAACATTCATTAAATAGTACATATTTTTAAAAAATCTTCAAGCTGAAAAAAGTCCCGCTAACTCAAGTGCAATATGTCAATATTTTTGAAAGATTGGGAATTAAGATAAATGGATAATTTGGGGTAAAATGCTGATTCACCTTGACAGAAAGGATGAACCTAATTTTCTAACAATAGTACTCATGGAAACATCACTAAAGTGAATTTTATTTTTTTCCAATGAGCTAACCCAATCCACATTATTACAGCTGCAGTCAGTGACACTGAGGTATTCGTGCGTGTGTGTGCTTCCTCTTCTTCACTTTGGATAGTAGCACTTTTAAGTACTAGAAAACTATACTACAGGACTAGGGTAAATCTATTCTACACGTGACAACAAATTTCATATTTACCCACAACATTTAAACAGAATTAAAAGTTTTGGATAAACTCATATTTCTAAAGAAACAGTCTTTAAAATCTCATGTAACAGAGGCATGTATCTGGCTCCGACCTGAGATTGCATTTGCTAAGATCTATATGAAAACTGCCTTGACTCAGTTATCTGTGAACGGAATTAGGCCTCCTTGCCCTCTTTAATCTTGCTAAGGGAAAAAGTGTTCACAATATCCCACAATTCACTAGAGCAGGGGTCAGCAAACTTTTGAGGTGTAAGGGCCAATCCTGTCCCTCACAGCAATTTAAAAATTATTTGAGAGCCATAAAACAAATGACATCACCATTATGTGAATAATATCTTTTAAAAATTTTATAAATGAAACTATGATAGTATTAGTTTCATTTTCAATTTTACTTCAGAGCCACATGTACGTACCCAAAGAGCCGCATGTGGCTCGCAAGCTGCTGTTTGGTGACCCCTGCACTAGAGTAAAGCTTTATTTTACCTAAGCGTTTTACTCAGGTTATTCTTTTTCCTAATATTAACACTTTTGATCCTATCTAAGTTCTTCATTTTTATTCTCAAATTTTGATCAGGCACTAACTTTGTTAGCCTGGATCTTATCTTGCTTATTACCTTTCAAACACTAGTTTGCTCCCCTTTCAGGAAGATTCTATTGCTGCAGAGCATTGATCGCCCCTGCCACCCCACCAGCCAAAATGCAGCCCAAATATTGTGATTATTGATTGAGTAGAGAGAAAAGGATTCACTTTCAACAGAGGTTAAGAAAATACATGAGGCAAAGGGAACACCCAAAGTACACTTTCAAGAGAGAATTATAGCACCAAACAATACAAACAGCTAACACTGAGAAGCACAGAAAGAATACTCTTGAAAATAAAACGTTTAAACATCACTGGAGGGCGCACCTCCCAAATTCAGTTCCCAGACTCAATTAAGTTACACATTCCATGAATATGATGGTAAGCTGTCTCTGGTTTTCCTCCACATTGTCAAAAAATGTATGTGCATGTGATGCTGACTGACATACAGAAAGTGTGTTGTCCCCAAATTAATTGGGTTATGAGTTTTAATAATGAGCTCTGTTTGTTTTGAATGACTATCTAGAGAACTACTTTTATCTCTATCTGCCAATATAACTGTGCAGAAAAAAGTCAAATTGTGAGTCTAGAGAAGGAGCACCCTACCACTGCTTTTAAAAACACATCTTCATTTAATCAGGTGGTGTTACACCAAAATGTAGAACTTTTCTGGGTAATCAGGAGATGTCTCTACCTGTAAAACAACAACAAACGTTTCACTGAAAAGAAACATTTTGGTGCCAATCTAGAAATAAATCCTTTCCTAAATTCGGCTGGAGTCAGACTACACATCAAATGTAAGAGTAACGACATGCGAAGTCCAATGGAAGGATGTTCAAAGAGAGTAAAAATGCTCTACTCAGAAAAAAAGTAACAAATTTATTTTTTTACTATTATTTGAGAGTCAACCCTTTTAGGCTAGTTTATGTAAGATCAAAGATGGCAGATGATAATGACAAAATATACTTTAGAAAACAAGAGCATTTTTTTTCTATTTTTTAAATAATTATTGAAATAAGTACATAAAGATAATTGTTTCTCCCCACAGTTGTGTGGGCTTAAAATGTTTCCACATTATAGCATATAGGAGAATGCCACTGGAAGCTATTTTTCTAAGAACTCCCTAATACTGTGCCAAGATTTGGCAGTGTATCTCTCCGGCCATGACTGGGATTGGAGCACAGCCCTGAGGTCTTATTCTTGGCCACTGAACTTCAAACTACAAAGGGTTCAGGGTTGAGAGAGAAACTTGCACCATTTATTTAGAAAAAGTATAAATACCTTCCAGAATGTAGTTCATTACAAACTGATAGCCAAAGGAAAAATTGTATGAGTAAGGAGATACTACTTCCGGAACGGTATAATACAAGGCACATAATATCCTTTGGTACTATCATGTAGCTTCAATATTGGAACAGTACTATACATGGGTGATTCAGCCCGACTTCTCAGACTTTAAAAAATCTCTGCTAATTAATATTGTTGAGTGGGGACTGGGGTATGAAGGTCGAGGAAGAAAGTCTTTTATACTTTTTTTAAACATTGGGGAGAGGAGGACTTTCAAGCTCACTCAACAAACTAAGTGCTTTGAAATGCTTCCAAGTAGAACGGCTTGAAATCAACCGCTAATATTAATTTATAATCAGATATGCCAATTTGTATGATGCGCTGAGGTTTATAAAAAAAATAGTTATAAATTACTTCATTCATTAAACATACTCCTTATAAACCTTTCATCCACAACCTGGTTAGTAAACCCCTGGTTCATAGATAATGCAGAAGTGAACAATAACTAAGTTAAATTACCACAATTCCATAATGGTGGAATCCCATTTATTCAGGTTGTTTAACACTGAAAATAGGGATGAGGAGGCTAATTTTTACTGAGCCTCTTTTGTGTGCTGGATAATCTATTTATGGTACGTCATTTAATTCTTAAAACATTATTCTGAGTAGGAATTAATAGTCCCACTTGAGGTGAGGTGATTACAGCTCTGGGAGATGAATATACCTACTCAGGACCATTTTGGTAACCAGCAGAGCTGGGATTAAGCTCTCATCAGCATGCCCAAAGCCCCTGCCTCTTTCTGCCACACACCTTGCTTTCTCTTTGGTTCTCTGTAGACTGTGTTCACACAGTATTTGATGTTTAGCAGTCATACCTCTTAAGGAAGTAATCTCAGAAACTGTACAACATTTGTAATGTATTTGCAATTTTGCTACATTTAATACCCCACCAAAGATTCAAATCACCTTTCTAAACTCATAAACTGGCCCAGTCATTTACTATCAGGACAAACAGTGGGCTGAAGTATCAATTTACGAACATGGAGATCTCAGGCCTTGGTAGATAGCGGCGCTCCAATCACACAGTATTGACCTCTGGGTCCAGAGACTATTCAGACAACCAGAAAACACCAGTGGTGGGTTCCCAGTTTGTTCTGAAGTAGTAACCTGCAATTCAACTAAATTATTTCGTTTTTCTACTTTGCTTCCCAAAAGAATTTCAAGTGGCTTGCTGAGAACAAAGACTGTAAAAGAAAACAAGTGATAGGTTTGTGGGTCGTGGGGTGGGTGGGGGAGATAAGACAATAAATCTATTCTAAAACTTGAGTTAACATATAGATTTTTATCTGGTGGGATCTGACAGGATCTTGGATTATTTTGCTTCGGTAGGCATAGAAATCGTATGAAAACCTGAAAGACTAAGAAGGTTTTAAAAGATAATGTGAGGGGCCAGCCGAGTGGCTCAGTTGGTTAAGAGCTTGCTCAAGAGTGCGAGCTGAGCTCTGAGCAACAGCAGTTACATGCCCGGCCCAAGCTGAACTGCTGCTGAGCTGCCAACAGGTGGCAGGATGGCTCAGCTAAAAAAAAGAAGAAAAAAAGATAACGTGTAAGAAAATTGTTTAGCAAACCTTTCCTTTCCGAGATAGTACAAAGATAAGCACTAGGGGAAATAGTCCCACACTGTGCATTAGCAAGGTGGAATTAATTAGAGCTTATTGTAACAAACACATTGTTTATGGAGTCAGCCTCTGTCTTTCTCTTGACTTTATGAACATGTCAGGCATTGCCATAGTATGTAAAAGGAAACCTAACGCACAGCTTACCTTTTGAAAAGCAGAAGCCTGGTTATTACTGTACAAGACTATCCAACACTGGTGAGGACTAAGGGGTTCTATGTAAACAAAATTCACATCAGAATTGGTTCACTTGAATAAGAGCACAAATTTCAAAAAGGTTTTACTGGAAATTTTTTCAAATAGATCATGTTTTGTCTTACACTGTTAGTACACATATATTAAACATAGGTTTTTCTTGATGAACCATGATCACCAAGACATCAGGCAAAGGCCATCTGGCTTGAAGACAGACAGACCTGTGTTTGAAATGTTGCCTTTTCTGAGGTTATAAATTGGGAACAGTGTTTGGCTAGATGGGCACTATTAAATCAGGTATGAGGAAGCCCTTCCTTTGTTTTCTGAATATAGGAGCAGAAAGAGGCTTTGTGAAGCAGTGCTTTGTTTTTTTATGTGCAAAAGTGAGGTAGGTCCTGAAAAGACCAGAGGTTTTTAAAAAATGTTAAGTGCCCTACAGCTTTTAAGGCTGGTATACCTTGCTTTTTAATGATAGATAAATATTTCATGTCTCATTAATATTTTATTACATGTGTTTTCAGTTTTTCACCTCTAAATGTGTGCTTTAAATTATTATTTTCTGAATTATTAAAAATATTTGTAGTGTATCTTGAGATCAAGGGTTTGAGATCAAGGTTTTGAGAATGCAAAATTACAATGTGAGTCAATGCAGGATGGTATATGAATTTACAGAAACAATTTTATGCTCCCTATTAGGAATTCATCTATTGCTTACAAGAAGGAATAAAAGTCTGGATTTTTGAAACCTCATTTTATACTGAATGAAAACCAGTTACTTATTTAAATGAAGCAAAATAAATGTTTCTTCTTTTTTTTTTTTTTTTTTTTTTTTTTTGTAATGTGCATCTCCCCAAACATTAGTGAGGAACTCAATCTCAGGAGTTTCCTAACACAAACGAATCAGAATATTGGGACCATTGTTTAATGTGAAATGTGTTGAAAGTACATGCCTTTATTCTCCTGAGGACATAAAAAGATATTTAGACAAGGCATCAAGGCATTTAGGACAGGAAGAACATTTCCAGGAAAGGGAGGCCATAATCCTTTTTTTTTTTTTTTTTCAGTTTAGCTTTTATAAAACGGCACATAAAAAAGACTTGGTTTCATTTGTATAGAGATTGTAAAACAGTTCAATGTCTACATCTTTTATTTGTAGCAGTTCCATTTATATCATAAAAGCCCAATTTTGCTGTTTCTAATTATTTTTTGAATACACTGTCAAAAATATTTAGGTTTATCAATGTAAAGGACGTTTGTCTGGTCTCAGAAGGATTAGAGAATAAAATGTTTTGTGAATAGGAGTATGGAATTCATTTTCTTATCAAACATTGAAACACTATGCCCAGAGTGTATCCTGACAAGTATATATTAGGCATTATAAGCAACGGGTTTAAGGACCTCCTGGTCATTTGGAGAAAGACAATCCTTTTATTGTGCTGGCAAAAATGGTTTTGGTTTCCTGCCATTAAACCTAAGTGCCAGTGGAGGTCTGAGCAGAGCTGAATTAACTTTATACAATATACTCTTTAAGAGAATAATATAAATCCTTGTAAGAGTAAGTTTTATTTCCTAAGGAGATGAAAAATTACACGTTCCTTCACTATATGTGGGAATATGCATTATTATCTCCTCCTGGTCAGATATAAATTTTTTCATCTACTTTAAACATTCTGCATATTTCTTGCCTGGTGAGTCGATTCTATCAATTGTGAGGTGGGGGAAAGCCCAGAGCACCCCTGCTAATTTCTTCCAAATTGAATAGTAGTTTCATGGAGAAGTTTTTATTGAATGTATATGATCAGATTGTGTTAAGTAGAACCAGACTATGGGGTTAAAGATTTCCATATGTTATAAAGGCCCAGAACTGTTCCTGAAATGAGACACCATTCTGATTTCAGACTTTACCTGCTGCTTCCAGAAATTTTACCGACTCTCCAGCTCTAAGGCTCACGGGTAAGCATATGGAGGAGAAGCTGTCCCCTGGCACTTCTTGTCACCTGGACCCCCACCTCTGCTATACTCCTGGACTCCAATGACCACCATATTTATTTTCCCCAAGTCACTGCCACTTGCCTTCATCCTCTATGTATGGAATGAAGAATTAGTTAAATTCAGGAAAGGGAGGCAGAGTTAATAAAATTCTGGAAATCTGGTTCGTTGGTTAGAGCCATCCTGAGCCCTAGTGGAATCTACAAACGCTTCACCCCTTGATGATATGACGTTTTGGTGACTCTAACCATCCCCTCTTAATTTTATGCTCCAGAGTTTTAGGAGACTCCATTGAGTCATGAAGAATCCTAATTTCAAATCCAAAAAACCCAAAGAAATAACAAAAAATAATAATTGCTATCTGAACAAAGGTTAGTATTTGATAATGGATAAAGATTGGTTATACCTTCCCTTCCTCGGGGCTTTGTTGACATGAATTGTGAACGTCGTCCTCTCTTACTAATTTCCCAGGCCAGGAAGTCAGTCCTTTGATTTGGCCCCAGACCAAGTCGCCAACATTGAACGTCCTTGGCCTATAATGTATCAACTCATTTGAAGAGGGGGAGTCTGGATTCCTTAGGTCATCTTCACTACTAATGCTTTTAGCGTCTGAAGGGCTAGGCACACACCCGTTAATGCTTTTGGCATTAAAGTCTCCATTGTAATGGATGTAGTCTTTGACCAGAGAACTTTCAAAACTATTTGAGGAGCTTGGAGACTGCTCCCCTAGGCCCAGGTCTTGCTTTGTGGTACTTAACAGATCTCCAAAGCCACGACTCTGTCGAGGTCTGTTCCCATTAATGTGTGCACATCTTTCCACAGTGTTCTCTAGTCTCTCCTTAAAACTCATCATAGTTCTTTTGTAGTTATTATACCTGAAATTTTCCTCCAGAATTTTATCTCCTTGACAGTTTCTTGGTGGTAACAGTATAGGGTGCTGTTCCCCATGCAGAAATGGCAGTGTAGAGACATTGTTGGGCCTTTCGTGACAAGGACTACTGTGGATGTGGCCTGGATGATCTAAAAATTCCTCACACTTCCACCTGTTTCGCTCCCCTCCAGGGCTTTGCTCCCCATCCCACTGTTTTTTAGATGTGTGGCAACTTGCCGACTTGAAATATTCAAACCCATCTCCTTCGCTTGAGTGTTTCCCGTGGTCCAGGTTCCTGGGCAGCCGAGCCCCTCTTGCGTTCCTCAGCCGGCCATCAGGATCGATGTTGCCCATGTTTCGCCCATGAATGACTGCACTGACAGCACTGGGGAGACTTAATGGGTCACCAATTGAAGCAGTGAAGGCACTCATGGCACTCAGAGCTGGAATGGGGCTGATCTGAGTGGTACTGTTGACGGCAGTGGTGATGACAACCTGCATTCCTTTGCTGGCTGCATCCACAACTGCTTTGTAAATGGCATCTACGGAAGCATCGCCTTGGGCGCCCACCACGAGGCCATCCTTCACCTGCTGGCCAAGAGATGGGTCAATCCTTGGTTGCAGCTCACAAGATGCATCTTGGAAAGGTGGAAGTGTAGTGTTTGGATTCTCAGGAAGTGCTGTGAGTCCCGGCTGAGTGCTTATTCTTTTGTTTAGGAGAGCTGCATCTTCCTGCATTCTCACCTGAAAGAAACAGACAGGAAGCAGTGGGAGAGAAGAAAAAGAAATGTTTAAAGACCTCAAAGAGGAAGACCATAATTTTAAGATGTATCAAAAGACAAATATAACCAGGAAGGCTCCATGAAGAAAGAACAAGACTCAGACATGAAATAAAAAGTTACTCTGTACAGTAAAGCTTATGTCTTGATTATACTTGGGTACTGTTTATTTGGTTGAAATCATTCAACAGATTTTTTTCTTTAAACATCATCATTATTGGGTTGGCCGAGTGGCTCAGTTGGTTAAGAGCTTGCTCAAGAGTGTGAGCTGAGCTCTGAGCAACAGCAGTTCAATGCACAACCTGAGCTGAGCTGCCTTGAAGCTGCCAACAGGTGGCAGGATGGCTCAGCTAAAATAAAAAAATAAAAAATAAACATCATCATTACTAAACATTCTTTAGAAAAAATTCAAGTTGAGGTAGTTGGACACAAAATGTTTTCAGGTGATGACTCCACATATTTAGTGTCATCACAGGTTTTGTAACTTGGGATTCAAAGGGAGAAACAAGTCAGTCATCAATACTGCTCAAACTACAAACTGAACCAGATTTTAAAAATGATTTCTAATTTACTTATATTTTTAACAATTAATATGCTTCTGATCTATCACTAAATTTTTAAAGTCTTCAGATAGGGTGGTAACAACCTACTCTTCAACCTTCCCAGGCCACAAGTTGGGGGACACTCCCATGCTGTTAACAGTGACAACTGCTCTCTATAGAAGTGATTCTCAGTTGGGAAAAGGTGAAGGGAGGGAATGCCCCACCAGGGAGAAATATCAATGGTCAGGACAGGAAAGATGAGCATAGTTTAAAAAAATCCCCAAGGATATGCTAATTTCACCAACTCCATCTAAGAATTGCTGCTCCAGACCCTTGGTACTTCGGATTCCCTCTGTGATCCATCACTCCCTTCCTGTCTTCACACCCTTCCCAACTAAACCAGAACCTGGGATCCATCAGTACATCAACTCCTCTTGCCATTCTCCTCTGTCTACATTCATCTTCATCCACTTCCTCAAGCTGGCTGCTAGTCCATCTCCCGCACTATTCTCGGTAGATGATCTTACTTAACACAGAGTTCATATGTTAAGAATTCATTAATAATAAAAAAGAAAAAAAGAAAAAAAAGAATTCTTATACCTGCTACTCCCTGCCTCCTGACAGCACACATTTCCCTGTCACTGTACGTGTCCCAAATTCTGTCCTACTTCCCACTGTAAGAGGGACATTGCTGCTCTCTGAGAGTAAGTCCTGCATTTATGCTTTTGATCCCAAGCCCCGCCTCTTGGATTTTGCCGTATCTGTATCCATTCCCTTCTTTATGTTCAGTCTCTTCCACTTTTTTTGTCTCTTTCCTTTAGCATACCTAAATGCATAGCTTTCATATTTTAAAAGTTTGCATTTAAGCTATACCTACCTCGGGTCACTACCCTTATGTTCTTCATAGGTAAGTTTTTGAAAGACTAATCCACAGTCTTTTAAGTCCTAACCTTTTTCATTCTTTCATCCATTGCAATCTGGCTCATGTTCCCACTAAAGTTCCACCAAAGTTGCATCCCACCAAGTCATTGGTGGTGCTGTCATTGCTAAATCTAATGGCTTACCTTCAGGCTTTATCTACTTGTTTTCTCAGTGACATGGTTGAGCACTTCCTCTTCCTTTCTAAATTATTTTATTACGTAAGATGTATATGAATATTTTCTCATTTGTCAAAAAAGATAAAAATTCTCTTCATCATTACTCCACACCTGCACTTGTCCTTTCCCATCCCACTCCAATCCCATTTCCTTTCTCAGAGGTAATTAGTGCAGGAGCGTATCCTGGCAGACATTAATACATTAAAGTTTGTAGGTGTATATCTAGTTTCCCTTCTTCCTTCCTTTCTCCTTTCTATCTTTCACCTAAATGGTATTTTATTTTAGTTTTGTTCTGCAATACTACAGTAGTCTTGCAGTCTTGTGGATCTTTCCATATCAGATCATGTAAGTCTAGCTAATCTTTTAAACTACTAGATAGATGGATATACCACAACATATTTAACTATTTCCCTACTGATGGATACTTATTTCTAATTTTTTGACACCAGAAATCATGTTGTAATGAACATTCTGAATTGTGTCCTTTTGTTCACATTTGATTTCTCTAAAATAGATTATATAAAAGTTAAATTTCTGGGTCAGAGGACCCAGATAAACTATCAAATTACCCTCCAAAAGGACTATATTAGCTTGCAATCAACCAATAACATACCTGAAAGAATCCATGTTCCCACACCATTGTCAGCAAAGTATCATTAATCCAATGGATGTATTAGGGTTGTAATTTATATAACTCTGACTATTTTTTCATATGTTTATTAATCATTTATCTTTCACTTTCTGTGAATTGACTGTTCCTGTCTATTGCTCATTTTTCAAATCAATTATCTTTTCTTTCTGATTTGTAGGAGCTCTGTTTACATTATGGATATCAATTATTTGCTATTATTATGCAAGTATTTTCTGCCAGTTGGTCTTTTGTCTTTCATTTTGTTTAGAATATCCTCAATTATGCAGATTTTAAAGTTTGTGTATTCAACTTTATTACTTATTTCTATTTTTTTTTTTTTTTTTTTTGAGGGCAATGTCACTGGCCCTCATATGTGGGACCGAACCGGAGCCGCTGGCTTCCCAAGCCAGTGCTTAACCACCGCGCCACTCGGCTGGCCCTATTTCTATTTGTTTTTGACTTCTTGGTTTTGTGTCTTGCTGAAAGAGCCTTCTCTCCCCCAAGATTATAAAAAATTTCTACACTTTTTTCTTACGTTTATTTAGTGTTACTCTTTCCACCTAGCTCCTTAATACTCATATATTGGGAATTTATTCAGCTTATAGAACTAAAGGAAGACCATGTGGTTGAAGCCAGGGAGAGAATAGTGAGAATGGGGCAGGAGAGTGAGGCAGGCAGGGGAAGCATGTTAAGGATGTGGATTTCAATCATGATAGCAATGGACTAAACCCGCAAAGGGGTTTAAGAGGGTACCATGATCAGTTTTTACTAATAGCTCTAAAAGGACCACTGATATGCTTCAGACAAAACCAAATAATTTTCACATACAAGACTGGAATGTTTAACAATATGCAGTATTGAGAAATAACAGCAAGTAGAGGAGGAAGGGCACATAACTTCCTTCTTTTGTTTCTGCCCCCACATTCAGTGTTTAAACAAATCTAGACATTGTTTGCTACTAAAGTAGCCCATGGAAGGAGAGTACCTGAAAGTTCTGAAACAGACAAGCCATGGGGTTATTGTTAGCTGGGCAAGGAATGGTGGGCTGTCCTTGGAAGGTCTGGAGGTTCTGGTACCCCTGAAGAAGCTGCGGCTGCTGCTGATTTGGAGGAAACATCTGATTGTTGTTTAACAGCGACTGTAGATGAGTCAGTTGGTGGTTATTCAAAGTATTGTTTATTGAGGACATGTCACCTATAGTTTGAGAAACATAAAACATAAGTCAGTGCGATTCTTTGGAGGTCCTATGCCTATCTTTGTACCTGAGGGTTCCTGAAACAAAAACTAAAAACTACACTTACATGGTAATTCTTTTCTCTTTTTCTCCTCAAAGTCTTAGTAAGTGGTAAGGAGAGAGTAGTTTTATTATTTAATTTTATCTTTCATAATTAGTTTCTTTGCTTTTATATCACGGAGAGACTAGTCTTTGCTCTATCCATGAGCTAGTCCTTACATATTGAGCTTTAGTGTTAAAAAATTCCTTGAAGCTGTTTTTATTAGAGCACCTACAATTAAAGGTAGAAATTAGTCCTGAAACGTTTTAGCAGTCATAAGTATTTGACCAGATGATTAAAATGATCACATCTTATTTATAATATTTAGTTTCTAAGCCACAATCATCAATAATTACCACCAAATAAAACTGGATTTGTTAGGGAAATAGGTATTGTGTTTCTAAGTAAAAGGTTGGTCACCTAAAATTAGAATACAAAAGAAATCATGGTCAGAATCATTAAAAATAAATATTACATAATCAGATAGGGTTAGTTAATAAATCAACTTATGCTCAAAATTCAAAATAAGCTTGTTTTGAAATTACATTGAAGCTATTTTGAGGATGATGTCATAGAAATTGTTCTGTAAGTTAAATATGTAAATCTATAATGTTTTAGATTATTTAACTACATTGGTTTCAATGCCAAATGGAACTAATTATTAAACTATTATAAAGGTGTCTACAAAATCTGGAAACATATATACATGTTTATATACATTGAACATGCCCTTGACAATATCATGAATATTTGCCAATGTGTCCAGACTTGATGGACGCCTTTTCTGTACTCTGTATTATAGTTACCTGCATCAATCAACTGCATACAGTTGACATCATTTTCTAACTTTTTTTGTGAGAGGATAATCTGCATGATGGATTTTGTGTTTAAGCCACAAAGTTTTAAAGAATAACACTTTCTGACGAAATCTAGCAGCAACTCTTGGGACTGTTTCCTTGAACTTGGGCAAACTCTAACTTTGATTGTTTTTATGCCTTGTTTTTTATTTTGCTGGACAAGCGTTTAGTTCTGTTTATTTAGGGATCACCTGGAAAAACACTTCCTCACACTATTTCCATCCACAGTGCAGCTGCTCATACTAACCCTGTGATGCCACACCAACTAAAATTCATATAAAAGTTATTTTTAAGATGTACCTGTGCTTTATTATTTGAAAAACAAGACTCTACTTGGCTTAAGGGAATGATGGGTAGGTTAGGGTTAGGTGGCATCAGAAATAGAAGAGAAAGCAGATTAAAGTTATATTTAGTATTGCTAGAATAGGGGAAAAGAAAAAAGTCATTTTCATGTTTGTATAACTATGGTTGTGTGGGGGTGTTAATTATATTTAGTTCCTGAAGCAAGCTGTGACATAACAAAAACATTTTTAAAAATAGTGTGACAAAATGGAGTTTTTAAAAAGGAGAAAATAGAATTAGAAAAACGTTTCTTTTGTAAAAATTTGCGAAAAAATTTAACTTACCAAGCAGACCTGTCCCCAGTAGAGGGTTAAGTAGCTGTGGCACCACAGAGTTACTGTTGAGTTTAGCTGGACCAGGTGTATTCCCAGCATTATTAGATATATTCAGCAATGTTTCTGCCATTGACACCACTGCTGTCCCACCAAGTGTTGAGACAGTCAGTGCTGCCACTGCTGATGATGTAGTGGTTGTGGTAGTGGTTGCCTGGGAGGAAGTTGCTATGGAAACCTCTGGATGATTAGCGGTGTTGGCCGATGCCGAGTTCAGGACACCTCCCAACAGCTGGGGATTCAAGGCCATTAATCCTGAGGCCCCAGTGACAGCTGGGAGGAACAGGGGGTTAAAAGTAGTGTCACTGCCTGCAAAGCTTGGTAAAGGGTTCCCCAGGGGGCTGGTTAAAAGGGTCTCAACTCGGCTGTTCTCTGACTGATTGCTTGGCAAATGGTCTGGTGGGGCTGTCATCTGTGTTAATGAGGGTAAAGGGGTATTTTGCTGTTGCAAAAGATCTGAGATGGTCAGATTGAAAGATGGCAGGGGAAGCATGGCAGCTGCTTGGGCTTGGTTCTGAAGCAGGGCTGCTAAGAGCTGAAAGTGAACAGGCTGCAATACCTGCCCATCCATGTCACCGGAGAGAAAAGCTAAAGCAGCGTTTACATTCGGGTTGAGAAAACCTAAAGGGTGGAGGTTGATCTCAGACTTGCCTTCTCCTGCTGAAGGCTGGAGGATATTTAATAGATTCTGGTTTAGGAGATGCTGTTGATTCACTGGCAAAGAGATAGGTAGAGAACTGAGGAGGCTGGGGTTCAAGGGGTGTGGAAGATGGTTGTTTGAAGTGCTGTTGGATGGAAAATGAAGTGGGTGCTCCTGGCCAACAAAAGGAAAATCACTCCCAATGGGCAGCTGACTCTGCAGTGGGTTTCCAGCTGCGGTGGTGACTATGACGCCATCTTGAAGAACAGATGTTGTCTTTGTGATGGCAGGGTGGTTGGTGCCAGCTATGGCAATGGAGGATGATGGTCCTGAACCGCCTAAAATGAAAAGAAAAACACCACTTATTAATTAAGGATCTTAAGGAGGATAACCTCATCAAAATACATTGACACATTTCAATTAATGTGATACATGTAACCTTAGCTGATTTTAATCAGAATTGTAATTAGAGTTGATACGACATCTGTTAATAAAACAAGTTTAACTTCATACTTCCTAACCTACTTTGAAAATAAATATATTGGAGAAGTTAAGAAATAGCTGTCTCTAGCTATCAAATGGCTTGTTTTTCAAAGCTGGACAAAGTGAAGATGGGGGAACCTGTGTCGTAGTTCGTTCATTTGGGTTAGCTAACAGTAACAAGGCTCTGTTTTTCAAAATATATGTTTTCCTCTTAAATAAGTTTTTGGTCTTTATTTGTAATATTAGTACTTGCTTTTAGTGAAAAAAGGAAACAAGCAGAATATGCATGAAGAGTATAAAACAGAAAATAAAAGTACCTATAACTATTAATATTTTAATGTATAGTTTTCTGGGTTTTCCCCAACTGTATGTATATACATATGCAGACATATATACACATGTTACATATTTTAACAAAATGGAATCATGATGTTTTGCAACTTTTTTTTCATTTAACAATATATTGTGAATAACTTTCCATATTAATTCATGTTAACTACAGAACCATTTTACTAGTGTCATGTATGGATGTTTCATAATTAATCAATCCGCAGTTGTTGATGTTTTGATTGTTAACAATCTTTTACATTGTAAGCAACACTATGAAAACATTAACCCATCTTTGTCAATATGTTCAATTACTTTTTTATTTTTTTTATTTTTTAGCTGAGCCATCCTGCCACCTGTTGGCAGCTCAACGGCAACTCAGCTCGGGCTGGCCTCGAACAGCTGTTGCTCAGAGCTCAGCTCACACTCTTGAGCGAGCTCTTAACCAACTGAGCCACTCAGCTGGCCTGCTCAATTACTTTCTAAAGATAAATTCTTAAAAGTGGAATTCCAGGGACAAAATGGTTTCCATATTTTTAAAGCTTTGGATACATATTGTCAAAATGTCCTCCAGTGAAGCTTATCACATACATTCTATTTACATTTCCATAAACAGGGTATGGTGGTGCTCATTCTCACCAACACTTTAGCATTATTTTTTAATCTTTACCACACCTTAGCAGAAAGGTACTTTGTATGCATGATTCCTTAAATCAGACCAGTATTCACCCAAATAGCATTCATAATCTTGAAAGTCTCAGTCAAGAGATGAAAATGCAGGGAATGTAATACTTAAAAATACAAAATTTCAGTTGTTCATTATAACTGTTCTGGTTGTTTGACATCCAAGTTGCACAATAGAATTACCTGGAGAACTTAAAAAAAAAAAGAAAAAGAAAAGCAAAAAGCAATGCCTGGGCCGTATCCCAGACCAGTTGAAAACTCATCTCTTGGGGTACATACAGTCTGGGCAGTAGTGTTCTTTGAAAGCACCCTGTTGATTCAGATGCAGAAAGAGTGTGGGGGTGGGGAGAGTAAGAATCACATTCTGTTGAAAAGGAGCCTGTAATCATTTTTTCATGATAGGTCTTCTCCTAAAGAGATGTATTGTTGTATGTAATACATGCATTTGGCAAATATTATTACAAGCATATGCATTTAATTTTACATTAAAATATTAAACATGTATATGGTATAATGAACAATATGTGTTATTAAAAATCTAAAATAATTCAAAATCTTTACAGCTATGCTATGCCATCATAGGACATTTTATATTTGACTACGTTACCATTGAGCCTTGTTCAAATACACAGAGGTTTCCACAGTTCTAATTGTAGTACAAATACAATTTTATATATATTTTTGTTTATTCTTCACAGAACACAAGAATTTTTCCTTTTTGATATATTGATTTTGTATTAATATATTTAACCATGTGGCACAAGGATTTACCCTATTTTTGGATCATTCTGATAAAGTTTGATGTTTGTACATTGATTTTTGTTCATTATTGTATATAACACAGGGATGAACATCTTCCTGCATATATTTTCCTACCTTTGACTTTTTCCTAAGGAAAAATTTTATCATTGGCATGACTTTTATGAGAATCAAAAATAGGTAAGTGAAAGGCTTGTAAAGTGTACAAGTCTATGCAAATAAAAGGAGTTGGGATTGTCATCATCATTACTGTCATTAGTAATTGTAGTCAGTAGAGGTGAGGTGGTAATGATAGTAAGTATAAATCAGCTTGTCATCTCTATAGGACGACTTTGCAATTTTTCCCAACTGTCAGGTCTGCTTTTTTTTTTTTTCTTTTCAAAGCTCTCAGCATTTCATATAGAGAATGAGATTAAAAACACCCTCTGTTTGAAAATGTATAAATATTTATACAATATTATTATGAAATAATGACTATGTTCACAAAGAGTGGGGTAAGAACATACCAAATACTGAAGAAGTAGGCATATGACATACAATTCTTTAAATATTAATTCAGATCTGTAATAAAACAATCAACACCTTAAACATTTCATTGCCTTTTAAATCTTGCTGCTATTTCTGTAAATAGGTACTGTGCTTTATTTGCATGTGGAAACCATCTTTTTAAACAAGCTAATAAAAACTCTTATTTCCTAGTAATCACTATCTGTGGCTTTTTCCCTAGATGCTAAATAATAATGACATATTCAAATATACAGATCACCCTTCCTCTAACCACAGTCAGAGCACATTTTCAAAATACTCCAGTGTGTATATTGCAAGGCTCTGTAGAAGGATTTCGTTAGGGGTTATTATTATTTTTTTAATCTTTGTTTTGTAGGAGAAACATCCACATTTAGGATTCAAGAAAGTAGCCATTTGGAGACATTATTCTAAATGTTTTCCATGTAAATATTCTGAAGAATAACAATAAGGAAAATGTAGATACTCTGGGTGTATTCTAGCATTACAAACAAGAAAGTGGTGAATACCACAAGCTTCTTAAGGGTAATATATGGATCAAAGTCTATTTTTCATTTTCCCTAATTTTCAACAGGTATATTCTGCTGAACAAAAGGATAGAAACAGTTATACCAAAACAAAAATCTAAATGAAAACCAAAGATAAAAACCACATAACACCCAGCCTTTTCCTGCAGAGTTTCGGCAAAGTGTTGAACACTCAAATCTCCCTCTTCTCTCAAATATACATTTATTGAGCGCTTATTATGAACTAGGAAATTTTAAAGCTCTTTTCATATAGCTAGTGTAACTATAATGCAATATGCTAAGAGCTACAATAGGTATACAACGGGGGATAGTTGTAAAACTGAAGGTGTCGGAAAACTAAGCAGGTGGTAACATCTGATCTGGGATCTGAGAGTGGAAATGGAGATATAGAAAAGGCTTCTAAGTAACAGCAAAGTATTTTTTTTTTAAAGACAAGGAGGTAATAAAGTACATGTATGACAATAGAGTCCTATGTATTCTTAAAACAAATAAATATGACTGAAAATATTGTATGCTGCCTTCCCACACACCCTGGCTTTCCCTGCCATATTAAATGTGCTGCCTTAGACCAGCAGTGCAGAAGTTTGAAATCATCTTTCTAAACCATTAAAGGCAAAGACCACTTCTTATTTCCTTCTGTGTTTCCAAGACCTAACAGAGTCTGTCAACAAGAGGTTGGCATTGAAAAACTGTTTTTTGGTTGAATGAATCTACTATAAGACTATGAAAGTTGCATTCAATTTCTAGAAATCAGATGATTTGCATTTGATGTTGAGTGTTTGGCATGTGTGGATGTGGAGAAAGGGAGGGAATACTATCCATCTGTGGAGAAAGTAAAAACTGACTCTCCAATGTATTGATCCAATGCCAGGAGACAAGGGATGTTAGAAAGGTGATGGCTGGAAGATGAAGGTACTTTAGAAGGCTCCTGGGTGTTCCAGGGAGCTAAAATCACCGTGCAGAGGAAGAGGTCCATCACGAAGTATTCTAAGTTCCTAAAGTCACTTATCAATGCTTGGGGTCATAACAGAGGACCTGGATTTTTATAGCTGGAGAAAAATTGGAGATTGCATATTTCTGAACCACTTAATCTTGAATAGGAACGCTGGTGAACCTACTGCATAGTTCTACTTAAAAACCTGGTTTGTTGAAGAATAGTTGTTGAAGAATGTGGGGAAAATATGTTCTTTTCTTTCTTTCCCCCCCACCCACTTTTTTTTTTTTTTTTGGCAGCCAAGACATGTAGTGCTTAATCTAATGAAACGGACAGTTAAGAGTTTTTGCAAAAGCAAACTATTCACTAATCATTTACAGTGAAATAACCAAAAGGCAGCTGGGGGCCTGGAAAAAGTAAGTTGGAGAAGTGCTTTAATTGGATAAAGTGATTATTTCATATCAGCCAGCAGCACCATGAACTGCCATCCATGATTTCTTTTTCTCATTGTCTCTGTTACTTTTAAACAGGTAGGGGAGAAGACTGCAAGCCACCCAAATAAACCTTCGTGATGCAAGATTACGTGCCTAGACACCTAATCAGAGACTGTGTCTAGTACAATCAGGAAACAATGGTAGTTTGCCCAGTGGGATAGATTTCTAGATAAATGGTACTCTTTGCACACATATAATTTATGATGTGTGTGTGTGGATGTGTGTGTATATAGAACTACCATGAGTAAATTTTTTTGAAAGAATTTTTTCCTACTATTAAAAATTTTCATTCTTAAGAAGTTTTATGTCTCACTTAAAAAAATTGCTTTTCAAAACAAAGGTAATGTCTACTTCTTTAGATTTCTCCTTTGTAACCAATATTCCCTGAAAAAGTCATTGTTCATATTATGCTAAGCTTTTCTATGGCTGGATCTTAAGTATTAATAATATTGTACATGTCTTCATAGGTGTAGGAGGGGTCAAGTTCACATCAAATGGACCAATCAGGTGTTTTAAAAATGTCATTATACCACTTTATATTTCTAATTTTGAATCAATACTACTTTATGCTAGAAAATATTTTCTAAATTGTTATGCCCCAATACTGATTTTTACCCATAAATTCGAGAACCTAAGACATGAGTCATATAGAAGGAATTCCTTTACCACTTGACCTTTATCATTTGCTTTGGCAAGTGTACTTTAATTGTAAATGGAGTCAATGGTAATCCTTAATAAAAATGAATGCTTCTGGAGACAAGAGAAAATATCATGCCCTAGTGAGTCTAATAAATGTAATTCACTTTTGAATCCAATGGAAATAGTAAAATTTTCTCCTCTACATTTAAAGGATTAAAAAAATAAATTGAAAAATAATTTTTATGATGTTTAGATTTTCCAACAAGACATTATTTTCCCAAGCCTAAGTAATGATGGCATGGTAATACATATTTACAAAAATATATCCATCTCTATCCTTGTGTTGTAGACCCTGGGAAATTCCTAGACCTCCTTTACCAGAAGTAGGCAGGAAGCCCTAAGGACTACAGATGCCCCTCAACTTACAATGGGGTTACATCCCAATAAACCCATCCTAAATTGAGAATACTGTAAACCAAAATTAGTTACTATACCTAATCTACTGAACATCATGGCCCAGCCTAGCCTACCTTGAATATGCTCAGAATACTTACATTAGCCTAGTTTGGCAAAATCATCAAACACAAAGCCTATTTTATAATTATTGACTATCTCAGCTAATTTATTGCATACAATATCCAAAAAACCTCTGGCAACAGAGTACACTGCAGAGTATTGGTTGTATATCCTTGTGATTGCATGGCTGACTGGAAGCTGTGGCTTGCTGACCAGTATCACGAGAGTACCATACTGTATATCGCTAGCCTGGGAAAGATCAAAATTCAAAGTACAGTTTCTACTTAATGTATGTTGCTTTTGCACCACTGTAAAGTTGAAAAATCATAGGTGGAACCATCATAGTGTAGGACTGTTGTAGTGGCTTTCTGTTCTCCACAAGGAAGGGACCCAAAACCAAGCACTTAGCAGGAGAGGGGGAAGGAATCAATGGAAGTCTCTTACTCAATAGGATTCTGTTGTCTGAACATTATACTTAACAGTTAAAATGCTTCATCAATATTCCAATTAGAAGTTTTATCTCATTTTGTTTAATAAGCAGAGCAAGCTGAGTTTCTAAATTATTCAGTTAACTGTATCTTTCCATTGTATACTATTTTATCTGCAGTGCTAAAACAGTGCTTAGCATATAATAGTTGCTCAATAAATATTTGCTAAGTTAATTGCCTCATGAATATTCTAAGATAGCATTTAGACCTATTTAGGGCTGTGAAATCAATTTAGTATGTCCCCCACCAGTATATTTTGATAAATGAAACAGAAAAGAAAAATGGAGTACATTGCACAGCTAGGGTATTATTTTGTGGAACCGGCTTCTGTTAATGTATCTATATGAGCGCTGGGTCATGTTCTGTTAGTGGTGATAAAATCATTTCAGTGAGTCATGGCTGTCATAAAAGAAAAGAAACACAAAATATAGGATAAGATAGAATGGGATGGAAAATATCAGAGTGCATCACATGCAGGAATTGTTTTTTCAGGAAACTTTTATTTGTTATGCATTAAAAATATATCTCCAGTGGATTGTAATGCAAGTTCATTTTTTACTGTGGGAAGAAGTAAAAATTAGTTTTAGAACCAACTGCGTTGCTCAGCTGTGTGTGGGGGTGGCTGTGGAGCCGTGTCCCAGGAAGCATGTTTCTCAGGAGTCCCTGTGGTTGTGCAGCACAGAAGACCTGCTCTAGGGGATCTGTGATTAATCCTCTCCCCCAGACCGGTACCCATGGGTCTTGGATAGATGTTCGGAACTTCCCTGGACTAACTACTACTCCAAAAGTATCTCAGCAACTCCTTCAGAATTCTGTTGCCTAGTCCCATTTGTCATCTGTAAAAAGATTTTACTTGGAATTTAGAAGTATAATTATGTAAAAATAATTTTTACTCTACTCTTTGGTTGGTTGGTGTTAATGCTGTCTGATAGACGTTCCTAGAAGGTAAGAACTTCTATGACTTGATTTACGTATACTACACACATGTGGAAATCTATTTTGATAACATCATAGGAATATTTTTGTGAGTCAAATTTTTGTAGAGCTAACATTAGCTGCCTAGAATTTGGGTACTTTTAGAAGCTGCTTCACTGTTTTCAGGCCACTTGATTAAAAAAAAGTAATAGCTTAGGCATCTCCTAGAGAACTAAAGGATTTCTAGTGGTTTTATGTGTGAGCTTAGTATTACAATGGAATAAAATTCTCCCAATTTGCACACTGGGACAATTTATTTCTTGAAAGGTACAAAATAGATCATTGAATCAGCAAACATATCACACCCCTCTGAGTTCTGTTATCATTTTGATTACACAGACTCAATGTCTAAAGTCAAACACATTTTAACTCCTCCTTTTGCACACAAGGAAACATTAAACCTGAAATATGTAAACAAGCAAGTGATGTAACCCTGATATTAGAAAACCTTCTTAAACAGCAAGACATTGTCTGTTATAAAAATATTTTACAGCAAAGAAGAAATGGCTCATTTTGCAAAAATTTAACCAAAAGAAGACATAGGTTTTTATTATACAATGAATAATTTAATATAGTTTTGGTATTTGGTTAAAAAATAAGAGCAAAGGGCAACTTTTAACCTGAAAGCCTTGTGCATCAGATGAGGGATAGAATCTGGGCATTTAAAACCGTGGGTGGAAATACTTTCAATAGCAACTATTATTCAGACATGACCTTCAAAAGCCTCTGCTTTGCTTCCATCTACATTAGTCTATAAAAGACTAGGTTATTTCTACACAAACTTCCCATATCCTGAGAGGGCTAACTTATATAGTACAACGTAGCCTTGAGCATTTTTATCCCATAATCTTTTAGCACCTGTAACCTCAAAAGTAGGAAAAACAATTTCCCTTTATTTTCTTTCTGGCATGTTCTGAGAATAAATAAATACATACAACAAAAAATCCAACCTCATTACTTTGCAGTCTTTTACCCAAAGTGTTCTTTTGTGGTCTCCCTTTCATTTTTTATACCTACCATATCAATGTTTGTACAGAATTTCAATCAAATGTATTTTGTGCTGAAATAAAACTTTCTTTTCCAGAGTTTAATATTATATATATATATATATATATATATATATATATATATATATATACACACACACATATATATATATATATCCATAAACCTATATTTATTTGCAGGTTTATTTACATTCTTGTTAGTCAATGTATGTCTTTAAGGCAAATAAAATGTTTGAATTTTTTTCTTTTCTGGTACAAACTCATACTCTGCTCCTTCAGAGGAGTATATTTTCAGGTGTTTAGAAGAGTTGTTTAAATGTTTGTATTAGAAAAAAATAAGAGAATATAAAAAGCATTTTAAAGTGAAAAGGTTATATTTAATGACTTTAACATATTGGAGGAAGGTAAGGTTGTTAAGTTAGTTAGCGGAGTAGTCTAAATCTTTATTTCTTTGAAAACTGGAAAACAATAGGGCCATGGAAAGGATGGGTTGTCATGTGGACAATGACAATGTAGGTACTCTGCAGAGGCTCGGGGTAGTGGACAGGACAGAGCTAAGTCCTGTGCAGAGGCTCGGGGTACTGGACATGACAGAGCTAAGTCCTGTGCAGAGGCTAGGGGTTCCTGGCATGTGTGTTTTTTGTTCTATGGCCAGCAGGTGGGCAGCAGTCAGAGGCCTGAGGAGTCATGGGCCAGTCAAGGGCACTTGATTTTGGATTCCTCTCTAAAACACCATAGGACATGTGCTGGAACTACTGAAATGCTGAAACTTGTCCCTTGTCATCAACTGGAAGTTGCTTTCAATTCACCACTGATGGATTTCAGAACATACCTGCACTCAGCAGTTCGAGTGTTTGCACTGAAATCAGGAACTTTGGGGGTTTGGTTACCAGTTCTGCCAGAGCTGAGCTTTAAAACTTGAGGAATGTCACCAAGTGTCCTACTGGTCAGTTTCTAAATGAGTTATGTGCAAATATTAAATTTTACTTGTAACTTGATATCCAAAAACCTAATAGAAACCTGTAAACTTTACAGTTAAAGAGCTTAGAGAGCTTTAGTGGAAAGGCAATTTCAATACGCCAAATAGAATTAATAAAGCCTACTATTAATAGTCTTAAGTTTTAGAAATGTTTCCTA
This sequence comes from Aselliscus stoliczkanus, assembly GCA_033961575.1. Lineage (NCBI taxonomy): Eukaryota > Metazoa > Chordata > Mammalia > Chiroptera > Hipposideridae > Aselliscus > Aselliscus stoliczkanus. The sequence goes on along the minus strand of CM066731.1, from coordinate 103,129,382 downwards.
AGCATTTCATACTTTTGCCTGATTTTTTTATACTATCTTTGCCTCCAATTCCCATACTTGAGTGTATCCCATAAAATTCATTTATAGGCCTAAAGTTTTTGAAAATAAATTACCAATTGAATGAAACGTTTTCAGGGCAGATGATGTCTTAACTGATGTCTTAATGTAACATTTTCAGCTGCTGCTTCAGAGTGGGAAAAAAGCAATGGATCAAGCGGGAGATCATTCGAGTTCTGCCCAGACTTCGTTACCACAGAGCAGAGTTGGTCCATGTTACCTTGAGTCTCTGTCACCTTCACTGTGCTCTCATGTTTGGAGCGCTCTCAGATTAGCTAGCATCTGCCCAACAGTCTCTTTCAAAAGTCTACCGACACACCACCCACTGGGCAATCCATTCTCATCTGAGTGAGCTGATACCAATTCATTACCATACAGGTCACCAAATGTGATTCACAAATGAGGGGCAGTTCTCTTGACATTTCATCTGCATTGACACAAACATTCCAATCACTATGGTATCAGAGTCCAAAGAGAGAAAGCAAATACAACTGACTTTTGTCTAAAAGTGCATCAAAAGTTTATAGACGTGGGTTCTAACTGCATTCATGTGCTTCCATTCATTATCTGTTGGATATTTTTTAAAGATGTTGAAAGTGAAAAGAGTATTTTTGACCACTAAATGTTTCAGAGGAAGAACTTATGCAGCTGGGAAGAAAATGGATTTTAGAATCAGATGAACCTGAGTTCAAATCCTAATTCAGTTATGTATCATCTTGGACAGTTATTTACGTTCTCTGAGGCTCAGTTTACTCATCTTGAAATGGGGGCACTAATACCTTAGACTTTGGGAAACTGCATAAATTAGAAATAATATAGGTACATAATAGGTACTCAATAAATAGCTATAAATAACACTTGAAGACTAAAACGCGTTTTCCTTCTAATTTCTTACTAGTATGACAGGAATACCTAGCAAACTTTACAGACATAGTTGTGACTGCCATCTACTGTCTGACTGAATGCCTCGCTTTGGTGCTTATTTGATGGATGAATAAATGTCAGTGTAAACAAATATTTAGGCTAGGCAATTACAATGACAGAAGATTCAGTTCATTACATAGCAAAAAGAAAAATGACATTAGAGACCTCTTCAATATTCAGGGCAACAAAATAGTTATACTCATTAGTAAATCTACCCATTTTCATAACCAGCTGCACATCAGATCTATGTACATCAATTAGCATTTAATTTTATTAAGTTTAATATTTAAAAAATTCTTACTGACGATAGTTTTTATCAGGAATATACTTTCTGCTAGTTTACACGTGATTGGTCACATCCATATCATTACTAGATATTTATTCTTGTCTCTTTTAGCTATTTATATGCTAACACTATTCTTGCATTAATAAACTTTCAACCTTTGTGTTTTGACACTCCCAGCACTGGCGATCCAGATCCAATGTTTTACAGAGATGCATGGAACAAGAAAATACATGTTCAAGACTATGTAAAGTAAGTCCAAACTTGACAATAAACAAGAATATAAATAAATGTCAGTTTTTTCCATTATAGATAAATTTAAATACATCATTAATAAAATACATACATTTTGCAATATGAACTGAGACCTGAAACAAAGTAAGTTGAGGTAAGGGGTATCAAAATGTAAAGATATAATACAATAAGACTAACAACGTCTCATTTAAATGACTGAAGGTATGCTTAATAAATATGGTGAATTTTTAAATAGTAACTAATGTTATGTAACTTTAATCTGCTAAATGCATAAGATTAAATTTTCATTTGTGGGGAATTATATCAAAAGAACTATGAGTCACTGAAAAGCTGGAAGCCCGTATGGAATAAGAATCCTGTTAAACACATATAAAATATTTTCATGAGATTCCTTAGACTAAAGATATCAAGAAGGCACTAATGATTTCAATTATCTTCTCCACCTTATATTCTTCTGCAAGTAAGAGGTCAATGAATAGTTCTTATTAAATACTGACATCAAAACATAACACACAAATTGTGAAGGATGGCAGGTGTGAGTAGTCGACACCAGGAAGGAAGATACTTGATTTTACTATCAGCAACAAAGGCATGTAGGTTATAATGCTTTTCCAGCATGGTGGTATATAAGACATACAGCCTATACGTATCCACACAACAGCTTATTACTAAAAGCCTCCCCAGTTTTCTCATTTCCAGCAGCAATATGGATTTTAAAGCCTGCTGTTTTCATATTTGAATAACATTGTCTCTATAATCATCCTTTATCTCCTCCCTGTCATCTCCCACAAATCTCCCAAATCATTAGTGTTGGGTTTGGGGTATTCTTTCTAATGTTTTCATGGTCAAATTTTCTGTTGTCTCACTGAATTTACCTCTTTAGGGCTTCTTTACCGTTTTTTTTTTTTTTCTTTCAAGTAACAATTTCTGAGGACTCTGTTGCACAAAATACAGTTTCTAATGTGTCTACTTTAAAATGAAATTGTCTCCTTCATTAATAGTGGATGAAGAGATATAATAAATTTGGGTTCAAAACCTTAATGTCAATGCTAAAAATAATGGTTTAGTTCTACAAGAAAATTGTAAAAACAATTTCAAGATCAAAAATTCTGGAAATCAGGTTTTCAAGCCTTGGTTTATTAGAAAACTTAAATTATTACCCTTTTAAAAAAGGGAGTAGCCAATGTCCATTTTTGAATTTTCTCAAACAAATAATAATAATAATAATAATAATAATAAAGGATAGCAAACTAGGATAAGAAAACACATTAGAAGACAGCTTTCTATTTCATACAACTTCTAGTTACCTTTTTCCTACCCATTCACCTACTTCTGGTCAGCAGCAAGAACAGAATATCCATTTATTTTGCCGTTCTGGGTTTTTCAATGAGCTTCATTTACCTGAATACAAACAAAAGCTAGGGGAAACGGCCTTTTACTGGCATAGACCAGCGCACGCCTCACCAACTGGAACACTGGCCTTCTACGGCTTCTTTTGAAGGTTCAAGTCCAATGGTTATAAGACCAGCTGAAAGTCAAGCATTATTCCAAATGACACAGATTGACAACAAATAACGGAAACACACAGAATCCCCTTGGCTGTTTTTTCCCTAATAGGCCAATTCCTAGCATTCTGTCAATATAATTATAAATACTAAAGAAATGATGAGAATTTCACAACGGGGAAAGGATCATTTCTTATCATAATAAATATTTCGGTACAAATGGTAAAAACAAAAAAACATAGAAAAGTTTAGAACCTTTGGGTACTTTTTTCTAATAAAACCATACCTGCTTCAGAACTTGTTTGATTATAGCTGCTAACAATGCTGTTTGGTATCACTGGAGTGGAGGACGTTGCAATTCTTGACTGAGGTGGGTTGGGATGTAATGAATTTCCTAAAGCCATGCCCGACTGACTGAGCATCCCACAGTTCCCGCTAGCCTGAATCTGATTTATTAAACCTGCAAGGTGGTGGTTTGGGACTGGGCTGTTACTGTGGACAAAGTTAGTGTTTGCATTGTGGCAGTGCACGGCTTCCCCTCGTAAAGGTATGTTCTGTGTCAGTGAATTCTGAAGAACACTGGAGTTCATACTGGGATCGGGAAAATGCAGCTGGTTAGCAGAGCAAGGCAAAGCAGTATTTGAGCCCCCACAACCCGGGGTACTATTGCTACTCAAGTGAGCGCTTTGACAACTCATAGATTGTAGTAACTGAGACATTGAACTGATGGGAAACGAACCCTGACCTTGCTTCCGCAGCAAGTCGGGTCCAGGTTTAGGAACTGCAGAACTATCCATTTGAGACTGTCTGAGCAAACTCAACACTGTGGTAGGTGGCTGTTTTCTTTTCCGCAACGAGTCTTTTTGCTGAGACATCAGCTTATCTCTTAGTGCTGCTCGGCCACTTTGCCCTTCACCTGTGGGGAGAAGCATGTTGGCAGTAGGAGGGAACATGGTGTTTAAAGTGCTATGTCCTTCAGTGTTGCCACTGCCAGCAACAGCTCCAGAACTGCTACTGCTGCTACTGTTGTTACTAGCAAGTTTGTTTTGATTTGCTAGCTGTGCTTTGGCTGCTGCTGAGAGTAAACTACTTGCTGGAAAGGAGGCAGCATTGTGCTGGTTCAAGATCTGATTTAAAGGCATTCCCAGCAAACCAGGCTGACTCTTTACAGAACCACTTCCGGCAGATGCAGTAGGAAAGGCTGCACTGCTTGGGGTATTTAGTACATTACTCATTCCAGCAATTAATGGGTTAGGGATATCCTTGTACTGATGATGTCCATCGGACTTGGTGGAAGGACTTGATGGCATTGATGGCCTCGGGGACCCTATTGTTGACCTTGGTGACCTGGGTGGAACCTTAATACCACTACAAGTGGCCTGGGGTCCTAGAGGTGGCATCATGAAATTTCCGTGATCTGATGATGTGGAAGATGAGCGTGATCTTTGGGGCGATGCCTCAATCCTTCCAATTCCAGCCCCCATCATGTGCACTGGGGATGTCACTGGAGAAGGGGACAGGGAGGTTGAAGCTGAATGTTGAACTCTTTGTACATGACTCCCGTGATTCATGTGACCAGGTTTTACAGTTGGCAAAGGGAGATTACTTGGCAAAGGAACGACAGCAGGAGGCATGCTTACATTCATCACAGGTACCTGAGAGTGGACATTTGAATGGAAACTGGTTGGATTAATGATAACAGGGTTCTGATTCACTGGTTTACTAGGAATAGGGTCAAGAATGCCAAGTGGATCTTTCTCAGATGTTAATGGCTTTTTCTGAAGAGCACAAGAAGGTGGAGGAGGGGGAAGTGGGCCTTGGGGCGGTTTGTGGTGGAACATTGCTCGTGGTATTTCCATAGCAGTTGAAAAATTACACATGGGTTTTTTCATTACTGGACTCTTTGTAGTCAAGGTTGGGGAAAGAGGTATATTAGTCCTTCCAGCCATTGCACAGGATGACTGTACAGGAGAACCATGTAGCATTACTGAAGATGGAGAAAGAGGAGTCCTATTCAGGTGAATGGGACTAGAATTGGGAGCTCCATGAAAACCAGGATTATTTCTTGGGAAAACATCAGGGCTTCCAAGTGGGTCAGTCCTCGGAGAGATCGAGCCATCTCCATATATCTGGGAACCTGACGACGCCGGGCTGGGCAGGCCTCCGTGGTTACCACGGAATGGAGATTTCTGTCCGTGTTCGCTGCTGCCCAATCTCTGCCGGGGGTACACAGGGTGGAGTTCTTGTTGCTGGCTTCCAGGCAGGTCTTGTACATACAGCCTTCCCATGGCATTCGATGATCCGATCATTAATTTGAAAGGATTCTTACATTCGGGCATTACAGAATTTGTAATTCCTTCATGAGGCTTATTTCTTATAGATCTTGGAGTTGCTGCACGTGAAGGTACTACTGGGGTTGCATCTGATGTGAAAGAGAAAAGAAGTTCTGTTAGTTGGCTCGGTTCTTTTGTGTTTGGGGTGGGTGGGGGCAGGGGTGCATGGGGGCGGAAAAGAGGTGGGGAAGGGAAGGCATCTGGAAATAGAAATTTGCAAATGGAAATTCTGTGCAACTAGAAGTTCTGCACTTTACATTAAACTTTGATTTAAAAAAGGCATTGTTAGTCTCCCTTTACTAAGAGTCTCAATAACTGCTCATTATGCTTGTTTGCCTCTTATCTGTTGAGAGAGGAGGAGGATCTGAATCAGTTCATACTGACATTAGCCATTCTAATAATATTTAGAATACGCAAAATCAAGACTGACAGCTCAGATGGAACCGGCGATATTACTATCTTCTTGGATTTGTATTTTTTTAGGAACTCGGTTACAAGAGAAAAATTATCATCTGTGTGGCATACTATTTTCTTGGGTGTTTTAAACGAATTGCCATTTTCACCAGAAAATCTGTTACCCTATAAATGTTTCTGTTACCTTACTGAAACCTCCTCAGGACAGCTACAGAAACCCTTCCTTATCCCAATATTTTCACCGTGAGAGAAAATGAGTCTTGCTTTTTGTGAATTAAGTGACTGGGATTCAGAACCTTTTATAATATGATGGGAGTGGTAATAACAGTAAATGCAGTCATGCTTAGCTTCCATCAAGTCTGTAACCCTGCAGGTTTTTTGCCGTTAATTAGTCATTGCTGTATAAACAGCTATAGTCCACCAACTTAGGTAAAAAGACTGCACTGCTTTTATTAGGATAGAATTCCTATGCAAATTCTAGTCTAATTGTGAAAACTTTAATCCTGGGTTCCACTGAGTGTTGTCCTTTTACAGAGTGTACTGCTCCCTCCTCGGCTGTCTGGAATCCCTTCAGTTCCTTTGGAGATCAGACAGCATACAGGAAACAAGAGCAAGCTGGCTCATTAGACAGAATTTTCACTCCAACTTGTCAGAATTTTAGGTTGAAGTTTTTTAGCCCCTAAGGATGTTTAACTATTTTATAAAGTTGTGCCTTCTAAAACAGGGATAGCAAATAAAATTAGTTTCACAGGCCAATTGCTGTCAACTGTTGGTGGCTGCTGAGAGAGCTATGTTGAAAAGGAGGCTGAGCTTTAGCTGGGCTCTGTGAGAAAAATGCCATTGAGTCTATTACGGGAATGGAGATGAGGGTGGCACCATTCATACTATATATTGGCCATCCCTATCCTGAGACTACAACGTATTGGCAAGTGTGCTTAGATTCATTTGCAATCAGAGGCGCGCGCGCACACACACACACACACACACACACACACTTATGATATATATCCATATATATATATTTATATGGATAATTGCATATTTAAGATAAATATACTTCTACTGGCTAGATAGTATGCAGGTCAAATCATATCATAGTAATTTCTAACACAGTGGTTCTCCACTTTGGGTACACAGAATTCTAGGCAGGGTCTGTTCAAGAAAAGAATATATATTTTTCTTGGGAAATATGGGTTTTCAGTTTCTGGTATGGTGGAGACGCTTGATAAGAGTGATTTCTGGATATAATATATGAAAAGTTGAGAACCAATGATACAAAAGAATTGCAGCATATAAACACAACTGAACTTATTTTCTTATTAAAAAAAGATATTTAAAGTTTGTAATAAAATAAGAATATATGAAAAAATAGTTGGGGTACTGTGCTTGACATATAGTGAGAACACAGTTCTTTGTATTAGCATTATTATTATATTGACTGTGTCCTCTTTAATAATAAAACTACGGACTTCTGTCTTTTCTTGGGTATCTATATAACTATCTACAGTTCAGTGATTAAAAACATAGACATTTACATTTTTTATACTTCACAGAATTTAGAAAATGGCTGTGGCTTAGAAAGGATTTCTTCCATACCTGAGGAAAGATAGTTACCATCATTAAAATAACAGGAACACTAAACAAATGAAAGTCGTGCTGCTGTTATGTTATAGTGAGGGAAGAAAGTATTACAAGAGCTGGCAAATGTAAATGCTAGGCACCTACAGAGGGCTTTCAATGTATATTCAAGGAAACCTTTCAAAAGAATGAGCAGAAAGTAAATATATATGTTTATGCATGTAAAATACAGGTGAAAACTACATGAATTTTAACTTTCAATTATTTAAAGCTCAAGCTTATATATAACATAGTTGAAAATTAGGAAATTGAAATACATGCTATGCCTGAAGCTAGTAAATGAGCAGCATTGAATCCAAGAAAAGTATACCATTTTAAAAGGGGGCAGAGATATACCCCTTATACCTGTACTAATGAAATATTTACCTTTATTTTCAAGACTGAAATGTGTATGTATACGGTATGACAAAAGACCTAGATCAAAATTCTGTTAAGGTCATGAAAAAGGCAACAGGGCAAACTCTGTAGAAAGAGGTAGAACTGTGATATAATGTCATATGAGAACAGCAGCAGATACGAGTGTGTGTAAACGCAGGTGCAAGGTAATAAGCAAAAATGAAAACACAGTTACATCAAGGGGGCAGGGTACTAGTAAATTTTAAATAATGTATTACTAGTAAGTCTCTTTAAATTGTTACAATATCTTTTAATTAAAAAAAATGTAGCTCACTAAAAGTAAAAGAAAACTGCCTTAAAAGATTTTTTTTCTTACCTACCTTAGTGGAGCAATTTTTTTCTGATCATTCCTGTTAAAGTTGAAAGGTTAGAGGGTTATTGGAAAGAAGCTCTCTGCTAACAGCTGCCAAATTTCTTTCCTGCCCTCGTCACATGAGTTCTCAGTGTAAATCTTTGCCTGTATGACATCATGATTGCTCCTTTTTGTATCTAAAGCTGTCCATAATTTGGCCTCAATTTACCTACTCAGGCTTACTCTTCTCAAGTCAGACTAGTTTCCACATCATCACTTCCACTCATTCTGGACAAAAATTTTTTTATTTCCCTCATCTGTCTAAATCCTACCATTTTCCGGGGTTGGTCCAAATCTGAGTTCTGCAATAAAGTGTTCTCTGATGGCTACGGGTTGCATTTGTCATCCCTGTTTTTCAGAACTCAGCAGATCAATATCACTGATCCTTCATAAACAAATGCTTCAGCACTTGGACATATTTTATCCTGAATTTACTATTCAAGTGTTAAGTTGATTGTAATATTTTGGAGGGAATTAATATTCTTGCCCTTAGAAAAAGAAGTTCCTCAGTCTCAAAGTATAATTCCACAGATTACATATTAATCGTGAAGGGAAAAGGTACCTTAACAATGGAGAAATCAGATGGACATAACTATAACCAAGCAATCAAACTTAAGGTCATCAAAATATGGGATAAATTGACACTATGTGCCTCTTAATAAGCACATAACGTCACCTATACAGTATTCCTAGGAAAATGTGTTTAACCTGAGTATAAATATGAGAAAACAATCAGGCAAATCCAAACTGAAAAAGATCCTATAAAACTGACCTAGGCTCTTCAAAAATGTCAATGCCATGAAAGAATGAAAAAGTGTGGGGAACTGATGTAGATTACAGAAACGTAACAACTAATTGTAGTGCACCATCTTTAACTACATCCTGGATTTTAAAAAAAAGACTGAATAAATTATTAGGACAACTGGAAAAATCTGAATATAGATTGCATATTAAATAATAATGTGAGAATTTGGTTTGTGAGGAGAGTGGCCTTGTGTGTCGAACAATTTAGGGGTCAATTGTCACAATCTTGGCAACTTCTGCAACAAAATCTTCATTGGTGGATCTAGGTGAAGGGTACAGGGGTCCTCAATGAACTGGTCATACACTTTTTCTGCAGCTTTGAAATTTTTCAAAAATGAAAGCATGCATGCATGCACAATGAGGGAGGCATAAAAAGTCCCTGGCAAGGTAATATGTTAGTAGGTGCTCAATAAATAGCTATTAAATGACTGAAGGAATAACACTGCTAGTTGCATTTGATGATTTGATAACCACACATTCCAATACAGCCTTAAGAAAAAGGCTACATTTGTTTCCTAAAGATCTGTGTCGCCTTCTCTCTCAGTTCTACATACATGCATAGCCTTTGTATGTGCTATTGGTGTTAATTCTAATTGTTTAACTAGATGATTTGGATAGGAAATTATGGTACACAACTTCATGGAAAATTTTCAGAACAAATTTGCTATTATATTTGTGATAAAACGATAAAACATTCATAACGTTAAAGGGCTTGTGCAGGTTTGAAAAAGTGAACTTGGAAAATGCTTGGCAAAGTGATTTCTCATGGTTCCTTCTCTAGGAGAGGAGTGGTTGGGGGAGGACAATTCTGAACCCTTCACCATGGCACATACTTGTTCCTCCTCCGGGACTGGTGAGCACCAGAGAAGGATGTGGGGCTTCCATGCTTTTATGGAGTGTGGCCACTGCAATGATTTTTCTTTTATGTATGCATAGCTTTGTGACATCTTCATCTGCCTTCACATCTTCTGCAGTTCTCTGTTTCACAGCAGCTCCCGGATCAAAATTAAACACCTGGAAAAAGGGCAGCCTTTGTTTAGAATATGTCTGGGAAAGGATTAAATAAAAAGATGCTTTGTTAAAAAAACATTTTGCCCATAGATTAAGCCATACATTGAAATAAAAAGTTCTCAAGGTTTTAAATTTAAGAAAAGCAACTTTATATAACTTAATAAACCTGCTGAACTCATGGTTTTTAGTGGCAAAGTAAATCATGAAAATTATCCTAGTCCTAAAATAGCCAAGATAAATATATGGAAAGGTATATTATCTGATAATGTTCTCAGTTCTAGATGCTTCCTGATGTTTTAACAATATAAAAACAGATGAAATATGGTTTCAAAATGCTAAAAGCTGACATTTCTACATGACAAGTTTTTCTTTGGCTTTATTTTACTACTATATTACCTTTCACCTATTGAAAATAATCTATTTCTCTAATTAAAAAAAAAAGTCTTATTTATTGTGTATATATTTATGAGCTGTTTCAAATGTCCCCCCCCCTTTTTGGAATGAGGTGACACACAAATATAAAGGAAAAAGATGTCTATTAATCCTAGTTCTAAAATTAGCACTATAATAGATATTCAGCGAACCTGTTTCTATATAGTAAGTAATATTTTATCGTTGAAAACGATTTTACCTTCTACCTTGCAAAGGAGCAAAACAGTTTCATGTTTTGGAGGAAGGTTAAGCTTTGTGATTTTAGAAACATTTGTGGCAGATTTATTAACACCAGTGATAAAAATAACATTGCAGATTGAGCAGTTAAAGTGGGGAAAGAAAATATTGCACTATTAAATGGTGAGCATAGTATAGCTGTAATACAAAGGTGCAAAAGAGATTTCAATGAAACAGCAGTTAATACGAATATAAGTTTGTCACCTTTGAAAATGACTCTGGGATTTGAACTAGTCTCCATAACCATTATGGATATGCATTATATATCCAAAATGCATGCAAAAAGATATCTAATTAGATAAAGATTTTAAAATGCATATGTGATTGGAGAAGTAATGTAAAAATGAAATGCCAAATGAGAAAAGCAAATATATGAAACACCTAAAAAAAAAAAAAACACACACAAAAAATACTGCCGATAGATCTGTTGTGAAATGGTTACCTTGGGAAGAATAAGAGGACATTCCAAGCCACACTTGCATGTTCCGTCAGTAAGCAGGTATGTTTTAACCTGCTCCAAGCAAGATAACAAAGACCCACTGGGACTGTAAAAATAGTTTAACAAAACATCAGGAAATAATTCTGACTGTACACAGTATATGAAAAAAGGCATAATTTATAGTCTTACTGTCTTTCACAGGATAATATTTTCCTACTAAGGAAAAGCATTTTCTTTGTCAATATTATGTTAGCTACTAAATTATAGCCTTTAGCACTACTGCTCTTTCTTTTGAACCAAAATATTTCTCAGGAAAATACAGATCTTCATAGAAAACTAAATAAAAGTATTTTGAAAACCACGAGCAGAATAGGATGGGGAAAATGCTATTCTTAAGAAAGGACAGAAGCAGGCCAGAAAGGAATAAGAAAACTACATAAGGGTAAATCATTATCCTTTTAAACCAGAAAATCTATTCTTAAAGCTGTTTGAGGAAAAACTGAAATTTAGGACACACTGCAGGTCAAACCAGAAAGTTGCTAAGTGTAAAAAGGTGGAGCTTTCCTTTAATCTTGGAGTCTAGAACCAAGTTATCCCTTTGTAAACACAGATTTCTCTTTTTTCTCCCTCATCTGTGTGTTTCTTTGAAGATAGATCAGGGTGGCCCAATTCAAATTACACTGAGGAGACACACCTTACTGGCAAAAAGAGAGGAGCCAAGCAGAGATAACAAAGGATGGGGAACTCTTGAAGAGATAGTGTTTTGGGTGGCAGAAAGCTGCCTCACAAGTCTCCTGGTTGGTAAATGGACAGCACTCTCAATGTGATTACTCTTCGGGTCACACCTCAAAATTACAGTCAGTATGATACGTGAATACTGATCAAGTTGAAGTCTACAGATTGGTTACTAATTCAGGTGACAGGATAAGTCTTTTATTTTTATTTATAATGAGGGTTAGTTTAAAATGGGCAATTTGCATTTTAGGACTCCTATTATTAAAATATTGATTTTTACAATCTTGAAAATTATCATGTAGTTCTCGTTCAAGAATATCTTTTATTTATGACTACTTACCAAAACCTTCACTTAAGCCTTCTGATTAATTTGGATTTCACCAGAAATAATACTCTCCATTTTGTATACAAAGTATTACACTACTAGGTGGAGACTATTCTGTTTCTAATATAAAAACACAGGTAGTAGTTTTGCAGCTATAAATAAAGCAGCTTTAAAATGGCTCTATGAACCAGTAGTTCATATTTTATTTATGGATATTTATTTATATCAGTGACTTATGCTTGTAGAAAATCTCAATTAAAATCTTCAACTTTGTCAATTCACTTATTTACTTATGCTAATAAATTTTTTCAGATGATAAGTAAAGAATAATTGCCATATTATAGACTTGAGTTCCACCCTAGTGGCAGGAACCAGATGTTTTGGGGGTCTGCTCATTTAAATAAAATGAAATTATCACATAGTTATCATGTGAAGAATTCATGAGTTTTGTGAAAAACTGTCTAACATTTTACAGTTAAAAGAAGTGTACAGACTGAATCTTAGAGGAGTTAATTGTAAAATTAAACCCGAAGACAAAAATTTCTGAATTCTATTAGTACTCTACCCTAGACAGTTTAAAAATACTTCCTCTAAGTCAGTCAGTTGGGTTCTTTCTTTTGGTTGTCCCTCTTAATTAACTTTTGGGAATAATAACACAAAAGATAGTTACAAGTCTTATGGCATAAATAAAGCTTAGAAGATTGGAAGCAGGTGGGAAATTTAACGTGCAGCCTCAATGCTTCACTGAGGCAGGAACACCTGGAGACACCCTAAAATTACAGGCAAGCTGCACAATGGGAAGAGAGCTATGGAAGGAGAGCTAGCCTCCTATATAGGTTCAAGTAGTGATTTAACTAGTTATATACAAACCCATCAAACCCATGCTGGCTTAATTTATCTGAAGGAATTTTTTCTTATCTGGCAAAGTTAGTTTCCAAAATAATTCTTAGTGTAGGACTCAGATTTGGAGAACACACACTACCAGGTAGTAAAATCTACCTAGACTTGAAAAATCATGAACAAGATAATTGACAGATTCCCAGACTTGACTGGGTTTACGTTAATGTTCAGCAATCTGAAAGCCTGATTTATCTTTCATAGGGATGAAGATGAAATCAAAACAGTTAAATGATCAAGATTTTAGAGTCATTTGCTCTAAGCTGAATATACACGTGCTGTTTACAGACTAGAACACTCATAAATACGGACAATGACACTGATACCTTGGTATATTATGTTAACAACAAAGCAATTCTGGCAGTTTGTTAACAGCATTGGAAATATGAACACTTTGAAAAAGTTACCCCACGTGTACATCTTATCTACCATGGGACATCTCCACATTCCCTGCTTTCTTATCCCTTCACTCCCATTAATATAGAACACATCTTTAATATTACAGAAACAAAAAACTACTGTGCAAAAGAGTTTCAACTGGTAATCAAGCTTACCTCAAGAAACACCTTACACAAAACAAACCCAGGACAGAATCTGAACTAACTCTTGAGTTGTTATGGCATGAAATCATTTGTGTTCATACAATGGAAAATACTTCATTCATAAAAGCACATCTTTGCACAAATGAGCAGAGATATGAATACTGCACCGAAACTAAATAGCATTAAAATAATGATGCAATGTGGTACTTTTTAAAAAGTTCCAAGTCCATTTTTAATAGTTTATTACATCATAAAGAAAGATTTATGGCATCCTAACTTTTCATATACTTACTGATAAACTACAAAGTAAGAAGCTTAGGTATCAATTACTTAGTAATAAGACTGAAACTTCTTGCCAACAGTTGTTATTCCACTCAACTTGTTCTACAAGGAATACATGCCATCCAAATTTAAAAGAGCAGGCATTTGCATTTTATTTGTATGATTTTTACGTGTGAGATGAAGAGCCCTCTCCATCACGACCTTTTCTTTTTTACTATATGTAAGGGAAAAGATTAAAAACTGCACAGAAAATAGTAGGGAAATTATTTTTACTTAATATTAGACATTAAGAAGTTTAATAACTAAAACTGCTTAGAGATAAAAACACTCCACCTCACATCAGAAAAGACAGGTGAGGGACCAGCCGAGTGGCTCAGTTGGTTAAGAGCTCACTCAAGAGTGTGAGCTGAGCTCTGAGCAACAGCAGTTCAATGTCCAGCCTGAGCTGAGCTGCTGCTGAGCTGCCAACAGGTGGCAGGATGGCTCAGCTAAAAAAAAAAAAGAAAAGCCAGGTGAAGCACTGTGGAGAGGATGACAGTGTGAAGAGACGCTGGGTCTATTTCCAGTATTTTACATTTTCCTGTGAATGTGGGAACGATGCCTATGTTTCTTTTAGAGATCTTCATATTTTTCTTTATCCTTATTATAGAGATAGCAGAATGACACCTTATCTAAACACAAGTAATGCATAAAAATTCTCTCTTTGTAGCCTAAAGCAATTTACATTGCAAAATAGTACAGAATAAAAACCCTTGAATATTTCCAGCACAAAGATCATTTCTTCAAATTCATGTGAGGTGCTGTCAGTCATGGTATTTTGCTCCCTCAGAGGAACAGACTCTGTCTCCTTAATTTTGGGACTGCGAACTTGGAGGTAGCACAGGTCCTACCTTACTGTCGTAAAGGCTCACCTGACGTAAAGCACTCCGTTGTGGTCCACGCGGCGCTGCCAACCCACAGGAACCTGTACCGCTGGAAGAGCTCCATCCTTGTCCCCTCCGTCACACTCCTTGCCTCCATTCATTTTCTGTGTCTGCTTGGGACTCTCCAAAGATATCAGCAATAAGATGATATCCTTATATTACAGGGCATGATGGCCTTCAAAAACGGCCAATGCAGCGCAGTGGTTCCCAGACTGTACAAAATGCATTGGGAAGCTTCAGCTCAGTTTGGAACCAAGTCCTTGAAATCTGCCATTGTGGAAAAAATCAGTTTCCCATTATTATCTACATTAAATAATGAATATTTCATTCCTAAGGATGGTCTACATGGGTAAAAAGGAGTGCTTCTGACTAAGGAAAATCATATTCACTAATGCTGGTACCTGTCTGAAGTGGGGGAGGGGAGGAGTGTAAAGTTTTTAGTTCAACATTTTTGTCTTGAACCTTGATGTTGGACTAAAATAATCTCTATTGTTTAGAAACCGGTCTCGTTTTTACAGTGTGAGTCGGTTAATATTTCCAGGTACTACCCGCCTTTATAGGCCACATTCTTTAAACTTTCTCTTCATCTTCCAATCGGAATCCAAGGTGTTGCAGGTTGGTTCATCTGATGTTTTCATGTCTTCAAAATTCCAATAATGTAGCCTGAAACATATGTAAATATGTAAACTGCATATTTAAGGTTGAAAAACTGAGAACCTGTACACTTTTAAAAACTGAATAAACTCTTAAGTGTACCAAACCACTCTGATGTCCTCTGCCATCAAACTCATGTGACAAATTCAACTTGTTTCCTTCTAACTTGATCCACGTACTCCAGTTAAACCAATTAGCTTGCTCTTCACCACATGCAACTTTCTAATTACTAGAGATAGACCCGTAATTATGGCATTACATATACACATATCCTTCTAACTCACAATAAAAATATATCTATCAAAACCTTTTGGGCAGGCTGAGTGGCTCAGTTGGTTAAGAGCTTGCTCAAGAGTGTGATCTCTGAGCAATAGGGTCACCGGATCAATTCCTGGGCCCGAGCTGCTGCTGAGCTGCCAACTGTTTGCAGGATAGCTCAGCTAAAAAAAAGAAAAAAATAAAAAAAAATAAAAAAAGAAGAAACCTTTTATGACCTGACTGGGAATTTATGTGTTAATCCAATCATATTTGGTTACTTCTTAACTTCACATACCCCTATGATTTCTTTTCTTTTCTAATCATCATATTGGCCTAAAGAAGAAAAGATTTGTTTGTTTTAAAAGAAAAATTTAAAAGGAAAATAACTTGTAGTATATTTCCAAATATAAGAGAAGGTTTTCCACCACTGTTATGAATATGAGTGGGAATTACTTTATAGTTAAGATTTACAAGCTCCCTTCTATGACGGGGTACTCCCCTCATTCCTTTATTGAGTCACAATATACTGTTTGGGGAGGACATATTGGCTTGAAACAGCAGCAATCAACACTAGTGGGGAATGCTTATAAGAGGTCATCTTAATGGAATTATTAAATAAAAAAAGATGGCAAATACGTTCTAAAAAAGATTTAGTACGTAATCCTTGCAGAGAATGTTATGTCACAGTTGTTAGCATTATTTGTTGTGGTAAACAAGCCTTTTTATAATCAATTTAACATATAGTATGTGATTACCTTGTGGGTAATCACTCATGAAAATGAATAAAAAAATGTTCTAATGTTATACGAGTGGGACTTGTAGTTTGTGATAAAAATTTCCAGTGCCAGCATCATCCACAGATTCAAAATAATTTATATCTCAAACAACTTAATCAAGTGAAGGTCATATGCTCTGGAAAACTGTTAAATCATTTAAGATTCATATGGAAATACTAAAACTGTTACAAAAATTTTAAATAAAAAGTTAATATTTTAGATAATGTTTAAATGTTATATATAACAATCAACAAGTTAAACAGTGTAAACAGATATACAACTACTTAATCTACATTCCTAAAAGTCTACATATTTCAGTAACCCCAAGATTTTGTTTTGATCTCTTCATCGGGAAAGCAGGAGAATGTCTTCTAGTAAAGGGCATCATGTGCTCAGGCACACGTCTTATTTGTACCCTTGGCTCTGAGATTAAACGTCTTGTAATGAAGCATACGAGGTCTGACGATTAAGTTCATGAATTGTTGCAACAATGTTGCTAACCTTTTTTTGATATCAGAGTGATTATTCATCACAAATTTATACCAACTGGACAGTTAACCAAGTTTACTATTTGGAAGTGCTGAAAAGGCTGCGTGAAAAATTTAGATGACCTCAACTTTTCGCCAACAATCCATGGCTCTTGTATCACAATGTACCAGCTCACACAGCACTGTCTGTGAGGGAGTTTTTAGCCAGTAAACAAATAATTGTACTGGAACACCCTCCCTACTTACCTGATCTGGCCCCCAATGACTTCTTTCTTTACCCAAAGATAAAGGAAATATTGAAAGGAAGACATTTTGATGCCATTCAGGACATCAAGGGTAATACGACGACAGCTCTGATGGCCATTCCAGAAAAAGAGTTCCAAAATTGCTTTGAAGGGTGGACTAGGCACTGGCGTCAGTGCATAGCTTCCCAAGGGGAGTACTTCAAAGGTGACCGTAGTGATGGGTAGCAAAGAGGCATATAGAACTTTTTCTAGGATGAGGTCGTGAACTTAACTGTCAGACCGTGTATACTCATTTAGCTGAAAGTCGGTGAACTGTGGGTACGGGTGTGGGAAACATTGGCAGGCAATGGGAAAAGAAGCAACAATTTACTGGGAAAATACGTGGTATAAAGAAGAATGCGTAGTAGCGCTCCCAGTGGTACCTCAAGCTGCATGGCTGGGCCCACTCTGCCATGTCTGTGCTTCTCACATAAATGAGCCATTTGCAGGCATAATGTCCCATTTCTGCCTCCCATTCACTGCACCTTTAACCATGACACCTGCTGGTCATGTATGTGGTTATTTGTATTTTACTCAACAGTTACTGGGCAGCTACTATGTACTATGTACAAACCATGTATGGTATGTGCTATAGTATGAAGATAGTAAGACACCTCTTTATGTAAAGCTCAGTGTAATGTGTGTCACTAAAAAGCTGCTCAGTGTAGAAGAACAGAAAGGAAAGAGGGAGGGATGGAGGGTTAGGAAGGATGGAAAGAGCAAGGAAGGGTGAGTTACCCTTTCTCAAGTTCCCAGCCTAGTGGAGTACCCAGGATTAGTGAAAGGTATGACTTTTCTGCTATCGACTCCCAGTTTTGCCAAAAAGCAACAGACCCTGATAGCTGAACCTGTCTTTTTTTTTTTTTATAGTCCTTTGTTTTGTTTTGTTTTGTTTTTGAGGGCAATGTCACTGGCTCTTATATGTGGGATCCGAACCGGGGCTGCTGGCGTCCCAAGCCAGCTCTTAACCACTGCACCACTCGGCCGGCCCTGTAGTCCCTTTTTATAATCATTTTATTACCTCACTTTTCCTGAAGAAATCTATTCAGTGGCCTCTGGTTATTAGATTGGACTAGCTCTCATTTTTCCTACTTTTGAGCTTTCTGACCATTTGATGTCTTTTCTTTTTCTTGTCAGCCTGCTCTTGCATGCGACTCCTATTTCCCTGAGACTTGCTGGCTTGCTCCAGTAAGTAATTTGTGGATCTGCCAGATAATAACATTGGAGCAATTCCTGCCAAATGTCTTCCTCATATTTCAGCAATCAAAAATTACAAATATCTGATGGTTGGGTTTTGGTTAGACCAGAAGTTCTCAAAGCATGTTCCTGAGACAAGCATCATTATCATCAATAACATTTGGCAACTCGTCAGAAATGCACATTCATAGGCCTGACCCCAAACTTACTGAATTAGACTCTGGAGGGCAATCTGGTTTTTAACAAGCTCTAGGGTGACCCTGATGCATGCTCAAGTTTGAGACCCACTGGCTTAGTCTAATGCCCCTCCCTTCCTTTCCAGGACATGGCCAGTTTCACATTTCTACACCATGCAGGCAGCCAGCACTTCTCTTCCTTTTGTCTGTGGGAGGGTCATCCTTTTTTTGCTGATACTTCCGCCTTCTAGGGGCAGCTCAATTGTAAGGGCCTTAGGACTCTCTCACAGCGCAGAGGTCCAGTATTTATATAGCTATTGTTTATTTATCTATAAGTGGCATTAATTTTCTCAATATTCATTTTGTGAATTTGGAAAATGCAGAGAAGTTTGAAGATGAAAATAAAAATTGAACTGTAATTTTACTGCTGATTAACCACTGCAAACATGGATGCACCTTCGTTCAGTTGTTTTTAGAAAATCTTAAAAGCACACATTATAAAAAAGAGTTTCATATAATAAACAATGAACTACTGATCCAAATTCACAATGTAAACATTTTGTCAGTTATGGTTATTTTTTTAAATTAAAGACTTAGAAAACATTACAGATGAAATTAAATACTATCCTCTACCCCCACTCCTCCCTTTTTGGTTCTAGCCCACTCCCTTCTATCCTAAAGGCAACTGGTATCATGATTTTGGTCTGTATCCTTCCAGGCTCTGTTTTCATATGTTTTTGCCTTATATGTGTATGTATATGTAAACGATATTTGATATTGTTATATGTGTTTTAAAATTTTACATAAATACTGTTATATATATATATATATATCATTCTGCAACTTGCTATTTAAAATTCAACATTGTTTGGAGAACTATCACTGTTGATATATATCGATTTATCTCTGTTGCATATATATTGATCCAATTCATTAATATTTAATACCTGAACAGCATTCTATCATATGATTACAACTATTCATCTGTTGGTTAATCAATCATATTTATGTTTGGTTGTAGGGTCTGCACATTTTCAATTTCACAGGCATTGCCAAATTGCTCTTCAAAGTAGTTGTACTAATTCCAGATTTTTTCTATATATAAATGTGTCTTTTTCCTTTAAATATTGAGTCAATATCACTTGGTCATGAGCATTTTATTATGGCAATAAATATTTTTTCCAAAATATGGCTTTTACCTGCTAGTAAGAATTTTCCTGGATAGATGTATATAATTTATTTAATTATATAGATTTTTCTCCTAAATGCTCATAATTACAAATAAATCTGAGATAAATATTCCTGCACATAAACCTATGGCTATATTGATAATTCACTTAGAATCATTTGTTAAAATAGAATTGCATAATTTTAAGGCCCTTATAAATTTCTCAAAGTGCCAGAAGGGTAGTTGTAGGAAAGCATTTCATGCCATATTTCTCAACATTTGAACCCCATGTATGTCCTCTTTTGCTAAATATTAAAATCTATTATTCATGCCTGTAAGATTCTGATAACTTTATCTTCTATATAGACCAATCATTCAAGATTTAATCAAGCTTTATTTTCATACTTTGTATTATAAAAACAAGTTTTTCCTCTTTTCCAATTTTTATAAATTTAACATAAAAAGTTACATATCTACAACATTTTCCAGTCATCTCTTCTATAGGTTCCATTATGACCAAATTTGTTTACATGATTTGGTTTAAACCCAATAGACACTGGTTAAAACAGAAATGACATTGTGATATGAAAGGTATCTCCATTTCACTAATATTCTGGATCAAGAATAAATCTTTTACGTACGACATAATTTAAATTTATTTCACACACAGTTTTGGTAATAATAATGAAATTTTAAAAAGTGGTGTGTGTGTGTGTGTGTGTGTGTGTGTGTTTGTGTGTATGTGTTCTAAGGAGAATATATGTCACAATTCTACCAATGTTTTCATTTTCCTGCTTCCTTTCAATATGCAAATTAGTCTATGAGAACTGGCTTTTGGTAAATTGAATTTTAGTAGCTTGATTTATTTCTTTACATTGGCTTTTCCTGACCATAAAGAATTCTAATTAGATGTCACCTCTTCAAAGAGACTATACTGTAAACCCTAGGTATTCTCTCATACTTTGTTAATTCACTGGTCCTTCTTATCTAATTTTTAAAAATCATTTATTTGTTTGTTTATTGACTATGTTTCTTCACAAGTATTTAAACTGCTTTAGGGCAGGAATCTTGTCTCTCTAGGACCCTCTTATAATCCCAGTTTCTGGTATAGTCCCTGGCTTACAGTAGGTATTTAAATACTTCTTGAAGACTATGCATATTTTAATTAGTCAACATAATTTTATATTCTGATTTTTACCATGCAGGCTTATAAAGTTTTAGCAACACATGTCTAAAATGAAGGAGGTTTTTAAAAAGAAGTCAATAGAAGCCAATCACCATGTATTTTCACAAAATATACAACGGATTTTTTGCTCTAGATTTATCCCGAATGATCTCATAATCTTTGAGTGATAATTTTTGTGTACAAAAGTATGATAGAGCTTCTAAGAAAATTAATATTCTAACTTTATACTTTATTTGTAAAGTGCATCAGAGTTTTATTTAAGTGGTATATATAGAAATTTTAATTGAATTACTAAAGGTAGCAGTACAATAAATAAATGGAACAGTATAAAAATTAAAATTAATGCAATAGACCTTTTTTCTCAATCTGCTTTACCGACATTCCTGTGAACCTAAGAATAAACTCACTATGTAGTGTTAATGTAAATTTTAAAGGTTACATTACAAAATACCATGAAGACTAAATATCAGAGAATATGACATCATCAAAATAGGTAAGCAAATATTCTTCATAAATCTTCCTGAATAACATCAAGCATAATAAATTATCTGAATAATATTGCACAAACTTAATTAATGGTAAAAATAATGAATCGACTTTTGAATCATGTGATATGAGTAAATTCTATTAAAATGTTTATAATGCCATCACAGATTGATCTTATGCTCAGTGGGTTATTTAGATACACTGTAGCAGAGCATAAAACCCAATGAACTATTGATTTATCAAGGTGAGACTAAGTAAATGAGGTAAAACACAAATATTTAATATACTATATAAATCTAAATCATGATTTATACTTTTTAATACTAGTATTATAAACTTAGCTCTTGAAATATTTAAAGTTAAATAAGAAGTCCACTCCACTGCTACATTTGCAAGAGTGAACACCACATGTTCTGCAATTGAGAACAAGTTTCACCCAAAACCTACCTCTGTACTTAAATTCCAAAACAATATGTACACGTAACAGATACTATTGGATTAAAAAAAACAACAACATCAGCATTGCCATTTTAGAGAGTAATTTGAGTGGCTACAACATAATTATCATTTGATTGGGTAATAAACGGATATACTCATAATGTTTCCATCATTATTAAGTTATGCTTGTTAGAGTAACCCTAAATGACATTTTCCCTTTTCAATTACCTTTCACTTGTATATCAATTATTCAAACAGTTCCTTCATAGCATTTAGCTAGTCCCCTCCATCCAATCCTCCCATCTGTTTCAACTTTCACCTATTTATGCAAGCTATGCATTTTTACTTATGAATATACTTATCTTGCAGTTATATCTTTTTCCATTAAAAAAACCCAAAACCTTCCAATAGATCAGCCCCATTTGCAGCCTGGTTATTATTTTCATTTGGTCCTTATCTTCACTGCACAGCCACTTCTTCCAAAACATACCTCTCAGATACAGTCTCTGCCAGGCTCTCCTTACTTCCTCTAAACTACCCCCAGCACATTTATGTTTGTTTTATACCATGGTGTCAGGATACCTTAAATACAACTTTCCTGCCCTGATCACGGCAGCTCTCTAGTTCGAGACGTCCTTGTCCTGTCATTGCAGAAGAGCGTACAAGTTTACATTCTGTACCTGAGGGGTCACATTCACGTAGAAAGGCTACAGTTTTTCACAAACTCTGAGGGTATGGCGGGGGATAGGCTCCCGAGCCTCAGGCCAGTCCTCAGAGTCAAGGTAACAAGCAGCCTGGTCTATGCCCATCTGTGGACTGGAGGATTATTTAGACTAGGCCAGGGGTTGGCAAACTGCAGCTCGCGAGCCACATGCGGCTCTTTGGGGACAGTCCATCTCAAAAGTTTGCAGACCCCTGGAAGAGCCAATCCTGCCCCTCACAACAATTTAAAAATTATTTGAGAGTTATAAATGTATTTTTACATAATCACCATTATGTGAATAATATCCTTTAAAAATTTCATAAATGACATTATGATAGTTTTATTTTAATTTCAATTTTACTTCACAGCCTGCAGCTCGCGAGCCACAGTTTGCTGACCTCTGGCAGCTCTTCCGTCTCAAAAGTTGGTCAACCCCTGGACTAGGCCATTTCTTGCTACCAAAGTTCAGCAACTCACACATTTTAGGCACATAGAAGCCTTCAGAGAACTAAACGCTGAGTGTAATAGACTGCACTGGCCACAAATATTTTGTAGCTCCTTCCATCAGAAGGTGGAATTGATTACACCTTGAATAGGGGCTGGCCTTGTGATTGGCTTTGACCGATGGAATATGATAGATGTGATACAGCTCAAGTTGAGATTCAACGGCAAATGGGCTTACATCTTTTACTCTTGCTTTTTGTAATGTCACTGTCACACAGATAGCTGAGCTAGCCACCTTGAGGATGACAGATTGCGTGCAGGGAGAGAAGTCAGGCTGGTCTGGCAGATCCAGCTGAAGCCCCAGACATGTAAGTGAGCTCAGCCAACACTGCCACCCATAGAATCATGAGTATTATTCAAATAGCCAAAAACTATTCTGGAAACAAACTGAAAGTCTAAACTATGGTCTCATTAAAACAAATTACAGGGCCGGCAGAGTGGCGCGGTGGTTAAGCGCTGGCCTGGGAAGCCAGCGGCCCCGGTTCGGTCCCACATATGAGGGCCAGTGATACTGCCCTCAAAAAAAAAAACAAAAAACAAACAAACAAAACAAACAAACAAACAAACAAAACAACAAATTACAGTATGGGGAAGCTATGTAGCTCTACCTTTTAATAGTTCGTGAGCTTGAGCAAGTTTTAAATTTCCTTTCCTCGTAAAATGGAGATTATAGTCTCATAGAATTATTCTGGGGACATAACAAGTTAAAAGTCTTAAATCAGTATCTAGCACATCATAAATATTCAAATTGTTGTTATTTATTATTAGTTATTATTAAAATCATGTTATAGAAAATTTAATAGTACTGGGACTAGTCCATGATATGGTCATCTGAAAAACCCCCCACAAAGTTGCATGTATAATTATAAATCTTCATTTACAAAAATGCTGCTATGTATGTAAATATAAGAATAGAAGAACACTATCCTTTCAGTGGTTGTCTCCAGGTAGTAGGAACATGAACGAATTTTATTTTTTTCATTGCTTTTCTGTAGTTTCAAAATTTTCTATAATAATGTATTAGCTCTATAATTAGAAAAAAATATTATTTCCAAAAACTTAAATGTTATATTTATAGAAAAGCTAATTATCTTCCTGATCCTCAAAAGCACCAGGGAAGCTTTTTTTAAAGATTTTATTGGGGAATTGGGGGAGGGGAAGAGACAAGTTGCTGTTCTTTTGTTCTTCAGTCTAGTTATAGAGGATGTTGCTTTACTGACCCATGTTGGTATTATCATTGCCCTCTTCCCGGGAGAAGCAGTCACTCACTGGCCACTGGACGGCAGCTCACGAAAACTCATGCCCGCTGCCGGCCAGCCCCACTGCAGCCTATGCTTTTGCAGGAGACTCATGGCAGCCCAGCTCCAGGTCGAGCTGTTGTTCACCATCTTAGCTGTAGAGGGCGCAGCATCACTGGCCCTCATGTGGGATCCAAACCGGGGCCCTGCTGCTCAGAGCTGGCGTCCCAAGTCAATTCCTAAACAACGCACCACTCGGCTGGCCCCTGAGGAAGCTTTTTATTAGAAACAGTTATAAGCTTTGTGCCTAGTATTATGCTATTATTTTTCTTTCTGTTTTAGCTAAGTACAAAAAAATATATGGAGAGTCAGGAAGAATACTGCATTAACCTGGATGATCTAAAAACCAGAGAGAAAAACTAAGGCTATCCCTTTGATTGGTTCTAAAATGCCTCAGGGTGTCACTCTTAGATGACCACCTCCGATCCTGACCCTCTTGTTTTTCACTAAACCAACACCTATTTATCTCAGTTTAAATGTCACTTCAGAAGAGAGGCCTTCCTGGTTTCCCTAATCACCATGTGGCTTTCCAAGTCTAAATGGGGTTCCCCTTGTAATTTCCCCATACAATATCCAGTAATTCACATACATTACTATACATCACTGAGCTTTTTCTCTGTCCTTGCCATTGTACATGACTGCAAAGAAAAACCAATGGAGACAGTTAACTTCAAGTTAAAGTTTCCCTCTGTGCCTTTAAAAATATAAGAAAGTGAAAAGTGAGGTTCTGTATGGTTATATAGAAAATGCTTATTATTCATTTTATCTTCTTAAAAGCTAAAAAACGAACAATCACCAGCTCTCAAACACACATCCTTCATAAAACATTTAGAGAGCTGTTTCAAAGATAGTAACACAACAGAACATCTATGGACTAAATGATAAATTCACTGTAATTCTGAGGGAAAATAGTTTATAATTCATTTCTATATATTAGCCACCAGTATAGTTTTGTATTTTTGCTTTTCTAAGTACAGTATATTTTTTCATAGGGAATATTTAGAAAAATTACTTGTCTGCATTTATATAATCTATTCAAGAGTACACTAAGGAAGTTTAAGGGATAATTTTCACAAATTATCTGTGTATTACTAGTATTTTGGCTATGCAAGGGGTGTTAAATACATGTAGGTTAAATCACTGTTGAAAAATGATATACATCAATATTGTTTTTTTTTCCCAAAACTGTACTAAGAATGAAACAATTGTGAATTATGCCCATTTGCAGTTGTGCATTATAATGAAACAACTAGTATTTATACACTCTATAAAAATGTTTAGCATTCTTCAATTCACCTGACAGTGGATGTCAAGTTTCTACTTGGAGTAATCAGTTCTGTACAGAGGTAACAGTACCCCCAGGAACCTTGAAAATCAGATTACTCTGAAAGTGAAAACAGGAAGATTCCTTAGCCATTGAAGAAACCCACCGAAAGACATTGTCTCTAAATATGTAAAAATATCTAGGAACACTTCAGTCTGATCAACGTCTCCAGCAAACATAACTAAATGTAAACGATAACTAAAGTCTATCAAATTGTCTGATAAGGTCTCTCAAGAAGCACGAGGACAATCGTTTCTGTGTGGATTCTACAAAGGTGAGCCCAAAGCGTAATCTCTAAGCTCCATGAAATAAATGATCATTTACTGTGTCTACATAGCTCATTCATCAGTAACAAAATGAGTTAAGGAGTAATCCCTGTAACGCTTAGTGGTGTCCTATCAGCTGTCTCAGTGAGACTCCATTGGGCATTTAACTGCTCACTGGACCGATAAGGGAGGCAGAGAAAACGCAGCAGCAGCCAAAGAAAACTTATGCAAAATTACTCATGTTGGAGTTTCGATATCAGAAAACCAGGCACAGAGTATTTTAGAGAACATGCTGAAGAAAATAAAGTTTTCAATTAAACAAATTGGGGAACATATTCTAGGATCAAGTTATGAACAGGACACTGGGCCAAATCCCACCTGTAGGAGTGTATGGCTTGCATACAGTTTGAGAAGAATAACAAAAGTGAATTAGTTGACAATATTTAAATCAAAATATTTCCCATGAAAACGTTCATTTCCTGCTTTACCTGAGAAACTGGGCAATGTGGTAACACTAGGTCAACATTCCTGCCTTGTAACAATTATCTGGAACGGAGCAGGGGCTGCTCCTTCGGAAAGGACTCGGCTCTCCAGGTCAACGCAGTGGCCTCCTGCTTCATTCCCACCAGCCTGGCCTCTGTAGGCACTTGGGTTTCCAACCTCTGGAACAGAAAGGACCTTGAGATAAGGCTTGAAGGACTCACTTTAGCCCTTGACAAGAGGTACAACTTATTTTTTTCCTAATGACCACTCAACTCACACTTCAGTTTCTTCACAAGAGTGGAGGATGAACGCATAATGGTTCATTATGCCTTATTAGTACGACAGGAGTACCAGTGTGCCAGCTAAAACCACAAGCACGCAGCTAACTTTCTTAAGGAACCTGAGTTGACTCAGACTGTGGCAACTCTTGAATTAGAGGAGGCAGAGGGTGCAGAAAATACTCATCCAACTTCAATCCTCTGTCTTGCCTTTTGTTCTTAGTAACATCATCAGTAATACCACAGTACTATTTTTATCTCAGGATCAAACAATGATGGAACCAAATTGTACATTATGTTATTAAGAATCATGAAATGTCATTGCTTTAGTTTTTCACAGTTACAATTGTTTTCTTTTGGCAAATAAGAAAACAACCCATAAGGGCTTTCAAAAGTGTACTGGAGACCTTATTACCCTTTTCTCTATTTTCTCCTGGCCATCAGGGAAACACTGACAAGGCTCTTCATCAGCCTGGGTAAAAAATCCTTGTGACAATCTAACTCATTTTGTTGTGTTTCCAGAGTAACTGAACAACCTTCTTCTTTTTTAAGATTTTATTGGGGAATTGGGGGAGGGGAACAGTGTTGGGCAATTGGCAAGGAGACCAGCCAAGTTGTTTTTCAATCTTCGTTGTGGAGGGCACCAGTCTCCATCTGGCTTCCCATTGGCAGCTTGTGGTCTCTAAGCTCAAGGTGCTGTGTTCAATCTTAGTTGCAGGTGGGCATAGCCTCCATCCCATGCGGGAGTCGAACCAGCACACTTGTTGTTAAGAGCGCACGCCCTATCCATTGAGCCATCCGGGTGGCAGCTCAGCTCAAGGTGCTGAGTTCAGTCTTATTTGTGGGTGGGCGTAGCCCACAGTCAAACAGGCAATCTTGTTACACCAGCTGAGCCATCCTACCACCTGTTGGCAGCTCAGCGACAGCTCAGCTAGGGCGCAGCATCACTGGCCCATGTGGTAATCAAACCAGCGGACCTGTTGCTCAGAACTCACTCTCTAAACCAACTCTTAACCAACTGAGCCACTTGGCCGGCCCCAACAACCTTCTGATTATTTGGTGGATTTCATAGGTGCTTTGATATCATTACGTTAGTGACTTTGATACCAGGTACATACATTCCAGTCAATGAAAACAAACAAACAAACAAACAAACAAACAGGTCACATGGGTTATAAATTAATTTTTTTGTAAAGAAAGATGGTCTGTGTCAAACCCTGAAGGTGATGGCCCTTGAGAGCAGCGACAAAATAACTTCTTAAATTGGAAGAGTAAGGACCATATACTGGGCCATAGTTACTCCACAGGGTGCTTCTGCCCCTTTGAGGTCTTTCCTGATAGCTGGCCTATTTTTTGATTTGGGCCAAAGCAGGATGGGGAACGTGTAGGAAAGGGTGTAGCAGCATGCTAGAGCACTGCAATTCCTCAGAAAGCAGCCAGGAGAGACAAGGGGCAACTAAGGAATGTGGGACCAAGGTTAAGTACCTAGGTTTCTATAATCCTGGTATACTCCAGACACTCCAGGCGCTATTATTTAATGTTTAAAGAATTTATTGGGCAGCTACATGGGAGGCACTGGATGCATAGCAGAAACCCCCCTATAAAGAACACAGTCTCCACCTTAAGGAGCTTTCTGCCTGGGAGGTGGAGAGTAGGGAGTTGAGCAGTCAGGTAAACAGGTAATTAGCACATGAGTGAGACCAGCCAGTGATAAGGCTAATTGTAGAGTGCTGAATGAACACAAAAAAAGAGCTAGTCTAGTTTAGAGGAAGAGGGGGGGTCACAATACATCTAATGAAGTCCAGAGATTAGATAGGCAAAGAAAGGTGAGCAGGAGACCAGACACTTCACTTAATCCACGCAAATGATCTTAGTTCCAAAAGATCAATAGTGAAGATATTACACTTCTGTCTGGTAATAACAATTCTAATATTGTACTCATTTTTTAGCTGGTAAGCAAGCAAAAAGGTCACATTTTGTCAGACCTTTTAACCTTGAGATATGATAAGTCATGGAGCATTAATGAATATTTTCCATAGAAAGATCTGATGCCTGTCTGATGCCTGAAATAGAAAATGATGACCTGACATTTAGATAAACAAATGTTGTTTTTGAGAAGAAATGCTATCAAAGAACGATGATTCACTTCAGTAAGAAAGTAATATTAGATATGAGTACACTGGAAGCAGAAGCTAAAAGGAGCAGGATATGGATGAGGGAGTCATAGCGTACAGATAGAGTAGTTCAAAACTATTTGGAAGTACGTTCTTTAATAAAAATGTCCATAAGTGATGAAAATAAAATGACTATTATGCTCGTTATTTTAGCCTAATATATAAATATTTGTTAACATTTATCTTACCATCTTCTGGAAACTGCACTGAGCACTTCATACATACAGTCATTTAATCTTTGTCACAACTGTATAAGTCCTATTATTTTTTTCTTTTTTAGAGTTGAGGAAACTGAGGCAAGGGAAATTAAGTAGCTTTCCTTCTCTTTTCCTCTCTGCTAATTTATACCCACCTTTTTTACAATACTTTATTTTGTTTCTCCTTAGTATTTATCACTATCTAACATATTATATATTTTACTATTTACCCTATCATTGTCTGTCTCTTCTGACAAAATGTAAGCTCCAGGAGAATATGTATATGTGTGTGTGTGTGTGTGTGTGTGTGTGTATATATATATTTATCATAACAGATAAAAACCTACTTTTTTTTTTCTTTCGGTGCTTTGGGTTCAATTGCTTCTTGAAGACTGGCTTTGCATAAAATTATTTTTATTTAAATTTCTCATAGCACAAAGTACAGAACCTTACACATGCTGGAGTGAAAAATAAATGTTGAGTGAAGAATGAACACAATTAATAAGCATATACTGGGCCCTTGCATGCTCAGCACTGCATTTGTCACCAGAAGATAGGGAAGTACAAAATACCATTCGTGTTCTCAAAGAACTTAACATTCAGAACAGAAATAGATAGAAGCATGAGGAATACATAGGGTACGAAATAGGAAGTTCTCACATTTCATTACTTCCATTCTTCAATCATCTAAAGTTGGGTAAAAATGCTTACTACTCCATCTAAGACACTCTAGTATTTTGCTGCATTAAACTTTCTTGGAAATGCCAGAAGAATTCACAAGTCTATGCCTATGCACGTGTTGTTCCTTGGACTTAGAAAGATTTCCCTGCATTTTCTTAAAGCAAACTTCTCTTCTTTAACTAATCTCCAGGGTCAACTTCTCCATGAAGCCCTCTCCAGTCTCCTGCTTAGAGTTATTAATACTTGTTCATCTCTCTCTCAATCTACAGTGCTGCTTACATATACTAGGTAATAGCGATCACCACACTGTTTTATCTACACACATCTTTGTTTCATATATTGTCGGAAAAGTCATGACGTATTTTTTCTATGTTTTTTTTGTTGCAAAAATGCAACAACCCAATAATATATTTTTGTGTTTGTGGTTGTCAAACACATTACTAGGTTCATAGTATGCAAACAGAGTGCTTTGACTTGAATTATTTGTTTTTCTCACCTTTCAAAATACTAAAGAACATTTTTAATGCCACTCAAATATAACTATAAATAGAAAAGTTCTTGTTAATAATATGTTAAAACCACCCAGTGATACACAAGGTTAACTGCAGGTGTGTATTCAACTAAAATTAAATAGAGGCTGAATAGAATCACTTTTCTTATTTTACTTTTAGCACAATTTGTAGATTTAAGGAATGTTTCCAGTGCCTAGAATAGTGCCTGTCACACAGAAAATTACTTGTTGAATAAATAAATAAATGCTGCATACAAACCATGTCATTAAATGCTACATTGCATGACATAAACTAAATGTACTACAGGAACTCAGAGATGAGGTAACAAATAATAGAACAGTGAACTAAGGGTTAGGAAGTTTGGTATCTGCAATTTTCTAGCTGTATAACTTTGAGCAAGACACCTAACCTGAGTTTAATTTTTCAACTTGTAAAATTAATGAATTGGATCACATCAGCGGTTTTCAAATTATTTTAGTTGTAGATTTCTTTTGTCTAATGAACTCTAAATGCAACCTCCATTATATAAAACAGAAAAAGAGATTTGTTAGTAATAATTCATTTTATAAGAGCAAATTATAGTACTACTTATCAAAATCCATCACTAAGAAAAATGGACTACACTGATTAATAAAAAGTATAAAATCAAAGGACATACGTGACAGTTGCAATTTTAAATCTTCATCAACAAATTCATTTCTGTACTTAGTTTTGGCTTTATAATAGTGAGACAATTCTCTATATGAGAAAAGCTATTGCAAATGGAAACATTTTTTTAACAGCTAATTTGGCTTTGGCAATATTAAGATCTTTGTAATTAAAATAGTCTAAAAGCTTGAAGGAGGAATAAAGAAAACCTTGTTTCCAAAATTGAATGATTATATCTAAGCATTACTTATGTGTCTAGTCATGAATACAAAATATGGGCAAGAACTACCCAGATCTTAAATTAAGCAAGAAAACTTTCTTTAATATAATTTCATCACGTTAATTTGCCACTGCAGAACTGTTAAGGAGTGATAAGGATACATGCAGGAAGATGTTCATATGTTTTATTTGTATTTATTCAATGGAGTATACTTGTACATATGCTGGAAGTGTTCTTGCTCGCATAATTTGACTTGGATATATAATAATGGACTCAAGTATTTAAAAAGCCCAGAAAACAACTTAAAAATAAAAATGCATACTCATAAAAAGTTCAAATATCTACATAAAACTTGTTAGAAAATCTTTAGTTAGCAGTCCATACAAATATATCCTAGCAGCACAGTTTATTTTTGTTTTATGTTAAGTTCATCTGTTCCGATTGATATAACACATTTGAGTGTGCATGTTATTTTTATTACAGTGTTAAAATACTTAATATATATATATATTTTTTGAGGGCAGTCTCACCGGACCTCACATGTGGAACCCGCACCGGGACCGCTAGCTTCCCAAGCCAGCACTTAACCACCACACCACTTGGCCGGCCCTACTTAATATATTTTTAAAATTTAAGTTTGTGTTAACATTTGGAAAACTCTGAAGAACCTCATCGGATCTTGATGTTCTCCTTGTCCTTTTGATTCTGTCATTTCTGCATAAGGTAGAAAAGCAAGGAAGACTTTCTAAAGATGACTTCAATTTTGTTCAACTCAATATTTAATACTCATAGGTTTACTGAGACAAGACACCCCGGGGAACAGGGAAGAGCCTGATAGACTGAATTGGAGAACTTGTGTTAGGGAGAATCATGAATAGAGCTTTAAAAAACATGTCAATCTTCCCAGTATAGGGTGACTCACTATGCACATAAGCTAAAAACAGCTCTGGTATCATAGATTCATGACAGTTTTAACCTAAGCATTGCTGGTATCTTACCTTATAAAATGCCATTGTATTCCTATGTAATTATTTTCTGTGATATCTGTCAGACATAGAGTAACTTTTCAGTGATTTTGGCTTTATTTACTTGAAGGACATTGTGATTTGAACTATGGAGGAAACTCTTAACTGACCTCTGCTTAAACGAATCAAAACAGCATTTTCATTTGAAAACAGACCAATGTTTACCTCTACTTTTACCACCTGAGTTGTACGCTTTCCAATATCAGGTAGTTTCTTTCAAAACTGAGCCAATAACAGTGCTGGTATCATTTAGTAATTTAATAAAATATTTTGTAAACTGATAAAATATAAGTATAAAAAGAGAATGATTCTTTCCATGAAAATTAAGGTGAAAGTATAGTTTTTGATGCTATTCTCTTAAAAAATGAGGTCGAATAAGATGGACAAGAGAAGAATCTTGGGGGAAAACCTCAAAAATTGTGAATAATTCTGCATTCCAGCCATCTTGGAAGCGTCTTTGAGTTCTTGTTCTCCAAAGTTAAAAAACAAGAAATATTTGATGTTACATTACTGTATAAAGATAATGTAATTAGGGAAAGGCTTTGATTCAAAAAGATTGTTGACTGAAAATATACATTTATATATTTTAAGTTAAAACTAATTATAAGCATTTTTTTATGATTCTCTGCTTTATTAATCTTTTCAATTAATGTATCAACTGTAGGTTCAAATTGTGCTGGATAAGAGGGCTTCTCTATTGTTGTTACAAAATTAATAATTATTTGTTTGTGATTGAGAGTCTGAATTTCACATTGAAATGACAAAGTTGTTTGGGATCTTAGGTCTATTTTCATTTGATTTTCTTATTTAAAAAAATACCGATAAAGAAGTTATTATATAATTATTGAATGAAAAACTCTAGTGAGAAATAAAACTCTGAAAATAAATATACATAAAAATAATTGACACAAAAAAATGACAGAATTACAATGAGAAATTGATCAATCTGCAGTCAATATACATTTGTTAGAAACTGATAAATAGGCAAGAAATTAATAAAGATATCAGAACTACACAACTAACATACTCAATGTAATGGAAATACACAGAAAATCACATAAATTATAAGAATTACATACACACGTTTTGTTAAAAGCACACATCAGATTGGAAAAATTAGTCTAGTATGCGGGTTAAGAGCATGAATTCCGGATTCATACTCCTGGATTAAAATCTCAGCTCTATTATGTGCTGTGTGACTGAGGGCAAGTTACATCTCTGTCCCTCAGGTTCCTCATCTGCGAAATGAAGAAAACAATTTATCTACCACACAGAGTTGAGAAAATTGAAAAAGATTGGTAAAGTACTTAGTATCTGGTCCATGATAAGGACTATATAAATATTTGGTAAATAATAACTGGCCATAAAGGAAATCTCAATGATTCCAAACAACTGAATCACACAGAATGCATTATCTGATGGAAACCCCTATAAACATAGACTGTCCTAAGAAATGATATCCACAAACACCCCTGTGTTTGCAAATTTAAAAAAGTTATTCATGTATAGACAGTGATGAAAGCCAATTTGAGGTCAGTGATCATGAATTTATGATGGAATCTAAAATGTGACTTTATTTACCACAACATGACTTATCAGACAAGAGAGCAGTAGAGATAGAGTTGGACCTCTGAATTATTGAGTATAGGTATGGAAAAAGCAAAACCAAAATAGATCACATGATATTTGCAATTTAATATCAAACTGTTCTAAAACATATACACAAATACACACACAGAGCGGCAGAGAGAGAGAATGATAAAGCAAACATGACAAAACGTTAACAATTGCTGAATGTACATGAAGAGAGTTTTTTATATTATTGTAATTTCTCGGTAAGTTTGAATTTATTTCAAAATAAAAGTTTAAAAATATATAAGAAAAACACAAACAAAACAAGACTAGCGTTTTAGAGATGGGTGGGCAAACGAAAGGTCAAAGAAGTTTGAAATGTGGCTATGATGTTATTGAAGATATGGAAAATAGAATCTAAACTGGAATAAAGGTCTGTAGGAGGTCAAAGAACACGCAGTACAGGTAATAAGGGGAGGTGGATAGGAACTGTGGGTATATAAGAGGCAGGGGATCTAGTCTGATCTGACGGAGTTAAACTATTGGGGAGACAAAACACAGACCCATAAAAATTATAAGGCAGATATGATTAAATGCTCAAATAAATAAAGGAGAAAGAAAAATTCTGTCTCAGGTCAGAAAAGGTTAATATAATGGGCTACTTTTGAATCTCTTCTCTACCTTGCCTAACTCCTCTACCCTCACACATGGGTTGGATAACTGAAGCTTAAAGTGAATAATCTGTTTTTTCAAAAGGTGGGGCAATAGCAATTAAGCAAAATAACTCAAATCCATATTGCACAAATGGAGAAGGACTGAATTTGGGAGGGAGATAGACAGAAAAGGAAGAAAACCTTTGGCACAAGTTGACGGAAATGGCTCCTTCACTAGTGTTTGAGCAGAACTGAACTAGTCTTGATGTTGGTCAAACAATTAAATGAGGTATAATGGATAGAAATAAAAAGATAAAACTATCATTTCCTGAAGTTAATATGCTTGTTTATCTCAAAAACCCAAACTGAAAAATTTTGAGCACCAATGACAAAAGTAGTTAGAAAGTAGTTGGGTATAATACCAAGTTACAAAAATAAGAGGAGAAAATTGTCCCATCCAATAGTAAACTATGTTAAAAAGTTGTATTACTGGTACAAGAAGAAGCAAGTAGGGTAAGAGAACAGAGTGACTATAAATCAACTCATACACATGCAAATTTAACTAATGATAGAGGTTGCATATTAAATCAGTAGGAAAAGGAAGGTCAATTCAGTAAATAGTGTTGGGACAATTGGTTACTCATTTGGAAAAAAAAATGACTTACTTCTATAACTTATGTAATTCACAAAAATGTATTTTTCAAGACTTAAATCAAAACAAAAAGTGGGCCAGCCGAGTGGTGCCGTGGTTAAGCGCTGGCTCAAGAAGCCAGCGGCCCCGGTTTGGTCCCACATATGAGGGCCAGTGATACTGCCCTCAAAAAACAAAACAAAACAAAAAAACCCCAAAAAGTAAACCAACAGAATTAAGAGAATATAAAAGAATATGTTTATTTGTGCCATATTTATGAATGCCTTCTAAAAGAGATACAAAAAGCAAATGCCACAATAAAAAAGACTTCGGTAAAGTTGACTATAAAAAATTTTAAAACTTCTGTTTAGCAAAAGAATCACCAAAAAAGTTAAAAATGATTGAAAGCCTGGAGAAAATATTTGCAACATATATAACAGTCAAAGTATTAATATCCGGAATGTACAAGGAACTTCTAAAAATCAAGAAAGCTAAAGAGCGCCCTCCCCAAAATGGGCAGTAAAATATGGATAAGCTGAAAAAGGAAATGCAAGAAGACTGTAAGCATAAGAGACCTTGTTCAATCTTAATAGTAATCAGAACATGCAAAATAAAATAAAGAAGTATTGATTTTCACTTATACTATGTATAAACATTTTTAAATGTTGCTAATATCAAGTTTCGTCAAGAGCATGAGAAAATAGCCAGTGGCATAAACTACTGATTAGAAGGGCAAACTCTGACCTCCTTTTAGGAGCATAATGTACCAGTAGTATCTATAAGAATATAAGATATATATTTTATATCCTTTGACACAATTCCTTTTCTTCATCATGCCTGGAGCAATGATCAAATATGTGCACAAAGAGTTATGTAAAATGATATTTACAGTAGCGTTGATCATAAAAATGAAAAATACAAAACAACCTAAATGTTTATTAATTAGGGAATGGGTAAATAAATTATACAGCATTCATAGCATGGAAGGTAACAATTACAAGAGATAGTTCTATAGTGATATGGAAAGATTTCTAAGATACACTGTCAAGTGAAGAAAAGTAAGTTGAAGACCATATTTTAAGTGCAGAAACATTTAAGTGACATTTAAATATTATTCATAAGGTTGTAGTACTTTTAGTATCTATATAGATCGTGAAATTGGGTTCCTTTTTACATAAAATTTCCAACCTGTATTGCCTGTAGTAGGCTTCGTGAAAATACTTTTCGTATCTTAATCTTCAGAGACTAAAATTACATGTTAGTTCAAACAAACATGTCCTGAATACCTACTATATATGTAGGTGATCAAAACCAAATAATACATGATCTGTTCCCTCAAAACCTGTGCAGTAACTTTTGGAAACCATTTGGGAGCTTTGCTTAAGTGGCACGAAGCAATCAAGTCATTAGAAGAAAAGTATGTTTACTTTTGGCAATCTACACAAGCTGAATATTTACTTGCAAGCCCTGACTCAGGCATGAATTTTAACACATAACATAGAGGCGTCCAATTACTCCAATTAAATACTGTTTTTCTATGTTCATTAACATAGACTTTAATATTTTATAACAAAAAGGCTTAAACACTAAATAGAAGCCATTATAGAAGTATTTGACTTTGTTTTTTTATTTTTATGATGTAAATATCCTTGGGATTCTTCAGCTTTTAATTCCTTTTTCCTTGATGACTTAAAATGCTTTAAAAAAAATTTTTTTTGGACCAAGAATGAAACTATGACAGTGACCTTGACACCAACATTGATCACATCAGTGTGTTACACTTGAGTTTCAGTAATACTCAGCATGGCAGAACCTCTTGGGAATCTAGAACAACTTGGAGGTTAAAACATGAAAGTTGGCCTAGGAGGTTTTAGGAGATGAGCAAGCAATTTTATCTCTGGGCAAATCAACCCAATGTTAATGAAAACAGTTTCATGGCAATGTGATATAGAAGCAAAGGTGCTGAATGAAAAGATAAAACTTTTTACTTCCTATTAGAGGTACCACTTAAAGACTTTACTTTGTTTTGCAGCTTTTTGCTTTTAAACATCAACTGAGACATGTTTTAATATTTTTACTTTTATAGTTTTCAAGATGGATATTGATCATTCAAATTAACCAATAAATTAATAAACCAGTCTCTACTGACCTACAGAGTCAAGGCCTCTGAGATAGGTTAGGTAACTTTTAGGAGCATATATTAATTCTAGCTCATGGCTAGGCAGTATTACTAGATATTGATTTCTTATTTTTGTCAGAAATATATCCAAATTAGAACCAGAAACAGATGTTGACTTATATAACTCATCTCTTAAACACAGCAGGCAACTACAAAACATAACTATCAATTTTTACACTAAAAACAAGAGGAACAAATAAAAGAAATTTACCAAATTTACAAGAAAATAGTCCTGAATACCTCAAATAAATTTCAAATTTAGACTATCAGGTCATTTCTTACCAGTAATAAACAATTAATAAATAAACCCAAAGATGTGACTGCAATGATAATCCCAGTATTTCAAGCATGAACACTTCCCTAGGCAACTGCAGTGATAATTTTATATTTTAAGCATGAACACTTCAATGACAATATTATTTGTGAAAAAAATGCCAGGATATTATAAAACAAGTGCTGTGATTTAACAGTATTATGCGACTAATGCTGAATGATAAAGAGATACAATTCCATACTATTTCATATTTTAAACTCTGGTTTTGTAACAGACATTACCAAATAGCTTACTACTATATATATTCTATTTTTCTAAGAATTTCCTGCTAGCCTCAGTCTACTACATATATATATATATATATATATATATATATATATATATATGAATAGAAATATGTGTCTATGAATGTAAATATAAAATTATATGAATGTTTACATATTTATATTTATATCAATATATTTAACATATATAAAATATCAGAGAGCCACTGAGAAATTGCATATTACCAAGTCTTCATTAATCTTACAAAATATAAAAAGATTTGTCATAAACAATTCAAAATGAAATTATATTTAGCAAAAATGCATGTTATTAGATGATAATGTTGATGTTAATCTTTTCATTTGTTCAGCAAAAGACACACAAGAGTAACTGGGTCAGGCTGAATCATTAATTGGACAATGAGGATTTTATAATACCAATATGTCCTCTTTCCTTCATTGGACTTTTTAACACTTCAGTGTTAAAGAAAATCTTTTGAAAAGTCAATTTTATTCTAAATTTTATGATTCACTTTCTAACAGGAATACCCTGTTTCATTGTGCTTCAATTTTTTGTACTTCACAGATGCTGAATTTTTTTTTACAAATTGAAGGTTTATGGCAACACTCCGTGGAGCAAACCTATTGGCACTATTTTCCTAACAGTATTTGCTCACTTAAGTGTCTCTGTGTCACATTTCAGTAATTCTCATAATATTGCAAACTTTTTCATTATTATTGTATTTGTTATGGTGATCTTTAGCCAGTGACCTCTGATAATACTGTTGTTAGTTGTTTTGGGGCTCCATGGACAATACTCATGTAAGACAATGAACTTAATAAATGATAAGTGTGTTCTGACTGCTCCACCAACCAGCCATTCCCCCATCTCTCTCCCTCTCCTCAGGCCTCCCTATTCCATGAGACACAAGAATATTGAAATTGGCCAGTTAACAATTCTACAATGGCCTCTGAGTGTTGAAGTGAAAGGAAGGGGCAATCAATACAACAAACTTCAATGCTGTCTGATGTTAAGAAATCGCCACAGCCACCCCAACCTTCAGCAACCACCACCCTAATCAGTCAGCAGCCATTAAGGAGGCAAGACCCTCCACCAAAAAGATTATGACTCACTGAAGGCTCAGATGATGGTTAGCATTTGTTAGTAACAACGTATTTTTATTTATTTATTTTTTATTTATTTTTGAGGGCAGTATCACTGGCCCTCATATGTGGGACCCAAACTGGGGCCACTGGCTTCCCAAGCCAGCGCTTAACCACCACGCCACTCGGCCGGCCCAGTAACAATGTATTTTTAAATTAAGGTATATGCATTGTTTTTTTAGACATAATGCTATTGTATACTTAAAAGACTATAGTTCAGTGTAAACATAACCTTTATATGCTCTGGGAAACCAAAAAGTTCATGTGACTTATTTTATTGGGATATTTGCTTTATTGAAGTGATACAGAACCTAACCCACAATATCCCTTAGTTATGCCTGTACGTTCATTCATTCATTCATCCATTCATTCATTTATTTGAAAATATATGAACAGAGTATAAACTCAAGTGAAATTATTTCAATCCTTCATTAGGGCCTACTATATATCAGACATATTCCTAGACACTAGGGATATTGCAATTTTGGGAGGGTTACATTATAGTGGTGTTTGTTTTCTTCATAGCACATATTTCTAACTAAAATAACATGTTTATTGCCTTTCTCCCATCACTAGAATTTAAGCAACAGAGCAGGGACTTTGTATATAAGTTTCATGGCATTATCCTCAGTGCTTAGCATAGCATTTGGCCCATTATAGACCTTCAATAAATATGAATATTTGAGTAGAAAGAAGGAAGAAAAGTAGAAAGAAAGGAAGTGAGTGAGAAATGAAAAGCCATGTGCAAAAAAAATGTCAAAAAGTTTATCAGGTCCAGAATGAACTTGGCTTTAGAAAAACCCTAAAGACATTAAAAAAACCTTAAAGTTATGACTAGAACAACAAAAAGACTAAGGGAAAGATTATTACTTGGATTAAACACTGTAATAATAAAACGAAATTAAAAGAAAATTAAATCTCAATTTTGTTTCTATTTTCTTGATCAAAGAGAATAAACCTTATGTCAAAATGAAAACATAAATTTTATTAAGAATAAATCATGGAGGACTTCGGCTTCCGGTGAAGATGGCGTAATAGGGATCAGATTTGATCTCTCGCTTGAAACAACAAAAAACCCCAAAAAACAAAAAAACAACAACAAACCAAACCAGGCAAAATATATGAAACAATGGTTTTGAAGATACTAGATAACAGGCAATCTAGGACAGTGATCCCTCAGAAACCAGAAACAAAGGAGATGAGCTTTAAAACTGCTCTAGCTTATTACCTTGAGTGAGTTTCCTGCATGTGTGCAGACAAGGTGAGCCCAGTTGGAGCTCAACAGACTAAGGTGAGGAGACACAGCTGAAGAGTTAGGGGAGACAAAGGCGGTGTGAGTCACAGGACGGAGTGCTGGAGAAAGAGCTGCAGGGAGAAAAATGCAGAGATCTACCGAGAGTTTACTCTGAGTACCCAGCAGAGTACTGATCAGTGCAGGCAGGGGAGGAAACTATCGGAGATTGAGGAAAGGATTCCCTGAAAGGATCGAGCGAATGGCGTTTGGCATTCACATTGGGCTGGGAATTAGAACATTTTATAATTCATGAGGTATAAGGTAGAATGCTCAGAAGTGTCTTGCTCAACTAAATACACACCTATCAGTAATCACATTAAATGTAAATGGATTAAATGCTCCAATAAAAAGACATAGGGTGGCTGAATGGATAAGAAAGCAAGACCCCAGCATATGCTGTATACAAGAGACTCACCTCAGATCCAAAGACTCATACAGGCTGAAAGTAAAGGGATGGAGTAAAATATTTCATGCAAATGGTACTGAGAAAAAAGCTGGAGTAGTGATACTTATATCAGATAAAATGGACTTTAAATTGAAGAATATAACAAAGGACAAAGAAGGACACTTCATAGTAATGAAGGGATCGA
Source organism: Aselliscus stoliczkanus (assembly GCA_033961575.1). Lineage (NCBI taxonomy): Eukaryota > Metazoa > Chordata > Mammalia > Chiroptera > Hipposideridae > Aselliscus > Aselliscus stoliczkanus. The sequence continues at coordinate 103,088,554 of CM066731.1, read as the reverse complement.
TCCAACAAGAGGACATAACTTTAGTAAACATCTATGCACCTAACATAGGAGCCCCTAAATATATAAAACAGATATTGTCAGACATAAAGACAGAGATCAACAGTAACACTATCATAGTAGGGGACTTCAACACCCCGCTGTCACTAATGGACAGATCCTCCAGACAGAAAATCAATGTGGAAACCTTAAATGACACATTAGACCAGCTAGATTTAACAGACATTTTCAGAGCATTTCATCCCAAAGCTACAGAATATACGTTCTTTTCAAATGCACATGGAACATTTTCTAAGATAGACCACATGTTAGGCCACAAAACAAGTCTCAATAAATTTAAGAAGATTGAAATCATTTCAACTGTATTCTCTGACCACAATGCTATGAAACTAGAAATCAATTATAAGAAGAAATCCGGGAAGCTGACAAATAAATGGAGGCTAAACAATATGCTATTAAATAGTGAGTGGGTCACAAATGAGATCAAGGAGGAAATCAAAAGATACGTCGAGACAAACGAAAATGAAAACACCATGACCCCAAATCTCTGGGATGCTGCGAAAGCAGTCCTAAGAGGGAAGTTTATAGCAGTGCAAGCCTACCTAAAGAAGGAAGAAAAATCTCAAATCAATAGGTTATCCTTACACCTAAGGGAACTGGAAAAAGAACAGCAAAAGAGGCCCAGGGGGAGTACAAGAAAGGAGATAATAAAGACCACAGCAGAAATAAACAATATAGAGAACAGAAAAACAATTCAAAAGATCAATGAAACCAAGAGCTGGTTTCTTGAGAAGATAAACAAAATTGACAAACCTCTAGCCAGGCTCATCAAAAAAAAAAAAAAGAGGACTCAAATTAGGAAAATCAGGAATGAAAGAGGGGAAATGACTACAGACATCACAGAAATACAAGAAATTCTAAGAAATTACTATGAGCAACTATATGCCAACAAATTTGACAATCTGGAAGAAATGGATAATTTTCTAGAAGCATACAACCTTCCAAAGCTAATGCAAGAAGAAACAGAAAATCTAAATACCCTGATTACTACCAAGGAAATTGAATCAGTAATTGACAAGCTCCCAAAAAACAAAAGCCCTGGACCAGACGGCTTTACAAGTGAATTTTATCAAACATTCAAAAAAGAACTATCACCTATTCTTCTCAAACTATTCCAAAAGATCCAGAAGGAGGGAAGGCTCCCAAACTCTTTTTATGAAGCCACTATCACCCTGATTCCAAAACCAGATAAAGACATAACAAAAAAGGAAAACTACAGGCCAATCTCCCTGATGAATATAGATGCAAAAATTCTCAACAAAATATTAGCAAACAGAATTCAGCAATATATTAAGAAGATCATACATCATGATCAAGTGGGATTCATCCCTAGTGCGCAAGGCTGGTTCAACATCCATAAATCAATTAATGTGATACACCACATCAACAAAATGAAGGATAAAGATCACATGGTCATTTCAATAGATGCAGAAAAAGCATTTGACAAAATCCAACAGCCATTTATGTTAAAAACCCTTAGCAAAGTGGGAATACACGGACCATATCTCAACATAATAAAAGCCATATATGATAAACCTACAGCTAACATCATACTCAATGGGGAAAAGCTAAAACCATTCCCCTTAAGATCAGGAACAAGACAAGGCTGTCCACTTTCTCCTCTTTTATTCAACATAGTGCTGGAAGTTCTAGCCACAGCAATCAGACAACAAAAAGAAATAAAAGGCATCCAAATTGGCAAGGAAGACGTAAAATTGTCATCATATGCAGATAACATGATACTGTATATAGAGAATCCCAAAGACTCCATCAAAAAAACTATTGGAACTGATAGACAAATTCAGTAAAGTAGCAGGATATAAAAATCAATGTTTGGAAATCAATGGCATTTGCATATACCAATAATAAACTAATGGAAAGGAAAGAGAAATTAAGAAAACCGTCCCATTTACAATTGCGTCAAGAACTATAAAATACCTAGGAATAAATTTAACCAAAGAAGTGAAAGATCTGTACTCATAAAATTATAAGACACTGAAGAAAGAAATCATAGAAGATACAAATAAATGGAAACACCTACCATGCTCATGGATAGGAAGAATTAATATAGTTAAAATGTCCATACTGCCTAAAGCAATATATAGATTCAATGCAATTCCTATCAAACTACCAAGGGCATTTTTCACAGAAATAGAAAATATAATCCTAAAATTTATATGGAATCATAAAAGACCCAGAATAGCCTCGGCAATTCTGAGAAATAAAAACAAAGTCGGGGGGATCACGCTACCAGACATCAAAACCTACTACAAGGCTACAGTAATCAAGACAGTTTGGTATTGGCATAAAAACAGGCACATCGATCAGTGGAAAAGAACAGAGAGCCCAGAAATAAATCCAGGCATTTACGTACGGTTAATCTATGACAAGGGAAGCAAGAATTTACACTGGAGTAAAGATAGTCTATTCAATAAATGGTGCTGGGAAAATTGGACTGACACATGCAAAAAAACGAAACTGGACCACCTCCTTATGCCATATACAAGAACAAATTCAAAATGGATTAAAGACTTAAATGTAAGACCTGAAACCATAAAAATCCTAAAAGAAAATATAGGGAGTACATTTGCACACATTACCCGGAGCAATAGTTCTACTGATACATCCCTACGGGCAAGGGAAGTAAAAGAAATAATGAACATATGGGATTATACCAGACTTACAAGTTTTTTCACAACAAAGGAAACCATTAATAAAACAAAAAGGAAGCCTACTGAATGGGAGAATATATTTGCCAACGATATATCTGATAAGGGGTTAATATCCAAAATTTATAAAACACTCATGAAACTCAACACCAAAAAAACAAACAACCCAATTAAAAAATGGGCAGAAGATATGAAGAGACATTTCTCTAAAGAGGACATATAGATGGCCAACAGGCATATGAAAAAAAGTTCAACCTCACTGGTCATTAGGGAAATGCAAATAAAAACCACCATGAGATACTACCTCACTCCAGTCAGAATGGCTATCATCAATAAATCAACAAACAACAAGTGCTGGCGGGGCTGTGGGGAAAAGGGGACCCTGCTGCACTGTTGGTGGGATTGCAGATTGGTGCAGCCACTATGGAAGTCAGTATGGAGGTATCTCAAAGAACTGGAAATAGAGCTACCGTTTGACCCAGCAATTCCACTCCTAGGTATTTATCCTGAAAAAACCAAGACACTTATTCAAAAAAAGTTATGCACCCCTATGTTCATAGCAGCACAATTTACAATAGCTAAGACTTGGAAACAACCAAAATGCCCATCGGTAGATGACTGGATTAAGAAACTGTGGTATATTTATACAATGGAGTATTACTCCGCTATAAAGAAGAATGAAATCGTACCATTTGCAATGATATGGTTGGACCTAGAGACTATTATGTTAAGTGAAATAAGTCAGTCAGAGAAAGACAAATACCATATGCTCTCACTCATATGTGGAATCTGAAAAACTGTATGAATGAGCAAAGTAAACAGAAACTGTCTCATAGATATAGAAGAAAAATTAGGGTTGCTAATTGGGAGGGGGATGGGGATGAGGGAGAAGGGGAAGGGATTAGACAGCAAAAATAGGCAACTACAATATTGCCACTGGGATAGGAAAAACAGTTTGGGGAATATAATTAATAATGTTGTAAATATTTTGTGGGATGTCAGATGGTCATATGTCTTGTTAGGGAGACCATTTCATGGATAGAGTAGAGGTTTGATCACTGCACTGTATAACTGAAGCGGAGGTTGTATACCTACTGTAATTGAATATATATAGATAGTCATAGGATGTGGATTATACTGTGAAGAGAGTCAGAGGAAGAGTAATAGATATATATGATATGGGGGGGAGTGGGGTGGCGAATTGGGGGTGGGGGTTGTCACTTTGAGGGGTAAAATGTATAACTATTGCACTGTGTTGTACACCTGAAACTAATTAAAAATAAATAAATAAATTAAAAAAAATAAGTGATGTGCAAGACAGGAAAAAAGTCTCAAACTGAACTTCTAGAATGAAAACTATAATTTATGAGATGAAAAAATATACTGGGTGAGATTAACAGCAGTCAAGACACTGCAGAGGAAAAAACTAGTGAACTTGAAGACACAACAATATACACTATCCAAAATGAAACAGAGAAAGAAAAGAGACTGAAAAAAAAAAAAATGAACAGAGTATAAGTGATCTGTAGGGCAATTCAAATGGTTTACTATATGTGTAATTTGAATTCCTGAAGGAAAGCAGAGAGTGGGTAACAAAAAATTTTTGAAGACATAATAGCTGAAATTTTCCCAGATTTGATGAAAACTATAAACCTAAAGCTCCAAGAAGCAAAATAACTCCCAAGCACAAACAGCATGAAGAAAATTATGCTAAAGCACAGAATAATCTAATTGCTCAAAACTAGAGATTTAAAAAAATCCGTAAAAGCAGCTAGGAAAAAAACATGTTATGTACAGGAGAACAAAGTTAAGAATGATTATGAGGCTCCTCAATGAAAAATATTCATGTGAGGAGACTCTGGGTCTTATTTTTAAAGTACTAAAAAATTCCCTAAAACCTGTCAAACTATAATTCTTTTTTTTTTTTTAAAGATTTTATTGGGGAATTGAGGGGAGGGGAACAGTGTTGGGGAACTGGGAAGGGGAACAGACAAGTTGCTGTCCTTTTGTTCTTCAGTCTAGTTGTGGAGGACGTCGCTTCACTGGCCTATGTTGGTATCGTCATTGTGCTCTTCCTGGCTGAGGCAGATCAGTTGCTGGCCTCTGGACAGCCGCTCACAGGGCTCTTGGCAGCTCATGCAGGCTGCCAGCCGCTCACGCTGGCTGCCAGACACTCACTGTAGCCTATGGCAGCCCACTGCAGCAGGGGCTGCAGCTATGTCATCTCTGGGGACTCACAGCAGCCCAGCTCCAGGTGGAGCTGTTGTTCACCATCTTAGCTGTAGAGGGCAGTGTCACTGGCTCTTACATGTGGGACTGAACCGGGGCCGCTGGAGTCCCAAGTCAGCTCTTAACCAACGCACCACTCAGCCGACCCTCAACTTGTAATTCTATATGCAGCAAAAATATATTTCAAAAAGGAAGGTGATACGAAGACTTTTTCAATATACAAATACTGAAAGAATTCATTAGCAGCAGATCTTCAGTGCAAACAGTGGTAAAGAAAGTTCTTCAGGAAGAAGCAAAATAATATCAGATTGAATCCTGGATCTAAGAAAGGAATGAAGAGCACCAGAAACAGTAATTATATGGTTAAACATATAAAATCTTTTCTTACATTTGAATTTCTTTAAAGCTAGTTGACAATTTAAAAATTTTAAAATGCAGTGTAGGGGGCTGGCAGAGTGGCACATTGGTGAGGAGCTGGTTTTGGGATGCCAGCAGCCCCGGTTCAGATCCCACATATGAGGGCCAGTGACACTGCCCTCTACAGCTAACAACAGCTCCACCTGGAGCTGGGCTGTGCGAGCCCCGGTGACGGTGTAGGCTGCAGCCCCTGCTGCAGTGGGCTGCCATAGGCTACAGTGAGTGGCCGGCAGCCAGTGTGAGTGGCCGGCAGCCAGCGTGAGCTGCGAAAAGCCGCAGTGAGCGACCATCCAGAGGCTAGCGAAGGAGCTGCCTCATCCGGGAAGAGCGCAATGACGATACCAACATGGGCCAGTGAAGCAACATCCTCCGCAACCAGACTGAAGAATAAAAGGACAGCAACTTGTCTCTTCCCCTTCCCGGATTCCCCAACGCTGTTCCCCTCCCCCAATTCCCCAATAAAATCTTAAAAAAAAAAAATGCAGTGTAGGGTTTATAACACATGAAAAAAAATATACAACTATATCACAAAAATTAAAGGGGAGAAATGGAAATATGATAATTGTAAGGTTCTAATACTACAAGTGAAGTGACATAATATCACTTGAAGGTAAGTGGTGAGAGTTAAAGATATATATACTATACACCCTAGAACAACCAGTAAAATCACAAAACAAAAAGTTATATCTAAAGAGTCATTAAAGGAGACAAAAATGAAATCACAAGTACTCAAACCAAAAGAAGATAAAGAGGGGAAAAAGAACAAAATGCAGATGTGACAAATATAAAGTGAGAAACATGGTACAAATAGTAAAATGATAGAAGTAAACCTAACTGTATCAATAACCATACTAAACATAGTCTGAACAATCCAATCAAAAAGCCGAGGTTGTCAGATTGTGTATAAAAAAGCAAAGCGTAACCTTATTATTTTGATACAAAAATTACAATTTAAATATGACACAATAGGTCAAAAATAAAATTATGGAGAAAGATAAATCTTCTTAACACTAATCAAAAGAAAGCCAGAGGGGTATTTATGAAAACCCAAACAAAACAAATGAAATATCCATCACAGGTGAACAGACAGATAAATTCATTTTGGTATATCCATAGAGTGGAATATGACTCAGAAAAAAACAAAACTATTGACTCACATAACAAGAATAAATCTCAAAATAATTATCCTGAGTACAAGAAGCCAAATGAGAAAACAGTATAAACTGTATTACTCCATGTATATAAAATTCTAGAAAATGCAAACTACTCTATAGTGACGGAAAGCAGATCAGTGGTTCCCTGAGAGACATCAAGGGGGATGGGAAGAAAAGGGAAATAGGGCTTAGAAAAGGAGTATAAGGAAACTTTCAGTGGTTATGGGTATGTTCATTATCTTGATTGTGATGATGGTTTCACATACGCTAAAATATCAAATTGTACTCTTTAAACATATTATTTACTGTATGTCAACTCTATTTCAATAAAACCATTAAAATAAATAAATAAAAGAAAGAAAGAACAACTCTTCCTCATGCAAGAATTCTAATCAATAACTGCAGAAGGAATGAAGGAGATAAAAAAATCACTGTTAGGACACACAGTAATAATTGTAGCAGGCATGATCCATCAATGCTAAAAATTGTAGATGAAGTTTTAAGAAAAAAGAGGGTATATGCATAGTATCAAAGTATCTCCTTCCAAATATTTATAAAATACAAAAGAGGAAAATAACTTTACAGAACAGAAACCTGACACATACCCCCAAAACCAAGTGATCAAAGTTAACATCATCAATAAGATGTATCAATATCATGTGCCACCTGCTCTAATGCACTGAGAAGGATATGTCACTCCCAAACATTTCTTCCCCAAAGGCAGAATTTCAATTTAATCAGAACAAAACAACAGATAAATCCACACTGAGAGATATTCAATAAGTTTTCTGATTACTCAAAATGGCAAGGTCATGAAAGGTAAGAAGAGACTAAGGAACAGATTGGTGGAGACTAAGGGATACAGAAACTAAATGTAGTATGGGATCCTGGATCGTATCTTAAAAAGGAAACGTACATTAATGGAAAAGCTGGTGACATAAGAATAAAGTCTATAGTTTAGTTAATATTATAGCAATATTAATTTCTTATTAATCAATATTAATTTCTTAGTTTTGATAAATGGATTATGGCTATGCGAGATTTTAACATTAGGAGAGGCTATAGGGAAATGCTCTATACTATTTTTTGAACTCCTCTGTAAGTCTAAAATTATTTTAAAATTAAAAAAATAAATAAATCGCAAGCTCAGAGAAGTGAAGAAATAGTAACAGACTTCTTACCTGCTTTAACAGATCTCCCACCTGTATCTTTACCTACATGATTGCCTAAAAGAGACAAACGCCAGAGCTTGGAGATGAAATGACTGAATTGATGATGGTAATCTTTAAAGAACTACAAAGACTAGCAGAGATGGCTGGAAGACTAGATGATGAAACTGTTTCTCAGTTTTTTAAAAAGGAAAAGAATGTAGAGATCTCAAAATATAAACCAGTGAGGCTTTATATCATGCTTTTAAGCCTTGCAAGATCTCTAAAAGAAATTAATGAACAGATAGCCTTACACATGTTTTGAAAGGAAGCCAGTGATAATCATGAGTTAGTTTGGCTTCACCAAGAACAAGTCATGTCAGACTAACCTCAATCATTTTCTGAAAGTAATGCTTGCTGGGCAGATCTGAAAAATGTTCTAGACTTAGTAAACTTGATTTCAAGAAGGTATTTGGCAAAGTCATTAGGAGTCTTGTGGACCAGATGGTACATTAAGAACTAGATTGTATTTGAAAACTTGTATATATTCATTATTGACAGACTATTTACAGATTTATGATTCAGTGTTCCAAGGTCAATCTCCTATTAGAGTTCCTAATGGCAAATCAAAAAGCTTCTTTCTGCAATCCTATCGTTTTCCATTAACTAGGATGAAGATACAATAAATTGGAAGAATGGTTAATGGTTACAGAACAGAATTAGGATCCAGATATCCTTAAAGGGATTATTTTATATATGTATGTATGTATGTATTTAAAAGCACAGTTTCTAGTGATATATATATTTTTAAACTTTCATTGGGGAACGGTGTGTTTTTCCAGGCTGTATCAGCTCCAAGTCAACTCAATGTTTTCAATCTAGTTGTGGAGGGCACAGCTCACTGGCACTGGCCCATGTGGGGTACAAACTGGCAACCTTGGTGTTACGGGCCCGCGCTCTAACCACCTGAGCCAACCAGCTGCCCTAAAGGGATTTTTTTAAAAAAAGCACTTTTAAAAAATACCGTTAAATGGAAGAGACATAGTTTATAGTATATGATATACAAAGTATGTTTTTGGGCTAACTGCAAGTTCAGTAAGTCTTGTGTACAACATAGTGGGTAGAAGGGCTAATAGGATCATACTTATCAGAAAGTGATATTCAGCCTTTTTTAGAATGAGGAATTCTTCTGACAAACCTCCATACTTCATTCATCAAATTTCTTTAATTCATAGAAAAAAATGAGAATAAAGAAATCTTCATGATAGATGGAATTTCCAAATGCCTTTGAAAAAAGAATTTTTTTATGAAAAAATCATCCAGCCCAGACAAAGTGAGAACCAGGTTCTTATTATAACCACTTTCTGAGTATATTGGTGAATATGGTAGAAAGAACTCTGTTAGTACAATGGAGCAGCCTACTTATTAGTATGTCATGGCTATTAATTAGTATACATGCTAATTTGGCACACGGTCGATATAGAGGTAGAGCTGGACAAAAGAAACAACAGATGACAAATACTAAGTAAGCACTAGTAACAGATGCTGAGCAGTTATTTTCCTGTTGTGACTTTGGTGCTAACCTTACTTTAACTAGAATCAGCTGTACTTTTATTTTATACATTAGGATTATACCCAAGATTTCCTTACATAATAGCTTCCTATATTTAGAAATAAAACGAAAATGAAAAAAGTCAATGATCTTTTAAAATGTAAGGATTAGAAGACAGAAATATCAGGACCACAGGAAGCACACTCATGAATTAACCAGATAATAATAAAGCCAAATATAATCAAGTAGGCCATATAATTAGTTTGCCAGGGATTGGCAACCTTTGTTAAACAGTTTGCCTCAGTATCAATGCTTTTCATTTCACACATTTTAATTTCATAGACAGGTACTGAGGCCCCGAATTAGGACTTTGAGATTGAGAGTGGAGAGAAGGGATACAACCGAGTAATATTTAAGATCTGAAATAAGCAAGTCTTTATAATTAGATGGATATGTGGGACTTGAGATTGATGTAAAGAGTTTAGGAAATGAATTGTAATTCACATGCTATATCAGTCATGGTCCTGGCAGAAAACAAGACAGTATACTCAAATTGGGTAATTCATGGAAAACTTTACCTACAAAGCTGTGGGCAAGATTTAGGGGAACCAACAAGGGATAGTATACGACTTCAGGGCTGGCAATACTGGAGACCCATTACCACCCCTCAATCAGGAGAGAGTAGTTTCTGGAATTGAAGAGGGTGTTGACAGGAGTTGTGTCTTCCAGTAAAGGGGTGTAGCCAACCTGTGGCAACCCCTGTTAAGAATTCATATCCCAGTATCACTCTCCTTCCACTTTCTGATCTTCTGTGAATGCCTCCCAGCAAACTTAACCAGGAGGAGACACAGGGCAAGAAAGCTCTTGATGTTGTCCTAAGGGTGGGTGACTGCACAACGAACAGGGTGGAGAATAATCAGGGCACCAATCCTAGCAGACTGACAGTGGTTGACTGAAACACCAGGCAGAACAAGATTCTGTGACATCATTCAACCTTTAGGACAGGTAACTATGAGAGGCATGTGCCTATTATACGAATGGGATGAGGCACTGTCAGCACATGTGTCTGTGAGTCCCAAGTCTGGAATAAGCATGGGATGGAGGGATGGCGGCATGTCCGCCATATGTTTTTCCACCATGGGCTCTGAAGACTTTCATACTTCTGCTGTCATACTCCTGAATGGTACATGACAATACCAACAAATGAAACAGAAATACATGAGGAACAAATGTGGAAGCAGGGATGATAAATTCAGTTTAGGATATACTGACTTGGAGATGCCCAAAGATCATCCATGGATACATGAATCTGAAGTTCTATGGGGAAGTCTAGACTGAAAATGGGGAGTTTTGGGATCAATAGCTTATGTGTGATAGTTGAAACCATAAAATTGGAGAGGATACAGAGTAAAATGAATAGTGGGTTAATATGAAATCTGGGGAATATAAACATTTTAAGTGTGTGTGGGGCATATAAAAAGCCCACAAAAAGAAAAATAGCAAGAATAGTCAGAAGGTTATAAGCAATACGGTGGAAGTGTAGATTCATAGAACCCGAGGGAGTAGTATATTTATAGAAGAAAGTTGGTATGAATGTCAAATATGGAAGAAGGGCACTGAAATAAGAACTAAAAATTTTTGACTGGATATAACAATTAGAAGACTACTGGTGCCCAAGTGCCAGCAGTTCCAGGAATCTAATAAAAGGAAGCCTGATTTCAATGAGATGAGAAGTTAATGAGAGATAAGGATATGAACACAGCAAACATTGCTCTTTTGAGTAAATGGATGAGGTGAAAAGGAGAATGATGACGGTAGCAAGATGAAAACAGGATCAAAGAGGATTTTTTTGTTTTTAGAATGACAAAACAAATAAAACTAAAGTATGAGGAGAAGGGACTAATGATATGAAACTGACTATATAAGAATAAGATGGCTATCAGAGGTGGATAGAATCTTCTCTACCAATACATACTTCCCTAAGAGAAAATGTCTTGCCCACAGTGCCTGGTCACCATAGCACAGGTTAGAGCTGTGGTTCCTCAGCCCTCAACACAGGGGATTGACTAATGGTAGGCATACAGATATCAGTTAATGACCTGTTACCTATCATGACAAGATGAGTGAGCCAATTGGATTCTCTTTATTAGGAGTATAAACTAAGAAATATGGAAATAATTGGCAGGCTAGCAGTGGAAACTCAGATGAAAGGGCAGTAATATAAAAAGAAAAAATATTGCAACAGTAATGAATCATATTAAAGTTGAAGTCAGACAAAATAAAAACTAAAGAAAGTATTATAAGGTAGAGCATGGGGAAGCTAGTTTTTAGAGAAACATGAGGACAGAGATGTGTGGAGAGAGGCAGAGACTCCATGAAAGACCAAGGCCCTCAAAAGGAGGTGGGGGGTTGGGAGGGAGGGAGAGCAGGGAGGGGAGGGAAAGGAGGGAGAAAGGATGAGAGAGAGAGAGAGAGAGAGAGAGAGAGAGAGAGAGAAAGCGCTGCTTTGGGATATGATAGATTTCTAGTCCACTGGTATCCTTATACTAACTCATGTTTTCTCTTAACATGATTGGGTTTCTGTTCCTCGCATCCCAATCTCCAACAGTAAAACAAGGACTGAAAGCAAAGCCATGGAGGAGTTATTAATAGAAAAGGAAAAATCAATTTGGAAAGGGCTGGCCTTAACCGGAAAGGAAAATCCAGTCCTCAGTGATCTTAGGAAAGAAAGTAAGATGGGTGTTGATGCAGGAGTTGGAAGGAAGTTCACAGCTCACATATACTATTTATAAAGAAATAGAAAAGATTAAAATTAAACGAGTTAAGTATCCAACTAAAGAAGTTAGAAAAGTGCCACAGAGCAAGCCCAAAGAAACAAGAAGGAAGAAAATAATAAATATCAGGGCAGATGATAGGTACATGTATAAACAACCACAATATCAACGAACAAGAAAGAAGAGTAGCAAACTAAAGGGTTATTATTTGAAAAAATTAATAAGATAAACAGACTTCTGACAAGACTGAAAAAAGACAAAAGAGGCTGCTTAGAAGCACTAGTTTATAATGCAAAGGAACCAATGAAATCTGCAGTGTGTTGTTTTGATTTCTGGGGTGCACAATCTGTTTCTCACATAGCTTCAAGATCTGCTCCCTGCCTAATCTGTGAAGATGACAAAAGGCTAGAGATTTCTTTGCAAAAGGGAGATGTCAATCACAGACCACGTGGCATTTCTGCTTTAACCAGTTAGGGGAAGAGAAAAGTCAGTGTTGTACTGTTTACTTTCCTTAATGCCAGACTTTTGACTCTGAAGATGATTTATTTCTTTATATTAGTATCATAGGGGTTGAAGAGGAGATTATAAAACCTACAGAAAACAGATTAAGTAGACATACATTTAAAAGATTAGATAAGAAGAATTTCTCAGAGGACAACCATACTTCTCAATTGTCTAAAACATGCTGGTACTTTCGTTTTCCTTTATCCAGTTCTTCTCACAGGAGCAAACGCTGAATATTTTGTTAGAAGACCTTTATCTTTAGCTCCCTTGGTCTCTCTCTCTCTCTAACAACAACAACAACAACAACAACAACAACAACAACAACAACAACAACAAAATATCAAAAGGTTTGTGGCCTATAATGTTTCTGGAATTAACGAAATCTCAGTGACGCAGAGCTAAAAGAAGTAGACTGTTAAGTCCTAGTAGAGAATTACAGGTTATGGTAAAAGGATTAAGGGCAGAGAATTTTTTTTTTTAAACTGTTCAAATTTGCAATTACATTCAATGAAGGAATGAAAGTGAATCTTTGACTGCAACCATTATCCCCTAAGTAAATACTGGACTAAATTATTTCTTGAAATAAATCAAGAGATAATAATTCCTAAACACATTGCCACAAGAAAGAATGGGTCAGGTTTTATAAATGCCATTTATTTTCCAGGCCTGACAAACACAGGGCAGCCATAGGCTGTAAAGGATGAAGAGAAGCTCTTCAAGTAAATTAATGTAGTAAGACCATTTAGCACAGAGCCAAAGCTGAGGCTGGCTCTCCTTGGCTGTTTGATTTAAACCAAGATATGAAAGAACTGCAGTAAAATGTAATATATACATTGGAATATACAATACCAGTAAGCAGTGATTTGGAGGATGAAACGCACCTAAAAAGGCAGAGAACAAAGCTCTTTTACTACTCAGGCTGTGCTGTGCATCAAGGTTGTTGAACTGTAGGGTGCTTAATCATCACCAGTGCTGCTTGTTAAAATGCAGATGTCCAGGCCAGACTGAAGGAATTCTGATTGAGAAGCTATAATTTAGCATTTAGGCATCTGGATATTTAACTAGCACCTTCAGGTACTTTTGATAGGAGTGGAAGTCTAGAAAGAACATTTTGAAAAACACTGGTCTATAATACAAGAAAGAAATATGATATTTGGCGGCTCCCCAGTTGGCTTTGTTAATGAAAACAAATCAAATCCCTACAACAAGATTTGGAATTTGGATTCATGTTATGTTACTGTGTGCACTGTTTACATTGCTCTTATTACTGAAATAGCCATGGCAATAATGAAATGTGAAATCATGTCTTCCAGCAAACCCATTCTAATATCAACTTTATATTATCAGAAAAAAAGACATTTGCAGTAAGTTGAACCACTATTATATGCAGAAGAAAAAAACCCAATGATGTAATTTATACTTCATGAGAAAAAAGTAAAACAGAAATTTACATACTGTAGTACACCAGACTGAGGGAAGTTACAGCAAAAAACTATTAAATGTTCCATTTGTTTTTCAATGACTCAACAGAAGTCAGAACAGAAAAAACGCAGATACATATAAAGGTCAACAGAAATATTATTTTATAGAATACATGTTGCATATCCATATCCCTTGAGAGACAAATGCAAAACTGAAGCAAAATGAATATTAACTTACCTATTTTCAGAACAAAGATTTGTAAATATGTATTTGCTTTTGTCTGACAACTTTATCAAGACAACTATTAGCTTTCAGGCAATTAAGCTTTGACAAGATACAGAATAACTGAAGAAATACGCCTATTGTAAAAATATCTGGGAGCTTCCATTAGTTCTTGCTTACATGCTTTCTAAAATCAGGCAGATGAGTGTATTAGGCAGAAATGTGGTCTGCTGATAAAAAAACCTTTTCTTTGTTTTAGGCGACCCCTCAAAGTACATTACTTGTAAAATTTGTTATGTCAAAAGAAAAGCATTCTAGAGTCAAAAATTACTTTCAGACAGGAAAAAGAGATTTAAATAGTATAAATTACATTAAACCACCTGGGTATTTGCTAGGATTTTTCTCAGATTCAATGCAGAGAAATATTAAGTCATTGAGTCATTTAGTCTGATCAAAGCAAGAATGTGTAAAAAATATAGCTGGGCTGCAAATTAAACCAGTACATTTTTTTTGTTTGTATGCTAAAATATAAACTCATGTGATAAAATTATTTTTAGATATGGATTATTTTTTCCTAGTAAGTACTGTTCTTTAACATTGTTTTCTGAAACATCCAAAAAATAATCAACATTTCTCTAAGCCCATAATACTGTGAAATATAATTTGAGACTATCTACGATTAAATAAAATATTCAGTAACCTCAGAACATTTTCTTCTCTGGTCTCTTCATAATTAGGTTTATTACAGAGCTCTGGGAGTTTCAATTTACTGGCTTGAAATGTAGTCTTTACAGACTTATGCAGAGCGATTCGTGGAGATGCCTGATAGAGGAAGGAACCAGTCCTATGCTACACAGGCCCTTTAAATTGCTTTTCTAGAAAATTATGAAAAAATTCCAAAAGAGGTTAATAGCAAGAAATTCTGAACACCAAAAAGGATGAGTGTATGGTGCATATTCTATTTAAATTTTTAAATTAAAAATTCTTCTTCTGGACTGCACTGAATTCCCTTAAAATTCATATGTTGAAGCCCTAACCCCCCAATATGACTGTATTTGGAGATAGGGCCTTTAAGGAGGAAATTAGGTTAGATAATGTCATAAGGGTAGGGTATAACTCCATTTGGTGTCTTTATAAGAAGAAGAAGCAACAAGGGTGAGAGGTCATTGACAAGGCCAGGCGAAAACACAGCAAGAAGGTGGCCGACAGCAAGCCAAGGAGAGAAGCTTCAGGATAAACCAAACCAGACAATACCTTGGTCTTGGACCTTCAGCCTCCTAAACTGTGAGAACATAAATATATCTATTGTTTAAGCCATCCAGACTATGGTAATTTGCTACGGCAACCCTAGAACACTAATATAATATGTATATGATATGTGTATAACATATAAAGTTATAAAGAATAATAAAGTAAATACCCATGAACACATACTAACTCTCTAATTTCAAAGTCACTGTCCCAGAGGCAATCCTCATCCTAAATTTTGTATTCATCATTCCTTTGCTTTGGAAAAAGAAGTTTTGTCACATATGTAGGTAGCATCTTAAAATATATTTTGTTCAATTGGTCAAGTTGTCTCTGCGAATACCACTCTTTCTTTTCTTTCTTTCTTTCTTTCTTTCTTTCTTTCTTTCTTTCTTTCTTTCTTTCTTTCTTTCTTTCTTTCTTTCTTTCTTTCTTTCCTTTCTCTTTCTTTTCTCTCTCTCTCTCTCTCTCTCTCTCTCTCTCTCTCTTTCTTTCTTAACAGAGTCATGTCTCTCACTTTACTAATTCTCAAAATATGTTTCCTTTTTACATACATACACAAACACTTTTAAGCATACAACATGTTCTTAAATTCTACAGCTTTATATATAACAAATCTTACCTGACAGGGCAAATTCATTTTCCCTTATTCTTCTTTGGGAATCTGATGGCTATTCTAGGCTCTTTGCTTTTCCATGTAAAACTTAGACCCAGGCAGAATTCCTCAAAAAACCCTGTTGCGGTTTTTCACTGAAAGCACATTGCTTTATGAATCAATTTGGAAAAAGCTGACATCTTGACAATATTGAATCTATTATATTAGTGCAATTCTCCACTTAGATCTTTAATGTTGCTCAAGAAAGTTTATAGTTTTCCCATAGAGATCTTGTGCACTTTTGTTCTTTTTATTTCTGTGTACTTCATGTCTTTGTGGATGTAGTAAATTGCATCTTTTCTAACATTTGTTTATTTAGAAACGCAACTTATTTTTGTATATTGATTTTATAGTCAGTCACCTTGCTACACTCTCATATTGTTTCTAATAGTTTAGCTATAAATCATTTTGAGGGCCAGCGGAGTGGCACGGTGGTTAAGCGCCGGCTTGGGAAGCCAGCAGCCCGGGTTCGGGTCCCACATATGAGGGCCAGTGACACTGCCCTCAAAAAAAAAAAAAAAATCATTTTGAGTTTTCCATGTCATCTACAAATGAAGGCAGTTTTCTTTCTCCCTTTCAAATGTTTATACGGTCACCTGTCAGTATGGGGGATGGGGCCAGGAAGGTTCCAGGGCTGCAGTGGCTACTAAAATCTGAGGTCGCTCAAGTCCCTTGTGTAAAGTAGGCAGGTATTTGCATATCACCTGCATACATCCTCCTGTATACTTTAAATTATCTCTAGATCTAATACTTAATACAATGTAATAGTTGTTAACCCTTATTGTTTAGGGAATAAGGACCAAAAAAAACCCCATACGCATGTACAACATTTAGTATATATACAACCATCATAGATCTCACTATGCGGTACAGACATACATTGTTTCACTGAGCTTTGCTTTATTTTGTGTCACAGATATTGTGTTTTTACAAATTGAATGGAAGACCCTCCACTAGTAAAAAGATTACCACTTGCCTTATTGTGATACTTGCTTTGCTGCAATGGCCTGGAAAGGAACTCACAATATCTCTGAGGTATGCCTGTGCACATCAGCAATAACGGAACATTTTTTCCAAATATTTTAAATATGGTTGTTTGAATCTGTGCATATAGACCACATAGATGTGGAGGACTAACTGAACTTGATATTTCTTTTCTGTTCTTGCTGTGGGGACTCTGATGTCCACTACAATATTAAACTGACCTGTTCCAATTTTAAAGAAAATGACTCCAGGAAGTCCCAGCCACAGAAATCAGACAATAAAAAGAATTAAAGGCATACGAATTGGAAAGAAAGAAGTAAAATTATCATTATTTGCAGATGACATGATAAAATATATAAAGAACACTAAAGACTCCATCATAAAACTATTAGAACTGATAAGTGAATTCAGAAAAGTAGCAGGACATGAAATTAATATTCAGAAATTGGTTGTATATTTAGACACCAATAAAGAACTATCAGAAAGAGAAATTAAGAAAACAATCCCATTTACAATTGCATCAAAAAGATACTTACTTAGAGGTAAAAGGAGGTAAAAGACATGTACTCACTTAGAAAACTATAAGACATTGAGAAATAAATTGAAGAAGATACAAATAAATGGAAAGATAAATTGCGCTCATGAAAGCACAACATCATAGGAAGAATTAACATCATTAAAATGTCCATACTGGGCCGGCCAAGTGCTTAGTTGGTTACAAGTTGGCTTAGAGCGTATGCTCTGAGTAAAAGGGCCGCCAGTTCGATTCCCACATGGGCCAGTGAATGCTGCGCCCTAGCTGAGCTGTCACTGAGCTGCTAACAGGTGGCAGGATGGCTCAGCTGGTGTAACAACAAGATTGCCTGTTCAATGGTGGGCTATGCCCACCTGCAACTTAAACTGAACTCAGCATCTAGAGCTGAGCTGCTGCCCAGATGGCTCAGAGGATAGGGCGTGTACTCTTAACAGCACGCTGCTGGGTTGGACTCCCGCATGGGATGGTGGCTATACCCACCCGCAACTAAGACTGAACATAGCACCTTAAGCTTAGCGGCCCGAGCTGCCGACAGGAAGCCAGATGGCGACTGGCGCCCTCCACAACAAAGATTGAAGAACAACAAATTGGCTGGTCCCCCGCCACAATTCCCCAACACTGTTCCCCTCCCCCAATTCCCCAATAAAATCTTTAAAAAAAAATGTCCATACTATTCAAAGTGTTCTACAGATTCAATGCAATCCCTATTAAAATACCAATGGCATTTTTCATAAAACTAGAACAAATAATCTTAAAAGTTATATAAACCACAAAACACCCCACATAGCCAAAGCAAACTTGAGAAAGAATACAAGTTGGAGGTATCATGCTACCTGATATCAAACTATACTTCAAGGCCATATTATTCAAAACACCATAGTGTTGGCATAAAAACAGATACATAGATCAATGGAACAGAAGCGACAACCCAGAAATAAACCCATATCTTTATGGCCAATTAATCTATGACAAAGGAGGCAAGAATATACAGTGGGGTAAAGACAATGTGATTAATAAATGGTGTTGGGAAAATTAAACAGATATGTGCAAAAAAAAAATGAAACTGGATTACCTTCTTACACCTTATACAAGAATAAACTCAAAATGGATTCAAGACTTAAATGTAAGACCCGAAACCATAAAACTCCTAGAAGGAAACATAGACAGTAAACTGTGTGAAATTGCTGTTAGTAATATTTTTTCTTATCTATCTCCTCAGGCAAGGGAAACAAAAGAAAAAATAAACAAATAGGACTATATCAAACTAAAAAGTTTTTGCACAACAAAGGAAACCACCAACAAAATGAAAAGACAGCCTACTGAATGGGAGAAGATATTTGCCAATAATAATCTGATAAGGTGTTAATATCAAAAATTAATAAAAACTCATACAACTCAACACATACAAAAAGAACCCAATTAAAAAATGGGCAGAGGACTTGAATAGACATTTCTCTAGAGAAAATACACATGGCATATACGAGTATACATATAAAAAGACGCTCAACATCACTAATTATCAGGGAAATGCAAATTAAAACCACAATGAGGTATCACCTCATATTTGTCAGAATGGCTGTCAGAAATAAATCAACAAACAAGTGTTGGTTAGGACATGTGTAGAAAGGGAACCCTAGTGCATTGTTGGTAGGATTGTAAATTTGTGTAGCCACTAAGAAAACAGTATGGAGGCTCCTCAAAAAGTTAAAAATAAAACTATGATATGACCCAGAAATCCACTTCTGGGTATTTATCTGAAGGAATCCAAAACAACACTAATTCAAAAAGATATATGCACCCTTACGTTCACTGAAGCAGTATTTGCAATAAACAAAATATGGAAGCAACCTAAGAGTCCATTGATAGACAAATGGATGAAGAAAATGTGAGATATATGAAATGAAATATCACTCAGCCGTAAAAAGGAATGAAATCTTGCCATCTATGACAGAATGGATGGACCCAGAGGGTATTATGCTAAGTGAAATAAGTCAGACAGAGAAAGACAAACACCATATGATTTCACTTATATGTGGAATATAAAAAGCAAAATAAATGAACAAACAACACAGAAACAAACTCATAGACACAGACAACATTTTGATGGTGCCAGATGGGAGTGGGGACAGGAGATGGGTGCAAAAGGGGAAGGAATTAAGACGTACAAATTGCCAGTTATAAAAATAGTTACAGGGGGCCGGCAAAGTGGCATGTTGGTTAAGAGCTGGCTTGGGATGCCAGAGGCCCCGGTTTGGATCCCACATATGAGGGCCAGTGACACTGCCCTCTACAGCTAAGATGGTAAACAACAGCTCCACCTGGAGCTGGGCTTCTGTGAGTCCCCAGGGACAGCATAGCTACAGCCCCAGCTGCAGTTGGCTGCCATAAGCTGCCGTGAGTGGCCGGCAACCAGCGTGAGCGGCTGGCAGCTGGTGTGAGCTGACAAGAGCCACTGTGAGTGGCTGTCCAGAGGCCGGTGACCGATCTGCCTGACCAGAGAAGAGTGCAATGACAATACCAACATGGGCCAGTGAAGCAATGTCCTCCACAACTAGACTGAAGAACAAAAGGACAGCAACTTGTCTGTTCTCCTTCCCTGGTTCCCCACACTGTTCTCCTCCCCCAATTCCCCAATAAAATCTTTAAAACCAAATAGTCACAGGGATATAAAATAGGGAATATAGTTGAAAATATTGTAATAACTATATATGGTGTTGGGTACTAGACTTACTGGCGTAATCACTTCATAAGTTATATAAATGTCTAGTCACTATGTTGTACACTGGAAACTAATATAATATTGTATGTCAACTGTAACTGAAAAATAAAAATTATAAAAAAAATACCTCGTTGGTAAGCATGGTATTTGTTGAATGTTCTTTATAGATACCTTTAATCAAGTTAGGGAATCATCCCTTCTTTTCCAGTTATGCTAAGAGGTCCCCACCCTCATGAATGAGTCAACTAAATTTTTTTTTTTTTTTTTTTTTTTTTTAGCTGATCCATCCTGTCACTTGTAGGCAATTCAGCGGCTGCTCAGCTTGGGCTGGGCATCGAATTGCTGTTGCTCAGAGCTCAGCTTGCACTCTTGAGTGAGCTCTTAACCAACTGAGCCACTCGGCTGGACCTTAAATTTTTAATAAATCTATTGAGATGATCATGCTTCTTCTCTTTTAATCTGTTAATATGCTAAGTGACATGTACAGATTGCCCCACACCAATGTTAAATTATACTTGTATTCTTCTAATGCCCTTCTTAGTCATGATGTATTTTTCTTTTGAAAAATATATTGTTGTATTTAGTTTGCTAATGTTTTGTTTAGGATTTGATATTAACACTCATGAGTGAGAATGAATTGTACTTTTACTTTCTCTTGCTTCTTTGTTTTGGATATTAAGGTTTTGATATAGATGTATATTGTTGAGTGTGGGGATATCTTCTTTTTCTGTTCTCTGGAGGAGTGTGTAATTTTGAAACAATCTTTATTTGAAAGGTCAGAGGTC
The DNA here is from genome assembly GCA_033961575.1 of Aselliscus stoliczkanus. Taxonomy (NCBI): domain Eukaryota; kingdom Metazoa; phylum Chordata; class Mammalia; order Chiroptera; family Hipposideridae; genus Aselliscus; species Aselliscus stoliczkanus. The sequence continues at coordinate 103,067,480 of CM066731.1, read as the reverse complement.
AGTTTTAGCCATGCAGAACTAGTTTTTTTTTTTTTTTGAGAAGGTTTAACTAAATACATAATTCTTTAATGGTTACAGGATTATTTTGGCTTTCAATTTTTTCTTGAGTCACTTCTGGTAAGGTATAATTCTTAAGAGTCTTGACATTTTACCTAAGTTTTCGCAATTCATTGGTATAAAGTTGTGCATATCTTCTTATCTTTTAAATCTCTATTTGATTTGTACATATGTATTCCCCCTTTTTAAATCATAATATAATTTATTTCTGTCTTTTCTGTTTAATTTTTAACTGATTAAACTTTCAGAGGTTGATCTATTTTATAGGTCTTTTAAGAATCAATTTCAGGCTCTGTTGATCCCACCTGTTAAATGTAATTTTCCATTGCATTACTTTCTGTCCCTTGTTATCTCATTCTTACTTTTTTCTTTTTTAAAGGCTGTGTATCATTTTCTAATTCATTAAATTGGAAGTCTAGGTTATTATAATTTTCAGACTCCCTCATTTTCTTTCCTTTTTTTTTTTTTTTTTGTAAGATTTTATTGGGGAATTGGGGGAGGGAAAAGTGTTGGGGAATCGAGGAGGAGGAACAGACAAATTGTTTTTTGTTCTTTGGTCTAGTTGTGGAGGACACTGCTTCACTGGTCCATGTTGGTATTGTGAACATTGCACTCATCCTGGCTGAGGCAGTTGGTTGCCGGCCGTTGGATGGCACACACACCAGCTGTGGGCCACACACTCTAGCTGCCAGCCACTCACTGTAGCTTACGGCAGCCCATTGCAGCAGGTGCTGCAGCCTATGCCATCACTGGCGACTCACGGCAGCCCAGCTCCAGGTTGAGCTGTTGCTCACCATCTTAGCTGGAGAGGGCTCAGCATCACTGGCCCTTATGTGGGAATTGAACTGGTGGCCCTGCTGCTCAGAGCTTGCCTCCCAAGCCAACTCTTAACCAATGAGCCACTCAGCTGGCCCCAGACTCCGTCCTTTTCTAATGTAAGCACATAAGGTTATGCACCCTATATATATGATGCAGTTTTTGTCCAGTTAAAAAGTACAGGTATCCTCTGCTTTCCGAAAGTTTGTATTATGCCACTTAGCTTTTAAGAAAGACATATTAGTACATACATTCACTAACGGAAAGAAAGCTGAAGATTTTCACTTTTATGAAAAAATCCATTACTGTACAAATATAGGTCTTCCGTTAAAGCAAAGTGGTGTAAAGCAAGCTTTCAGAAAACGGGATTACTTTTCACTTTATTTTCAGCGTAGGAAAGGTTGCAGAGGAATTCTCTATTCTGATGGTGAGAGAAATCTGTATTTCATTTTCTTTTTTTGGTTCATGAGTTATTCAATGGTCTTTTTAAAAAAGTTCCAAATATATAACATTTAAAAATTTATGTTTTTGCTGTTGACTTTTATTTATGTCATAGGAGACAGTCTGTAAGACAATTCTTTGAACTTTATTGACACTTTGTGGTGAATTATGGTTAATCACTTGAGAAGAATACATATTCTGTTAACTTGGGTATACACTTCTGTACAGACAAATGTATGTTAAAGTTTATTATGATATTGAATTCATCAATTTCTTCCTTTATTTTATTGAATTTCAACATTTTAGTATATTTTAAGGCTGTGTTATTATGGGTATAGAAGCTTAATATTGTTATATCTTTTTAGTGAACTGAACCTTTCATTACAATGTAGTGGCTCTCCTTATCTCTAGTCATGCTTGTTACTTTAACATTGATGCCCCAGCTTTGGTTTGTTCGGTGTTTTCAAAGTGAAGCTCTTTACTATCCTTTTATTTTTCAAGCTTTTCATGTCTTTATGTTTTCAGAGTATCATTGATTGTAATTGCTAACATATTTAGACTTGTTTCAAGTATCTTACCATTTGCTTTCTACTTGTCCCATTTTTTCTGTGCTTAAAATAATCTCTCTTCTTGCTTTAAAAAATTGACTGGTATCGGACTGGCCAAGTGGTGTGTTGGTTAAGAGCTGGCTTGGGACACCAGTTCTGAGCAGCAGGGCCCCGGTTGGGATCCCACATGAGGGCCAGTGAGACTGCCCTCTATAGCTAAGATGGTGAACAGCAGCTCAACCTGAAGCTGGGCTACCATGAGTTGCTGGCGACAGTATAGGCTGCAGCCCCTGCTGCAGTGGGCTGCCATAAGCTACCACCAGTGGGCGGCAGCCAGTGTGAGCAGCCGGCAGCCCCTGGGAGCGGCCATCCAGTTGCCGGGCAACTGATCTGCCTTGGCTCGGAAGAGCGCAATGATAATACGAACATGGGCCAGTGAAGGGATGTCCTCCATGAGACTGAAGAACAAAGGGACAGCAACTTGTCTGTTCCCCTTCCCTGATTCCCCAATGCTGTTCCCCTTCCCGAATTCCCCAATAAAATCTTTAAAAAATAAAATAAAATAAAAATTGACTGGTATAGCTTTTATTTATATAAAACTTATTCCACTTTTTCTAGCTGCTGGCCTATAGCTTTCTTTTCAGATTAAGTACTGTTTATTTCATACAAGACAACTCCACCTGTCTTGTATGTTTACTGCTCATACTTTAGTTTCAGTCCGGGCTTTTTTTCCTGCTTGTTTCCTGCTTGTTGAGATTTTACTTCTACCTGTGGAAACTGGCAATAAAAAAAAAAAAAATGAAAAAAAAATTAAGTTTGGTACAGGATTTGGTTGTTTTGCAGTAAGATAGCTCTTCAGAGTAATCTGTTATATTACCAGAAATTGATGTCTTCATAGTGATTTTCTACTTATTCCACTTCTGTGCTATTTGAATATTTTTAAAATAGTATAATTTTTATAATGAAAACTCTAGTTTCTGAAAAAAATTAATACAGTAATGTAGACTTTAGCAAAAAATGTATTCTATCATTTTTCTTTCAATTGAATATTTCCTTTAATTTTAATAATAAATAATAAAGTATAAATGTCAAATTCTAATATTTAATTATATTATTTTTATATGATACACCTCAATCTCTCCAAATTCTTTTTATTTGGTAAAATAATAGATAAAATTTAAATCTTATTAATATCAAAAGAGAAAGATGGAAGCCACAAAAAATGTGTTACTTTGTATATAGATTAATGGATTGGCAATAACTATATGTTTGTAATTACCTAATCACACATTCGTAAAGAAGCACTTTTCCTATGTATATTAATAAAATAAACATAAGCTATACCAAATTTTAAGTGAGTTTTAATAGAATAAGATACTATGGAGATACATTAAGATAAAATTAATGTCAAAATTAATGGTCAAAATTAATAAATAAAAAAAACACACTGAGTAGAATTAGTGAATTATTTCAAGACAGAATAAGATAGATATTTCTCTCCCTTTTTTTTAATAAAAGGAAAAAAACCTTACGTATTTCTTGTAAGGACAAGTTTTTTCTAACATAGCTGATGAGCTATTTATGACATAGTATAAAAACTGAAACTACCCTGATAAAAAGCAAAATTATTTATTCTACATAAAAGCTGTATGAAAAGAAATTTAATCATGCCCTCATACTTGCAAAGCTATAACTTATTAAGCAGTAAAACAAAACAAAACACTTAAAGTAAGGAAATTAGATACTACTCTTCAATGTTGGAAGGCATGCTCCTAAACTCTTAAAACAGGTTAGCAATTTTGGAGGTTAATTTAAAAACATAGCAATATAATTTAGGTCAACTTTGAAATTTATGAGGAAACCAAATGTCATTAAACTGATTTTTTACTATTTTATCCTTGCTTAGAATAGTTAAGGACTAATACATAAGACGATCTGACTCAATAAACTATCATTTTTTAATGAGTGAAATATATATATATTCTGGAGACTGCATTAAAAGGAAAAGGTAATTTATACACCTTATCTATAATTCCTTGCATATGCTCTGAATTAAAATAGGAAATATAAGACAACTTTTTAAAGAGAGTTCCCAGGCTCAATCCCAAATCTTGACTATAACATAATAACTAATTTCTGCATTGTGGGAACATCTTTTCAAGTAAATTTAATGTAACGACAAAAAAGGAAGACTTTAATTTCATTTGTTCCCATATTTTTAAGAAATACATAATCAATTCACCAAGTTTTTGAAGCAAGAAGTTTAATTTCAAAGTGTGAAATAAACTTTCCTTCTCCTCCGTTTTTTCCTATAGGTACCCACGGTCAGACCTATCCTTGAAGAACTGAGAAGATGTAGACTATTTACATGGTACAGAAAGGGCAGGGGACAAAGCAAAAGTAAAGTACTGGAGGAAGCAAGTGAATTCCTGGACGCCTACACAGAAGAGATAATTTTTCAACCTCCTTTTTAGATTTATATAATTTCCTACATTCTGATGAAAAGAATTTAGGGGATGCAGTGCTAGATATATAATTATACCATCAATGGTCATATTGTAAAAAACACAGAGAAAGTAGTCAAAGGTGGTATCTATTTATTTGCATGAGTTGTCCACTAAGCAAAGACATAGTTGCATCTTAGTAGCTCTAACTAGGCAATGATTTTGGACTCCAGGGGACATTTGTCAATGTCTGAAGACAGTTTTGGTAATCATTATGTGTGTGTGTGTGTGTGTGTGTGTGTTACTGGCATCTAGAGGGTAGAGGCCAGAGATGCTGCTACAATGCACAGCACAGCTCCCCCAACAAAGAATTGTCTGTGGGGCTGAAAGTGAGACACCCTGCCTTACAGTGGTAGATGTGCTCCCCTCTTTCAGTTCAAGCACGAAGGATGGTTAAAAGAGCTAACATTTGGTAGAAGTGATTCACTATGAAAATAATTTGGATGCTTACTGAATGCAAAAATTGGGATAAACTTCCCAGAGAAAGACAATGACCTGTATCTGACAGCTAGAAATTTTAAATGTTACAATGACGTTTTAAGGTGAAAGTTATTCTAGTTCCACATTATCTGTGGACATCAGTCACCTGTGGCTGCCACAAAGTTTTGAAGACTTTCCTTATAGCTTGTTAATTTTCTACAATGTGATCCCAATCTTCTCAGGCAGAATTCAGAAAACTACCATTCTCAGACTGTCTCACAGTGAGGAAAGTACTTTAGGTCCCAACAATCAAATTCAAAGAGTGTGATTTGAAATTGGAAGTAAGCAATCTATGGATGCAACTCTTCTTTGAGAACTTGATTTGTTGGTTGAGTCATTAGGCTCTTTGGGGATGACAGTGGTGTTCAGACTGATGGAACAAAAGCGCTGGGTAGATTACCAATTGTGTTTTCTAACGCACAAGATTGCCACGGGGATACAAAAGACTGTTTGGGAATATAATCAATAATGTTGTAAAGATTTTGTAGGGTATCAGATGGACACTTGTCTTATTAGGGAGATCACTTCATGGACGGTGTCGATTCCTACCCCTGTAGTGTACACCTGAAGCTGAATAATACTGAATAATTCTGAATGTTAACTATAATTATATATATCTATATATCTATATATCTATATCTATATCTATATATGGTTGTCGGGAAAGTCATGATGCATTTTTGCAACAAAAAAAAACATAGAAAAAATACGTCATGACTTTTCCAACAACCCAATATATATAGTCACGGGATGTGGAGTACAGCATAGGGAATAGAGTCAGTGCAACTGTAACAGCTATATACAATGTCAGAGGGGTCGTAGATTGGGGGGTTATCACTTTGTGAGGGGTGTAAATGTTAACTATTACATTGTTTTGCACAACTGAAACTAATAAAAAAAAAAGTGCTGGGTAGAAGTAGTAGAAGCAGTGTTTTTGCCAGAGGGTCTCCTGGAAGATGCTTATACCATGTTGTGACTGGGTGACTTCAGAGCTGGCCCTCTGGTCCTGCCGATGTCCGTCAGCTACCTAATTGCTATCTTTTATTGCTAAACTGGCCAGAGAGAATTATGTTATTTGTAATAAGGACTCTCGACTCACATAAAGATGTATGATTTAAAAATACTTCTTCCCTAAACTCCTTTGTTAACTGATAAAGTTACTAAAGATTCGGCAGTAGGCTTAAGACACGCTATGAAACAATGGTGTGTTGGATCTGCTTATAGTATTTTCATTAACAACATGTATTGTACTTCGGAAAGGATGGTAAAATAAAAGTTCAAGGCTGTGGCATTCAGGATCAATATTTAAAATTTGTACCCAACAGGCATTAAATAATGTTAGCTAAGGTTAACTGTAACTTCAAAATAAAATCACTATATTGCAATAGTAATGAAGTATTTAAAATAGTATTGTTTTCTAATGTTAAGTAGAAAAAGCACACATAGGAGTAAAAACTGCTCTAAAATGTAAGCATAGTTATATGTATGTATGGCAAAAAGAAAGCTAGGCATGACAGTTCAAGAGGACAACATGATATGTGTTTTTCAGCATCTGCTGCAGCAATTTGCACATCTGCATGAGAAAGCATCTTCCTCAGTATCCCAGAGTCCTGAGAGGCTGTGCCCTGTCCTCACATCTCAACCCCAAGGAGAGGGAATAGACTGGTCACCTTCAGCTTCTCCTACTACTGGAAAACACTTAAATGGAAGGCCAGCAGTGGCTTGGCTAGGCCTTCATTTTCTCTTTAATATCACTTCAAATTTTAGATCATATTTAGAAAGTAATAAGTACTTGTTAACTAAATGTAATTTATGGGGATTAAATAAGGAAACAGGACACCTTAGTAAGACTCATAAGAAGAAGTATAGAACCTGGTCTCATACTGCGCAGTATTCCTCCAGGGTCTTTTACATGGTAACGGGTACTACGACAACTGAGGATTGTTAAACACCTACATACACATTCAGAATTGTTCCACCCTCTATAGGACTTTGTAATTAAAACATACTTAGGTAAACGCATGTTCACCGGTGTGCATACACACACACAAAGATACTTATTTAGTCTAGACCAAGTAAATAGGCCTGTGTGCAATGTACTTAGGAAGCCTTTGCAACAATTCTTGGTGTGGCAAACTGGCATCTAGTTGCTATTACATCAGTAATTTAATCAGGTAAGCCTAGATTCAACACTTAAATGGAGAGCACTGAAAAAGGAGAGTGTGGAGGAAAGCCACAAAGTCAATTATAGTATTATGAATAATTTTAATTAGTAAATACCAAAAAAAAGGATTATAGTCACCTGATGACTACTGAAAGTATTTTACTTGGCTTGTGTTTTCATTGAGGATATTCCAATAAAGGTAACAGGTTTCAGTTGCCAAAAGAGATGACTTATATATAGATACCAGCTGTACATTTTAAAATTTAAGCCAGCATCCATATTTATGTCATATCAATATCATTAGTTTGAAATTTGCAATATCTTAAGTGTTCTATTATACCCTGGTCCAGAAAGTCTTATGGTTTATCAGTTATTAGAAAGATAATAGATGTAATGTACAATACATGAAAGCAAAGGTGGTATTTGTAAAACCTCTCCTTTCAGTAATAAATATAGAAGAACACGTTTGTATTTTTCCCCATACTACACACAAATCAATAGGAACATCACTGTGTTAGGTCGTTATCTGGTTAGTCAGCATATACTTCTCACTGTAATGAAATGCTATTACTGAACAAAAGCTAGTATACACTGAATTGACTGAAGTCTACCAAAATCATGAATGGAAATGAAAAATAAGTTAAAAAAAAAGAAACAACCCAGAAAAAGAAAATCAAAGATATTCTCTCCTTCTGCTCCTTGAAAACTTTGAATAGTTGAGCCTATTAAAAAATTAGGTCTGCTTGCTTTTGGTATTATAGAACTGTTTTTTCATTTTTACTCAAGTCTGTTCTTACCAAAGTTAAAATTTAATTTTGTAGCTATATCAATACATAAATTCTTTTAAAAATTAGATACAAACTATATACAGCTAAATGATGTGTTTATTCCAGTATTCAAATAAAAGTTAAGATGTGGGTCTTCATTACATTATAGAGAGGTAATTAGAACAGCTCCTCAAAGACTAAATTACATTTCCACAGTTACCCTGCTAGTGGAGTTGGTAAAACTCATTGCCAGAATTGTAGAAAATAACAATGACCCTAAACTCAAGTACAAGTGACTTTCCATTAAATCTTTTTGTATGATATTTAACCATTAAGCTCATAAAACTTCTTGGGCCCATTATATTTTCTTTCACTTATTTCACTTCACTTAAACTTATGCTCTCTTTGCTAACCTTTCCCACCTTCTTATCTTTTGTTTCAATTTTTGTATTCCCACCTTTTCTTGTATTTGGAAGTCTCCCTTTCTATTCAAGGCTGTGTCTCCAAATTCATCACTACTACTTTTCAGAAATATTGCTTAATAACGTTTTCCTACCAGTGAAAGCTCACAGCGTAATCATGAATTACTGTCCTTTACACTGAAGAATGAAGATAATGATCCAAAATTATTAGAAGATCATGAGTTTGTGTTGAGTTTCTAGTAGTAAAGGATGGATTTTCATTAATGAACCCATATTGCTTTGCTGGGTACCTCTGAAAATTAATGGTAAGAGTTGTAAGGCCTGAATTGGTGTTTATCAGTTAACCATAAAGAGCCCAACCATCAGAAGCAATAAGACAAATACTTTCTTAAGAAGAAATCCTCATTATTATTATGCCAGATACCTAATATAGATGACAGGAGTGTATTTGTTGTAACATTTTGCAGGTCACAGACATTCAATAAATTGGTAATGTTAATAAGACTAATGTTTATCTTCAAATAAACTGACTTGAATCACACAATTTACTTCCTATTTTTCTAGTCCCATCTTTAGTAATCAAAATCACTGACTTCCCATAATTACCCAGTATGGATGGGTTCGGGTTTTTTTTTTTGAGGGCCAGTGAGTCACTGGCCCTCATATGTGGGACCTGAACCGGGGCTGCTGGCTTCCCAAGCCAGAGCTTAACCACAGCGCCACTCGGCCGGCTCAAGTTCGGAGTTTTTAATTCATATCTCCATAGCACGTTGTGCTAACTTTTATCACATTTATTATATTGCATTGTCATGGTTCAGTTTGCTTGTCTTAGGTGATTTGACAATGGGGACTATGTCTTCTCTGTCTGCAACTTGAAGCCCAACCAACCATAGTACCTGCACATATGTACATGATTTATGCTGAATGAATGAATGAATGAATAATAAGTAAAAGAAGCTATTTTAACAGGGCTTTCAATCACTAACACTAATTGTGAATATAATATATTGATTTTTTTTATAGGAAGGTCACTAGATATTTAAGAGTCATAATACTAGTATTATGGAAGAAAAATTTACTGGAAAAAAAAAATCACTTTCCTATTCCTGACTGAGCTATACCAATGAGGAGATTAGAGAACCTAAAATGGTTGGTATAGGAAATATAAGAACATGACAAAACCATCTGAAGTAATGCACACGTCAACTTGAGATTCGGTGGCTTTTGTTTCCACTCTAAATTATAAATTTCTTATTAAAAGATCAGACAGTTTAGAGAAGCTTCAGCAAAATTTTGAAATCTTGAAGTTCTAGAATTAACCTAGTATTTATAGCGTAGCGTCTTAGAGTAATTTTTTTTTTCCATCAGCTGGCTTTTGGTATGCTGTAACCTTATATTCAGATTACAGAAACACAGCAAGAATGAGTTTCTCTTTTTTAATATGTTATAATGAAAATTTAGCTTCAAATCTTGGTGTGACACAGTTATTCTCTCACTACAACGTATGAATGAAAAAAGAAGTAGGTCAATATTGGTGCTGAATCCTTTCAATATAAATAAGAGCTTCAAGATTTAATTCTATAAAATAATTTTATATGACACATGACCATTTTCTCAGAAAAAATATATATGGTCATTAAATGGGAAAAAATATTATTGACACATTTTATTCAATACATTTTGAATGAAGAATATAAATTCTTGGTGGGAATAAAAAGAAAAACTAAGAATTAAAAAAATTATTTGCTGAAATGCTTACACATTTATCTTTCCTTAGAAAGTTATTAAGTTTTCCATGATGAGGAAACAATTCTTCATCTCACCATTTATAATGTTAATAACATTCCTTCTGGTAAATATCTTTAAAAAATTAAGCTATGGTATCTTTTAGTCCTCTGGATTTTACTTTGACTTACCAACTGTCAATGTTAAACAACCAAAAAGTAATATATGACTTCTGAACAGAGAACAGATATTAATTGTCTTATAAAGACTATATAACTTATGAATACAAAAATGCAGAATTTATACTTTGAGAAAGGTAGAGGAAGTAAAACATAATTTTACTTCCTGTATGTAAAAAGACATACCATATGCAAATAACATACATAATGTAAATATACATATTGTGTCAGAGTTTTAGAAATTGTGGTATACTCAAAATATTTAAAACTGAGGATCTTTTAATAATTATCTCATTTACAAAGTAAAACATCCTATAGTAATTTATGATACAAAGCAAGTATCAAAAACGAGACAATTTCCTTTAAAAAAAAAACTTTTTTAAAAAGCCCATTTTCCCCCATTTAACATATAATCTACCATATTTATAAAGTGGTGACAATGATTTACTATAAAACATAGAGGGCAAAAAAGTTTCCCGGACAAAACTTTTGTTAGACTTGAACTAGCCAGGTAAAGGGGTGGCAGATGAAGAACAAGTAATGTGCGGCTGGTGGGGCAAAGGTTGGGGAGAGAATGAATGTAGTAGTTTATGTCTCTCCTGAAATAGCTGTCTATTGTACATCCCCCAAGGGTATTCACTTAAAATATTAATATGCTGAATTTGTATGGTACATTTACATAAAGAATTTCATATAGCTCAAAACACACATTACAATTTATCTTTTCTTGAGGGAAGGAGATTCTTAATCACAATATTAAGTTTGCTTCATAATTTTATCAATTTGGACAAAGAGCAAGAGATAAATTTCTAAGGTTTGGCCTTTTTTCTTATGTGCCTGAAAGATTTGACCCATTATAGTAATATAGGCTTTAACTCTTAGTGGTCATAGTCAACTTAAAGAAAGTATTACAATTTTTATTTCAGTATAAATTGAAACTTAGAGAAATGTTGCAAGAATAGGATGAGGAACCCTCCAGAAACTTCATCTAGATTCCTCAGTTGTTTACATTTTGCCCCATTTGCTTTGTCATCTAAGTATCTAATTTGTTCTTTTAAGGGGAAATTGGAGCAATATGTCAATTTATCTCTGAAAACTTCAGTAAGCATTTCCTTAGAACATGTACATTCTCTTACATCACCACAATACGATTTCTAAAATCAAGAAATTTAATATATCTAATCCACAATCCATGTTCAACTTTTAAAAAAATAATTGTCCCAATAATGCCCTCCATAGCATTTTACACTTAACCCCACAAACAAACAAACAAACAAACAAACAAAAAATAACCTTGGGTCAGGATCCAATCCATTATCACATCTTACATTTGGTTGTTAATGTCTCTTTAGTTTCCTTTAAAATGGAACCTTTACTCTCTTTCCTTTGTCTTGCTTGATCTTGACATTTTTGAAGAATGCAGGCCAGTTACTTTGCTAAATGTCCCTCCTTTTGAGTCTGACGTCTCCTCATGATTACCTTTAGGTTATATATTTTGGTGGGAACGCTATAGACACAATACTGTGTCCTTTTCAAATGCATCTATCAGGAGGCACCGGAAAGGTGAGCTTAATCCAATATTGGTGGTAACTTTGATCAGTCTGTTGATGTGATATCCATCAGTTTCTCCACTGTCAAATTACTATGTTTCCTTTATAAATTAGTAAGTAATTTGTTGGGAAATATTTCGAAACTTTTACATGAAATTTTACTCACTAATTTTAGCATCCTTTGATGATTTTCTAACTCCATTATCCCTTGCATTAGTTGGCATTCTAATTTGAGGAAGACTTATTTATCTATTACTTTATATTGGTAAAGACTGATGGATTCTCCTTTTATTCACTGTGTTATAATCCATTATTATCATTATTTAATTTGATGCTCAAACTGTCTCAGATTGGCCCAGTAGAGTCTTTTTAAGCTGACACCTACTCCAAATACATTTTTACAAATAAATTTTCCTTAAAAAAAGCCAGATTATTCTACATTTCATTCCACTTTCAAAGAAATAAAATATTCTTCTATTATTTTTATTTTTATAGCAGAAAGCTACTGCAATATCAAATTAAAAATATTCTAGAATATTCTATGACATAGACACTGATGGTTACTGAATTAAGTGATTAAAAACACTGATCTCATTTCAGAAAAACCATTTCTTTTTTAGCAATTATTTCCTTTGAGTTGTAAGATATGCAATTTTTGAAGTAAAAATGTGTATAACTTTATAGTATTCCACCTAAAACCCCAAAACTAACATTATATAACAATTTGAAAAATGTTAAGTACTCTACATACTCTAAAATCATGCATATATTATTTCTAATTAATTAGAAAGATCTAATTAAATGTGGAATTGTTAGGATGCTGCAACCCAAGACATTTTTTCAAATCACATTGGTCCCTCACAAGCACACAATTGGAATTCTTTGCTTATAAATGTACAATCCTCTTCCTTTAAGAAAAATGTAAATAGATAATTTAAAATCATTGAATGTAACATTTCAGAATTACAAGGAAGTTTGCAATATACTCATTCCTGTATTTCCCAAACTATTTTCTGGGGGGGTCACTTAATATATGTAGTTTAGATATAGGGTAACACAGAAATTTTTAATACTATATCCATCTTTTGGAAATTCAAAATGACTATTAATATTGGCTATAGAAACTTGCTTATCTTTGTTTGATCCAGAATTTCCCAAATTTGAGCACAAATTTGAACAAACCTAGCTTGTTCTTTAGAAGTTCATTCTTAATATCTAGCTGGGAAATGGCCATCTCGTTTTTCAAAAGAGAAGTGTCTTCTGAAATGTCTCATAGATAGTAGATGGCAGACCTAGAATGGGAGTGCAAACCTCCTGGCTGCTGTTAGTTGTGCGTCTTGCTTGTTGCAAAGTACTGCTTCCGTATTAACACAAGACACTTCAGGATCTTTTGAGTTGGAGTCCTCTTTACTAAAAATGGTAAGAGTAGAATATAGTTATTGTGAAACATGCTATGATGCTCTAACTAATGTCTAGTGATCGTGGTCCAAAATATAGAATCACTGGTTCTGTTGAGTTCAGTTTCTATAACTTAACACACTATATGACCTTTAAAAATAAGTAGCTATGGTAATTTCCTATTTGTCTGACGATATAAATAATGTGAGCTCTTCTTGTGTCAACGATTGGATCCTGTGCGAACTTGCAACAGTTATATTAGTAAATATTGGACAAATTCGTTCATTCATTCAGCATATACTCTACCTTTTAAAAATGGCTTTGCAACAGCTTTCTATATTGAAACAGTAATGAAATAGGACAGCTAGTTTCTCACACTGGTGTCCTGGAGAACACAGCTCCAAGGGATAGGATCTGATGTGATGCAAAATAGTGTTCGAGGTAAACCAATTTGGGAAATGTTGGGTTTCCAGGCTTCTTTTCTCCAGGACTACTCAGAAGCTTTTTTATGATAAGGGCATTGTGAATTTTCAAGAGAGAAAAAATACAACGAATGTGTGTGTGTTTTAATTCCTCAGGTTTACTTCACAACTGATACTTTCTTCTCATCTTTATAATACAGCTCTTTGAAGATCGTTGTACGGAACACCACCTTGGGAAACACTGATTTGATTAAAAGGAAGAGCAAATTCATCCAGGGACTAAAGACAAATCAGAGCTAGGTTTACTGTTCAATTACAGTTCAATTTCCAGTCCCCCAAAAGGGATTAACATGTTCTGCCCCACACTGTTAGGGACCTGGTTCTGAGTCACTCTTTGTATTTGTTTATTGCATCTCACTCTGGTCAGCTTCTGCCTCACCTAGTTGCAGTCCTTGCTTATTTCTGACTCTCCCTGCACTTCAGATTGGATTCTAGGCACTGGCTTTCTAGCTCATGGCCTTCGACTTCTCAATATGGATTCTGGTCATCTGTCCTGGTACGTTGTAGTTCACCCTGGCTATATAAAGAAACATATAAATTAGTTTGGCAAGCTAATCTTTCTATTATCAAGAGGACAAACAAAAATAGGGTTGCTCTTTAGCACATTTCTGTTTTAATTTTCTGAGCTGAGAATTGTGATGTAATCTATTATTTCTTCTATTTTATAATATTTTTGCAATGAATAAAGAGAAAACAAATCAGATTCTTTCAGTACATATGATTCTCTATTTGAAAGTCAGTCACCTGTGCAGATGCTTTAATTCATTCAATGCTTTCCTTTCAGGGTTTGATTTTTTTATGCAGAGGTATTAAAGGGTGAAATAGCTTTCTGCACTGAGAGAATATGGCTTCCTGAAAATAAAAGCTGACTTTTTGGAAGAGATGCTCTATACCAATCTGACTGATAAAATTAATTTCTCTTGATCAACATCATTTTATAATGCAGACTGTAGATACTATTTCATTTTTAATAGTTTGATAGAGTTCAGCCAAAATTAGGAAAAGGCTATAGACTAACTGTATCTTATTGTGGTTTCAAAATTAGTAAATTACTGTAATTCTAAATATGAGGTAAATAATGGGGGAAAAAAATTCATACCAAGTCTTATTTAGCAAGATCTCAAATTTAAAAATGAAAATGTGTGTATTTTTAACTGGAATATAAAAGCATTATGCTTTATATTTGAATATTCTTTGAATGTTTTTAAATGATATTTTAACGCGAAGTTAAAAATGATTGTGCAGACTTTCAGAGACCTTTTAAAATACCAGCAATATTAAACAGTGTGCACCCGTAATTCTAGCATGTGGAATCAGAATGTTTCTGAGGTTTCACAGTAAATATCAGCAATGCAGCACATTCTACCTCGATTTTCAATATCTAGGTCACATGGACCATTAGAATGCTGTGAATAGGAAAAAAAAAAAACAAGCAGGAAGATTTCTGTAGAGCCATTAAGAAATCATAACAACATTCAAATTATGGAAAAAAAACCCAGCGTAACATGATTTTTAAAATAACAATTCCTACATAAAATAAAAGATAGTGCCCTAAACATGAACTTCTCATCTATTATGTACAGTGAATAAAACCTTTGAGGAGTGTTATTTACTTAACAAAATGTCTTTTGTTTTTACTACTCCCTCAGATGTGTGTGTGTGTGTGTGTGTGTGTGCGCGCGTGCGCACTGTACAGCGAGGAACAGATAAGAACAGCTTACTGAAAATAAATGTATTGTTAATTAAGAACCATATGCGATTAGGAAATAAATCCTCCTGTAGTTAGCAGTAATCAGAAGCTATACCTTCCACTTATAATAAAGGCAGAGAGGTATGATAAAAATGACATCTGAATTTACAATCTTTTTATTTATATAAAAGAGACGCAGAGGACTGATAATATATTTTAATTATGAAGAATGCAGAGTAGTTTTACAATTTCTTTTAGCCATAATCATATAGTTGCAGATATTTGGAGCCTAGAATCATCTTTAGTGTAATTTTTTTATTATTTTCCTTGAAATCTACTGAATTTATTACGTTATGGATTTAAAATTTCTCCTTGTCCCTTCCCCAAGTTATTATGTGAAGAACAGGAAGGAAATATCTTCCTTAGCAAAAAAGAGAGACCCAAATAATCTATAATAAAACTGTTATAGCTTATAATTTTTATGTATGGTGTTTTTTAAGGGAGAGAGTAATGAAAGCAACTTGTCTATGTGCATTTTTCTTAATCTATTCAATAACACTAAAGGGAAATCACACATACGTCAGCCTAACAGTTAAGATGGGAAAACACTGATAAACATTTAAATGACTGGCATTTAAAAAGACAGAACTTTGATAGATTATTCATATTATAAAGACTTGGCCCTTATAAATGTGTATTTCCTTAACAGCAATAAAGCTTACAATTACCTTTTAATCAAGTACACAAAGGAGCTGCTTAAGTCTACGAGAAAACAGGAAAAATGCTTTTTCCATGGGACACTCCATCAGTTGGCAGCAGTCCCCTTTAAAGTACCAAAATTTTCATATCGATAGAGGTCAGGGAATTTGAATGAGAGAATTACTATAGTTATGGAGATATTCTGAGGTGGTTTAAAAATGTGTCTATAATGTGAAGAAAAGGGAAAATATAACATTATATACTTTATCTCATTTTTGTCATCATTGACACCCTATGAGAAAGTATTTTTATACTCATTGCTGTCAACTAACTGCAATGAAAAGATCATAAACTTCTAAAAGTCGAAGTCTGGTTTAAAGTTAATTTATTGTTATTTTATGCAAAATAACATTTCTATTCAATGATAAGAGATGAGTTGGTATCAGGTGATAGATGGAAAGTACTGGTAGAGTGGGTAGAACTTATTTATGAAGAAAGTCACTTCTGCTTTGGCCTGGGGGGTAATATGTTATATAAATACAATATAAATTATTTACAAAGATATGAAAATTAAGTTCATGAACTTGTTGCAATGATGCTGCTAACCTTTTTTTTTTTTTGATATCAGAGGGATTATTCATTATGAATTTGTACCAACTGGACAAACAGTTAACCAAGTTTACTATTTGGAAGTGCTGAAAAAGGCTGCATGGAAAAGTTAGACAACCTGAACTTTTTGCCAACAATTCATGGCTCTTGCATCACACGGCACCAGCTCACACAGCACTGTCTGTGAGGGAGTTTTTAGCCAGTAAACAAATAGCTGTATTGGAACACCCTCCCTACTCACCTGATCTGGCCTCAATGATTTCTTTCTTTACCCAAAGATAAAGGAAATATTGAAAGGAAAACATTTTGATGCCATTCAGGACATCAAGGGTAATACGATGACAACTCTGCTGGCCATTCCAGAAAAAGAGTTGCAAAATTGCTTTGAAGGGTGGACTAGGCTCTGGCATCGGTGCATAGCTTCCCAAGGGGAGTACTTCGAAGGTGACCATAGTGATATTCAGCAATGAGGTATGTAGCACTTTTTCTAGGATGAGTTAGTGAACTTAATTGTCTGATCGCGTATATTGTATTTATATAATATAATAAATATATTTTGCTTTAGTAGGAGTAACTAATTTCTAGATACTGACCCACTTATGTTTAGAATATACTATTCATGTCATTGTTTTAATAAGCTGTTTTATTACCTATATCTTGTGCTAAGTGTTATACACATCGCGTAATTACATCCAGAAGAACACCGTCTGTTAGTTTGTGGTGCTACACTTCAAACTCCAGCTAGAGTCATCTTTACTAAATGCCATTTGATCAGGTCATTTTTGTGCTTGCAATTTCAATTTCCAATGACTTCAAGTTAAAAATGGTAGGTAGACCACACATGTTTTTACTTCTTTTAAGACTTACCAAAATGATAGCAGAGAACTAAAAAAAAATAACACAACAACAAATGGGGAATAGACCATCAACAGACAGAAGATTTCAAAAAATTAATGTGAGCTGGAAAACAGAAAACCACTGCTGCAATGGAGCATAGGAAGCCTGGGCCTCCAGCAGACACAGAGTGGTAAAAGCTATGTTGCTAGCCATCGATTTGTGGAACCACAGAAGATGCCGAGGCTTGCAGACGCCTGGTAAAAGAGCAGCAGTGACAGGAGGAGAGATGGGGCTGAATATGGGGAGATTAACTGAATGCTTATATAAGGAACAGTTGGCATCCACATTTACTGAAGCAATGCATTCCTGAAGCCACAAGTAAAGGGTTCCTCTTGGAGGAAACCAATCCTAGAGCAAACAATAGCTTTGCTGTCTGCCTTGAAGGGACTCTCCACTGTAATGGTTAGTCCCGGGGGTGGGGTGGGGGTGGGGGTGGGGGGCCTAATCACCCTAAACCACCTGAAATCAGGAAAAGCTGCCTTTGTATGCAAAGTTCCCAATCAGCTGTTTATTGTCTCTCTGATAAATAGGGACCTATAACCATGGATTGCTAGATAGCTAAAGGAAGTTTCCTGCATAAAAAAGAGAAATAAACATAAGCAAACAGAAAAAAAGAAGCTAACTGGAGGACAAGGGTAACTGGGAGGAGGGGGAGGAGTGAACTTTATAAAGAAACCTAGCTAGTATCCTTAGGGACAGTGAGTAGATGTCGTATCCACAAATGAATAATAGTTTTGATGATTATAAGAGTAATGCCAATAGCATATACACATAAAGCTTATTATATTCCAGATATTGTTCTTAGTGTTTTTCGTTTATCAACTCATTTAATCTCAGAACTCTGAGACAGGAATACCATTATTATCTCATTTCAGATTAGGACAGACATACAATTTAAAATCAGTCAAGGTCACAGAGTTAACTTAAGGGTGAGAGAACAAGGAGTCAAATTCAGTGTGGCTCCAGACCCGTGCTCGTACTCACTATCTTCTTCAGCTTAAAATGAACAACAAACAGAACAAGAACCCCAGAGAATATGAAAGAGTCTCGGAAAATAAAAACATTATTTTATATTTCAATCCTCTTATGAATCTTTCTTGGTTTTGTTTTAGGAATTGAGAGCAATGCCTGAACACAGATTTAAAAAGAAACAGAAAGTGCCATTGAAAAGATGAGAAGACAGTAGTTGTTTAGCACGTGATGCTCTGTAGAATAACAGAAATTCCAGAAGGAAAGAAGAAGAAAAAGAAAAGGGAAGAAACTACTAAAGAAATAATACAGGGGGCCGGCCGAGTGGCGCATTGGTTAAGCGCTGGTTTTGGGATGCCAGCGGCCCCGGTTCGGATCCCACATGAGGGCCAGTGACACTGCCCTCTACAGCTAACAACAGCTCCACCTGGAGCTGGGCTGTGCGAGCCCCGGTGATGGTGTGGGCTGCAACCCCTGCTGCAGTGGGCTGCCATAGGCTACAGTGAGTGGCCCGCAGCCAGCGTGAGCGGCTGGCAGCCAAGCGTGAGCTGCCAATAGCTGGGGTGAGCGACATCCAGAGGCCAGCGACAGATCTGCCTCATCCGGGAGGAGCGCAATGACGATACCAACAGTGAAGCAACATCCTCCGCAACTAAACTGAAGAACAAAAAGACAGCAACTTGTCTGTTCCCCTTCCCCGATTCCCCAACACTGTTCCCCTCTGCCAATTCCCCAATAAAATCTTTAAAAAAAAAAAAAAAAAGAAATAATACAGGATAATCTTCTAGAGATGAAGTTCCTCAGATGAAAGTGCGCATATGAAGGAAAACATCATTAGGAATTTTAAAAATTCCAAGAAAAGCAATAGAGACCCCAAAAGTTATCAGAAGAAAAAAGCAGATGAGCACCAAAGGACTAACTCAGGCTGGTGTTAATGAATTTTAGTGGCCTGTGGAACATGATCTTCCAAGATCCAAAAGAAAATGATTTGTACCCTAGGATCCCAGACCAACTAGAATTCAGATGACACACAGTTAGATCGGCAGCAATTGCTTCTCCACAAACACAGCGTATTCTTTAAAGACAATGACTTTTGTACAACTTTTAACTCTAATGATTGTTACAACTACTATAAAAACAAGTAACAGAAGTGGTACAAAGTGTCAGTTGTTAGACGGCATCTCATATAGAGCAGGTAGTGAAAACATGGCATCTTTTAATGCAATTTCTCCCTCTCCAATACTGAGGTACACATTCCTTCCATCCCTCCATTCTCCCCTTTTGTCCATCAGGCCCTGCTGCCAGGCTTATACCTTCTGATGTTAGCTCCTGGAAAAACCTCTAGTGAGAATAACATAAAAAACATTTCAAACATGTGCAAGTTCAAAAAGTTTATCATCCATATATTCTTTCTTAAGAAGTTGCTAAGGATATGCTTCGCAAAAGGAGGAGGCACAAGGAAAAAGAGAAAAATGTGCGATACCCTAGTACCAACTAGAAGAGCAAGGAAAAGAAGACCCAGGATGTCAGTTGTGCCACTAGGTGATGCGAGGCTCAGTTCCCAGGGAAAAGAACAACAACAACAACAGATGCACAAGATTGTTTCATATAATGGATAGCTAGAAAGAATTGGGAATATGATAAAGAAAAACAATGCAAGAAAAACAGGCAATTTGAAATTTTAAGAAAACTAAAAAATTGCATAAGCAAGGGCATATAACCAAAGAAAACTATTTGTGACTATAATTAAAAGTTAATTCAAATGATTCTGTGTCTGGCACAGTTTTATCTATGAGAATATATGAGTGGGGAAAATAAACAAACAAAAAAATCAAACATATTAGTTAAAATAGTAATCCTTGCTTTCTTAAAGCTATAGTCAAGAATGGGCAGTGACAACAATTTCAACAATAAAGTGAAACAAAATGTATTATTTGTATTAACAGTAAATGCTATGGAGAAAAATATAACAAGGAAGGTAAAGTAAGAATGCCAGATAGGAGAGTTGCTATTTCCAGTAAGATGGCCAGGAATGGCCATACTGGGCAGCTCCACTTGGGTCAAGAACTTCAGGAAGCGAAGGACCAAGCAACGTGGTCATCTGGGTGAATGGATGTTCCAGGGGGAGAGAACAGCAAATGCAAAGACCTTTTCCATAAAATAATATAAATATTGAATTGTGGTTATAAAATAGATGTAAATGGCATCAATTTTAGAAATACAAAAATTAAAAAAATGAGGACAGAACCACAAAGAAGGCAGGTACACTAATATCCTCATCTGACAGAGGGGACAATCTCAAAGCAGCATCCATAGTTAATGGGACAAAAAAATAAAGGTATTAGTTTATTATCCCCAGAGAAAACAAACAAACAAACAAACAAACAAAAAAGAGATAAAACGAAATGAAAAATGATAGAGAAAAGGTGGAGGGGAGTAGGGATTTGAAGAGTGCAATACCTCAGGTGTGTGTGAGTGTGTGTGTGTGTGTGTGTGTGTGTGTTAATATGTGTATATGATGGCTAAAAGCGATAAATAAAAAATTTGATGTGGGAGCAAATTACTTTTACCTGGATAAGTGAAGATAAATATCAGAAGGAAAAGTAGAAAGTGACGTGAGGTTTAAGTGGGGAAAAAAGCTGGACCAAAAAACTATTGATTTTCACCATGTGTATTATTATTAATTTGAGTTTAGCACACACATCTACACACACACATCCTCTGGAGATGTTCCACTGCTCTTAGGATAAATATCAGAATCCTACACGCAGCCTAAGGGGCCATGCCTGCCTCACCAGGCTCACCTCATACGTCTCCTCCCCTACTCTCTGCTCTAGACACACTATCTTTCTTTCAGTTTCCTGAGCAAGCAAGTCCCTGGACATTTCTATGTATTCCTCCCA
This sequence comes from Aselliscus stoliczkanus, assembly GCA_033961575.1. Classification (NCBI taxonomy): domain Eukaryota; kingdom Metazoa; phylum Chordata; class Mammalia; order Chiroptera; family Hipposideridae; genus Aselliscus; species Aselliscus stoliczkanus. The sequence continues at coordinate 103,046,180 of CM066731.1, read as the reverse complement.
TCTAAAATGTGTCACGTCAAATACTCCCCAACCCCAGGTTGACTTATCCGTTAGGCACAGCAGGCACAAGTGCCTAGGGCTCACAGTACTTTTAGGGTCCGCGGGATGTTTTAACTTCTTTTAAAATAAGAAGAAAAAAAACTTTTAGGTCCACGAAATGTTTTAAAGTATATTATTAACATTATATTTTCTTGCACTATATAATTGCAGTATATGATTACAATATAAAATTTTTAATATATTTTCTGGAGGAAGGGGCCCATGAAGGGAAAGTTTCTAGGGCCCACAAAAGTCATACTGTGGCGACTGCCTATTCTATTTTCCAATTTCACTTGACCTTGTGAATTTCACTCACCCCTCAGATCTCAGTTAAAATGCCCCTTCTTCAGAGATCCTTTGCCTGATTCTCTCAGACTACGTGAAGTCCCATTACCTTGTAATACGGAAATGAAATAAATTATTGTGTAATTTTATGTTTAATGAAATGAGGAACCATGTCTAGTCATTTACCACCATATCTCCAGCACAGAGGCTGCATGCAGAGATGAAACCCTGATGGATTGAGGATTTTCTACTGTGGATCTTTCAAGTCCTTGTTTGCCTTTCTGATCCTGGATTTACTATTTAATCTATTTTGACTCAGTTTGCTTATTTAAAAAATAGGGATAATAATGGAGTTATGAGTAAGAGTATGCGCTAGAAATATACCTGGTATATAGTAAAACCTATTTAAAGTATAGTTATTCTTCTTCATGTTATTAGATTATTACTACTACTACTACTTTTATTACTACTATCATCATTATTCCACTTGTTAAGTACATGTTTTGGTTTGCTAATTCCCGTGCTTAAAAGGGGGGTTTAACAACTTAAGTCACAAAAGGGAAGAGTTAGGGAGAGCACAAAAGTATAAAGACAGAAGGAAACTCAGGTTTTGGTAACTGAACATACATAATTATACATGAATTTGAGACTTCAGGGCTTTTGAAATATCCACACTAATCAGTGCATAATTTTGCACAATAAGATCAGGCTTGAAGAATATTTTCAGTAAAGAATAGTAAGTCTGAATTCTCTCAAACATAAATTTCCATGAAAATCTAATAAAAATGAGAGGTGGCATTTATTATCCTTTTTTTTTATTTTAAATCTTATTTCGTCTGAATAGATGCTCTACACAGCTGAACACAACTTTCAATAGAGATATTATTTTCTTGGAGTCACAATTTTTTAGACCTAATTTACCTTCCACAGGTAAATAAAAATACACATCCCAAAGCAGTAAAAATAAAATACAGTAACAGTCCATGAAAAACCTACCAAGGGTTTTGTTTTGGTAAACAGTTATCATTTAAGCTTCAGACTCCTGAGGTAACCCTTGGGATAAAGTGACAGACTAGGGTTTGATTCCTTCTGGTATTTCAAACAATACTCCACAACCCAAGACCATGTTTTGAGAATAAATGGCTGGCTGGGAGCATAATGTCCGGAGGCTTTGCCTCAGGCCTGTAATCTCACCTAACCATTATTCACAACCCCCTAGAAAAGCCTCAAGCTAAAATTGTGAGTGCTATTTAGAACTAACCTCACAAATTTATTTTTGAAAATCCTTTCTTCTTTTAGGATTTCCTTTTTTTGTCTAACTCCTGTGCACCGTTACATATCAACTGCAGCAAGCATGAAAAACCTAGAGCAATAGCCACTCTGTTTGAAGTGCTGCTTTTCTTACTAATTTATTAAAGAAGGTATTTTAATAATAAAAATGCTTAAGGACTACCTTGCATAATACATGTAACTAGATATATAAAGTCCTTAAAGAGGATAGGAAAAGCAGTGATAATGGAGAAGAGTTTGGTAAATTTAGAATTTTGTAATATAATTCCTATAAGCCATCTTTTTAATTTGAAAAACCAAAATAATTTTTATAAATGCAAAAATGAATTGGGAGATGCAATAGTCTCTGACAATCAGACAATAAGCTAGAGTCAAATAATGCCACAAATTTCTTTAATTAGACCTTTCACTTTTTAAACTTAGGATGTAAAAAATATTATTTCTTGCCATCTCTCTTGCCAAAACTTTCCATTTTTGTTTTATTTCTAGGATTGATCATTGCAATCCTTTCTCTGTTTTTCCCTTACCTCTGTCTGCTTGAGTTGATAGTGAAATACAATTTACTACTGATTATAACATGTAAGAGTCTCCTCTTGTAAGAATAGCAATTAAGAGTGAGGGCTACGTGTCCCAGACTGCCTGAAAATTAGAGTCAGATTCCTTACTTCTATACAGGGGATACGAATAGCTCTTATTTCAAAGTATACTGTGAGGATTAAATGAGATAAACGATTTTAAATATTTTATAGGTTGTCGGATAAATAGTAAGCACTCAATAATTGTTAGTTATTGTTGTTGATAACTTTTTAGAACCTTTTATTTACTTCTTAAAGCTCTTCTGAGAAAACTGGAAAAAACGTTTCTGTGACTCTGGACAAACTTGAGTTAAAGTCTCCGCTCTTTTGTTTTCTCATTCACAAAATGATATGATCTGACAAATTAACCCAATGGTCTCTCTTAACTATTAAAACTTACATGAGTTTACTTAGCTATGACTAAGTTCAGAGTTATTTTTCTTCTATGCTTTCAATATACAGACATTGCATTGACAATTCTATCTCCAGTTGAGACTTTGTTTTGTAACCTTCTTCGAATAAGAACCACATCTTGCAATCCTGGGTACTCTCTGGCATTAGTAATCACGGGATATATTTTCAATTTCTTATGAACTATTATTAAACTCACTATTAAACTCCACATAATACCCCAAAAAAGTACTGCTTTATTCTGAACTGATACCTTAAAAACGAATCAGATATTAATCACATATAACACATAAAGTTTTGTATTCTGTCTAATCCAAGAATGTAAAAAACCTGTTACATTTCTGGAGAGACATACACAAAGTCTTACTCAAAAGACTTGGGAAAGTCCCTATTAATATAGTAACACAATTCATAATTTATGACAGTACCTTCTGAGGACAGAAAAATGAAATTTATATCACGGAGTGAAAAGAGTTATAGCTTCTAATAAGGCATAACTTTAGTAAAAATGGAAACAGACTTTTTATTAAGAAATAACTTTAGTAACAACAAAGCAGTATGGGTCATACAGATGTGTGTATTTAATCCACGAGAAATGAACAATGTTTTCATAATTATTTAGTATAATTAAATTATTATAGAGGCTATTTTAAAACCCTAAGTTACATAATACTAATCTTAGCTAAGGTTGATGTTTGGTATGACATTATAAGTATGATGCAGTGGAAGTCAATGATTTCAGCAAGACAAATTATGGCAGATGTAAAACACAGGTTAGGTGAAATTACCTACAGAGTCACTCATATACTGAAATATTAAAAAATGAAATGATTTAATGTCTGAATTTGCTTAAATTTGGTTTAAATGAAATAAGATTAACCACGAATACTTATTGAGGCCAGATTACGGTACATGAGGGTTCATTATACTAATCTGCCAAATCTTTTACATTTGAAACTGTCTATAACAAACAGTTTTTAAAAAAGTCAATCACAGACACCAAAACAAGAATCCGAAACGAAACATCATAACAAAACAAATGAAAAAACATAATTGTAACACATGTGATTTATAGTGTTAATATTCTAACATGATTCTTGATTTTTATCAATGAAGAAAAAACATCAAAGAACCCAAGAAAAATTTCAAATGGGGCATAAATGAGATGGTCAGAAAAGAAATACAGAAGGTGCCAAAAAAATGTATGTACATTTTTAAGAAAAAAAAAGCAAAAAACAAAACACCCATTGTATTAAAATTGTAATACTCAATATATACAGATAACAAATGATGAATACAAGTCATGTGTATACATTTTTTTGGCACCCTGGTATAAAGGACAAGTTAAAATATAAAAAGATATTTATCTCACTGGTAATCAAATAAATGAAAATTAAAATGCCATATATTTTTCTCATTTCAGGTTTACTTAAAAACAAAAACAGTTAATATCAAATGACAATGCTATGGAGAAGGTAAGTGGCACTTTCATACACTGTTGGTACAAATGCAAATGGGTAGAGGCTTTCAACATATTTACCCTTTCATCCACCTATTCCAATTTTAAGAATATAACATAAGCTAGTATTTTCCAAAGTTTTAAGTGGGATGTTGTCAGGTGTGCGTGTGTGTGTGTGTGTGTGTGTGTGTGTGTGTGTGTGTGTATGGGTGCATGCACATGAAAGTCTAAATTTAATTTATAATGTAAATATATATATATGATGGAATTTAAAAATTTTTTCCCTTTTAAAATTTTCCTTTGATTTTTAAAAAATAGACTTTATTTTTTAGGGAAATTTCAGGCTCACAGCCTGAAAAACTGAGTAGAAAGTACTGATTTCCCATATGCTCCCTTCTCCCCCGCAACACACTTCTCCAACATCAACATCCCACAGACAGATGTTATTTTAAGAATGGATTCTATAATCAAACAAATTTGATTTCTAAACCTTAGTATACTACTGTACATTGTTATTCTCCAAGAGGATGGATAATAAACAGTGATTCCTTAAATTATAGGCCATGAAACCCTTTCGTCAGAGAGCACGCTTAGGAACTGAAGTTCGACAACACAAACTTCTGGAAATTGCCCTAAAGAAGCATGAAAAGATGTATGTACAAGGATGTTCACTGAAGTCATGTTAACCATGGGGAAAAGTTGGAAACATCCCAAATACTCAAGAATTGGAAAGTGGTTCCATAATTTATGTTATATGCTTAAACTAGAATATTATACAACCATCAATAATGATAATGTGGATGATATTAGTGACATGAAAAATGCTGCAAGAAGTAAAAGAAACAGTCTAGCCAAAGAGCATTTATATCCCATTGTTTCTAGTCATAATCATAATAATTATACAGACATATATGTTAGCCATATCTACATATCTACATATCAATAAGTTCAGAAAGACATACAACAAAATATAAAGAATTGCTATCTCAAGGTGGTAGGGTTACTATACTTTTCTATATTGTCTTATCTTTTTTTTTTTTTTTACAATGAACATGTATTAATTTTATAATAGAAATATCTTTCAGAGCACCATGATTATGTGTCTTAACTGTTTAGCATTTTAATCTATAGATGTCAGATGCTTTTCATATTTAATAAAAATTAAGTTCACAGACAAGAAAACTATAACCATATAAAAAATTCATAGAGAGAAAACACAATTCCTACCTTCTGGAGAGAAACTGATAAAAACATAAGTGCTGTGAGACCCAGCAGCGTAATGGCGGCAGTAAATCTCTAGATGCTGTACGCCTTTATGAGTCCCTATAAGGGAATACCTCTTCTTTCTGTAACAGAAATAACATACACACACACATTTATTTAAAGGAGAGCTGAATGGAAACTACCTTTAAGTGCAGATTGGAGATATATACAGGCTGTCTGTTTTCAAGAGGGGAGTCATATATAAACAGTTTGAAATAGCACCAATTACTTGCTGTATGACCTTGGAAAAATTATCTTACCTGTGCCTCAGTTACCTCATCTGTAAATGGGGATAATAGTACTCAACTAGAAGGGCTGTTATATTGGGCCGGCCGAGTGGCACGGTGGTTAAGTGCTGGCTTGGGAAGCCAGCGGCCCCGGTTCGGTCCCACATATGAGGACCAGTGACAGTGCCCTCAAAAAAACAAAAAAATAGAAGGGCTGTTATAAAGATTAATAGTCATAAAGTTATTACAATAGCATATGCTAATATGTAGTTTTAAAAAATAAATATTGTAGTTTAAATAAATAAATGGTTGTATTACTAGAGATCCTTCACAGAGCATATTACTGTTAGTGACATCTGACTTCTGTTCATATCTCAACGAATTCCTACCGTAATGATATGAGGTAGATATTATTACCACCTGGCCTTCAGCTTTGCAAATTAGAAACTTGGTTATATAAGCTCCTCAAACTGTTACAAACAATCTCACAAGAAATGCATAAATTTAAAAGGCTAATTTTTTTGTTTGTTCCAAAATGATATCCAACAGATTGGATAAAATAGTATTTACTGACACCTGGTCTATTTAAGTACCAACCCACTTAGAAGTTACCTATCAGTATAAAATTAAAGCAAAGAGAATTGAAAACTCAAATTGGACCTTCCAACAAGCAATAGTAGTGTGTTTCTCTACTGTGTTAATTTCCTCTTACTTTTTATATGATACTTTGAGATTGCACATCATCATTGGTAGAGTGTTCTTGCCAAGAATGTGTAATCTGAATCTAATAAAAAATTAGAGAAAAATCTAAATTAAGGGACATCTTATAAGCAATTGGCCCAGATGTTCAAAAAACATCAATGTCATGACACAAAAAGATGGAATTTTTTGCAGATTCAAGGAGATGAAATGGATATGACAACTGAATACAATATATGATCCTTAGATGGCTCTTGCATGGAGGAAAAAAAGACAGCTATAATTAATGGAAAATGGAAAACTTAAACTACACACTTAAAAATATCTTTGGTTAATACTTTTAAAGTTAACTTAGATGATTTATTCTTATAGATAAAATTATTCATTCATGCATTTATATTCATCATAATTTATGAAATACGCATTCAGTGTGATAAGTGTGCATATAATGAAAATTCTTGCAAGTAACAGACCATAAAATATAGACTTGGCTTGGCCAAAGGGTCAAGTGAAGGGTAGTGAGGACCCCTTTATCTCGGTCTGGCAAGTTAGCAAAATAGCTAAACTACCATCTGTTACATTTGGGACTCAGGCCATCTTCCTACTGAAGTATTTTCCCTTCAAACGGAAGGAAAAAATTCAGAATGTTGGAGCAGGTTGCTACTTCATGCAGCCTTCAGTAAATTCCAGAAGAGTGACACATCAGGAAGCAAAGAAGGGAAAAAAAGACAGCTTTGCCAAAAGAGCTACTTTCCGTCTGTGGCTGAGATTCAGATGATCTGGGGCCTGGCAGGATTGAAGAAGCCAAATTACAAATGTTTTATAATGATCTTTTTTTTTGAATAAATTATTTGCATAATAAAGAAATCTGAAAGATATAAAAAGGCAGTGAAAAATTTCTCTTCCTGTTTTGTCCCCCAAACATCTGTTTTCCCTTCCAAGAGGCAACCCCTGATACCAGATCCATGTATTCTCCCAGAAAAATGTAAAGCACTGCCATACATACACATGTATTTACAGAAACGGGGCAGGTTATACATGCTGTTCTCTACCTTGCTTTCTTCACATAATTCGTTCTGCCAATTGATCATTTTGGTACATTCAGAACTGCCTCATTACAAACTCTCATTATAAAGCTTGCAGCCTAAAAACTATAGAGTAGATAAGAATGCCAGAGGATTTAACAGATGTTTTCCCAGGCAGGGGAAGTAAGATACCGGCCATCAGGCAAGAAAGGGCACCGAACTGTCTGAGCACAAAGGACCGAAGACGATGACTGAGGAAGGTACCGGGGAGGAATTGTCGGAAGACACCTTTGGACTTGAAACAAGACAGTATATTGTGGTGGAACATCTGAAATATTACTGAAACTTTTGCCATGACACTGGAGTCCAAGGTGTCTAAGACTGATCTGGCAGACATAAAGGAGACTGAGGTTTGAAGAAACGGGGCCAAGAGTGCGTGGTCCTTCCAACTGGGGACCACAGGAAGGACTGCGGCAGTCGATCCAGTGGATGAAGTCCAGAGGCCAAATAAGAGGAACTGTACCTCGGCCGACGCTGCCACAAGGTGTGAAAATGCCAAGGGCTCAGCAGAGATAATCAAGCAGAGAGGAGTGTGGAATCCCATACTCATCCACTGATGGCAGGATGATATGAGTCTCCCAGGAACTTGGGGGAGAGCAGGATGGAAGGAGAGAATAAGGGGTATCGGAAGAATCTTAGTTTAAAGCCTAAGCTGACTCAATTTGAATTCAGGAGTGATCCATCTTACCCATTGGTAAAATTAAGTTTTCCTTTATCTGTGGAAATGATGGTGGTGGTAGTAGTGGGGACTACCAGGAAAAGGGGTTTGTGAGATAACTCAATTTTAGATATAGGCAAACAATGTTTTACACACTCAAGATAAACAACTAAAAAATTTAAAACTACATAGTCAGCTCATAGGGATGTTATAAGGATTCAATGAAATGGTTGTGTGAAAACGTACAAACAGGGGGCAGCCGAGTGGCTCAGCTGGTTAAGAGCTCGTTCAAGAGTGCGAGCTGAGCTCTAAGAAACAGCAGTTCGATACCCAGCCTGAGCTGAGCTGCTGCTAAGCTGCCAACATGTGGCAGCATGGCTCAGCTAAAAAAAAAAAAAAAATTCAAACAATAACTGGTGTGATTTTCTTGTTACAATTTCTGATAGTAACCTTTCATTGACTTCTTATCAGGTTCTTGGGACCTTTAACAAGGGCTGCAGAATTCTAGAGTTTATTACACACATTTACTTCCCAAGAGTACTAGCTTTTTTTTTTTTTTTAAAGATTTTATTGGGGAATTGGCGGAGGGGAACAGCGTTGGGGAATCGGGGAAGGGGAACAGACAAGTTGCTGTCTTTTTGTTCTTCAGTTTAGTTGCGGAGGATGTTCACTGTTGGTATCGTCATTGCGCTCTTCCCGGATGAGGCAGATCGGTCGCCGGCCTCTGGATGTCGCTCACTGCGGCTATTGGCAGCTCACGCTGGCTGCCAGCCGCTCACGCTGGCTGCAGGCCACTCACTGTAGCCTATGGCAGCCCACTGCAGCAGGGGCTGCAGCCCACACCATCACCGGGGCTCGCACAGCCCAGCTCCAGGTGGAGCTGTTGTTAGCTGTAGAGGGCAGTGTCACTGGCCCTCATGTGGGATCCGAACCGGGGCCGCTGGCATCCCAAAACCAGCGCTTAACCAATGCGCCACTCGGCCGGCCCACCAAGAGTACTAGCTTTGAAGTAAGTGAATACTTTCAATTTCTATCTTCATCACTGACTCCCTATATGAGCTTGTAGAAGTAACGTAACTTCTCTGAGTCTCTGGTTATTTATTCATAAAACATAGTGTGATAATAAAACATTACTTCATACACATATGAAGTAAGATAATTCAAAGTATATAGCACATTGCCCCACAGTTCGTGAACCTACATACTTTCTCTAAAGTTTACACTGTGCTGTCCAGTTTTTGCTTTGGAAAGTTTGATTTTTTTGTCCTGTGTCCTGATTATAAGAGATTGAGTCTGTAATTTATGGCTCCTAGTTATTCTTCCCAGGCCAATGGAGCAATATACATTCGCACATTCTGTGAAGGAAGCAGCTCTGTATCATAATAAAATCATTTAAATATAAAATATATGATATAAAAACAGCAATCTCCTCCAATCTTACTGAGACTGAGTATTGGAACTGAATATTTTTAGCTTTTTTCTCCAAAGAGAAATTGTCTTTTTATAAAAGGTATTTCTCAAACCTAACAAATATTAAAAAGAAGAAACTATTGAGCAGATAAAATCAACAGTACTGACTTCTGGTTAAAGATGGTAGATTGAATATACACGTTTAACTTCATCCCCTTTCAACACCACACTAAAATACAATATTAAATATTTTATTAAAAAATATAAACCAAGAAAGAAAAAGCAGAATAGCGATGAATGATAGTAACTAAAATTTAGAAGCTGGAAGGCAAAAGAACTATAGTTAACTGACCTATCAGACCCAAGCAAGGTGAATGAATCCTAAACCAGCAGTTGGTAAAACCAGGATACAATTGATCTGCTCTACAGTTTCCAAAAAACTTAGGAATTGGTGGTACCCAAACTTATGAAAGTGGGTTAAAGGTGGAAATAAGAGCAAGCCTGGTTGGAAGTCTATTTAAGAATTAGTCTTTTGTAGGCTGGCCAAGTGGCTCAGTTGGTTACAGCGTGAGCTCTGAGCAAACAGGGTTGCCAGTTCTATTCCCACATGGGCCAGTGAGCTCTGCCCGAGCTGAGCTGCTGATGAGCTGCGAGCAGGTGGCAGGATGGCTCAGCTGGTGAGAAAGCATGCTCTTAACAACAAGGTTGCCGGTTTGACTCCCGCATGGGAGATGGGCTGCATCCCCCCATCCCCAAACCGCAACTAGAGTGAAAGCAGCGACCGGACTGGGAGCTGAGCTTGCACCCTCCACAACTAAGATTGAAGGACAACAACTTGATTTGGAGCTGATGGGTCCTGGAAAAACACAATGTTCCCCATCACCAATTCCCCAACACTGTTCTCCTCAAGTACACAATAAAATCTTAAAAAAAAAAAAATTAGTCCTTTGCATTCCATTTTACCATTCAGAAGTGGACAAGTATCCTTCCCTTTCTCATCCCAGCAGAAGACTAAATGTTTATTCTTTGGAGAATTCTGGAGGGCGGAGTACTCTACTGAGAACGGAACTGAATGACATTTTATATGATGAATATTGAGACTCCCAAGTCCTCTTCTACTTGATTTGCAGAATGCTAATACTGCATTTTATAACCTCTTGGCAGGAGAGTGGAAGATTCTTCTTTGGTGACTCTAACTGGACTAAAAGGAAAGGTATCCAATAAAATGATATTGGGGTTCCTGAAAAGAAAAGCACAGTCAGATCTAGGGAATTCACAGTTTTAAGCCCCACTTATGAGTTATCTAGGCATCTCCCTTTTTTACTAACTTAAATGTGAGCTAACAGCCAATGACCACTAGGTATCTGAGGAAAGCCTCTAACGTGAAAGATAAAGCCTTAGAAAAAACAAACAGGAAGGAAATAGAACTATTCAGGGAAATAAAGTTTCAAAAAAATTATCTTCAAAGAGATAAGAGAAGAACTGCATCCCAGAAACAAGAACAAATTGATTTGTTTTTAAAAAAGGAACAAAGAAAGTGCTGCCAAAAAATAAAATCATGATAGAAATGGAAACTGCAAGGAAAGGTTGGAAGATATCCCAGCAAGTGAAGAGACTAAGAGAAAGGACATAGGAGAGAAAGGATAAGAAATTTAGCAGATCAGTCTATGAGGTTAAACATCCAAATAACAGAAAAAAAAGGGAAAATGGAGAGAAAGAAATCATCAAAGAAATAATTCATGAAAATATTCCTGAATTAAAGAACATACATTTCTAGATTAAATGGGCTCACTGAGGGTCTAGTAAAATGAATGAAAATAGATCCCCAAGAAGGCACATTATAATAAAATTTCAAAGCACTGGGACAAATAAAAAATAATAAAAGGTTCCAGAAAGAAAAAAATATATAGAACAGAAATTAGATGGTCTTTCAACTTTTCAACACTGGATGGGTGCTAAAAGACAGTGGAGAAAACCATAAAAATTCTGAGAGAAGATGAATTCAACCAGAAAGTCTGTATTCAGCCACAATGTCAATCAAATGTCAGTAAAGCATAAAGACATTTTCAGACAGCAAGATCAAAGCTACTAGTAGAAGTACCCCCTCAGAATGAGAGAGTAAATAAAGAAAGGAGAAGATATTAAAAACAGTAGACCCAATTCAAAACAGGGACAAAAATGCCCCAAGGTGATGGTAAAAGAGGATCTGTACTATGAGAGACAAAGGTGACAGCTGCATCAGGAACAAGAACATTGGAAACCAAGCAAATGAAAAATAAGACAATTATTAATTTTAGGGAAAGCAAAGAATTAGACACATGCTATGGTTCAGCACAAAGAGTTTATGTAGTTACAAATGTATTAAACTGAATATTAAATATCAAAATCAGGATATAACTATATTGAGAAGATGGTGTATTTGCAATGATGGTGTGGAGGATATAAAATAAATCTAAGTCTACAGCTTCCAGTGTCAAATTCATAGACTATATGTGAATGAAAAAAAATAAAAAAGCGGAAGTATAATCATGTTATTTAGAGAGATTCCTTTTCATAAATACCAAAGGAAACAGCCAAAGGAAAAAAAAAAGTGATTGCTTTTGGGAATCGGAAAAATGCTGAAAAGAGGTGCAGAGCAAAAAAGTGCTATTTTTGTTTTTGTATTTAAATAAGTTTTGTAGGACTACTCGATTTTTTATACTATGTGCATGTGTAACTTTGATAAATATAAAACAAAACAAAAATAACATAAAATTAACATTAACAATGATGTGTGGAAACTCAGGAGGTGTTTATAAATGCTTAAATGTGGTTGCATATGAGCTGTATCATATAACCTTTTAAGGTAAGTTTCTAGAAAATAGTTGTTGCACTAAACATCCACAATGGCAGCCAACTACTGTTAACAACGAAAATTAAAAAACAGGCCCGGCACTGCAGTGTGCTCTGGTCTTCCTGGGTTTAAATCTTAGCTCTACCTCTTCCTACTTACATAATCTCAGATAAGATATTAAACCTCTTTTTGATTAAGCTTCCTCATCTGTAAAAATCCTTATTTCATAGATGTGTTAAGTGTTAATTGATGTATTCCAGGAACAGTGCTCAATTTAGCACAATGCCTGAGACATAATTGGTTAATAAATGTTAAATATTTCAATTATAATCCTAATTCCTAATTTCGGATTATAAGGATCATGTCCATTGTATCCTCTCCCATCCTCCTGCACAGACTTTGGAACATTTTATTTCCCACAAATGTCTTCTTCAACCACCCCACAGAGATTACACTCACTTATCACCCTAAATCAATCATGCCTGGTTCACGTCAAAACACACACTAGAAATAAATGTCATAGCTGGAACCACTTCTTTTTTCTTATCCACTGTTGCTTCCCTTTTCCTTTTAGGCAGCCTGGACCAGGATTTGTAACCAGAAGACCAAACTTTGGGTAGGTCATTTAGCCTCTCTGAATATCCATTTTCTCATCTGTGAGGTGGAGATGATAAAGTTTGCCTTCCACCATGCTTTCCTGCTATTTCTGGTAACTGGATAATGACTTTCCTGTGGACAATTCACCCGTTCTGAAGCTTGAAAGGTGGGTGTACCCACCAAAGATAGTAAATATAATCCCCTATCCCTCTGTCCACAGTGATATGTCCAACGATAGGTACTTAATCAAATCAGGGGAGTGACACTCAAAACTGTTAGGGTCAACAGGTGTGAGGCTGAAAACGTAGTCAATCCAGAGGGAAAGAGTTTGGAGCCCCAAATTAGCCTTTTAAAGACCATAACATCCTAAGAAACAAAATATTCCTTTTTGGTCCGTGTGTGTGTGTGTGTCTGTGTGTGTGTGTAGAGGGGAGGGGAGGGAGGAACAGTTCTTCACTGCAACCAAATGCATCTTAACTCCTACCTACCTTGTAAGTCTTATGTCCACTGTTTCTAGGATCAACTGAGATAATAAATATATCTGGTAAACACAAAGTAGTATGCAAATGCTAATTGTTATTATCATAATTTTTAATAACATCAGCACATTTGTTTTTTTTTTAAGATTTTATTGGGGAATTGGAGGAGGGGAACAGTGTTGGGAATTGGGGGAGGGGACCAGCCAAGTTGTTGTTCTTCAATCTTCGTTGTGGAGGGTGGCAGTCGCCATCTGGCTTCCTGTCGGCAGCTCGTGGCCTCTAAGCTCAAGGTACTGTGTTGAATCTTAGTTGCAGGTGGGCGAAGCCACCATCCCATGTGGGAGTCGAACCAGTAGCCTTGTTGTTAAGAGTGCACGCTCTATCCTCTGAGCCATCCAGGTGGCAGCTCAACTCAAGGTGTTGAGTTTCGTCTTAGTTGTGGGTGGGCATAGCCACCATCCCATGTGGATGTTGAACCCAGTCGCCTTGTTGTTAAGAGAGCACGCCCTATGCACTGAGCCATTTGGGCAGCAGCTCAATTCAAGGTGCCGTTCAGTCTTAGTTGTGGGTGGGCGTAGCCCACCATGGAACAGGCAATCTAGTTGTTACACCAGCTGAGCCATCCTGCCACCTGTTGGCAGCTCAGCAACAACTCAGCTCAGGCGCAGCATTCACTGTCCATGTGGGAATCAAATCAGCGGCCCTGTTGCTCAGAACACACTCTCTAAGCCAACTCTTAACCAACTGAGCCACTCTGCCAGTGCAGTACAACTTCACAAGTCAACTATGTCTTGAAACAGTTATAACTTATTTTCACAAAAATCAAAGTACCCTATTAAAAGTCTGGAAATATTGGATATTATTTGTGAATATCTATTTGGTATAAAAATATAAAAATGTGTAATTGTTGTTCAAGTCATTCCAGGTCATGCACGTGACAGCAGCTCAGCTGGCTTCCTTATCCTTCAAACTTAAAAGTTTAGGTTGGCACCCCATCCCCCGAATCTTTATTTTACCCTTTGATATTTATGGTTGTATGCTCTACAAACATGTTTGAATTTTTTGAAAATATGTATTCTGTACTAATTACTTACAAGTGAATTTTATCAGACTTAACTGGTAAACTCTGGAGTAGTACAATTGTTTTATTATTTATAAATAAAACACTAATTAAAGGAAGTTCAAAAATGGTATCTAGTTCCCATAAAATTTGATTTTATAAACTTGTAAAATAAAGTACTCTGAAGTCAGAAAAAAATTGGAAGTAAATGGATATTCTAAATGTGCTCGGTCTTTAAAAAGGCATTTGTGGGCGGCTGTTTAGTTCAGGTGGTTAGAGCTCAGGCTCATGGCACCAAGGTTGCCAGTTCGACTGCATGGGTTGGGGATCTGGGCCTTCCACAACTAGAGTGGGGACAGCTACTTGACTTGGAGCTGATGGGTCCTGGAGGGGCACACTGTTCCCCAATAAAATTTCTTTTAAAAAGAAAAAAAGGCATTTTACCTTAATTCTAGACTTGAATGTTCTTTTTTTTAAAAATTTTTGTTTGTTTGTTTTTTTAGTTGAGCCATCCTCCCACCTGTTGGCAGCTCAGTGGCCGCTCAGCTTGGGCTGGAAATTGAACCGGCGACCCTGTTGCTTAGAGCTCGCATTCTTGAGCAAGCTCTTAACCAACTGAGCCCCTCGGCTGGCCCTTAGACTTGAATGTTCTAAATGAACCTAAAAGATTAGTTGTATGGGCCGGCCAAGTGGCGCGGTAGTTAAGCTCTCACTTGGGAGGCCAGAGGCCCCGGTTCGGGTCCCACTTATGAGGGCCAGTGACACTGCCCTCAAAAAAAAAAAGAAAAAAAAAAGAGATTAGATGTATAATTTATATTAAAAAGCTTTAGTCCATATTTCCTTACTCTATTCTATTACCACTAGCATTGTGTGCCTTTAAATACATATCACATTCAATTGTACAAATTTGTTTATATATCAGCCTTCTCAGCTGGTGTATGAGCTCCTCCACAGCCATAACTAGAGGTCATAGCACAATGTGTATGTACTCATCAGAAAGCAGACAGTTAACTGTACTATCACTGAAAGAAATGCAAAGAGATATGAGAAAAATCAAAGAACGAATAGTTTACTTCCCACTGGAGAGCTTGGGCAACGCTTCCCACAGAAAGTAGCATTTAAAGAAAATTGAGATGTGAATATATAGAAATAAGAAGAGAGGATTACAGGGAGATGGAAAAGAAAAGATCCATAAAAATATAAAGATTAAAAAAAAGTATAGGGTATGCTTCAAAAATATTCATAATCCAGCATCATCAATAGTGCAAGCTTTTGTGAGTGATTGATAGATCAGTTCGGGGTATGGGGAGAAGTGAGCAACACTTGCATAGGTTAGCAGTGATCTGCGTGGGTCTGCTTTCCCAGACCTGTACAACTGGAGGACCAATACAGGTGCCATGAGAATGGCCCTTGAGAATCTATCTACATGACAGAACACGATTCAAATGTCTATACTATTTTAAAAAAATGTAAAGCACTATTCAGCAAATGGTGTCTCATGTAATAATATACTCTTAGAGAAATGTAATAGATGCTTGTAGAACTGAGTTCAATCCAGCATATTTTCCCAGATACTTTGACAATGGAACCTTTAGTCAGGAAATTCCTATTAACATCTCAGTTTGGAAAATATTATTATAATTTCCCTATGTTTGATATGTAAGCTATCATTATACTTTAACTTAAAATCTCAGTCATGGAATGGGTATATTTCAAGCATTATAATGTTATATTACTATTGGGAACAACTCCTAAATATCCATTAATTTGGTAGCAAACAGAGGATATGAGTTAAAATCATAACAAATAAGAAATTTAAGTCTACTTCTTTTTATGCACCCAAAGTTACATAAAATATTTCATTTTCATGGTAGATCGATTTAGACTACAGTGGAATTTAGAGAAATAAACAAAGTTTGACTTTGATATAATACATTAAAAATATCAAGAACCTGGAAACAAGGTGATATCCATAAATAGGGGAATAGCTAAATAAATTTTGGTACGTCCATACATTGCAGTCATTAAAAGAAAAGAAATCAGAGCTATCTGTAGAGTGAGAAATGCAAGAGGCGGGTCTGTGCGTGTGTGTGTTCCCATTTTTTAAAGCAGTGAACAAAATTTCTCTTCCTATATGAAAAGGATAGACACTAGGTTAAAAAAAAGACTGCATAAAAATGACAATTTTACATGTATATAAAATGAAAATAAGATCTAAGGAAATAGAAAATATGGAAACCTAGAGAATTTACATTGAAGTTGATTATGTCTAATATAATAAATCATTTTCTGCTTGAACTCTTTCATGGCTTCCCATTAATCACAGTGGGGGCTGGGGTGGGTAAAATATACATTTATTAGCAGGAGTTATACATACCTTCTTGATCTGGTTTCTACCTTTCTCAGATTCCCAGTATATATTCTACATTCCAGCTATTCTAAACAACCTAGCATTTGCTGGAATGCCCTGCCGTTTTATATTCCTGGGCCTTTGCACACACCGTGTCCATTGCCTGAATGTTCTTTTTTGGCTTCTGTGCATGTTGAACTCTTCAAAAATTTATGTGTAAGACTTAGTCATACAAATATAAAAATATAACATATAATAAGCATCGAGTATGTGTTTAGGAATTCAGGGTCCTGACTGGGGTAGTCAGGAAAAGCTAGCATTTGAATGAGTTCTTGAAGGATTAGCACTTTAATGGAAGTGAGGAGAGAAGATATTCCAGCAGGGAGCAAGGCCAAGAGCCAGGATACAGAGGTGGTACACAGAGCAAGACATCTTTAGGAGGCATTGCTACACGGAGGGTACATTTAATTGTGGATGGGTAGATGGATGGATTTATCAGGGGACCTGATGCAGGAAAACGGCAAGTTGTAACATAGAAAGGTTGGAATGAGGCCAGATAATTGAGTCTTAAATATGCAGCAAAGGCACTTAAAATCTATTCTGTACATCTGTGTTCTTGAAACAGGAGTATACAGAGGGTGCTAAAAAAATGTATACACATTTTAAGAAAGGAAAAAACTGTATTAAAATTGTAATACTCAATATAGACTGATAACAAAAGATGAATACAAGTCATGTGTATACATTTTTTTGGCACCCCTGGTATATACCTAGAGACACTAAAAGGCCCAGAATAAACATGAAGCATCTTTCTGACATTAATTTTATTTGAAAATTCAAATAATTAAGTAATTTAAGTGATATCTAACTTTAAACATTATTTTTATATTAAAACAAACAGATACATTATAGAGAGGTAAAATTCATGTGAATTTTTAAGATAAAACAAGAGACATCAAAGAAATGTTGAGCTTGTGGTGATGCGCTTTCAGCTATGCTACGGGATCCCAGTGGGTGCTCGTTTATAATCTCTGCCGGGAGTGGAAATGCAGAGTCATGACGGGGATTTGAGCAAGGCAGTTACAAGATTAAAGTGATGATTTACTTATATTAATCTAGCAGCAGGATGCTGGCTGGCCTAGAATGAGATCAGAAATCTGTATCCTAACTAGAGAACTACTGCAACAGTCTAGAATGGAGGCTACTGGAAAGGAAAGAAGCTTGACAAGCTCCATCAAGGACCCTAGTGTTTTAACGAAAACTGCAACCCATGCAGTGTATAAGAATCGATTCACTGATGCTAGGCCTTCTTTATATTGTGAGGCAGTTTATTGTTCGTTAAGTATCAACTCTGGTGCCAGAAGGCTTGAGTTTAAATTTTGGCTCAGGCATTTACCTGTTGTGTGACTTTGTAAAAATGACTTAACTGTTCTGTACCTCTATTTCCTCATCTGTATAATGGGGATAATGATAATGCTAGCTACTTCAATGGATTGCTGTGAGGGTTAAATTGGCTAATATACTAAAGCACTTACAATAGTGCTTGGCACAGTAAACACTATTTAAGTGTTGCCTGCTATAATTACTACTACTATTATTTTTTATTATTTATATCAACCCTCATCTATTCCTGAGAATTTAAGAGAATTAGTGAGATCTACAGTGTGAGTGTATATTCTCTGATTTTTGGGATGGCTCTGAAAATGCTAAATCCTAGAGTCTCAGCCAAGAGATTGATGAGGGCATTGAAAATATTAAAGTCCAGGTCAGTTTATTAGTACACTGTACCCTGTTGCCCCTTCCTTACTATTAAAAAGTCTCTTTGGAGTTTCATAATCTTGGTTTAAAATGTCCACAGCAAGTGTTTCTGGCACCTAGTAACATTATATTGATTTGATAAAAGTAAAAATTTTGTTATAATTAATTGTTGATAACAAAAAAATGTAGAAAAACATATCTAAATCCACTCAGAATGAGCAAACTCAACATGCTGCACAGTGTGGTGTGTTACAGTGTAAGGTAAGCTTTGTCAGGTTGAACCACATGAAATTGCCCACATTCACTCATTTTTGACTTACAAAAACAGTAATTTCTTGTGTTCAACCTAGTATTCCTAGTAAATGCACTTTGAACAAAGAATATTTTAATTTAATATTTTTTAATATTTAAAATTTTAATTTAATTTTAATATTTTATTAAGAATATTTTAACTTTTCTTAATAAAATTCTATACTTTGTTAGTTAAAATAACCAAGAAATGATGTGGACAAATAAGGTCAACAATAGCAAATAAATCACTCATACAAAGTAAGAGTCTGGAACTTGGGAAAGCCTTGCCTCCGCCTTTAACCTCTGGTTCAATCCTCGCCCCTGCTGTGCTGGGTGGTGAGCAGGCTGCCCTGATGGCTGTCCTTAACACACTTCTCTCCACAACTCTGCAGAGGTGAGCCACCAAATGCCTCGCCTTGTTTGGGATATTGCTTTTTAAAGTATCCTTGGAAAGATTTTCTGAAAGGGTAAACTTATTCTTCACAAAGCAAAGGCCTTTGACTATACTAATGAATGAAAAACCAAGCTGTTTGATTTACTACTGAATGCCTTTTGTAATGATTTGAGGGCTTTGCTAAAATTCAGAAGGTCGTCCATATTAAAATCAGTCGCAGCTCTAATTATTTGGCTGGCCATCTGCAATCTGTAATCATTATTTCACGCTCTGAGACCAACTAAAAATACAGACAGTATTGGTTTTGAATAGCTCTTGAAATAAAGACATATATGTAAAAATAATATACTATAGGCACATTATTAGCATGTGTTTTAATGTGGTGTATCCTTTTTTAGTTTTCATTTTCATTTTCAAAAGAATAAGATGAAAGCTACCCCAACTGGTCAAAAACAAAACAAAACAAAAACAAAAAACAAAACAAAACCAGAACTGGTTTATCACCTGGATATCAAAAGAATCCAATCTAAGTTCTACATCTACATAAAATTAAATGAATTTGATAAAAATTTAAGTCTTCCATTGGTAAAGACTATTAAAAACATGGAGAAAAGATTGCCCTGCCCTGTTCTGCATTGTAGTGAGCTTTAAAGGTTAAAGGGCCTGTCCGGCGGGAGAAGGGTTTCTTCTCTGGACTGCTCCAGCAGGAACACTGAGGGTTAGTAGGCGGAAGGCTACATGGTCAGGAGCAGTGATCAGCCTGGGGGAGTACAGAGCCTCCTCAGTACAGAACAAGGCTCTCAAATCCTAGTAAAAATCACCAGTGTTTCCTCACCTCCACTTTATTCTTCATGACACAGTAAGAGTAATTTTTTTCAAAATACAAATCTGATCATAACATCTGCCAGTGAAAAACCTTCAAGAGCTTCAACTTAAACTTAACGTAAAAATAAAAATGTTTTCACAAGGTCCTGTAGAGCTAGGATGATCATGAAGCAGTTACTCAATTCCGCTAACAACTTTCTATCCATTGATACCAATGACCAATTAGTTCACTTTATCTTCTAGATACACTCTCCCCTCAGTGGCTGGCATTCTCCAGGTTCCTTCCAGTCACATGGTTGTCTGACTAGGATGTTCTTGCCTTTCCTCTTGGCAGAGTTAACCCACATTCTACTGGCCATTAACTATAAGACAGGATGATTTATTGCTATATTGGCCTGTGAATGGAGTGCTGAGGAGAACAGAGAGGTGATTATTGTATTAGGTGTCCCTAGATCTTAGTTACCAGTAACAGAAGCCAACTCAGTGTAATTTCAGCAGAAAATAAATTTCTTAAAAGATAGGAAACTATAGAATCAGCATCGGAGGCTACCCAGCCAGGAAAAGAGGCTGCAGTGTGCAATGCTCCTACTTGGAAGTTGCAAGTTGGAAATTATCCCTAGAATAACTTTTCTGTTACATTTGGAAATTGGAAGTAGCTGTTGCGGCTACTACTACCTTTTCCAGAAATGGAGTCTGTGGGTCTCCTTTTTCACACCTAGCTTTTACTTCAGGACTGTGATGTGTGTGCGTGATTTGCAGTCTGGTTTATAGACTTATGATCTATGTGTGAGGGAGGCTGTGGAAGTAAGTAGTTGGCATTTTGAGCTTCTAAGTTAGGAACTCTCTCTAATTCAGAAGGTAGGGGACCCCCTAAGCACAGAAAGAGGGCTCTCATGCTTATCAGCCAAGAACATCACTTAATATCCACTAGATTAAGAATGAAGACAGAATGGAAGAAAACTTTTGAGATAAGGTAATATTTTAGGGGTCTCTCTATCTCTCTCATTCTCTTTTGGCTTTTGGTGAGTAATATTTTTAAGACAAAGCAAAAGCATAAGCTAGGGAGTATGCTGCAGGGAGAGAAAAGAGAATAGCAGTGGTTATTAAGTAGCTTTAGAATCAAGTGAGGAGCTTTTAAAATCATCACACATGAAGATTCTAATTCAAGAGGAGTGGACTGGGGCTCTGGCATCTCACAGTATTAAGACATTGCTACCATCACTTGGTAAAGCATCTGTGATAACAAAAGCATGGACATGTGAAATAAATGCTATGCTTGGAGAAAGTAGCAAGTTGTTGGCCCAGTGTAAGTGGAGAAGATCAGAGAGAAGGGGCAAGAAGGACAAATAGAAAAGGTTATGAATGACTACATGAACAGTTTAAAGTTCACGCTACAGGACGCCACACATTTTTGAAAATGAGAATGATACAGCATAGAAACTTAACAACCCTGCATGTGAGTGAAATATGATATAACACTTCAGTGAGCAACAGGAAATGACTGGATATCAATTATTAAATAAAACAAAAAATATCCCAAAGAAAACTGTATCTTTTAGAATCTTGTATGTAGGTGCCAGAAGGCGGCATCCAATAGACCAGAAGATCTTTTTCCTCTAGTTTTCTTGGGCAAATTAGAGTGGACAATGAGTAGACAAAGGAGATGAGTGGGGAGAAGTGAGGGTGCTTAAAATTCTTAACTCTTCAGAGGTAAACTCTTAAAATTCAACTTCAGAACTTTAAAAATTCTAAAGAAGTTTGCATACTCAATGTAACAAAGCAGGGATGGGGAACTTCCCTCTTTTACTGAGAGAAGATGACCCCCCAGTTAACCCAGGTTACTTCAGGCCAAGCCAGACCCCCTTTCCTTCTCCAGCAGCCGTTATCTTCCTAGAGCTTCCCTGTCCAAAGGTTAGCATCGTTCTATCCTTTGTTTAAAGAATTTTGTGTACAGAGGCAATAATATGACAAAAATTTAGATTGGGTGTGACCCAGAATTGTTTATTCCCTTTCCTTGTATATGACCTACGAAGTGTCATCTATATAAACAGGTGACCTTAAGTTAGGCTGCACCCAGTCAGACATGTTGGCTCTAAGTCTACACATATATTATTGATATTTTGGATCTATTATTTAATTCATTGATGTCTAGTACACAAAGTGGTCTGTGGCATGATGAAACTGATTGCTAGAGCTATGAGCAACACATTGATAAATTATAAATCACCCAGTAATAAAGATCCTTCTGAGAAGAACAGAGAGGCTGATGGGATATTATCCAACAGTTAAGGGCCCAGATCCACTTCTGGAATGGATGAGGAGTGAGGAGGTCACCAGTGAGACAACTGAAACTGGCAAAAATGATAAAAACACAACCATTTAAAATTTCTGGAAATTGTACTAAGGGCACAAAGCAAATGAAGAAATATTTATGCAAGACAATTTACTAAATCTTAGTAAGAACAGTGGTGGTCAGTGGCACTTGAGTCACTTTCCCTCCCTCACCCCTACCCACCAGCTCAGTAAGACAGAAGTTCCATTCTAGGTGGATGTGGTCAAGGACTCCCAACTCTCACTCAAGGACAATGGTATCTTCTAGAGAGGGGCAAGCCATCAACATTTCTCAGGACTCTAGCTATGTGTTACAGAAAACAAATTCCTGCAAGTACAGCTGAAAGTCAGGGGCTCCCTTCCAGCACCCACCTCTCACTACAAGTTTTACCCACGCTGAGAACACTGGGGCCCCAATCATCCTTGCCCCGCATTCCACACCAGGAGGGCCAAGCCAAGAAGATCAGGGGCTACTGCCCTGCAACTGTCCTGCTCATGAAACAGGGGTGTCACTCCAAGAAAAGTAGGCTGCTGTCTCTGTTCTTAGCTTAAGAGCAATAGCTGAGAGATCCTACCTACTGGGAGAGGCAGACCATAAAAATAGCGCTACCAAGGTTTCCCCAAAAGAACTAACTTTATGTAGAACACAGTGTGAAAAAACTCAAGCTTAAGGGAGATCTTCAAGCAATGGAGATTATTCTGATAAGCAAGTAAGAGGAGGCTAGTAACTCCATGAGACAAACAAGAAAAATGGTAGGCCATATCAGTGAACAAGAAGAAATTACTGGATTTATCAGTTATTAGACAAAACAGAAATATACCCCAAAGAAATGGGGGTATTTATCAGACAGAAACAAGGAAAGATACAGCTAAGAGTCCTTCTGGAGTCAGAACAAACTTCAAAGAGTGGCCTTAAGAACTGTTCTAGTAAAAGGACTATAATTTAATTTGATCATTACTGTGGAGTAATTTGTGTCCTTGGTCCTTATTAAAAAAATTAGAGCATTCTACTGGAAATCAGTGGAGCTTAACAGACGTGTGAGATACCAACAGAAGCAGATAGCAAATCAGAGTTCAGGGAAAGAGACAGTCAAAGAGAAATCTGTTATAACTACTGTCATTCCAGGATGACCATGTGCACAAGCACTTCTGAACTCTCTGAAGAGTATTATCAGAAGCTTGACACAGTGGGGGAAATAGACTACACTGAAATGTTCTAGCTAAGTCATTGGACAGTTAAAACAACAAAAAGAAAAAGTCCTGTGAAAGAGAGTATCAGTATCTAGAGTTGCTATAACATGATATATAAAATGTTCATTTTTCACAGAAATATTACGAGACATACAAAAAACAAGAATGACCCAAACACACAAATGAAAAATGAACAGAAACTGCCTATGATACAGATCAGATATCAGGAAAAAAAGATTTCAAAAAAACTATTATAAACATGTTCAAAAAATTAAAACAAAGCATGGTGACAATGTTTTAACAGATATAGAATATTACAAAAGAGACAGAAATTAAAAAAAAAAAGGACCAAATGGAAATTCTGGAGTTCAAATGCATAATGATTTAAATGAAAAATTCACTAGAAGTACTCAATAATAGATTTGCACTGGGACAAGAATCAACGAACTGAAAGATCAACAGAGATTATGCAATCTGAAGAACAGACATAAGGAATACAGAACAATGAATACAGTCTCAGGGAAATGTAGGACACCACTAAACCCACCAACTGGGAGAAATAATATTAAAAAAAATAATGGCTGGAAACATTCTAAATTTGATGAAAAGCATTAATTGACACATCCAAAGAACTCAATGAATTCCAAATAGGACACAGAAAAATCCATACTGAGACACATCATTGCAAAAATGTTTAAGACAGAGACAAAGACAAATCTTGAAAGCAGTAAGAGAAAAAGGACTCATCACACATAAGGAAAACAATAATATCAGAAGCTGATTATCAACAAACAACGAAGACCAGAATGCAGTGGGATCATATAATCAAAGTGCTAACAGAAAAAAAAACACCCAAACACCTGCAATTAAAAGCTTATATCTAGCAAAACTACTTTTCAAAAATGAAGGTAAAATAAATATAAAATAAATAAATAAATAAATAAATAAATAAATAATAATAAATACTGGCAGAATTCACTGGTAGCACACCTACATCACAAGAAGTATTAAAAAAGTTCTTCAGGCTGAAAGTAAATGACCTCCGATGGTGAAGCGACTCTAAACAAAAAATAAAGAGCATCAAAACAAAACAAAAAAACAGTGAAAATAAGCTTCACATGTAACATTTTGGGCTGGCCGAGTGGTGCGGTGGTTAAGTGCTGGCTTGGGAAGCCAGCGGCCCCGGTTCGGATCCCACATATGAGGGCCAGTGACACTGCCCTCAAAAAAAACAAAACAAAACAAAAAAGTAAAGAGCATCAGTAAAAGTAATTATGGAATTAAAAGAGAGCATAAATATGAATTTCTTCTCTTAACTGATTTACAAAGAAGTTGTACAAAACTATATTGTATGATAATATATTACTGGGTTTCTCACATATAAAAATATATTTGACAATAAAAGCACAAAGAAGGCGGTGGGTTAGAGCAAAGCTGTACTAGAGTAAGGACTTGACAACATATTGTAACTTAAATCCACAAGAACAAATGAAGAGAATGAGAAATGGTAAATAAGAAGGCTAATACAACAAACTCTCTAAATATGTACTTGCTCTCCTTTATTCTCTTAAGTTCTTTAAAAGACAAAGTTGCAAAAGTCATAATTATGACAATGAATTGTTAGGTTTGTAACACATATAGATGTAAGCGCATAACCGTAATAGCACAAAAAAAGGAAAGAGAAAATAGAACCATATAGAAATACTATTTTTATCTCACCAGAACTAAATTAGTATAAATCTGAAGTAGAATCTGATGAGCTAAAATGTATATGGTAACCCCTAGAGCAATCATTAAGGAAATTAGTAAAAAATATAATGGAAAAATCATTACAAGAACAAAAATAGGGCATAAGAAAATATTCAGTTATATCAAAACAGAGCAGTAAATAATAAAAAAGAAACAAAAATGATATGAGATATTAAAACATAAGAACTACCAAACATAAATCTAAAATATATCAGTAACATTAAATGTGAATGGATTAAATAATCCATCAAAAGACAGAGATCCTCAGACTGGATTAAAAACAATGTCCATATGGGATTATATCAAACTTAAAAGTTTTTTCACAACAAAGGAAACCATCAATAAAACAAAAAGGAACCCTACTGAATGGGAGAACATATTTGTGAACAACATATTTAATAAGGGGTTAATATCCAAAATTTATAAAACACTCATGCACTCAACACCAAAAAACAAACAACCAATTAAAAAATGGGCAGAGGATATGAAGAGACAGTTCTCTAAAGAGGACATACAGATGGCCAACAGGCATATGAAAAAAATGTTCAACCTCACTGATCATTAGGGAAATGCAAATAAAAACCACAATGAGATACCACCTCGTTACAGTTAGAATGGCTATCATCAATAAACCAACAAACAACAAGTACTGGCAGGGCTGTGGAGAAAAGGGAACCCTGCTGCACTGTTTGTGGGAATGCAGACTGGTGCAGCCACTATGGAAGTCAGTATGGAGGTATCTCAAAAAACTGGAAATGGAACTACCTTTTGACCCAGCAATTCTACTCCTAGGTATTTATCCCAAAAAACCCAATACACTGATTCAAAAAAATATATGTACCCCTATTTTCATTGCAGCGCTATTTACAATAGCCAAGACTTGGAAACAACCGAAATGCCCATCGGTAGATGACTGGATTAAGAAACTGTGGTACATTTATACAATGGAGTATTACTCTGCTATAAAGCAGAATGAAATCGTACCATTTGCAATGATATGGATGGACCTAGAGACTATTATGTTAAGTGAAATAAGTCAGTCAGAGAAAGACAAATACCATATGATCTCACTTATATGTGGAGTCTAAAGAACTGAATAAATGAGCAACTGAATAAATGAGCACAGTAAACAGAAATAGTCTTAGAGACACAGAGGAAAAACTGATACTTGCTAGATGGGATGGGGGTGGGCATGAGGGAGAAGGGGAAAGGACGAGACAACATAAATTGGTAACTACAATGTTGCCACAGGGACAGAAGAAACAGTTTGGGGAATATAATCAATAATGTTGTAAATATTTTTTAGGGGACCAGATGGACTTGTCTTGTTAGGGAGATCACTTCATGGATGGTGTAGAGGCCTGACCACTGCACTGTACATCTGAAGCTGCCGCTGAATAATATTAGATGTTAACTATATTTTAACACATATATAGTCATGGGATGTGGAGTACAGTGTGGGAATGGAGTCAATGGAATTGTAATAGATATATATGATATTGGGGGTGAGGGGGCAGTGGATGGAGGAAGGCGATTCACGTTGTAAGGGGTGAAAAGGATAACTATTGCAATATTTGTACATCTGTAACTAATAATAAAAATAAAAACAAAGAAAAAACAATGCCCAAAATATGCTATAAATGAGACACAATTTAGATTCAAAGATACAAATAGGTTGAAATTCTAAAAATGGAAATGCATGGATCATGCAAATAGCAAGCATAAGAAAGCTGCATAAAATTGATTTTAAAACAAAATTTTTTTTACCAGGGATAAAGAGGGACATTTTATAATGATTAAAAAGTCGATCAATTGGGAAGATACAATAATTATAAATATACATGTACGTAATACCAGAGTCTCAAAACACACAAGGAAAAACTGACAGAATTGAAGGGAGAACTACACAATTCAATAATAATAGTTGCACTCTTTAATATTCACCTTTAATTATTGGGTAGAACAACCGGGCAGATCAGCAGGGAAAAAATTTAAATAACACTATAATCCAATTAATTGTACTTAATAGACATCCATTGAACACTCTACCCAACAATATCAGAATACACATTCTTTTGAAGTGTATATTGAACATTCTCCAGGATAGACTATATCTAAGGAATAAAAAAGCCTCAATAAATTTAAAAGAATTGAAATCATATAAAGTATGTTCTCCAGTATTAATGGGAGGAAGTTAGAAATTAATAATAGAAAGGAATTTGGGAAATTCAAAAATATACAGATATTAAATAACACATTCTTCAATAAGAAATGGGTCAAAGAAGAAATTAAAATATATTTAAAGATGAATGAAAATAAGACATAAAATTCCCAAACATACGGAATTAAGCTAAAGCAGTGCTTAGACAGAAATTATAACTGTAAGCACCTATATTAAAAAAAAAAGGAGAAAGAATTCAAATTAATAACCTATTCTTCCAACTTAAGATACTAAAACAATAAAATAAAGTAAACTTAATAAAAGCAAAAGAAAGGAAGCAGTAAAAATTAGAGTGGAAATAAATGAAGTGGAGGTAAGAGAGTCAGCAAAACTAAAATTTGGTTCTTTGAAAAGATCAATAAAATTGACAAACCATTTAGCAAGAGTAACGAAGAAAAAAGAGAAAAGGATCAAATCACCAGTATCAGAAATGAGAAAGAGGATATTATTACTGACATACACGGAAAAAGAAAAAAGAATATAAGGGTTTACAAAGTCAAAAAATTAGGCAACTTACATGAAATAGACAAATTCCTAAAAGAAAAACTACTACAAAAACTGACTCAAGAAACAATGAAAAGCCTGAATAGAACTACAACAAATAAAGAGATTGAAGTAGTAATTTAAAAACTTCCACAATATGTTAATGTAGGTTCAATCAGTTGTAACAAATGTACCAGTCTGGTGTGATTTGTTGATAACGGGGGAGGCTATGACTCTAGGGGCAGGAAGTATATGGGAAATCTTTGTATCTTCCCCTAAATTTTGCTGTGAAACTAAACCTGCTTAAACAACAAAGCAAAAGAAATTCTTTAACCACCCCCACACCGCAAAAAACAAAACAAAAAACACACCACTTCCTAAAAATAAAATCCTAGGTCTCGATTGCTTCACAGGGGAATTCTGTCAAATATTTAAAGAACAATTAATGCCAATTCTTCATAAGACCTTCCAAAAAATAAAGAAAACAAAAATCAAATCAAAGAATTAATATAGTTAAAATGTCCATATTGCCTAAAGCAATATATAGATTCAATGCAATTCCTATCAAACTACCAAGGGCATTTTTCACAGAAATAGAAAATATAATCCTAAAATTTATATGGAACCATAAAAGACCCCGAATAGTCTCGGCAATCCTGAGAAATCAGAACAAAGTCAGGGGCACACGCTACCAGACATCAAAACCTACTACAAGGCTACAGTAATCAAGACAGTTTGGTATTGGCATAAAAACAGGCACATCGATCAGTGGAACAGAATAGAGAGCCCAGAAATAAATCCAGGCATTTACGGACGGTTAATCTATGACAACGGAAGCAAGAATTTACACTGGAGTAAAGACAGTCTATTCAATAAATGGTGCTGGGAAAATTGGACTGACATGCAAAAAAATGAAACTGGACCACCTCCTTACGCCATATATAAGAACAAATTCAAAATGGATTAAAGGCTTAAATGTAAGACCTGAAACCATAAAACTCCTAAAAGAAAATATAGGGAGTACATTTGCAGACATTACCCGGAGCAATAGTTCTACTGATACATCCCTACGGGCAAGGGAAGTAAAAGAAAAAAATGAACATATGGGATTATATCAGACTTAGAAGTTTTTTCACAACAAAGGAAACCATCAATAAAACAAAAAGGAAGCCTACTGAATGGGAGAATATATTTGCCAACGATATATCTGATTAGGGGTTAATATCCAAAATTTATAAAACACTCATGAAACTCAACACGAATAAAACAAACAACCCAATTAAAAAATAGACAGAAGATATGAAGAGACATTTCCCTAAAGAGGACATATAGATGGCCAACAGGCATATGAAAAAAAGTTCAACCTCACTGGTCATTAGGGAAATGCAAATAAAAACCACCATGAGATACCACCTCACTCCAGTCAGAATGGCTATCATCAATAAATCAACAAACAACAAGTGCTGGCGGGGCTGTGGGGAAAAGCGGACCCCGCTGCACTGTTGGTGGGATTGCAGATTGGTGCAGCCACTATGGAAGTCTAGTATGGAGGTATCTCAAAGAACTGGAAATAGAGCTACCGTTTGACCCAGCAATTCCACTCCTAGGTATTTATCCTGAGAAAACCAAGACACTTATTCAAAAAAAGTTAAGCACCCCTATGTTCACAGCAGCACAATTTACAATAGCTAAGACTTGGAAACAACCAAAATGCCCATCGGTAGATGACTGGATTAAGAAACTGTGGTATATTTATACAATGGAGTATTACTCCGCTATAAAGAAGAATGAAATCGTACCATTTGCAATGATATGGATGGTCCTAGAGAACATTATGTTAAGTGAAATAAGTCAGTCAGAGAAAGACAAATACCATATAATCTCACTTATATGTGGAATCTGAAAAACTGTATGAATGAGCAAAGTAAACAGAAACTGTTTCATAGAGATAGAGGAAAAATCAGGGTTGCTAATTGGGAGGAGAAAGGGGATGAGGGAGAAGGGGAAGGGATTAGACAGCAAAAATAGGCAAATACAATATTGCCACTGGGATATGAAAAACAGTGTGGGGAATATAATTAATAATGTTGTAAATATTGTGGGATGTCAGATGGTCATATGTCTTGTTAGGGAGACCATTTCATGGATGGAGTAGAAGTTTGATCACTGCACTGTATGACTAAAGCGGAGGTTGTATACCTACTGTAATTGAATATATATAGATAGTCACGGGATGTGGATTATACTGTGGAAGAGAGTCAGAGGAAGAGTAATAGATATATATGATATGGGGGGGGCCAATTGGGGGTGGGGGTTGTTACTTTGAGGGGTAAAATGTATAACTATTGCACTGTGTTTTACACCTGAAACTAATTAAAAATAAATAAATTAAAAAAAAAAGCTAGACAAGGATGTCACACGAAAAGAAAACCATAGATCAATATCTCTTATGAATATAGATGCAAATATCCTCAAATAATTGGTATCCAGCAACATGTGAAAAGGAACATACACTGCAATTATATGATATTTATTCCAGGAATGCAGGGTTGGTTTAACATCTAAAAATTTAATTAATGTAATATACCATATCAATACAACAAAGGTAAAAACTATGCCATCATCTCAACAGACTTAGAATTAGCATTTGATAAAGTTCAACAATTCTTCGTGATGAAAATACTCAACAAATTAGAACCAGAAGGGAACTTCCTCAACCAATAAAAGGCATCTATGAAAAATACACAGTTTACACAATACTTAACGGTGTATGAATGAATGCTTTGCCTTAGATCAGGAACATGACGAAGGATGTCTACTCTTGCCACTTCTATTCAACATTGCACTAGAGGTTCAGAGCAGGGAAACCTGGCATGAAAGTGAAATAAAAGACTTTCACATTGGAAAAAAGTAAAACTGTCTCTATTTGAGATGATATGACCTTGTATATCCAAATGAATTCTCTAAGAAACTATAAAAATACATGAGTTCAGCAAAGTTACAGGATACATGAGCAATATACAAAAGTTAGTTATATTTGTTTACATTAGCAATGAACAATCTCAAATGCAATTAGGAAACAATTCTATTTGAAATTGTATCAAAAGAATAACATATTTAGTAATAAATTTATCAAAAGAAGTGTTAACTTATACTTTAAAAACTACAAAGCATTATTGAAAAAAATAAATAAATGGACAGACATTTTACATCCGTGATTAAACGCGAGTCTTAATACTGCCAGATGGCAATATTCCCCAAATTGATCTTTACATTAAATGCAATCCCTATCAAAATCACAGCTGACTTGTTTGCAGAAACTGAACTTAACATTTATAGGGAATAATTTCCATATGAATTTTACTCAGAATAGCCAACATAAACAATCTTCAAAAAACAAAACAAAATTGGAGGACTCATATTTTCTCATTTCAAATATTACAAAGTTACAGTAATGAAGACAGTCTGGTATTGGCATAAGATAGACATGTAAGGTAAATGGAATAGAATTGAAAACCCAAAACAAACCTTCACATTTATGGTCAACTGATTTTCAACAAAGGTACTAAGACAATTCAATGGGAGAAAGAATACTCTTTTAAACTAATGGTGTTATGACAAATGGATACTCACATTAAAAAGAAGTTGGGGTTGGCTGAGTGCCGCCTTGGTTAAGAGCTGGTTTGGACGCCAGCGGCCTCAGTTCGGATTCCACATATGAGGGCCAGTGACACTGCCCTCTACAGCTAAGATGGTGAACAACAGCTCCACCTGGAGCTGGGCTACTGTGAGTCCCTGGGACAGCATAGCTGCAGCCCCTGCTGCAGTGGGCTGCCATAGGCTGCAGTGAGTGGCCGGCAGCCAGCGTGAACAGCTGGCAGCCGGTGTGACCTGCCAAGATCTGCTGTGAGTGGCCCTCCAGAGGCCAGCAACTGATCTGCCTCACCCGAGAAGAGCGCAATGACGGTACCAACATGGGCCAGTGAAGCAACGTCCTCTGCAACTAGACTGAAGAACAAAAGGATAGCAACTTGTCTATTTCCCTTCCCTGGTTCCCCAGTGCTGTTCCCCTCGCCCAATTCCCCAATAAAATCTTAAAAAAAAAAAAAGGTGTTGGGCCTGTTCCTCATACCACACTGAAAATTGATTCAAAATACATCATAGACCTAAATATACAAACTAAAAGTATAAAACACTTAAAAGAAAATATAGGAATATATCCTTGTGATCTTGGGTTAGGCAAAGACTAACCAAAATCACAAGTAATCAAAGAAAACAAGGAGAAAGTGTACATCATCAAAGTTAAAAATTTGTGGTTCAAATAAATGGACTTGTAATTAGAATATATAAAAAACTCTTAAAACAATAATAAAAAGACACCCATATTAAAAATAGGCAAAGCACAACATCCATTTATGATCAAAACTGTTGACAAAGTAGGTGCAGATGAACATACCTCCATATAACAAATGCCATATATAACAAACCCACAGCTAACATCATGCTAAATGGAGAAAGGTTTTAACCTTTTTCTCCAAGATGAGGAACATGACAAGGATGTCTACTCTCGCCACTCTTATTCAATATAGTATTGAAAGTCTTAGCCACAACTATCAGACAAGCAAAAGAAATAAAAGGCATCTAAAATGGAAAAGAAATAAAACTGTCACTATTTGCTGATGATGCAATATTATATATAGAAAACTCTAAAGATTCTACCAAAAAATACTACTAGAAATAATAAATGAATTCAGTAAAGTGCCAGGATACAAAATTAATATTCAAAAATATGTTGTGTTTTTACAATATATACTAGTAACAAATTATCATAAAATTAATAAAAACAATTCTACTTACAATTGCATAAAAAACAAATACCTAGGAATAAATTTTACTAAGGAGGAAAAAGACCTGTACTCAGAAAACTATAAGACATTGATGAAAGAAATTGAAGTACACACAAATAAATGGAAGGGTATACCATGCTTATGGATAGGAAGAATTAACATTGTTAAAATGTCCACAATATCCAAAGCAATCTACAGATCTAATACAACACCTATCAAAATACTAATGGAATTTTTCACTGAAGTGGAACAAATAATCCTAAAATTTATATGGAAACAGGAAGACCCTGAATAGCAATTGCAATCTTGAGAAAGGAGAACAAAGTTGGAGATATCATGCTCCCTGATTTCAAACTATACTACAAATCTATAGTAATCACAACAGTGTGTCGCTGGCACAAAAACAGACACACAGCTCCACTGAACAGAAGATAGAGCCCAGAAATAAACCCACACTTATATGGTCAATTAATTTATGACAAAGGTGGCAAGAATATACAATGGAGTAAAGGCCATCTCTTCAATAAAAGGTGTTGAGAAAACTGGACATATACATACAAAAAAATGAAAGGCATCTTTTTTACATTATATCCAAAAACAAACTCAAAATGGATTCAAGACTTAAATGTAAGTGCCCAAACCATAAAATTCCTACAAGAACACATAGGTAGCAAACTCTTTGATATCAGCCTTAGCACAATATTTTTTTTGGACATGTCTCCTTGGGCAAAGGTAACAAAAGCAAAAACAAACAAATGAAAATACATCAAACTAAAAATCATTTGCACAGCGAAAAAAGCCATCAACAAAATAAAAAGACAATCTATTGAATGGGAGAAGATACTTGCAAATGATATATCTGATAGGGGGTTAATATGCAAAATATAACAAGAATGCATATCACTCAACATCAATAAAACACAGAATCCAATTAAAAAAATGGGCAGAAGATCTGAATTGACATTTCTCCAAAGAAGACAGATAGATGGCCAACGAACACATTAAAAGATGTTCAAAGTCACTAATCATCAGGGAAATGCAAATCAAAACCACAAATGTGACATCGCCTCACATCTGTCAGAATGGCTAATATCAAAAAGACAAGGAATAACTAGTGTTGGGAGGATGTGGGAAAAAGGGAACCCATGCGGTCTTGGTGGGACTGTAGACTAGTGCAGCCACTATGGAAAACAGTATGAAGATTCCTCAAGAAATTAAAACTAGAACTACCATATAGCCCAGCAATTCCACTTCTGGGTATTTATCTAAAGAAAATGAAAACACTAATTTGAAAAGATAGATGCACCTCTATGTTCACTGCAGCATTGTTTGCAATAGTAAAGATATGGCAGCAACCTAGGTACCCATCAATATGCGACTGGATAAAGGTGTAGCCCACGTATACAATGGAATATTATTCAGCCATAAAAAAATAAAAAAATCTTGCTACTTGTGACAACATGGATGGGCCTGGAACGTACTATGCTAAGTGAAATAAGTGAGACAGAGAAAGACAAACATGGTAAATTTCACTTATGTATAGAATCTATAAAACAAACAAATGAACAAATAAAATGAAACAGAAACAAACTCATAGATACAGAGAACTGATGGCCTCCAGAGGGGATGGGAGTGGTGGGATAGGTGAAAAGGGGAATGCAATTAAGAAGTAAAAACTTCCAATTATAAAATAAGTCATGGGGATGTAATGAACAGCATATGGAATATAGTCAATAATACTGTACAGTCATGAGCCCCCTAACAGTGGGTATACGTCCTGAAAAATGTGTCATTAGGTGATCTCACTGCTGTGCAAACATCATAGAGTGCACTTACACAAACCCAGATGGCAGAGCCTGCTACACACCTAGGCTGTATGGTATACCCTATTGTTGCTAGGTTACAAACCTGTAGAGCAAGTTAATGTACAAAACAACATGAGACAAAGTCAAGCACAAGAGAAAATGATACACTCAAGAGACGCAGTAAACATCAGATGCATGAGGCTGCTGCCAGTGTAACAGCATGTTTCACAGCAAACTTTGTTATAAGTATAAAGAGTACACTCTAAAATAATAAAAAGTATAAAAAGTAAGTACACAGACCAGTAGCACAGTCCTTTATGATCATTATGAGGTATTATGTACCGCACACAATTGTATGTGATATACAATACTTTTTTACAGCTGGTGGCATAGTAGGTTTGTTTACACCAGCATCACCACAAACACGTGAGCAATGTGTTGTGCTACGACCTCATGACACCTACGATGTCACCAGGTAACAGGAATTTTTCAACTCCATTATAATCATCTGGGACCAACCACCGTGGCATATGCGGTCTACTGCTGATCAAAATGTCATTATGCGGCAATGACTGGAATAACTATCTACAGTGACAAATGGTCATTAGGCTTACGACCGTGATCACTTCAAAAGGCATACACATGTTGAATCACTATGCTTTACACCTGAAAATAATATTTTATCAACAAAAATTACAGACTTTGTTTTAAAAAGGCAAAAGCACCTGAAAAGACATTTCCTTAAGAAGATACACAAATGATCAATAAGCATATGAAAATATTTTCAACATTATCTTACATTAGAGAAAAACATATCAATACCACAATCAGATACCACTTTACATCCATTAGGACGGTTATAATAAAATGAAACAGATAATAGCAAGTATTGACAAAGACGTGAAGAAACTGAAACCCTCATACACTTCTGATAGATTCTAAAATGGTGCAGCCACTTTGGAAACCAGTCTGATAGTTCCTCAAATGTTAAAAATATAGAGAAACCATATGACACAGTAACTCCACACCAAGTTTATACCAAAGAGCAATAAAAATATGTTCACACACAACTTGTACACAAATGTTCATAGCAGCATTATTCATAATAGCTAAAAAATAGAAACAATATGAATGTTCATCAGCTGATGAATGGATACATAAAACTGGAATATCCATGAATGGAATATTGTTTAGTAATGAAAGGAAATATGTGACAAAAATGGATGAACATTAAAAATATTTACTGATGGTTGCCAGAAGGGATGGGATAGGTGAAAAAGTGAAAGAAATCAGTTGCGAAGACCACATATTGTATGATTTCGTCTTAAAGAAATATCCAGAATAGGAAAATCTAGAGAGAAATAGTGGATTAGTGGTTGCCTCGGATAGGAGGCATAACCATAACATGGGGGGAAATGAAGAGCTATCGCTAATGGGTACAGGTTTCTTTTAGGGGTGAAGAAAATATTTTAAAGTTGGTTTTGGTGAACATTGCCCAAATGTGTGAATATACAAAAAACACTGAATTATACACTTTAAATGATGGGACTGTATGTCAATAAAACTGTAGCATATACTTTAAAAAGTTAATGGTCCGACTATATTAGTATGTGCAACAATGCCTGAGTGAGAACTCTGACATAAGTTGGGTTAGAAAATGAAGTTTTGTGTCAGAGAGGACGAACTACCCATG
Organism: Aselliscus stoliczkanus; assembly: GCA_033961575.1. Lineage (NCBI taxonomy): Eukaryota > Metazoa > Chordata > Mammalia > Chiroptera > Hipposideridae > Aselliscus > Aselliscus stoliczkanus. The sequence goes on along the minus strand of CM066731.1, from coordinate 103,009,872 downwards.
TCAGGGACATTAAACAATATATGAGAGATCAAGGAGTAGTCCATTTCAAATTGAAGCTAAGTTTGACTTTGGTGGTTCACTAGTCTGTTCTTTAAAACAGGAGGTAGGACTCAGAACACATCATTAGGTCCAAGCTATGAGGGGCCAATCTGTCTGGTCTCATAAGAAGGAAATGAAGCAAATACATAATGGGAACGGGTAGTAAGAGCCAGAGTCTGGTGTTGCCATACTGAAATGGACAGCCATTGGCTGGGTCTCTGATAAGTCCACAGAGGCCTGTTAAGTTGTGAAAGGAGACTGAAGATTTGTACTGAGGCCTCTTTCATCTGGAAGGAGAAAGGGTCATGGCAGTGAATATGATCAGATCCTCTAGTTCTCCCTTTTTATTCTGAAGTTCCTAAAAACTACGAAAAGGCAGGCCTCTCATTTTTCAAAAAGTATGTCTTTCCCAAGAGAGATATGAGTTAAGTATTGTTTCTTATTTTCTTTTTTTGTAAAAAAGCAAGTTTTTCCCATTCTAAAAATAATACATGATTTTTACAGGATTATTAGAGAATACAAATAAATAGGAAAGAAAACGGTTCTACCATTCAAAACCCTATCAGCTAACCTGTTGAGTTTTTTGCATATCTTCTTTCAGACTTTTCTTCCTATGATTTTTTTTAAGCAGTGATAATACTGTATCTAAAATTATACATTTTAAAGAAAAGTCCATGTTTCAACAAATTCTTTACAAACATTATGTATAAATAACATCATAGTCTTACACTGTAATTTGCTTATGAGCATTCACTATTGTTTATCATTTAGGTTTCTTTCCAAATTTAATTATTATAATGTTGCAAAGTTTCCTTGAGACTATACTTTTTTCATACTGAAGAACAGATTTTTAGAAATTGGGTCAAAGGATAACAACAATTTTTAGGCCTCTGGTTTACACATATATCTTAACTGCTTTCCAAGAGTTGTACCAATTTATATCCACTAGCAGTGTAAGAAAATACTTGTTTCTGCATACCTCATGAATATGTCATCTGACCCTCATAAGCATTATCATCTTAGAAAGTCTGAAGAGCATGAATCTCAAATTCCACTCACAACCTATTCTGGTAAAAGAGCTCATTATAAGTTTAATAAGAATAATGGTTAACTTGTGATAAAGGCTTTGCATAATTATGTGAGAGCAATATACCACATATTGAATATGAGTCAAGCTACTTTTTCTTATTCTGGAAAATAATGGGTTTATCAATCAAACCAAATACATTTTTGGTCATATCTACTACTAACAAATCACATAATAGAAATTGCCGAGTGTGGTGGATTATAAGAAGGCTTAGGGTTTGGTTGGAAAAGTGTAAGCACAAGTGTAGTTCAACAACAATGAGATTTAAATAAGTTTCTGAAAATAGCTGAAGAGTTTTTTATGGCTGGTACAAAATTATTTGTCAAGGAAGCAATATGGAAAATGAAGCTTCTAGAAGCTCAGAGGAGAAATTACTTCAGGTTATGATGAGATTTATTTCCTAATTAAAGAACTTACTAATATAGGAATCCTAGAGGAGTCTTTGTCTTCACATTATTCACAAGTCTTTGAACAATAAAGTATGAATTTTAAAAATTCTAATGTTTACCTAGTGTTTATAACATTTGAGTATTAATAGGGTCATTAAACTGGTTTTTCTTTTTATTATTTCTATTTCTACTTCAAGACTCTCTTCTATAAGAGTAGCTGTAACAGACTGCACTAAATCCATCCCTGCAGTGAGAGGCTAATTTTACCAATGGTTCATCTATTGTCAGTAGGGCCTTCTTTTCCTAGGTGAGGATTTGTGGTTGGGCCATCTATTGCAATGTAATAGTGAGTCAGCTGATACTACATTCCTTTGTCTAATATGTATTACATAGAAAAATATCTTTTTTGGTTAATAGAATACTACGCATACTAAAAAAATATCACTATCAACACTGGCCACCCAGTTTAGTCAATGCGACGAATCAATTTCCATTTTATTACTTTAAATAAATCAATTCACTTCTTTTTCAAGGACTGAAGTTTACACACACACATATTTATGATATTTTAAAAAAATATCATAGTTGATGAGTTTATGTGAGATGGTGAGGCTATCAAGTTGAACTTGAAGAGCTTCCGAACCTGTCACCCAGCAAGCCACAGTTCCATAACCAGGAGACTAAGGATAAAACAGGAGTTCCCGTGATCTAAATATTCCTCACCCAAGTGAAGTTCTCACAGCATACACTACTTACTAATGCATGCATCCCTCACTAACTGTTCCCTACTCAAGTATTCTTACCTGCTCAACAACAATGACCCTCTCCTTACCCATTATGACAAAAGTTTTGTTGTTCACTCTGTCCTTAATAATTGGGCGTTGTAAATGTATCTGTTCTTTTGGGATGGTATTTATGGCTATAAATTATATAATGCAAATTGACTCAAAGTCAGTACTGGAAAAATGCAGAATTTCATGAGGTTAGTGAAAGTGATATTTGAATACTACTCAAATGCCACAAAAAAACCAAAAAACAGTTAAAAAGTGAAACAGAATAAATGCAAGGATTATGATTCAATGGGTGCACCAAAGGAGAATAATTTGAATATCAAAGAATTGGAGAAACCACTGGAAAAACTGAAGGGTAAAAAAAAAAAAAAATTCCTCTGAATATTTTTTGCAAAAAGGGTGCTTCTTTGAAAGCATGCCAGAGGGCTGGCTGAGTGGCACGTTGGTTGCGAGCTGGCTTGGGACGCCTGTGGCCGCAATGTCCTCCACAACTAGACTGAAGAACAAAAGTACAGCAACTTGTTTGTTCCCCTTCCCCGGTTCCCCAATGTTGTTCTCCTCCCCAATTCCCCAATAAAAATCTTAAAAAAATAAAAATAAAAAAAATAAAAGCATGTAAGAAAGTTAAATATTAAGGGCAGGTTATCATATTGTGTTGTCAACTATGTTAAAAATTACAAAAAAGAAAACAAAACTGATATGCATTCTTTGTTGATTTTCATTATTCCCACAGTCAAAATTATAACCTGTATTTAAGTGTCCTCTGGTTTAATACTTTTCATAATAAACTCCTACTAAAGCTTTCCTTCCCTCTCCCATGCCCCTACCATTTACCATAAATTTTTAGTTCCTATTTCATTGAGATTCCTTGTGCTTGTGCCAATTATTCTTAGATAACAACAATAACAATATAGGACAAGTGGTAAAAAGAATTTTTTTTTTTCTTTTTTTAGGGCAGTGTCACTGGCTCTCATATGTGGGACCTGAACCGGGGCCGCTGGCTTGCTTAACCACCGCGCCACTTGACCGGCCCTGGTAAAAAGAATTTTGATTTTAAAGATGAGTACAACCAGATTCAGTGAAGTCTTTTTCAACACAGATGTAAACCTTAATTAAATGTGCTCACAAACAAAGCATTCCAGAGTTCTGGTAAAGTGCTAGCAAAGAAAGTGGTCCATCATCTTAAATCTTTGTTTATACCATGAGATTTCAATGCAGAGAGTTAGGGTGTTGGGTGAAGGAGTGATTAAAGCTCATCTAAATAAACAGAGGTCTGCAAAGCCTGGACAATTAAGAAGTTATATGAGAATTATCTGGTAAGGGAGCTCGTCAGCTCAGGGGTTGAAATGCAGAAGGAACACGATTGTAACTGATTAATTTTGCTGTAACATTTCTCAGCAACTTAAGGTTTTTAAAGATATACAGTAAAAGTCAAATGACATGGACATGGAATAATCAATCTATCATGTGAAAAAAACAAGAATCATTTGGAAAGTGATGAAAATCAATGATGGTTTTCCAAGATGGTAAGAAAATACGTTCATTGATTAAAAGGAGAAAAATAAATTTCTATTTTAAGTAGTTCAACCACTAAATCAAAGGTCAGATTCCATGTTTGTAAGAACCAATACTTTCACCATAATATCTGAATATTTTTAACTGGAATATTATTGCTAAATATTATGTGGACACTTGAAAATGCTGGTATAAAAACAAGTGTTCATAGATATTAAAACTCCTTAAAACTTTATATTATACATTATTCTGAAAAAAATTATTCTGTAGAAAAAAAATGAGTGAGGAGGCCATGTATAAGGACGTAGTATATTAGAGTGTATGCCCCAATCAACAGTTGCTATGTGATAATACAGGCAATCATGGCTAGATATTCTGATGATTCAAGTGAAGCCAGGGATTAGGAATTTAATGTAAAATTTCCCAATTTTGAAAGATTCTGTGACACAAATGATACAAGCTTGCTGACTGAATCTGGTTGGTAAAACTAGTATAAAACAATGCTATTTGGTTATGTGTGGCTGGTTTACATTTCCAGTAAAGAAAGAAAAAGTTTCAAAAACTTTAGTCCAATTGTCTTATGTCAATGCTATTAACACCATTTGTTCTTTTAGTAAGTTTACAAATGGAAATACAAATTGTAAGATCTTCTCAATCTTTCTTTCATTTCCAAACATTTTGACATGGGTAGGAGACTGCAAAGAGAAGTTCTGTGTGCATCTGAACTTGAGAACATTTAGTGAACAACAGTTACCATCTCGAAGTTTTGCAACTGCAGTCGAGACTAGTTTTTCTGCTTTTCCTTCAGTCATCCCTTCGTTATTCAGAATGACAGAGGCTGTAAACTGAGCTGTCTATTTGTTTCAGGAGCAGATGGGGCAAGTAGCTGCTTTAAAATATGATTAAAATATGAGGTTCTGTTTAGTATTTATTTTTCTTTTTAAGCTTCAGATTTTAGGCTTAAGTAACTTTAATCAAGGGAAAAAGGACCAGACAGCTGTGGCAGCCCTAGTCCCCTGCCTATGTCTCGGCATGGGGACTGCTATAACAACAAGCAATCACAGCAAACAAACAATCAACTCTATGCATTGCCAAGGCTGTAGAAAAAGTCACTCATATATTATTGGGGGGAGTCCAGGAAGGGCATACAATCTTTATGGAGAGCAACAATAGCCAATATTTATTAAAAATTAAAAATGCATTTACTATTTTGTATCCAGATTATGGCGATGGTTACACAAATTTGTGCATGTGTTAACATCAATAGAATAGTACATTAAATGAAAGAAAATGTCAGTTTCAGTGAATAATTAAAAGAAAAAAAAGCATGTGAGCCTAGCATGTTGCCATCAGGGTTGCAGCCATTTTCAGGTTAATAATCCCAGAGTCTCAAAGACGGGCAGTGCTGAAAATTCCCATTCATGATCTCATCTGGCTCTATAATCACCCAACTGAGATAGACACCAGTCTCTAATTTTGGAGAGGAGAACACTGAGGCTCCCTGAGAGGCAAATAATTTCCCCAAAGCCACCTAACAATGGAGTGATGAAGCCCTGTCCAAATTCAGGCCTACTGCACAATTCCACCCACAGCCTCCATCCTCAATGTCCCCACTTTCTATTGTTTTGAGGTAGTTAAACAATGAAGACATGTTTTCAAAATGCATTTTCTCTTTGACCCAATAATCCTACTTTGAAAGGTATCCTAGAGATATCCTCACATGTACAAAACGATAATATTCAAAGTTTTTCACTTGTAGCAGTGTTTATACCAGGAAAAGACTGAACACAACACAAGCGTTCCTCCACGAGGGGCTAATTAAATAAACTATGGCACACAACTTTCAATGGAATACCCTACGCCCCCAAACAGGAATGAAGACTCTCTCTATGAACTGACATTAAAACAAAACCAAAACAAGACTCCAATATAAACCATTCAGTAAGAAAAAGCAAAGTATAAAACAATACATATAGTATGCTATCATTTGTGTAAGAAAGTTGAGAATATATCTGTGTCTACATCTGTCTAGGTTGTTCTGTGTGTGTATAAACAAATGCCAGAAGCATACACAAGCAACTATTAATAGTTTTGACCTGAAGTGGGTGGTGGAGCAGATGGGGACATTGGGGGAAACAAGATGCTTAGTGAACACTGTTTTTCTCCTAAATATTGTTTTGATTTTTGAACCATATGTGGAAACTTAAGATAGTTAAAAAAGAAAAGGGCTAAAAGGCAGCTGAGGGGAACCATAGGCTTGTGTTCCAACCTTTACTTTGGCTTCCAGCAGCAGCAATTTTACTTTAATTTTTGCTCAGTTGTAGCAGGAACAAAGCAGAACTTATGTTCCACTGACAGTAGTTTCTGCTGCCTTTGATCTGCAGAAGGAAGGGCAAAGCTGTATTGGAGACTTAGGTGAGGAACACATTTCTTGTGACTCAAAATGGAGGCATCGACTAAGGATAAACAGCTTAGTTCTTAGATTTGTTTAGCACAATCGACTAAAGGTCTATAATAATTTTATCTGAATAGGAAAGGAAATGCCAGCTCAACTCACTTCAGACCTAAAATTAGGATTTCTTATTTCTGCTTCAAATTGCTAAGAGCTAAATATTGTATGCTGTGTTTGAAAGAGCAAACGGGTCTCAACACTTTGGTTTCAGCAGTTAAACTGTCAAATACAAATAGCAGATAATGTATATCTACTTCACTGCCATCCCCTTAGCATTGTTCTTCATGGAATCCTCACTGAGAGTTTTTCCTTATTACGAGAAGTGCCGGATGGGTTGTAAGCGAAACAGACTTTCAAGGCTCAGGGTTACTTGTTTTCCTTATTAGCTCTGTGAAGCTGCTGTAATGAAGACAAGCAATCACAGCTTATATTTGTAGAGTTATTTACAGTTTATAGGGTAAATTCTCATATGTTGTTTCATTTTTATCTTTACAAACACTCTGGTATGTGGATACTATTATCTCTGTTTCATAAATTAAGAAACTGAGGTTCAGAGTTGAGGCGACTCGATAAAATCCTACATCCAGAAATTGGCAGAGGTCACACTTGAATGCAGACCCCATGATTCTGAGATCAAATGATTTTCTGTTATTGTAATGTTATTTATAATTATCAGTGCCTGTCATACATACACACATGACTAGTGTAGAGGTAACAAATGATAGTTACATCTGTTAAGAGGATTAAGTCTTTATAATGTTGAGTGAAATAAGTCAGTCAGAGAAGGACAAATACCATATGATCTCACCCATATGTGGAATCTGAAAAACTGTATGAATGAGCAAAGTAAACAGAAACTGTCTCATAGATATAGAGGAAAAATCAGGGTTGCTAATTGGGAGAGGAATGGGGATGAGGGAGAAGGGGAAGGGATTAGACAGCAAAAATAGGCAACTATAATATTGCTACTGGGATAGGAAAAACAGTTTGGGGAATATAATTAATAATGTTGTAAATATTCTGTGGAATGTCAGATGATCATAGGTCTTGTTAGGGAGACCATTTCATGGATGGAGTAGAGGTTTGATCACTGCACTGTATTACTAAAGCGGAGGTGGTATACCTACTGTAATTGAATATATATAGATAGTCACGGGATGTGGATTATACTGTGGAAGAGAGTCAGAGGAAGAGTAATAGATATATATGATATGGGGGGGAAGTGGGGTAGTGTATTGGGGGTGGGGGGTTGTCACTTTGAGGGGTAAAATGTATAACTATTGCACTGTGTTGTACACCTGAAACTAATTAAAAATAAAATTAAAAAAAAAAGAGGATTAAGTCTTAAAGTCAGTCTGTAGGGCAAAACATATCTAGTAGTCAAAATTACTTTTGAAAGTAATTTAAATCGCCTATCATATGTAAAACATATAGTGGGCGGGGCGTTTAATAACACCCAGGGTTGGTATTGCATGGTCGTGTGGGGTAATAAGAACCACCTGACAAATATCTGAGTCAGTCTCAGTGCATGGAAGCTACACTGGGCAGTGAGTCCCCAAACTGTGAAAAGAGGCTGAGAAAGTTCTTAGAGCTCAGGATAAACCCAGGAGAGCAGAAGATGCAGACAGACTCTACCTCCTAAAACGCAGGCCAACCGGCCACTGACTCAGCAATTAGGATAAGCAGAAAAAGAATGATACAGACAAAGTTTCCCTTCAAGAGGAGACTGTAAACCAATTTCCAAAATACTTTAGGAAAATTAAAGCCAAGAAAGGGGGTTAACAACCTCAAAAATTAGAAGGGCATGTCAAGTTAAAAATAGAACAAAGAAATATGCAAGAACAAATACACAGAGCCGTCAAAAAATATCTTTAAAATAAGAATTTAAGATTCACAAATAAATAAATTACATCTATAAAAAAGAACAAGGAACTATGAAACAAAATCAAAAGATAAGAACAGATGTATATGAAAAATACAACAAAAATTCTTGGAAATGAAAATGTATTAAGTGAAAAAGAAAAATTGAAATACATTTAAATTAAATATATTAACTGAAAAATATACTCCAGGCAAGTACTAGCTAAAAGAAAGTAAGAATATCGATGATTTGAACAACACAATTAGTAAGCTTTTCTAACAGCTACATATAGTACTGTACCAAAAAACGGAGAATTCCTTTCAAGTACTCATGAGACCATCATGAAAACTGATGACATGCTAAATTTCAAAAAGTGTCAAGGATTCAGAGTTATATAGACCAGACCCTCTGATCATGATGAACTGTTGATTCATGTAACAAGACAGATTACATTAAGTGAAAGAAGACTAACTCAAAAGGCTACATGGTATGATTAAATTTGTATGACATTCTGGAAAAGTACAGAAAACAAACCACTGGTTGCCAGGGACTGGAGTTGAGCAGAAGGGTTGACTACAAAGAGGTGGAAGGAATTTTTTGTGGGTGATGGAGGTTCTACATCTTGACTATGGTCGTGGTTAAATGAATGTGTACTTTTGCCAAAACTCAGGACTGTACTCCAATAAGGTGATTTTACTTTACACAAATTACACTTTAGTTAACTGATTTCAAAAACCCTGCTCAATTAGATAAAACAGCAATAAAGCCATTGTCTCAAATGCCTTTATTAAATTATAAAACAGAATAAAAATCAAATAAATATTTTAATCAAAGAAGTGAGGGAAAAAACAGTAAACGTAAGAAGGAAAATGATAAAGATAATAATGTAAAATAATTTTTAGCAAAACTGATAAAGAAAATAAACAAAAGCATTATGCATGAAAAGGGGAGTTAATTACCAATACAGCAGATATAAAAAATAGCAGACTATAAAATACTTTAGGACATATTTGATACCTTGGATAAACTGAAATATGTATTACACACACACACACACACACACACACACACACACACGGTGCCAAAAAAATGTATTATGCACATTTTAAGAAAGGAAAAACCTGCATTAAAATTATGCTGATGGTTACCACTTTGAGCACCTCTTGTAATTGCAGAAGTCAAATGTGACTTGTATTCATCTTTTGTTATTGGTATATATTGCGTTTACAATTTTAATACAGTTTTTTCCTTTCTTAAAATGTGTATACATTTTTTTGGCACCCTGTGTGTGTGTGTGTGCATATATAAAATATATAAATATATTACATATATTTGCCTGGGCTTTCTCTGGTAGAATTCAAGTAAAGGGATGGGTTTTACAAAACCCATAGCTTCATAGTGTCATACTATAATAAAATTTTAATGATCTATATTTGTCCTGCATTCTAACTAGGAATGTTTTTCCCATTATTCATATTTATTCATGTTTTCAGTCCCAAGGCTTTGAACTTTCCATAAGTTCTCACCATTTCTCACAACTGCTGTCTAATTGCTTTCTCTATATGATCATTGTCCGTTCAAAAAGAACCTTACATTTACTTTGTATTTTCAATTAGGCTTAAAATAATGCTCTTAAGTACTGGGAATGACAACTGAAAATTGGTCCTTAAGGGTGATGCTGAAGAAAGGCAGACACAATTGTTTTCTGAAATTAGAGAGCCAAAGAGTACCTCAATTGAGAACATTAAAACAAGAGAAAAGACAAACTTTCCCTCTCTTTTTCCCTGGGTTTAAATTTTTTGAAGGGATCCACACAATCTTTATCAAAAGTCCTCAACTCCTGCTACTGGATAGATATATAGAACTGCTCTTTATGATGAGGAAACAAAAAAAATCATCATATATGTGAAAAGAAGGGGTTCATTATGAGGAGTTGTATCAAATATTTCCCTATAAAGCAGATTTATGTCAAAAATAGCACATTACTTCCAAAAATCTCTTACGTGGTAACAACAGGCAGTGGATAATTTTTGACTGGAACCTAGACTGGAGAAAAATATTGCTATAAAGGGACAGCATTAAAATAATTGACAAGATTTGAATATAGACTCTATATTAGATGATATCATATCAATGTTACATTTTCTGAATTCAACATCTGTTTTAAGTCATGGAAAAGAATGTCCTGTTCTTAGAACATACCTGCTAAAGTATTTGGGTAAAAATCAGAAGGTCTGAAACTTACTCTCAAAAAATGCCAAATAATGACAAGTCAGGCATGTATATGGTGAGAGATAAACCAAATACTGCAAAGGTTAAAAACTGATCAATCTAGGTGAAAGGTTTAATGGCACTAATTAAACTATTCTTGCTAATTTTATGTTGTGTTGAAAATTTTCAAAATAAAGGTTTTAAAAATACTCCAAACAAATAAATATATAAATGTCTAAGAAATATTTCAAACTAAAACATATTTTCAATATAAAAATATGAGAAAATTTTGCAACTCTGAAAAATATGAAATCAGAAGATACGGTTTTTAAAAGAAAAACATAATTACCAAATTTATGAAAAGCAAAAGTGCTACAATTAACAAAGTGTTTTTTTTTTTTTTTGAAGGCTGTTTTGAGAAATTATCCTAGAATTCAAACTAAAAGGAAGAAGATACAAAGGGCAAAGAGAAAGTGATTTAGGGGATGTGATGGCTAATTTTACTGTCAATTTGGCTGGGCAATGGTGTACAGTTGTTTGTTCAAACACAAGTCTAGATATTCCTGTGATGATAATTTTTAGATGTGATGAACACTTAAAATCAATAGACTTTGAGTAAAGAGGATATCTTTGATAATGTGGATGGGCCTCATCCAATCACTTGAAGGCGTTTAGAGGAAAGACTAAGGTCCTCCAAGGAGAAAGAAATTGTATCACCAGACTTCCTTGGGAAGCAAGATTGCAATATCATTTCCTGCTGGAAATTCCAGCGTGCTGGCCTGCCTTACAGATTTCAGACTTGCCAGCTGCTATAATCTCATGAGCCACTTTCTTAAAATAAATCACACACACACACACACACACACACACACACACACCCAGGAGGCCAGATACATAAATCTCTTTATATATACATATCCAAATATTCATACATGCATCCCTTTGGTTCTTTGGAGAACCCTAATACAGAGGACAAATACAGGAGGTCTAACATAATAAAAATTTCAGTAGGTGAGAAGATAGTAAATGGAAGGGAAACAACCATCAGAGAAACAATACCGGGAATTTTCCTGAAATAAAAAAAATATATGAATTTTCAGAATGAAAGGGTTTACTCAAATTTAGGCAAAAAAAGACTTACACCTAGAATATCCTGGTGACTCATGAATTTAAAGAAGTTGAAAAATTAAAGAGAAACAAAGCCCTATATGGGTCTCAGAAGGAAAGAAAACATGTTATCTAAAATGAAAATCATCAGATTGACATATGACTTCTCTCACACAACCATATGTAACAGAAGACAATGGAACATACTCAATTTTTAAATGCAAAAGTTTTCTACCACGAGTTCTAAAACTAGCTCAGCTTTAAAAATCATTTCCAAAGACACAAAAGTGATACTCATGCAAGGACCCAGGAACTTTATCATGTATCGTGACAAAAATGACTTTGAGAAATACAAAATATTTTAACTATGAGGAAGCATCAACAATAAAACCATTAAAACTTTGGGTGATATGCCTAAGATTAACATGGTTCTAAGGCAATGCATATGTTAAAATGATCATTTAACAAAATTTAAGTACTGTAAAAAAATTAATCTAAAGCTAAAAGTCAAGATTACTTTAACAAAAAAAGTGGTGTGTGTGTGTGCGTGTGTGTGAATGGCAAGCACAGGAGATAAAATAATGTTAAATCTCTCACTGTGCACAGGGGGAACTATACATAATTTAATCATAACAATGAAAGAAGAATGAAGCACTTGTAAAGTAAAAATACAATGTAAAACTTACAAATGGGAAAGCAAAATATAGGAAGAATAAAAGAAAAGGAAAAAGCACAACAGTATTAAAAAAAAAAAACAGTTCAGTAGGGCCCACCGAGTGGCATGTTGGTTGAGTTGGCTTGGAACACCAGCTCTGAGCAGCAGGACCCCGGTTCGGATCCCATATAGGCCGTGACGCTGCGCCTTCTATAGCTAAGATGGTGAACAATAGCTCCACCTGGAGCTGGGCTGCTGCTGCTGATGGCGTAGGCTGCAGTGGGGCTGGCCGGCAGCTGGCGTGCAGTTTTGTGAGCCACTGTGAGCGGCTGTCCAATGACCGGCGAGCGACTGCCTCAGCCAGGAAAAGTGCAATGATAATACAAACATGGGCTAGAGAAGCAAGGTCCTCCAAAACTAGACTGAAGAACAAAAATGACAGCAACTTTTCTGTTCCCCTTCTCCAATTTCCCAATGCTGTTCCTCTCCCCAAATTCCTCAATAAAATCTTAAAAAAAAACACAAAAAAACGTTCAGCATTGATAAACACACCTGATGAAAGTGAAGTTCCCATATTTATCAAGAACACAGGCAAATTAAAGCATTCTCACTTTCCAGAACATGTATGAGATGAGATAAACAAAGAGAAAAAGAGAAATGTTTTCTAAAAAGAAGTGTACACTACAGAAAGCATAAGGTAAGAACAAATATTTTTCTCATAATAACAGATCATTCAGGTCTTTGTCTAGATAAAATAAGACCCTTTGGCTCGTCTATAAAACAAAATCCAATTCTTTGTTGCTTTCTATGCTATAAGAAAATGATTCTGTGCTATATAAGCAATTCTGTGCTATAAGACTCTCACCTTTAACATTTCTAAGCCAAGATTAAAATGAAAGGAATAGGTAAAAATATATCAAGCAAACACAAACAAAAAAGTAAAAGCAGCAACACTTGTAGAAATTAAAGCAAAATGCATTATACAGGCAAAATGAATTATTTTAAACTAATTAAAAAGGAAAGATCTACAATCAGAATATATATTTTATGAACTTTTATACTATAAATAGCATTGGAATATGAAATGAAACTATTTGAAATTCAAGAACATGAAAAGATAGAAATAATTGTTTTAGGGAATATAACTTCTCTTACAGTCATTTATAAACCAACCATCCATAAGTAAATTAAAGAATTAACCAATATAATGAATTGTTCATAACTTTGCATATCCTAGAGAACATAATTTTCTTCAAATGTCCATGTAACATTTATCAAAATTGCTTATATTCCATACTACAAAGAAAATTTCATTGACTCCAAAAATTAAAAAAATGTATAGGCCAGACACCAATCATAGAACAATAAAACTAGAAACTACTGACTAAAGATAAAGGAAATAAATATTATCTAAAAAATACAAATCACTCTCCAAAGAGGAAATAAAAACATGAATTACAGATTCCACATTTTAAAAATAACAATAAAGGCAGTCAAAGCTCTTAAGATGGTTTTCTGTTATAAGATGACTGTTTGAACTCATAATGCTATCTTCTCTCTTGAGATCTCATTAGAAAAAGAATAAAAAAATACTTTTTTAAAGAGAAAAACATACAATAAGGAAAAGGGATGAGGGGTCATCCATCACTAGAAAAGAGAGTTTGCCAACTTCAGATAGAAGAAAAGTAGGAGTGCTAAGTGATGACACAGAGCAGAACAGGAGGCAGCTAACTTGCTGTAGGATGCCTGGAAAGGCAGGAAGCACAAGATATAACAGGCTTTACTAGAAAGATGTAGGGCTGAAAACAGGAAGTAATTGAAAGTCAGAAGACTTTCAATTTTCCAACTGCTTGTCACTCTAGAATGCTAAGCAGGTCAACCTCCACCCCTACCCCAAGCAAAAAGGCTGAGGTTTCTTCTCCAAAGTGGCTAGAATGAGAGGCAGTGCTCTCCCCATCAGAGACATCAGCATTTTACATTTAGGCGTTGCAAAACACAATGACGATTTCCATGCACATCTAATTTAAAGGGAAAACAGTTTATGTACACAAACTCAGAACTTTTCTGTTACTCTATTTAAAAAGTAAACAGGAGCCAAAGAGCATCACACATTTGAAGTATATCTACCATAATGAAGAATAAAAGAAAAACAACAAATGGGGGAAAATCAACTATGGAAAAAATGGAGAATATTTAACAGACTATAAAAGTAAATTTGAAAAACTTCCAATACATTGCATTCATAAAACAAGAACAGGATATCTTAAGAAGGAATAAACATAAAATAATGAGCTCTTGGAAATTAAATACATAATTGCCGAATTCAATAGGGAGTTTGGAAAATAAAGTTGAGAAAAATCTTCAAAAAGTAAAATAAAAAGCACAAGATGGGGGCCGCCCAAGTGGCACGTTGGTTAAGAGCTCACTTGGGATGCCAGCCCTGAGCATCAGGACCCAGGTTCAGATCACACATTAGGGCCAGTGACATTGCGCCCTCTATAGCTAAGATGGTGAACAACAGCTTGACCTGGAGCTGAGCTGCGGTGAGTTGCCGGTGATGGCGTAGGCTGCAGCCCCTGCAGCAGTGGGCTGCCATGAGCTACTGTGAGTGGCTGGCGGCCGGTGTGAGCTGCCGTGAGCCACCGTGAGCGGCCGTCCAATGACTGGAGACCAACTGCTTCAGTCAGGAAGAGCACAATGATCACAATACCAACATGGGCCAGTGAAGCGACATTCTCCACAACCAAACAGACAGCAACTTGTCTGTTCCCCTCACCCAATTCCCCAATTCCCCAATAAAATCTTTAAGAAACCAAAAAAAAAAAACAAAAAACAAAAGATAGGACAGGAGAAGTTGAGTTACAGAGTATTGGTTTTAAAGGGTTAATGTTCAACTAACAGACGTCTCAGAATGGAAAAAGTAGGGACATACAGAGGGAAAAATAATCATATAAATAATAAAAGATAGATTGTGAAAGATAAAAAAAGATATAAAACTTCAGATTAAAGGAACACTGTATGCAAAGTCCAATAGATAAAAAAACTTATCCACAACTAGACACATCTTAATTTTGGGCCACTAGATAAGGAGATTTTAAAGGCTTCCACAAAGAAGAAACAAATCACATATCAATCACCTGATCAGCAATACTGGAAGAAATGGAGTAATGTCTTAAAAGTTGTGAGGAAAATGTTTTGAATTCAGGCATCTAGCAAAAGCAGTTTTCAAATATGAAGGTAGAATACAAGACTTTTTAAGACACACAAAAAGTTAAGAAGTTTACCATCTATACATCTATATATCCTTTCTTGGATGACTACTTGAGTTTGAGTTGTCTACTGTAGCAGCAGAAGAATGGAAATCCAGAGGAAGATGATGGGATCTAAGAAAAAGCTCTCACTCAGGCGAGTTGATCAGATCCTTACACGTCTAAGGATCAGACTAAAATACAGTCCAGTAAATGGGGAAAAATGAAGTGATTGAAGAAAAGATGAGTGATTCCAGAAAGAATATTGAGCAAAGCCACATGAAAACGTATAGTTAAGTCTGTGGATGTATGTTGGTAAAACAAAATTTAGTAACAATCCATGATGGATGTGGGAGTAGAAAAGAGTGAGTGAAAATTCAAGCACCTTAAGGTTATTGTTTTGTTAAGATGTACTGATTATCTTTATATTTTATTAAAAAACAAAAGTTTATACATACATAAACAGGATACATTTCCAAACCACCAAAAGAAAAACCAAGATAAAGAAAATTAGATCATTTCCACAGAAAGCAGGAAAAGAAAGAAGATGAACAAATATGCATGAAAGTAATAAGTAGAAAACTAAAAGCTTATGGGACAGGAAATACTGCAAATATATTAACAATCATAATATATACTAATGAATTTTGTTCCTCCATTAAAAAAACAAAGACTCTGACAAAAAAAAAAAGTCCAGTGACATAACTAGTTTAAAAAGGCACACTTAAATCAATATAATAGTGAAACACTGCAAATCAAAGGATTTAAAAAAAAAAAACCTATGAAAATCCTAGCAAAAAAAAGTAGGTATCAGAAATTTTTTTTTTTTACTGAAGACAAAATTAATTAATTGGGACAAGAAGGATATTTAAATTGATAAAAGTCAAATTTCAATAAAAATATACTAATCTTGACCTGTTAGTCATATTTAGAAAAATGCTCTATGTATACACACATATATTATTATATATATGTGTGTGTGCATACACACACACACACACACACACACAAATATTGTTTATACATGGAGAAATAGTCATATCTACAACAATAATAGGAAACTAAATATTGTTCTCATAAGTCAACAATCAAGCAGTCAAAAATACATGATATAAATACCAAGCTTCATCAAGAGAAAAATACATATTATTTTTAGATGCCCATAGGAAGTGATTATATATTAGAGCATAAAAAAAATCTATAAATTCCCCAGAGTAGAAATTATGCAGACCACATTATCTACTAAGAAATAAAACTATAAATCCACTACAACACAATAGCTAAATCCATCTTAGAACTAAAAAAGCATTTTCCTATATAATCTCTGCATTAATAATAATGTCTGCATTAAACAAGAAATAAAAACTGAATTACAGATTACTTAGAAATATTTACCTCAGAAGAAAACCTAGAGGTAAAGTCTATTTACCAAAAAAATAAAAAACAAAGTTTGAAATACAAGAACCAAGCATTTAATAAAAGGAGCCAGATAAGAACAATAATATAAACCTAAAGAAGAGAGAACAAAAGAGACGAATAGAGATAAAACAGAAATAAATGAAACAAAACCAACAAGGTGGACTTGGAGAAGCACAACAAAAACTGGCTCTTTTTAAAGGCCAGAAAAACAGACAGTTCAGGTGTTATTTCAATATTTTGAATGCTTTTAGAGAAAGAACAGCCTTTAAATTCAATTTATGAAACTAGCGTACTTTGCTCTAAAACATGACAATGACAAGGCAAAAATAAAAGCTGAAAACTAATCTCACTTATTCTTTCATTAGGTAAATACTCACTGAATTCTACTCTATGCCAGGAACTGTACCTGGCAGCAAATAAAAAGACAAATTCTCACCTCTCCTCCATGGAGATGGTAATTAAAAAAGAAGCAAACCAAATACATGACTAAGAAGAGTTTATATGGGACACATGAAATATCTATGTTGAGAAACTTAATAAAATATTATTTTAATACGTCAAAGAGAAAACCCATATGATTATACCATAAATTATTAGTTATTCGATAAAGTTCAATAACTACTTCTATTTAAACTAAATAAACGACAAACTGTATGGGGTACACTTATTTAACATTATTCTGTAAGAATTAGCCAGTGAAACCAGGTAAGAAAACTAAATGAGACACAAACATAGGAAAGGATTTGGAATGCACATTATTTGCGAATGATAAAACTATCTACATAAAAAACCCAAGTGTACCAATTCAACTAGTAAGGCAGTTCATCGAGGTGGCTTGTTAAAAAATAAATGTACAATAAAAATGAGAACAAGAAGAGTTTCATGTGAATATAAGCATAATAGAAAACGTAATAAAAAAGAGATAGTATACAATACCAACTAAAAGCATACATATTTGGTAACGATAATAAATCTCAGAGAATCTGTATTATTAAAATCAGTTAAAGGACGGGCTCTTCTGCACAATTTATTTCTTTGGAAAAAATATAATTGGATCTCTAATCATATTTCTTTTTTTAAAAAAGTGGGAGAGATGGGCTGGCCGAGTGGTGCTTTGGTTAAGAGTTGGCTTGGGGCTATCATCAATAAATCAACAAACAACAAGTGCTGGCAGGGCTGTGGGGAAAAGCGGACCCTGCTGCACTGTTGGTGGGAATGCAGACTGGTGCAGCCACTATGGAAGTCAGTATGGAGGTATCTCAGAAAACTGGAAATGGAACTGCCTTTTGACCCAGCAATTCCACTCCTAGGTATTTATCCCGAAAAACCCAAGACACGGATTCAAAAAAATATATGCACCCCTATGTTCATTGCAGTGCTATTTACAATAGCCAAGACTTGGAAACAACCGAAATGCCCACCGGTAGATGACTGGATTAAGAAACTGTGGTACATTTATACAATGGAGTATTACTCCGCTATAAAGAAGAATGAAATCGTACCATTTGCAATGATATGGATGGTCCTAGAGAACATTATGTTAAGTGAAATAAGTCAGTCAGAGAAAGACAAATACCATATGATCTCACTTGTATGTGGAATCTAAAGAACTGAATAAATGAACAATGTAAACAGAAACTGTCTCATAAATATAGAGGAAAAACAGGGTTGCTAGTTGGGAGGGGGGTGGGGATGAGGGAGAAGGGGAAGGGATTAGACAGCAAAAATAGGCAACTACAATATTGCCACAGGGATATGAAAGACAGTTCGGGGAATATAATTAATAATGTTGTAAATATTTGTGGGATGTCAGACGGTCACATGTCTTGTTGGGGAGACCATTTCATGGATGGAGTAGAGGCTTGATCACTGCACTGTACACCTGAAGCAGAGGTTGTATAATATTGTATACCAACTGTAATTGAATATATAGATAGTCATGGGATATGGATTATACTGTGGAAAGGAGTCAGAGGAAGAGTAATAGATATATATGATATGGGGGGGTGAGGAGTGGGGTGGCGAATTGGGCGTGGGGGGTTGTCACGTTGAGGGGTAAGAAGTATAACTATTGCACTGTGTTGTACACCTGAAACTAATTAAAAATAAATAAATAAATAAAAAAAAAAAGAAAAAAAGAGTTGCCTTGGGACAATAGCTCTGAGCAGCAGGGCCCGGATTCGGATTCCACATGAGGACCAGTGACGCTGCGCCCTCTACAGCCAACAGCTCCAGCTGGAGCTGGGCGCCCGTGAGTTTCCAGAGACAGCATAGGCTGCAGCCCCTACTGCAGTAGGCTGCCATTAGCTACTGTGAGTGGCTGGCAGCCAGCGTGAGCGCTGGCAGGTGAGAGGCTGTCCAATGATTGGTGACTAAGTGCCTTAGCCAGGAAGAGCGCAATGATGACAATACCAACATGGGCCAGTGAAGCTACGTCCTCCACAACCTTTTGAAGACCAAAAAGTAGAGCAAATTGTCTGTTCCCCTTCCCCAATTCCCCAACGCTGTTCCCCTCCCCCAAATCCCTCAATAAAATCTTAAAAAAAAAAAAAAAGTGGGAGAGAAATCAGAAGTATAATTTGATTTCATTAAAAGTACTTTCTGTACTTTCCAATATGTTTGAAATATTTCACAATGAAATAGTTCACAAAGAAAACTTACATCTTTAATTTGTTTGACTTTTTATTTTGGTGTAAATTGTGAGATTAGTGGACTAATTTTATTCCAGTTGTCACAACACAGTTGAATAATCCCTGCTTTCCTGATTTGAAATGACATCTGTATAATATTGTAAATTTTCTATGCTTAGTCCTATTTCTGTCTTTTATTTTTTTATTTTTATTTTTTTTTTTAAAGATTTTATTGGGGAATTGGCGGAGGGGAACAGCATTGGGGAATCGGGGAAGGGGAACAGACAAGTTGCTGTCTTTTTGTTCTTCAGTTTAGTTGCGGAGGATGTTGCTTCACTGGCCCATGTTGGTATCGTCATTGTGCTCTTCCTGGATGAGGCAGATCGGTCGCTGGCCTCTGGATGTCGCTCACCGCGGCTACTGGCAGCTCACGCTTGGCTGCCAGCCGCTCACGCTGGCTGCGGGCCACTCACTGTAGCCTATGGCAGCCCACTGCAGCAGGAGCTGCAGCCCACACCATCACCGGGGCTCGCACAGCTCAGCTCCAGGTGGAGCTGTTGTTAGCTGTAGAGGGCAGTGTCACTGGCCCTCATGTGGGATCCGAACCGGGTCGCTGGCATCCCAAAACCAGCGCTTAACCAATGCGCCACTCGGCTGGCCCCTATTTCTGTCTTTTATATTCTGTTCTTTTCTTTATCTATTTATTCTGGTTCCAGTACCACTGTGTTTTGGTCCTTTAAACTTTCATAATAAATTTAAAAACGAATAGATATCAAAGTAAATGACAGAAAACCTGGAATAATTCCTGATGAAGGTTGAATTTTTTTTTGTCAGCTCCAAGAAGACAGAAATTTCCATGTTTTGTTCTTTGCTGTATCCCAACTGCTTCTGGAGTTTAATATACAGTAGTCCCTGAATAAGTATCTGCTCAGTAAATTCACTCATTTTACAATAATAACCCCAAACAAACGAAAAACAAACAAAAATCCCCAAACATAACAACCAAAAAAGCTAGGATTACATTATATTTAAAGACAAATATGGAAGAGAATTTGCATATTTATTGCATTTAGTCAAAGCAACATGTATCTCTTTATGTGTTTTTAAAAGTCTCTCAACTAAGTTTTATAGTTTTCTTGAAATTGTACATGAAATTTCTTTTATGTTTGTCTTTGGTATAATTTTCATTATTGATACCTTATTGCTTTTTAAAATTGACTGTTGGTATATAGGAGTTATTAATTTTGTAAGTTTATTTTTTTTATGTAGCAAACTTGCTAATTTTAATTATTTATTTTTTTTAAACAATTTTTATTGGGTAATTGGGGGAGGGGAACAGACAAGTTGCTGTCATTTTTGTTCTTTAATCTAGCTATGGAGGACATCGCTTCACTGGTCCATGTTGGTACTGTGATAATTGCACTGTTCTCGGTTGAGGCACAGTCGTGGGCTCACAGCGGCTCACGGCAGCTCATGCTGGCTGCCCGCCACTCACGGTAGCATACGGCAGCCCACTGCAACCTACGCCTTCGCCAGTGATTCACGGCAGCCCAGTTCCAGGTGGAGATGTTGTTCACCATCTTAGCTGTAGAGGGCAGTGTCACTTACCCTCATGTGGGATCCGAACCGGGGTCCTGCTGCTTAGAGCTGGCACTCCCAAGCCAACTCTTAACCAACGCACCACTTGGCTGGCCCTATTTTTAATTCTTTGTAGATAATACAGTAATATCTGTGAATAATGATATTCTGTATTTTGCTAGTCAACCTGTATATTTCTCTTCCTTTTCCTTTTCTTAATGTATAGGGTAGAACTTCTAGTATGTTGAAGTTGGAGTGATAATAAGCAACCTTTTCTTTTTTTCAGATTTTCAAATTTTGAAAGTCTGCTTACTGTTTTTCTAATTTGTTTTATTTTTAATTTTTTTTATCAGATTAAGGAATTTTCCTTCTATTATTAATTTGCTAAGCTTTCCTTATAATTGTTGAATTTTATTGGTTTTTTTTTTACTCGTCTATTGAGATGATTACATGGTTTTTCTCTTTTAATTTATTCAATGTACTAAATTACATGGATAGATTTAAAAACAAATATTGAACCATGTTGACTTCTTCAAACAAACCCTACATGGTCAAGAGATACTAACACTCATATACACGAACATTACTCACTTCAGTTTGCCAATATTTTATTTAGGATTTTCCCATCAAAGTTTCCATATGAGACGGGACTATAATTTTTCATTCTTGGGTTATCTTTGCCTGATTTTGATATAAAACGAAAACAGAAACTTTCCCATTTTTCCTGAAACATTTTGTTCTTCTCTATCCTAGTCCAATCCACCATCTGTGTTACCTATAATCCTTCCTTTTGTTCAAATTTATTTTAGTATTTATTTTTTCTCTTCTCTGACACCATTTTTTTTCTCCCCTCATCCTACCACCTCACATATTCTGTAGAATGTAAACTCCACAAGAGCAAGGAGCATTTCTCTGCCCAGAAATTAGGCCTGGATTGGGCCTATAGCTGGGGTTTCAAAATATCTGTTGTATAAATAAATGAAATAAAATCCTACTTTTCAACTATCATAATAGCAAAGACAAAAAGCTTGAAATGCCCATATTGGCACTTTGGGGAAAAAGGAGAACACACTTATAAGATTATATTAATACAATTGTTCTAAAGAGTAATTTGAATAACAACCAGTCTTCAAAAATGTGATACATTTTGACCAAGCAAGTGTATTTCTAGTAATTCATTTTTCTGAAGTAATCTAATAATGTAAAAACACATTTTTTTAAATCAAAGCATTGATTATGATAAAAAGCTGTAAACAACCAAACTATTCAATGATATATCATTTTTGAATAAATTAATATACATCCATATAGTGGAACAGTATGTACTGCTAAAATTGTTATAGAAATATGTTTAAAAAGATGATAATATAATGTCTGTTAACATCATATTTTGGTCAAAAAGTTTACTTCTATGTATTGAAGCAAGCCTGGAAGAATGTACACAAAAACATTGCTGTTGTCTATCATTAGCTATTAGGATAAAACAGTGTTTTTTCTTTTACTTTACCTGTATTTTTCTACCTTTTTACCATGATCATTGTTTTGAGTAGTAAAACATAAATTCAAAAAGAATCCTAAAATCACACTATTACCAATTTAATGGACAATCTTTGGCACTGGGAAGTAATATCAAATATTCAAATATTCGAGAGAGAGTGTGTGTGTGTATGTGTGTGTGTGTGTGTGTGTGTGTGTGTGTGTGTAAAAGACATCTGTTGATTGCTGCCAAATATAGGAACACATTTCTTATTCTGAGGAATCTCAAAACAAATTAGTGTCTGGAAAAGTTCCTTTTCTAGCTTCTTGGTTCAGGCAAACTAATGCTCCCATGCAGAACTTTGAATTTTGTGAGAATGATGCAGAGACAGAAAACCATTAGAGATTACTCATCAAATCCATGGCCAAACTGAAACACCAAATTCCAGTGAGTGAATGAGGGCAGCAGAGCCCAAAGTGTGATAAAGAATGTCCAGTGGAAACTACATCAGCAACAGCTTCCAAAGCAGAAATTTTCTTAGGGTAAGAAATTGATGAAGCTTTGCCTTTTTTTGGGTTCTATTAGTTTCTTAAGCCTGGTCCTCCAGTGTCCCTACAAATTTTGTAAGCTCTATGATATATTTCTTAAAAAGTTGTTTTCTGCTTCAGACACTTGGTTTACATTGTTTAAAACCAAGAATCTTGACTGGTACAATTATCATTTGGTCCAACTGCTTAGCAATCATCGCCAATAGTGCTCTCGCATTTCAGTAACTGCTACCATGTTTCTCGGTAGTTCAAAAGCTTACTAGGAAGCCCATGGGTTTTGCAGCCAGGAAGTCAGGTTTGAATACCAGAAATGATATTACTAGTTGTGCGACCTTGGGCGATAGACCTAATTTCTCTGAGCCTTAATCTCCATTTGTAAATTATCTTGAGGATTGACCAAGATCCTGATAAAATTTCACATATTCCATATTTATTTTAAATCCCTAACTCTGCTCCCTTAATTAATGGCTTACATTGCATTAACGCTTTCAACTCATGTATGCCTCCATTACTCTGAACTCCATTTACCAATGTGATTAACTGTTTTTGTCTCCTTAGGCTATGAAACTTCTGTGCATAAATCCAAACGTCTGCTTTCTTCAGTACTATAGGTAACTGTAGCTCTGGTAGAGAAATTAGAAGTAACCTATAAAAAGCCAAGCTGCCTTTTGGCCAGACTCAAAAAACGATGGTCAGATAAAAACAAACAAACATAATAGTAGCCTATATCCAAAAAGCACTGAAAAGTGAAAGAGATTTAAAATCTTTACTGACTCTCATGAAGAAACACTAACAAAAGATTTCATTTCTAATGCATAGTAAATGACCTTAAAATTCTCTTTTGTCCTTTTCTTAAATCACATTCTTAAAATGTGTATACATTTTTTTGGCACCCTTTGTATATATAAAGTACCATTCCCAATGTCAAGCAAAACATAGCTAGTCAATTCTCTCTGCTTTTAATATTGAGCTTTACCAGTCAAAATATCAGGCCATTTGGTGAGCCCTTTTACCTGGACCTAAGGCAATTGTCACCACTGAATTTCAGTATCCCAGCCTCAATAATATCCTTATAATAAGAGACCAAGTCTCATTTCCATTTCTGGGTCTTTTCCCAAAGGGCCAACAATGGAGAAAAATGTCTCTACAACATTCAGGATGCATTCTTTAAATACCATGATGCTGTGTGACATGGATACACTTGATTTTTCCAGTAAACATCTCCATGAACTGGTGGTTTGTTCTGTTTGGAGAGAGATCTGGTCAAGGTGACTGAATAGATAAATGCTGTGCTTGCCTATGCTCATGACCACCTAAAAATTACTACTAAGCTACAGAACAACCATCATTGAGAATTACCTAAAGTTTAGCTAAACCAAAGTCCTACCACTAAGAAAATACAGAAGAACACCACCTCAAAACTGGTAGGAGGGGTGGAGACATGGAACGGGTACCACACCTGTGTGTGATCATTAAAAATCAGGAGGGATATCTTGGCTGCAGAGGTCCTCCTCTCCCCAGAGCAAGGAGCCCCAGCCCCATACTAGGCTCCCCAGCTCAGGGTTCTAGTGCTGGGGAGAAAGTCTCCATAACTTCTGGCTGTGAAAACCAGCAACGATTGTGGTTGAGTGAGACAAAGGGCAGCTGGAGCCCCAGGAAATACTCTTAAAGGGCCTGTGCATGAACTACTGAAGAACTTACTCACTCTGAGTTCCAGCATTGGGGCATCAGCTAGAAAGGCACCAGGGACATACAGCGAGGAACTGAATTGTCTGGCTTCAGGGAGAAGGCTGGAGGGGCACCTATGTCCTGGACAGAAGTGCTAGCAGAATTCATTGTTTCTCTTTGAGCCCGCCCTACTCTCAGTGTGCAGACACAGGCAGCCGCCATATCTGAGTCTCCATCAACCTGGCTAACAATGTTCATTTGCCCTGATTCACTAAGACCTCACCCCACCCAACTTTCAGGCACTCCCAAGCCATGTCCAGTGGTTTTTCAGTAGAAATGGCCTGCCTTGGCTCATGCTGCTTACTTTCCTAAAATGTCTAAGGTTCACAAAACCCAAACAAGCAGCATTCGGCTTTGTTGTGTCCTATACTTTTGACTGAGCAGCCCTACGTCCAGGACTAAGAGACCTGGCCTCAATTTGTGACTGGGCCTCTCGAGGCACCTCCAAGCCCAGTGTGGGTGGTGGCCATTTATGGATTGCTTTGTGACTCATGCCAGGTGACCCTGGGCAGGGCCCAACCCCGGAGGTCCTGAGACTGGAATGCCCTGTGGCCAGCTTTGGATTCAGCTGGAGCACCACCTGGTGGCCTCTGAGGACAATACACCCAAAGGGCACAATGGGGAGGCACCCGAACCTTGTTAAAGCGAATCCTGCCCTGTAGGGGCAACCCCAGCACAATAATTCTTCCATTATAGTTACGGCCAGTCCTCACAACCAATAAGCCCCATGGTCAATCCCTCCCACTGAAGAGCAAAAAGCAACCAAGGCTCAACTACAACAGGAGGCAGCTACTACAAAAGGCTCAGCACACAACCCACAAAAGGGACACCCAGGGAGTACCTGGCTCAGGTAACAAGGAAGACTGTGCCACTGGTCCCACAGGACACCTTCTAAGACCAAGTGACATCACAGCCATAACTAATACATAGAAACAAACACAGAGAGGCAGTCAAAATGGGAAGATATAGAAACATGTCCCAAATAAAAGAACAGAACAAAGCTCCAGAAAGAAAAACTAAACAAAATTAGGCAAGCAATCTACCAGATACAGAGTTCAAAACACTGGTTATAAAGATCTTCAATGAACTCATGGAAAACTTCAACAAAGAGACAGGAAACATTAAAAATGGAGATCAAAAATATAAAAAGAACCAGTCAGAAAAAAGAATACAATAACTGAAATAAAGAATACATTAGAGGGAATCAACAGTAGACTATATGAAAGAGGATCAAATCAGAGACTTAGAAGATAACATAGCTGAAAACACCCAAATAGAAAAGAATACAAAAAAAAAATGAGTATAGTTTAACAGGTCCCTGGGACAACATCAAGTATTCAACATTCACATCACAGGGGTACCAGAAGGTAGTGAGAGAGAGCAAGGAATTGAAAACCTATTTGAAGATATAATAATGGAAAACTTCAGTAACCTAGCAAAGAAAACAGACATCCAAGTGCAGAAAGCACAGACAATTCCAAACAAGAATAACTCAAAGAAGCCCACATCAAGACACATCATACTTAAAATGCCAAAGGTTAGAGGCAAAGAGAGGCCTTTGAAAGCAGCAAGAGAAAAGTTAGTTACCTACAAGGAAATTCCCATACGACTGTCAGCTGATATCTCAACAGAAACTTTGCAGGCAAGAGGGAAGTGGAAGGAAATATTCAAAGTGATGAAAAAACAAGGACCTACAACCACGGTTACTTTACCCAGCAAAGCTATCATTTAGAATTGAAGGACTGATAAACAGCTCCCCAGACAAGAAAAACCTAAAGGAATTCTCACCACCAAACCAGAATTACAAGGAATGTTAGAAGAACTTATTTAAAACAACAACACAAAAAGATTGAAAATATGAATAATAAAATGGTAATAACTACATATCTATCAACAATTACTTTCAAGTAAATGGATTACATGCTCCAAACAAAAGACATAGTGGCTGTATAGATAAGAAAACAAGAACCTTATCTCGTATGCTGCCTACAAAAGACTCACTTCTGATCGAAACACAGTTAAACTGAAAGTAAAGGGATAGGAAAAAGATATTTCATGAAAATGGAAAGAAAAAAAATAAAGTTGGTGTATCAATAATTATATCAGACAAAATAGACTTTAAAACAAAAGCTACAACAAGTTAGGGTATTTATCCAAAGAAACCTAAAATGCTACCTCAAGGGAATGTACGCCTCCATATGTTCATTGTAGCATTGTTTACAATGGCGAAGATGTGGAGGCAGCTTGGGTGTCCATCAATAGAATGGATAAAGAGGAAGTGATATATATATATTGTTCAGCCAGGGAAAAGAATGGGTTCTTGCCATCTATGGCAGCATGGATGGACCTGGAGTGGAGTATGTCAGACAGAGAAAGACAGATGTAATGTGATTTTACTTATATGTGGAATCTAAAGAACAAAATGAAGTAACAAGCAAAACAGAAACAAACTCATAGATAAATGGATCATTTTGATGGTTGCCCAATGGGAGGGGATTTGAGGTGGTAGGTGAAAAAGGGGAAGGGATGAAGAAGTACAGTTTGGTTGTTAACAAAGTGGTCATGGGGATTTAAGGTATGGCATAAGGAATATAGTCAATAATGTTGTAATAGCTATGTATGGTGTCAGATGGCACTAGATTTTTCGGGGTGATAGACAAGGAGGGGTGCTGGGTGGCAGGGTGAAAAAGGTGAAAGGTTTAAGATGTACACCGGTAGTTAATAGTCAGGGACATGCAATGCATAGGTAGTATAGTCAATAATATGGTATAGTGCCAGGGAGGTACTAGGCTAGTCAGGAGAATTACTTCTTAAATTATATAAATGTCTAACCACTATGCTGTACACTGGAAATTAATATAAAATAATATCGAATGTCAACTAACTGAAAAATTTTAAAAGGGAAGGAAAAAGGTGAAGGGGAATAAGAGATTAAAATTTCTAGGTCTAAAACAAATCATGGGAGTCATGTACAGCTTAGGGAATATAGTCAATAGTACTGTAATAGCATGGTATAGTGTCAGATGGTTGCTGGACTTATCATGGTGATTACTTCCTTAGGTATATAAATGTTGCATAACTACTGTATACACCTGAAACTAATATATTTTATTTTAGCTATAAAAAACTTAAACAGAAAAGATTTTACCTTGGAGATCCCTTAACTCTCAGAGATTTCTTATAAAGATACCTGGCATATTACACATATTCATAACTACAATATAAATCAATATCTTTCAGTGTTTCTTAATGGAGATACTTTTTATATTTTGGACAGGAAAATCCTTTGTTAGGTGAGACTATTCCATGCTTTGCAAAAAATTTAAGAGCCTGGACTCTTCCACTAGCACTCTCCAATGGCAGTAGCTCTTTCTAATCACCGTGACAGCCAACAATGCTTCTAGGGCCGAGGGAGAACAAAAATTATCACACTTAGCTTAGAATCATTATCAGATAAATCATTCACATAGCCTCTAAAATGTATTCATTTCTCTAACATCCTTATTACTTTGGCCTTTTGTTCCTATTGATGAAAGAAAGGCAGGAGTTGTGAAGGTTACGATCACTTATTTCCTCTCTCAAAACAACCTGTAGTTTTGACATATAGAAGTAAATTGTTCTTCCATAAAAGCAGAACCGACTCTGGATGGTGAACACACAATGTGGTACGTAGATGATGTATTACAGAATTGTACACTTGAAACCTATGTAATTTTACTAACCATTGTCACCCCAATAAATTTTAATTAAAAATGAATAAATAAATAAATAAATAAACAAACAATAAGTAAAATGTTACGGGAAATTAACACTTGCAACATTGTTGAATATTTACACATTTAAAAAATATTAACTTTGAAATATTTTTACACATACTCAGTTTTAAATTAAACACATAGAACTTGGTACTCCCTCTTAAAATATGAAAGCATTCCTCTGAAAAATAAGTACAACTCTTCAAAAACCATGACTAGTAGATATTTTTAAATTTTGTAGAAATTATGTAAATTGTATGATTTAAATAAATTTATATGGACACTTCTACCCTAGCTTATTAGGTATAGTAAGGTGTTGAGAATTTCTTTTTATATTATCAACAGGCATTGAATATTTTAAAATGAGTTTTGGTATCTTCATCTAGATGTTCATACAAACCAAATATATGAAAATGAAGACCAATCTTTTTTTTTATTTTGATAATAAGAATGGTAACATGGAAGTCCATAATGCATGGGAGTTCTTGTCTTTAAGACATCATGACACTTAATCTGAATGCAACAACAAGATACAAATCAGTGTACAGAGGGGCATTACATAATGATTAAGAGATCAATCCAACAAGAAGACATAACCCTTGTAAACATTTATGCACCCAAAATAGGTGCACCTAAATATATAAAGCCAATGTTGACCAACCTAAAGGGAGAGATTGATAGTAACACAATCATAGTGGGCGACTTTAACATCAAATTGACACCAATGGGCAGGTCTTCCAGAAAGATTATCAACAAAGAAACAGTGGCCTTAAATGTCACACTAGACCAGATGGATTTAATTGATAAATTTTAGAACATTTCACCCTGGAGCAGAAGAATATACATTCTTTTCAAGTGCACATGGAATATTTTCTAAGACCGATTACAGGTTATTATTTTTTTTTTTTGAGGGTGGTGTCACTGGCCTTCATATGTGGGACCCAAACCGGGGCCGATTACAAAACTGATAAACTTTTAACCAAACTCATCAAGAAAAAAAAGAGAGAGGACCCAAATAAATAAAATCAGAAATGATACAGAAGTGACAACTGACACCACAGAAATAAAAAGGATTATAAGGAAATATAATGAACAATGATATGCCAACAAATTGGACAATCTGGAAGAAATGGATAAATTCTAAGAAACACCTTTTCTTCCAAGACTGAAACAAGAAGTAACAGAAAAGGCTGAACCAATTGATTATTACTAACAAAATTGAATCAGCAATGCGAAAAATCCCAACAAAAAAAATCCTAGACCAGGGGCTACACAGGTGAATTTTACCACACATTCAAAAAATATAAAAAAATAAAATTATAGGCTCATATTCTTGGTGAAAATAGATGCAATAATCCTCAACAAAATATTAACAAATAAAATTCAGCAATACATTAAAAAGCTCATGCACCATGATCAAGTGGGATTTATTCATGGACTGCAAGGTTGGTTCAATATCTGCCAATCAATTAACATGATATACCACATAAACAAAATGAAAGATAAAAATCATATGATCATATTAACAGATGCTGAGGAAGCATTTGACAAAATTCAGCATCCTTTTATGATAAAAGCTCTCAGCAAAGTGGGAACAGAGGAAACATTTCTCAACATAATAACGGACACATATAACAAACCCTCAGCTAACTTTATACTCAATGGGCAAAAGCTAAAAGTGTTCTCCTCTCAGGAACAAGACAAGAATTCCCACTTTAAGCACTTTTATTCAACACAGTATTGGAAGTGCTAGCTATAGCAATCAGACAAGAAATAAAAGGCATCCAAACTGAAAAGAAGTAAAACTATCAATGTTTGTAGATGACATGATACCATATAGAGAGAACCTAACAGATTTCACCAAGAAACTATTAGAACTGATAAATGAATTCAGTAATGTAGCAGGACACAAAATTAATATTCTGAAATCAGTTGTATTTTTATACACCAATAATGAAGTGTCAGAAAGAGAAATTAAGAGTAACAATCCCATTTACAATTGCATAAAAAAGATAACATACCTATGAATAAATTTAACCAAGGAGGTAAAAGACTTGTACTTGGAAAACTATAAGATACTGAAGAAAGAAGTTGAACAAGATACAAATAAATGCAAGCATATATCATGCTCGTTGCTCGTAGGTAGGAAGAATTAACATTGTTAAAATGTTAATACAACTCAAAACATTCAATAAATTCATTACAATCCTAATGAAAATATCAATGGCAGTTTTCACAGAACTAGAACAAAAAAATCTTAACATTTATATGGAACCACACAAGATTCTGGATCGCCACAGCAATCTTGAGAAAAAGGAACAAAATTGGAGGTACATGCTTCCTGTTATAAACTATATTACAAGGGTATGGTAATCAAAAGAGCATGGGACTGCCATAAAAACAGGTACATAGTAGATCAATGGAACAGGACAGCCCAGAAATAAACCCACACCTATATGGTCATTTAATCTATGACAAAGGAAACAAGAACACACAGTGGGGTAAAGACAGTCTGTTCAATAAACTCTGTTGGAAAAACTGGACAGATATGTGCAAAATAATGAAACTGGACCACCTTCTTATACCATATACATGAATAAACTCAAAATGGATTAAAGATTTAAATGTAAGAACTGAAACCAAAAAACTCCTAGAAGAAAATATAGGCAGTAAACTCTGACACTGCTCTTAGTAACACTTTTTCTGATCTATCTCCTTGGGCAAGGGAAACAAAATAAAAAATAAAAAAATGGGACTACATCAAATCAAAATTTTTTGCATAGTAAAGGAAACCACCAACAAAATAAGAAGATATCCTACTAAATGGGAGATGATATTTGCCAATGATACATCTGATAAGCGGTTAATATAAAAAATGTATTAAGAACTCATACAACTTAAAACACAAAAACACCCAAAACAATCCAATTAAAATATGGGCAGAGGACATGAATAGACATTTCTCTAAAGAGGACATTCACATATGAAAAGATGCACCATGTCACTAATCTTTAGAGAAATGCAAATTAAAACCACAATGAGACATCACCTCACACCTGTCAGAATGGCTACCATCAATAAATCAACAACCAACAACTGTTGATGAGGACACAATGACAAAGGGAACTCTTCTGCACAGTTGGTGGGACTGCAATATAATGCAACCACTATGGAAAATGATTTGGAGGCTCCTCAAAAAATTAAAAATAGAACTACCTTATGACCCAGCATTCCCACTTATGGATATTTATCCAAAAAAATCGAAAACACTGATTCAAAAATATACATGCACTCCTATGTTCATAGCAGCACTATTTACAACAGCCAAGATATGGAAGTTACCCATGTGCCTGTTAATAAATGATTGGATAGAGACAATGTGGTACGTATATACAATGGAATATTACTCAGCCACAAAAAAGAATGAACTACCATTTGCAACGCATGGATGGACTTATAGAGTATTATGCTAAGTAAAATATGTCAGACAGAAAAAGACAAATACCATATGATTTTACTTATCTGTGAATACAAAGAACAAAGTAAATGAACAAACAAAACAGCAACAGACTCATAGACACAGAGAACAAAAAGATGGTAAGCAGAGGGAGCTGGGGAGCTGGGCAAAAAATTGATGAGATTAAGAATACAAATTGGTAGTTACAAAATAATCATGGGGATGTAAAGTACAGTATAGGGAATATAGCCAATAATGTAACAACTATGTATAGTGCCAGTTGGATACTAGACTAATCAAGGGGATCACTTCATAAATTATATAAATGTCTAACCACTAGGCTGTACACCAGGAACTAATATAATATTGCACGTCAACTTAACTGAAAAAAAAAAAAAGGATCATCAACACAAAAATGATACATATTAAATGAATCATGTTTGGAGAAAACTATCAGCAGGGATTCTCAAATAGATAATGTAATATCTTGATACTACAGAAGAAAAATGAATGTAATGTAATGACTGTGTCATAGGTCAGAAGCTGAGAGAAGGAAATCATGAATTGGATGTGGGTAGACACAGATATGCGAGTGAGTCAGCTCAAGGATAACTTTTTTAGTGTGCCAATTTTAATTTTCTTCTTAATTTTTTTCCAAAACCGTAACTGAGAAACACACTAGTGGATTTTGCCCCTTCAGATAAGTGGGCAGGTGGATAGAAGATTTCAGAATCAGAAATAAAAGTTCATTTGAAAGCAAAATCAGGTTAAAATATAAGAGAGAGGCCTTTTGCCCATGTTTCTATTTTTTGTGTTGACTTGTAATAATTCTTTTTCAATTATATGTGTTAAAAAGTCTTCCCTAGTTTGTAACTTGTCTTTTCCTTCTTTTAAGGTGATGTGCGAGAGAAAGATCACAATTGTAATGCAATAAGATTTAACAATTTTTTCCTTAATAACTTTTTCATTTTGTATATTACATTTTTCCCTACTCTGAAGATACACCTTTAAAATTTTATAGTTTTACCTTTCACATTTAAGTCCTTACTTCTCCTAGAGCTGATCTTTATAGAAGGTATAAAGTAGAGATCAAATTTCATTTTCCCCGTAATGAATAATCAATGATCCCAATACCATTTATTGAAAAGTCAACACTTACCACAATGCTAACTCTGTTATATATTAAGGTTCCACTCACATAAATGTTGTTGGCTGTCTTAGTTTGTTCCATTGCCCAATCCATCTATCATTGCACCAGTATACTGCTGAATTAATTATTAACGTTTTGTATCAAATCTTCATATTTGGTGGGTCAAGTCTCTCCACATTCTTTTTCTTCAAGACTATCACATCATGATTTTAACCCCTTCTTTTACTTATTATACAGATTTGTTTTATATTGTGTTTGATCATTTTAGTACCTGACATGTTTGTGAAACTTATTCTGAATATTGTTTCTGATACTCATACATGATAACTTGTTTTGTAATTTTAGACTGTAAATTCAAATTCTTTTTTGAATTTTACCTGTGAGAATTTGAGTCCTGTATTGAAATACATTCCTTTAGATAGGATTTATGTTTGCTTCTGCCAGCTACTTGGGGGAATTTAAACCTAGGACCACTTAACATTGATTGATTTTAATTTTCTTTTGTATATCACCTAAGTAGCATGAATTTCAGTAGCAAACCCACAAGAGCAGCTAGTGGTCGCAAATGATCAGGGAGATATTCTCTTACCATACTCAGTGTGAAGGTTTTAACCAATCAGTTTTTCTTGTAGTGCTGTAGGAGGTGAGAAGCTGATTTTATAATGCACTCTTACACTCGTAATGAAGATGCCGAGATTTGGAAGCCTGTACCGAGGGGACCTTTATGTTTAGATTCTCCACCTAGGAAGAACTCTGGACTTCAATTGTCTCCTGTTCCTCTTTTAATGAGGAACGAGTCTGTGAAAATCCTAGCCCAGGGTTCATCTAGTTCAACAAAGGCTTATCTCTCTAGATTGCACTTTCACCTATTTTTTACCTTTTTTTTTTGAGGGCAGTGTCACTGGCCCTCATATGTGGGACTTTTCTTTTGGTTTTGTTTGAGCCTCTTAGGCTAAACAAACCATCGCCATCTTTCACACTATCTTTCCAGTTCATAGATGCATGCAAATATCTTTTTTATATCTATCCTATTATTTTTTGTTGGTTACCATGAGATGTTAGGGTATCTATTTCAACATATTAACAAGGTTAAATTTTGTGTTTTTCCCTCCATTTTATCCTTTACATCTTTTAAAATATCTCTTTTTTTTTTTTTCGGGTTCCAAAAAAAACAAATACTCATTAAAAAAAATTCAGATGAGATGGAAGTACGCAAGTAAAAAGTCACAGCTTTCTACCCGACCTCTACATAACCCTTAGGAAAAGATACTGTCAATAGTTGACCTAAAATTTATATATATATATATTTCTTTTTACAAAAATAGTATTATACCTGCTTATATCCCCTATTGCTCTTTACCATGGTTTAAAAAAATAAACAATGTATCACAGGGAATTTAACATGTCATTAAAGAACTTATTCATGAATATTTTCAAAAGAAAACACTGACTTACAAATCATTAATTTCTCTTTTCTTCATTTTAAATTCCTACTTTCTGAAACACATTCAGAAAGTATCTTTTAATTTGCTTTATTAAATATGCAGTGTTTGATTGCAGACCCACATGTACCACTTCACTTATAATTATGTCATTTATGAATAAACAAACAGATTCCACATGACATATTCTCAAGGTTTGACATTCTCATTTGTCTTTTTAAAATTCCAGAATCACAAGTTATTAACCTCAATGGATTTATAATTTTATGTCATTAGGTACAGTGGACTTACAAAATATTCTCAGTATGCTATACAAATTTTATTTCAGGTGACACTAAGTAGATTTAAAGTAGTTGTTATACTCCTTAAAAGAACTCAATATTTTAACTGGCTTTGAGCTACTATGTTTTCTGGCTGTTTGCATGTGCTGAGAAAACATAGTTTTTTTTTTTGTTGTTTTTTGTTTTTTTTTGAGGGCAGTGTCACTGGCCCTTACATGTGGGATCCGAACCGGGGCCGCTGGCGTCCCAAGCCAGCTCCTAACCACCGCGCCACTCGGCCGGCCCAAAACAGTTCTTTTGAGGGATCAAATGAACAATTTAAAGACATCTGCCATCTTAAATATTTTGGATGTCTACTAACCAAGAGGGTAGTGGTTACACATATTTTTAAGACATGCTGAAAATCCTTGCTAATTTATTTAAAGTACTTACTAATTAAAATACTTCTACCATATAAGTTATTTGTTAGAAAAAGATTAAAGATCTTTGTTTTAAATTTTGTTTATTTTATCAAAAAATGTTTCAAATGTGGCTTTTGGAAACAAGGGCATAGGCTCTTTAAGAATTAAAAAAAAATTTCTGTCAGGGATGGATTGAAAAGTCTGCAACAAAATCCGCTGCAAAGTTAAATAAAGAAACTAACTGGATAAAAATTAACATTTATACCAACCATGGTTTTATTTATTTTATTTTATTTTTTTTGAGGGCAGTGTCACTGGCCCTCATATATGGGACCCGAATCGGGGCCGCCGGCTTCCCAAACCAGCGCTTAACCACCGCGCCACTCGGCCAGCACCAACCATGGTTTTAAATAATAGTGATAGAGACAGGAAAAGGAAGGGATGGAAAGCAAATTTCTTTTTGATTATAAAAAGCTTGTAACAGAGAATAAGAGAAAAACTCTAGTTAATAAAAGTGCTGTACAAAAAAGGAAAGGTAATTATAGGAAACGTAATTATACTACTTGGTTTTACGTGAACAATATTTACATAACATCAATAAGATAAAAAAATTATTTTTTTAAACTATATTGGCAGGATGGGGTGCAGAAAGCTACTAGGTGGTATAAGGGAGTTAAGTCATGATGTAGAATACATTAATTATCTACAGTTTCTATTTATGTCTAATATTGGTAAACCTAGATATAGCAGTAAAACAAGGCATATTATTTACAAATAGGTGACAAAATACTTGGAATAATTAAAAGCAATTAAAAATTAAAAGCAGGTATTTCCAGGTGGATTCCTAGGGAGTGGACACTCAATACTATTTAACATGTGCATATAATACATGAATTAAAAAAAAAAAGGGTAAAGCCATAGCAAGGACTCCACGGCTGCATATACACTCTCACTCTACTTCCGTGTTTTACAATCTAGTGGAGAGGCAGCCTAGTGCAATGAGTGTTGGATTCAAATCCACATGGGTTTGAATCTGACTCTGACTCACTATTCAGATGTCTGTGGGAAAGTCAGTTAATGTTTTTGAGACCACATTCCTTTATAAATAATTAGGCAATAATGAGTTACTGTGAGGACTACCAATAATCTATGTGAAACATATGGCACTTAGAAAAAGCTTAATTAATAGTAGTCGCTATAATTAATCATTATCTCTTGTAAATAAAAACAGCAGCTATCTATATCAAAGTTCATATTCTCCAAAGCTGCATTCTTATTTTGCAGTCTGAATCACATATCAATCAGGTGAGTTTTATCATTGGAATATTACAGTTGAACAAAAAGGACAAGCAAGCATACTTGCCCAAGTCCTACTGGTAAGAACTTAATCTTGAAACAGAACTGCAAACGGTTAGTTTGCTCAGTTTCTTTCAAAAAACAGTTCTGTCTTATTCAAACAATAAGCAGAAAAGTGGAGGAAGGAAGGACCTATATAGCATTTTCTGAGATTTTGTAGAATGTTTTCTTCAACAAAGTTCTTTGACTACAGTTAGCAATACGGTGATTAATGGTGCGTAAGATAGAAGAAGAGTTCCAAACATTTAGCTGTGAACCTAGGTACGAGTCCAAGGCCCAAGGTTTTCTAATACTCAAAAAAGAGAGACAATTTAATTACTTTTAAATAAAGTAGCCTATATAATATAACTAACAGAACTCTAATAGAAGAGATAGATTCAATTGTGACCATGGACTTCCTGACCTAACTTTATTATTCATTTGTATCGAAGCCCTCATAATTTTGTAAAGCATGCTAAAAAATATTTCTTTCCTTTAAAATGACAGAGGAGGACAATTACATACAAGTTTCAGTAATGCGGGTTATAATGTAACTTTTGCAGCCTGATGCTGTCTGGCATTATGATTCATGGAGTCAAACTAAGAAACCCTCATTTACGTGACCTATGCTCCTTAAAATCAAGCACAGTATCTACAATACTGTTCACCACCTGTAAACCACCTCTGAAGGGCTGCACTTGCAAATCCAGGTCTGAACAATGAACTAGGATTCCAATTAAATATAAGCTTCTTGAAGTCAGGCAGTTGGTCAGCCTCGCTCAGTAGTTCCTACAACAATGCCGGGACAACAGTTATGCTCAGTCAACATTTGTGGAGTGGATAAATAAATGGGTGAAAGAATAAATAATAACTTTTGGTTGATTGAGTTTTCATTCTGCAAAGACAAAATAACTAGGTAAAAAATTAAATAATAAATTTGTTTTATTTATAACTCATGACATTTTTCCTTAATTTTACAAAAATCAAATAATATAGATTAAATGAAGTGCTACCCCATTTGAAGTAAAAATTCTGCCACTTATACACATGCAAAGTCATGGTTTAACTACTTCTTTTTCATAACAAAGTACTTTCACCCATCCCTTATTAGTAATGATAATGAGAATACTAATTGTAACAATGTTTGGTTTTTTTCCTGACCTAAACTATTATAGCCACTATAATATAGGCCTGACAAACATTATCTCATTTACTCTTTACAACAAACCTTTGACACAGATATTGTCACCGTAATTGACAGATGAAGAAGATGGGGTTTAAAGGGGTAAAATCCAGATGAAATCAGTCTAATTCTAAAATGACTGCCTTTGGGCCGGCTGAGTGGTGCGGTGGTTAAGCGCTGGCTTCGGAAGCCAGCTGCCCCGGTTCGGATCCCACATATAAGGGCCAGTGACACTGCCCTCAAAATAAAATAAAATAAAATGACTGCTTTAACCTCAGAGACAGTTAATACACACAGCGACTCCAAATACCCCTAATCTGCTATCCACTTCAAGCATAAGAGAAAACCCATTTATTTTTTCAACATTTATTGAACAGCTATTTCACTTTAGGCACTATGCTAGGTTCTTAAAGATCAGTTGTAATTCTGAAATACAATTAAAAATGGCACATACCAGCACTACTCTTTGGTTCATATCCATGTGTGATGTGTATGCTTTTGTTTGTCCTAAATAAGCTACACACATCTTTGAGGCACAGTGTTACCAGATTAATTTTTTTTTTTTTTTGGTATCTCCTAAAAGTGCCTAGCACTGTGATTCCTTCATAAAAAGTTCTGAATAAACACTGTTCAAAAATAATACTATGTGTAAATTGAACTCAATTTCCTTGGCTGGAGAAAATGTAAATAAAGATTTTATCTTTGAATATTCTGTGTAATTATCTTATACTTAAAAAAACAAATACCAAAACGAGAGTTTTATTATTTTAAATATTTTATTGGTAAGTTTCAGTAAAATTTTTAAATTTTCATGGTAATAAATACAAAATCTATTCTGATAAAGCTTATGTCCTATGTAAATAGATTTTGATGGCTTTCCACATATTATAATATGGCCTTCCCCTATAATTTAAGTTAGTGCATATGATTGCACAAAGATATAAAGTTTCCATTTTAAAAAGAAAAAAATGTTTCCTATTTTCTCTCAG
Source organism: Aselliscus stoliczkanus (assembly GCA_033961575.1). Taxonomy (NCBI): domain Eukaryota; kingdom Metazoa; phylum Chordata; class Mammalia; order Chiroptera; family Hipposideridae; genus Aselliscus; species Aselliscus stoliczkanus. The sequence goes on along the minus strand of CM066731.1, from coordinate 102,971,144 downwards.
AGCCATTATTATGATTACAGAGATATAAAAACACTTGATTCTGCAAGAATGATATATAAAAAAAGAAACCACATTGCAACAGGAATTATTTTATTTCTTCTTTTGAGACTGCATTTTGCTTCTTAATCTGGATAAAAACAAAATCAATTTGAAAGGGCGTATTTTAATCTCAGATGTTACTGAGCATTTTTTTTTGGGGGTGGGGGTGGAAAAAATTATGTGGCAATTCATGCTATGCATTAGAGATCAGAATCTGGCCCTAAGTTTACATGATTGATGGGTTTTTATTTGAACAAGCATAAATGTGAATAATAACTGTAATAATGCTTACTAGAGAGAACTGATGCAACCTCAACCAGTTTTCCCTTTTATCTTTAGCATTAAATTGTTTCCACTATAGCAAGATGTTTTTGAAAACCTCACAGAAAATCTTATGCATTGCTTAAATATAACACAAAATAACACATATACACACATCCATAACATGATTCCAGAAGACAGAATAAGCACTGATGTTATCTATTCAAAGAAAAGCTCATTCAATAACTAATTTCTGAAATTATATGTTTGTACAGGGTAAAAATCACTCATTTCTGAGTCTCAAGTGAAACCGGAGGACAGGCTAGGTCATTACATAGTGCTATATTTTTATTATGCTCTTTACTGACCATATGTACAAATACTAGTTATTTCACTGGGCCTGAGTGTTCTTACTGAATATTCTATCTGTCTCTAAAGTTGGAAACTTACTTAGACTCATTCTTCTCTGATTGATAGGGAAAAAAAATGCTACAGCAGTATCTTCTGTCACCAGTGGGTTGTCTGGCTCTTAAGTGCTTGGAGAAGAGAAAAAGACATCTCCCAGAACTCTGACCATGGAGCCTTACTTACTATTAGTAGTTCTTTTTTGCTATTCTTCCTCCGAACACTATCAGACAGTTTCTCCTCATATGGGATAATACTAAAACTAGAAACTCTCGCAAATATAAACTTATCTTGCAGAACTGATTTAATAATTAATTGGTACTCCTGTTAACCCAGCAGTAAGATCTTGGCTAAGTCATTCTATAAAGTAATATTTGACCTTTCAACTTATAGAATAATTATGATAAATAAGGGTAGAAGCACTGATGAGTGGCAACATAGGTTTAAGCCCTGTGCTACAAGTTTTACATATATTTTCACTATTAATATTCAAAAGCAACCAACCTTTTAAGGTATATGTTATCAATTCCATTTTTATATATAAGGACACTAAAAATCAGAAATTTGAAGTCACATCATAATAAATGGCAGAGCCAGAAGTCAAACCTAGGTCTAAATGACAAACTGATCAGGAAATGAAATAATATACATGAATATAAAATTATGAAGTGAATAGGTAAATACGAAAGTAAAGAAAAACCCAAGAATTAATTCTGGTAATAGTGGATAACCCTGAAACAGACTTGTTATCCCATTGATAGACAGCAATTATAAATTATAGGAAAATACTAAAACAAACAAATAAAAACAACTATTTGAAGACACAATGGAGAATGACCAAAAGTAGGCAGACATAGAAACACAGGATTTAACCATTCAGAGAAGAGAACATAGCTGGGCAAAACCTCCATTTAGTCCCATGAAGTAAAAAGTGAGTAGAACTAAAGTAGAAAGCCACATTCTTATTGACTTGAAGTATCAGAGGTCAGTGTTTAGGGTTGAGAGATTGGCTGATCATTGAGGGATGGGGAAGGTGGATTTTGGATATTAGGAAGACAGAGGAGGAACTTAAAAAATTGCATATATATACCCACTTAGGCTGACTCCTGAAAGTGTGTACCCATGGGGAGGACTCCAAAGAAACCAGTGGAAAGTAATAGATGGGACAAAGAAACAGAGATTTCTGCTGCTGCCCATTGAATGATACAAAGTGTTGGTGTTAGAATCCCACCAAATTAAAGCACTATAGTGAACATCTCAGGCTTTCCATAGAAATCCCTGAAGGGCCACATTTTAGGAGCAAAGATTAGATCCACGTACAGAGAGTCACCCTAGGATTAAGGGCAAAACCAAAAGAGACCCATTCTTACAATACACAAAACCAAGTCTCTGTAGATAAAGACAAACAGACAGTGATTTAACTGTTATATGAAAAAAAGCCACTACTCTTCAGAGGACAATAACAGAATCCAGAGTCTCTAGAGTGTATCATCTATCCAGCATACAATAAAAAAATTTTGAGATGTGAGCAAATAGGAAAAGTCCACATAAAAAGCAGCTAATAGAACAGACTTTGATATGACTCAGACAAGTACTTTAAGGCAACTATTACAAATATTATCAAGAACATAAAGTAAAATATCATCATAATGAATGCACAAATAGAGCCTCTTAGCAGAAAAATGGAAACAATAAAAAAGAATTTGATTTGTACACTTAAAATGATAAATTGTGTTGTGCAATCTTATCACAGTAAAAAAAAAAAACTTTTAAAAAAGAATTGAACTGAAATCATAGAACTGAAAAGTGCAATATCAAAATGAAAAATTCATTTGGATAGGCTTAACATCATATTGGAGATGACAGGGAAACCAACCAAACAATTTGAAGATAGGTGAATATTAATTTCTCAGAAACAGATTTAAAAATCTTTAAAAATTTTTAGAGTCTCAGTGACTCACATACCCATGGAATCATATTGAGTACTCTACCGTACATGTCTTTGAAGTCTCAGAAGGAGAAAAGAGAGAATATGGAGCAAGAAAAAATATTTGAAAAAGAAATGGGAGAAACTTCCCATGTTTGGTGAAAAACATCAGCCTACAGACCGAAGCTCAGCAAAACTCTAGAAGGAAATATACTAAGAAACGTAATCTAGGTACATCATGTTAATTGCTGAATATCAAGGATAAAGAGTAAATCTTAAAGTAATCACAGGAAAAAAAGGGACAGTTTAATTCTGTCATCAGAGAATTGATTCATATAACCCACATAACTTTAGGAATTCAAGTACTCATTCAATTTTGTTTCACTTTTAAAATAATTTTTTCATTTCCAAATATCTATTTTTTCCTTTATTCAGAGCTATGAGAACAGTAATTTTATGTGTAATATCTATGGCAGTAAAAATATTGGGTTGTCGGAAGAGTCATGATGTATTTTTTCTGGTTTTCATTGCAAAAATGCATCATGACTTTTCCAACAACCCAATATTTGTGGGACAAAAAAATAAGGTTAAAAACAACTATTTTGTTCTGGATATACTAGTTAATTAGATAGGAGAAAGAAATAGAAGATATACATATTAGAAAGGAAGAGGCACCACTCTCAACAATGGATAGACAAATCCAAACAGAAACCCAATACAGAAATAGTGGATTTGAACAACACTATAGAGCAAATGGACCTAAGAGACATATACAGAACATTCCACTTAACAGCAGCAGAGTATACATTCTTCTCAAGAACATATGGAATATTTTCTATGACAGATCATATATTAGGCCACAAAGCTAGTCTTAACAAATTCAAGAAGATACAAATGATATCAAGTGTGTTTTCTGACAGCAATGGTATGAAACTAGAAATCATAACAGGAGGGAAGTTGGAAAATACACAAATACATGGAAAGTAAAGTGTATGCTCCTGAACAACCAATGAATCAAAGAAGAAATTTTTAAAAAAAAAAGCTTGAAACAAACAAAAAGGAAAAACAATATAACAAAACTTATGTGATATAGTAAATGAAGATCTAATAAGAAGGTTTATAGCTATAAAATCATATATAACGAAAATAGAATGATTTTAAATAACCTAATATTACACCTCAAGGGACTAGAAAAAGAACAAACTAAGCACAAAGTTAGAATAAAGAAGGAAATAATAAAGATTAGAACAGAAATGAATGAAATAGAAAATAGGAAAACAATAGAAAAGATTAACAAAACTAAGAGTTAGTACCTTGAAAAAATAAACAAATTGGACAAAACTTTAGCTAGGTTAAGCAAAAGAGAGAGAACTCAAAACAACAACAACAACAACAAATATATATATATATATATATATATATATATATATATCTGAAAGATGGAGACATTACAATAGAAAACCACAGAAATATAAAGAATAAGAGACTACTATGAACAATAATAAGTCAATGAATTGGACAACCTAGAAAAATGAATACATTCCTAGAACTATATAATTATCGAAGACTGAAACATGGAGAAACAGAAAATCTGAACTGACCAATAATGAATAAAGAGATTAAATTAGTAATCAAAATCATCCAACAAAAGACCAGGAGTAGATGGTTTCAATAATGAATTTTAGCACTATTTAAAGAATTAATATCAAATCTTTGCAAACTCTTCCAAAAAAAACTGATGGGGAAGGAAAACCTCTAAATTCATTTTACAAGTGCAGCATTACCCTAAGAAAATTACAGGTCAATAATCCTGATGAATATACATGCAAAAATTCTCAACAAAATATTAGCAACTGAATTTAATAATACAGTCAAAGGATTATACACCATGATCAAGTGGGGTTCATCCCTGGGATGCAAAGATGATTCAATATATGCAAATTAATAAATGTGAAACATCACACAAATAGAATGAAGATTGAAATCATATGACCATCTTAATGGATGCAAAAAAAACATAAAACGATTTGACAAAATCCAACATCCTTTCATGATAAAAACTCTCAACAAAAACTTGAACAGAATAAAGGCCATATATGACAAGCCCACAGCTAACATTTACTGAATGGTAAAGGTTGAAACCTTTTCCTCTAGGATCAGGAACAAGACAAAGGAGCTCACTTGTACCATTCCTATTCAACATAGTACTAGAAGTCTTAACCAGAACAATCAGGTAAGAAAAAGAAATAAAGGCATCTAAATCAGAAAGGAGGAAATAAAACTGTCCCCATTTACAGATGATATGATCTTTTCTATGGAAAAACCTAAAGACTTTACCAAAAAATTGTTAGAACTCATAAATGAACTCAGTAATATTGAAGGAACAAAATCAATATACAAAAATCAATTGTATTTCTATCTACTAACAATGAACAATCTGAAGAAGAAATAAAGAAAACTATAATATTCACAATAGCGTTAATAAGAATAAAATACTTAGGAATAAATTTAACCAAGGAGGTATTGGGTTGTCGGAAAAGTCATGACGTATTTTTTCTGTTTTTCGTTGCAAAATTGCGTCATGACTTTTCTGACAACCCAATAAAAGATTTGTACACTGAAAACTATGATATTGATAAAAGAATTTGAAAAAGACACAAATCAGTGGAAAGATACCTCATGTTTATGAAGCTGAAGAAGCAACATTGTTAAAATGTCCATACTGCCAAAAGCTACCTATAGGTTCAATGAAATCCCTATCAAAATTCTAATGCCATCTTTACAGGTAGAAAAAACAATCGTAAAATTCATATGGAACCACAAAAGATCCCAAGTGGCCAATGCAATCTTGAGAAAGAAGAACAAAGTTAGAAGCATCAGGTTTTCTGATTTCAAACCATACTATAAAGCTATTGACATTAAAACAGACACACACACCAAAAGAGCAGAATTGACAGCCCAGAAATAAACCTATGCATACGGTCAATAAGGGACCAAGTTGACAAGGGAGCCAAGAAAATTCCGTGGGAAACAGATTAAATTGTGTTGGGAAAACTGGATATCCATATGCAAAAGAACAAAACTGGTTCCTTATCTTATACCACTCACAAAAATTAACTTGAATTGGATTCAGTATTAAAGGTAGGACCTAAAACCATAAAACATATGCAAAAGTTCCTTCATATTGTTATTGGCAATGAAAGCAAAACTAAATCAACAATAAACAACTTCTACTTTGCAAAAAAAATGATCAGCAAAATGAAAAAGCAACCTACGGAAGGGGAGAAAATATATGCAAATCATATATATGACAAGGGGTTAATATCTAAAATATATAAGGAACTCCTGTAATTCAATAGCAAAAAATAATTGATTTTTAAAATGGGCAAAGGAATTAAATAGACATTTTTCCAAGAAGATACACAAATAGTCGACAGGTACATGAAAAGGTGCTCAACAGCACTATTCAACTATCCATCAGGGAAATGCACATCAAAATCAAAATGCGATTATCAGGTCACACCTGTTAGAATGGCTATTATCAAAAAGACAAGAGATAACAAGTGCTGGTGAGGATGTAGAGAAAAGGGAACCCTTATGCACTGTCAATGGGAATGTAAATAGATACAGATATTATGTAAAACAATACAGAGGTTCTTCAAAAAAGTAAAAATAGAACTACCATATAATCTAGCAATTCTACTTCTGGGTATATATCTGAAGAAAAAAATCACTACCTAAGAGATATCTGGCCCCCATGTTCATTGCAGCATTATTTACATTAGCTAAGACACAGAAACAGCCTAAATGACCATCAAGGGGGGCGCTATATATGTTTGAGGCCAGGGCGCTACAGGAAATCTCTGTACCTTCCTCTTAATTTTACTGTGAACTTAAAACTACTGTAATATAATTAAGTTCCTTAATAAAAAATTAAGCCATAATAGTGGGGAAGACAAAATGGTTTTATATATTTTATCATTTTGAACATAAACTCCAGAAGCCCTAATAGCAAAGACTGATAATTTGACTAAATCAAAATACAAAATTCCAGTATAGGAAAAAGAAACTACCATAAATCAAGTTGAAGGGAAAATTAAACTACAGAAAAACGTTTGAAACATGAAAAAAAGGCACATTTTATTGGTATATATAAAGCTGTTAGAAATCAATAACAAAGAGATAAATAGTGGAAAGGCCACCAGCAAAGAACAATGGATCTGCTGCATTTTTGTAAAAAAAAGCACATACACATATATGTATGTGTATATGTGTATGTGTTTTGTGTCACATATTTGTGCACACATGCCCTTGTATATGGATAGAAGATTTCCAAAATGACACATAAAAATAGTTAATAGAAGTCATGTGTGGGAAGAAGAAACAGGATGGTTTCAAATTTTACTTTTATTTTATACTTTTCTATATTATGTTTCTTATTTTCAAAACCATGAGTATGTATTGCTTTTGTATTTCCAAAGGAAAATCTAACACAAACACTTTATTTCTAAGAACCCCACTAGTAAGATGCTGATGGTTTAACCCGTATACCAGGATTGCCAGAAAAATGTATACACATTACTTGTATTCATCTTTTGTCATTGGTATATATTGAGTATTACAATCTTACTACAGTTTTTTCGTTTCTTAATTTTTTTGGCACCCTCTGTATATTCATTTTTTTGGCACCCTCTGTATATTCATTTTTGTGGTCCCTCTCTTCACTCTCTGACAGCAGTACATGTTGAATTCTATTATGGAGTAAAATATTTAAAAAAAAAGGAGTGACTCACCAAAACCCAGTAAAACAAAAAGCAGTAAAACTCTAGAGTAAGGAAAGTTAAGTAAACCAACGTAGCTCTATTTTATTTGTAAACTCTTTTTCTTATCTTTAAATTGCTTCAGAAATATATAGCAGAAAAAAAGAAAATAATTATTGCTGTTTTCATTTTGCTTCTTTAAAATCAGAACTAGACAGATTTCTGTAGGAATTCCTTTCCCTTCACTCCCTCTGGGACTCTGGAATCAATGGAGTCCTATTCTCTGAGACCATTACACTCAGTCTTTCTCTTAGGGGTGTTGCTTCTCTATCCTCAGCAGTTTCTCTTCCAGGAAACTGGCTTCACTCTCCAAGATTCTGGCTATTAATAAGCAATAGCAGTCTCAAAAGCAACTTCATCAGTAACATACTCAGTGAAAGAGCATGCAAGCAAGAAACAATGACCGTAATTAACATCAGGATCCAAATTTTACCCATTAGTTGGGTAATTTGAGATATAGTATATTAAATACTATGTAGTGTTTTTGAAAATTTTCTACTCAAAGATTCTGGATCAAGATGACATCTTGTCTAATGCCATTTCTTTCTGAACATTTAAGATATATTGGAATTCGTATTTCATACATTTACCTTAGCTCCTAAATGGTAATAGAAATAAGCAATACATGCTTAAGTGAAATACAACTATGTCATTTAATTGCCTCTGTGATACCATCTTGTAGCAATTACCAAACCAAGTATATTCTATTTTTCTGCATATCCATACGTTTATCATCCAGTATGGTGGCTGGCACATAAAAGTTTTCATTATATATAAATGAATAACTAAATGCAAAGAAAGGGCTGTCAATTATTTACAAGCATAGTATATTAAAGTTGAAAGGGGCTTAGAGGTTTTCCAATCTATAAAAATCCCATAAGCCATCCCTATCCTACCCCCATCACCACGATAACGACCACTGTCATAGTCCTATGAAATGGTTCTTCAATCTCACTGGGAACACTCTATTGATGTTAAATTCACCACCTAAGAAATCAATCCATTCCAGTTTCAGTCATACCCTGGGCCTTGGAATATAGATATTTGAGGCAAAAGTACAATTTCTTAACATTTTCCCCAGGTATATTTACCAGTAATAGAGTATTTACTTCAGTTACTGAAACTTTTCATATGAGATATTATAAAGTTCTTATTGTTCAATTTGCATATTTATCTAAAATCCTTTATTTTTCAGTTCAGTTTTCCTAATTAGATCAACACGTCTCTATGTAAATATTTATTTCCAATTTCTGTGAGCCACATTTTTATCCAAAAGTCCATTACTCTTGTACCATCTCCACTTGTAATGAATCTGATTCTGTGGATTAAATAATGCTCAAAGTCACATTGCTAGTAATCAGAAGAACTGAGATTAACCAGTAGAGATAGGGCGAAAACATCAATGTTTTTAAAAAGCTCCTCAGGAAGCTAGTCAGCATGAGGAATCACTAGTCTAATAATTTGATCCATAGTTTAGAAAACCCATTCTCAATCTCTAAATACAGTCAATTGCTCATTTATCAATGTACTTTATGTTTTTTCCCCAAAGTTTCAACCTTCACTTGGAAAATGAGGTAAAAAATATAAACCAAAGCCTTAAATCTTTCAGTTTACTGAAAAGCTCTGGGAAATAAATAATGTATTTCCACTTTCCAGTATTGCAAACTGTCTAGTTCCTATCTCTACGTTTTTTACTAAATTTAAGGAAAATATTGAATATAAAGCTATGTAACTGAGTTAGCTTTAGAATCGCCCTATTTTCTAACAACACTCCTTCTGGAAGCTGTCAACAAGCTGAGGGGCTAATTACAATTTCCTTCATTAATGAATGGAAACATTTATTGAGTGACTATTATATGCAAAGAATATTTTGAAGCAGGTTTTACCTGCATGAAAATCATGTTTTGGAAATTTTATGTGTTTCATGTAAGAATGGAAAAACATGAGTACCCCACAACAGGATTTTATAATGCTTTAACTCCCTTTCCTTTCAGAAGCTCATAGAGAAGAAAATACATATAAAATCCTTTCACTGAAGTGCTGAAATAAGAGCGTACACACTGTGAAAGCTTTATTACATGAAAAACCTGCGACAATTGTCCAAATATATGGGAGATGACCATAAAAAGGATATTATAAAAATGTAATGATGATCTATATACCACATAGTAATATATAAGTTATATATTAGAATGACTTCCCTGGAATGAGCTTTACTAGAATAAGTGGTATAATTAATGTCAAAAATATATTGTGGCTATGTTTATTTTGAAAGATCAACCATTTTTCTTAATTTTAATTTAAAGTGAATTTCTTACTCAGGAAAATAAAAAGTAGCCCTGTTTTGAATCAAGCGTTGCAAAGGAAAAACTGTCTCAGTTCACTTATAGAGTATAACTCTCAGTACAACTATAAATACAAATGCCATACCATCTCTAATGTCTTCAGAGTATCTCATCTGTTGATACATGTAACATGGACACAAGCTTTTGATCATAAAACTGTAACCCTATTATTTGAACTTTGATCTCAAGTAAACAAACATGATAGCTATTCTATAATTTAAAAAAATAGAGCTATTGATCTGATGGGAAAAAGTATTATCATGAAACTGTTCAAGAAACGGTAGCGACAAATCATTAGAAGCAAAACTTGTACATCTACTCACAGATCATGTTTTATCACAGGAAAACAACCCTTTTTATAGGAGAAGATTACTGTTTTTAAAATCAATATCTATATAGATATAGAATAGACAGCTTTATCAGTTGAATTGTGTCCCCTCACCCCCAAAAAGATGTGTTCAAATCCCTAACCCTTGACACCTATGAATATGACCTTATTTGGAAATAGGGTCTTTGCAGATGTAATCAAGAGGAGGTCATGCTGAATTAGGATGGGCCTAATAAGAAGAGAAGAGACAGAGACACATAGGGTGAAAACCATGTGATGAGGGAGGCAGAGACTGAAGTGATGAGTCCATAAACCAAGGAACGCCAAGGACTGTCGGCAAAACCAGCAGCTAAGAGAAAGCCACAGATTCTCCTCTAGAGCCTTCAAATGAGCACAAACCTGAGGACAATTTAATTTCAGACTCAAGAGATGTGGGTGAATATATTTTTATTAATTTATACCACCCAGTTTGTGATAATTTGTTACAGCACACCTAGGAAACTAATACAAAAAAACAAATCGCCTGTGTCCTTTTTTTTTTCCTAGTGGAAATATCCAATCAGTTTCTCACACTGAATAAACATCTCATCAATGTATACATAAGATATTTAACCCCATGAGAAAATTCTTCAACTCTTTCTGCTTAACATATGTAATATTTCTCCAATTAACAGCGGGTATTTTAAAATCAAAATTTTACAAAATGCAGTGAGTCCATGAACACTCAAGTAAAATTTCTTGCAAAATTTGGAATTTACATAGTTTTTATGAAACTCAAACCATTTTTGTTTTTTTTTTTAAACAACTGTGTTTTTTAACCATTATTTCTGGAGAAATTGCATTTTCAGATGTTTAAATATAAACTTTAAACTAATTGTTGGGAAACTTCAATGTGAACAAAATTTAATACCAGTACAGACATAATAATGTAAAAGAAATTGAGCATGAGTATAACGGACAAATCCATTATTTATTTTGCAAGATCTGAGCTAACTAGGGGGAAACCTGCTTTCAATCATTTTGCAAAAAGTAGAATAACTACATCACCAATTTGGTGAGTTATGTGATAGTCATAAATAGCTAAGCTTTTTACTTACATTATCTATCCCATTTAATCCATACAATTATATTATTGTTGGCATCCTGATTTTAAAGATGTAAAAATTGGGGATCAAAGAAAATCAGTAATTTTCCCAAGGTCCCACAGGTGGTGGGTTGGCACAGTTGTGGTTAATCAGTCTTAATCTGTTCTATGATTGTCTTTCCTATAAGTCATATGTGCTTTGTTCTAATTGCCTTTCCAACTACTAAAAGTTTTCACCATGGTAATTTGAAAATACACCTTAAAGTATGGGAAATAAAAATTGTCAGCACTTTTGATTAGAATTGTAAATATCTGTGGCTTATTAATGACATGGTCATACACAGAATGAAATTCAAAGAGAACAAAGGGCTGGTTTTTAATGTAAATATAAATATAAATTAGACCTATCAGACACAAGATATGTTGTTGTGGTTAGTTAAAGATAACTTAAGATCATAATAAGATACAATATATGGACAAGTTAAAAAAGGAAATATTAGAGAAAAACATTTGACAATATGTTGCTTATGGAGAAGCACTATTTATGGGAACTATTTCCACTAATTTATCAATCGTCAGTTTTAACTATTTTCTTCAAAATAGTTAAGTGAATTGTATTAAACTAAGATTTAAATCACGATCAAAGTATAGTTCTAAGAAAAGAAGTTTTAGAGACAGTCTAATAAATGTGTGCAAAGGGTTATAAGAAAGAACTTCCAATTCCTGAGAGCTGTTATACTAGACTGGCTTGCTTAAGGAAGCAGTGGAATCTATTTTTTTTAAGATCCTTACAAACAGAAGGCATACATTATCAGCAGTTTAGAAAGGTTAGGTGTGTCTCTACGAGAAGGCAGCCAGTGGATAACCACTTTGGGTTCGATAAAGCCCAGTGACTGCATAATAATGCTCTTCTTTTAACTATGAGGCAAAGGCAACACAACACAGCTGCACTTTCTTTTCTTTGGTGATCAGTATTTGCTGCCCAAAAAGTTGCAGAATAATTTGAATGCAATTAGATGAGATTTTCCCCAACAGAAAAGCAAGAATTAATTTTGACTTCAGTTACTGAAAGAAAACTCAGAAGCTCTACACTTGTTTTTTTAAACATTCACGGTCCCCTTTACTTAGAAAGCGTTTTGCTATGTACAACTTAAAAAGCAGACTTGTTTGCTGGATGACCTTAGGCCTATGAGTTGAATTAACATTAAATAAAAAATTCTGAGCAAATCTACAGTTTCTTTGTTTATATAAAATGCTTTGCAAGATTCAATTTTAGTGAATTCTACTTAAATTTTTATGAGTACTTTGTTTCATTTTCTATTCATCTACCTAAGTCTTTATTTTTCATGATGGTGGAGAAGGCAGGTTCCTTACATTTGAAATTTTTTTTTTTTTAAATACAGTCAATTTCTTTCCAGGCAAATTTTCACTTTAAAGGGTAAAGCAATTAATTTCAATTTAGAATGTGGCACTCTGGTCCATAACCCTTGACTGGCTGTTTTTCCAGGAAAAGAACAGCTGTGAAAATAACTAAAAATTCAATGGGATTTTTTGATGTAGAATTCTCACAAAATATAAAGCTGTGAGGGATGTAAAAGGATGCCTTCCCAAGATTTTGGAACACTTTAGGATAGTTGTTAAAAATGAGACAGAAAAAAAAATTGCAGGAATTAAAACAAAAAAAAAATGATAAGTGGTATGGACAATTTAAAAATAAATAGACAAAAATTCTAACCTTCCAAACTATTTAGTACTTGTGGCTAGATGATCTGTGTGTCTAAGATAGATACAAAGAGCCCTGTTTTCAAACATGATACTTAATTTCTGTTATTTAAATTTTTATCTTGTATTTTGGGATGTAATGTGTCTCTATACCATGTAATACTCCAGGTAAGGGCAGAAGCAGCATAGCTTAATGCAATTTTTGACCTGCAACAATGCTCAGAAAAAAAAAAAAAAGTAAGGGAGAAATAGTTTAGCTATGCTTATGTAAATTGCTATATTAAAGAATGCTTCATTTTTTCATTAAAACATAATTCTACTTTGTTCTACATACTTAGAAATAGAAAATTCAGCATAAATATTTCATTGCTTGCCTCCAAAAAATTGTTGACATCCTCTGTGGCCATCTGCCAAGGTGGTCATTCCTTTGTATTTGATGGAATTAGTTTTCGAGAAGTCTCAGGATTCTACAGGTTGATGAAGGAAATATTCTGTGCTCTTGGCTGTGGTATTTATTTCCTTGGTCCTGTTAAAAAGGAAATAAGGGCAAATTTACCAATTTTGAACATATAGCCACTTATCCTACATTTTCTTTAGACTCATATTTAGGGCGTTTTGAGATTTTTACAACATTTCATTAAGAATCATAGAATTTTAGTCTTACACACAGGGCTTGCAAAATTTACGACTACAGGTCAGAAAGCGCTATATCAACCAGATAACTCAATCCCCATTACACTATAGGAAGCTGAGGTCTGGAGAAGTTAACTCAACCACAGTTACAACCAATTAGTGGCAGAGCTAGCACAAGAAGCCAGTTCTTATTACTGCAAATTCAGGGCTCCTTCCTCCAGTTGTCTCCTAGCAGGTAGAACAGAAGAATCTTTGCAAGAGAGAGAGAGATTGGGAAGAGCATTATCATGCCCAAGCTAATTTCTCAGCTGAAATGCTTAGAGAAAAATCTAGAAGAAGAAACATGATAGTTTAATATTTAGATTACTAATTCAAAGCATAGACTTGCTCAACGGATATCTAAGAGAGATTATTTTATTAAAGTATGATTAAGATACATTGTAGTGTTTATTAAAAATGTTGTCATTATTAAATTTCTGAATTTCATCCAGGCATAACTATTTTTCCAAATCCCCACTACTGCAAAAATCTATTATCCACAGAGCAAAAGAGTGATATTTTTATTATCCACAGAGTAACACAGAGCAGGGACAAAACAAAGTCTCTACCTTCATAGAATAGTGATGAAAAATACATGGACTAGAATTTGAAAATTTCATAGGACTATTAATAATGAACTTGGTACATTTATACAGTAAGGGAGATAAGGGTAGTTTAAAAGTATGGGAGTATGGAGGCAAAACGCCTGGAGTAAGTTTATGTGCAGTCTTTAATCCATACTTAATCCATACCTGAGGGATATAACGGCACATGTAGGGAGCCCTGCCAGAAGTCATATATGAAAGTAAATAATAAAGTGCAACCATCACTGCAATGGCAATGTTTATGCTACACTTTTTACTTTACCAGTGATTTCATATCTATTATTACAATATAACGTCTTAATATTTCTTCCAGATGAGCAGGACAGAAGATGGAGCCTCAGAGGTGTGAGAAACTTGGCTATTGTGAGTAGTGGTAGAACCAGGTACAGCATGGTTTCCGTTTCCCAGTTTTATGTCCACGATACCACACTATATCACCTCAAAAAAGACAATTAGTTTCATAGCAGGCCGTGTGAAAACTTCTTTTTATTTACTTCTGTGAGTTATTTGCAATGTGGGACAAAGCAGCAACCAGAAGCTGCTGGTAACAAATGGAACATCTTTTGTCAGCAGGCATAGCACAAATCAGTAAGAATTTCTGGATAGTGTGTCAGAATCGGTAGCGGAGTTTAGGAATGTAGTATTAAAGTGGATTTCCTCAACCAGTGGATTTAACCATCTATATATAGAGCAGGGGTTGGCAATTCTCAGCGAGCAGGACAAATCTAGTCTGCCACCTGTTTTTGTATGGTACCCCAGTTAATAATGGTTATTTACATTTTTAAATGGTTCAAAAAGCATTACAAAATTATAGCAGCTGAAAAATGTCCAAAATTCCAATTTCAGTGTCCATACCTAAAGCTGGAACACAACCATGCTAATTTGTCCACGTACTCTCTATGACTAGTTTCACACCTCTACAGCAGAGATGAGTATTTCCTGCTGGCCAGAGAAGCCTAAAATATCTCCTATTTGGGTTTCTACAGAAAAAGATTGTTGATTCTTGATCTAGAACATCACAGTTTTCCCAAGGAGTTCACAGTGTTAAAGGCAACAATAACATTGCTTTAAACAAGTAATGAAAAAATTTAATAATTGCATAATTATTTAAATATTTCTTCCCCTTAAAACGGAATGATTTGAGAGCACCCAAGGCCTATCAATGAATAACTATCTTTGTGGCCTGAGAAGCATGCTTTATCTCAGCCACTCAGGCAGCTGATCACTTAAATTACCTCTCTGGCACCATGGTGTTTGTGATTATTACAGAGGTTTAAACTACTTTTTAACTATCAGTCCTACATTTTGGAATTCACTGTCACATACACTGCTGTTTAAAGACAGCAAGCGCAAAGAAACTTTTGGTGACATATAGTTAATAAGAAGCATAAAAAAAATCCTATGAACACTGTAAATTTGCCTTCACAAAATCCTCATCAAATCTGTAAGTTGCATTTATCTAATCAAAAAAACCCCCTAGAAGTCTCAAATATTTTAAAATTCAGTATTAAAAAGCATACGATGATCGTATCCAAAATTTTCTTAAGCAAAATGATCTTTTAGAAATTAAAGCCACGTGAGCGGCTGGCAGCCAGTGTGAGCTGCCAAGAGCCGCTGTGAACCGCTGTCCAGAGGCCTGCGACCGATCTGCCTCACCCCAGAAGAGAGCAATGATGATACCAACATGGGCCAGTGAAGCAACGTCCTCCACAACTAGACTGAAGAACAAAAGGACAGCTACTTGTCTGTTCCCCTTCCCCAATTCCCCAACGCTCTTCCCTCCCCCAATTCCCCAATAAAAATCTTTAAAAGAAAAAAAAAAGAAATTAAAACCAGCTGATTTTGACAGCATACAATACAAATAACTCCAAAAGATAAGATCATAAAAGCAGTTTTGAATCTACACTTGATGTTGTAACTTAGTTTTCAATATATATATTTAAATACTCATTTGGCCTCAAATCAAATATTATTTAAAATATTGTTAAAATTTATGTTTACTGTTGTCATATCATTACTCCCTCCTCTACCCTAATGTAAATGAAACAAACAGCAGGTTATTTACCAAAAGTGAAAAAAGCTTACATTACATAGAATAATGTAATAGAATAATGTAAAAGCTTTATTACATAGAATAAATATTAGATTATATTCAAAATGAACTTTATGATCCACTTTGGTTTCCCCTTTGTAACTCACTCATTCTTTCAAGGCAGTCTCAATACACATATAGTTCTAGTTTTTCTCTGTGATATGGTTACTCTAAAACAAGCTAGTCTGCCATGTGGAAGCCAAAGCGTACCTTTAGTAAGAAAAAAACTTTTAATATTGTCTCTTACTAGTGTTTCTATTTTGACATTTTTCATTTATTCCTTAGGAATATGTCTAAACCTTATATTGATTGGAGCATTGTTTATTCCCATATCTTTTATCTTCTTTTACATCATTTTAATTTTTTTGACTTTTTCCCTGAAGTCTGAGAATTTCTAATTATTTTTCTCCTCTACTTCACTAAGCTGATTTGTTGAGGGTTACTTCTGTTTTTACTGACAAGAGTTGAGAATGTTAATTTATTTTTCTACTTTTAATTTTCTTTAGTCATTTTTAACGTTATTCATCTCCTTGTCTTTATATTTACCCTCGTGTTTTTTTATTCCACCTTTACTCCCCTATGGATGCCCGCTTCTGTTTCCAATAGCCATGTCTTCTTGTCAATTCTTTTGATCACAAACAGTTTTATAAATAGTTATGTTTTTGAACTGGATATTTAGAGACAAGCTATTTCTCTGAATGTTCACCATAGAGGACCACTTATCCTTAATATACAATCTTATTTCATAAATTTTGTGTTGTGATCCAATTTTCAACAATAGTTTCCCAACATTTTTGTAAGTCAAAAACAATGGAATCCTTTTTGAAAACTTTAAGGTTTACTTATTAAAAAATTTTTGAGAGACACTATTCCACAGAATAGAAAAAAATAAGTGATAATATTTATTCCTTCTATTCATTCATTCATTCATTCATTCATTCTTCCTTCAGCAAACAGATAAGTATATACTCTTTGGCAGCCACTGTAGGAAAAAAACCAAGAGATAAATAACAGTTCTTGCTTTCAAGGTGCTTAAAGGCCAGTGGCTGGAAAAGAGACAAATTTACAGATTGTTAAAATACAGTTTGATAGCTTCCTTAATAGATGTAAAATCAGTTTCTCATAGATAGATGTAAATAAGCTGTCACATTATAATCCAGAACAAAAATGAACTCAGTTCCTGGTGGTGAGAACCAACAAGGGAATAAATGAGAGATATTAATAACATAGGATCCCCTGGACATACTGACCAATTTTATGAAAAGAAAGACAAATATTTAATATTATTGTTAATAAGGATGCCCTGTGTTTAGAGATATAAGGAGAAGGTAGGCAGGACCTAAAGGATGAAGTGGATATTCTCCTCTACAGATGTCCGAATTCTCCTTCCTCTTAATTTCCAGATAATTATACACAATCCCTCATCGAAAACTCTTGGGAGCCAGATGTCTTTTGGAGATATGAACTTTTTGAAGTTATTAAAAATAAGTTTAAATCCTTATAACTATTATACAAATACACACAAAAAATTTGAAATACAAGTTTTTAATGTCTAAAACAAATCAAAGACTATTCTGTACCAAACGATAATTTCGGCCTTTTTGCTGCTGAAGATTGATACCCAATTCTAAAAGAATGCACTCTCATGAATTGATGAATAGATATATGAAATGTAGGATAGCCATACAATGGAATATTATTTGGGATAAAAATGAATGAAATTCTGACACACGCTATAACATGGATGAACCTTGAAAACATTATGCTAAGTGAGAGAAGCCAGGTCACACAAAGCTGCATATTGTATGATTACATGCACATGAAATGTCCCAAGTAGGCAAAGCCATAGAGACAGAAAGATTAGTGGTGTCAGAGGCTCAGAGTAGAGGGAAATGTAGAGTGACTGATAAAGGGAATAGGATTTCCTTTTAGGATGATGAAAATGTTTAGAGTAAGTGGTGAGTGATGTACAGCATTGTGAATATACTAAAAAGCACTAAGTTGTACAATTAAAATTGATAACATTATAGCATATGAATTATCAATGAAGCTGTTATCAAATTTTTTTCTATAAAAAAGAACGGACTCACTTTACCAGAGAACCTTCAATTCCTAAAGTATTTAAAATAAATTGCTAGATGAATCATACCAGGAAAACACTGTTGTTTGTGACTGTGAATAACCACATTGATTTTTATAAGGTCTACCTAAATAACGACAGAATTCTTCAGATGTTTCAAATTTAAAATTCTGCACACACACAAAAATCTAAACATGGAACACATATAATTAGTATAGATAAGTAAAGAAACAGATAACGCATCAAATAATAGAATAAGCCTGGATTAGACTGTCATATGTCCTCATTTCAAAGATATAACAACAATTAAAATTTTTAATCAAATGCTGAAAATAGTCATAAAGAGTGAATCTGGCAATATTCCCTCTGAACCCAAATTCTGAATTCTGTTCATTCCAAATTAAGTTAGAGGATGCTTATAAACTAATGAAAACCACTATAACAGGATCAATGTAAACAATAGCTTTTGGAAACCAGAGAAAATTTAAAATTAAAGATTCAAATAGAAGAATGAAAGAATGAAGAAATGAGGATCTGTCTGAATTTGAACAACTTTTAAGTTTTAACATGTAACAGATGAATTATTGAGGAAAAAAAGAAACAAGAAAAGAAACAAAAAGTCCATCAAAATCTATGTTCATTCATTTGGGCTGATGTTCCAGCAGGCTTGAGCTGAAGATATTACTCACTAAAATACATAAATTGGCTTGATGATTCAGGTATTAAGATCTGCTGAATGACCCCTACCATTGGTGGATCACAGCTAGAGGGTAAAGAGAGAAATTTACTTCAGAATATTGGGAAAGTCTACACTGAATTTAAAACTGCATACTCTATATCTATCTCTATCTGTGTCTATATTTTTATCTGTATCTCTGTCTCTATATTTACACCCATATCTATACCAATACCTATATACATATAAATATATATTTAAACTATCTAAAAATAGAATTATTAGAGCATAAATAATAAAACATAGATTTTGTTTTACAAACATATACAACTGAAAATTTACAAGAACCAAAAAACAGTATATATGTAGCAAGAAATCAATAGTTTCTGTACTATTCATGGAAAATAAGCTGTAACAGGACAAAATTCTTACCAATGTTTACTTAGTCATCTACATTATTTTTTTATAATTTGTGTTTTATTCTTATTGAACAATGTAAATAAAGTAAATAAACTCTGATTTATAAATATGACATAATGGTGGGATTACTAAATTTAAGTATATGGCCACCAACTAAATTCAAGACACTCCCAATATTTACCCTAATATATGGTAAGTCACAACAACATTAAAAAATTCTTTTTTGTTATTTTGGCCTTTTAAGGTCATAATATACATTTAATATTCTTAAAAAGTTTAATATAAAGTATGAAATATAGGGCTGGCCGAGAGGTGCGTTGGTTAACAGCTGGCTTGGGACGCCAGCGGTCCGGGTTCAGATCCCACAATGAGGGCCAGTGACACTGCCCTCTACAGCTAACAACAGCTCCACCTGGAGCTAGGCTGCTGTGAGTCCCCGGGGACGGCATAGCTGCAGCCCCTGCTGCAGTGGGCTGTCATAGGCTACAGTGAGTGGCCGGCAGCCAGCATGAGAGGCCGGCAGCCGGTGTGAGCTGCCAAGAGCCGCTGTGAGTGGCTGTCCAGAGGCCGATGACCAATCTGCCTCATCCGGGAAGAGCAAATGATGATACCAACATGGGCCAGTGAAGCAACGTCCTCGCAATTAGACTGAAGAACAAAAGGACAGCAACTTCTTTGTTCCCCTTCCCGGGTTCCCCAACGCTGTTCCACCTCCCCCAATTCCCCAATAAAATCTTAAAAGAGTCCTACTCCCTTAAAAATCATGAGACAGAGCAAAAAACCAAATGATTTTTTTCCCGTATTACAGAGATATACCACAATTAATTTATTTTTTAAAGTCTTTTTTTATTCATTAAAGTAATTTATGACCATGGTAAAATTCAAAGAGCACAGACAGTGAAAAAGTGTAAAACAAAAACCCTATCTGTTTACATTGCTCATTTTTTTCAGTTCTTTAGATTCCACATATAAGTGAGATCATGTGGTATTTGTGTCTCTGTGACTGACTTATTTCACTTAGCGTAATGTTCTCTATGTCCATCTATATTGTTGCAAATGTTATAATTTCATTGTTTTGTACACCTGAAACTAATAATAAAACAACAATAAAACAGCAACAACAAAAACCTGCTCACTTCTCTCCATGGATATACATCATAATAATTTCTTGCATGTCTCATTCTATAAATTTTATACACCTGTCTTAGAAACACTTGGGGACAAATGTAATTAGGAATTTGGAGATTTTCAGATTTAGAAAGATAATCTGATGCAGTTGCTGTATTTTATCTAAACCAGCCAATAGTGTCTAGGCAGCAGCTCATAATCAAATACACTAATTCTATAATAAATACACTTTGATTTAAACATAGAACATAAATAACTTTGTATATTTATAATTAGCTTTTATTTTTTTCCTCAGAGGATGTCTTTTTCCCCAGCTTTACTGAGAGATAATTAACATATAAAATTGGTAAATTTAAGGTGTATATGATGATTTGATATACATTGACACTGCAAAATGATTATCACAATAAAGTTACCACATTTTTCATCTCATCTAATTACAATTGTTTTCCTGGTGGGTTGGGAACAGTTAAGATCTACACTCTTAGCAACTTTTAAGTATACAATATAATATTGTTAACTATAGGCACCATGCTGAATATTAAATCCAAAGAACTGATTCATCTTATAACTGGAAGTTTGCATTCTTTGGTCCAAATCTCCCCATTTCCCCCACTTCCCAGCCTCTGGCAACCACCATTCTATTCTGTTTCTGTGAGTTTGGCTTTATTGTTTTAGAATCCACATGGAAGTGAGATCATGCAGTGTTTGTCTTTCTCTGTCTGACTTAATTTTGCTTAGTGTAATACACTCTGGGTCCATCCATGTTGTCACATATGGCAGGATTACCTTTTTTATGATTGGGTAATTAATATTCATGCACATACATATGTAAATTTACACACATATTATATATGTATATGTAAATTTATCTTTATCCAATCATCCATTGATGGGCACTTCCATTGCTTTCATGTCATGGCTATAGTGAATAATGTTGCAGTGAGCATAGGGATGCAGATATCTCTTCAAGACAGTGATTCCATTTCCTTCTGATATGTTCCCAGAAGTGCGATATATATGCAGACATGGGACCATATGGTAATTCTATTTTTAATTTTTTGAGGACCCTGCATACTGTTTTCCATAGTGGCTGTACCAATGTACATTCCCTCTGACAGTGCACGAGGGTTCCCTTTACTCCACATCCCCACCAGCACTTATTGCTTGTCTTTTTGACAATAGCCTTTCTTACAGGTGTGAGGTGGTACCTTGTGGCTTTGATTTGCATTTCCCTGATGATTAGTGATGCTGAGCACCTTTTCCTGTACTGGTTGGCCACCTGTGTATGTCCTGTTTGGAAAAATGTCTATTCAAGTCCTCTGCCTATTTTTTAGATTGTTTTTTTGCTATTGAGCTTTATGAGTTCTTTATACATTTTACACATTAACCCCTTATCTGATATGTGGTCATAAATAGCTTTTAAATTCATAATGAAATTAAGTGGGTCCTTAATGTTTATAGGTCAGTTATGTTTTGCCACCAAAATGTATCAAAGGCAAAAGAAACTTTTGGATTCCATAGCTTTTTGCCTTTTAGAACTGCAATTATAGACCTGTACTGACTCTACCCATGCGAACAGAATATATTACCATATACTTATAATGATAAGTTGTATCCTTTTATTCATTCATATGCTTCATTATGAATGAAACACAATCTTGTTCTCTGTCACTGTTGAGTGACTGGACTCTATAGAGAACACTACAGATTTGCTCTCACTAAATACAGGTAGTAAGTTAGTACCCATACATAAAAAGTCTCATTACTGAGTTGTTTCTGGATTTGTGTATATTTCCTAAAAGCAGAATTACAGAGAATTCAGATAGTGGGTCATGTGAAGATGTCCTCCCAGATGGCATGTGGTGTATTCCCTCAATGTCTTTAACTATTGTCTCCAACATCCCATCTTGCATTGCTTACAGAGATATCCCACATTCCCCCTTTGCTATTGATTATAGGTTATTAATTAGTCATGTCTTTTATATATGTTTGATTCATCCTTTGATATTTCCCTCTTCTTATTTGCAACTTTATTTTTATGTTCTCTTTCGGCTGTGTTCGGTAGATCTTCAATCTGGCTGATAATCCATCTAAGTCTTCTGATATTTCATAAGCATTTGTTTCATGGTTTCATATAGTTCTTATACACTAAAACTTTTAAGTGTTTTAAGTAAACAAATGTTCAGAAATACATACAATTCATATAAAGCTTTATATATACTCTATTAAGTTTAAATTAAGTTTATTTTTTTTAAAACCACACAATCTAAGCCAAATTTCAAAAAGATGAAATAAGCACTCTGAAGTGCATTCTTGCCTTTAAAATGGTCATCACCTGCCTGTTACCTCAATTTTATAGCTGAGACCGATCTCATATTTGCTACCTGCTATATAGTAGAAATAACAGGCATAATTTATTCAGGATAATTGGATGCATATTTGTCTAGAGTGAACGTGTGAAAACCTTTCTCAGCTAAAACTTGGGGAAATAGATCTAAGTTTTGTATAAATATAAATAGTAATAAGCATATATGCATCTCCTTTAAAAAAATCATTCAAATGAGAACATTTTCTTTGTGTATGATGTCCTGTTATTCACTTTTTATTCAACAAGTGTAACTTTATATACCTCAGAGATCCATTTCTTTAGATCAGATGAGGTCTACAGCACGCAGCTGAATGGAGCTGGAGTAAAACCCATAACCATGCTGGTTAGTCTCACTTTTAAATTCATGAAGAACTCAGGTGGGCTCTGCATGCTCCCAGGCAATCATAATTTATTTCCCTAGTCCATGCATTCTCCCATTTCCTAGATAATGTTTCCACACTTCCTCTCCTTGAGTTCTCTCAAGGCCCAGTTGACTTCATGTCAAATTACACCCAAACTCATACTCTTTCTTACCACTTCCGCTGCTATTCTGGTCTAAGGCACCCTGATATCCAAATGATATCCCCAGTTTTTGCTCTTGCTCCACACCAGCCCTTTGTAATAAACCAACCAGAGAAAGCTTTCAAAAAATTGTCATATATTGTCACTCCTCTGCTAAGACAGACAGACAAACTCCAGTGGGCATCATGATCTTTCTGACTTCATCTCCTCCCACTATCCCTCTTGCTCTGCTCAAGCCCACACCGGCTTCTAACCCTTCTGTTTAAAACATCTGACAGGTTCCTTTCTCAGTGCCTCTACATGTGTTCTATTAGGGAACACCCTTTCCTCAGCTTCCACAGGACTAAATCCCTTGATTCCATCATGTCTTTTCTTAAATTTGCTCTTCCTTGATGAGACCTGCCATGCTAATCCTATTTAATATTGCAGTACCTCCTCCTAATCCCAATAACACTGCCAATGCAATTTACCCTGCTTTCTGTGTTTTTCTTTACAGAACTTATTTTCTGACATACTACATTATGTATTTATTATGATTAGTTTTTGTCTGTCTTGCACCACTAGAATGTAAGCTCCAAAAGGGTTGGGATCTTTGTCACTGATCCGAAACACCTAAAACAATGTCTTGTACAAAGTAGGCCCTCAATAAATATTTGAGAAATGAACAAAAGTTTATTTACTTAATTTAAAAAGTTTATATACATATTTATTTTAATAATTTTTAAGTTTAGAATATTTTATAATAACATTTCCCTCCCTCACCTGTTCTCTATCTGTCCAATTCCTAGTCTTTCCCACGAGATGACATCATTGTTATTTCGTTGTGTATTTTCAGTGATTTTTTTTGCATAAGCAAGCTTATATAGATAAACATTCTTTCCCCCGCTATCTTTGAACCACATCCTATACATACAGCTCTACATTTGTAATATTGTAATTGTAATTGCAATTTTTATAAAATTAATTGACCTTGAAGATTTTTCTTTTATTATAAATAACAAAGTTCCTTGTTTTTGCTTTTAACAGCTGCATAGTATTTAATTCTGGATAACCCTTAGTTAAATTTGTCCTAGAGATGAACATTTAGGTTTTCCCGTTTGCTATTAAATATTGCAAAGAATAACTGTACATATCTCATTTCATAAAGGAATAAATCAGTGAATAAATTCTAAGTAGTAATGAACTAAGTCAATGGAAAAGGTGTTTTCTAAGTTTGACAGATATTGCCAATTACCCTGCATATGGTTTGTGCCTATATACATTCCACCAGGAACATAAAAGAATGCCTTCATTTTCACCAAACTATTACATCCAATTTTGGGATATTTGGAAATTCTGATAAGTGACAAATAGTATTTCATTGTGATTTAAATCTGCTTTTCTTTTAAGAGTGAGGTTGGAATGTTCATATTCTTGAGTCATTTGTATTTCTTTTTCTGTAAACAATCTGTTCATATTCTTTGTCATTTTTCAACAGTATTGTTCGTGTTTAACTTACCATTTTGTATTTTTTAGTTACATTTTAGGAAATTCAGCCATTTTTCTTTACTAAGAATTGCAAACTTTTTTTCAATGTTTGTAGTTTATATTTTGATTTTGCTTGTGTGTGTTTTTAAAGTATGGTCAAAATTATTAATCATTTTCTCTTATGGCTTCTAGGCTTCATTTTGAAGGCTTTCTCTATTCCAAAATCGTAAGAAAAAAATTTCGTGTTTTCTAAATTCCTCTATGGCTTCATATTTTACATTTAAACATTTGGTCCATTTGGAATATATCTTTGTGTATGATATGAGGTATAAAGATTCAACTTCTCTCTCCAGGTGGCTAACCAGTTGTCCCAACAATAGTATTAATTTTTTTCCCACTGATATGCGATGTTTTCCTTAGCATTTTCAATATTCCTGCACTTATTAGGTCCATTGCTAGAAGTTTACAATTCTGTTCATTTTGTCATTTCATACATAGTCTTTTTCAACAAGGAGTCTGTAAGAAAATTAAACTCTACAAAAATGGTATGTGACTTTTTTCTTAATTTTCTCAAGGGTGGTACTTCCCTGATTCTCTTGAGGACAGTATATAGCTAGTACCAATCCAGATGTACAGGAAGTTAATTCATTACATATACAGGCTGAATAACGGCCATCCAAAGATATTATGTCCTAATCTCTGGAATTTGTAAATGTTACCTTATAAGGGAAAAGGGTTTTCCCAGATGTGATTAAGTTAATGATTTTGAAATGGGGAGATTCTCCTGGATTATCCAGGTGAACCCTAAATCCAATCACAAGGGTCCTTATAAGTAAAAAGCAGAAGAGGAGGAAGCAATGTTGCCATGGAGCCTGAGATTGAAGTGATGTAGTCATAAACCAAGGAATGCTGGCAGCCAGTAGAAGCTGGAAGAGCTGAGGAAAGGATCGCTCAATACCGTTCCCCTCATCACTTCCTCAGAGCCTTTAGAGGGACAATGGCTCTGCTAACACCTTGATTTTGGTTCAGTGACACTGGTTTCAGACTTATGGCAAATAGAACTGTGAGAGAATAAATATCTGCTGCATTAATTCACGAAGTTTGTGTTAATTTGAGACAGCACTCATAGGAAACATAAAAAAAAATATGACTAGGCTTACGGCACATACCCAAACAATATGCCCACATACAATATGGCACTAGGGCATAATTCAAAGTTATTTTGGTAGACGTGAAAATTACCTAAGTGGATACATTAATCTTGTACCACACTATCTTGGTGAAATCTTATCATTTTTAGTAGTTACTCACTTGATTTTATTTTGGGTGGCAATTCCAGGTATATAATCACATGATGCACATGCAGGGATTTTAGCTTCACCATTTTGCCTTTTTTTTTTTTAAAACTTTAGCATTTTTCTCTTGTCTGGTTCCCTTCACCATAATGTTTAATGATAGTCACGACAGTGGGCATCTTTACAGTATTCCTGACTTCTGTGCAAATGCTTTCAGTGTTTCCTCATTCTCTTACCCCCATCTCCACTACTTCCGCTTCAAACTGAGAGAAGGAATAAACTTTTCAAGTCTAGTGTGTTTTTAACTATTTTCCCTTGTACCTGCACTGTTTTTGCTTTGTAAGTGTTGGTGCCATGTCACTGGGTTTGTAGATATTTAAAATTACCATATCTTCATTGCGAATTACACTCTGCATTAAAAAAGTGACTTTGTTCATCCCATTTGATGTTTATGGGGACTCATTTCTCTGGTCTGACATAGTATTTTGCTCGTCTTTATCTGCTTTAATTTTAACCCTTCTTTACTTTTTAACATTTCTAAAGCACTTTAGATGTGTTTTTTGCATATATCAGAGAACAGAATTTTGCTCTGCAATTTAGTTGGAAATCCAGTTTTTAAAAAAATCAACAGATGAGTTAAGCGTATAACATTAACTTTTCTGTTGGCTGATTCCCTGTGGTACAATGTCAAATGATAATTGTGACCATAGGCATCTGATAAATAGAATTGGTCTTCAGTGCCTTCTGTGTTTCTAAAAACGAAAATGTTTTATCATTAGTTGGTACCTCACATTTTTGGTATATGTAGTATTTTTCTGTATGTACCAACAGTTATGTATAATTATAACTCATGCAACTTTGTATTCAGAAATCAACTTATGTAATTTATATAGTTTTGTCTTTTATTTCTGTAGTCAAGATCAGTTCACTTCTATATGCAATCGTATCAGCATATTTTCTATTATTCTGTCCTACTTTCATATTTCAGTTAATATTTTTCAGTGTTTTTTCTATGTACTATTAAATTCTATTAATCCTATTATTTGCAGCTTTAATTGACATTCTTTGACTTGCAAGTATTAAGAAGGAGGAAATCAACAAACTTACAACTACGAAAACCTAGGACTAAAGAGGAGAAAATGGGTCAAGGAACTGTGTCATTTCTATTTTTAGGGAATACAGTATTTATATTTTGTTCTTTAACTCTGTCACATTTGTTTTAGTCTTTATTTTACAGTTAAATCCTTTCAATGCTCATTTTGATTTTTCTTTTGTGATTTTCTAGTTATTTTTATGTGAATGGCAGTAGCTAATTTTCTAGAAATTTTTTCAAAATGGACATACTTGAAACATTATTCTCCAAGTTCAAAATTGTCTGTAGTCTTTATACCCACACAGTTTGACTGATTTTAAAATACAAAACACTTTCTTTTTTACAAAATCCTGTGGGTGTTACTGTCAATTGGCTCTAAATGTTGATGTGGATAAATAAGAGACAAGCCCAAATATTTTTCCTTTTATCAATGAATTAATCATTCTTATTCATGTATAAAGTCCAGTAGCTTCATGAGGCTATGTCTCAGTATTGACAGTTCTAAGTTAATTTTCCCTGGCTCATGGTGTGCCCTTTTAATATGTTGATTCAAACTGTCTCTTATTTTATAAAAGTTATTAACTTTTATCATTAAGTATTTATTCTTTTCTATTTTTTGAGTTTTTTCGTTAGTGTTTATATTTTCCTTTTATGTCTTTCCCAGAGTTCTTGCTTCCTGGATCATAAATTTTGCTACTAGAGTTGAATGCTTTATTCATTTTCTCCGTTTTCTTTCTGCCTCTGTGTCTTTCCATCTGTCCGTCCGTCCTTCCCTCGGGAGGAAGAAACCCATATAATACATTTTCAGTAATATTAGGATTCAGGTATAACCCCCGAACTCTAAAATAGGCAAAAGCAGCTGAGATCTGGCAGGGGTCATATGAGAGTGAGTGAAGAAAAGCAGTCTTGGTTGGAGACATGAAGTGGTAAAGGATCCCACATTGTGAATCCTGGAAAATGATGGCAAAAAATATGCCCTGAAGGTATATATCACACCCTACGTTGTTACAGGCCTTTTTTGTAATCACAGGTATGGGAATCCAGGTGAGCTGAGCTGTCAGCAGGATCCAAAGACTCAATTGGTTTTAGAGTAGAGAAGGTGGGAGTTACACAAAAAATATACAGTTACGCCATTCCTACAGGAAGTACTTTGCATTTGTAGCAGCCTCGAAACAACGCTTGTGAAGATTGGCAAACATGGAACAATGCTCTGGGCCCTCTCTCCCTTAAGTTCATCCTCCCTACCAACACACACACACACACACACACCACTCTTTAAAACTAATATTATACTCAGTAGTAAAAAACGTAATAATAAAGAGAAATTAGCACAGCACTGATAACAAGAGTACTCTATAAAAAAAGGGGTGAAAATAATCGCAAACCAGGCAGATAAAAATTGATACTAGAAAAATGTTACGAAAGTACAAGGAAGAAGTTGGGAAATGGAACATTTCCATGTCTCTTAGCCATTAGCATTTATTCTTTGATAAAATGCATGTTTGTTTCTTTTATACAGATGAGCTATCTTTTCCATATTGAATTGTTAGTACTCTTTGATATTAAGAAAATCAGCATCTTCCTTTTGTAGCTACCAAATATTAGTTCTTAGGTTTTCAAGTGCCTTTTAATTTACTTTGTGAATTTTTTTCTTTTCTGATTATTAAAAAAATTTAGGGTAACAAATTATCAATCTATTATTTTATGGCATTGAACGAGTTGCTTTTTAAATACCACAGTAAAGTTATCATTCAGTATGTTTTCTGAAGATGTTTTAAATTTCACAATTCACATCAACTCTATGCTCAAACCCAGCAATGGTTTCTTGTCCCAGTTAAAATAAAACCTAAATTTTAAATTCCTTAATATGACCTCTAAGACCTACATATCAGTCTCCTGCTATCTCTTCCGCTTATTTCAAACCACTCTTCTTTCCCTCACTTTCACCATACAAGCACATGTGGGTTCTTGTTATAACTCAAACATAGTTCTTGCTGACCCATCAGACTTCTAAAAAAAAAAAAAAAATTCCAATTACAGTTGACATACAATATTATATTAGCTTCGGGTGTACAATATAATGATCAGACATTCAGATAGACATTTATGTAACTTAAGAAGTTATCATCTTGATACGTCTAGTGCCCACCTGACACCATACAACATTACAACATTATTGACTAGATTCCCTAAGCTGCACTTTATATCCCCATGGCTGTTTTTATAACTGGCAAGTTGTACTTCTTAATCCCTTCCTTTTTTTCACCAATCCCAACCCACCTCCCATCTGGCAACCATCAAATGGTCTCTGTATCTATCTAGAGGATATTGTGCTCAGTGAAATAAGGCAGACAGAGACAGACAAATACCATATGATTTCACTTAACATGTGGAATCTAAAAAACAAAATAAATGAACACACAAAACAGAAATCAACAGCTTTTTCATCTGCTGTTCCATTTTGCTGCCTCGGCCACTCTTCCTCCAGACGTAGCTACTGCTTCCATATTTGGGAGGTTTCTGCTTAAATATCATTTCCTCGGAGAAGTCTTCCTTGGCCACCTTATCAAAAATAACACTCCCAGATCTGCATTATCTTTTACTTAGCATATTTTATTTTTCCTTTTAGAACCTGTCACCTTTTGAAACTACATTATTTATTTGCTTGCTTATTGTTTTTCTCCCACAAGAGGTAGGAAGCTCCATGAGGGTAGGGACTTTGTCTCCTCCACTGTTTAGGACTAGGACAGCTCCTAGAATAATCGCCAGCAAAGTGTTGTTGCACAAATGTATTTTTTAAAATGAAGGAATGAATGAATAAATAATGTTTCCAATGCTTAATTTAAAACATGTTTTAAAGCAGCCGAAAAGATTGCCTCTATTAGTAAAAAGAAAGCGTAAGAAGGCAAGCTATTTAGATCAAAAGCCTTCTTTAGAAGTTCATGCTTTTAAAGATTTCCTTTATGATTTGCTAAGTATTTTCAGAGCTCATCAGTATATGTATAACATGTCACTTCTTCTATGCTGAAAGCAGGTCACATTTCTGCTGGAAAACAATTTATGCTCGATTTATACTTGCCTTACATGCTACATTTTTATAAAAACTGAGATTTTACATCAATAAGTTCTTTGAGGAAGGAAAATCTTTGCCTTAGCATTGTTTAGCTTCCAGTGCAGGCACAAAATAAACATGTACATTACATCATGATGTTGGAAAATGTAAGTGTTTTGGGAAAAGAAAGCAAGGTCAGGTGGGAGAGGGTGACAAGTTCAAATAAAGTGGTTATCTAGGCCTTACAGAGGAGGTGAAACTTAAGAAAATGTTTGAGGAAGGTGTGGAAACTATCAAAAGTAGTCCAAAGAATGCATTCCAGGCTCAGAAGACAATTCTAGAAAAGGAGATTCAAAATATTAAGGAATGTTAGCATCATAAAATGAATATATAATCTCCCAAGATTATGTTGGAGGGTTTAAAATTCATTTGGATGGCATGATATATTTGGTTAATATATCTTTACTTTGTCAGGCTTTGTGTACTGTATGTAATATCTTTTTTTTGGTAAGCATTCACAGGAAATATGTTATAGAAAAATACGTCAATAAAGAAATCCATAGAATCCATACTAATAAAAAGTCTTTTACCTTTTAACACATTAGTCCATTTATTTTACTATTTGTTGAATTTCTTTCAAATGTCACAATTAAAAGTATGAATTAATACTGAAATGTATTACGTTTAAAATTGCCATCAGAAGCCTGCCATATTATTTGCCTTTGTAATGATCAGGTTTCTGTGTCAACTTGGATAGGCTGTATTATAGTTATTCAGTTAAACACTAATTTAGGTGTTGCTGTGAAGGTATTTTATAGATTTCTGAAACAGATGTTAACATCTACAATCTGTTGACTTCAAATAAAGGAGATTATCTTTCATAATCTGGGTGAGCCTCATTCAATCAGTTGAAAGGCCTTAAGAGCAAAGCTGAGATTTCCCTGAAGAAGAAATTCTACCTCAAGACTGAAGCATCAGTTCCTGCCTGAAAGTTTTCCATCTGTTGACCTGCCCTAAAAATTTCACGCCTGGCAGCCTGTAACTGTGTAAGCCAATTCCTTGGCATGAATCTCTTTACACACATTCATATACATATATCTTTACTGGCTCTGTCTCACTGGAGAACTGTAACTGATAAGTCCTTCTCTGATTAAATTAGAAGCTACCTGAGGAAAAGCACCATGTCTTATTGTGATTTCTGCAACTAATATAGCTCACAACATGAGGCTTTCTTGAAAGAAAAAGATAAAATTATATAAGAGCATTTTAATTCCATAGGTAGTTGGAAGATAATTTTACTATTAAACAGTAGAAAAAATTATCACATAAATATTTATAAGTTCTATACAACAAAATCAAAAGTTAAAAAGGAATGTGACTGTGAGATAAATATAACAAAGTTCTTAAATCTAATATATGTGAAGAAATTATGAAAACATAAAATCATTACAACTTCTCTGTATGAGAAAAATCCAAAACCATTTGCAATTGTATCAAAAAAAATACTTAGTTATAAATTTAACCAAGAAAGTAAAATACCTGCATTCAGAAAATTCTGACAGCGAGAAAGAAATCAAAGTAGATACAAATAAATGGGAACATATATCATGCTGATGGATAGGAAGAATTAATAATTAAAATGTCCAATCTATCCAAAGGAATATAGAGATTCAATGCAATCCCTATACAAACACACACACACACACACAAAAAAAAAACCCACCAAGAAACGCAACAGCATTTTTCACAGAACTAGAACAAATAATTCTAAAACTTATATGGAACCATAAAAGACCCCAAATAGTCACGGAATCTTGAGAAAGAAAAACAAAGCTGGAGGTATCACACTACCTGATATTAAATTATACTACAATGGCTATAGTAATCAAAACAGCATGGTATTGGCATAAAAACAGACACATAGATCAATGGAACAGAATAGAGAGCCCAGAAATAAACCCATGCCTATATGGTCATTTAATCTATGACAAAGGAAGAAAGAATTTACACTGGGGTAAAGACAGCCTATTTAATAAATAGTGCTGGAAAACTAGACAGATACATAAATGCAAAAAAATTAAATGGAGCACCTTCATATGCCATATACAAGAACAAACTCAAAATGGATTAAAGACTTAAATGTAAGACCTGAAACCATTAAACTCCTAGAAGAAAATATAGGAAGTAAGCCCTCTCCCATTACCCTTAGCAATATTTTTACTGATATATCTCTTTGGGCAAGGGAAACAGAAGAAAAAAATAAATACATGGGACTACATCAAATTAAAGATTTTTTACACAGCCAAGGAAATCATCAACAAAACAAAGAAATCTTATTGAATGGGAGAAGATATTTGCCAATGATACATCTAACAAGGGGTTAATATCCAAAATTTATGAAAAACTTATACAACTCAACACCAAAAGAATGAACAATCCAATTAAAAAATGGGCAGAGGACATAAAGAGACATTTCTGCAAAAAGGACATACAAATGCCAATGGACGTATAAAAAGCTGCTCATCTTCATTAATCATCAGAGAAATGGAAAATGAAAACCACAATGAGATACCACCTCATACCTGTCAGAATTGCTATCATCAATAAATCAACAAACAGCAAGTATTGGTGAGGATGTGGACAAAAGGGAACCTTCTTACACTGTTGGTGGGATTGCGAACTGGTGCAGCCACTATGGAAAAGTGTGGAGGTTCCTAAAAAAATTAAAAATAGAACTACCATATGACTCAGCAATTCCACTCCTGGTTATTTATCCAAAGAAACCCAAAACACTAATTCAAAAATACATATGCACCCCTATGTTTACTGCAGGTCTATTCACAATAGCCAAAATATGAAAACAACCAAAGTGCCCATCAATAGACAACTGGATAAAAAAATTGTGGTACATTTATACAATGGAGTATTACTCTGCCATGAAAAAGAACGAAATCTTACCATTTGCAACAACATGGATGGACCTAGAGGATATTATGCTAAGTGAAATAACTCAGACTGAGAAAGACAAATACCATATGATATCACTTACATATGGAACCTGAAGAACAGAATAAGTGAACAAACAAAACAGTAATAGACTCACAGTTACAGGTAACAAACTGATGATTGCTTAATGGGAGGGGGTTGGAACATGGGGGAGAAAGTTAAGGGATTGAACATATAAAATGGTAATATCTACTTAAAGGACATAGGCACAAAATTAAAAAGTTGAAAGAATGGAAGCAGATATTTTTTAACATCTGACACTGAATATCTAGAATATACAACAAATTCTTAGAAAACATTAATTAAGAGACAGAGACCAATATGAAAAATAAATAGTGTGAACAAGCAATTTCAAAAGTGGGAAGTCAAAGCGACAACAAGAATATAGAGATACTCAAACTCATCGGTGATAAAAGGAATTCAAATTAAAATACTGAGCTACAAAATTACACACCTAAGACTAAAAATAGAAAGCTAGATAATGTCGAGGGTTGGCAGCGATGAGGGGGTTACGGCTGGTTAAAGTGTGGAGCAGAGTATTTATCCGGTAAAGCACCTGGAAGGACTTGGTCAAATGAAATAAAAACATATGTCCTATTACCACCCAGCAATTCTGATCCTGGGAATATATCCCAAAGAAATCCACACAAAGTTCCTTCCATAAAAGGACAAGTATGAGGATGTTCCTCATGACACTGTGTGTTGTGACAGGAAATTGGAAGCAATCTGGATGGCAATCACTGGGAAATATGGCTGGTTAAAACATGGCACCTATAAACCACTGAATAAAATGTAGCAGTTACAAGGAATACAAACACAACAACATAAATAATAATAATAATATAGGGTTAATTAAAATACAATATTATAGTAAGACACCGTTTGAGATACATAGCACATACCGTTTATGCACATTAAAATTTCATGTACATAAATGAGGGAGGGGCAGGGTAAAAATACAGTTAAGACAAGCTCAACCATGAGATAACTGCTGAAACAGAGATGGGCACATGGAAGCGCAAAATGTTATTCTCCCTTTTCTTTTTCACTTATTTGAAAATTTCTATTTAAATATTTAAAAAAATAGATGTATATAAAACAACAGTTGTATCAGCAAAATACACACAAAAGAGAACAGTACAGTAGATATTATTTTACATTATCATATCAGAATATTTTCCTATAGGTCGAGGTCAGGAGCCTGGGAGTGGAAATGAGAATAAAAAGATATATAAACAAATAAAATAAGTGCTTTGCATGGACCAGTCATGACAGTGTACCTACCATGAACTGAGGAGTGTGATTTACTCTATTGTCTATGCAAAGGATCCATTAAAAAAAAAAAATCCTTTTTCTTTTCTTTAACCAGAAGGATCTGTTTTAGACTGTGGAGATAAAGGAACTATAAAAATAATTGTCTAATTGTTATAATTCAGAAAACATCTGAATAACTGTTCCAAGTATCCAATGCACCATACACAACCACAGAAATTATTTAAAAATAAGTAATATCATTTATATTTTCAAGAGAAGTCATTTCTGACAATAATATCCATAAAAAAAAACTGGCAAAATCACTAAGCTGCTAACCACAAATTAAGGAGAAAAAAATAGATTCTAAGTATTTGCATTCTGAAAGAATAAAGAAAAATAGAACAAAGGGAAAAAAATTCCCCTACCAGAGGCTGTAAACTTTTTTTTTTTTATTCATAGTGGCACAAGTGGATTTTTTCACTGGCAAAATTTTAAGCAGATATTGAAAAATTAAAATGTTTCAAAATCAGTATTTCTGGTTTCTTCTGGGAAACAAACAAACATAAAATATGATTTTATTGGTCTCTTAATCCTACTTACAAAGGATTGTAGAGCTGAACAAAATGCCCCATATACAAGCCACACACTCTCCAACGTTTCCTTGTGCTCCCCTGACAGGCAACATTATTTATTTTTTGCACTTTGTACACCTCATCTCTCACTCATAATTTTACCAAAATGTATTGCAAAATTTACTTAAGTCATGTAAGCATGTAATCAGTCATCAGAGGCATGAACAGAATATGCTAACTAAAAGGGTATGATAGGTCAAAGACAAATCTTTGGGGACTCAACAAATAGTTAAAAGAGGGTTGGTATTCAGAGGTAATACGATGAATATTTGAAACTATAACGGTTTTTTGGAGGGGTTAAAGAACAAGTTCTTTAACATGGTTAAGGAACTGATTAATGAATTCATTAAAAAGAAGTGCAGTGGATAGTTTTTGTTTATTTTTTCAAGTTAAACTCTACTGAGTTATGCTCACAGTTTTGATGGAAGCCATTCTTCTCAACTGGCTTGCATTCTTCCATAATAATATATCAATTTTATCAACTGCCTGTTGTAAATGATACCTGATACTCCCTATCAAGATAGTGTTAAAGCATAAAAATTTGAGTCTGAATATAAATAAATGTGGTGATATGATCACTTAGACAGGGCCAGTGATAAAAAGTAACCAAGTTAAGTAATAAGTCCAATTACCATCTGGCAACCATAACCATTTTAAATGAGATTATTTATGAAGCTATAGTTATGACTTACCTTGAGTGTCTATCTTTTAAAGATCTTGTCTGTAAACCATATAACCTTCAACATCTACTTCCCACATGTAGAAATGGATATCCTTAATGAGCATCTAAAAGAGAAATGTAAGAAAAATATCATAAATTTGAGGTTATAAATATTGTTTCATTTATTTTAAATATAAAAGCAGATCTTGAAATTATTCTTTAAGACCTTCTTTAATAAGTTTGGGCAAAGCGGGGTGTACATTATAGGACATGTTTTATGTAAATAAATGTAACATAAATGAGATTTTCACATTAGAAGAATCAGAAAGTTCTGTTGGACATATATTTTGATCCATGTCATAAAGTTTAGCACTTTCTATAATACTAATTTTAACTGACTACCTCGTTTCTATAGACATTTTATATAATTTTAAACACATTGATTCTGATGTCTTACATGCACATATCCCCACTCTAGAAAATAATTTCCATATTCAAAATGGATAATTGAAAAATATTCTTGATTAAATTTGAGTTGCCTATAAAGGCCCAAATCATAGAATTGAACTAGTTAAATATTTTTTCCTCATGAAACGGTCCAATTTTTTTCCCCTATCATTTAAACTGTCCAGTCAGTACTTTACTCCAACCTGCTGAAGCTGAGCAGAGCTTTTTAAAGAGAAATTGCCTCTAATAGAGAATTGGGATTATCCAGAGAAAATGTTCTTTGCTGAAAGAATTTGCTTCTGATTTCCTTTGATTTTTTTTTTTTTTAAATCAGCCAGAGACAAACACCATTACAGAAACAGGATTTGGATGCAACAGGATTTGGATGGAGTATATGGTTTTGAGTGCTATGGGTTCCCAAGGCAAATATCAATAATTTTGGATTAGTATAGATACCTGTTTTTCAGGTACAGCTGCATTAAAACCACTTGGAACTTTTAAATGTACCGAGACTCAGTCTATTCCTTAGATATTTTGATTTAATTGGTATGATGCGGGGCCAGGGACTAGGTATTTTTAAGAAGAATTAAAGGAGGATATCTCTTCTTCAGGTAAGAAACAATCTCCTGTAACTGTTTGACCTAGTTTCTACAGATTAACTAAGACACTAACTTCAAAAAACAAAATACTATCTACAAAGCTCTTGAAAACTACTCAGACACTTGCTAATCTCAGTACTAATAAAAGGACTTCAAAGCTTCTATGACACATATTAATACACAAACATACCTCAATAACTATGTAATATCTTAGATTATATGGATCTAAGCATGACATGAATGGTGGTTGCAGTGAATCCAAACTGCAATATAATGAACTTGATGACCAAAAGTACTACTTTAAAATGTAGATTCCCAGGTAAGATGCACAGAGATTCTGATTCAGAAGAAGGAGGCTAAGGCCATGGATTCTCTATTTTTAAAGACATCTCTGGTGATTATAATGTAAAGGGCTATGGTCTCTGAAAACAATGCTCTTAAGTATTTATGAACACTGACTACACATCAACCTTCACTGTTAGCTTTTATAAAAATATTTGAGTTATATTCTAAGATTATATTTCTTATATTGACAGATAATCTCAAGACCCACTGGGTAAGAAATGACTTTAACCATAGTGTAAACAGGACTTTAGCAATAAATCAATGTAGATAAACTAAAATGATGTTTATGGATTATGTTTTATAACCGTGCTCTCCTCCTAAGTAAACTGTGCAGGTAATCAATACAATACTTGCGGCAAAAAAGACATCATGGTTATTTTCTACAAGGAAAATTTAACCTAGAACCTCATATATAACTAGAAACACACCTTCAATGCCTCAGAATTAAAAGTTTTTATCTTTAACTTAGTGCGGGGTGGGAGGAGCTCTTCTAGCATCATTTGCTCTGTTTAAATACAGAGTCAATTTTTTTTAAAAGACAAAGTCTTGAATCATTTCTCTCAAGAACACACACACACATTATCATAACTTACTAAAAATACCATGAAATAGGTTCTTAACATTTTAGTTTTGAAAATTCTTATAAACAAGTCCAGAAATACTTTGCAATAAAAATAATATGTTCACACACACATATGCTTTAGATTCTTTCTAAAAAAGAAAAGTCTAATAGAAGGAATATCTGAGTCTGCTATACAGAGGATGGGGCTCTCAATAACTATTAAACCTATACAGAAAACGACTTATTTTCTCTTGCCTACCTAGTGTGGAAGTGTCCCAATGAAGTATTCTTTCTACATCCATGTGCCACTAAAGATTTCAGGTTTTTCTATTACGTTAACATCAATCTTCAGCTAATGACTACCGTTGATGTTTGCCTCAGGCCTAGGGCTGCTTTATAGCTAGTACACAGGCATGGACTTCCCAAGTGTCTTCACAAATAGCCACTATTGCCCCTTTCCAATCCACAGGACGGTGCGCACATCTACCTCTGTGGTTTGAGGCTATGAAATGATGTCCCAGTGTCTTTTGGCAAGACTCTTGATCTTCTGCTGTCTGACCGCAGCCACTTTCTCCTGTTTATCTCTCATTTCTTGGTTAACCAAAACTTGGCTCAAATACTGCTTCCTCGTTGAAGGAAATTTCCATCAATCTGACACTAAAAGCTCTTTCTCTTCTGATTTCCTACACCAACTAGTACAAATTACTTAGTTAATTAATCAGGTGCTCACTGATGGTCCCTTATTTCTATCTTTTTTTATTATTTAATATTTAGTATGTTTGTTTTATTCCCTCAACTAGATTATAATTTGCCAGCAAGTTCTAGCCTGAAAGCATTTAATAAATATGTGATGATTTTATCTGTTAGTTTTTCTAGTAATCGAGTTTAGTATTTTACAATGATTGAGCAAGGCATCCAGCTTTTCTCTTTAAAGTAATGGTGTAATTACCATTATTAATAACAACTGAATTAACAAGAATTAACATTTTTTTCAATAAATTGGGCTTTATTTAAATATACCTAACACAGAAGTCATAGGGAACATATTTTAGTGTTTCCTTAGGAAAACTACATATTTTTATAAGAACCAATAACTCTGTAAATCACATAATACTCTACATCACAAAAGAATTCAATCTCTCTACATATATTACCTTTAATGATTAAAAATATAAACTTCTACATAATAGAGATTGTTGAGTATCTCAAACAGTTGTCAGTAAGTTGCTAAAACTTCCTCCTGGCTTTTAAATACACTAATAAAAACTAACATTTATTGCTTTCTAAATTTTAAGTAGCATTAATTAATCCTCACAAAAATCCTAGAAATGCTATTATCATCTATATTTTATGGATAAGGTAACTGAAGAACACAGAAATTAACTTGCCCAATGTTTCACAGCTAATAACTGGCAGAGCTGGGTTTCAAACTTACGCAGTCTACAATTAACTATGGCATTTCTTGAAGGTCCCATCCATTAAACTAAAATCTCGAGTAGCTCTGGAAGCCTTACCAAATACATCTTCATATAAATTTCCACCTTACACTCTCCAATCTTTTCCAAGGTTTATCAGGTTTCCCACTGTTCCATTTCTAATTCTTCTTCTTGAAAAAAAGATGATTTCTAACTCCTCATTTAGTTCTGCATTCTTCTTATTTCAGTATAATTTACATAATAAGGCCTCTGTGAGACTGTGTTTATCTTAAAAACCTGTCTTGTTTCTGAATAGCATGTTCTATAAGCCTATTCTGATTAAGATCCATTATGATTCCACACTAGGATATAAAATTTATGGTGTTAATTCACATTTTTCTATTTTTTAAATGAAAAATTTAGCCTTCTTAAAATGTTACTGCACTTCTAATTTCAAAACATGGTAGTTTTTATAGGAAGAAAACATGCTTTCTACTTCCCTGTGCACTGGGGACTAT
Source organism: Aselliscus stoliczkanus (assembly GCA_033961575.1). NCBI lineage: Eukaryota > Metazoa > Chordata > Mammalia > Chiroptera > Hipposideridae > Aselliscus > Aselliscus stoliczkanus. Next base: position 102,931,301 of record CM066731.1, on the reverse strand, counting down.
ACCCAAATCTAAACTTCTATAGGTGATTACTTTCATAGCATTAACAATATGCAATTTCATAGTCCTCAAGATCCCATTCATTCTGATCTGATAGGTGACTTTAGATTTCTAATTCACAAATTTCATATATGGTTGAATGGAAACAGATCATAGTAAATTATAGAATAAAATAAAACCCCACAAAGTATTTTAACTTCAACAGAAAACAAATACTGAAAGAATTTAAAACATTTTTGGCCTATGTTTGCTGTTTTAAAGATTCCAAATTTTTTCAATTTAACAAGAGCTCTAATCATGCAATCCATGGAAGATTTGTTTTCTCAACTGTTTTTATCACAGAGAATAATCTTAGTCTGAACATATTCAAGCTGTTGCGTAGTATCAGTTAGGGCCATTATTAGGTTTACTTCAGATTACTCTTCTAGTGGACTTGCACAACTTCTATTTATGGTTTTAATGTAATTATTCTATTTTTGTAGTACACAGTATAACAGTCCCTTATTGGATATTACCAAGTAACTTACAAAAACAAAGAACCACAGGTAATTCTAGATCCTATCCACCAAATTAAGTCTTGTCTTTAGCCCTCTTGCAACTTGTCCAGATGATATGACTTCAGTAAATAACTATTTATAGAGTCTAAAGTAACTGGAGTTCTCTCTATGAAAGTTGATAATAACCAGGCTGTTCAAGGTATTAATAGCAAATGACATATTTTCATTAGAGAAAGAAAAAGAAGCAATCCTTTTCCCTCATACTGCCCCCCCACCAGCATTCTCTAAAAATGTCCATTTGATCTGGACAGAGAATCTCTTCAGCTGGAAAAAATAATCAGTTTGGTTCTGATAGACCACCCCAATTACATCTTGGAATGTCACTTGGAAACTACTGGTGAGTGATTTGGGGGTATACTAATATGCAAATAATTTACAAGCTGACCTTTTTGGATACAAAGAATTGAGTGTAATTGAGTGTAATTTTGCCAAATATAGCACCAGAACATGCTTATTAACACTCTGGCAATAATAAATTTGACCTTAGTCTTCTTATCCTGCTGGGCTTGTTGTTAAACAATTAATGAACTAATTAGGGGTAGAACCCAGTAAATGGGCTGGCAGTTCATTTATTATTCTAATTCTATATAGTCTCTCCCAACCTCAAAAACAAGGTTCTTGAAAACCACTATAGATGGAGAACTTGGTGTTGAAAAAAAATGAGTATTTTGTAGAGAAAAATCAGGACTGGGAGACTGAAGTCATGGGAATATGAAGGTTTATGTTAATAGGTTTACATTGAATGAAACAAACAAAAAAAGAATTAAAGGAATCATTTCCATTTATCCTTCCATGTGCTCGAGCATTTCAAGAACTTCCGTTGTGGCAGTATATAGAAATATACTATAAAACTATTTTATACAGCTTTATCATATTTTATAAAGCTATTTTACTTTTGGAAATAATAACTATATTAGGGACCTTGCTCTCTGCCTCCCTCCAAATGTTGGCCTTGTTAGAAGTTGATGACCAGGATGATGTAGATGCGAAATTTTCCTCGTATCTATCTCCTCAGGCCTTTCTGAGGCCAGAGTCAGTAGTTCCTCTTACACATTTCTAGTACTATCTGCCTCCTTTATCTTTTTTCATGGCTTCCTTAAAAAAAAAATCACTACCATTGACATTACTTCCATTTTCTTTTCTAAAACATCATACTCCTATTTTTCTCATTATCATCACCAACAGGAGTTGCCTCTATTTGCAGAATGCTAGAAATGAACTATTTTCCAATGCTAGAAAGTTCTACTGAGAAGGAAAAAGAAGGGCAGGTAGCAACAGTGACGACTCCTGCTGATTTTAATGTTCAGGGCTATGCTAAAAGTATAAATGGAATTATTGGACAAAAGACAGGCATTTAAAAGAAGGAATTTCCACATCAGAGGGCATGCTTCAAATCCCCTGGAAACATGGGAACCTTGAAGGTTCCTTCCAACTCCATGATGCTATGAATCTCTGATTAGGAATCCCCAGAAATTCTATGAGCAAACAAGTAAAGAAGGCTTTGAAAAAAAAAAAAAAGCATTCACAAGTCAAACACCAAAGTTCTACTGCCCACTTTGGAGGCAGACAACTGAAATTCAAACATTTAACGGGATATTACTAATTTTTAAAAATGTTAAAAGCAATATGGCAAAATATAGGCAATAGTTGCATCAGTAAGTTATTACCTAACACATTAAGTAACCCCAAGGTTAAAACAAACACAACACTATAAATTGATGGTGGGCCAACATAAAGAACAAAACAAAAACCCTGGAAGGGATGATGTTTCATTCTATCAAATAAAAAAATGCAAAAGAACTGGAATTTAGCCCTACAAAAAAATGATGTTTCTGCTGTTAAACAGAATATGTGTCCATGACCCTGTGTGTGTGTGTGTGGGGGGGGGGACACATATTTTGAAGGATTTTAATGGTGCTGTGATAAAATTTTTGGGCATTTGACACCGAAGACACTATCATTCCAAAAAAAATAACTATTATAAAGACAGATTTCATGAAGCTATCATAAATCTACTTCAATGCTTAAAAAGAAATCCAGATCCAGAATATGAACCATAATGCTTTATCTACATGGTGGTAACAAAGATAATAAGTCTAAAAGCAATTCCACTGTATTGAAATGAACCAATTTACTAGGTGTTCTACTAGCTTAAGAAGAAAACACGGAATCAGAACTCAGAAAAAAGACTTTTAAAAAGATGTTTTCTGTATAAATACAAAAAAAAATCATTTATGTTAAAAAATGAATAAGACATGGGAGAATTATTCATTAGTACTTGCTAATTAAGGCTAATTTTAGAGAAAACTAATTAGAGTGAAGATATATTTAAATTAACATATAGAAAATATTTAAATAAATACAATTTTAAAGTACGTGCATACAGACTAAAAACTGATCTTGTAGATATTTTTTTAAATAAGCAGCTTCAAAATGCAGCTACAGATTATTAAAATCAGCATGTAAACTGCTTATAGGCAAACATCAAATTTATGCTATTTAAAAATGTTCTGTAATATGTAAACATCCTCCTTCCAATGTTTGTGGCATTAATAATGTAAAGCATAATCTTTTTATACAATACATACTTCAAAGTGACATTTCAAATTATCAAACAAGAAACAACAAAACAAGCCCTCCAAAATGAAGAGTCCTCCTTCACGAAAATAAATCCTCCCAGTATTATCCTAAGCTAAGGGAAGACACATAACGGACAAAGCAGCAACAAGTAGTTACATCTTGGGAACATATTAAAAGGTTATAAAGGAAAGAAATGGAGAAAAACAAGCAAAATGAAACTACCCCACATAAACAAATCAAATTCTACCATAATTTCCAATAGAAACAAAAAAAGAGAGCAAGGGTTAGAACTCTGTGCAAGGAGATGAAGAAGTCCCCACGTCATAGATTGAAAGAAAAAAAGGACAAGCAGAGCAAATGCAAATAAATGCAGAGAAGAATAGGAGTATCATCTTTAGTGACATCTGCAAAGGAGGTTAATGTGACTAGAGCATCAAAGCTGCCAGTGCTTGGAGCAAACACAGGGTTCAGACTTTCTGCAGAATTTTGGTGCAGGCACACATAACAGCAAAAGAAACCTTATCACGCGGGGAATTCTGTGAGTCAGCAGTCATGCCCGATTTTATGATGCCTGGAAATAGCTATCTTCTATCGAAAGAGGAAAATATTTCAAATCCTACCAAGAACAGCTCAATTTTATGCCAACCTGCCAAATAATGTAGTTTTGTTAGAGAAAATAACCCATTGACACAAGACTAAAAATCCTTATAATCACAAAAAGATGTCTGTATTACACAAATTACTTCCAGGAGTAAACAAAGATGGGGTTATTGTTACTCAGTGAAAGATAATTCAGAGAGGAAAACATGAAATAAGAATATGAGTAGTGCAACCAAGCTTCGGAGTAACTCTTGTTTATTAGACATTTTTCAGGTTTAGAGGACTGTCCTGTCAGATTTCTTTCTGGAGGTGTTCAAAAGGAAATGGAATATCATTTTAGATTTTTCAAAGGTGGCAAATCCAAAACTATACAGACAAAATGTAAAGTATTTCCAGAAATTTGCTACATCTTCTCTGTGTTTAAAATGAACTGAAATGACTTTGTAGAAAAATAAGTATATAAATGTTTAAACCAAAACATCACAGGATATTTCACTCTGAGTGATTTAAGTCTTAATACCCCATCTCATATATAGATTCAGGTGCTACTTAAAATTAATCACATATTAAATGTTCCCTATATTGCTGGCATTTATAATGCTGTGATTTTTCTGATGGTCACTTAGCACCGAGAATACAGCTGTAGATACCACTGCAGACACAGATATAATAAAATGTACCCTATATAAATATATATAAGAATTTTAACATGGCACAGTAAGCTGCCGATCAATATGGGGAAGTAAACCTTAGTATGGTGGGATCATGTTCAGTAAACATTAAATATAAAGAACTTTAAAATACCTATTGATTGGATGGTTGAAACAAAGTGATTGAAGCAAAAAATAAAATGAAATATTCAGTTCATTCATATAGAAAATAATAAAAATAAATTATCTCAAAGCAGTCCATACCTCTCTATTAGATGGAACCAGGTGATATTGTCCTTTTCATTGTTCAAAAAAGGCTGGATATTGATAATTACATACAGTTCAAATTAAAAGCATTAGAACTAACATTTAATTCCATGAAATACTGCAATACAAACCAACAAACAATTTATTCATTGCCTAAAATCTGTATTTCAAATAATAGTTCTGCCACACAAAAAAGGCCAAAGTGAAATAAATACTATCCGTAATTTCTGTTTCTCCCAACTTATGAAATTAAGAGATTAGGTTTTCAGCAAATTTGAACATATACTATGTGGATTACTAGGTGAAAATCTTCGCTTTATTCTTCTTGGATGTGCACAGGGAAGAAATAACAAGAGGAAGGTTATAAATGACAGCATACTCACATTTAGATAAAAAAGCATACCAATAAAGTCTGCATGTTATGTACAATAGCTTAATAATTTTTTTGGCCAAAGTACATATGGTGACAGCTTCCCCCACCAAATTATTGCAAGTTCATAATTTTAAAAAAATGGTTGACAATCTATGTTACTGGCAATTGACCAATTGATCAATCAATGTAATTGAAAAAGCAGATATTTATGTAATAATAGTTTAGCAGAAAGCTCAAGGAAGAAATTCTCAATTATGTCTGATCCTAAAATGTGTCTTTAAAATAACATAAAAACAAAAATTAATACAGCATTTAAAATTTTATACTCCCAACATTAGGTACATCATAATTACTTATTTTGATATATCTCAAGTTTGGTCAGAATGAACAGTGTGACTATACTAGCTGTTAAAATACTAAAGAGTAAAAGACTTCCATAGTAGTTGGAAAATGGCCACTGCTCCAACCTCTCCGCATGTCCTCTTCTCTAGGGCCATCTGCCCAACCAAGACTTCTCCCAGTTCTAACCACTTCTAAGATAAGATGGCAGAACAGGAGGCTTCCAAGATCTGGGCATCTGCTCTGATTGGTTGGTGCCTGTGCCATAGCAATTGTTAAATATCCCAAACCTCTCCTCTTAGTAAGGCAGGGAAAACAGTGGAAGCTTTGAATTAGACTATATCATAGTAGCTCCACTACCTGCATAAGTCCTTGGATCTTGCTGAAATTTCAACTTTCTTTTTTGAAATGGCGTTATTACTAGCTACCTTGTAGGGCTGACTGTGGATAGCATGAAATGACAGAATGTTTATCAGCACATGGAAACAGTAAATACTCCATGAAAAAATAAGCAAAATCTGTAATCCTTTACTCACAAATGGGTTATGTCTCAAACATTCATTTTTGAAGCTGGTAGACTGGTGATTAAAATGTTTAAAAGTAAAAACAAAACAAAGCAAAAAAAAATTCATTTGGCCTATAATAATCATTATATAAAAACAATTATGTATGTCAACGATTTTATAAATTCCAATTTTATTCATAATGTACTGTTCTCATACATGAAGAAAAAATTATTGAGCATTCACACATGTGAGGCATTATTCTAAGAATTTTACATTTAAGTTACTTAATGCTCAAACGGCCTTATAGAATAGAATGCTCTTATCATGCTCTAGGTTCGCATTAGCGAGTCAGTGGCAGCGTCAGCATTAGGCCCAGGCCATCAGACTCAAGGGCATATGGCCCCACTCGCTATACTATGTCATCTTTGGAGTTAAGAGTCATAACACATATTAAGGTTTATAAAAATCAAAACACTGAGAAAAATACATTCTAGTTTCTCAACCTGTGACATAAACAAAACTGGTCAAACTGGACAAAAGAAGAAAGAAGCGTGCTGAATTTATCTTGCATGCAGGTGGTTGGAGGAAAAGCAGGCTGAGACAGATGAGACTTGTGGAGATAGAAAGTGGGCTGTCTAATGTCGAAAGCTTTAAATCCTGCTATCATTGGTTTTTCTTCACAACTAAAGTTCCTCAGTTACTTTTGCTTTTCTTATTTATGTGTCTATCACAAGCTTTTACACAACGTTACTAAAAACTAAAAAGATGGGAAATGCAGCAGGAAGTCTGGGGTCCGACATATGGGCTTTTGATTTCTCCTTCTTCTTTCAGAGTCTTTTTAAAGTCAGTTTGGCAGCTCAGGCCTTGGGCCACTCCAAATTGGCCTGAGCTCCGAAAACTGCATTCGCAAAAGTGACGAGGCTCTGCCTGCGATCTTTCTTTCTCACAGATCAAGAGAATGGGCATATTTGTTCCAAGGGGGTTAAGCTCAGCCACCACCGCCTGACTCCCATCTTCTTCAGACTAGACCAGGTCTTCTTTTTTTGTTTTTTAAAGATTTTATTGGGGAATTGGGGGAGGGGACCAGCGTTGGGGAACCGGAGAAGGGGAACAGAAGTTGCGGTCTTTTTGTTCTTCAGTCTAGTTGCTGAGGACATTGCTTCTCTGGCCCATGTTGGTATCGTCATTGCGTTCTTCCTGGATGAGGCAGATTGGTCGCCGGCCTCTGGATGGTCGCTCACCGTGGCTATTGGCAGCTCACGCTGGCTGCCAGCCACTCACTGTAGCCTATGGCAGCCCACTGCAGCAGGGGCTGCAGCCTACACCATCGCTGGGGTTCGCCCAGCTCCAGGAGGAGCTGTTGTTAGCTGTAGATGGCAGTGTGACTGGCCCTCATATGTGGGATCCGAACCAGGGCCGCTGGCATCCCAAAACCAGCTCTTAACCAATGTGCCACTCTGCTGGCCCAGACCAGGTCTTCTTTTTACCCTCTGAAAGCTCTGTGCCCATTTCTGGCTTTGAAAGATTGCTTTTTAAACTCAGGTTGTGCTGTGCTAAAATAGTTTCCATTTTACACTCTTAGAATGTTTAGATTGCTCTTAATATTTTCATTTGAGCCTTTTATTACATTCTACTTTTAGTTTTAAGGTGGCCGTTAAGTATTTTATTCATTTATTTAGTATATGGAGTACTCTGAATACTATTTTCTAGTGTCTTAGGGTCTTGTTACTTTGTTTTCAATGTTATTTTGTTTTCAATTCTTAATATATTTATGTATACCTAAATACTTATATCTGAACATTTTAAGGGTATTAAGGTTTGTTTCAGTTTAGATTGTAGGTCTCAGTGCATTTTTTTATTAGCATTACATTCAATTTTTTTGGTTAAAATCATTGTTTCCTTAGTTCCAGTTTAGGAATTTACTATTTATATTGATTTAAGTATTTTAAAATTATTACTAGAATTTTAATAAAAAGTGATGACCATGTAAGTAAGATCCTATTACTTATATAACTTTCTTAATTTTTACCAGTATTTGTTGGCTAGTAATTTTAAGTTTGGGGGCACACACACAAAAAAAGGAGAGGGATCTATAATACTAAGTATTTTAGTATTTTCAGTCCTAAACAAATTTAAATAGATCACCTTTATAACTGTCCACTTACTCAAACAATTTATCATAACAGTACACAATGGTAAGGATTCTCATCTTTGGGTTTGATAGGTAGCTTCTCAGTGGGGTTTCTCAGGAACCAGACCTGAGCCTAGGACTGAGGTGCACATAATTTATTTGGGAGGTTCAGAGAGTAACTGGCAGGCCAGCGGGAAGATGATAAAGGAGGAACAGGCAGATAATATAGGGTACAATATTAAGCTCGATATCATAGAAGCCAACTGAAACTTAATCCCAGGGGGGCCACTGGCAAATGGTGTTAAGATGCATGTCTCAGAATCGTCTAAGCCAGGGCTGAAGACGCTGAAACATGTCGTTATCACTACAGGTCTTCCCTCAGTGCCTCCGGCAGCTCAGAGGCAGTCCTGCGGCATAGGTGCAGGTGATGGCCTGTGGAAGGTTGATGTGCACAAAATGCTACGGGGCTGCAAAAGCATCGAGACAAGGGTACCACATTATCCATTCCATTAGCAAAATCTTTAGGCACCCACTCCCAATCACCACAGTGATCATTCCCATGAAAGTAAATTCAGCCCTGAATGTTGGTGAAATTTTGGCAAACCAGTTTTACCTGGAAGCTCAACGAATGCGGACAATATCTAGGTATTACTAATAAGGTAGTTTGTAACTTCTCAATTCAAAACCACATAGGAGCCTGGTACTAAGACACTAGGTAATATATATAAACTCAAAGAATAAAATCCGCATATGATTTAACTCTTTCAACAAATAATCCTTACAGATTTCTATAAGGTCCCCAACTACGAGTATTGCAAGGACAAACACCCACCAGAAGAATGGATGTGAAACATCAGCCCAAATAATCAGCTGTTCCCCTAGCGAATGGCCACATTCTTACTGTAACTTGAAGGCACATGTTATTAAGCAAAAACGAAAACGAAAACAAAAACAAAAAAGCTATGGACTAAAGCCACGTGGAGGATCCACAAATACTTTCTCCAAGGTCATACTTCAGCGACCTAGAGTGAAATTTCTCTTATTCAAGTCTGAATTCTTCCTCAGCTTTAAAGCACTTCTTGGGTTTCTCGGAGGTTCATCTCACTTGAATCTTAGGGCGTTCTTCTTTGGGAGCGTTCCATAGCACTTATGTTTCTTGGGGTCAGGTGATAGGTGCAACCAGGAGAGCTCAGGTCCACGTGCTGGCCTCATCATAATGCCAGAGTTGCTTTGGTCAATGTGATGCCAACTCGGATGAATTATTTCTGGATCTCCACTCTCCTTTAACGTCTCACTCTGCATTAGAGTTGACAGCTAACTGGACAGCTAAAACAGACTGAGCTCTGCTGGCCAGAAAGGGGCATCTCTGGCCACATACTGCCTCTGATGAGGGTTTGTTAGAGAGTAATGATCTTTCGAAAGCTAACCATATCAGTAAAAAAGCTAAGTGTCTGTAAACTATATATCTGGACCAAGACCAATATTTGTAGCTGATTTGTAGTTGGGGTTATTTTTTGTAGAGAACAGAGAAAAAAAGGTGGAAAGCAAGTGTGCGTGTGAAAGTGAAGAAATGACATTTCCCCTTAAACTGTGCTATGCTATAAATCATACTGTTTGGGGTGATTACGCATATATTTATTTCTCCTGCATTGTATTTTCTTAACATAGTTGCCAAACATTGGTCTATTTCTACTGTAGAAAGTAGTATCCCAGAATTTGTCAGGGTCCCTTTGAACTTATTCTGTCGGTTCTATGGTTGTCAGACTTAGTTTTACAGTGTGTGTGTATGGGAAGGGTACTTTGGGGTTGGGGAGTAACAGGAAATGAGAAGGGTTAGACATTTACCTAAGAAAAATATTTTCCTTCTCAAAATGAAAAAGTCTGGTAAATAAATATAGCATGTAAAGCAGTAAACACTTAGAAAAAAAGAATAAAATTAATTTTTTTATATTTTTAAAAGATCAGTTTGTAATATAAAATTATACTATTAGTAACTCTTAGTGAAATATTCATTTTATGTACAGTATGACTAAGTTCTTCTCATCTCAAATTTTAATAACAAAGAATAATAGAAATTTACAGCTGGAAGGATTAGCAATCCCTTAGACCTTGCCTTCATTTTCGAGAAAATAGAGCTAAAAAGTTGACTTGTCAAAGGTTATATAGTCAGTGATAAAAGAACTAGGATCCAGATCTCATTTCCTCTCAGATGTCCTTTTCGCAAATAATTTCAAAATATTATTAACATAGGCTTTTTATAATTTGCAGAGATTTTCATTTGAATTCCATAACATAATACCGCCACATAAATAATACTTGTAGGAAGTATTATCAGCATTGTACCACCTCCCAATATGAACATATTTCATATCTGTATCTCAACTTTCAATTCATTTTCTTACTAGTAGTTGAGAAAAGGTGTTTGTATATGACTATGTATTAAGAACTATGTCTTGACTATAGTTCTTATAGACTTAATTACTGTAATCCTTTTAAATTTACAAGTCACAGTCTCAAAAATAGAGCTATTTTCCAAGTCATACCTTCTAAAATTAAGCAAATTGTGGAAAAGGGGAGAAGTTACATGACATGTCTTTTTAAAAATAACTCCAGCATGCTAACCCAAAGTGTTTCTTTTTTTTTCCTCTATTGTTTTTACTGTTCCAAACTCCTGTCCAAAACGACATATAAATAACATGAGAAAAGTGCTTCTATGGCTGTTGATCACTACATAAAAGGTTAAGCAACAATATAATATTACTTTATTACAAGACCTCTGGGTACAGATTGTTTGGCTTGGACATGAAACAAGTTGAAGGAAGTTCCAGTTTTCAAAAAACTGGCTCAGAATGAAGGCTAACATGGAGGTGATAGGTCTTAAACTCAGTCTAGATGCACCTCAGGGAAAGGTCCTTTTGCAATAAGAAATGCCGTGAGTATAATCATATTCTCACAAATGTACAATGTTTCATTATGTTAAAAGTGAAATAGTTTTTCTGGGGGGAAGCCATGACAAATTAATACTATTTATAGCAGAGCTTCCATAAGAAAATATGTTTTAGGTTCCTGCTTTGGCGGCTGGGAGGATGTCTTCCTCCTGCCATGGATACTGTCTACTGGCAGAGAGGTAACACAGAGGCTCAAGGAACAAGTCTCCGTCGCCAGAGGAGAATCCTTGGGCACAGTGCAAAGGCGGCATTCCTTAGGGTTTCATGAACCAGGGACTCAGAATCTAGAATGCGTAGGCTCATATTCCCAGTCAATGGGACAATCTATAACATTTTAGTCAAAGGAATTACAAGTTTTACAGGGAGAAAACTAAAAATGTATTTCCCAGCCTGTGGAAATCCTCTGTATTCAACTAACATTTAACTAAGTTTCTAGTTTACATCATACATTTTCCCAACTATAATATGTGATTTAATCATCGTCAAATCGGAGGGTATATGTGTTATCCTCACTTAGCAGATGAGAAAACTGAGAGACTAAGAGAGGCCAAAGCTCTGACCTTGGTTTGAAAAATTGCAGAGCTCAACTCTGAACTCAAGTCTAGTGTTTTATTCCATCTTTTCACATTCTCTTGTGATACCTCTGATAATGGCTAACAGCTGTGTCAAAATTAAGATTTATCACATTTTAGATTGATCTATCATCTACCTACCTACCTATGTCTGTTTTATTATCAAGATTGAGGTAGCTTATTAAATATAAGCATCATACATTAAAATAGAAAAAAGTGAGAAAACTGGGACAAAGGAAAATTATGAGTGGGAAAATTTTAAGATTAAGAGTTGTAGGAGATGAATGTTTTTACATATCATTTTGATGATGGCATAGTAACACACTGATACATACTGATATATAAGAGCTGCTTTTGTAACACAGCACTTTTTCTTCAAAATATCATTTTGAAACTGCTCAGCAATGTTGTAAGATGTCGATCCCCTCTAGAAATCTCTTTTGTATGGGTTCCTCTCATTTTCAGTGATGGACTTATCAACAATGATCCAAAATCAAACAAGGCCTCCCTTCTCACAGGTGACTAGCATGATGTGATCTCTGGGAACAATGCCTTAGGAATCTAGTTCCATTCATTATATGGTTTTCGAACGTAGAAATGTATTCCCAATTCCAAAACTGTAAATTAAAAAAATAACAAAAAATGTGTAACTTGGGGTTTGGAGGTTTCAGTTATTTCCTATTTAAAGGGGTGAGGCAGAGAGTCTATGGGACAGCTAGTGCAATGACCAAGAACATTTACACAATGTTTATAGTCACTAACACATTTTTTGTTGTTTTTCTACACAATGTTTATAGTCACTAACATATTCCTTTTTAAAGAGATTTTAATTCAAATCAGATCAAACTCACTTCAATAAATTATTGGGTTGTCGGAAAAGTCATGACATATTTTTGCAATGAAAAACATAGAAAAAAGACGTCATGACTTTTCCGACAACCCAATACATTAATATAATACCCAATTTTGATGACATTATATACTATGGAAATCAGAAGGTATATTACATATTATGTAAGAAAAATGGAAGGAAGAAATCATAAAAAGTCAAACCTCGTGTGAACACGTTTCAAAATAACACCTATAAAATCCATTTCGAACATATCTTTTCAATTAAATATTTGTTAATAACAATTAGAAATCAAACCACAGTTTTCTCCCGGGAAAAAGCAGTATATCAATTTAACATACTGTAGTACAAAAATAGTGTGTAATATAACAAGGTTTTCAAGGCTGGCTTTTCTTCTATAAATGCTTTTGGATCTTGTGTCATAACAAATTCCTCATTACCGTGAAAAAAGTTGACACACCCCTCAACTGGGCTACAGGGTAAAATGTCAATATTTAATTTCATGTGCCTCTGAAATGAGTGATTAGTGAGAAAAGTGCAGAGGGAAACGGTTTACCTCCACTCCAGCTCAGCCCCGTTTGCATGGTAGGCTCCTGATCCGAACCTACTATGATTTTCTGAGTGGGTGTGCTGCTTGTGGTTTACTGAGAGCCTGACATGCCAGGTTCTCTACTTCCAAGTCTGCCACTGTAAGGTCTTGTGAGGGGAAAAATTACCACATGATATACATTTTAAATTCTCCTCTCTGCTCACCTACTTACCTATTTTCCTGCCTTTCTTTCCTCTCCTTTTTTTGCTTCAAAGATAAAGATTAGATGTGGTATTGCTTACCTCTCTAAACAAACTAGGGAATAAATAGGTATCACTAGTTCAACACTGAAATTTAAATACCATGACTGAAATATATCTCTCAAGAAATAACAAATGCTCACCTAGCAAAAGCATTTTGCTGTGTTAATAAAACCTGGCTCTCAAAGATACAAAAACTTACTGGAGAGACCTCTGCATATACGTAATTGGATTTGTGTTTGGTTATGTAGACTTCCATGTTGTTAGCGTTATATATACATCATGGATCCTCCATTAAACTAACATTAAAGATAACTGGGTCTTCTCCCTTAATCGAATACAGTAACATTTTGAATCCTTACTATGTACAAGATAGGTTTCAGGTGCTCTTTGGCGTTTTAAGAACAAGGAATTGGGGATATCAAACACATAAAAACCGCTATAAAAGCAGGGGTACACATAAAATGTCATGGAAGCCAGAAGAAGGAGAGCGTAATACCTTCTCTATAATTCTTAAAAAACTGATATAAAGCAAATTAAATTATGGTGGACTGAGATGCAAAATGCAGTTCTAAACAGCTGAGATGGAAATCTATCCCTAATTATAACTTTCAACAAGAAACCCATAAACTGTGCTCGCTTCGGTAGCACATGTACTAAAATTGGAACGATACAGAGAAGATTAGCATGGCCCCTGCACAAGGATGACATGCAAATTCGTGAAGCGTTCCATATTTAAAAAAAAACACAACAACAAAAAACCCCCCAAAAAAACAAAACAAAACCCATAAACTCCGTCGGCTTATCCATCTCAAAGGTATCTCCTACAATATGCCCTGTCTTGGAATGACCCCACTCAACACTCAACAGTTTCCTGTCATATTTCATATCACCTCTGAAAATGCCATCACCTTTAGGAAGCCTTCTCACCTGATCCCAAGAGTGGTGGCTGTCCCGTATAGCGTGTAATGACTACACTATTCACATTTACCGTAATATCAGTGTATATTTACATAACTACCTTAAACTTTGGAGAGTTACTATGTGTCAGGCACTGTGCCGAAATGATTTCATAATATCTATTCTCATGAGCCACACAACAACTCTATATGCTACTGAATTACCCTATTTCAAGCATTAAGAAACTAAAGTTTAAACAAATTAAGTCACATGCTCAAAGTAACAAAATTAAAAGGCAGTCAGCAAGTCTACTACTCCAGAGCCCACACTACCAGTCAATGAGCCAATACTCCCTCGCTTCACACTTTCATAAATGTTATAATAAATTCTTTTGGATATGTGAGCCTGAGATATAATGACAATTCCATTTGCTTCATGTGCACATGGGACAACTGTACGCCAAAATCATCTGTGGAACATCTTAACACACATACCCATAACCTACTCCAGAAGGCAGTGATTCATTTTGTCCGCTGTTAGAGGGGGCCTCTATGTGCACAGAAAACCTTCCAGGTGTTTCTGATGTGCAGCTGGGGTTGAGAGCTATTGTGCATTACATACGCTTAGAGCACAGACAAATTTTAAACAGCAAACAAATTTCGTCTTGAGCACCAATGTGAATTCCTCAGTGGCTGCCTGGAGCACATGTTAAAAAGCCTCCTAAAGCCAGTGCAAGCTCAGACAGTCTGGATTCAAACCTGGGCTTTGCTACTAACTACCTGTGTTTCAGTCCTTATATGATAACATGGATAATGCTGGTATTTACTAGGGTTGTTGACATGATTAGAAGAGTTACTGTATAAAGAATTTACTATGGTGCCTAGCACATGGACTATTTCAATAAATATCAGCAGTTGTTATGGGAGTGGCACTATAAGTACTGAGTGTCAATGCAGGCTGAGGAGCACTCTTGAGAATTGAATCATAATGAGTTTAATGCTATACCTGTGAGAAAAGTCATTACATATGTACACATCTAATTTGGAAACACATTTAGAACATAATTGACTTGTGAGTTGAGGGCTGTTGATATTTGAGGCTTGGTGATGTCCGGCATGGCACAGAAAAATAAAAGTTATCTTGTGCAGTAGAAAAACCAAGGATTTGGAGGTAGGATACTAGTGTTTAAGCCTCAGTTTACTACCTGTGCAAACCAGAGCAGTCACTGGACTTTTTGTTTTCCCATCTGTATATGGCTATACAAACAATTTTTATTTTGTAATGTTTTTGTGAACATTACATGAGATAAAGGACATGAATATATCTAGTATACTATTTGACACATGGTAAATTTTCAATAAATATAATGTTCCAAGCTGGCTCTCCAAATCCTATTTTACCTATTTACAGCTCAAAGATAGTATAAAATGCCAAATATAACCTCCAATTTCAGTATGTTAACATTTTCTCCTGTCCTGTCTCCTCGTACCATGATGGTTAAGGCTTGGAGCATAATAAACAGACCACTGACAAAATCAGAGCCCGCATGGCAGCAGGTCTTAACATAGAAACAACTGGAAGACTCCAGCAGAAAACCTGCCATTTAAACCCTTGGCAACCAATTTGAACTTTCTAATCCTTTCAGCTTTTCCCCAATCCCCCAATCCCCCTACCATCTAGCAACTATCAGTTTTTTTCTCTATATCTCTGAGTCTATTTCTGTTTTGTTTGCTCGTTTATTCAGTTCTTTAGATTCCACATATAAGTGAGATCATAAGGCATTTGTCTTTCTCAGTCTGAGTTATTTCACTTAGCATAATGTTCTCTAGGTCCATCCATGTAGTTCCAAATGGTAAAATTTCATTCTTTCTTTTTTTTGTTTTTTTTTGTTTTTTTGTTTTTTTGTTTTTGAAGGCAGTGTCACTGGCCCTCATATGTGGGACCGAACCAGGGCGACTGGCTTCCAAGGCCAGCGCTTAACCACTGCGCCACTTGGCCGGCCCGGCCATTCTTTTTTATAGTAGAGTAATACTCCATTTTAAAAATGTACCACATTTTCTTTATCTAATTGTTTATTGATGGCATTTGGGTTGTTTCCCTATCTTGGCTATTGTGAATAACGCTGCAATAAACATAGGGAATGTATATATTTTTCAAATTGGTGTTTTGGATTTCTTTGGATAAATAGCCAGGAGTGGAATTGCTGTGTCATAAGGTAGGTCTATTTCTAATTTTTTGAGAAATCTCCATACTGTTTTCCATAGTGGCTGCTCCAATGGGAACTAGACTTATCAGGGGATCACTGTATAAACTGTGTAGATGCCTGACCACTGCGCTGTACACCTGAAGCTGATGTAGAATAATACTGAATGTCAACTATAATTTTATACACACACACACACACATACATATAGACACACACACACACACACAAAGTCACAGGATATAAAATATAGGGTAGGGAATAGAGTCAATGGTACAGTAACAGCTATATACGATATCAGAGGGATAGTACACTGGGAGGGGGTTTATCACTTTGTGAGGGGTGTAAATGTCTAACCATTAAGTTATTTTGTACATCTGAATATAAAAAAAAAACTAAAAAAAGGGGCCAGACACCCCCCCAAAATAAACACTTAAAACAAAAACAAAATAAAATAAAAAATAAGCGATTTTATAAAATGTGAAAAAAAATAAAAGAAAAATAAACCCTTGGGCCAAGGGCTTCATGTGTTTAAAGCAGCTTAAGGAACCCTTAACAACTTTCTTCTCGCCTTTTTCTATGTATGCTTGTTTCACAAAGCTGTTCAACTGTATAATTTTATATTTGATGTTCTCCATATGACATATTCTCATGAACATTGCCCATTTCATTAAAATTCCTTTATAACTATTATTGCAATGGCTACATAGTAGTCTAGTACACAGATTCATCATATATAATTGCTCCCTATCTATTAAACATTAATGCTGTATATAATTTTTTGCTTTATAAATAATGCTGAACTGAACATCCCTATCATTAACATTTGTATTTCCTTAGGATGAATATTTTAAAATAATTTGTGATGAAATTCACACAACATAAATTAATCATTTTAAAGTAAACAATTCAATGGCATTCACAATGCTGTGCAACTACCCCTTCTACTTCTAAAAATACTTCCATCAGGATGAATATTTTGAGGTATTAATGAGTATGAACATTTTAAGGTTTTCAATACACACTGTTTTTTAGTGTAAGTTAGACCAATTTACACTTTCATCAGTAGTGTCTGAGAGAACACATTTTATAGGACACTTATTTCCAAGTATATTATTAGTATTAAAAAATAAAAAAACAAATTTGACAGTGAGAAAGGTTTAAAAATATATCTTTCTTTCTTTTCAGTGATTGCTAATAAGGTCTTAATTTTTTAAAAGTATTTACTTGCTATCTATGTTTCTTCTTTTTGGAACTGTCCACAGTGATAAGATAATTCTAAGATGTTATTCTAAGAGGCATCTGCAGAAGTTTTTATGGTGGATGCTTTAAAGGCTTCTATGTAAGTGACACCTGGGCTTGGGCTGGATGAGGATGAGCTTGAGACTATTCAAGGTCTATCGAAGTGCCAGAAAAGCTAGTTTCATGCTTTGGGGGCACTGAAATACCCATATTGGTAAAATAATTCCACTGCTCAAGATAAAACACTAGGCTTTATTCAAAATAGTAACCAAAAGTGGAAAATTTACAGGATTATTATAAGGAAACAAAAATAAACAAATATTTTGATTTAAATAATATTAATTTTTAAAATGATGTAAATATTTAATGGTGATCACGTCATTCTATGAGGCTGAAAGCAAAGGAATTCTATAAATACCATGAAAATAACAATAAGGCACAAAGTATGATAAGAGAAATTCGTGCAAAGTTTTTAAAGTCAGAACTAAAGATACTGCTAAATTAAAAATGCAATTAACGAGATGCAGCTCACATTCATACCTCAGATCGACTTGGGTGGGATAGTCTTAGAAATGTCTGTGATTCCTTTGCTAAGATGCGCTGAACACTATCAACAATCTTGTGATTTAAATGAGCTATAAATGAATGCTAATTGTTTCCTACATCTCATATGGTTGGTCTAATGAACTGAGCCTTCCTTTATATAAATTAAATTCACTAATCATTTATTAAGTACAGCTAAGTCCCAGGCACATGCTAGGAGATAAGGATACACAGACAAAAACAAAAACAAAAAAAACCCCATCGATCCTCAAAGAGTTTACATTAGTGGGAAGTTTAACACAGAAAAAACTGTCCTAGATTGAGATAGCTGCAATGAAAAGATCACACAGAAATGGGGGATAGCACAGAAGAGGAACTAATTAGGTTTGTTTGCATTTTCAGGAAAGATTCCTATAGAAGATGGCATCTGAGATTAATTTTGAAGGACAAAATGAATCCGTAAGTTTGGCAAGGGCCAAAGGGCATTCCAGGTATTAGCTGAGTCTGGAGACTTGAAATTTCTCTCTTCTGCAGGGTAAGTACAAGCAGTTCTGCACTGCTGGTGTATAAAGGTAAGAGTGGGGCCCGTGGGAGCTGACGCCGAGGAGGGAAAAGTCAGATTCAAGAGCCTCGCATACAATATTATGGAAGTGGAATTTAACCTAAAGCCAACAGCAAATCATCAGTGCGTTTTAAGTCTGGAAGATAAATTATTAGCGTGAAGTTTTAAAATGATAATTTTGGTGACGAATGGATTAACTGCACGCTTTCATGGGGCCTGCAGATATCATGTAAGATCTGGCTCCTCTGTACCTCTGCAGCTTGATTTGGAGCCCCTCTCCTCTATCTTCTATCCAGTGCTAGGTTCTATTTTCTGGGTATTTGCACAAGCAGTCCCTTTACTTGGAAACCCTTCTCTTTCTTAGAGGGTCTAACTCCCACTTATCTTCTGGATCATAACGGGGAGATAATTTCTCCTAGAAAGCTTGCACTCACCCTCATTAACTGGAGCTACCCATAAGCCATGTACGACTAAGACAGCTTGGACTTCCCTTCTCAAAGCGCTGAATGCACTGTCAGGTTCCCAGCTGCCTATATGGTGTCCTCCCCTGTTACTGTGAATTTTGTATGGACAATGATCATGTGTTGCTTGATGACCATTATATTCATAAGACACAGGGCAGGGACTGGAACACAGAGATTGTTCAAAAAATATCTCTCGAAAGAGTGCTGAATGTGGGGTGTGAGGTTAGCAGCAGAACAGCCGGGTGACCTAATGATAAGGCTTGACCAAGGCAAACGCTCTGAGAATGAAGAGGACAGACACAGGAGCTGGAATCAATAAAACTTGGTGACTTACTAGACGGAAGAGGAGGGAAGGAAAGGGAAATGACAGATTAAGTAGTAAGGCAGTTTCCAATTGTTAAGAAAACTGGTAGATGTGACCAACAAAATCATGTTCCCTATAACTCCCTGACCTCTGTCTTGTTGCTCTCCCCTTCACACAAGCCAGGCATGATGGCCTCCTTATTGTTTTCCCCACATGCCAGACTTACTCCAGCCTCAGTGTGCAAGTTCTGTTCCTCACCCTGGAACAATCTTCCTTCATATCACCACACAGCTTGCTCCATCACTTCCTCAGAGCTTTGCTCAAATGGCACCTTTTCAGTGATAACTTACTTCCCTAAGGATACTACTTAGGATTGCAACCTTTACCTTCATCTTGGCTCTCCTTAGTTTTCTTCTCTGCTTTATTTTTCTCCATAGAAAATATCAAAATCAGACTCATATTTATTTACTTTGCCTCTTCCACTAGAAGTATGTTCCCAGGAGAGAGGGGGTAAAGATTTGTTAATTTGTTTACTTCACTGCTATATTCTCAGGGTAGTAGGCACTCAATAAATGCTTATTTAATTAATTAGTGACTGACTGAATGAATAAACAATGTTGCCCATATGGGCTTACAGGAGGAAGAAAAAAATGTATGTGGAAGACGATTACAAGTTCATTTCTAGATATGTTCAATTAGAAGATGCTTCTGGGACATCTAATTGGGGCTCAAAAAAAACCCAACAGGTTTCAGTTGGTGCCATGAAGCATATCATATCCAAAGACAATGTGTAGAAAAAAAAGAAAAATTTAGAAACCTATAGAAATTGGGAAACACCAATATTTAAGGAGTGGGCAAAGCAAGAAGAACAAGCAAGGAAGTCTGAAAATCAGTAACCAAAGGAGAAGGAAGAAGGCTAGAAAAGGAGCAAAGACACAATTTCAAGATGTCAATAATATCAAGTGTAATAGAAACTAAAATAAAGGAAGAGAAGGAGCTATAGGATTTCATAATTAGGTCACTGCTAACTTGAGATAAAGTAGTTTTAGAGGAGCACAAAATAATAATAACTACCACTTAGGAGTGACATCAGAAGCATGACGGCGTGAGGGGTGCTCCCTGACATCTCCCCTTGAAGTGACAACAAATTGAGCAGCTATAATTCAACAAAAGATTCCCTACACAGAGAGGAGGGACGAGAGAAGCTATGGGGACCATGGGACGCAACCGTAGCTCACTGCGGTCCCGGGAGAGGGTAGAAGTGAGGCTGCAGGTGCACCCTCTGAGGCCCCGGGCATTATGGCCTGAGGGATCAGTATATAATATGGCTGAACTCAGTGATGGGGCAGGGACCTCGGGGCAAAGACCAAATACAGAAGTGTAAAACTGCAATCTAACAGCCCTCACTGCCAGGCAAAAAAAAACAAAAACCAAAGCCATGGAGCCTGGCTGTCTCCCCACAACCTCCCACAGTTCACCTCCCTGACACCTTCCCAGTTTTAGCAGCAGGCCCAGAAAAAAACGGTAGCAGTGTTGGATAAAAGAGCACAACATCTACAGCCCTGAGACATGGAGAGACAGTTCAGAGCAGCAGACGCTCAGTTTGATAATTCCAATGACAAGGGAGGAACTATTGAGGCGAGGTAGCTGTGGTCTGGCAGTTGCCATTATCTGGAAGAGAACAAAGCTACAAACGCACCAGCCACTTCTCCCAGACCACCCAGCGCCACCTTTTGCAGTTGGTTCTAGTACGGGCTCACAGGGCTGCTGAGACACAGAAAAGAAAAAGTTACGACAGATACCACAGAAATACAAAAGATCATATGAGAATACTATGTAGGTCTATGCGCTACCAAATAAACTAACATAGATAAGTTCTTAGAAATGTAGAATCTTCCTAGACTGAATCACAAAGAACTGTAAAGTGTAAATAGACTGATCACCAACCAGCAAGGAAATTGAAACAGTCTCCAAAACCGGCCCTAAAGCAAAAGCCCAAGACCAGATGGCTTCACTAGTGAGTTCTACCAAACGTTCAAAGATGATTTAATACCTGTGTTCCTCAAACTCCTCCAAAATATAGAAGAAGAGGCAATACTTTCTCATTTCATGAGGCCACCTTTACCCTGATACCAAAACCTGGTAAGGATAACACACAAAAAAGAAAACTACAGATGAATACAAATGCAAAAATACTAGCAAATCAAATACGACAATACAGTAAAAAGATTATATATCATGATCAAGTGTGGTTCATTCCAGGGGCCCAAGGATGGTTCAAGATAAGCAAATCAATCAATGTGATACACCACATAAACAGCATAAAAGATAAAAATCATATGATTATATTAATAGATGCAGAAAAAGCATCTGACAAGATACAACATCATTTATAATTAAAACTAATAAAATGGATCCAGAAGTAAAGAACCTCAACAAAATAGAGGCCATATACGACAAACCCTAAGCTAAAATCATACTTAATGGTGAAAAACTGAAAGCTTTTTCTCTAAAATCAGGAAGAAGACAGGGATGCCCCCTCTCACCACTGTTGTTCAACATAGTACTGGAAGTTCTATCCAGAGCAATCAGGCAAGAGAAATAAAAGGCATCCAAATTGGGAATGAAGAAGTTAAACTGTCAGATGACAGCTTTTTGCAGATGATATGATTCTTTATATAGAAAACCCTAAAAACTCCACCAAAAAACTATTAGAACCAACAAACAAATATAGTAGAGTTTCAGGATACAAAAATCAATGTACAAAAATCCATTACATTCCTATAAACAATGGAATTTCAGAAAAAAAATGAAATAAACAGGGCTGGCCGAGTGGTGTGGTGGTTTAGCTCTGGCTTGGGAAGCCAGCGGCCCCGGTTCGGGTCCCACATACGAGGGTCAGTGACACTGCCCTCAAAAAAAATAAAATAAAATAAAAAAATGAAATAAACAAAGCACAATTCTTTTGCAATTAAAACAATAAGAATAAAATTCCTAGGAATAAACTTAACAAAGGATATGAAGGACCTATATAGTGAAAGCTGCGACAACATGGATGGCTCTTGAGATTACCATGCTAAGTGAAATAAGTCTGATAGGAAAGTCGAGAACCATACTACTTCACTGATATGTGGGATATAAAACTGAAAGCAACAAAGGAACAAGACAAATAAACAAAAACTCCTAGACACAGACAACAGTTTAGTGGTTACCAGAGGGAAAGTGGGGAGGGAGGTGGTAGAAGAGGGTAAAGGGGGTCAAGTATATGGTGATGGAAGGAGAACTGAATCTGGGTGCTGAACACACAATGCAATATACAGATGATATGTTATTTGAATATACACTTGAAACCTATATAATTTTACTAGTCAATGTCACCCCAATAAATTAAATAATAAAAAAATAACTACCACTTATTAGCACCTATTTAGATTCAATGCAAGGTGCTTGGTGATTAAAATACACTGTCTCTAACCCTCCTAACCACATTGCCAAAGAGCTATTGTATTATCTAGCTACTTAGGCTCAGAGAGGTTGAGCTGCTCTTGGCTGTACAGATAAATAACAAGTGAAGAAGCTAAGGTTTGAATTATAATAAAAATATACTTAAAAATATTTTGTTCATTTGACACTTGTCATAAATTCCAGATTAATTTTCCAGGTACAAAAGGCTTGCCACTTTAAGCACCAATACACACACATTTTAAAGATCTTTAAAGGAAGTTTTTAAAAATCATATACTTGATAACTCAACAATGGCATTATAACTATCAAATGCTGTATTATATGCCTTTGAAAATTCCTGAGTTGTCTAGAGTTTTTGTTTTTGTGATGAAAGGCACTATAGTGATTTTTTTTTCCTTTTTCTGTTTTTAGTATCTCTGTCTTCATTTCAGAATTTTTCTGCCTATGGGCTAGAAAGTGGTATATATGCCTCTTCTCAAGTAACCCTCAGCACAATCTTATGATTCAAGTTTTATTATTTTTAAAAAAGAGTCATAGAGAGGTTAAACAATTTATTCAGCATCACACAGCCAGTCCTAGCAGTGGTTCTAGGTCACTGAGGCCAACTGTTAATTCTGACTCCGCTGTTTTCCAGGCTGATTTTCCAATGGAAAATCACTTTGGTCACTTTGCAGAAAGTCCAGATTTCCAGGTAAGTAATTGCAGATGGAAAAGGTATTGTTCTATTGCCTGACTGCTCTGGCAAGGACTTCCAATAAAAGGCATCAGAATTGGGGATTAAGAAGTTAAATTGTCACTTTTTGCAGATGAAATGATACTATATATAGAAAACCCTAAAGACATCACCAAAAAGCTACTAGAAACAATAAACGACTAAAGTTACTGGCTACAGAATCAATGTGCAAAAATTCATTGCATTTCTATGTACTAACAATGAAATCTCAGAAAAAGAAATAATGATAATAAAAAATTCCCAAACTAATTCCTTTTACAATTGCAACAAAAAAGAATAAAATACCTAGCAATAAACTTAATGGAGAGTGTGAAAGATGTATACACTGAAAACTATAAGACATTTTTAAAAGAAATTGAAGAAGACACAAAGAAATGGAAAGACATTCTGTGTTCATGGATTGGAAGAATCAACACAGTCAAAATGGCCATATTACCCAAAGCAATATACAGATTTAATGCAATCCCCAGCAAAATTTCATTAGCATTTTTTTAAAGAAATAAAACAAAAAATCATCAGATTTGTATGGAATCACAGAAGACCCCAAAAGGCCAAAGCAATCCCAAGAAAAAAGAATAATGCTGGAGGGATCACACTCCCTGATGTCAGCTTGTACTACAAAGGAACTATAATCAAAACAGTATGGTATTGGCAGAAAAACAGATACACAGATCAACTGAATAGAATTAAAATCCCAGAAATAAACCCACATAAAAACGGACAGATAATTTTCAATAAAGGAGCCGAAAACATAAAATGGAGAAAAGACAGCTTCTTCAATAAATGGTGCTGGGAGAATTGTAAAGCCACGTGCAAAAGAATGAAACTAGACTGCTACCTGTCACCATGTACCAAAAATAACTCAAAATGGATCAAAGACCTAAATATAAGACCTGAAACAATAAATTGCATAGAAGAAAACATAGTTACTAAACTTAGGGATCTTGGGTTCAAAGAGGATCTTATGAATTTGACCTCAAAGGCAAGGGATGCAAAAGCTAAAATAAATGAATGGGACTATATAAAACTGAAAAGCTTCTGCACAGCAAAAGAAACCATTGACAAAACAAAGAGGCAACCAACCAAATGGGAGAAGATATTTGCAAACTACGCCTTCGAGAAGGGGCTAATATCCAAAATATATAAGGAACTCACACAACTCAATAACAAATAAACAAACAATCCAATTAAAAAATGGGCAGAGGACCTGAATAGACATTTCTCCAAAGAGGTCATACAGATGGCCAATAGACATATCAAAAGATGCTCAACATCACTAATAATCAGAGTAATGCAAATAAAAACCACAATGAGATATCACCTCACACAAGTTAGAAAGGCTATCATCAACAAGACAAATAACAAGTGTTGGAGAGGCTGTGGAGAAAAAGGAACCCTTATACGCTGTTGGTGGGAAAGCAAATTGGTGCAGCCGCTGCGAAAGGCAGTGGGGAGGTCCCTCAAAAAAATTAAGAATAAAGTTACGATATGACCCAGCAATCCCTCTCCCCCAAAATATGAAAACGTTTATCCGTAAAGATATATGTGCTCTGGTGTTCATTGCAGTGTTAATTACTGTAGCCAAGACATGGAAAGAACCAAAGTGTCCTTCAAATAGATGACTGAATAAAGAAGATGTGATGTATATACACAATGGAATACAATTCTGCCGTAAGAAAAGATAAAATCATGCCATTTGCGACAACATGGATGGATCCTGAGATTATGCTAAGCTAAATAAATCAGACAGAAAAAGTTGAGAGCCATATGATTTCGCTGATATGTGGGATATAAAGCTGAAAGCAACAAAGGAATAAGACAAACAAACAAAGAAATAAAAACTCATAGACACAGACAATAGTTTAGTGGTTACCAGAGGGTAAGGGGGGAGAGGGGTGGTAGATGAGGGTAAACGGGGTCAAATATATGGTGATGGAAGACCTGCCTCTGGGTGGTGAACACACAATGTGACATATAGATAATGTATTACAGAATTGTACACTTGAAACCTGTGTAACTTGATTAACCAGTGTCATCCCAATAAACTTTAAAAAAGAAAAGCAAGAAAGGTAGTGCCCTACCTGAATTCTCAGACATTAAACTTCCAGAAAATTTAGTTGAAAAAAAAAAGTTAGCCTTTTAGAATTTTGGAGAAATTTTAAGAATTTGAGGAAAAAAAAACGTAAGCAGGTAGCATATTAAGCTTAACTTTACCTGCTTATTGTGAAATGTTTACTAATACAGCAAACCTTCACTATTTGTGAGTGCTCTGTCCGAATAGCTTAATAACTGCATTAATTTCCTATTTGGTGCCAAAACAAATTACCACAAACTTATGGCTTAAAACATACAATTTATTACCTTGTTGTTCCGGAGGTTAGTAATCTTGCATGGGTCTCACTGTGCTAAAAATGAAGGTGCTGGCAGAGCTGCATTTCTTCCTGGAGGTTCTGAGAAAGAATCAGCTTCCCTGCCTTTACCAGCTTCTGGAGGCTGCCATGTTTCTTGGCTTGTGGTCTCCTCCTATGTTTTTAATCCCCATAAGCGCAGGTGGATTCCTTCGCACATGAAACAGCTTTCGGCTCTTGTTCTGCCTTCCTTTTCCACTTCTAAGGGCCCTTGTGATGACGCAGGACCCACCTGGATCCTCCAAGGATAATCCCTACTTTAAGGTTAGCTGATTAGCAACTCTAACTACACCTGTGCCTTAATTCCCCTTTACTGCGTAGGGTTACATAGTCACAGGTTCTGGAGATTAGAACCTAGACTTCTTTGGAGAGCTATTATTCCGCTTACCACAGTAACCAAGAAAATTCTCAACTATAGCATGATGATCCTACTATTGAAGAATGGGGATGGAGACATGTGTTTTCCATTTATTTTTCTTTATTTCTTTTACTGATATAAGAAGAAGAAAAGAGATAATAGGTAGTTTTGGAAATACTAAATTGGGTTACACTATCTTGCGTAAAAATTTGGAATAAAGTTGTAAAATTAACCTTGTAGGTCTTAAAAATAATCTTCAGGTACCCTCAGTCTAGGCAATATTTAGCAGTGTACAGCTATGGTCTTGAAACTCACTTACTTTCTATAAAAGAATATGTTATTTTTGGTTAATCTTAACTCACTCCTTCATCCTTTGTCCTTGGAATTTCCAAAGACTTTCACCAGGTGCCCTTAGGCCTCTAAATTTACATATACAATAAAAACTCAAGCTATTTGATGAAAAGCATCAAAACATTAGTAACTCATCTTGTGTTGAAGGAGGCCTGCACTTATATTTTAGAGGCGCTAAATATCCCTATTAATTTTTCCAGGAGGAGAAATGCGTGAGGGAAACATTTTCATGCCATGAGTGATGAAAGCGTTAGTATCATCTGCTTATCACAGCTCACCTTCCTCTCCTTCTCCCAGTGTTTCCTCCAATTTCCCAAAGAGTAAAAATACTATATTATCCCCACTTCCATTGTATAAAGTTTAACAAAGAGGAGCTGCTAACCATAAATATTTAAAATAATAATTCACAAATTACCAAATTAAGGGGGGGAGGAGGTCTCTGATATTAAGCAATAATTACAACTAACCTTTATAACAATAGCAACAAAAAGATTAACTGGATAGGAATAAACTGAAAACATAAGTAGGGTCAATATAAAGAAAAGTTTGAAACTCTACTGAGAAAATATGATATAAATTAAGTAACATACATTGTTGTTAGAATAATGCTAATATTGGAAGGGTGACAATTATTTCACAATTAAAATATAAATATATGTACTACAGTGGTTCTCAAAGCATGCTGCCTCAGACCAGGACCATCAACATCAACCTTGAGTTTATTAGAAATGCAAATTCCCATGGTCCAGCTGAGTGGCACGTTGGTTAAGAGTAGGCTTGGGATACCTGCTTTGAGCCCCAAGGCCCTGGTTTGGATCCCACATTAAGGCCAGTGATGCTGCGCCCTCTAAGATGGTGACGCTAAGATGGTGAACAACAGCTAGACCTGGAGCTGGGCTGCTGTCACGACTAGACTGAAGAACAAAAGGACAGCAAGTTACCCTTGCCCGACTCCCCAACTTTGTTCCCCTCTCCAAGTTCCCCAATAAACTCTTCAAAAGAAAAAAAAAAAGGGCTGGCCTAGTGGCGCGGTGGTTAAGTGCTGGCTTGGGAAGCCAGCGGCCCCGGTTCAGGTCCCACATATGAGGACCAGTGACACTGCCCTCAAAAAAAAAAAAAAAAAAAAAAAAAAGAAATGCAAATTCCCAGATTGCAACCCAGACTTAGTGAATCAGAAACTCTGACAGTGAGACCCAGTAAACTCCGAATTAACAAGCTTTCCACATGATTCTGATTGATTCATGCAAAAAATCTGAGATCACCGTTTTAATGTGATCTCAACATATTAACAACAGGATATTTTCCTCAAAAGGGAAATAGAACTAGAAAAGCTGATTCTAAAGGTCATGTGGAAAAAGAAACATTAAAATTTTGTTACCAGAGAAGGGACAAATTGGCAAAGGCATCAATGGAAAACAATGAATACTCCAAAAATTTTCAGTATACATAAAAGGAATTTAGTACCTAGCAAGAGTGGCATTTTAAATGACAAGGCAATAGTGCAGGGACAACTGGTTAGGACTCAGAAACAAATAACAAACCAGCCAAAAAAATATATAAATGGGACAGTTAGTATCTGAAAGAAATTATGGATGAATTTTTATAATGTAATGGCCTTTTTAAGCAAGTCATAAAACAACAAGAAGACTAGAAAATATGGCTATTTAAAAAAATTAACAAAGAAAAAAAATATTGTAAACTATGCCAAATAATAAGCTACAGAAAAAAAATTTGTAATACATAACAAATCAAGAGTCTAATTACCTTCACTCACAAAGAGCTATTATAAATCAAAAACTCCATTAAAAAAGGGATGAAGGATATGAAAAGGCACTTAGGAGAGATGTGTATGATGGGTAGAAGATTTACAAATATATGAAAAGGTATTTTAAGAGAAGAAAATTAAAACAATAAAGACATATTTTTCATCTTTGAAACCAGTGAAATATATTTGATAATACAGTGTGGCATGGGTGAGGAGAAACAGCATTCTCTTTTACCACAGAAAGAAGTATAAATTGATGAACCATCACTGGAGAGGCAATGTAGAAACATTTATCAACATTTAAAAATAAATACACCTCACACTTCATAGGTAGAAATTTATCTGACAGTAATACCAGCACACATGGTCAAAAAGATATAAATGCAATAATGTTCACTCCATCATTGTTTGAAATAACAAAATAGTAAACCAACTCAAATATTTATTACTAGAAAAATGTATAAATAATGGACTATCTATCCATGGAATATCAAACAACAACAGCCACAATAATGATGACAAACTGAGATAGCTCCATGTATCAATATGGGCAAATATCTCAGGTAAATTACCAAGTGGAAACAAATGACGAATAATAGAATATAGAGTGTATTTCTATATGTATAAGAGGAAATATAGATCTTATGTCTATACACGTATGTGTTTCTCTAGGCATATATTTATGAAGAATACTGTGTTATCACTAGTTAATATACTGATTTGGATTGGGGACCAGCTGTTTAGGGAAGAAAAGAAATCTTATTTACAATAATCTTTTGTTCTATTTGTACTATTTGAATTATTTTTAAAAACATAGCTCAATATTCAGAATGGTGGAGTAAAGATCTCCATAAATACCTGCTGCATAAAAGCAATAATAACACTGGAAAAAGCTGTCAAAAACCACCTTTTTCTAAACTCTGAAAATTGACTAAAGGCATACAACAATCCAAGGACTGCTTATTCAAGAAAAATGGCTGCAGCTTGGTAAGAGCAAATCTTGTGGCATTTCAATTTGACTTAATCCCATTCCCCACTCAGGTTCTGGAGCAGCATTGAAAACCAAAGGCCTTACAACTCTGATAGATGTAAAAGCTTGCAGGCTATCAGCCACTTAAAAAATTTGGGAAGGTTTCAGTTCCCCAAAATGTCCATCCCCAGAGATGTGTCACTATTGACTTATCTGGTAGATCACTAAATGGTTCCATTTGCGGGGCACTTCATTTCATCTGACTCAGAGTGGCCTCTGTCTAAACAGTCCTAGTCCCAGGGCATTTGTTGAAAACAATCATCTGCAATTGTTAAACACTAGCTGCTGAAGGTGGCTTTAACAGTTAGGGCTAACAAGAGGCTGATCAATCAATCAATCAATTATCCAATAGATAAATAAATGGAAAACTGGGGAATGATATGTCCCCATGAAGCTATGAAAAGCTCCAATATATTCTTGGGACTCCAAAGGGTCATGCATATTGAAAGGACTTTGTGCATGACCATGAAAGAGTTGAGAAGGCTCTAAGCTCTCACCTCTGGCCAGCTTTGAGGCTCTAAGCCAAGCAGAAAGTGAACGCTAAAGCTAAGATAGCGTTGTTAGATGCCTGGTGGAGTAATTAGGTCATGTCCCAACACAAACACAGAGCCCCTTGGCAAAAGCTGAGAGACTAATTCAATTTTGCATCAGTCATTAGCTGACTACTAAGGTAACTAAGCAGAGACGCAGGGGGTCAAACACAATAAAGAATACATGCTTTACAGAAAAATTACTTTAAAAAACGAATAACAACAACAACAACAACAAAATAAAACAGCAACAATAACAAACCCTGGGGAGGAAGGCATCCCATTTTGAGTTGACAAATGATTTAAGATTTCCAATTTCAACAAAAATGTACGAGATATGCAAATAAATAAATAAATAAATAAATAAATAAATAAATAAATATACATTGCTCATAAACAGGAAAAATAGCAGTCCATAGAAACTGTCCATTCCTAAAGGCCAAAAGTTGAACTTATTAGACAAAGATTTTAAAATCACCTATAATAAATAAGAAAAAGGAACTAAAAGAAACCATGTCTAAGAGTTAAAGAAAAGCACAGCACGTAAATGATGTCTCATCAAATAAAAAAATAACAGAGACAGAAATTATTTTCTTA
Organism: Aselliscus stoliczkanus; assembly: GCA_033961575.1. Lineage (NCBI taxonomy): Eukaryota > Metazoa > Chordata > Mammalia > Chiroptera > Hipposideridae > Aselliscus > Aselliscus stoliczkanus. Next base: position 102,900,687 of record CM066731.1, on the reverse strand, counting down.
CAAAGAATAAAGTAGAAATTCTAGCATTTAAAAGTATAATAACTGAAATGAAAAACTTCACTAGTTTGAACTGCATCTTTGAACTGGCAGAAGAAAGAATCAGTTAGGTTGAAGACAATGAAATGAAGACAGGTCAATTGAGATTATCCAGTATAAGAAGGAAAAAGAATAAGGAAAAATTAACAGAGCCTCCAACACCTGTGGGACACCACTCAGCATCCCAACACATGCATAATGGGAATCCTATAAGGATAAGAGAGAGACAGAAAGGAGCAGAAAGAATATCTTAAGAAATAATGACTGAAAACTTTCCAAATAAAAATGACAAAAAAATAAAAACCCACATTAATCTTAAAATCCAAGAACTCAACAAACTCAAGTACAATGAACTCAAAGAGATCCACACTCAAACACATGACAATCAAAATGTCAAAAGACAAAGGCAAGAAATAATCTTGAAAATAGCAGTAGAAAACAGACCCATGATGTATAAAGAATCCTCAATAAGATTAAAAGCTGACTATGGAGGCCAAATTGCATTGGGATGATACATAAAAAATTTTGAAAGAAAGACAGTCAAGAAGAATCTTACATTCAGTAAACCTATTATTTAAAAGTAAAATCAAGATATTTTCTGAAAAATGAAAACTAATATGTCGTTAGCACTTCTGCATAAGAAAAAAGAGAATCCTTCAGGCCAACACTAGGCAACGACTGTAATCTATATAAAGAAACAAAGAGCACCAGTAAAGGTATGTAACTACATAGGTATATAATAAATACAGTATATACATATACTTTTCACTCTAACTCTTTTCTTCTCCCACATGATTTTAAATGAGCTGTATAATTTAAAACTGTGTCAATGGGTTTATATTGTATAAAAATGTGACTATATGACAATAATAGTACAAAGTAAAGAGAAAAGAAAGGAACAAATTTGGAGCAAAATTTTTGCAATGAAATTAACTTGGTATTAATCTAAACTAGACTGTTTTAGGTTAGGATGGTAATTATAATCACCAGGGCAACCATTAAGAAAATAACCTTAAGACATATGGTAAAAGAAACAAGAAATTTAAATAGTTTACCAGAAAAAAACAACAACCCAAAACCTATCATACACAAAAGAAGACAATCATAAAGGAAGTGGGGGGCGAAGACGTAAGAAACACAGACAACATACAGCAAAATGGCAGGTGTAATTCTTACCTTATCAGAAATAACATTATATGTAAAGGGAATAAACACTCTGATCAAAAGTGAGAATTTGCAAAAACGGATAGAAAAACCTGATCCAACTATATACTGTGTATAACAGATACACTTAAGAGTCAAAGACAGAAATAGGTAAAAAATAAAAGGATTAAAAATATGCTATACAAACAGTATCCAAAAGACAGCTGGAGTGTGTGTACTAATATCAAAGAAAAGAGACTTTAAGCAATATTTTTTACCAGAGACAAAGAGAACATTTTATAATAAGAAGAATCAATCCATCAGAAAGACATAATTTTGTAAACACATATGCACCTAACAAAATAACCCCAAAATACGTGACGTAAAAACTGACAGAATTCAAGGGAAAAAATTAACAATTGCATTCCTCTGTACTCTATGTCCCCAGAGGCAATCATCTTCAACTTTTCTGTTTTTCCCCTCTGGGATTAACCTATATATTTCTTTCCTTCGTTTTCTTTTCTTTCTTTCTTTCTTTCTTTCTTTCTTTCTTTCTTTCTTTCTTTCTTTCTTTCTTTCTTTCTTTCTTTCTTTCTTTCTTTCTCTTTCTTTCTCTCTCTCTCTCTCTCTCTCTCTCTCTCTCTCTCTCTCTCTCTCTTTCTGTACTTTAAATCCTATGAAAATAAATACATGTGTGTGTATATATAACTATAGTTGACATTCCATATTATTCTACTTTTACTTCATGTGTATATTTCTAAATTATATTCCTCTATTTCTTCATTTATCCTCCATTTTAAACACTAGTGTTGGCTCCCAATCATAGGAGAAGCCTTAACTCCTCTGTACTCTATCTCACAGTTGCACGCATCTCTGATGTTAAAACAATGTTAGGGCCGGCCGAGTGGCGCGGTGGTTAACCGCTGGCTTGGGAAGCCAGCGGCCCCGGTTCGGGTCCCACATATGAGGGCCAGTGACACTGTCCTCAAAAACAAAAAACAAAAAACAAAAAAAAAACACAATGTTATAATTTGAGGTTAAAGAGCCAGTGTCTACATTATCATGACTTGTAAATACTGTAGGCAAAGGAGTGAACTATGACCATGTCTATTATTTCTCCTGGAGTTAATAACTCATTTTTCACTCAAACAGTTTTCTCTGTACTCAATATAATCACTGTGTACTCTTCCAATAGCATTACTGTATGTTTATCAATATTTTTTCTATATGCTCAATCACATTAAATATCCTTTCTTTGCTGGAGAGCTTTTCCCTAAAGTGTCCCCTTTAAGAGGACAATCTAGAACTGGCTGCCCCCCTTGGTTTGCTCAATAGAACCCATGCTGATATACCGAATGCTATTTTCAGTTGTCTGTCTTTCTCTTTTTTTAAAAATCATAATTCTTGGGGCCAGCAGAGTGGCGCGGTGGTTAAGTGCTGGTTTGGGAAGCCAGGGGCCCTGTTTCGGTCCCACATATGAGGGCCAGTGACACTGCCCTCAAAAAAAAATAAAATCATAATTTTTTTTTTTAAATTTAATTTTAATTGGGGAACAGTTTGTTTTTCCAGGATGCATCAGCTCCAAGTCAAGCAGCGGTGTTCAATCTAGTTGGCCCATGTGGGAATTGAACCAGCAACCTCAGTGCTATGAGCCTGGGCCCTAACCACCTGAGCTAACCTGCTGCCCCATGTCTTTCTCTTTCTTAATTGACTTAATCATATACATAAATCATATTCTCCAGGAATTTCCTAGGAATCAATCCATAGAAAGTATATTTTGGGGGGCAGAGGAGTACTCTTTCCATTCTAACATCACATTTGAGTTAGCTGGCTATAAAATTCTAAGTAATGAAATTGTTTCCCTTATAATTTTGAAGAAAGCATTCCACAGTGTAGTTATGGAGAAGTCCAATTCCATTCTATGCCCTTGAATGTGAATTATTCCCATTCCTTGCCCTTTGGAAGCTGTTATGGTCTTTTCTCACCCTTGGTATGCTGAAAGTGATGATTTTCTGTAGCAGTGGTACTTTTCATTTATTGTGATGGATATTCAGTGGGTTTTTCCAGTGTGGAGATTCATATCCTTCAGTTCAGATAAAATTGAAATATATTATTTCTTTGATAATTCTTGTCCACTCTATTTTTCCCCTTCTTCCTTTATGTGAGTTCTATTTGCAATACAGTGGTCCTCCTGTGTGAAGGCTTTAATTTCATGTTTTTTTTGCCTTTTGCCTTATCTGGTTGCTTCATGTTCTAATTTCTAGGAGAGCTCCATAACATTCCCTTCCAGCCGATGTAAGCTTATAGTTAAAATTTATTTACACTATAATATTGTTGATTTCAAAGGTCTTCCTCCTCTAATTTCTAAATTTTTTTTTTTTCTTTTGAGGGCAGTGACACTGCCCCTCATATGTGGGGCCCGAACCGGGGCCGCTGGCTTCCCAAGCCAGTGCTTAACCACCATGCCTCTCGGCCAGCCCGAATTCCTAAATTTAAATAGCACCTTACTCTTGTTTAATGGATTCAGCATTTCTTAACTCTTTGAGGACATAGTTTATTTTATAGTTTGTCTTTCCTTAACTTGTATATGTTTCTTTTCATTTTCTTTTTTGCTTTTTTTTTTAAAAAGATTTTATTGGGGAATTGGGGGAGGGGAACAGCATTGGGGAATCGGGGAAGGGAAACAGACAAGTTGCTGTCTTTTTGTTCTTCAGTCTAGTTGAGGAGGATGTTGCTTCACTGGCCCATGTTGGTATCGTCATTGTGCTCTTCCCGGGTGAGGAAGATGGGGCCCCGGCCTCTGGATGGTAGCTCACCGCGGCTATTGGCAGCTCAAGCTGGCTGCCAGCCGCTCACGCTGGCTGCCGGCCACTCACTGTAGCCTATGGCAGCCCACTGCTGCAGGGGCTGCAGCTATGACATCCCTGGGACTCACAGCAGCCCAGCTCCAGGTGGAGCTGTTGTTCACCATCTTAGCTGTAGAGGGCAGTGTCACTGGCCCTCATACGCTCATACGTGGGATCCGATCCGGGGCTGCTGGCATCCCAACACCAGCTCTTAACCAATGTACCACTTGGCCGGCCCGCTTTTTTGCTTTTTGATTTTAAACTTCTGGCTACTTTCACTGTCAGTTTCCTTTGGATCCCATTGACAGTTTGTTTAGGTTTTATTGTATTTTTCATGTTGGAAGCTTTCTTTAAATTATTTAATAATTGGTGTAATGAACTGTTGGACACTCACTTGTATTAAGAATGAAGCACAAAAGGAAGTCTGTGAGAAGGATTTGTCAACTTGTGGACTGCACTGAGAGTTAATCAGATTAATCAGATACAATGTCCTATTTGTAGGAGGATCTCCAAAATGTCAGGATCTGAAGATCTCTTGCTTAGGGGATACACAAGGGCCTCAAGAAGAGTAAAGTGCTATTTCCTTACTCTGTTTTACTATACAAGTTGAATCTCTACTTTTGAGCAGCCTTTCCAAAATGTACAACAATCTCAAGGATAGTTCATAAATACATTCACCTAACCTAACATTATAAAAATTTATAATTAATTCTGATTATGATTTTAAATGATTTGTCAATTTAAAATGCTTTAGCCAAATTAAAGTTCAAACTATTTAAGATATTTCCACTGATTTTCACAATATGTTAGACATGTTTTATACATCCTTCTTACCTCTAAGTGCATTAGGAAAAAAGTACTTCGGGCAACACAGCATTTTAAAATCAAGTTTTAGATAACTTTGATTCAGATAAATATAGAACTAGAAAGGATTATGAGCTATCATTCCAAATCAACTATCTTATTTTGTAGAATAGGAAACAGCATTTGAAGCATTCCTTTAGGAGAGTAACTAAATTAGAGAATTGTGACTTGTTAACTATATGGGTGCTAAAATGTAATAAACTTAGAAAGTGGCAAATATTTAAAGCCACACACAATGCAATATTCTTTTACCTGCTTTTGTCTTAAACCCTAAGTACTTATGGTATTTGATCAATCGTAAAATTATTAGTGGTGTTTGGTGCTTTTGCTTTAGTTAGTTATGTAAGAAAAGCATTATTTTTTTAAAATTCAAAGCAAAAATACATTATTATACATGACTAAATGAAATACCTTGGGATGATATTTAAATCCCAAGTTCAGTAGGATGTGGCAAACATGGACTGAAATGGGAATAAATGAATCTGGTTTCTAGTTTGTTGCCAGTATTTCAAAACTGGGTAAATCATTTAACCTCTCTGAGCCTCAGCTTCCTCCTCTCTAAAATAAAAAGTGTTGGACTACATAATCTCTAAGGGCCTCTCTTATTCTGAAAGTCTCATTACTTCAATGTAATTATTTTCACAGCAACAATATTTACAAATTGATCATCTGCATGATGGACCTAGTTTTACAAATCTAATGCTTGGGTTCTGTCGCAAATATTCGTTCTGCCATTACCGTGGAGCAGCAGCTTGACCTTACGTTATGGGCTGGGAAGAGCACAGGGTGTGTTGGGGACAACCAAGGCAGGGAGAGAAGAAACCAGAGTTGAGATGTTAGTGTGTCCACACACATCCAGTGAACAATTGAGCGACACTGGGAGTACAGGCGTTGTGAGAGGCTGATATTGAAAAAGCCGTTCTGAGAGGAAGGGCACAAAAATGACTGAGTCAGCACTTTAGGTTGTCATAGGGAGAAGAAATAAAATACACAGAATCTATGACTATTTTCTCTGCATATACCAAGTCCTGCTTTCACTGCTTTTTCTAATGTTCATGCATCAGAGACTTAACAACTACTGTATCTATATATTGCCTTAAAAAATAATGTAAACAGATTTTTTGGTCAGGAGGGCAGAGTAGGCAAATGCTGTGCTTGCCTCCTCTCACAACCACATCAAAATTGCAGCTAAACTACAGAACTACAATGAGAATTGCCTGAACACAAGCCCTACATCTAAGGACAGACAGAGGGAGCCTCCTAAAAACTGGTAGGAGGGGCAGAGAAGTGGGATGGGCTGATCCCAGAACCCCATGTGACATTTAAAAATTTGGAGAGATATCTTGGCTGTGGAGGACCCCTGGAGAAGCAGGGGGTCCCAGGTCCATTCTAGGCTCCCCTAGCCCAGGGTTCCAGTGACAAGAGAAGTCCCTACTTCTGGAGGTGAAAACCAGTGGAGACTGTGGATGAGTGATTGAGGGTGACTGCAATACCAGGAGATTCTCTTAAAGGGCTCACACATGGACTTATTTGCTGGTAGACTCACTGGCTCTGAGCTCCGGTGCTGGAACAGCTGCTTGAAAGCCACCAGGGATATACAGGAAGGAATTGAATTGTCTGGCTACAGGTCAAGGGCTGGAAGGGCACCTTTCTCCCAGACAGAAGTCCTGGCAGAATTCATTGTTTCTTTGCTGAGCCCTCCCCGGTTCCTGGCATTTAGACACAGGTAGGCACCATACCTGAGTCTCCATCAATCTGGCTAACACTGTTTGCCCTGATTCCCTGATTCCCACCCCACCCAACTTGTGGGCTCACCCAACTTGTGCGCCCACCCAAGCTGCTTCCACTGGCTTTTCCACACAAATGGCCTGTCTTGCCTCATGCTGCAGAATTTCCTAAAATCTCTCAGTGCTGCAGAAAATCCTAAAATCACAAAACCCAAAGAAGTAGCATCTGGCCTCGGTGTGCCCTGTACCTCATGCTGAGCAGGCCCAAGCCTAGCACTAACAGGAGCCAGCCTCAGTTTGCAGCTTGGTCTCTCCCAGGAATCGCTAAGTTCAGCATGAGTGGCTGCCATCTGTGGATAGTTTTGTGGCTCAGGCCAGGTGCCCCAGGCAGGGCACAGGATGCAGCTGAACACGACCTGTGGTATGGCCCCTTCCTGAAGACCCCAGGTTCGGCTCAACAGATGGCCAGCTTCGGTTTGAGCCAGAGCACCACCCAGCTGCCTCTGTGATGACACACCCAAAGAGCAGACAGGGCAGACAACAGTGCCTGCTAAAGTGAATCCTGCTCCATAGGGTCAGCCCCTGCTCAACAGCTCCTCCACTGTAGCTCCAGCCAGTCCTCACAACCAAGGAGCCTGATGGTCAGTCTCTCCCATTGACATGTAACCAGCAATCAAATCTCAACAACAACAGGTGGGCACCCCCCACCCCCACCCCCAGAAGGGACACACTTGCAGCATCTGGCTTAGGTGACAAGGGAGACTGTCACTAGGCCCCATAGGACACCTCTTATATAATAAGTCCACTTTACTAAGACTGGGAGACACAGCAGCCCTACCAAATACATAGAAACAAACACAGGGATGCAGCAAAACTGGGGAGACAAAGAAACTGTCCCAAATAAAAGAACAGAACAAAACTCCAGAAAAATAAATAAACAAAATAGAGAAAAAGCTATCTACCACACACAGAATTCAAAACACTGGTTATAAGGATGTTGAATGATCTAGGGAGAACTTCAACAAAGAGATTGGAAACATAAAAATGGAGACAGAAAACATAAAAAAGAACAAGTGAGGAATGAAGAATACAATAACTAAAATAAAGAATACATTAGAGGGAATCAAGAGATTAGACGAAATAGAGGATAGAATTAGCAGTTTAGAAGTTAAAGTAGCAGACAACACCCAATCAGAATAGCAAAAAGAAAAAAAATCCAATAAAATAAGGACAGTTTAAGGGGCTTCTGGGACAATATTAAGTGTACCAACATTTGCATCATAGGACCAGAAGGAGAACACAAAGAGCAAGGAACTGAAAAACTACTTGAAAAAGTAATGATGGAAAACATCCCTAATCTGGTGAAGGAAGCAGACATACAAGCCCAGGAAGCGCAGAGCCCCAAACAAGATGAACCCAAACAGGCCCACACCAAGACACATCAGAATTAAAGTGCCAAATGTTAAAGACAAAGAGAGAATCTTAAAAGCAACAAGACAAGAGCAGTTAGTTACCTAGAAGGGAGCACCTATAAGACACTATCAGCTGATTTACCAACAGAAACTTTGTAAGCCAGAAGGGATTGGCAGGATGTATTCAAAGTCATGGAAAGGAAGGACCTACAACCAAGATTACTCTACCAAGCAAATCAGCAAATTTATCATTTACAATGAAAGGACAGATAAACAGTTTCCTGGACAACAAAAAGCTAAAGGAGTTTATCACCACCAAACCAGTATACCAGAGAATCTTAGAGGGACTTCTTCAATAATAATAATAATAATAATAATAATAATAATAATAATAATAGATTTAAAATATGAAAAATAAAATGGCAACAACTACATATCTATCAACAATTACTTTAAATGTAAATGGATTAAATGTTCTAATTAAAAGATAGGGTGGCTGAATGGATAAGAAAACAAGGCCCTTACATATGTTGCCTGTAAGAGACTTACTTGAGGTCAAAGACCCAGAAGAGTGAAAGTAAAGGGATGGAAAAAGATATTTCATGAAAATGGAAATGAAAAAAGGAAGCTGTCATAGCAACACGTATTATCAGACAAAATACACTTTAAATCAAGGGCAAAGTAGGACCCAGTAATATCACTTCTGGGCATTCTGAAAAAAACCAAAACACTACTTTGAGGGGATGTGTGCATCCATATGTTCACTGCAGCATTGTAGTGTTTTGGGCTTTTTCAGAATGCCCAGAAGTGATATTACTGGACCACTCCACCTCTCCACCTACAAGTTATACATTAGATCTGAATGTGCTGAAATACTGAATATAGTTTTTTTGCTTGGGGTTCCTTATTTGTAAAAGATCACAACTAGAGTACATCTAAAACTATGATTCTATAGTTCTCTGAAAAAGCTGAACTTTAAAATTAAAATAAATTATTTCCACTTAACTTGCTGAGAAAATAGTCATCTGAGAGAGTGTTGCTGATACCTTCATGTTTCAATTTTACTATCCCTCCCTGAGATGAGTGCCAAGTTGGTGACCAGGCTTCTCAGAAAATGTGCAAGGCCATGGGATAGCCGAAAGTCTCAAAGGAAGGATCGGGTACCTAATTTTATTCCCTTCTTTGGTTGACAGAGGTTGGAGGAGCTGTGGCCAATAGGCCAAAGGTCCTGAGAGATCTTGGCTTTTGTTGGAATTAAGGACATGCCCATGTGCGTAGTCTTAGGACTTCTGGTTGATTTTGTGGAAAACCTCTGGAGCACACAAAAAGATGTCAGAGCTGCTCTCTAATTCTAAGGAGAACTTTAACCCAAATAATCCTGTTGCGTCAAGAAATGGTAAATAAACTTGCCAGTTGGTATATTTAAAGCTTACAGAGCAGAGAACGCTAGGCCTCTCGCCACCTAAAAGCTCCACAGAACCACTATTAGGCAAAGGGAAATAATAATGCACCCAAGGGGACCCATTAACAGAGAAAGAAAAAAACCCCAAACCCTCAGACCTGGCAAGTCCTAGTGGGATGATGCTGCTGGGGAGAGAGAAAATGTTAGCAACAGCAATACAGACGAATGACCAGCTTTAAAAACTAGTCTGGAGTTTAGAAATTTAAAAATAGAAAAATTGAAATTAAGTATGTTCCTGTTGAGCCCAAAATTACTGGTTTTCTAAGCCAAGTGGAAAAAAATACCTCAAAATATGGAGCAAATATACAAAGACAGCGAAATCTTCTGGAAAACAGACTTGGAAAATAACTCCAAGAGAAATTTCAGGTAAGGAAGATAATAATTACAAGAAAATAAAAACAGATGAAGGTTGGGAATGAAAAAAATAACACATGTAAAGTTTCCTGATTTGAAGAATTGAATTTGTGAATGAAAGGGCTCGCTCATAAAATTATAGGTAGATTAATCTAAGTAAGGCAAAGAACTAGACATATTTTAGTAATATTCCCATATTATAATAATTAAGAGAAAATATAATTTCCAGAAAGAAAGTACAAGTTACTTAACAAAGAAAAGAATCAGACTGACATCTCACTTCCTATCCGACCATACTGGAAGCTAAAAGATCTTGAAAAACAAAGAACTGAGAGATAAGGATTGCCAACAAACAATTCTATGCCCAGTTAAGATATTACTCATCTTGCTGTTAGAAGAAAGAGTTACGGCTATTTGAAGATGAGAGATAGTATCACTTCTCTACTCCATCTGATGAAAATATTTAAGAAAGTACCTGAAGCAAACAACATAAGAATCAAAATAGAAATCTCAACATAGAAGATGAATAGAAAACAGTGCAATAAGTCTTGCAAAATACATGTAAAAACTAAATAAATAATGATTGCCTAGGAATTCATAATATAATTGTGAAGTAGGGAATGGTAAAATAGAAGGGGCATATGGCAAGGGGAAAAATCTAATAAATCTGGAATCCAAAGTATTAAACTATGTCAGCAAAATCAAGGAGTTGAAGTGGGCTAAGAGGAGTTAAAGCCCCCTAAAAGCCTCATTTGGGAAGGGGAATGGATTGGGAATCAAAGCATTCTAAAGCTTTCATCTAGGAGAAGGGAACAGAGTGGACTGGTAAACAGTTTATTTGATTTCTGCTTTTCATATAATTGTGGAGAAATATATCTTAGGTAATGAGCATCAGAATTTAAAAAGCACATTTATTTCCAGATTAACAAGCCACAAAGGGAAATAATAAAAGCATTGAAAATGAAGTTAATAGTGACTTGAACAAATCAGTAAAAATAAAAAGGGAAAAAAACAAACAACAAAATGAAATAAATAATAAACATAAAGTAACAGGGAAGAAATATAATGAAGTATATCAGTGATCACCCTATATGATAAGAGGATTTCTCCTAGAGAGTTTCAGATTTGGTTAAAAAGCAAAACCCTGGGCCGGCTGAGTGGCTCCGTTGGTTAAGAGCTCGCTCAAGGGTGTGAGCTAAGCTCTAAGCAACAGCAGTTCGATGCCCAGCCCGAGCTGAGCTGCCGCTAAGCTGCCAACAGGTGGCAGGATGGCTCAGCTACAAAAAAAAAAAAAAAAAAAAAAAAAAAAAGCAAAACCCAGCTACATGATATTTTGCAAAAATATACTTAAAAGACACTACTGAATATCATTCTTGTTTTAGTGCTAAGAATTTCAAAATATAAATATATATGTCTGTCTGTCTATCTATCAATCTATCTATCTACCTATCTAAAATTAACATAAAATAAGAGCTGGGCATGATAAATAGCAAGTAAAATCAAATTTAATTAAAAGATTGGATGGTACATGGCCATTTCGCACAAAAATATATACATATTTTCATATCCCAGAATACTCTAAAGGAATATTTGCTTTAAGATACTCATGGCAATTTGGATACCAACCCTCACTACCCTTACTCCAAAAATAAATTTTCCTAATGTAATATGATTTTGGGACAATCATTTTTCTTTTCAAAGTAAGTTGAAAATATTATGTTTAACTTGCATTCTTTTCTGAAAATAATATGGTTTTATTTAAACATACTATTTTCTACATTTGACAACCAAAATGACAAGAAAACAAAGAAGAAAACAAAGTAAAGGCAGAAATGTCAAACTAGCAAATCTTTCCAAATGGAAATAGCAATTTGGGGATAAACAAGGGCAAATTCATAGCTCAGCATTCTACTGAGAATAGTTTACTTGAAATGTTATAATTTGTAGATCTATGGCTTATAAAGTAAACTGCAATATCGAATCTCTTAAAAAATGAAAAACCAAAATATACTCTACCTTAAATTACATTTCATTACCCCAAGAAAAACTTATACAAAGACTCTGAAAATATAATTTGTATGCTCCTTTAAGGGATGAAGAAATAGAAATTAAACTATTGAACCTGAGGAATGGCAGAGGTAAACTTTTTGGTTTCCTTTATAAATGATTGCATAATCCCTTCCAATTACATATTCCGAGACACTAACTGATTTTTTTTTTAAAGTAACATTCTGGTGTAAGTACTATCAATATCTCCACTTTCCAACGAAAAGTCTGTTGCTAATCACCACCTATCCATTTTTTTTTTAAGTAGCATAGATAGTACACGAACACATGAGATACAAGTTACATTACTATGTCATCCTTCAGATAAGGCTTTACTGTTTCATGCATGTTATGTAAATGAATATTCTTATGTAAATATGTGCATATGCCTATAAAAGATAGAAGTACATAGTAGCTGTAGCCTATAAAACCTGGTTCTGGTTAAAAAGAAATCATATTATATTTTAATATTCCAGTGAAATCCAAAATATCTTGAAAAATGATGTTTGACTGATGATTTAAAAAATTACCAGTCTACTCTCACTGAACTAACCTAAGATGAAGAGAGTAATTACAGCTAAAACCTCAATTTCAGTCCTGCATAACTTTCTCAAAGATTTGTTTGGGAACTGTCTCATGCTTAGTCACCCTCCAAATATGATTTTATGAGCAAAAGCAGTTAGCTATTTTTGTATCATGCAAGATGGGAAAAGATGTATGAGTATTCCTTTTTAAGCAACATAATTTGATTTTTATTCTTGCTCAATATCAAATAAACAGTTCATTTTTAAATTTTAGAACTGTCATATGGATGTTCTTCACGGAAGATCCATTCCTACTGAAAGCCTAGAGAACTTGTTTACAATAAGAGGTAAAAGCAACAGAGGAGAATTTATGCATTGCCTGTGTGTATTTTATTTTCATTCCTGTTTTTGAACAGTAGATTTTAACACTTGACTAAGTAGTCTTAGTCTATAAAAAAATGAATAAAGAGAAACACAAAGGAGACCTTAAAAAACTAGCACAATGCATATACAATTCTTTTTGTAATCCTTAATAATAGTTTTAACGACTATTTATGAGTACTGTCAATGTGCCAGGCACTGTGCTCAATGGAGTATTTTATTTAATCCCGATAATAGATCTATACAGCAAGCATCATTATTCCCATTTTACTATAGTGGAAAAAAAGTTTGGAGTAGTCACATAGGTAGAATCTGGGCGCAACTCTAACATCACAGCTCTTTCCTTTAAAATAACATGAAGGTCATTTATCAAAAACATTTAATGCTAAGATGATGATGTGCAAAGTACGTATTAGTGAATAGTAGCCAAAAAGGAGCGCGCACGCGCGCACACACACACACACACACACACACACACACACCCACCCTTAGGTGAAGAGATCATCATACTGAAAAGATACAATAACATCTCACTCATCTGGTACCGTCAAAGAATTAGAAATTTTAAGTAAAGGAGATTTTTCCAGATAATTGAAACATACAGCACTCTATTCACCATTTAAAATATTTAAGGGAATTTATCTAAATACAGCAAGTCCTCATTTAATATGTTGATAGGTTCTTGGAACTGCAGCAAAACAACATATAACAATACCAATTTTACAATAGGCTAATTGATGTTCCCAATTGTATCTCATCAACGTTATAACAAAACAACATTGAATGAAGTTAAGTTACTGGAGCACTTGCTGTACACATAACATATTTTCCTATCAGAATGAACATTTAGCAATAAAACTTTTCTGGATAACGCCAAGTTTATTCTTATGAAAATTGGGATCTTTTCTGGTTAACAAAGTCAGTGAATATGCTGTGACTAGTGGTGACCTTAGCTGTGGATGGCTGCAGAGCTATTTGCCCTTAATTATAATAGGACCTGGACGACCATGTTTTTTGATTTCTTAAGTCTTTTCTATTTTTTCTTATTAGATGGTTACTCTAAACACACCTATCTCTTCCTGGTATGTTGGATCATGGAAAAACCAGTGGATCTTTCAGACCTCTTAACTTCCTCTCTCTCTTCTGTCTATTTATTCAACAAGTACTGTATGGTTATTTTAGGTGGCAGGCATTGTACTATGTTCTAGTTAGATTTTATGGAACAGCAACTATGAAAATGACTGATAAACAATTTCTGTAAAATATTAACTCTTTGTCATTGGGATACATAGTTCCATGATACAGAGTACAGCAAGAGAGCCACTGCCATATAGGATGAGCAAACTCTCCATTAGACCGTATACTTCTTGAGTGTAAAGAAGACGGTATAGCCTTCCAGGTAGAAAGAATAACATTGTGATAACGTAAAAGTTGCACATGGAAGCTTACAAGCTGAGGACTCCCAAATAGAAATTGAGTATGGATGAAGGCATCTATATAAAAACGAGCAGAGAGAGCAAAATAAGAAACCCTTGAAAACTCTGATAATGTTTATATCCTAATATAATCATATACTCCTAATATAATCTGGAGGTAAGTCAGAAGCCACTTACATTGGCCCATCACATCACTGGGATACTGAGTCCCATCTTCGCAGCATGTGTTAGATTCTGCCTGGGAGTGCTTTATTAAATCACCCAGCTGATGCTGGTGGTCTAGGATCCACATTTTGTGCAATAGAGTGGTCCCTCCTTATCTGCGGTTTTGCTTTCTGGGGTTTCAGTTACCTGTGATCAACCATGGTCCAAAAATAGTAAATAGAAAATCCCAGAAATAAACAATTCGTAAGTTTTAAATTGTGTGCCATTCTAAGTAGCGTGATGAAATTGCTCCTGGGACATTCATCATCCCTTTGACCAGGGTATTCACTTCCCTTCATCTCATCACATAGGAATTGTATCATGTTACATTATTACATGAAGAAGAGTGTGTACAGTACAGTAAGATATTGTGAGAGACCATATTTATATAGCTCTTATTAAAGTATATTGTTATAATTGTTCCATTTTATTATTAGTTATTGCTGTTAATCTCTTACTGTGCCTAGTTTTTAAATTAAACTTCACCATAGGTATGCATGTATAGGAAAAAGAACCTAGTACATATGGGGTTTGGTACTATCTGTGGTTTCAGGCATCCACTGGAGATACCTCCTGTTAATAAAGGGAGAGGGACTACAGTACATGTTATAGGAGACTGAAGTAAAATAATAATATTACACTTGAAAAAGAAATGTCAAGTTTTATACAAACTGGAAAAAGAAAAAAGAATGGTCTTGGCAGTTCACGTATGACTTAGGTATTCTTTAGGTGCAGTATTTCTTTGTATGGTTCACTTAATAGCTGCAGAATAATCACCCTCAGAGCTTACTAGTAAAACGTGGATTCCTCATCTGTATTCCAGATCTACTGAATTAGAAAATCTAAGGCCTAAGCCAAAGAATCTCCATTTATAAGAAACTCACTCCTGAGAATCTGAAAGTAGTCCTTTATAATAAACAGCTATAATTGGAAGCTTTATTAAAAATAAAATACTCTTACAACAAAGTTAAAGTAGATTTTCTATCTTACCTTCATACAAAGGCCATTCATTCTTTCATTCATTATTAAGGATTTACGGAATGCTCGTTATATGTCATACAGTAGGATATCTAGATGTTGGTAGTATGAAGATGACTAAGAGATAGTCCCTGAACTTAAAAAGCTGATTCTAATGTTTGTAAAGACAGTAATATCAAGAGTCTTTTCACTTAATAAGTTCTCATTAATTTATATTTTAGGACATGGACAAGCAATCATTGCAATTAATTAACTTGACCCATAAATCCTCTTTAAAAACAGCATCAAAGTGAGCCCCTTTGAATAACCTCTATAGTGCATTTTATGACAGAGAACGTCTCATTCATCTCTTATTATGAGGAAATGCGATGTTATGGATGAATGCAGTTTTCAGGTAAGTGAAGCTTCACTTATTAAGTGTCCAAACTATTTTGACTCTAATTACCTTTGGCGAGCTTTCTAAAATATATTACATATTAGCTGTTCTCCCCAACTTTGCCCAAGAGAATCATTAACCACCATTAAGTGAGTTAAATCCTGCTGCTGCTCACCCAGGAACATGCTACAGGAGAAATAGCTGGATGACAAATCGAGGCCTGCAATTTGGCAGTCCACTCTTAGTACTTCTGATTGAAGACTCGTATTAATACAGTGTTTCTCCTTCTAAATTGTCTTAATATACATCCCTGTCTCCTAATCAGGAATCAGAGCCCCTCTTTGGTATGGTAATTTAACTGATCTGTGAGATAGGTCCCTCAAGTTCCCAGAGTGAATTCTGTTTATATCACATAGCTTATATTTTGAGTCAAACATTCTCAAACACTTCAAATTTGCTGAAAATTTTCTAAATGCTTGTTTCTAGATGTTTGTATGGTAACAGACTGAATTATCCCTGTCATAGAAAGCAACATGTTGCAAATAATTTTGTATGGTTTCATTGACCTAGTCCTTCACCTACTGTACTGTTCTATAAAAGAATGATACTTCAGAGGCATTTGAGGTGTACAGGGTCATTGTCATATATACTGTGTTATCTTCTAAAAGTACAGTGTTTCTCATGTACTGTGTAGGAAGAATTGAGAGGTGTCAGAAGAAACCATAATAAATTTATTTAATCAATTTAACTAAAACTTATACAACATTTTCTTAAAATAGTGTATTAACTTTTTTTTGGAACATTTGTTTTCAAAAGAGTAATCATAATCATATAGTCTCTTTTTAGGACAAATTGCATGGGCTTTTTAAACTGTTATTTTCCTAAATATTCAAACTTTGTATATAGATCCATAGTTCTATAATGGAGTTATTTCAAAGCCTACAGAAGCCACCAAAACGTCTGCAATGCCACCAAATTACTTAGATTTGAAAACTGTATTTGAATTACAAAAAATTTTTTAAATGTCAGTTAGGGAAGTAGTCCAAATTTCAGAGTGCTATGAAATTATGATTAAGTATTCTATAAATGGAAGTTAGTACAGAAAGTAAAAATAATTTAAAGCCCCATATCATTTAACAATAAATTAAAAATGAATACCGAATTCTGTGTTTGCCTATTCAATTATTCAGTAAAACATAGTTATGTCTAAATTATCCATTTTTGTAGTATACAATCACAGGAAAGCTAAGTAGATGGAGAACTAATGAACTCTTTCCCCCAAATTCAACATTTTCATCAATTCCCATACTTTTAAAACTTATTACCAACAAAACCTTTCATTTTTTTAATGGATATTTTAAGTGATATTTTTCAATACGACAACCTTCTTTGCAAAATGTATCAGTAGTATTTCCACATATAAGACTATCATCTGAGTCACTATTTTGATTAAGAAGTTTCTTTAGCCATAACTTGTGTTCCATTTCCTTGTTCAGGACTGCTAACAGTTCTTGCTACTTTTAATTCTCCTGGTGTATGAGATCTTTACATTTGGAGTGGGATGGTAACAGCATTGTGGAGATCATTAAAAAAATGACAAAAGCAATTTGAAATTGCTAGCTTAAACTAAATAGAGCTAGTGTTTTCACTTTTATGAGGTCAAAAGTTTGTGCTAACTCTTACTTGTGGCTGATAGAAACATTCAATCAGAGATACCAGATTTTTCCCTTAAAGAAACAGGACTTGTGCTGGTATACTGAATAAGGATAAGTGCAAACATTACACACGATTGCCATTAATTTTAATTAATGTTTTCCTAAGACAGAGGTCGAAGTGAAACTTTAGGTATTTGCTGCTGGTAGAATAGTTTTGTTAAAGTACTCATTGGCAATACATGCATATATGTGGGTATATATGAAAATTTATGCATTACTTTTTTGTGGTGATTGTCATTTTCAGTACATTACACAGCAGTGTGGTATGAAGGGAGAAGGGCAGGCCCTTGATGCAAGAAACTGCATACTTAGTTTTTGCTCCTGCCCTAATTAATGTGTGAACTTTGACAATGGTTTGTCATTAGCTTTAGGGCCTTTTCTATCAAACATACAGGGCTATTATAAGGATCAAAAATATATGTATTATGTGTAGTATATGTAAAATAAGATGTACAACTGCTTTTTAAAGTATGGTTTCTCAACTAAAGTGTCATAGTAATTTATTACTAATAATCAAGTACCAAAGTTTGCAAAAATTTTTCCGTTTATTTTTAATTTCAATAAGAGTATTCACTATTACCCTTATACCGTGAATTATTTTCTCTCTCTTTCAGTTAAGTGCACGCTGACATGCTATTTTGAGTATGGAATGTATTGTACATGTGACTACTATCCATCATGTAGTCACTGGGGAAAAAAGACTGTCAACCCTATTTAAGTATAAACAACTAGTGGGGAAAGATGGTATGTTCA
The DNA here is from genome assembly GCA_033961575.1 of Aselliscus stoliczkanus. NCBI lineage: Eukaryota > Metazoa > Chordata > Mammalia > Chiroptera > Hipposideridae > Aselliscus > Aselliscus stoliczkanus. Next base: position 102,882,430 of record CM066731.1, on the reverse strand, counting down.
TTGTTCCTATTATTACAATAGCCCAGGTTCGAGGCCTCCTCTTAAAGCTGTAATTCATATAATACCTCATTCTCAGAAACGTAAGTACAAAGGGTGGCTTTGTTTTTTCCTTTTGGTATGTGTGGAGTATGGGAAGGAAGCACCTGGGAGAAAGCCCTCTTTATATATAGTATGAAGTGGCATATGAATACTCCGGTTATCACATGTACAAGGTTAAATTTACCATCTAATAACTACAATTATATTTCTACATTTCTTCATCCAAACCCTTTAGTAATTGTTCCTTTATAAAGGTACCTACTTTTTGACCTACAATTCTCAGTGCCCTGGCTGGGTAGATAACAGATCTCTTGAACACATTTTTATTTTAGTTGCTGCTTCCTCTTAAGATGGCTGAACACAGAAGAAAGCATGTACTTGTAATACCAACATAGTTTTCATTTCCTTCTATATTTACAGAGCTAGTCTAATAACCTTGTAAATTTTTTTTTTAACTTTCCTTTTCAGCATAGCAAAAAATTTGCAGAGCTGATTTTTAGAAGATATTTGGAAATGTTTTAAAAACACTTCACAGCATTATTCATTCTTTCAATATTTACTGACCTATAAGTTGGCAACTAATTATGCTAGTAACAAAGTCCCAGACCTTAAGGAAGACTATGCGAAAGATAGAAAAATAAATGAGGCATTTGCAGTACAATATGACAAATGTTGAAAGAAGTGAAGCATGCTAGAGACACCTTTGATGCTGAAGATGGTTTTCCAGAATGACACCAAAGCTAATTACAGAAGTATGAGTGGGAAAGCAAAAATTTGGGAAGGGTATTTCAAGCTGAGGGAATATCACAAGAATTTATATACTATGTTACCTGTTTGCCATGATCACATTTACCTTTTAGAAAGATGATGGTAATTGCAATTTGGAGAATGGATTAGAAAAAGGCAAAAACAAGATGTCAACTACTATTCTATTTTCATAATGTTTGCAAATCAGTAATATAGCTTATAAGCACTTACATAACATGAAATAAACACACTTAAAGTAGAAAAAGAATTTTAATTAAGCCATTTTTGGTAATAGTAAAAAGCCAACAAGACAACAAAAACTAAAAACCATATTGAACATCAAAAAAACCCAAACCCTAACCCACAAATAAAGTACAGGTTAAAAGATTATGAAAGACTCCTACCATGGAATGATACGCAGCCAAGAGAAAAAATTGACTATTTTCATCGAGTCTATATGCTAGAAATGCTAAAATGTAACCAGGATTCAGAGATGTTAAAATAAGAAAAACTATTTCTTAGAATTGATGAAATAAGGTAATTTTACACATATAAATTTCTGTATTTCAGAAACATCTTAAATTTAAAAAGCATGTTAAATGTGTGTGTGTGTGCGCGCGCGCGTGTGTGTTTCTAATCCCACTTACATATATGAAAGAGGGACAATATGTTTGTATGCATTTTATTTACATACATACTATATATATATTTCTATAATTAGATGACTAAATAATCTTGATTTAATATATTGTAAATATGTATGTACTTTTATATTTTTTATTCATTTATATATATTTTTGTATTCTTTGATTTTCAGATGGTGTTTATTTAATACAAGTCATTCTAGGAAAAATCCATTAAATTTAACATAAACATCAATTGTAAGATACATCCTAATTTCAGAAATGTTAAAATGTGAAAAATTTTACATTTGAAATGGTAGGAATACAGTAATGCTTGTATATGCAAGAAAAATGATTTGAAAGATGCAGAAAAAGTTTAACACTTCAGGAAAGAATGCAGTGGGGAAAGGGGCTATTATTTTTCACTTTCTACCTTTTATAACTTTCAGTCATTTAAAAATAACATCATACATTACTCTTGAAATTAATGTTTCTTTAAAAAAGATTACTATGGACATTTGTGTTAACTGTATCACTGAAGTGATCTGCCCTTTGTCTTGCTGGCTTCACTCTTGAGTTCTATTTTCTCAAGTGTTCTATCCAGTGTCCTTCACTGGATCCCCTTCTGCTGCCAATTTTATGTATATCCCCTCATGTTTCAGTTCTCAGCAGTTCTGCACAGACTTCATCTTGGAGACTTTATCTATTTAATGCAGACAGCTCATATCTATAAGTTTCTGAGGCCTCACCTCTCACATCTGAATAGATTAATAAAGTTGGAAATAGTCTATTACCAGTCATCTGGTGGACATTTCTAAGTACATATCACATAGTCACTGCACAATGAACACAAGCAAAACAACCCATCTTATTCATTCTCAATCCTACTCTGACTAGTGTTCTACATCTTGGTTAATACATCATAAATTTTCATGCCAAAAAACCTGAGAATCACCTCTGACTCCTATCCATTTTTCAAGGTCCGCAATCTAGGCAGTTGCCAGTCACCAAACAATGCTGAATATATATCTACATCGTTTCTAATACACTGCCCCTTTCAAAGTCTCATAACTTGCATGTATCTCTAATTTGGATTATAATAGCTTTCTGAGCTTTCTGTTTCTAAACTCCCCAAGTCAATTCATATAAAATTAATTTTCTTAAAACATAGTAAGTCTATTCAGTTGATACTCCAAACTTAAAACTTTGAAAACCTTCCCAAACCATAAAGCTCAAACTCCTTAGTTTTTAATACTTCCACAAATATTTAATAAGTACTTATATGTGGTACACAGGAAAAAGACTTCAAAAAAATCATTAGGATTGGAGGTGAAGGACAAGGAGAAGACCAGCACTTGATGAGACCACAGAGTTTTATATTCTGAGCTATTGCTACATCACACACAGCTGGCCAGTGACCTCCTCCATCTGTCTACCCTTGGTCTTCACTGCCTTGGGCCAAGTCATTTGGCCTCTCATATCCACCTACCTTTCTTAAAGGAAAACAGAATAGTAAAACATAGTCTTAAAGGGGATGAAAATGGCCAAAAAGGAACACTCTATAAACTTTATAGCTTACAAATGTTACTTTCAATCCACCGTATTTAACATAATTATTGACTATTTTACTTGATCTTTTGAGTCTAACATAGCAGAGTTTACTGAATCCAGGTGAGACTGTCAACCTAATCAGTAAGTAAGGATAAATGTTATCAAGCCATCCTAAAGAAAAATTAAGAAAATAAAATGCCTCATTTAAGCAGTTTTTAGGAAAGAGTTTGATGTGACTAATTTTCTAAGTAACTGACATTTACCTCTTCAAATGTTAAACTTTAAAAAAAATTAACCATTTTTGAAGAAAGCATTCTAAAATATACCATATACATTCCTGCCTAAGTAGAAAGGTAAAAAATAATTTTAACTTTATTTGATAATTACAGTCCATCTGTTCTGACACATAGTCATAATATCATTTTGTATCTCTCATTTTTTTAGGTTCCCTCTTTAAATGGAGGTTGTCTCTTTTCCATCCAAATGTGTTTGAATCTCTATATTCAAGTATTGCTTTGAAGCATCTTGTACTGGACAACTAGAAAACTATGTTAAGAGTCAGTGATGTTAATGAGGGTCTATAAAGAAAGAGAACTGCTTTAATACCAGAGCTTCGCGATAACTATTTTCAGTGCTCTGGGTATCTATATTATTGTGCTTCTGTATTAGGAGTTGTACTCAAATGTCTGTGTGTGCTAAAAATTATTTCCTATTAAAAGTGGGAGGTCAGTTAATTCTAGAGTTTTTCTAGGTAGCTAAAGGATGATTTCAAAATGGTATTTAAATTTTATAATACGAGAGAGTAAATCATATGCAATAGTTGTTCGTAAGGTAATGAAATTAACATTGTGAAACTGATGCTCTCACAGTCGACTCCAAAGAAATCAAAAGAATTTCATTTTGAAATGTCTCATCTTGCTCATTACAAGAAATAAGAAAACATTACGTTTGTCACCTTTCAATTTATGTCCAAAGGAATTCTCAGAATACAAAATCAGTTTTTTACTCTAAAATGAAAAGCCTAAAACTTAGTTCTTTAAATTTTAAGATGTCCTTAATGCATCTTGTCCTTCATGACAAGATATGCTGTTTCTCATAGCTATTCATTAATATTCTCTAAGGAGTAGTTTAGCTAACTAAATATCAAAACCAGGAAGATGTCTCTCAAGCTTTTTTGTAGACATGATACATGGCTTCTAAAACAAAACAAAAACATGATCTGAAGAACTGAAGTCATCTGTAGGAACTGGCAAGGCATCGATACAAAGCAAACCAACTTAAAAACTTTCCAAAAAATGAACAAGGGTTTCTGAAATTTTTATTACCCGATTTTGCTGGTACTAGATATGCAGCCTTATAGGAGTTTGCTTGAATCTTCTTCTAAGAGAAATATGATCATTTAATAAAAAAACCTAAGAGACTGAAATAAAGCTTTAAAAAAATGTTATTTTAGGGCTGGCTGAGTGGTGCGGTGGTTAAGCGCTGGCCTTGGAAGCCAGTGGCCCCGGTTCGGTCCCACATATGTGGGCCAGTGACACTGCCCTCAAAAAAAAAAAAAATGTTATTTTCTTAAAGAAATGCCTTCTAAATAAGCTGTACACATGAAAAAAAAAGTATCGATTAATTCATTCATAAATTACGCATATTCTCAATAACAACTAAGATATATTAGTGCTTACAATGAGGCCAAGTGCTATTCTAAATGCTTTACTTGTAAATAGTTCAGTGTTCAATAGGGTTTTAAGGTAGGTACCGGAATGAGTCAAACCCAGTTTTGCACATGAGGAAACTCAGGGGCATAGAAGTTGAAGTTCCTCAAGTTCACATAACCAGAAAGGGGAAGCACTGTTTAATAAAAGTAGAAGAGCTGTTAATAAAACAGAATATTTTACTTACTACACTCTCGATGTGATGTGGATTCTAAAATAATAAATGTTGAATTCAGTGTAAAAAATGCAGTAATCACTATTTTTTAATTCAATAAACATTGCACTAAACAAACTAGAATTAGAAGGGAATTTCCTCAACTTGATAAAAGATGTCTGAAAACCCACAGCTATTATCAAGCTGAATGGCGTGCAATCCCCCTAAAATCAGGAATAAGACTTTTGTTACTTGTATTCAATATTGTACTGGAGTTCTTAGCCTGGGCAATTAGGCAAGAAAAAGAAAGAAGAGACAGCCAGATTTGAAAGGAAAAGCTAAATTGATCTTTATTTACAGAGGACATTATCTTATACTTAAAATATATATATATATATATATATATATTTTCGTATATAATCCAAAGGAATCCACTAAAAAACTACTAGAACTGGGGCTGGCCGAGTGGCGCAGTGGTTAAGCGCTGGCTTGGGAAGCCAGTGGCCCCAGTTTGGGTCCCACATATGAGGGCCAGTGATACTGCCCTCAAAACAAAAAACAAAACAAAACAAAACTACTAGAACTAATAAACAAGTTCAGTCAGAAAGCAGGATAAAAGACCAATATACAAAAGTCAATTGTATGTCGGGCCGGCCGAGTGGCTCAGTTGGTTAAGAGCATGAGCTCTGATCAACAGGGTCACCAGTTCGATTCCCACATGGGCCAGTGAGCTGTACCTCAGATGAGCTGCCGATGAGTTGCCAACAGGTGGCTGGATGGCTCAGCTGGTGAGAGCACGTGCTCCTAACAACAAGATTTCCGGTTCAACTCCTGCATGGGATGGTGGGCTGCGCCCATCCACAACTAAGATTGAACACGGCACCTTCAGCTGAGTGGCCGCAAGCTGCTGGTGGACGGTCGGTCAGATGAGCAACTAGACTTCAGAGCTGGGCTAGCTGCGCCCTCCACAACTAGGACTGAAAGACAACAACTGGCTGTTGCCCTTCCCCAATTCCCAACACTGTTCCAATTCCCCAATAAAATCTTTAAAAAACAAAAAAAAGTCAATTGTATGTCAATACACTACCATTGAACAATCTGAAAGTGAAATTAAGAAACAATTTCATTTACAATAGAAATAATTAGGAATAAACTTTTTAAAAAGAGTAAGACTTAAACTTTGAAAACTAGAAAACATTGTTTCAAATGTTAAAGAAAACCTAAATAAACTGAAAAACATACCACATTTCTGAATCATAAGACTTCATATTGTTGAGACAGTAATATTCCTGAAATTACTGATCTACACATTCAACGAAATCCCTATCAAAATTCCAGCGAGCAATTTTGTAGAATTGACAAGTTCATTAGTATTTCAACTGGAAATGTAGGAATAACCAAAACAAATTTGAAAAACTTACAAAACTCACACTTCAAATAATGAAAACAATGTAGTACTGGCAATAAGGACAGACGTGTATATTAACAGAACAGAACAAAGAGTCAAGAAATAAACATATTTATGGTCAATTGGTTTTTAACAAGGATACTAAGAGCATTCAATGGGGAAAGAAGTCTTCAACAAATGTTGCAGATATCCAGATGAAAAAGGAAAGTGGACCCCTTCCTTATACCATATACAAACATCAAATCAAAACGAATCACAGATTTTAATATAAGAGCTAAAACTGTAAAATTCTTAAGAGAAAACACAGGAATAAATCTTTGTGACCTTGGGTTTGGCAAAGTCTTCTTTAGATGTGACACCAAAGCACAAGCAATAAAAATAAGTAAATAAACTGGGCCTCTCCAAAATTAGAAAGTTTTGAGTTGTAAAGAACATCATCAAAAAAATGAAAAGACAACCCACATAATTTTAGAAAAAAAATTCCTAAATCATGTATCTGATAAGGGACAGCCCCAATGTCCATCAATTGATGCATGAAAAAACAAAATGTAGTATATTCATATACTGAAATATTATTTGTCAATAAAAAGGAATGAGGTTAGGATACACAGTATAACACTGGTGACTGCTGAAAACAAACAAACTAAATGAAATAAGCCAGTCACAAAAGACCACATATTGTATGATTGCATTTGCATGAAATGTCCAGGACAGGCATATTTAGAGAGACAGCAGTGATTTCTAAGATAGCGGGGAAAGGGTCAAAGGGGTAGGAGAGAAGCAGGAGTGACCACTAACGGGTACATGTTTTTTGTTTTTTGTTTTTTGGGGGGGAACGGGTAATTGAGACAATTTAAAATTGATTGTGTTTACTGCTGCACAACTCTCTGAATATATCATTGCATTGTACACTTTAAATGAGAGAATTACATTGTATAAATTATATCTCAATAAGACCGTTACATGTGCTGCCTACAAGAGACTCACTTCGGATTGAAAGACACACACGTACTGAAAGTAAAGGTTTGGAAAAAGATATTTCATGAAAATGTAAATGGAAAAAATAAAGCTGTCGTAGCAATACTTATACCAGACAAAACAGACTTTAAAACAAAAGCTACAACAAGAGACAGAGAAGGACCCGGTAATCCCACTTCTGGGTATTTATCTGAAGAAACCCAAAACTCTACTTTGAAGGGACATGTGCATCCATACATTCATTGCAGCATTGTTTACAATGGCCAAGGTGTGGAGGCAGCCTGGGTGTCCACGAACAGATGAATGGATAAAGAGGTGATAACTACATATAGTGGAATATTATTCAGCCATAAAAAGGAATGACAACTTGCCATCTGCAGTCACATGGATGGACCTGGAGGGTATTGTGCTGAGAGGAGAAAGTCAGACAAAGGAAGACAAATGCAATGCGATTTCACTTATATGTGGAATCCAAAGAACAAAATAAATGAACAAACTAAACAGAAACAAACTCATAGATACAGATTTGATGGTTGCCAGCTGGGAAGGGGTTTGGGAGATGGAGGGGATCGGTGAAAAAGGTGATGGGATTAAGAAGTACAAATTGATAGTTAGAAAATGGTCATAGGGATGTCAACTATAGCATAAGGAATATAGTCAATGCTGTTCTAATAACTGTGTAGGAGTAGATTTATTGGGGTGATCACTTCATAAGTTACATAAGCACTAAATCACTATGTTGTACACCTGAAACAAATGATGCTGTATGCCAAATGTAATTAAAAAAGAAAAAAAATATTTAAAAAGAAATCACTGTAAATCTGAAATAATTAACTTTTAATGGTTTTTCCTGAAAATAAAATTGATTTACGGCAATAATTTAATATGCAAACGAATTCATTTTTGTAATTTGTCATCACATTTTAACTTATTTTGTAGGCTAAGACTGTATCACCATCTTTTTAGTCAGTCCATGGGAATGTTCTTACAGAGGTTCACTCACTCTCTGTGAATACTTACGGAGTGCTAACTATGAGCTTCGCACTGTGGTAAGTGCTGGGTATTCATTGGTGAGCGTTCAAGGGCTACCGTGGAACAGTGGCAACGCCTCCTCCACTAATAAGCAGGACAAGAGTATTTCCAGTGTTTTACGCTTTATGGTAAAGATTTCCCAGAACTCAGTCAACACTTTTTCCTATATACTGGAGCATATCCAGAACTTTTTGTTTTACTGATTATGCAGCATGCTATAAGCATGATCTATACTTCAGTCAGTATGGACTTTTTTTTCTCGCTAGAAGACGTTGAGCTAATTAAGATTCTCTGTGCCTCAATTTTCACATCCATAAAATGGGGATAATGGGTATCTATCTTATTGGGTTCTTCTAATAATGAATTTAAAGCACATAGACTATTGCCTATGTGCTTGAGTAAAGACTAAATAAACATGATGTCGATGGTGGTGTGGTTTACAGATAGGTGTTCTTTTACATACAGAGTTGAATTCTTTTTCCATCCAGGTCTGTGTGCTGGTTAGGCTATTTATAAAAGCATGTAACTCTACTCTTTGTTCATCTGGTTTTCAAAAATGTCTGGATACGTATCCTGAACTGGCAACTATATACAAATGGTTCTATCCGGCATCCTTGCAACATCTAGCTGCTAGAAGTAACATGTAGGAATTACTTGAAGGTGGTGCAATTTGTCCACTCTTCGAAGTATTAAGTTTTATGGTTAGATAAAATATAACTCCCAAAGGGCTACAAACCTGAACTATATATGTCTTAGCCATCTGCGGAAACCCATTTTTTTAATTGAAAAAGTAAAGAATAATCAGCCATTAAGAAATGTATCTATGCACTTGTTATGGAACTTCTGTAGAAGCTAGTCTTGCACTGCATAATGACGTTTTGGTCAATGACAGACTGCATACCTGTATACAACAGAGATCCTATAAGATAATGGAGCTGAAAAATGCGTCTAGTGAAATCCTAGCCATTGTAACATTGTAGCACAATATTATTCCTGTGTTTGTGGTCATGCTGGTGTAAGCAAACCTACTGTGTGGCCAGTCAGATAAAAGTACAGCACCTATAATTATGTACAGTGCATAGTATTTGATGATAATAAATGACTATTGTACTGGTTTACGCGTTTACTCTTCTATACCTTTTATTGTTATTTTAGAGTGTATTCATTACACTTATAAAAAAAGTTTGCTGTGTAACAGTATGCTATGCTATATTAGAAGCAGCCTTATATAAATCATGTTTACTGCATCTCTTGATGGTATCATTTTCTCTTGTGCCTGATTAATCTTGTGTTGTTTTGCATTGTAGCAAGGTGTACAGGCTTGTAGCCTTTTGTGTAAGTACACTGTAGGATGTTTGCACAATGATGAAATTGGCTAACAACGCATTTCTCAGAACTATCGCCACTGTTAAGAGGCACATAACTCTATTTATGTACTTTTCCACCATAATTTCCAAAAATGCTTTCCCAAAATGCCTCCCCTCTCCCCCAGCTTCTCTTGTAGGTAATTACTCTGAAAAACACTGAGAAATTATATTTATGAAAAATTATTTGTAATAATTTTTGTCTTTTTCAACTCTTTTAGGTACCATTCTTAAATATACTTCACCACAGAAGGTTATAAACTCAAGCTATTTTATATTACCTAGTACATAAAAAGGTATCAAATATCTGACCATTGTTACGTATGAAAAAGCACTGAACTTCTGTTCTACAAGTTTATCATATTCAGTAATAAAAATTCACTGTTTCCCAGCCTGCTCCTGCCAGAGAACCCCTGCAGCCAGACCTACCTATGTGCTGAAGTTTCTCAAGAGTGGTAACAATACTATTAATGGAGATCTGCACAAATAACAATTACTGGATATAAAGGGAGAATGAGGAGCTCAAAAGAAGACCTAGGTGACTTATATGTGTAAATGGCATCCAAAGAGGAGAAAAGACAGAGGAAGAAGTGATTGAAAATTGCAAATGTTGTTTTCAACTATATTTGAAAGGTATTGTTCCAATAAAAAATAATATACCACTGTGGAGAAGGAGCAATCAATAATAAAACAACAAAAAATGCTGTACTAATCTACACACTCCCCCGCGCCCGGTGCATGAAATTTAGAATTTGTCCAAATACTCAAGTGGTGTTATTTTTTAACTCAGTTAAACTGAGAAGCAATGGCTTACATCCATTGTTATTTCTATTTATACTTCTTAGATATTTCATTTCAGATTGTTGCTGGCAGAAAGCAATGGTAAGGTTCAGAGGTCTAGTAAGGGATTTCCAAGTCAAGTAGAGCTTGGACTTCTTTGTGGAGGGAAGTTCTGGGTTGAAGGAGTCTCTGGCAGACATCCTTGGCTCCTGACCACTGAATGCCAGTGGTGCTTTTCAGACATGGTGAAAACCTAAAAATGACCCTAGAATTCCCAATTTGTCCCTTGGGGGTGTTGAAGAAGAGGGTACTAGCTGTATTTTTTTTTTAAACTGGAGGTAAATATTAAATGTGGAAAATAAACATTAAATGTCTAAAACAGAATACAGGAAGAAAATTTTATGATCTTGTAGTGTAGATTTCCATTTGTAGCATGACACAAAGACCAGAAATCATAAAAGACTGAAAACTTAAATGCAGGAAAAGATATGAAACAGAGCGAAGGACATACTAAGAAAAAAAGTTATAACTTATAAAAGAGACAATTAAAAATTCTTAACATGAAAAATTCTCCTACATATCAAAAAATAACCTATCCAAGAGAAAAAAAATGAACAAAAGAAACAAATAGGAAGAAAATATATAATAGAGACATTTTAGTGCTTACTATATGCCAGATACAACAGGAACATAATAACTGACTTACAGGAATTTCCTCATTAACAGAGGTTATAGAATTCTCAATAATTCTATAAAGCAGATTCTAGATTTACATCAACTGTACAGTAAGCTTGCCACGGGTACATAGTATGCCAGTAGTGAAGGCTGGATTCAAGCTCTCATACCAGAGCTCAGAGTCTTATCATTATTACTCTACCAATAATAAACAATTCCACTGCTGCAGGTGCATTTATTTTCTGGAAATAATAATAAAGCACACAGATATATGTACAAGACAATAGATGCACTCACTATTTGAGCTTGAGAAGGAAAAATAATTCAAATAATTATCAATAGGGAATTTATTTACTAAAATATAGCATGTCCATTCCATGTAATATCATGTAGGAATTAAAAAGAGTAAGGTAAATCTATATGTAAAACTATGTGGAGATGTTAGCAATATGTTGGTAGCTTCTTTAAAAAAGTAACTTGCATAACAGAATTAGTATGATCTCACTTGTATAAATTAGAAAAATTACATATATATAATTGTATGCATTTATACACACACACACACTTAACAGAGATATCTCTAAGGAATATGATTATAGATAGGAATTTTTTACTTTGTAGTGTTTTATATTTGTATACTGTTAGATTTTAGAAAAATATATACACATTATTTTATGATTTAGAATAGGTGATAAAAATATCCTCCTTTTGGAAGAAAAAGATAAAACTGCATTAACCAAATCATTTCCTGTAGAAGCTCATAGCTTTTATACATTTGTAATATGCCCTATGCTGTTACATAGGTATTTTAATTTATTTTGAAAATTCCTAATATATTATTCCTAATGATAGCTGGTAGTGACTAACTTATTCTCACCTCTAGACCATTAACCCACAGTTTCACAACTTGCTAAGAGGTTATTTAGAGTTCTCACACAGTATTTAAACCAAGCCGCCTTCTTTATTGGTTTTCTCTAAAAATTATATTAAGCTATTTCAGGATACAGTACTTTATAAAAGTACTTTATAAAATATCAAAAATTTAAAAAGTTCAATCCTCGTTGATCTAGGTATTATATTTCTTATTCAAAAGAAATTGTATCCAAATATTTATTAAATCAATGTCATCAGAGCACTAGTATAAAAAAAAATTTAAGTCAAGAGTAGGAAGCTGTTTAAATAAGTTATGGAAAACTACTTAATATTATACAGCCATATAAAATAAAAGTACAGAAGAAAAGTAAATAACGTGGAAATATGTCCACGGTATATTGTTTTAAGAAAAAATTCAAGAAACAAAGTGGAATACACAATATGAACTCATTTAAAAAAATGAAAATCCTTAAAAAGAAAGATCCAGAAGGATAAGCACCAAAATGATTATCTCTGAATAGTATAATTACATGCGATTTTTACTTGCCTCGCTATATTTTCTAAAAAATATATATATATATTTTGCAGCAAAAAAAATTATTTTAAAAAATAGAAAAGAATCAAAATTGTGCATTGTGTTATGTTTACCAAATGGTATATATAATCATCTGCAGATTATTCATAGAGAGAGGAAAAATGGGTACAAACGCAAAGTGATGGGCACATCATTTATGAATCCAGTTCCACTATTCTGTCCTGCTCTTCCTAGTAGCCCATTCCACGCTGAAAATTGGCTGTTCACAACAGTGTATTGAGGCTACTCACATTCCCCTGCAACAGGAAACCTAATGAAATGGTTTCTCTAGCATGTCATTTTAAGCCTCTCTATTCTCTGACAAAACTGGGGATGTTCTCATTTTAATTAGAGATTAGAGGTTGTTAACAGTAAATGCCCAAAATATCAATAGTACAAGTTTGAGAGTAGGTCCTATAAACAAAGTTTACCACAGGTAATATTCCCAGCGGATGAAATACAATGTACTTGCCTGCAGAAGGGAAGCACCAATCATGAGATCACTGAATGAATTACCGTAAGAAGTTGCAAGTTATACCACCTATTTCTCAACCCCAACCTCCCCCAAGTGCTAGAGTTGGAGAGAATTTGTGTGATAAAATGAGCATGGATTATTGCTCCAGTTTGAGAGTGAACAGCTGCAGATGCCAATAATAAAAGGGGCACAGCAAACTCACTGCATGCTAGAAGAGAATATCAGTGATTGTTACCTGTGTCCTGTCTAATGAAATTTCATGTTACCAAACAGACAGAGACACTTAGATGACCAAACAGATGCCTGTTAGCGCTAGTCAATGGTGGCACTGGGTCTCCTAGGGTTTCTGAATCTAATGGAAAGGTTTTTTTCCCCAAGTTCAGCACTATAGTAATTGACCAAATAGGACCGACAAGCCATAAACAGGATATGATGGGAATTCAACTTAAATAAAAATTAGTATAATTGCATGGCAAAGTAGATAAAAGGAAAATAGATAATAGCTCAATGATAAGCATTTAAAATGATCAATTTGTTAAGAGAAGAAATAGACTCCATTTTTAATAAGCACTGAAAACCATGAACTGTGTAGGGGCTCATATGATAATTCAGCATGCTTATTTTATTTTGCAATGTATGAAAAATTCATAAGGTCATTCATTTTGCTCCAAGTAGAAAGTATTTGTTACAAAGGTTAGTTAAGCCAATTTAGGAAATTATTTCAAGAAAACCTAATAAATGCTATAGCTTTTTTTAAAGAAAGAAAGAATATTTTAGTTTAGGATATCCATGACAGAGCAGAAACTCGAATAAAAAATACACATGCTGAGGAGACTCCTTGGAGAACAGGATTTCAGTAGAGACACTAAAGGTTCTCACAAATTCATACGCATGCACACACACAATTTCTTATAAATGCTGAAGGAACCATGAACTAAAACTTATAAAATTACTCCTAAGGAGATCTAGTTATGGGTGTAGGACAGATAAATTGAAATATTATGTTACAGATCAAAGCTATAATAATATATTTCACTTTTCCAACTTTGAAAATTTTTAGCTGAAAGACAGTTCCAAAAATAGTCTCCCCATAAAACACAATTACTTTCACCTAGTTTAACAAATTTCTATCCTCATGCCACATTAGCCTTCCCCCTTCATGGGTATGTGACTATGTGTGTACATATTTATATAAATATACAGAGGGTGCCAAAAAAATGTATACATGTTAAGAAAAGAAAAAGCTATATTAAAATTATGCTGATGATAACCAGTTTGAGGACCTCTTATAATTGCAAAAGTCAAACGTGACTTGTATTCATCTGTTGTTATCAGTATATATTGAGTATTACAATTTTAATACAGTTTCCCTTTCTTAAAATGTGTCTACATTTTTTGGCACCCTCTTGTGTGAGTGTGTGTGTGTGTGTGTGTGTGTGTGTGCGCGCGTATCTATATACACTGTGTGCGTAAGTGTGTGTGTATCTATATACACTGGGTATACTTTTTCCTGAACCATTTGAGAGTTCCACAAATAGTGGCACTTGACCAATGTGTATCTCAGCATGATTTCCTAAGAACAATGATATTCTCTACATAACTGTGATAACATAAATATCACATTCAGGACATTTAATGTTAATATTTAATATAATATAACTTATACTCCATATTGGTATTTTGCCATTTGTCCCAAAGCATTCTTAACCTTTCTGCTGTTTTGGATTTTTTCCCAAATTAGAACCCAGTGAAACTTCACTCTCCTTTCATCTAGAACAATTCTCCAGTCTTGGTTAGTTTTTCACATCACTGACACTTTGGAAAATTTGGGTCAGTTGTTTTTCAGAGTGTTCCTCAATTCGAATGTGTCTGGTTACTTCCTCACGATTAGATTTAGGTTAAACATTATTGACAGGAATATAAAACAAGTGAAATATTTTCCTTCTGAAGTGCATCACATTAGGAGGCACAAGATGCCAGGCTGTCCTAATCGGTGTGATGAAGTTTAATCATTGGGTTAAGATGGTATTTGCCAGATTTCTCCATTTTAAAGGTACCTTTTCCTTTCTAATTAATAAATAATCTGTGAGCTGATACTTTGAGACATGTGAATACTCAGTTTCAAAACAGTCTTTTACCCAATAATTTTAGCATCAACTGGTAACTGTTGCCTGAATCAGTTATTACAACTGCTAGAAATAAACGTGATTTTTTAATTTCTAATCTTTCTACATTTATTAGCCTGCCAGCTAATTCTTCTGTAAAGAAGCACTTTCCCTTCACCCCTTCTAATTTCTTTTATGTTATCAATGTGGACTCGTGGATTACTGTTTTTAATTCATTGTGTTGTAATCCATTTCTAGCACTATTTATTTTGATAGCCTAATTGTTCCACATTTGTCCAGAGGGGCTTAATGCTGGCTTCTGTGTCCTTTGGACGTGCTTCCCTAGCTTTTGAGCCTTTCCTAAAGTACATTTCAAAAATAATGACCTATTTTGAAACAGAAGTCAATATTGTATCATATAGTAAAACCCAACTAGAAGTATTCACTTCAAACTCAGGGAAAAAAATAAGGATATTAAGTATCACCAATATTGTTTATAATGGTTTTGAATATTTTTTACAAATGTAGAAAAGACATAATGAATTACTATAACATAGGAGAAGGCAAAAGATAATTTTGAAAAAAGATTATATGCTCTGAAATCTAAAAGAATCAGTGAAAATATTATAAAACTAATGAATTTAATAAATTTTCTAGATATAAGATAAATATACTAAAAGTAGTATCACAAAGTAACGACTAGTTAGAAAGTAAAAGGAAGAAGAGGTTTCATTCCAAATAACGAAGAAAAACTACATATTTTGGAATGTAATTGAATGAGAGATGCATTTAATCTTTATGAAGAAAACCATTATACTTAATTAAGAAGTTTAAACTATGACTTAAATAAATGAAGAAAATGTCACATTCTTGAATGGTTTGGCATCATATTATAAAATGAATTATGCATTTAGTTAAGCATCGTATATAAAACATGGGTTCATCTCCACCCTTTCCTGAAATACCATTTAAATGATAGTAAACATATATTTTTTTAAAATTATAACACTACAAGAAAAAAACAAGAAAGAGACAAAAACAGATAAAAGATGTCAATACAATTTTTAAAACTGGAAATTGGAGTGGCTAAAAACCTAAGGGGTGAGAAACATACAGGAGGGAAGTAGGAAGGAAGATGAGAGGGAGCAAGGAAGACGGAGAGAGAGAAAGCAATTCTATTACAGAACCTCAGGAAAGCTTAGGAACTGTACCTTTGGATACAACGGTGTAATACAGTAGGACTTTAAGTGGAAGGATTTGTTGACAATTTTTTGAAGAAGATGCCACATAAACTGATCTCCTTCCCTATTCTGGAGCCAGGTGACTACTCAAGTAGATGATTGGAGTTTTATTCTCTAAAAGGTTGAACCAGAGAGGCATTAGATTACAAGACACCAAGAAGAGCTGAGAATGGAATAAGGAGCCATGCTTAACAAGTGGGATTAAATAAAAGTTTATTATACCACCACTCCTATTCCAATGAATGCCTTCCAGAATGCTAGCATCCAGGCTCTTACTCCAGAGACAAGAGACTGGAAAATTCCTCTTCATGTAATCTGAACCGCCCAAGAGTAAATGTGTCTTGAGATACTGACATTCAGTGTACTCCCTATAGAGATCAGTTTGTTGCTCATTCAACTCAGCGAAGCTCTTCAGTCAACAAGCTCTGTTCAGGGCACAGAGACAGGATTCAAACCATAGAAAAAGAAAAAGAGAGAACGTGGAGAAACTGATACAACTTAGGGAACACAAGACACTTCAAAAATATATTTAAGGGTCTGCCGAGTGGCGTATTGGTTTAGAGCTGGTTTTGGGATGTCAGCGGCTCCAGTTCGGATCCCACATATGAGGGCCAGTGACACTGCCCTCTACAGCTAACAACAGCTCCACGTGGAGCTGGGCTGTGCAAGCCCTGGCGACGGTGTAGGCTGCGGCCCCTGCTGCAGTGGGCTGCCATAGGCTACAGTGAGTGGCCGGCAGCCAGCATGAGCTGCCAATAGCCACGGTGAGCGACCATCCAGAGGCCGGCGACCGATCTGCCTCATCTGGTAGGAGCGCAGTGACGATACCAACATGTGCCAGAGAAGCGACGTCCTCCGCAACTAGACTGAAGAACAAAAAGACAGCAACTTGTCTGTTCCCCTTCCTCGATTCCCCAATGCTGTTCCCCTCCCCCAATTCCCCAATAAAATCTTTATATATATATATATATATTTATTTAAAAACTTCACATAAATAAAAAACTAGATTGTACCTAGGAAACAAGAATCAAGCTATAGGTAAGAAGCTCTCAGAGAACAAGAAAGATCAGAAATGAGAAAAAAAACAAAACAAAAAAAACCCAACAAACAACCATACATTTATTAAAAATAGGATTCAGAGACAAAGCTGAAGAACTGTTCCACAAAATGATAGAGAAATGAACAGTAGGAAAAAAAAGATAAAAACAATTAAGAGTGTAAGAGGTCCAGTACCCAAATAACAGGAGTTCCAAAAGGATGAAACAACAGCAATAATGATACCATCAACAACAGCAAAATTAGAATGCATGAAACTATCAAAGAAACAAAACATGAAAAATTCCCAAATGGTCAAAGGATGAAAACAAAACAAACAACAAGGTGAATCATTACAAAAAGAATAAAACACAGGAAAGAGAGAAGATTCTAAAACCTTCCAGGGGTTGAGCACGGGGAATTCCCATGCACAAGATGGGAATCTGAAAGCTATTGGTCTTTTTTAACAATACTGTAAATTAAGAGATAATGCTCTTAAAAATTCTGAAATAAACATGGGATTCAGAACACAAAATTGTTGCAAACTAATTTTCATTCCTGTTGACAATTTGGGAACACAGTTTATAAACGGTTACAGAAAAAGCTCATACAAATCAGAAAAACAATCAGACAAACCTGGATGGAATTCTAGCTCAGCCTCTCCCTGGCTTTATAATCAATGAGTTACTTAACTTCTTTAAACCTGTTTCATCTTTAATAAGAAGATAATAATGCCTAACTTGTAGAGCTGTTCTAAGAATTAAATATAACTTTTAAGAAACAACAGGAGGTATGTGATAAATTATAGCCGTTTACATTATGATCAGAATTTTCATTTTATTAATTAATATGCTCAACATAACAGATAAATGCTGAAAAAGTAAATATTTAAACAACTGGTGGAAATACATTAAATTTTAGTAATTAGACAAATAGAACACAATGTAGTCATTAAATTGATAATTAATTGCAAAGCCATGTAGAAACATGAAAAAATAATTGGATTTTAATGCCAAAGAAAAAGGCAGATTACAAAATATATGTACAGAATAATTTTAACTACATAAAAATGCATGGGCTTAATCATTAGAATTCAAAAGTCAATATGCAAAAATGTGAATAGTTGTATTAGAATATTGGTATTGTGGCTTATGATTCTTACTTAATAATTTATTTAATGGCACCTGCTCCATTTTAATAATGTTCAGATAATTGTAGAAAATACAAATAAGAAAGACAAAGTATGTTAAAATCATCCAAAACCTCATTCCCAAGAACTATTACTTTTAAACTTTTGAGATTAATTATGGTTATATATACACTGTTATTCTAAAACAATTAGAGAGTATATTTTCGGTTGCAATCATCTGCTTCCCCTCAATGAATTATCATGAACTTCATTTGATGGCATAAATATACTTCAAAGACATCTTTTAAATTGCTATTTAGCATTTTCTCATAGGACTATTTCAAACACAACTCAACCCATTGTCTTATTTTGAAACAATTATTTGTTTCCAATATTTTAATTTACTATAAAGTGATGTAATGACTACTCTTGGGCTAAATCTTTGCACCTATCTTTAATTCTTTTTACACATTCTTAGAAGTGAAATTTACATGTCACAAATATAAATATTTTAACAACTTGGATATAGACTGCCAAATTGCTTTGCATAGGAGTTGTTAGCAAATTAATATTCTTACCAGTAAGAGATAATAAAGGTATCTGGATTCTTTTTTTTTTTTTTTGAGGGCAGTGTCACTGGTCCTCATATGTGGGACCTGAACTGGGCCGCTGCTTCCCAAGCCAGCGCTTAACCACCATGCCACTCTGCTGGCCCTGGATTCTTGAATACTTGTAATTTGGGGGTTTCAAATTCCATCTCCTTCCTTCCTGCCTGCCTGCCTTTCCCTTTCTAATTTGATAAGAAAAACAGTATTGTATGGTTACTTTCATCAATATTTCTTGGATTATTAATGATTTTAAATATTTGAAACATCTGTATTTCAAATACTTAATATGTGTATTATGCCTTCTGTGTAGTTATTTCTTAAAGCACATGCTCAGAGTCAATTTGTGATTTTAGTCTTGGCTTTACCATTTACAAGCTGTATAATGGACTTCCATTTCCTGTAACATGAATACCACTTGCAAACAACTAAAACAAGTAAAATAAAAAATAATTAAAATATTTCTTAAATGTTCCCATGAGATAACAAAGTAATAAATTGTGAAGACAAAATTAGATGAAGATTAGTATTCAGAGTAGTAAGGCAAGCACTTAAATTGTCTTTTATTTTTAGATTATGTGCTGAATCTGCTGAGCTTGAGTACTAATTTTTGTGGTCTCAAAAGGTGGGATGTCCAACAGCCCAGTCCCCATAATACTGGGAACACAAAGAACCACTCAGTATCTTAAACAAGATAACGATGACCACAATAATTGGAAACATTTATAGAACACTGTGTTCTAAGTGACTCAAAGATAATAATTCATCTAATCCTCACAACACAATTAAAAAGGCACCATTATAATCCTTATCCTAGAGATCAAAACAGTCATGAACGCAGAGGTGATGTCATTTGTTCAAGGTTAGCAGTAGGTCAGCCACAGAGACAAAATGCAAGTAAGACTGTCTGGGTCTGGAGAAAATGCTCTTAAGCACTATGCCATAGCATCCCTGCCCACTTCCCCTAAAGGACAGGAAAGGAAAATGACCTATACAGAACTTTGGCACTGGGTGGATGGGAAAAATAAGTCCTCTCTGAGGATTTGCAACCAGAGACTAACCCCCATTGAAGTCTGCAGTCTAAAGCCTCACTACTCTTTTGCTCCACAAAACCTCCAGCCAAGAATTTAAGGTGGCCATATATTAAAGACATCATACTAATAGTGTTCTCAGGCTTCTGACAGAAACAAATGGAAACCCTGAAAATCCACATTCATCATAAGTATCAAAATACTTTCACATGTAAAATTTAAAGAAAAATGAGTAGCACAGGATTTTTAAAAAATCATTTAAATACATATAAAAACAAGGCACTATATATAAAACAAAAACACATGATAGAATCACTCCTAAAAGTTGCCAAGTATTAGAATTACTATGCACAAAATATAAATGTTTAATATGTTTCAAGATATAAAAAATTTAACAATATAAGAACACGAATTCTGAAAAAGAAGAAAACAGATTTTTAAAAATGCAAAGTATGGTAGTCAAAGAAAAAAAAAAAATACATCCACCAACAGGTTAAATAGTAACTACAATATAGCTGAAATGAGAATTAGAAAACTGAAATAGAGAAGTGAATGATATATGTCAAAAGTAGTCCTGAAAGAAGGTAAAGAGGCATGATAAATATTGTCAAAGATCTAACATATATCTGAATTACAGTTCTAGCAAAGAGAGAAGAAAGTAGAGGCTATACAAGAAGAGCAAAACTGCAGAAAATATAAGAAAAAGGAGAAATCTCAAAAGCAAACAGAAAAGAAAAATTACATTCAAAGGACTGACAGGCCAATAATTAAATTTTTGAAAGAACAGTAAACTCTGGAAGACAGTGTCTTCGATAAGCTAAAATAAATTCACGGGCCGGCCGAGTGGCGCGGTGGTTAAGCGCTGGTTTGGGAAACCAGCAGGCCCGGTTCGGTCCCACATGAGGGACAGTGACACTGCCCTCAAAAAAAAAAAAAAAAAAAAGACATTCACTAGTAACCTAGAATTGTATACTCAACAAAATTTCTCTAACAATGAAAGTGAAATAAGTTCATTTAGAGATAAAAACTGAGATGGTTTATCCTTTCATATCTTCACTGAATGTACTTTCAAGCAAAAGGAAAATAATACCAGATGTAAGATCTGAAATGCTAGAGAAATGATAAGGGGAAGAAAGATGGTAAAATATAAGCAATATTAATATTATAAAACAATGATATTTATTTCTCACAAAATTAAAAATGATAGCATTAAATACATAAAATAAAAATATATAAATTGGGGAAAAGTGACCAGAGTTAAACTGTTCTGTTCTGAGGTGTTATTTGTATGGATGAAGAGTAAAGACATGTATATAATTTGAAAAGTATACATGATATCATATCTACGGTAACCAACTAAAAATAGAGAGTATGACTTGCAAACTAGTAGTACAATAACAATAAAAAAGGATGAGGAAAAAATAAAGGAGACAAAAAAAGAAGGCAAAGTGAAGACGAAACAAAGAAGTAGTGGGAAAATAAAAACACAAAATACAATGGTAAAAATAAACCCAAATATATCAGTATTTACAATAAATGTAAATAAACTGTATGTTCCAATCAAAAGATAAAAATTGTCTGATTGGATTAAAAATGTTTTTGCTATATTGTTTTCTTTTCAAAAGACACCTACATAACATGAAAGTACAAATTGAAAGAAATACTAATGAAAAATGTTACCAAATGTGTATTAATATTAACCAAAATACACTCTGGCAAAAAGCACTACCAGAAATAAAAAGGATCATTTTTAATTAATAAAAGCCTTAATTCTCCAGGAGAGCATAACAATATCCAACCTGTATGCAATTAATAACTGCAAAACACATAAAGCAAAACTTGTCAAGACAAGCTAAACAAACACCACAAATGGGAGATTTTTAACACAGCTTAGTAATTGAAAGGTCAAGAAGACAAACTCATAAGAGCATGAAAGATTTGTACAATTACCGTATCTAATGAATAGATATATGAAATGGTATCAACAGCTGTAGAATACACATTATTTTCAAGTACATTGTTTTCTAATATGAAAACTTATGGTATATATATAAAAATCAGTAATTGATGAATATTTTATAGCCTTAAATGCCTACTGTGGAAAAGAAGTATAAAAATCAGTAGTCTGAGAATCTAATAAAATAAGTTTGGTAAGCGAAACAAAATAAACTTAAAGAAAACAGAGACATCAGTTACACCTCAATAAAAACTTAATAAAAAAAAAAAGAAAAGTAGAGGACAAGAAATAATATAAAAACAGAAATTAAAGAAATAGAAAATAAAATAGAGGTGATGGCAAAGCTCTGAAAAGCTAAATAAAGTTGCAAGTTTTGGGAGCAACTTAGCAAATGTAGTAAAAAAGAAATGAAAAAAGGGAGGGATGAAGAGAAGGAGGAAGACAGGCATGCAGCGATAGTTAATATCAGAAATTGTGTAACTATAGATGCTGCAGACACTAAAATAAGAGTATATTTAAAAAGGTTTGTACTAATACATTAGAAAACATAAAGTGGGCAAATTCCTAGAAAAATATAGTTTACTGACACAGATTAAATAGAAAAATCTGAACAATACTATTAAAGAAATTTAATCAATAGTAAAAATACTTTCACAAGTTAAATTCCAGACCCATCTGTACAATCTAAGGTATTATTTCACCTTTATGATTCCTAGTTTACTTATTTATAAAATGGGATATTATATTATCTCATAAGTATTACACTATCTCACAAGTATTTAATTTAAACATTGTATAAAAAACATACATGAAGGCAATCTGTGAACTCTTCAAGTTTTATAAAAAGCTAAAATTATTATTCACCCAATTTTAGATTTAAATCAGAAAGCCCGTAACTTTAAAAATAGACATATTCCAAAGCATCCACCAAAAGTCAAATTTTCACCACAAGGCAAATACATCTTATTTTGCTACTGCCTCCACTAAATAACGAAAGACATATTTTCTGGGAGGAAAACTGGCCATAAAATAATACAACTGTAAATTAAGAAGGCTGAAAAAATTTTAAACTCATTATTTTAATAAAGTCAACATTGTGTTAAAACCTTACTGACATAGTTATAAAATATAATTTAAATAACAGCTATATTTTGTTTAGTGCCATAGGTTAAAGATTCAAAGGAACAAAAATAATATTGCACGATGAGATGAAGAAGCATAACAAAGACACTAGTTTAATGTTTCTTGATATTTGGGTTAATGCTTTTTTTCCTCCTGTAACACAATCTTTTCTGAATGTGTGCTTCATGAAATTCCTGGAAATCTATTCGCATTTATTTTTTTTCATGTAGGCATTCATTCAACGAAGATGTTACCGCCTACCAAGTATTAGGCACCAGAGGAGCTGCTGAGGCTACAAAGATGAAAACAGTGAAGGCGACAGTTTCCCAGTCCCATGAGGAATACACAGATATAGAAAGAGAAGGGCCTGAGCATGTTCAGGGTGCTACAGATATTCACAGAAGAGGTACACCTACTGCAAAATGAATAGGTCAGAAAGTGTCGCCAGAACAGATGATTCTAGGCTGGATATTAAAGAGGGGATTAGAGTTAGCCAGGGGAAAGGGAGGAAGAAACGTGGCTCCCCATCCTGGCTCTTTGTGACGTCATCATGCACACATATATTATACTACATTGGTCATGCCTGGTGCCTGTCATGAAAATTATTCCGTCATGAGCAGGATTGTAAATAGACTACTGAAGAATGCTAAAAATGAGTTTTGATGCTATCAGTTAACATCCTGAAATTATTCTCCTAATTCTGGCAAGATTTATTTTCAAATCAAACTTCAAAGATCTATATTTATCTAAAACACAATGAAATTTTAAAAATCATGCCTATCTTGTTTCAGTTTTCCGTGCCACTGGCAGGGCTAGGAATTACAAGAAAGAAGCCAGGGGATCTATTATGGGATGGCACAGGTGGGCATATCTTTGTCCAGAGCAAAGAAAGGGCACATCATGGAATTCTGAGGCTGACTTTTCAAACTATTCCATGTACTAACTTGCCACCTTAGCATGCAGCATGGAGCACGCAGCATGGAGCACGCAGCAACAGGCTCTCTAAGTGAAGCCAGGGTCCTGACTCTTCTTCCAGCGGTGATTGGCTTTGCGGAGTGTCTCCTATACCACTCCTCCTATCTTAACTTTTCTATGACTCCAGGAATACTTACTCATGAGCCACTAGATTAAATATTAAAATATTTTTAAGCCTGCAATGTTTTCAATTACATTAATTTGGATCTCTGTAAGAAATGCAACCCCATACGTTACTCTACAAAAGAAAAAAGTCACAGATGGAAATAAAAATAATAGATCAAGCAGTACGCAGCAACACAGCTGGGGCTGGGTTCGGCTTTGGTACAATAAAGGAAAACATAATACAAGTTGATAACGGACATTTCATGTTCTTCCTGATGCTTACATGGATATGGGTGAATTTATTCTAAGGCAACAGTTGGATTTCTCACAGATATGTTATATTTTCTTGCAGGCAACTACTTATATACTGATTAAATTCTTCCATTTATGTTGTCTTGGTGAGCTGGACTGTTCTGGTTTTGTACAACATAATACATTATCCTTTTCACAGTTTCTTTGGTAGACTTTTTTGGCAGTAATAAAGACCTTAAAAAATTTGATTTGCCAATGAACTACTGAGCTCCTAGTAGGGCTGCTCTCCTGCAAATGCCCTATACAACAAGCCAGAAGAAAACAAGCAATTTCATTCTTGTCACTCACATAGATGTTAAATCAAATTAATATTCAACTTTGAAATATTAAAGAACAACTACGGGTACTGAGACTAAACTGATAGAACACAGTATTTGGAGTTTGGCAGATCTGGCCTATGTCACAGCTGGATAATAGACAAGCTACTTCATTTCTTCCAGGCTTTGCTGTCTTCTCTGTGAAATAAGAGAATAACAGATACTTTTCTAAGTTGTTATAAGGATTAAATAAAGTAACAGATGCACAGCACTTGGCAAAAAATAGCTGATACTACCTACTCTACTTTTTTCAACTTTAATCAAAGTAGACCAGAAAGTCTTTTGTTATTAGGTCAGTGACTCAGATTTGGTTGAAATAGGTGAAAGCGATCTTCTGCTGAACTTTGTGCCCAATTCCACCTGTTCCTACAATACTTCTGAGGCAGAATAAGGGAGGCTGGAACAGATTGGAACAGAAAAATCACATCAAGAAAATATACATGACTTGGGATGTGGAATATAGTGTGGGGATGGAGTCAATAGAATTGTAATAGATATGTATGATATCGGGGGTAGGGGGACAAAGTAGAGGGGAAGGGGGGTCACTTTGTAAAGGGTGAAAAAGATAACTATTGCATTGTTTTGTACATCTGTAACTAATAATAAAGTTTAAAAAAATAAAAAAAATATATACATGACTTTAAAAAATTATCTTTCCAGCCCTTCCTGTATCATTTGAAATCACAGGGCTCAGTGGGTGGTTAAGATGTGCAAGTGAAACAAGAAAGGGCTTAATTTTGGATTTATGGCTATGTATTCTGTATGTATATTGTGACTGTTCTGCATATTTGTGTATGTATATACACACACGTGTGTGTGCACACACATTTTGCACCAATAGAAACATAAAACAAATTCTATGCATGAGGGCCAACCAAAGAAAAACAAACAGAAATGCAATGAGCTGTATTTTTAACTTTAATATCTATTTTTATTGAAAGAACACAATATTTTTGAAGTTTAATATTCTGTTGATATTATAGCTGAGGATAGAAGGCAGTAGAGTACAATAAAATAAGGTTAAAAAAAACCCATCAACACCAAACTGTCCTACCTAGCTAGCAGGATTGTAAAGATGACAAAGTAGTACTGAAGTTCCTTTACTTAAAATCATATTAAGTTCTGAAAGAATGTTCATTTATTTCCATTTATTTATACATATGTCTAAAGTGCCAACATACAAGGACTGACAAGTTCGCGAACTTGTTGTACCGATGTTGCTAACTTTTTTGATATCAGAGTAATTATTTATTATGAATTTGTGCCAACTGGACAAACAGTTAACCAAGTTTACTATTTGGAAGTGCTGAAAAGGCTGTGTGAAACAGTTAGATGATCTGAACTTCTGGCCAGCAATTCATGGCTCTTGCATCACAACAATGCACCTGCTTACATGGCACCGTCTGTGAGGGAGTTTGTAGCCAGTAAACAAATAACTGTATTGGAACACCCTCCCTACTTACCTGATCTGGCCCCCAATGACTTCTTTCTTTACCAGAAAATAAAGAAAATGTTGAAAGGAAGGCATTTTGATGACATTCAGGACATCAAGGGTAATACAAAGACAGCTCTGCTGGCCATTCCAGAAAAAGAGTTCCAAAATTGCTTTGAAGGGTAGACTAGGCACTGGCATTGGTGCATAGCTTCCCAAGGAGAGTACTTTGAAGGTGACCATAGTGATATTAAACAATGAGGTATGTAGCACTTTTTCTAGGATGAGTTCGTGAACTTAATTGTAAGACCTTCGTACAAGCAACAGTTACAGGTTTATACTGTTTTAATTAAAAATCATTGTTGATATCCAATGGAATCATATGGAATCATATGGTTTTTCTTAATACCCCTTCTGGCCTTCTTTTGCTTATGCACATATTGGACAGGATGGGACAAATAACATTTATAAAATACCTCAAGGGCCAGCTGAGTGGCGTGGTGGTTAAGCTCTGGCTTGGGAAGCCAGCGGCCCTGGTTCGGGTCCCACATATGAGGGTCAGGGATACTGACCTCAAAATAAATAAATAAATAAATAAATAAATAAATAAATAAATAAATAAAAGTTTAAAATACCTCAAAAGTAATGTCAAAGACATCATGGATGAATAAACTAACAGGTTAGCTATAAAGGCCAACTAGTGACCGCTGCAATAAGTGGTGCAGTGGAACATAGATTTATTCTTACTTGTGAACATTATTAAATGAGGAGTGTGCAAGATTATACTTGCCAAAGATGCTAATCAATCAATCAATCAATCAATCAATCCTTTCCCACATTTTCTTGTTACAGTGTGACTGGCACTCCTGCCACTGAGTGGTAGATTCTATGTTCCCTTCCCTTGAACAGGGACAAGAACTTATGCTGCTTCAACAAACAAAGTATGGTGAAGATGATGCTATGTGCTTTCTGAGGCTAGGTCATAAACAAGATGAAGCTTATACCTCATTTTCTTCTTGAGACACATATTCTTGGGTCCTGGTCACCAAGTTTTGAGGAAATTCAAACTAGCCCATGAGGAGAGACCATAGGGAGAGGCCCTATTGGACAGTTAAGCCCTGAGCCAATAAGGCTCGACAGGGGAATGAACAATACTGCAGATGATTTTAGCCCTCACAGCCTTCCAGTCCTCAAGTTGGGATCCCAAACATCATGGTACTGAGACGAACCATCGCTGCTGTGGCCTGTCTGAAAACCTGACCCAGAATCTGTGAGTATAATAAACGGTTGTTTTTGTCTACTAACTTTGGGTCATTTGCTATGCAGCATTAGATAACTGGAACAAGGTGATCTATACATTCATGCAAGTTTGAGACCTTGGCATTTGAAGGTGATATGTAGTTTTGTACTTGTAGGAAAATCTCAGCACACCTCTGACGATGGAGATTGGGAAGACAATGGGAGGTTAACATCTAATCTAGTTTTCCCCGTCAGTATATGGCTCTTTGCTTTCTCTTGCCTTAAGCACATTATACTCTATTCCCTCAGTCTGATCATTCATCCTCACAGTGACTCAATACTCCCTCTGATCTTCATGTGGCAAATTCCTACTCCCCTTAAAGGTCTTAGGCCTCACACAAAATGTCACATTCTCCCAGAAGACTCATCTAAACGGGTTTGGGTGCCCTCTCTATCAGATTAGAGTGAATTTATCACACTATATTCCAGTTGTTTAATTATCTGTCCACCCTGCTTGTCTGTAAGCTCCTTGAGGACATGAACTTTCTTATTTACTAATGCATACCCAGCATCAAATAGTGCTAGACAATCAATAAATAGCAGTTTGATGAATGAGTGTCTCAGTCCATGAATGCTCTACCTCCTGTAAAGCACCTAGATTGAAAGGGGAGACCTTGGAAAATGGGAGGAAGCGGATATTCAGAAACAGAGGTAGGTTGGACAGGAGTGAACAAAGGTTCACTGGGGTTAGCAGCTTTTCAAGTGAGGCTTTCCTAATTCAGAACTCCCAAAATATACCAACGGCATCTATCAGGTCAGATGAATTTCAGAGGTAAACTGTCTCCATTCTGGTTCCAGCAAATTTTGCAAATCAGACCCATTTTCCTCTCAGTTTGTTTTACCTTTCTCTCGTAATACTCTCTCTTACTTCCTAATGTTACCCTAATATGTAGACCCTCATGATAACCTCTAGAATTCCCAAATCTCCTAATTTATTCAGGTTTGCCATTACAAGTGCCCCATACTTGGGATCATATGTCTTGTAGGTTTCAAGACAGCACTATTTTTCTTTTCATTAGTTTAAACTTTAACCTACATTATACATTAAGTAATATCACTATAAAAATTACCATAGAAACATTAATGAATCAACAAAACTGTAACATGGATCCCATTTTTGGTGGGAGAGAAAATAAGGGCACCTTGACTAAAGATTCAAAAATTCTCCAATTCCTGCAAGTTTTTACTTTCATTACTTAATATTGATTTAAACTAAGTACTGATTTCATTAAAACAATTAACTCTAGAGTGTATATCACTTTATCCAGTGTTATCAACAGAAGATGGAGACTCATTCACTTAAACAAACCACCTACAACGGAACGTGAAGAATTACTTTTGAGCTAGGAAGGTCTTTTCGTATTCATTGTCTACTCCGGTACTCTCTACAAAAAGTCTCTCAGGGAGTACGAGCCCCTGCTTTTGGCCCTTCCTCCTTGCTGAAACCCATTAGGTACCTTCCTCTTCAAAAACACCTTTTCATTTTTTATCCTCTGGCACCTGGCTCACCAGGGTTTCCTTCTTATCCAAATATTGCAAACTGTCAATGTAACTTCAGTGTTCTACAGGAATGATCGCATTCCTTGATTTTTCTTGGTGATTCAATCAACCATTTCCGTAGATATGCCCTGTGTGCCATTACTGCTGTACTCTCAAAGTAATAAACTCAGGCTTCCCAACTTTCTAGCACTCTCTTCTAATTACAATCCAATATATAGATTCTTGGGGCAAGTCTTCCCAAAGTGGGACATGCACGATGATGCAATAGAGTACAGGATAAAACTCTTAGAACTTTTTTATCTTTAATATTTTCCATGTTTTATAATTTCTGTTTTTGCAGGATACATAAAGTAGGTTGCAGGTTATAGAAAACAGACTTTATTAAAGTATATCCATATCTTTTATTTAATATACTCTATGTAAGCTTTATATAAAGTACATCAGCATAGAGGTAAATACATATAACTTTATATAAAGTACATCAGCATAGAGGTCAATACATATAACTTATAAATACATACATACATTTGGTGGTATGTGCTGAAAAACCAAATTGGAGACCACTCATAAGCTATTTTCTTATTTTCTTATTTGTTGTCTTTTCTCTTCACTGGCTTCCCTACTCTGCATTTATTACATTATACATCACTTCAACCACTCGCCTGTCAATATTTTCGATTCCCTGCTCCACTGTCCTTCCAGTGTACCTGGGCTTCTGAGAGCTCCAAGAAAAAAATAACCAAGTATAAAACTACAGATAGTAGCCATTATAAATCCTCGGTCAGCATTCTCAATTTGGGCCTCAATGATGCCTAGTAAACCCATTAGCTTTTCTTCTTTAGCTCTCACCCTCCATAGTGATTGTTTCAACCATTCACATCTCTAAAAACTCTGTCCTTACAATCTCTTGTCTCACTCTCAGCAGATGATATCAAAGGCTGGTCAATAGGAAAAAAAAATGTCCTTAGATGAGATGAGAACTCAACTCCCTCAATTTTCTACCACCGATGCTACAAACTGACACAGATTTCCAACATTTGTTTCTTTCCTCTTAAAACGGAAAGGTGTTTCTCTCTTCCTGTGCTCTGGCTTCCTCTCACTCCTCTTACCTGTTCATCCTTCTGTTGCTAATTTGTTTAGTCTCTCTATTACCCTTAGCAGTTAAACATACTCGTTTCTCCTGCTATGAAAAGAGCCTGCCTTCAGTTTCAAGTTCTTTCCATCTACCACACCTTTTTACTCCTCCCTTTCACAATCACACTCCATGAAAGAGTGGAGGCTGTATCCTTTTATTTACCTCTCACTTACTACTCAAATTATAGCAATTAGGCTTCCATGACCATTCATTCAGGCCATCAGTTCATTTTCATATTGGCAAATCCAACGACACCTTTTGATCATCATTTTTCATTCTTCTCAGCAGCTTCTGACTCAGCCCATTCCTTGAAATTTTTCATTCTTTGGCCTGGAGATACCAGATAGTTTCTCTCCTCCCATTGATGAATTTCCTTTGTGTTCTCTTTGTTCTCTGGCAAACTCTACCTCAATGGTTCTCAACCTTGGTTATACATTAGAATTCAGAGGGGCTTCTGAAACATAAGATATTTTAGGATACACTGAGACCAACTGAATCCCAATCTCTGGAGTGTGGGGGACAGGGACTATATTTTTAAAAAGCTCATCAGGAGATTCAGATGCCCTGTGAAAGCTAAGAACCTCTGCCTTAAATAGTGTTGGCAAGGCTCTGCCACGGACCCTCTTCCCTTCTCAGTGCGCATTTCCCCTGTACATACAGTGTGCATTTCCCCTGTACGTATAATATGCATTTCTCCTGTACAGTGTGCATTTCCCCTGTATGTAGTGTGCATTTCCCTGTACAGTGTGCATTACCCCTCTATGTACAGTGTGATTTCCCCTCTACGTACACTGTGATTTCCCCTGTACAGTGTGCATTTCCCCTCTATGTACAGTGTAATTCCCCATGTACAGTGTGCATTTCCCCTCTACGTACAGTGTAATTCCCCCTGTACAGTGTGATTTCCTCTGCACAGTGTGCATTTCCCCTGTATGTACAATATGCATTTCTCCTGTACAGTGTGCATTTCCCCTGTACATACAGTGTGTATTTCCCCTGTAAAGTGTGCATTTCCCCTGTATGTAGTGTGCATTTCCCTGTACAGTGTGCATTACCCCTCTACGTACAGTGTGATTTCCCCTGTACAGTGTGCATTTCCCCTCTACGTACAGTGTAATTCCACCTGTACAGTGATTTCCCCTGCACAGTGTGCATTTCCCCTGTATGTACAATATGCATTTCCCCTGTACATACAGTGTGCATTTCCCCTGTACATAGTGTACATTTCCCCTGTACATACAGTGTGCATTTCCCCTGTAAAGTGTGCATTTCCCCTCTACGTACACTGTGATTTCCCCTGTATGTACAGTGTGATTTCCCCTGTACAGTGTGCATTTCCCCAGTATGTACAGTGTGATTTCCCCTGTACAGTGTGAATTTCCTCTGTATGTACAATATGCATTTCTCCTGTACCGTGTGCATTTCCCCTGTATGTAGTGTGCATTTCCCCTGTATGTAGTGTGATTTCTCCTGTACAGTGTGCATTTCCTCTATATGTACAATATGAATTTTTCCTGTACCATGTGCATTTCCCCTGTATGTACAGTGTGCATTTCCCCTGTACAGTGTGCATTTCCCTTGTATGTACAGTGTGATTTCCCCTGTACAGTGTGCATTTCCCCTGTATGTACAATATGCATTTCTCCTGCACCATGTGCATTTCCCCCGTATGTACAGTGTGCATTTACCCTGTATGTACAGTGTGCATTTCCTCTATATGTACAATATGCATTTCTCCTGTAGTGTGCATTTCCTCTATATGTACAATATGTATTTACTGTACAGTGTGCATTTCCCCTGTATGTACAGTGTGCATTTCCTCTATATGTACAATATGCATTTCTCCTGTACAGTGTGCATTTCCCCTGTATGTACAGTGTGCATTTCTCCTGTATGTACAGTGTGATTTCCCCTGTACAGCGTGCATTTCCCCTGTATGTACAATATGCATTTCTCCTGTACCGTGTGCATTTCCCCTGTATGTACAGTGTGCATTTCCTCTATATGTACAATATGCATTTCTCCTGTACAGTGTGCATTTCCCCTGTATGTAGTGTGCATTTCCCCTGTATGTAGTGTGATATCTCCTGTACAGCGTGCATTTCCTCTATATGTACAATATGCATTTCTCCTGTACAGTGTGCATTTCCCCTGTATGTACAGTGTGCATTTCCCCTGTATGTAGTGTGCATTTCCCCTGTATGTAGTGTGATTTCTCCTGTACAGCATGCATTTCCCCTGTACAGTGTGCATTTCCCCTGTACTTACAATGTGTTTCCCCCATATGTACAATATACATTTCTTCTGTACAATATGCATTTCCCCTGTATGTACAGTGTGCATTTCCCCTATATGTACAATATACATTTCTCCTATACAGTGTGCATTTCCCCTGTATGTACAGTGTGATTTCCCCTGTATGTACAATGTGCATTTCCCTTTCTCATAGGGTCCATTTCCCCTACTCTTGTGGCTTCAGCTATGTTCTATATGCTGATAAATCCCAAATAAATATCTTCAGCTAGGTCTCTCTTCTGATATCCAGACCTATGCATTCAACACTCTGGTTTAGATATACAAACACTTTGATATGCCCCAAGCAGAACCAATCATACCCCCGAAATTACCCACTCCTCTTATTACTGTCCACCCAAAGACTACTAAATTCCAACAATTATACCTCTTAAATATCTCACCAGTATATTTTTTTCTATTCCCATTCCAATAGGTCCCCATCACTGTTTAACTGGACTGATGCTAGAGGTTCTTACCTGGCCTCCCACCCGCAATCATGCTCTCCTGCAATCCATACTCTTCATTGCAACCAGAATGATGTTTCTCAAATGCAAACTTTATTACATTTCTCCACTCACATTACTCAAAAACTTTATCATGCTTTACACCTTCTAGTGACCTCTCATTGCCTTCAGAATAACTTCTGAACACCTTAACACAGCTTAGTAAGTCTTTTAAACTGTGCCCTTATCTGCCTTCCCCCCACATTCACTGCTCAAGTACTATACTTCCATGTCTTAGAAGGGTCATCTTCACCTCTTCTGTAGTCATTGGCACAGGATTAGTTCTACTTGAAAAAAATTTCTCCATCTCCTTCTTGGTCTAGTGAACCATGTCTTATTTTCAGGTCTCCATTTAAACGCCACATTCTGGGGAATCCTTTTCTGAATTGTGCAATCTGTGGTGAAGACCTGTGGCAAAGTTGGTGCTAAAAAAATAGTGAAATAGCTCCTCTGCATTTTCTAGCAGGCCTTCCAGTGTGGTTGGGGGAATGAGGCTGATTTCTGGCCAGTGAGGTGTGAAAGAAAAAGATGTAAACCACTGTAGGACTGGTCCTTAAAAATGTCCCATGGGATTCATCTGCTCTCCCTTCCCCGGTCATGGCAATAGGAGAAGCCACATGGTTGTGCAAGATTGGGGAGGGCTGCCTGATACAAACTGGACAGACATTATCTGAGTGAAAAGCCAATTTCTTGTGTGATCAATTATTAAAGTTTCTGGGTTAATTTGTTACCAAGATTAGTCTAGTCTACCCTTACTAATAACTATACAGGACTTTAGCTATTCACTCCCACAGGATTCCTTCAGTACTTAACACAATTTTTTTATTGCTTATCTGTCTGTCTTCCCTAATAAGACTATTAGCATTTTATGGAAGTTTTGTGTTTCTCTTGCTCACTGCCTTGTCTCTAGAATCTAGCATAGTGCTTAAAATGTGAGAAAATAAGTGCTACATGAATGAATGAATCAATATACTTTATATGCCAATATTTACGTCTTTTATTTTTAGTTAAAAGCAGTTTAAAGTTTGTATCCTGTTCTTTTTTCACTTAACATAGGATGTACGTTTGTTATTACAAATTCATCCTAAACATAATTTATAATGAGTACAAACTATTTATACAGAGGGTGCCAAAAATATGTACACACATTTTAAGAAAGGAAAAAACTGTATTAAAATTGTAATACAATGAATGACGCCAGCATTCATTTGATTAAAGTCATCTTTTGAGTGAATGTCATAGTACACATTGATAGCGTAATTCAATTCAACTTCAAAAAGTAATACATAGGGCCGGCCGAGTGGCGCAGAGGTTAAGAGCTAGCTTGGGATGCCAGCAGCCCCGGTTTGGATCCCACATATGAGGGCCAGTGACACTGCCCTCTAAAAAAAAAAAAAAGTAATACATAGATAAAATCTCTTAAAATGTGTACATGTTTTTGGCACCCTCGGTATATAAATACTGTCATGTACCCAAACATCTTCTATTCTTGGGTATTTAGGTGTTTCCTGCAAACAGTTTCAGACACGAGGTATTTTATACTATAGTTTCCCCCAAAGCTAGAATTTTGTCTTAAAATTCTTATACTCTATGGTATAGGATGCAAGATGTCTTAAATTTAATAAACATTTATTATATATATTAAGATTTTAATGGAGTGTTATCCCGGCAGCTTCGTGCCCTCCCTAGTGAGGATCTTCATCAGCTGGAGCTGCCTGTCCTGAAGTTGGAGGTACCAAAGGACAACTCAGACTATGAGCTCCAAGCTCCTGGCAACTCCTGCTGCCTGCTCTACGACATGCCTCAGGCTCTTGGCACAGAGCCTCCCCTGAAGTTGCCACTCCCTGATCTCTTCTCAGAGTCCCCCTGCCCAGGTCCCATACTTCCCCTGCGTGCAAATTTCACAAGGGAAAGGGGATGGCTCCCAACCCATAGCCCCATATCTGTTACCTTGCAGGGTAGATACTCAGGCCAGATGTGAGGCCTAAGGCCTCCAGTCTGTGTCCATATGAAAAGGAACGGGAGAGGGCTGGTCTCAGCGCCTGTGCTGTCAGGAAGACTGAGGGCTCAAATACACCACACTTAACCAACTTTCTGGGTCTTTTATTTGTACCCATGTATGTCTATCACTCTGTGAATGGGCCTGGGGGAATCAACTGACTTCCTTGAACATTTCATGCAGTGAGGGGATGGGGTGAGGAAAGAAATAAATAAGTGATTCTGATGCTTGAAAAAAAAAAAAAAGATTTTAATGGAGAAAAAAATTGAAGCTATCAATTCCAAAACTAACAGTACTTCTACATATTATACAAATAAGACATCTGAATAAACTAAATATAAACCCGATTAAGAGGAACATAAAAATAAAGACATAGCATTGACTTTGCTAATTCTCTTCCTCTTTTTTCCCACCACCAATTCTCCAAAGATAACCGAAATTTTGATTCTAAGAACAATGAGAACCCGGATCTTGTGTGATCCTGCTTTGTCCTGCATGGACATGAATCATCCCTTTGTCAGCATATCCAGGCTTTCTCCATATGCCATCCATACATTTAGTCACTTAGGAGCCATCTTGGTTATTACATCCACTGTTGCAGGACCCAAATGCTTGTGTTCAAGTAACCCTTATTTTAGTTAATAATGACCCCAAAGCGCAAGACTAGTGATGCTGACAACCGGATATGCCAAAGAAGCCATAAAGTGCTTCCTTTAAGTGGAAAGGTGAAAATTCTCGCCTTAAAAAGGCAAAAAAAAAAAAAAAAAAAATTTGTATGTCGAGGGTGCTTAAGACCTACAGTGAGAAAGAATCTTCTGTCTGTTAAATTGCCTGATTTATACATTAAACTTTACCATAGGTATGTACAGAAAAAAAACAGTATATATAGTGTTTGGTACTATCCACTGGGTCTTGGAATGTATCCCTCACAGATAAGGGGGACTAGTGTAATTTGCTTTTAAATAGTCAAAAGCATACCAAAGAAAGAAAGAAATTGGAAAAGTGTAAATGTTAAACCGAGTATAAAACTTGTCATGGGGAAATAAAAATTGATAATATTGTTCTTTTAATTTTTAACAGTACTTCAATGACTTTTTCTATATTCTCTTTTAAGAAGAAAATGGTACCTCAATTTCTGTTCTCCCACATATAAGACCATTTTAACATTTAACATTGAAAACACTAAAGAACATCTGAAATTACTACACTCAGATTACTTTTTTCAAGTCTGTTAAAAATATCAAGAAGCTCCCAAAAGAATCTAACACATAGTAATGAAATTAATTTAAAAATGAGTATTATGTCTGACAATATGTAGTGCTCACAATAAGTAATTTGTATTTATGCTATACCAGATACTCTCAAAACACTTCATAAATGTTAAATCTAATAATTAAATGTTCCAACCTTTTACAAGAGAAATTAAGCATCTGAAAATGAAGTCTTCAAATAAAAATAATCTCCTTAAAATACACCCTATCTTATACTTTAACAGTAAATCAAGACCACTTTTTACTTAAATACTGATTGTATATGTGTTAAAAGGATTAAATAATGCAACCAATAATATAAAATATGACAGGCAGTCAACTCTGAATGGTTTCCCAGCAATGAGATTTAATTTTGATTCTCTTTCTGATCTAATGTAGAAATAACATAAGGAAGTAGTTTTAATTTCTAAAGCACCAGAATAAGGGGAAATTTGTTCACTTTCAAATACTTCTTTAAAAATCTTAATATTCACTGTGTTCTTTTAAGAATCTGAAAATGAACATTTCTATGACAAACAACATTCCCCCACCTGTTAAATAGAGTTGCTGAATATGGATTTCGTAATTGTGATCCAATATTTTCAAGTGATTAGGGATATGGTGGGAGTAACGTCAACCTTTTAAACTATATTTAGTGAGTAAAGAACAACCACTTGCCATAATTTTATTCATTCATTTATTATTTATACCCTGGTAGCTTCCACTAATGATTTAAGGTGATTTTTACATAGTCTTTTATACAGTGGAGTTATGAGGCAGTATTGTGTGGTTGAAAAGCATGGCATTTGGACTCAGGCACAGTTCTGAATACTGTCTCTGGCATAACACCCATGGAACTTGGGTCAACTCACTTATTTTACTCTCTGAAGAGCAGATTTTATACCTATTAGCTCTAATACCTGTATGTACCAGGCTTGTGGCAGGCATTCGATACATTATATTACTTCAAAAATGTTTTGAAAATTACACTTTTAGAAAATTAAATATGCTATTTTTCACAATATTCTGTTCTAAATAAAAAAAGATAAGGTTTTGGTACTGTGCCTGACAGGAAAATCATTAATATCTCAAATTATCAATGCAGATGCCATTCTTGGTGCATTCTTTTTTTTTTTTGAACTACTTTATACTATATACTCATGACAGTGGAAATGAATATTTCAAGACAAATAAAATATAAGTGGGTTTGAAAAATATGTTAACGTCCCTGAGTAAGCCTTCAGTTTGGAGCAGTGGGTTTCAAATACAGTGCCCTGTATTCAATTTTCCTTCTAAGGATCTTAAGAGATACTAGGCTATATCAATCCTAGAATGCAAATACACTTTGATCAAGTTTTGTCTACAACTTATTAAAACTTTAATTACCCTTTGCAGTAGGTGGTCTCAAAATAGATTCAAGGAATTTCCAAACAAAGAAATTGCTTTAGAAAGTAGGAAATTTCAATTTTAAAAATAGTTTTGGAAGCTGAGCCTTAAGATACTGAAGAAGACTAAATTAAGTCCTCAATTCACTGTAGTGATTAGCTATAGTGATTCTCATTAGAATGGTACATTTTTGAAATTTCTGATATGTGAAAATTTAAAGAATATTATGCTAACAAAATCATGCACAGAAAAAACTATTTTAAGTACGGTAATTTGGCTTAAACACAAACAAATAAACAAAACAAAACCTGTAATTCTGACAACTGATTGGTGAAAAGCAATGTCTAAATAGCTGCATCAGAATCACCAGCTGGCTTATTGAAACGGACTGCAGGGCACCATCCTAGGGTGTCGGATTCAATAGTTCCTTGGAATCTGTATTTCTAGCACATGTTCAGGAGATGCTGATGCTGCAAGCCAGGTTAGTTTAGCAGGCTACAAGAACCACTGGTCCAAATATATCCTAAACCCTTATTATTACTAGTAGGTTTTTAAAAAACTTTATTGTGGAACAGTGTGTTTTTCCAAGTCAAGTCGTTGTCGTCAATCTAGTTATGGAGGGTGCAGCTCACCAGCCCGTGTGGGAATCGAACCAGCAGCCTTGGTGTTGGGAGCCTGCACTCTAACCACCTGAGCTAACTAGCTGCCCCATTACAAGTCTTTTTTAACCTGAGTAATCTGTTACGTTTTTCTAGACCCGATTCATCCGTTTATTCCTATAGCTATTTCTTGGCCAGGCTGTTTAAAAAAGTTTCTGGTGATAAAATGGTGACCAGCATAGACAAGGTGGGTGTTCTCATGGAGACTACTCATATTCCATCGGTCAGAGAGACAATAAATGTACACAAACATGTGCAGAAGCAGGAAAATCCCAGATGGCAGGAGGTGCCATAAACAGAATTCAAACAAGGTAATGAGATTTGAGTGATTCCTTCAGATTTGATGGTGGTTGGCGAAGATATCTCTGAGGAGTTACCATGTAAGCTAAGAGCTGACTAACACCAGCCAGCCATGGAAAGAATGAAAAGGGAAACATTCCAGGTACAGGGAACAATGTGTGGAAACATCCTAAAGGAGAAACAAGCTTGATGTGTCAAGAAATAGAGAGCTTAATTTGGATTATAAATGAGGGAGGAGAGATAGTCAGAGGCCAAGTCAATCATGTAGGGTCATTTGGGCCACAGTAAATAGTCTGAAGTTTTATGCAAGTGAAGGCTCCAATAGACCACACTGAAAAATTCTGCCATTGGAGTACAAATAATAAATACTGCAATTAGTCTGTTGGCACTGTATCTGCAAGGGGAGTTCTTACTATATTAACAACAGAATACATTTCTAATTGGTTAAAGGATGGTGCCATTAGCAGGAGGCATGGCTAAGAAATTTCAGGGCTAAAAAAAATATCAGAGGCTCAGAAGGCGCTACTACTTATTAATATACATGTGACCAAGGGTGCTGTAAAGTCTTCAGTTCTCTGGAACTCAGTTTCTTCGTCTATAAAAGGGGACAAAATAAGTACCTCCAAGAATTCTTACGAAGATTAAATAAGATGATGAATACCCAATAATCTCCTTTTTTCTGGGTACTTAAATAGTACTTAGAAAAATGTGATTCCAGATCTGCCTCTTCTGCTCTTCCAGAGAGATTCATCAGCTCAAAACAATGAAAGGATTGAATGATGTGAGATTTTCAATAAAACTCTTTCTTTGGGATCTGAATTCTCATAGCGTCAACTTCCAATAATCCCATATCATATATGTGTCTATACCTGAATATTTAAATACACCTTTATAATAATAAACATAAGAATAATGAGTATGCATTTTAAATCAACATACAACAAATTATATACCAAATAAATGTTGCTCCATTCAAAGCATTGGATTACAGAGCCATAATTGTTTTAAATAGCTTTGAACCTCCTCTTCTAGAACCACCATAAGAATCAATTTAAAGCACCACAGAAATCTAACGCTTTATAACTTTTACTTATTTTTGACCAACAAGCAAACAAAACCCAAAAACCGTGCTCATTAGACATTACTTAGAGAGTTGTCAGAAAATTCAAACGTAAGTCTCAAAAAATGACTGATATTACAGATAACATTCAAAATAATGGCACAGGATGTGAAGACAACCTAAGGAGTTCCTAAAGGACGTAAGCAAAGCAGCAGCTCTAAAATGAGTGCATAGCTCCCCTGTGAATACTTTCTAAGGAAAAATACTTGTTTGAATGGATAGGTTCTAGGGTATTTATGTAAAAGCACCTACCACTGTGTGAATTATGTGTATAAGTACAGGACAGCATGAAATTGAGATCACTTATCAATGGGAGTATTTCTTAGGAAACTGTCATATAACCTAATAATCTCCAAGAAAATAAAAGATCATGATAAATAAGAAGTTATGCTTCTAGCTTCTCTAACTTTGTGATAGTAATGCACCATTTTTTCTTCCCAGTTTCAGTTATTTAATAGTTCTAATCACCTACCATGTATTTTTGAGTAAAAACTATTGACCTTCCTTATGAGAGGAAAATTGAGAGAGAGAGAGAGAGAGAGAGAGAGAGAGAGAGAGAGAGAGAAAGAGAGAGAGAGAGAAGAGTTAAGTGGATAACTTAAATTAAAGATAAAAGTGAAGTAGGTAAGAAAGCAAGGAAACTAGTCCCATTATTTCCAAATAAATAGGAGAACTACAGATGGTATAAGTGGAAAAGGACTTAGGCGGGGCAGTTCCTAGCGTCTACAGAAGAAAAGAATGAAAATAACAGTGAAGCTAGGAGAAGCAGAAAGAACCTATCTCCACCCTGCATCCTGTTGGTTAATGGAACCTTTAGCAATGGTCTGGGCCTGTTGGAATTCCCACTCTCACTGCATGATGGCGTAAGTGAGCCTCAGAAGTCATGTGAAGGATGGAGTAAGGGTGTGTTTATGTTTGAGGGGGGCCAGGGTGGAGTAAAGAAGATAGATACACTCTAAAAATATTTTCCATAGAAACAGTGCCATAAGATCCATAAAAACATCAAAACTCCAAACAATTCAATTAAAAAATTGGTACAGGAACTGAATAGACATTTCTCCAAAGAGGACACACTGATGGTCAAAAGACAAATGAAAAGATGCTCAACCTCACTACTCACTAATCATCAGGGAAATGCAAATAAAACCACAATGAAATATCATACCACACCAATCAGAATGGCTAGTATCAAAAAAAACAACAAGGAATAACAAATGTTGCTAAGGATGTGGAGAAAGGGGAACCATCTTGCACTGTTGATGAGATTGTAAATTAGTGCACCCACTATAGAAAACAGTATAGATAGAGATTGCTCCAAAAATTAAAAACAAAACTACCATATAGCCCAGTAATTCCACTCTGGGTATTTATCTGAAAAAAATGAAAATAGCATTTGAAAAGATACATGCAGCCATACTCGTATGCTGATTGCAGCTAAGTTATGAAGCAACCTAGGTGGCGAGTGATGGATTGATAAAGAAGATGTGGTACATACACAATGAAATATTACTCAGCAATAAAAAAAAAATGAAATCTTGCCATTTGTAACAACATGGATGGACTTAGAGAGTATTATGTTAAGCGAAATAAGATAAAGACAAATAACATGATTTCATTCATATGTGGAATCTAAAAAACAAAACAAATGAACAAATAAAACAGAAACAAACTCATAGATAAGTACAGAGAACAAAATGATAGTTACTAGAGGGGATAGGAGGAAAAGGGGAAGAGGATTAAGAAGTATAAACTTCCACTTATAAAATAAATCACAGCGATGTAATGTACAGCATAGGGAATATAGTCAATAATATCATAATAACTATGTATGGTGACAGATCGTTACTAGACTTATTGTGATTAATACTGTATGTCAACTATAAATTTTTTTTAAATCCATGGAATTGTTATATTATGCCTTACATACATAATGAATTGATTAAAGAGACATAATTCCACCAAGCATAACAACATGTAAAACAGCGTTTCTATGATAAACAGATTTTGAATGACAAAACTGATATGCAAATTAAAGACTGCCTCTATTAGTCTCTTCAGGGTAATGAGGCCTATCCTAATTAACAGTTCTTAATAGGTGACTTCAGAGTTACATGACTAAAACTACTAATGGCCACAATAACTTTCACTCAGTAGCATTTCAGAATTGATAAATATGTATTTCTTTTTAAATTTTAGAAAGGAAACATAGTATATACTATCTATATCATGTAACATCCCCAGAGGTGAGTGGAGCAGCACCTGAGAATCAAATACATTGATGTTTCTGCAGTGAAACATAGAAATAGTCACGTATGGGAAATATCAAGCCTATAAATAGCCTCACATAAATTCAGCTCTGGATC
Organism: Aselliscus stoliczkanus; assembly: GCA_033961575.1. Taxonomy (NCBI): domain Eukaryota; kingdom Metazoa; phylum Chordata; class Mammalia; order Chiroptera; family Hipposideridae; genus Aselliscus; species Aselliscus stoliczkanus. Next base: position 102,840,273 of record CM066731.1, on the reverse strand, counting down.
TGCGACCAAATAAGTCAGATTTCACTGACTGAACTAAATATATTTTTACTTAATTTTTTCTTATTAAAACAAGTGTGGGGTTTTCTCCCAGAAGTTTCTGGAGTTCAGAAATACAGAAAAGGGGCTATTGGGACTTGTATCAGTATTTGTAAACGTTATTTTCTCAACATCCTTGCATGGATGACCCAAACTTACATTTTAAAAAATTGGGGGCTTCCTAGCTAGCTAAAAATCCAAGTGACAATAGCCCAAAGGCTTTTAAAAGCCTTGGATATTAGTAACTGCTCTAATGCCCACGGATTCTTGCAAAGGTTTCAAAAGGCTTGACGTGATTGGAGAAGGAAGTTTCTCTTGGACTGGATGTTGGAAAATGCCATCATTCCAAATATGAGACTTAAATTAGCCTTGCTGCTGCTAACAACAATAATTACAATAATAATAGTGATGTGGGAAGCCTTGTTTTCTGCTAACTACAAACAAAACCTGCCATTCCTTGTCCCCTCACACTCCAGCATTACTCCCTGAATCTGGGTTGCTCAACCCTGCCCTTGTTTCCATGGTCATGACGCGCTGTGTTGCTTACACAGCCCAGAAGCATTTATGTGGCACCCAGGGTGTGATCCCGAGGTGTCAGTCTGCCCTATGAGTCCTTCTCCCTCCTTCCTCCTGACCCCTTTTCTGCCAGCTTCTATCTCAGTAGGTGGAATCTATTCAAATCCGCTTTCAGGTGCTTCTCTTGACTTCAGATTAGACTCTGCCTTCTACTGCTTAAGAATTTATATTCTTAATATAAATTCCTAGAGTAGCTAATTTTCTGCCTGAAGCTCTTTGTTTGCTGAGACTCTTATTATCTGTCACCTCTTACCAGCCTTAGTCAACTCTGGTCCCTGCCTCCTCTTGACCTCATCCTGTGCCACTGGCAGTGAGAGAAGTACTATTATTTTTCTGAAAATATCAGTTTATAGTTGTAAAATATGTCTTCCTTCTATATTTTTTCTTCTTCATAGATTCTCCCATCTACTCTTACTCAAATAAAACAGAAGCCATCAGCTAAAAATTTTGAAAAAAGATAAAAGTATTCCAGTAGCAAAAAAAAGGACAAATTTAAAGATAATCAAAAATATTTAATACAACTCTTTAAAAGCCCACTGTCATAGACAGTGTTACTTTTCAACCAAATAAATAAGAAAAATGATGGCAACGAGGAAATATTTTTAGTTGGGGGTGGGAGGTTATGGTAGCTGATTGCTTAAGAATGGGTAAAAAATGCCTCAGGAAAAAAATCAGCCACCATTAAAAGAAATGGCAAAAATATTTATAAATAGTAACAAGATACCCTGTATTTACATAATGGCTTTCTTCCAAGGAATTCATAGTGATGTATTTTTTAAAATAAAGACAATGCTTTTTTTATAAAAAGAATATGAGCCAATATAGGATAAGCTTGAATCACTCTTAAAATTAAAATATTCTCATATTGAAGATTAATTACTTGGTGGTCCTGATGGGAGAGGGAGAGAAAAAGAGATAGACAGAGAGAGAGAGAGAGAGAGAGAGAGAGAGAGAGAGAGAGAGAGAGAGAGAGAGAGAGAGAGAGAAACCTTTTAAAGATACTGGTTTTTATCTGAGACAAAAATCTTAATAAGCACAAGTTTCCACTGAAAGATCAATGTAACAATGATGAAACATTTATACTGAAATGACTTGAAAGTCAACATTGTACTGAAATATGTAAACATTTTAAAAGCTATATATATGTATTAAGAGGCAGAAAGTTAGGGTAGATATTACCTTAGATCTGACTTAACTGTTTTATTTCTTCAGTGGCTATTATAATACAATACCTTTTGTTTTATATGTCCTTGTTTTGGGAATATTTTAAATTCTAGTTGCATAGAATTTTGTAAGAATTTAAAGAAGCTTCTAGTAAGGCATGTCACAGGGAGTTGGTGGCATCCTATATGAGAATAGAAGTATGGAAAAGGTTAAGTGATTTGCCCAATATTATAATAACAGCGAAGCAAAGTAGAGATCTTGTTATTTGACTTCAAGTCCAATGCTTTTAAGTACTACATAAATCTGTGTTATACCACATGAGACTATTAAACTGCAAACAGACAAAAGACTTTATGTAGTATTTCTATGCCAGGTTTTTAAAAACTTTTTTGTGTGAAATCTTTATCTAGGGAAAAAAACAATCCTGGTAGTAAAAATTTGGAAAGAATACAAAAATAGTTCTTAAAAACAATATAAACAACAGAAAAAAGGGGAACTATTTCAATAAGGGCAGGGTGGAGACTAAGGTCTTGATTGGGATGCTCTATTTCTTATTTATTTTTGTATGAAATACGTTAAGTAAATATTACAAAGTAAAATATATATATATATATATATATATATATATATATATATATATATGTAAAACACAAAGGGAACCAGGTATGGTATCTTTTCATCTCATTTTTTAAAATTTCATTTTTAACAAAGACTGTTTGCTGACTCCCAATCAAGCAGAGGTTATGATTTAAAATCATAAATAATATTAACATGCAATCAAACCTTTCACAAAAATATTTTCCTCTTGATAGTAAATCTTTTTCAGTGCTTCCAAAGTTTTAATCTCTTTACTAATCAAAATCAACCAATCAAAAAGGAGTTTTGTGAATATGGTTATATCTTGACTTTTAAAACTAAGATTCCCTCACATTTTATAGAGCAGAAATATTGGATAGTTAATAAAAATCAAAGGGAGAACACAAATTATACACCTTCAGCTTTTGATTAATTTCACCATTGATGGAAACCAGCAAACATGACAGACAATAGAGCACTGGTTCTGGGACTGAACAGACTTGGATTTGAATCCCCACCCTCTCACTTAATATTTGAATGACTTGGAGCAAGTAATTTAACTTCTTTGTGCCCATTTCCTCAAAAGTTTGTTGTGAGGGTCATAGGAAATCATGACTATAATGGGCGAGAAGCACAAAGTCTAATAAATATTGGTTATAACTATGAACAAGAGTTTTATAGATGATAACCTACTCATTTTGTTGGAAACACATCACATGATCTTGATATTGTGCCCAAGCTACCAGCGAACAGGTAAGACTGTTTAATTCCTTTTTGGGTTGCGAATGCCTCAGAGAGTTCTGTAATGAAAACCCCCTTCCCTTAAAATCACATGAAATTAAGTAATGGAAGTATGACAGTAATAAGTGTGTGAGGTTAGAGTTCAACTGGATAGAAAGCTACATAAAGGTTTGGACCATGTTTGTTTCTTTAACCATTTATCATAACATCTAACACAGCTCAGGTACATGGTAGTGCCTCAATAAATATCTCTTGAATGAATGAATGAATGAATGAATGAGCTAATGTTAATCAGAGAAGATGCAGAAGGACAAAAAAAAAATGAATAATGGGAAATACAACCATCTGAGATGAAGAAAAATGCAGAATGAGAAGCTGATAGTCCTGGGCAAATGGCCAAGACTTGAGCAGTTTAGAGAACCTGTCAAAACTAAAAGAAATAGAGAACCTTGAAGGCAGCTTGACAGGGAGATGGATATGTGGTCTAGAGAAGGGAAGATGCCACAAAAGACACTGAATAAATGACAAGAATTGGAAAACTCAGGGCTCAGAGAAAAAGATCCTATCACATAACCATTCAAGCAGTGCTGGAGAGAGCAATTGCAGCCGAAAACCATAGATGTGTGGGGCTCGAGAAAGGAAATTGTGCTTCCTCAGAGTTCAAAGGATCCGTGAGAAATGCCTCTGGTTCTGCATATGAAGTGTGAAATACTTCCACAAAAAGGAAAGATGCATGGAAAGCCACAGCAACCAGAAAGAATGAGGTCACAGAATAAATGAAAGCAGAAAGACTGAAAAAAGGAAAGCTATGAGTCTATTGGTCATGAGCAACATTAAATGCTTTACTTTACTAAACTGATGCAATCACTTTCAAAATTCGCAAGTACTGATGCTTTGTTTGGTTTGTGTTTAAGATACCTGGACTCCCCCACAAAAGCACAAGTTACAGTACAGAGGCACTATGTGGGGTTTGCCCCAGAGTTCCGTGCATCAGGTTATCAAAGCATGCACAACACTCTGGGAAGCCTTCTGAGTGGGTTGTGCTGCCAAACAGCATCCCTTCATGGGAATCACACCAGGATTTAGGGGGTATGCCTACCACCTGTGGGCTCCTCTTACTATACTCACAATTCTCCTTAGAGCCAGGGGTTTTCTGTACCTCCTTATCAAGGCTGATCTTGCTTGGCTCCAAGGTGTTATATTCTCTATAGTACAAGACATAGTTAATCCCTGCGACACGTTTCATATTCCTCTGGCATTACAGTTTATACCAGGGGAGATGGTGAGGGAGTAGGGAACATACGTTCCCTATAGGGAATTCACACTTGAAACTATCTGTACATGATTCATTAGGAGTTAATTACACATCTCTCATGTGTTATTCATTTGCTCAGTCAACATATACTTATTAAGCTCCTACTATGTACCAGAACTATTTTATTGGGTTGTCGGAAAAGTCATGACGCATTTTTGCAACGAAAAACATAGAAAAAATACATCATGACTTTCCCGACAACCCAATAAATGCTGGGGACACAACAATTTAAAAAGACAGACAAGAACCCCACCCTTGTAGAGCTTTTATTCAAGGCATTTGGGGGGAATAAAGGGGTTTGGAGGAGACAATAAACAAGTTAACATTTAACCCTTTTACATTAAAATTGATTTGATTAATTTTGAAAATTTCCTAGTACTCTGATGCTATGAGCTGTGAGCTGCTTCTTATACTGAAATACGCGTATACTCTAAAGAGTACAGTCTTTCAGGTACATGAATTATCCTCGTATTTAATATAACTGCCTTTGAATTTGCCATAATTAGAAGCAGCAAATACTTTTCTATATATAACCTTAGCTTTATTACATTTTGTAAAAACCTATTTACTTTATTCTTCTCATTATAAACAATAACCACCAAAGCATAGAAATACTGTAATCCAGATGGAAAAAAGGCCCTAATCTTAGTACCTCAATACAACCGTTCAGCATTTTGATATTTTTTCTAATATCTTTATTGTTTAAATATTTGTATATTTTCATAGTTGTAATCATAATGTATAATAATTTTGAATATTTTTTATTTTATGATTTGTCATTATTTCATAATTTTATTTTTAATCTTAGTAGATCCACAAATTAGCAAAGGAGCCACTTATGTACTTATCTTTCTTACAGACTATCTAAAAACTTTAAGAATGGGAGTAAAAAGCCTGTTTTAAGCCTAACTGTTTTTAAATTGAGGTGCAATACTAAGAGTTTTAAGCCTAAATAATGCTAGGTTCAAAATCTGATGTTTGACTTTTTTTTTTAAAGCATTATTAGATAGAGCAAAATGTTGTATTTACATTGCTACAAATTTCTACTTTAGATTTGCTGAATAAAATTAATGAGATCATTTTTTAATAAGAAACATTTATTCAGCAACCAGTAAAACATCAGGTTACAAATATGTAACAAAAGTTCAGAAAACTCAAGAATCATACCTTTATAGAAAATAATATTGATCCAAATTAAACTTCTGCTTCTCTCATGAACTAACATTTCTAGATCATTTTTTGAAGTTATCTGAAACTTGCTATCTGTAGAAGACATGTCTGAAATTAAATACAGAATACACTGAATTTCCAAATAGTGGTTTTAATGATTATAATTTTAATATATTTCTTGCATTACAAGACATAAGACACCCCACCTTAACCACAATTTACTCATAAATTTAGTACATGGATACCTGTCTGCTATAACTGAGGAAAAGATTAATCACCTGCCTCCAGACCCTACCTTCTCCTTTATTCTAAACTTCCTTTACACAATAAGATTAAGTTTTTTTTTGTTTTGATTTTGTTTCAATAATTCCACAATATTCACTAGAAATAAAGTAGTATTTATTAATACAACAACATGGTTTATTACATTAATTAGCTTCAGGAATCTGGACGATAATGAATGGGCAAAGGCAAGTCTCAATAGGGAGGAGAGGGGTCACAGCTACCATTGAGATGGGGATACAGTGGATGGGCAGAGACTGACTGTCTGACTTGAGACTTTCAGGCACATAGAAAATGGGAGTATTTTCTGTATTCACCCACTAAATAACCAAGAAGATTCTTTACAGCTTCACTTGGTCTGGTTGGTATTATCGAAGCTGACTATGTGTCTCCAATGACAATATCGTCGGTGGCTGTCAATTGCTACCAACCCTTCTATCACCCTCTAAAACATTTGAAAATCACTATTAGAAGACAGGCTGACTGAAGCTAGGCCAAACCCAGTACTCAAAATATTGACCACACAAAGGCAATATTTTGACATTGGAAGATAGAGTCAAACAATTGACAATTCTGCTGAGATTCCAGGCCAGCATTTCAGGAATTACAATCGGCCTACGTGGCAACGAATAGCTTCAATTGCTTGATCATTCAATTTTGTTTTAAAAACTTTGATGATGTTGATCTGGAAATATATTGCAGTGGATGACTGAAAATGAAGACAGAAAAGCTATATGTCAAGAATAGATGGGAGAGACACGTCAACCACATTAAATATTATTTTTCTATAAACATGTCTTAGGAGGTTAGGTATGGGACCATTTGTTCCAGTCTGTGTATCATTCATCTTTATGAATACACTGATATTAAAATAATTAACACACTTATTCTTTCATATTAAATTTTCCAACAAAATGACAAGATTATTGGATAATTCCAAATAATAGATATGATACCCAGCTACGTGAAATTACATTTGCAATTAGCATTAATCAAATGAAATTTACAATTACCAACAAAAAGGCTAAATCTGTAATGTAGAAATTAGCAATCTGAAAGGGTCAAAGAATGTGTTAAAAGCGGTATCAATGGGTAATAGACACTAACACTGGACTATTTTAGGTCCTGTAGAAATGGCAGTCAGTCAATGACCTTATGCTACGATGGTACAATGTGCAGTGGCTAAACTGCAGGACTGTTTACTTTACGGAAATTAATAAAATGACTACACAAGGAAAACATGATTTTGAATGATAAATCTCAGAATTCCATATAGCAGCAGTCAATAGCTATGAGAATGGATCAAACATAATCGACAGTAAACAATGACACATTCGGAGCAATCTGCTAGTCCTCAAACAAAGAGAAGGCTGGTGAAATATTATGCCAACTGGACATCCACACACACGAGCACTGACTGGATACATAGACCACTAAATATACAAGCTCAGAATCTCATTCGAGTTACTGGGCTCACAGTTTTCAGTCATGGGTTTGTCATCCAGTCATAATCAGTCATAAAACTAGAAAGAAACTTAGGAATCGCTTGGAAAAATATGCTTGCTCACTGAAGAAAATAAACTCTAGTGGTTATAAAATAACTGAGAGTAGCGTTTAGGGGTTTAAGCTCCAAAGCACCATATCTGAAAGAGGATTTTCCCCAAATCTATAAAAATTTGGTTCTTATAAACAACTCAACAGGATAGAAGCTGACTGACCAAGACTGTTGTTAAACAGTCTGTTGTTAAACAGGTATTTTTGGCACTGACAATCTACATTCCACATATCAGAATGGCCTTACACAGATCCTTAAATTGGTGTGGAATCTGGCAGGGTTCTATAATCTAACATGCACATCAACATGCAGCTCTAACTGAATTTGAGCTCTGATGGTCAATATAAAACTGTATTAAGTATAAGCTCAAGGCATTTCTTTTTCTCTTCTGATGCTATAAAGGTATCATATTTTGGTGGTTTTTCTCCCAAAAATGCATTAGAGTAAACCACACTTGTTTTATACAATCCTATTCCTCTTAACCGGAATCAGGATACCCTGTCTTTATTCTGAACTTGAATATCAGGAGAGAGTCTCACTTGTTCTTGTATCTCAAGTGCCTCATTCATAGCAGGGACTTGACATACAGTCTTTGAACTCCATGTACTTTGAACCACAGCCTCTTACTCACTATAAGAAGTATCTAAAATTATAATCTTTAATAGAACAGCCCAGTCCATAGGACAGAAAATTTTAAAAATCTACTTTTATGTGTTCTTGTATGCACTGACGTTGATTTCTAAAGTCTATCAAGTATAGGTCTTTTTTCTCCGAGGAAGCAGATATCCTCATGGTTACTTTACTTTGTTCCCAAACAAATGATTATTTTATATCTGCATAAACACATTGTAGGGGTATGACCATCTCATAGCCATCTAAATATGCACAAAATCGCACAGGGACCCCATGTCTCCAATATCCAGGAACAAGACCATTCAAGATGTCAATAAAATCACTATTCCAACAACACAGGAAAAGGTACATATTTCTATAGAAAGGTAGCATCAGATAAAACAAAAGGCACACTGTTAAGAAATATCCATCCAGACTTTACAAGATAATCGTGTGCCTTTTATCTCACAATGGGCTAGACAGCAATTCGCTTGAGGAGCTTCAGATTTAAGGACAGGTGTCATGGAACAGAGGTCAGCAAACGTTTTTCCTACAAAAGGTTAGACAGTAAATATTTTAGACTGTATGGGAGGGCCACTTAGAGTCTCTGTTATACATTCTTTTTTGTTCTTTTGCCTCTTCAACCCTTTAAAAATTTAAGACATTTTAGGTCCATAAAAAACCAGGTTACAGGCCAGATCTGGCCTGTGGGCAACACTTGGCTGAGCCTTAATATGGAACAACTTGTCTCTTGCCTCTACTAGACTCAGAACCTAGAGAGGAGGGCTGGAACATGTTTTATGCACTTTAATATTTCCACTGGCTAGTAAAACGACTTGTATATAGCAGCCATTCAATAAATATTAGATCAATCAATCAATCAACAGATCTTTTAGCAGTCCGTTAACAGAATCATTACCTGCAGTTCTAGGTGTTTATACCCACTCACTGATAGATGGTTCTTCTCTCTGAGGCACAAAGAAGACTAACTTCCCAGCATCCTTGTGATTGGACATGTGACTTCTGGACTGGAACATTTCACTGCAGAGGTAAGACCCTCCAGTTTTGTTTGGTTTTTCTTTCTTTGTTTCCTGCGTGTTACTTTGCAAAGACTGAAATGGTGGCTGCTCCATGAGGTCCCTAAGTGACTATTAGGAGCTGAGATACCTTTGACCATGATGCACATGCAAGGACACAAGAAATAAACCTTCGTTGTTTTAAACCACTGAGGTTTTGTGGTTGTTTCTCACTACCTGATGATATAGCCTGACTGATACACCACCAATCAGATGCTCATCTTAGGCTATCTGCAACCTATTTTAAAGCTCACACCTGGCTGGAGTACAAAGCAGAAAGACAAAAACATCTAATCACTCTGCTAAAAAATTAAGTGCTCTGAGTTTTCAAACTGGTTCCTAAAAGTGATTTAGGGTAAAGCACCAATGATTTCATATCTTGTGACCTGTTTTGCTAACTAGGATAGGATAATCAGGATAATATTTATTTTCTAAGACCACACTTACATAGAAAATTAAAAAATAACAATATAGATGTTATTTACAATTGAATAAGTTAGCTAATTACTAGTGGCTCCTGATTTCTTGAGAACTAGTTATTTTGATCCTTACTACACTCATGTGGGAACTGAATAAAAAAAATAGTTAAGTACTTTCTCATCTATTTAATTCTTCTAATATAGATTGCTATTTTCTAAAATCTCTATAGTTAAAAGACTTTATACATATAAAAGTAAGTCTAATCAATTATTAATACTGAGAGTGAAAACCTATAGATGCACAAATACTTAAGATACATCCACCAATTGCAATGTATAGATTTTATTTAGATACTGATTCAATCAAACTGTAAAATCAACAAACAAAGCCAAACTTGTAATACAATTGGAAAAATCTGAAAACTGACTGATGTAAGATGATAATTAAGGTCTATTTCTAACTTTTTAAAGTATGATAATGGTGTTGTGGTTATTTTAAAATGGAGTTCTTGGGCCGAATCGAGTGGCGCGGTAGTTAAGAACTGGCTTGGGACGCCAGGGGCCCCGGTTCGGATCCCACATATTAGGACCAGTAACACTGCCCTCTAAAAAAAAAAAAAAAAAAAATTGAGTTCTTGTCTTTTAGATATACATATAGAAATATTTATGGATGAAATAAGTTCTAACAGCTGCTTTTTACAATTCTTCCAGGACAATCATTTCCGTTTCTTTTAGCCTCGCGTAGTGCTTTAGGGAAGAAGGGCAATGAGACAGAGGTCAGACAAGAAAAAAGAGCTCCAGTGGGCAGATACAGACTCCTATTCGGATTTCAAACCGAGTAAATCAGTTTTTACCTTTGCCTGTGATTACCAAAACAACCAAGAAACTAACCTGACTAAATCCAGTTTATCTCAGTATGTGCTACAGCTGTCACCTCTGGCCACTCCTTGACATGTAAACACCTCTGCTAGAATCATCTATAGCCTTCCTTCGTTGCCACATTCTACTCTGGGCCACGCTAGTTCCTGAGTCATCTTTCCAGTAATCCCTTCCCACATGCTTTTCCACTGCACCCCATTCCTGGGACTATAATTACTAATTACTAATTAAGAAGCCCCTATGACACATTGTCTTCACCAAATGTCCCCTCCAGAGACCTATCTGCCTTAATAGAAACCCAGCGGGCACCATTCTCAGTTGGCCCTCTCTAGAGAAGGGAGCCTGTATTTTCCCAGCACCCTCAACGTTATCACCGTTTGTGGGAGGCAGGTCGGCACTCCTCTAGCCATCATCCATGATCATCTCCAAATCAGTCCACATTCTCATGTAAAATCTTCTGTTCCATTGAGGTTTCTTATTTCCCAGTTATACCCACTCCTCCTTTTAAAAGTAAATAGTATAGTATAACCTATAAATTGTTTAACCAGAAAGCTCACATCAGTGTTTTGTTTTTTCCTTCTCATTGGTATTTACTGGAAGTCCAACAAACTCCCATCTAAATATTACAGAGGTTTACAAAGGAAAGAAGCAGCATCCAAAGGAAAAAAATTACACACGGATTACAAATTCAAAAGTGCTTCTAACTCTGAGAGACTTGATGAAGATAAATACACTAAGCAGTGTGACTGCTGCTTTGTAGACATTAAAGAACCAAAGTTGATGGGGAAGGGAAGAAACACAAACTGAGAGAAGTGGAGCAGAGGATATACTTTGGGTGGTGGTTTATTTGTTTCCAAAACATGAAAGCTTTATTTATTTTTTCTGATTAGAAATATAAATATTCACTGTAAAAAATTCAGAGAGGGAAAAAAATTATCTGCTATCTTGTAAGCCCAAAATAACTAGGGTCAACAATTTTACACAAATAGAATTGTATTATATATTGTATGCTATTTTACCTGTTGTTTTATAAATATTTTACATTTTCATATCTGCAACATAGATCTTTATAACACAGTGGTTAGTAGCACTGGCTTTGGAATCGCTTCCTGAATCCATAACCTAGCTTTTCTTCTTAATAGCTGTGTGACCATAAGCAAATTATTTTTCTTTGTCTAAGGTAAATCATCCTTAAGACAGTGACAAAAATAGTACCTATCTCATGGGGTTGATATGAGGATACAATGAGACATATTCCATGTTAACTGCCTGGAATAGCACTTAAGTACAAGTGCTTGATAACTATTAATAAAATAACATACATATTTTTACTTCTAAATCTGTCCTTTTTTTTTTTTTTTTTTTTTTGAGGGCAGTGTCACTGGCCCTCATATGTGGGACCCGAACCAGGGCCACTGGCTTCCCAAGCCAGTGCTTAAGCACTGCGCCACTTGGCCGGCCCTAAATCTGTCATTTTTATAAATATTATGACTTGATATTACAAAATGATTGCCACAATAAGTTTAGTTAACAATTCATCATCTAACATAGTTCAAATATTTTTCTTATAAGAACTTTTAAGATCTACTCTCCTAGAAACATTTAAATATACAATACAGTAATATTAACTATAGTCCCTAAGCTGTACTTTACATCCCCAGGACTTACTTGTCTTATAACTCTAAGGTTGTACCTTTTGACCACCTTCAGCCATTTTACGGCTCCACACCCCCACACACACCCCCTGCATCTGGCAACCACCAATCTGTTGTTCTCTGAATCTGTTAGTTTTTTTTTTATTTTTTATATTCCATATATAAGTGAGAACATATAGTACTTATCTTTCACTGTCTGACTATTTTCACTTAGCATAATGTCCTTAAGTTGTTGCAAATGAAAAGATTTCCTTTTTAATGGCTGAATAGTATTTCTGTGTATGTGTTTGTGCATCACATTATCTTTTTCCATTCATCCATCAGTGGGCACTTAGGGTGTTTTCACACCTTGGCTATTGTGATACTGTCTATATCTGTCATTTTTAATGACTATACAATATGCCATTCTAAGAATTTACCATATGTATTTCAATTATCTTCTATTAATGGGCATGTAAGTTGTTTCCACTGAGGAAATACTTTTAAATGTACAGTAAGGTAGGAAGAGGGATAAGAAAATAATTTATAGAGTTTTAATTTGATTCATTAAAAAATTATGTAACTGAATTGTAACGTTAACTCCAAACCACCAATTTTAGAAATGTGCATGCCCCTTGATTCTAAGAGTTTTATTTGTACATCAAGAGAAAAGGTTTAATGGGCAGTCTAACTTACCTATATATACGACCCCCCCAAAAAATTGAAAAAGCCCAGCAAATCTAAAATTAAGACAATAGTGACCATTTTCTCCTCTAAAGTAACTTCATCACCACAACAGCTATCTTGACTTGATTGATCTTCTTGTAACACAGGAATAAAACAATCATCACTGTTAGAGCTGCACACTTCTAAGGAGTGAAGATAGTTGAGATTAAATCAGGTACTAAAAGACTAAAATATTTCTTTTTGACAATTCGTGGCCAGCATAATGTCTTGGGTTTGCAAAGAAACCTAGATGGAGTATGCACTCCATCTGTCCATCACTTCATTTCATCTCTTATGCCATTCTTGTTAAAAGGGTTAACTTTAGAGATGCGTACATGTACTCCAAAGACATTAACAAAATAAAACAGAAATTTATATTTCCCAATCAAATCATTCAGGTTTAGAAAGCTTACAGAAAACATACATAAACATTTACCACTGGTGAAAGGAAATACTATACACCCAGTTAGATCCAACTAATCAAGCTTTCATGGGATATGAAACTGTGGAATGATAAAACTTTCAAGTTAATAAAAAACTCTTATACATTCATAATATAAGAGCCTATCATGGAAAGTAATGATCTTTTGTCAGGGGCAACTGAATGCCATTTTATTCAATTTCATTCAAGTAATTCATGTGCTCCCTAAAGAGTTAAAGTGATATGTTATATGATATGTTCACTCTGAAAGCATTCAACTTACCACGCAATCAGACCCTTGGTTGGTACATAGGTTTTGTTCCCAGAAAAAAAAACAATGTCAAACCTAAGTAAATCACAATAAACAGAGGTAGTATATTTCTTCATGCTGTATAAGATATAGGCTTTCAGGAACATTTTTTAGGTACAGAGCAAATCATGCTGATAATTCTTAAATTAGATGTTTTACCTATAAAAACTAAAGTTTGCATTTTGGCCCATACATTTTAAAAAATGTTTGATTCCTGGTAAAACATGCTTATGATTTGCATTTAAAACTATATTATCCTGAGGGATGGAATTATACGAGAGAGTATAATTTAGTAAACTTATTTTTAAATAAAGGATGACTCATTTTCACAATGCAGACTTTAGGAATAATAACTATACATGTTTATGTAGTCGCATTACCTAAAGCTGTTTGTTACTTGAATTTTAGCAGGTCTCAAGACACTGTATCTATTACAATCAATGCTATCATAGTAGATAGTATGAGCAGGGAAGAACCTATCTTTTCAATTAGCATACTGATGTCTCGAGGAGAATGAACACTGGTATATAATGATTAAAATAAGGAGTACAAATATGTACATTTGGCTACGACATCCTCCAGAGGATGAGAACATCTGATCATGTAGGGCATTTTGTAAAAATGTACTGTACAATAAACTGTTAAATTTTTCTTCATGTAATCTTTAAAATTTAGTACTAGAACTTAGCATGAATGCTATTTAAAAACAAAACTTAATGAATGCAAAACTCAGAGTATCTTAAATTTTTATTACATTTTCAACTAAAAAGAGAGTTATCCAATGATAACTCTCTTTGAAAACTCTACATCTATGAAAAATCTACATTTATGAAAAATCTGTAGGAGAGAAAACAATGGCGTCTGTTCTTTGAAAGTATTTAAAACAATTATTTTAAAGGCCAAGGGCAGACTGAAAGGACTCAAGGAGAGAAATTGATAATGCTGAATTATCAGAGAGAAAATATCTCAGATAACCTTTGATAACAGATTGACTGTCCATAAGATAGAAACATATTGGGAATATATATTAGCTACAATACCATAAAGCACAGAGAGACCTCAGTCTCAAGGTCTATCACTTAATGAATGTGTAACCTTGGATAAGTTATTTCTCCTTTCTATATGTCAGTTTCATAACCTCAAAAAAAGGGAGGAATGGGATGGTCGAGTGGCTCAGTTGGTTAAGACTTGGCTTAGAGCGCGAGCTCTGAGCAACAGGGCCACCGGTTTCATTCCCATATGGACCAGTGAATGCTGAGCCTGAGCTGAGTTGTCACTGAGCTGCCAACAGGTGGCAGGATGGCTCAGCTGATGTAACAACAAGATTGCCTGTTCGATGGTGGTCTACGCCCACCTGCAACTAAGACTGAACTCAGCACTTTGAGCTGAGCTGCCACCCGGATGGCTCAGTGGATAGGGCATGAGCTCTTAACAACAAGGCTATTGGTTCAACTCTTGCTTGGGATGGTGGCTACACCCACCCGCAACTAAGACTGAACTCAGCACCTTGAGCTTAGAGGCCACAAGCTGCCAACGGGAAGCCAGATGGCGACTGGCGCCCTCCACAATGAAGACTGAAGAACAACAACTTGACTGGTCCCCTTCCCCAATTCCCCAATAAAATACCCCAATAAAATCTTTTAAAAAAAGGGAGGGGGATAAGAATAGTGCCTATTTCATTGAATTATTTGGGGGATTAAATGAGAATATAAAGTGGCTTAGCACAATGTCTGCCTCAATAATTGTGGCTCTCTGCTAACTATTCATATATTTACATGCCCATATACATAAATCCATATCCATCTATCTATACACACAGAGACAAAATACACTATATATATCTATGTATATTTACATGTGTAAAACAGTTGAAGCTGACAGAAAGATGTAAAGAGTATCATAATCTATGAGGCTAATAATATTAGTGATTTTAACTTTAAATGAAATTGTTCCTCAATATTTTAACATGCCTATTATTTTGCTAAATTATTACTTTATTTAGAATAAGTATCAATTTGTGGTGATATTAGAGTTGAGTTTTACATTTTAAATGCAACATTTTAAAACAAAATAGTACTAAGATCTTGCTTAATGTTATTTCTGTATTTCCAATTTTCACACTAGTGAAGTTACCAGGCTTTTCTATAATTCTAGTTAGTATCAGAGGAATGGCATGAAGTTTCACAACACAATAAAAACTAAAAATTTCCAAAATATACTTGTGGACAAGAGGTGAAATATGAACAGGAGATATGGTCCTCAAACTTTCATACCTTGTATCCTACCAATTTCTCCATCAATGAATTTTGGTCCCACCATGATAGAAACAGAATGGTCATTTTGAACAAAAATTTTTTGTTGTTTTCTTTTTCCAGGGGCTCCCTTAATGATTTCAGTTGGGATTATTTCTCTGTTCTCCTAGTATCAAACATACTACCAATATCAAATTGCTGAAATGGATATTACATGTTATTCTTATCACATCGATATTCTCTCACATTGAAGCACCATTAGCTTAAAAATCTGACCCCTAAAGTAGAGTGCTATGTTAATGTAGACACAGGTGTTTAGGGAAGTGTCACATGCTTTTGTCCTCTGATCTTATTCAGTATTTTAATTATTTAAAGGAGACATTGAAAAGATAAGGAAAAAAGGTTTAGCAATACTTTGTATAAATAGGAACTGCTTGCTGTAGTTACCCCAAAAGCGCCTTATGATCCAGCATTGTGACATAGCTGTTAACAGTAACATACTATAAGGTGACATTTAAATAAATGTTAAATCCAGAAAAAAAGCACTGGCTGGCTGATCATTTACTGTGAGCTATTAAGGGAGACTCCTGTCACTGAGGGAAAAACACAAATGCCAACAATAGCGGATTGATCCAATAAATTACGGTTCTTTAATTTAGAACTCTATTCTGTATTTTAAAATTATGGAGATGATTATGTGTTGACACAGAAATACATTTATGATGTAGCAAATGAAAAAAGGTTTTATAACAGTTGTGCATTTTGTTTCCACTAAAAAAATTAAAATAGAAATAGATACATCTCCTTGCCTCTCTCACTTCTTCCCTCCCTCCACCTTTTCTTATGTCTATATACACAGAGTAACAAAAGGTATGGAATAAAAAACATGAATGCTAACAACAGGCACACCTGAACACTGAAATTGTACATTTTGAAATTTTCTCTCATTTATACATTAGAATCTTTCAAAAGAGAATAGACATTGTTTCTGTAACATTAAAAAATTAAATGAGTAAATCCTGTAATAGTTGAAAAACTGGGTTTTAGTCTGAAGTGTTTTTCAATGCTTAAAAATCTCTGCTATTTTCCTTTACCTACTGGTAACAAAACATCACTTGAAATTATAACCAAGGACTGAAAACTTTCCTTATAAATGACCTCAAAGATCAAATTTTAAATACAAGAATTGAATAACTCTATTACTAAAATTAGATGAAGAATCTACCAACATAGTACAGAGAGCAATGATATAGTGAAAAGTGAAATAAGGTACCCACAAAGTACTAATTAGTTACAATTATCACCCATCACCTCCTCATTTAAGATGGCCCCGAAAGCAACAATTCACTACCAGTGAAAATGTTTGAAAACTGAACAAATATTGCAATATACAACCACTGCATCAGACTTTTTCCAACAAAAGTTACTTGTAAGTATTCTACAACCTATTGTGTAAAGAAGATATGAGTGGTACAACCACAAAGAGACAGCATCACTGTGAAATAACTCATCCAAGATCTTTGCTTCTATTTTTTCAACACATTCTCTCCTTAGTACGATGCCAGACACAAAGTGTAGCCAGATCCTCAATAACCATTAAGGAAACGTCTAAGGTTCAACTGCATATGTGAATTCACAGGACACCCACAGGCTACCCTGGGAAACGGTCTACTAGGCTGCTAGAGTACACGTACTGAGCTTGCCAACAGGGCAGGGTCAGCTGCTCCTCTTCTGCAGGAGTCCTTGCAACAGTTCCCGGGGTGGTTCATACAGCCATCGGGGAGCTTTCTTTTCTGGCCTCCTGGATCATAGCTTCAGTACAAGATGAGACCCACATCAAGCAGATGAGGGAGCTGCACTGACTTAACACTTTGTAATCGGACATAAAAAGCTATATGATGAGTTTACTCGTTTCCCGCAAAAAAATGCGTTAAGAGGCCTCATGCCCCACCTGGTCTCAGCCTCTCTTGTTAACAACTCTGTGGGCGTAGCTTCCAGGATCCCTTCAGGGCACGTATCCACTCATAAGAGTTACCACATTCAGGAAAACCCAAAGGTATGGCTTCCTTCCAGGTGCTCTCAGGACAGGTGAAGTTTATCAATTAGGGATCATTTTTACCATAAGTAATGTGTGCTAGAAACACAGCTGATACACTACCCTTATCAATTAGCAAGGAACCAGGCTAAACAGTTAATAGGTCAAACTCTCATGCAGAAGGAGAAAAGGTTTTCTTAAACCTTTGCCCATACAGGACAAGATGCTTTTTTATAGCACTGGTGAGAAATACAGTAGGGATGACCATTTAGTTACCATGAGATTCTAAAAGCCAGCTTTGGAGGATAGGGGGAGATGGAAGCAGGGGGTAGGGTTAGAGAAAGGAACTGAATGAAATGATTCTGTAACCGGAACAGCAACCCATTCCTATTTAATCCCAGTAAACAGTTGAATAAAACTAGAATCTAAATTCAATGTTTTTTCATTTTGTAGGCAAGTAGATAGAGTGAGATATTTAACTGTATTTACTTAAGTAACAAGTCATCTGGAAAGAATCTATAGAATACAGATTCATCTCTTGAATCTTGGGAGGTATCAGAACTTAAGAAAATTTTATTTATGTCTGGAAAATGAAATAAGATGTTTACTGAATTCTTGAAGATTTTATCTTCTCTATGTCTAATAATAATAGGTAAAGAAAATCAAATATAACAAAAATACTGAACAATCGCTGGGCTCTTAACTGAAGTCCAAAAGACTTCTTTGGGGCCGGCTGAGTGGCGCGGTGGTTAAGCGCTGGCTTGGGAAGCCAGCGCCCCCGGTTCGGGTCCCACATATGAGGGCCAGTAACACTGCCCTCAAAAAAAAAAAAAACAACAACAAAAGACTTCTTTGATGTAGATACATTTAAAGCTCATAGACGTTTCCATGTCTAGCACAGTGTCTGCTTCGGAGGGAGTGCTCAAAAAATACAGTGAATCAATGTATGTTCAGAGAGTGTGCCTTTTACATTCTATTTTTTCACAGTTACTGTGCACCGAGTCCAAACTTCTATCAACATTATCTGCTGTCTCTTAGGATTAACCAGAATAGGTACAGCTATTCTTAAATCTACATTTGGTTCACTGAGCACCTACATGTGCCATGATCTATCCTGAGTGCTGGGAACAACACCTTTGCTCTCTAGGTGTTTCTAGAAAATTCCAACAATGAGACAGAGTACAAAACTGGATGGTGCCGTAAATGTACTGAAGAAGGACAAAAGAAGTCTACCAGGATGGCTAACCCAAGTCTTAAATGATAAATAAGGTGAAGCAAGCATAGATAGGTGAAGGACACTCTTCACTGATGGCAGAGCTTGAGCAAAGGCCTGGAGGTGAGAAAAAAAAAAGTATTTGTGATAAATCTAAAAACAGTTTAGTATTGCGGACAGAAATATTAAATACTAAAGTGAGGAAGCAGTGCGAGATGAGGCTTCATCACGAGATGAATATAACATGTTTACCTATTAACATGGGGCATTTAAAATTAATAAATGTCTGCAAATCTACCCAGTGGAAATAACGCTGCAAAAGCCTTTTGGCTCCTTCCACCCCCAAATCTTTAACAATAGTATCTACTCAATTTTGGAACATACGCATAACATATGTTTTATTAACCACACATCATCAATTAAACGCTAAGTTCATCTTTTTAGCTTTGCTTTATATATATTCCAGCATAGACAATCTTCCTACTTTTAAGAAACCTCACACAAGGCTCAGAGTTCACAGTGTTTTCTACTGAAGTCTACAATCCACAGAATATTCAAATTTAGTATTTTATTTTGTGACCTTTCTATTCCCCACGTCCCAGATCATCTCTGGTTTATCTAACAGTCAGTCATTAACGTGAACACAATGAACTCTGAAAAAAATTCATATTTTATTGTATTACACAGTGATACCCCTATTATTAATTTCCTTCCCTGAGACTGCTTTTTCCTGCATCTTTTGTTGAATGATGATTTCAAATGCTCATTATACTGCCTCTTAGTTATTACTGTTAAACGAAACCGTGTTTCAACCGCGGAACACAGAATACTCACAGGCTAGGGAAACAGAAGCACCTCACAAACACATAGCTTTGCTCTTCTCAGCTGAAAGCTAGAGCCTCTGGTTCACAGCCTACTGGTCCAGCTCTCTCTAACCTTCAAGTTAGTCTCTCTCCACCTTCCTCCCCTCTCCTGCCTAAACAATGCTGGGAACTACCAGGCTATCTGGAGGTAGGAAAGCCTCATCACAGGGGCCTGTATGGCTGGAAAGACGCCCTTCTTGGTGCACGTTCCAGAAAAAGAGCAAAGCTGTTTTACCCTTCCCTTATTCCTGCTCTGAGCAGGTGGGGCTGAGAACACTGGGGATTCGAGTCGGGAGCTATCTAACCTCAAATTTTACTTCTGGAAAGTGGTGATGTTTAAATTTATTTTCTCTGATGCTGGCTATGTGAGTCCATCTCTATCAGACTCCAAAGCAGTGAAGAATAACCTGCCTACTGGATTGAGGGGCCTGACGGAGATACAAGCAGGGGCCATAATTTTAGGTATCAACAAGTGGCCATAATGTATAATTTCATCTCTCAAGTATGATATCAGAAGTACATTAAAATAAATGCGGTGGGGGCCATCCGAGTGGCGCATTGGTTAAGAGTTGGCTTCGGACGCGAGCTCTGAGCACCTCCTGGTTCGGATCCCACATGAGGGCCAGTGATGCTGCCCTCTCTGCAGCTAAGATGGTGAACAATAGCTCCACCTGGAGCTGGGCTGCTGTGAGTCCCTGGCGCCAAAGGCATAGGCTACAGCCCCTGCTGCAGTGGGCTGCCATGAGCTACTGTGAATGGCCGGCCGCCGGCATGAGTGGCGAGCAGCTGGCATGCATTTTCGTGAGCTGCTGTGAGCGGCCATCCAATGGTCTGCGAGCGACTGCCTCCGCCAGGAAGAGCGCAACGATAATACCAACATGGGCCAGTGAAGCAACATCCTCCACAACTAGACAGAAGAACAAAAGGACTGCAACTTGTCTGTTACCCTTCCCCAATTCCCCAGTGCTGTTCCCCTCCCCCAATTCCCCAATAAAATCTTAAAAAAAAAAAAAAGGCAGTGGGCTATGTATAAGAATGAACTGCTGTCAAATACTGTAAGTATTCTGTTTTTCATATATCAATTACTAAAGGAATAAAGGTAGGGAAGAAGGAAGAAAGCAAGGAAAGGAGGGAAAATTGGCCAATATAAAGCCTCCAACTATTTGTCAGATATTTATCTCAAAGTGATCACTCCTTGGATTTGATTGTCACTAGGTAAGAGAAGGAGGGTGAGTACAGCTGTGAGGCTTGATGGGCTCTGTGCAACACGGTTGGGAATGGTCAGGGTTGGGGCTCGGGGCATTACATCGTCTCTGAGTATGATGAATAGTAGCCCAATTAGAGTGTCCAAGCGGTTATGAAGAAGAATCTAGATTTGATCCAGGGTAGCAACAACTTCTAAACAATCTTATTAGACAGAAGAAGAGATATGAAAGGAATCTTTCTGTAGTGTTGACACGTGAAGACAAGGGTTAGGAACAGTGAGTTTACTTGAGATCTATCCTATTATATGACAGAACCAGAGGCCTATGCATTCTTTGCCTGAGCATAAGAGACTGCAGTCCCATCAGCTCCCAGGATAAGGAAGTTTACTAGTAACACAAGTTATCAAGTCTTCAGTCTGAGCAAACAGGGTAGCGATCGTGGGAGAAGGCTATGCCTTGTTGGCATTAGAGCACTTAGGGACTCATCCTAGTCACCTGCACCCTGATAAAACCAGAAAGATTAATTCCCATGAAAGAATGAGATCATTAATGCCCTGGCTCAGGAACTGGGATAGGTAGGTACTTTACGTGAAAGGTCTTATATTGGTAAAGAAGAAAGTAGAAATATTTTAAGTAATTTAATTGGTATATTCATAGGTGTTGCAGGATGTGTAAATTGCACAGTGGTGCAAAAAGCTGCCATTAGAGAGACTGCTATCAAGATTACCAACTTTTTTTTTTTTAAGAAGTGAGCCCCTGTTCACACACAGGCACTGTCCCCTAAAATATGCACCAGCACAGGAGTCAGCAAACTGAGCTTGTCGTCTGTCTGTGTAAAATAAGGCGTACTGGAACATGGCATGCCCACACATTAGTGTATTGTCAATGGGTGGTGTCATGCTATAAGCTGAGTCTGGATTGTAAAGCACTTTACCATCTGCCCCTTTATAGAAAGCATGTGTTTACCCCTGCATCAGGGTAATACAAGCTACATAGAATCCTAAGGTTCCCCAACTTCCATCCTTGGCATTTACTTTATTTCCATTTTTCAGGTAAATTAAAATCTGGATGGTTTGCAAAGGCAAGATTTATACTAAAACAGAGTCAAATGCATAAAGGGCCTAAAACTTTAGGAAAAACACAAATTCAAAACATTTGTAGAATAACTTAAATTTTGAAGCTATCAAAGCAACACTGGTACTCAATGCATCCACAATCTCTAAAGAATTCTAAAAGTAACATGTACCTCAAATATCTTTAAAAAAAATGTTATTTTTCTTCCCATTAGTGATCAAGATAATTAGTCTCAAAACTTTTATTAGTGTACTGAAACAGAGAGAGGCTAAGCGAACTGCTTCTTAAACTGGGTCACAGATACCAAATCTGGGAATATGTTCTCAGAAATTCTTGTGTTCTCCAAGACAATTTATAATTTTTGTTGCTTGTACTTTATTTTGTTAATGAGGCGTAGTAGTTATAGCTATGTAATAGACATAAGAAACTGAATTCATACCTGGTTTATATTGATATATATTTAAGAAATTTTCTAGAAAAGAGTCTGCAACATTCTTTCTTTTTAGAGTTGTATATATTATACTAAAATTTGAGAAATTCTTATCAGAGTATGTCAGTGGGGAAAAGAAAAATGACATCCAAAAAAGTATAACAACATAATTAAAACTCAGAAGTGACTTTATGATTCAAATACCATTAATCATTAAAAAACCCTAAGCCAAAGTTCAAACTATAAGAGTAATCACACATCCGCAAATCAAAACATTATTTACATGAAGTTAAACAAAAAACTTAAGTTTATCTATTGTATTACTCTGACCTTATAAAATATACAGAGTTAAGTGTTAAATTTTTACGTTACTAAATCTACACAAATATATACATTTTAAAAGCGTGTTAAGAGACTCACACTTTCTATGATCAATTTAAACTCTAAAAAGTCTAGTTTAGAGAGTATGCAAATTTTGAATAAAGATTGCTTTAAGAGCAGGAACCA
Organism: Aselliscus stoliczkanus; assembly: GCA_033961575.1. Lineage (NCBI taxonomy): Eukaryota > Metazoa > Chordata > Mammalia > Chiroptera > Hipposideridae > Aselliscus > Aselliscus stoliczkanus. The sequence continues at coordinate 102,817,202 of CM066731.1, read as the reverse complement.
TGTAGTCCTACTTTTTACAAATTCAGATTCTAGAAAATGTCAAATTTTAACATCTTGGAACTTTCTTCTCACCAAAAAAAAGCTAAAATATTACGTATGTCTCTCATACATATTATTTATTACATCTATTCATCTCAAGGTTAAGACAGCCAATAGAAAAAGAATTTATAGAACAATTTGATGGTAATTCTGACTTCAATCTAATATACAAACTGGAAAAACATTTTCAGACTATATAATGCTATTACATATTCATAAATAAAAGAATAATCCCTCAATAGATGAAAAGAACAAAGTAAATACCATGAATCGATATTAGAACAAAAGGAAGAATCAATGGTCACAAATAGATGAGAAATGTTTAACATCTTGAGGACACAAAGCAATAAAAATTAAAGATTTTAAAGAGACAAAAATTCAAAGCTTTCAATGGTACAGTAAGACATTCTGATATACTGCCAGATGGGATATGTAAATCAGTTTCATCTTTCCTAAGTAAATTGACAATATGCAATAATAGCTTTAAAAATCTTCATAGACTTTGATTCAGAAATTTTATTTTGGAGAATTTTAGGCTTTGAAAATTGAGATGTTGACAAAGTCTTATGCAAAAAAATATATATTCCCTGTTGTGGAATAATAACGAAATATTAGCAACAATCTAAGGTCCAACATTAAGGAAACGGATAAGTAAATTATGGTATAGATACCTAAAGACATATAACATTTAAAGGTTTTGAATACTATGGAAATATGTTTATGGTACGGTATTTCCCCTTTTCTTTGAATAAGAAATACCAGTTGTATAATATGATCTCAATTATAATGGGGAAGAGGACAGAGACAAGACAAAGAAACATACCCAAGTTTTAACAGTTCTAACTTTATGTATTTCCTAGATTTACCAGTATAAGCATAAGATAGACTGAAAATCAGAAAAAAGAAACATAAAAAATAAAAAAATTGCCACTGTGCCACTGATCATTTAAATATTTTTACCAGTGATTTATAATTACAATTATCGTATAGTTACAGATGGGTCAGATGGCATCTCTAATAGACAAGAAGTGTTCTTTATGATACAGGGAAGAGCATTTTGTAAATGAGTGACATTCTAAATAGAAATTCAATGGGATCATGAGTATGTTGAAAATGGAAAATTAGTAGAAATTATTTATAGTTGACTTTAAAGAGCTTGACAAAATTAAACGTCAAAAACTATTTCAAAAATTGAGTCACCCAGCGATTGGGAAACTTGTTTGAAATGGAGAAGAAAATGTATAAAACATAAAAAATAAAAAGCGGGGATAAAGAGTGTCAGCATCATAAATTAGTCCTATCCAACCTGTTTATTGTCTTGGTGGAAACATGTATAAAGCTTCTTTGATTAGCTAATGAACAGAGAGTAAAATTGCAAAGTGACGGGATAAACAGCAGAACCATGTAAGTCTATGAAGAGTAGTCAAAAAATGGTACATTTGACTTGACTGAGATAAAATCATGTAGGGAGAAATAACAAAAATATATTTATAGAACAAATAATAATGCACATTATAAGAAAAAGAATCTTAGAAGTAATTGTTTTTTCAATTTCCTCTGTGCAGTCTTCTGTTTAACACTTTAACAAAATTTTGGGCATTACTGAGAAGGATACTAACAGTAAAATACTAACAGTAAAATAATATCTTTTATCTTAAATATTTCAATAAATTTTGGGAAACCTGAAAAACAGTCCATATGTCAGTCAAGCCCTAAAATCATCAGCTAATAAATGTACGCAACATAAATGCAGGCTAGCACAATTAACCCTCACTACTGTGGAAAGAAAACATAAGGTGAAAATTCACATGTACACGTAGCACAAGCATGAATGACAAAAAGCGGTTTTGTACAAACCATATGATAAAAGATTTAGAAAGTGTGACTTTCCAGTGGGACATTTTGAAGGCATAGCTCCACGCATCTGAAGCCTCCAAACTCCGAAAAGCATCTCCAGGATTCCTCCTGACCCTGTACTAGAAAAATACTTTAAAGAATTGGAAGCATTTCCTCTGGTTATTTCTTAATTGAAAAGTAATTTTAAATTCGGACAAGTAAAAACGTTTTAACTATACTACTATATTTGCATTATTCCCTAAAGATTAAATAAATTTCTACTAGCCTACGTATTAAGGTAAAACTTCTTTCCTGCATCCAAACTTTAGAGTATAGTGATAGATCTAATGTATAACATTATGATTACAGTTGATAACACTTCCTTGTATAATTGAAATTTGCTAAGAGAGTAGAAATTAAATGTTCTCACCAAAATAAAACAAAGAAAATTTAAATATGTTGGTGATTGATGTGTTAATTAACTCAATGGAGGGGACCCTTTCATGTATATTGAATCATCACCTCATACATTTTTTTTTTATTATTTTTTATTTTTTTTATTTTTAGCTGAACCATCCTGCCACCTGTTGGTGGCTCAACGGCAACTCAGCTCAGGCTGGCATCGAACTGCTGTTGCTCAGAGCTCAGCACGCACTCTTGAGCAGGCTCTTAACCAACTGAGCCACTCGGCCGGCCCAAATGACTTTTTTTTTTTTTTTTTTTTTGAGGGCAGTGTCACTGGCCCTCACATGTGGGACCGAACCGGGGCCGCTGACTTCCCAAGCCAGCGCTTAACCACCGCATCACTCGGCCGGCCCTTCACCTCATACACTTTAAATATCTTACACTTTTATTTGTGAATTACACTGCAATAAAGCTGAAAAAAAAATTGTAGTGATTACAACAGGGCAGAAAATTTACTTTTTGGGAACTCCGTTACTAAATGTCTAAATGCTGCAGCTTACTGTATATATAGAAAAGCATATAGGAAATTATACTTTTCCTCCATTGTCAGAACCAGCTTTCATGCATGTGCAAATATTTTCATATTAAAAACATCATATTCAGTTAAATATGTATTTATAAATGATGCTAATATGAATACGTGCAAACTACAGAAATAGATACATAACTTTTTATATAAGCGAATAATTCCACAATGAAGGGCTGGCTATAAGAAGTTCTTGTCCGGGGTTCTTCATCCAGAAGTCTTCCTTCTGTTGTGTCTTCAACATTAGCAACATCAAAAAGGTATGAATATAGAGGAGACTACATACTCTAAATATGTATATACAAAATTTCTATTTGTTTTCCCTCCCTCCCTTCTCCCTCCCTTTCTCCCTCCTTCCCTCCATTCTTCCCTCCCTCCTTTCCTTCCTTCCATCCATCCAATACCCTTCATGAAACCCTTTCTTTGTGTTTCAGTGAAGAAATTTACAGATTGAAATAGCCAGGAGTTCCAACCACATTCATATAAGGCCGCTATGTTCTTCTGGAATTTCATGCTTCGACCAACATTAAAAAATGCATTCTGAAGGGCCGGCCAAGTGGCTCAGTTGATTAAGAGCTCGCTCAAGAGTGTGAGCTGAGCTCTGAGCAACAGCAGTTCGATGCCAGCCCGAGCTGAGCTGCCGCTAAGCTGCCAACAGGTGGCGGGATGGCTCAGTTAAAAAAAAAATGCATTCTGGTAGAAAATTTTTAAACTAATAACTCAAGTATATTTTTTGCCTAACAGACATTCTTTGAACAAATCTTTTAAAGCCAGACAGAAATAACGAAATCTACTTTAGGAAAATGTCAAGCACTGTATAGAAGTTACAGATCAATGGAAAAAAACGTGGGGAGACGGAACCACAGAATCAAACTTTATGATTATACTTTGCTCATTTTTTTTAATGAAATGATAAAACTAAAGATAAATGACAGTGGAGAATATTTAGTAGTAAACAAATAAAACATCTGAAAACCTTTATCAAGCATTTGCAAAGCAAATAAAATAAAAGCAATATGGAAAATCAAAATAAATATTCATATATTGGAACATGTTAAGCCATCCATGGTTAAAATTCACGTATTAATGAACTCACACATACTACAAAAGATCTACAGAACAAAGCTTATACAAACGTAAAAGTTGGCAATACTGAGGTGAGATAGATTTGAATTCTGACTCTTCCACTTACTAGCTAATGGTCTCTAAACAATTAAATTTAGCATTTCAGTCTTGGTGTCATTGTTTGGAAAATATGGATATTACTTAATTCATAGGATATCTGTGAGCACACAGGAAATAGTGTCAAGGAAAACAGTTCATGATACTGTTAAATGACACATCAAAAGGTTCAAAGATACAGAAGTGAAATACATATTGTAAGACAGAGGTAGGGAAAAAAACCAAAGGGAAAAATCTTGACCCAAACACTGAGGTAAAGGACAGGGAGGTGCACGTTAACTCTTTCCCCTCTGAAAAGAGGACTCTAAGGACAATATGCATTACAGACTATAAGTATTTAAAAGTACAGGATGAAGACCATGACCATTGATACAATGTCTTTGGGAATAAACTATTGAATCACATCGAAGATTTTAACATCTGTTCTTTATAATCAATAAATCTGAACCAGATTTACATTAGTGCTTATTTCAGGGCCCAGAGAATAAAATAAATAAACTTAAACAATAAAACAATGAAAATAGAGCAACAATAACTCATTAAGAGTTTTTAAAATCTTTTTTTTCAATTGTGGGAATAATTTTGTGGACACTATCTTTATGCTGCTATTAATATCTGGAATCTTAGATTCAAGGGGAGAAACCTAGGTAATGTTGGTACTGCAAATGCATGTGACTAAATTACAAAATCTAAAGAACATGGGGCATCTTTTTTTTTTAGGACATATACTGAATTTAAAATTGGAAAAATAGATACCAATCATACAGCATGGGATTCTAAGAATTATAATCCTACTAAGTAAGCAACAAGGTCTTTATATGCCTCACACCCCATGACTACAATGCATTTAAATGTAGAAATCAGTAACAACAACAACAAAAAAGATTCTTACAGGCAGTAAAGCAAAAACAAAACCAAACAAACAAAAATCACTTTTAAAGAACTCTGAAGTTACTGAAGAAATAACAACAGGAATCAGAAAATCTTTATAAGAAAACAATAACAAAAAGCCTACTTATCAAAATTTGTGGGATACAGCTAAAGCAGTACTTAATGGATATTTAATGGCCTTAAATATTTACATTAAAAAAATGCTGAAAATTAATGAAAAGGCATCTAAAATAAAAATTTAAAAGTCAGCAGAGTTGGGTCGGCCGAGTGGCGCAGTGGATAAGCGCTGGCCTTGGAAGCCAGCGGCCCCGGTTCGGTCCCACATATGAGGGTCAATGACATTGCCCTCAAAAAAAAAAAAAAAAAAAAAAAAGTCAGCAGAGTATATAATGAAAGAAGCAAAATATAAAATCAGAAATAATAAAGACAATAATAGAAATAAACTAAATAGAAAATAAGCATACAATATTAAATATCAGTAGTACCAAAAAGGTAGTTCTTCAAAAAGATGAAAAAAAACTGATAATGCCATTACAGTTCATCACACACAATAAGTAAAGCATAAATAAATAATGTTAGACGTGAAAAAGGAATACAAAAAATACATACACTAAATAGATAAGAAAATACTAAGAACAACTTTAAGTAAATAAATGTGAAAACATAGATGACATAGATGATGTGGAATTCTTATAAAAATCTAATGTATTATACAGAGAACAAACTAAGACCCTAAATATTCTTTAACCACTAAAGTAATTATATCAAAAGTTAAAACATTTTGCACAAATAAACAACAGCTCTGATGGATTACAGGTGAATTTCACTATGCATTAAAAAAACAAAATTCTAATCTTACAAAAACACTTCCAGAGTATAGAAAAACAGAAACAAAAAAGCAGTAAACTCATCAACTAGCTTTACCAAAAAGGCCAATAATAGAATAGCCTCACTTCATGAATAGAGATGCAAAATGCCCAAATCATTTTAAAATTTAACCCAGTGACATATAAAAAAGATATTACAACATGACTTAGTTGTTTTTATAACAGGGATGCCAAGTTGGTTTAATTTAGAAAATTGCTTAAATGTAATTTAACATTTGCATTAACAGATTAAAGGAGAAAAATCATATAACCGTCTCAATAAAGGCATTTAATATAACTCAATATTTATGTGTGATTGTAACTTTTAATACAAGGAATATTAAATATAGCTAGAAGAGGATGTTAAAAATATAATAAAAGGCATTCATCCACAAGGAAAAAATTCATATTTAATGGAGACATGCAGGAAGTATTCTTTTTAAGATCAGCAATATTACAAGGATGTCCACTGTCATCAGCACTGGAGATTCTAGCTCCCATAAAAAGGCAAAGAGAAGAAATAATAGGTATAAGGTTTGGAAAGGAAGAAACAAAGGTTTTGTTTTCTGTTAAGAATGATTACCTATTTAAACAATACCTCAGCATGTATTATACAAACAAGCTATTAGAATGAAAAAGACTTTTTAGTAAGCTTTCTGGATAAATAACATATACAAAAGATAACTGCATTACTGTACAAAAATAAAAGATAATGTATTTTAAAGTACCAAAACTATACAGAAAAAATATATAGAGAAAATTTCAAAATTTTGTGAGACATTAAAAAAGAGTAAAATACAAGAACTATCTCACGGTCTTAGACCTAAAGATTCATTGTAATAATGAAGTAAATTCTAATCAAAACCCCCATGAGGTTTCTTATAGACCATAAGAAACTGATTATGAAATTTCCATGAAAGAGCTGTATGACAAGACTTACACTATCAACTATCAAAACTTATTTTAAATGTATAGCAATTTAGGCAAAGGTTAGACAAATTGACCAACGGAACAAAATAGTGAGTCCAGTGGACCCATACATTTATTAAAACACAATTTAAGACTGAGTGGGCATTGAAAATCAGTAGGAAAGGAGAACCTATTTAATGAACAATGCTGGGATCCTTAGCCACAGAAGGAAAAAGTAAAATTAGATCCTTTTCTCAAATTCCACACATAAATCAAATTCAGGTGCAATTTGGTATAAAGACCTAAATGTGAAGGACAATATTTTAAAAACTTATAAAGAAGTTATAAAGATTTTATTAAACATGACATAAAAAGAAGAAATAAGAACTTCTGCATATCTAACACTATATTAACAAATCATAAACTGTGAAAAGATATTTGCAGCACACATAACAAAGGATTTACCCAGACATATAAAAAATTCTTAAGATGTCAAAATGGAATCCCAAATGTACCATATACATATGACAATATATTTAACCTTGTTAGTAATTTGAGAAATGCAAATTAAAATTATAAGATGTCATTTCACACCTAACCAGATGGCAAAACTTTAGGAAAAAGGAATGTTGGGGGGATACCAAGGGTCAGAGAAACAGGAAAGCAATGGAAACCCTCATACCCTGATAGTGGCAGTATAAATTTCCAATAATTTTGGAAAACAGATTGAATTTATCTTGTAAAGATGAACATATGCATAGACTGTGATCCTGAAATTATATATAAACATATCTTAGAGAGGTGCTTCTCTTATTGTCCATTTTGAACAACCAATTGTATTTTTTAAAATTTCTAATCTGTCACTGATCAATACTCATATAAGATACAATTAAAATAAATGAGTAGGTAACCGGTCATGTGCTTGGATGTTGCAGCTATGAAACTTCCTAAACATTCTCAACTTTTGTACTTATTGTCTAACAAACCAGTTAGTTTCTGGATTGGTGCTAGTCTATGGGCCACATTTTAAATAGCACTGTGTTAGAGTAATCCTATCTAAGATAATTTTCTGTGATAATAGAAATGTTGTATACCTGGGCCTGAAAGATTGAAATCAAAGTGTATTTTCTGACTACGATGGAATGAAATTAGAAACCAATAGAAAGAAATTTGGAAAATTAACAAATATGTGGAAATTAAACAACACACTTCTAAATAACTAATAGGTCAAATACGCAATCACAAGAAAAATTAGAAAATATATTAAGACAAATGAATTTTAAAACACAACATATGAAAACTTAGGTTGCACAGTGAAAGCAGTGCTAGGAGGGAAATATCTGAAATCAATAACATAATCATCCACCTTGAGAAACTAGAAAAAAAGCAAACTACACCCAAAACAAAAAGAAGAAAATAATGATTAGAGCAGATATAAAGAAATAAAGAATAAACAAAAGAAAAAAAAAATTAACAAAACCAAAGGTTCGTTCTCTGAAAAAAATCAACAAAATTGACAAACGTTTAGCTAGACTGACCAAGTAAAAAGGAAGTAAGTAAAATTACTAAAATCAGGAAAGCAGGAACATTACTATAGACTTTATATAAATAAAAAATAATTAAAAAATAATATTATGAGTAATTATATGCCAACATATTAGATAACCTGGATGAAATGAATAAATTCTTGGAGAAATATAAACTACAAAAGCTGAAGAAGAAATAGCAAATTTGAATATTCTATAAGAAGCAAAAGGATTAAATCAATAATAAAAAAAAATGTCAAATGTGAAAGTCCAAGACCAGATGGCTTTACTGGCAAATTGCACAAAATGTTTAAAGAAAAATTAACACCAATCCTTTTTAAGCTCTTCTAAATATTAGAAGAGGAAAGAACACTTTCTAATTCATTTCTATGAGATCATTATACCCTGACACCACAGATAAATAAAGAAGTCATAAGAAAACTACAGAACAGTATCTCTTGTGAATATAAATGACACAGCCATCAACAAAACACTAAAAATCAAATCCAGCATTTAAATGTATTATACAGAATAGCCAGTGGGATTTATCCTAGGAATGCTTATACAGTTGATTCAACAAGTAAAAATTAATTAATGCAATGCACCATATTAATGGAACAAAGGAAAAACCATACAATCATCTCAACGGATACAGAAAAGCGCATGACAAAATCCAACGCCCATGACAAAAAAACAAAAACAAACACTCAACAAACTAGGAATAAAAGAGAAACTTTTTCAGTCTGAAGGAGTATCTAAGAAAAACCCAGAGATAAGATCACACTTCATGGTGAGACAGTGAAAGCTTTCCTCCTAAGATCAGGAACAAGAAAAGAATCTCTGCACATGCCTCTTCTATTCAACATGATACAAGAAGCTCTAGCTTATGGCAATTAGGTAAGAAAAAGAAACAAAAGGTATCCACACTAGAAAGGGAGAATTATAACTCTATTGTAGATGGCATGATCTTATTTATATAAAACCTTGAGGAATTCATATAAAATTATTAGAGGTAATTAGTTTAGCAAGATCAATATACAAAAAGCAGTTTTATTTCTAAAAACCAGAAATAAACAAACCAAAGAGGAAATTAAGAAAATAATTTCATTTATAATAGCTTCAAAATACTTAGGAATGAATTTAACTAAGTGGTTCAGCAGGACTTATACACTAAAAACTACAAAACATTGTTCAAAAAAATTAAAGAAGACCTATTTAAATGGAAAGACATCCCATGTTCATGGATTGGAAAATTAACATTAAGACAGCAATAATCCTCGTATTGATCTACAGATTTAATGTAATCTCTATGAAAATTCTAACAGCCAATTTTATTTTTGGCAGAAATGGAGAAGCTGATTCCAAAAATCATATGGAAATATAAAGGATCCTGAATAGCCAAAATAATCTTAGAAATAAGAAACAAAGATGGAAGACTCAACTGAGATAACACATCACACTGTCAGAATGGCTATCATCAATAAATCAACAAATAACAAATGCTGGTGAGAATATGGAAAAAAGGGAACCCTCATGCACTGTTGGTGGGATTGTAAATTAATTAGGATAGCCACTATGGAAAACAGTATGGAGATTCCTCAAAAAATTAAAACTAACCCTACCATACAATCCAGTAATTCCACTTCTGGTTATTTATGCAAGGAAAACAAAAACACTAATTTGAAAAGATATATAAACCCCTATGTTCATTTCAGTCTTCCTAGTAATAGTCAAGATATAGAAGCAACCTAGGCATCCATCAATAGATGAATGGATGAAGAAGATATGCCATATATACACAATGGAATATTATTTAGCAATAAAAAAGAATGAACTCTTGCCACTTGCAACAACATGGATAGATCTAGAGTATTATGCTAAGTGAAATAAGTCACACAGAGAAAGGCAAATACTATATGCTTTCATTTATATATGGAATCTAGAAAAACAAAACAAATAAAACAGAAACAGACCATATATAGAGAGAACACACTGATGATGGTTGCCAAAGGAGAGAGGGGTGGGGAGGATGGGAATTTTTTAAAAGTTGGAGGACTCATACTTTCTGATTTCAAATATTACTACAAAACTACAGTACTCAAAACAATGTGGTACTGACATAAGGGGATACATATAAATCAATGAACTGGAACTGAAAGTCTGAAATACACCCATACAATTATGGTCAAATTGATTTTTGACAAAGGTGCCAAGACCATTCAATGAGGAAGAGAACAACAGTCTCTTCAACAAATGGTGTTGAAAAAATCTGGTACACAAAACAATGAATGTGGACCCTTACTTGCACCTTACACAAAAGTTAACTCAAAATAGATCACTGACTTACATGCAGGAGCTTAAAATACATAACTCCTAAAAGGAAATAGAAGTATAAATCTTTGTGACCTTGGATTAGGCACTGGATTCTTAAAATAAGACACTAAAATCTAAAGTAACAAAAGGAAAAAAAACAGATAAATTGCACAACTAAAAACTTCTGTGCATCAAAGGATATTATCAAGAAAGTGAAGAGAATACACATAAAAGGGAGAAGAAAATATTTGCAAAAATACTATATATATTTATATAATAAGGGTCTAGTGTCCAAAATATATTTAAAAACTCTTTTCACTCAACAATAAAAATAAATAAAAAGACAAATGGCTCATTTTAAAAATGGACAAAAGATTGAAAAACACATATCTCCAAACAAGGTGGCCAGTGATCTGCACCCTCTGCAAGTATATTGAAGACAAGGACTTGAGCTGAGCTGCTGCTGAGCTGCTGGTTGGCGACCGGATGGCTTAGCTGGTGAGAACGTGCTCTGAACAACAAGGTTGCTGGTTGAACTCCTGCATTGGATGGTGGGCTGTGACCAACTAGACTGAAAACAGTGACTATATTTGGAGCTGAGCTGTGCCCTCCACAACTAAGATTGAAGGACAACAACTTGACTTGGAGCTGATGGGTCCTGGGAAATACACACTGTTCACCAATAAAGTTAAAAAACAAACAAAAATCAAATGAGACACCACTTCACACCAACTAGGATGGCTATAATAAAAAGACACACAATAAGTGTTGGCACGGATATGTAGAAACTGGAACACTCATATACTGCTGGTGGACTGTAATACGATGCAACCACTTTGAAAAACAGTCTGGCAGTTCCTCATATGTTAAACATAGAATTACCATATGACCCAGCAATTCCACCTCTAGGTATAAACCTAAGAGTTCTAAAAACATGTTTATACCAAGTCTTACACACAAATGTTTACAACAGGATTATCCATAATAACAAAGTGAAAAGAACCCAAATGTCTATCAACTGATGAATGTGCAGCAGGACATGTAGCCTAGGAAACTGACAACCCTGTGAGGTGCCTCACTGGTTACACCAGTAACAAGATGAATGTATCCAGTACCAGCTGGAGAAAAACAAGAACCAGTGTCTTCCAGCTAGGCTGATCCCTATGACTAAGACCTGACCTTTAGCTAATTATAATGTCATTATAATCTCATTTGCATTAAGGTTGCTTCAACTCCCATCATGCATCTGATGCCATGACAGATCTGGAGAAACCAAATATGGAAGAAAAAGCAGGAAACAGAGGTCCTGCCCAGGGGGAGAGGAGATGAAGGAACACATCAATGGGGTGGGGGGCATTACCAATTCTCACCCCTGGAGGGATAAACACCGCTGATTGTCACTTCAGTGTGACTCTTCCCTGAGTTCACCCTCACTTTCCTCTCAAATGTGTACTTTCATTTTCAATAAATCACATTCACTTGCCTGCATCCGTCTCATTCTGGAATTTTTTCTTGTGCAATGACAAGAAGCCAGTCACAGCTGCTCCGGGCAGAGGGCTCCACATGAGCCTCCAGTCCCAAATGGCTAAATAATTGTGGTATATCCATATATGAAAAATTATTCAACCATAAAAAGGACTCAAGTATTAATACACAACACCACATGGATGAACCATTATGCCACGTGAAGGAAGCCAGACACAAAAGGCCACATATTGTGTGATTCCTTTATATGAAATGCCCTGACTAAGCATATCCATAGAGACAAAAAGCAGATTAGGGGTTGCCAGGAGATGGCAGAGAGGGAAACTGCAAATGATTGCTTACAGGTTTCTTTGTAGAGTGATGGAAATATTCTGGAATTAGTGGTAATGGTTCCACAACACTGTCTATATACCCAAAACCACTTAATTGTAGACACTTTAAAATGGCTAACAAGGTGAAGTTCATGTTAACTATATCTCAATAGAAATATAAAAGTAAGTCGTCCTCCACCTCGCAAAAAACCAACCAACCAATGCAAGGTAGATGCGCAACACAATTCTTTTTCCTTTGTTTTCTTGTTCATAAGATATGGCTACAGGCCTCATTAACTTGGAAATACAGTTGGAGTGCAAAAGCATTGCAGTGCTGAGTCTATGACTAGCACCTAACCAAAATTTTCCAAGAATTTCTAGTACTATCCAAATTCTTCCTTTTCCCTGGACTCATTCCGCTCCATCTTCCAGCTCTAAACGAGCAAACTGTTCTTCATTGTCAAAGTCACAGTCTTTCTTAATAAAGACATTCCTATAATGCCCCCAGGTAGGTTTGGGTGTCCCTTTTCTCAGTTCTTATTTTCTTATAATGCTCCCCGCCCCCACATCCCCAGCATCTGCCAGGTTATAACCGCTGATTCTCAATATATAGTTGGATATAGTGCATAGCCTAAATTATAAATTCTTCGAGGGCAGAGGTTATGCCTTACTTATCTTTGCAATTAGGAGCCTAATAAATAGCAAGCACTTAATAAATCACTTCTTAAATAAATGAATTAAGGAAGAAAAGAAGGCCTGTCAGAAGCCACGACATAGTTAATATTTACTGAGTCCTCCCAAGGCCTTCTTATGGACCAGGCACTGTGCCAAGAGCTTTGAATGCATTCTCTCTGAATCTTTCTAAAAACCCTGGGAGGTACGTAGAGTTAATATCCCCCTTTTTCTTTGAGTGGGTTAAATGATGTGTAGAGAAACTCAATATTTCAGGATTTGAATTCAAAATTCTGGTTTTCAAAATTCATGCTCCTACTTACTTTATACTTCAAAGATAAAAGATAACAAATTGATCTGAGGATTGTTTCAAGAGAGCATATTTAAACATTTCAGTTGGTAGTAATCTATCGTTTTCTAGTAGAGGCTGCTTCGTGAGGCTTTCCAAAATGAACAATCAAATGTATGAGATCTTACAAACAATGGTTTCCCTAGTCTTGCTGCTTTTGGGCCTCAGGCCTTCGTACATGCTGTTTGTTCTCTTAGTCTATTAAGCCCTCACCATCTTATCCATCCAAGAATTCCAATTCATACTTCAAAACACGGCTAGGGCATCACTCTGGACTTGAGGGTATTTTGTCAAAAGAGATATACTCATTATAAGGGGTTTCTGTTTCTCACAATTACTTTATTAAAATAAATCTCTAGACAATACTATATTTATTTACATGTCTATCTTCCCTATTCACTTTGAGTTTTTTCAAAGGCAGAATCCTTTTCTTACTCATCTTTATACCCCTGATGCTTGTGTAGCACATAGCCACACATGTCAACTGACAATCAAGTTCGCGAACTCATCCTAGAAAAAGGGCTACATGCCTCATTGCTGAATATCACTATGATCACCTTCGAAGTACTCCCCTTGGGAAGCTCTGCACTGATGCCAGCGCCTAGTCCACCCTTCAAAGCAATTTTGGAACTCTTTCTGGCATGGCCATCAAAGCTGTCTTTGTATTACCTTGATGTCCTGAATGTCATCAAAATGTCTTCCTTTCAATATCTCCTTTATCTTGGGGTAAAGAACGGAGTCATTGGGGGCCAGATCAAGTAAGGAGGGTGTTCTAATACAGTTATTTGTTTACTGGCTAAAAACTCTCTCACAGACAATGCCGTGTGAGTTAGTACATTGTCGTGATGAATTGTTGCCGAAAAGTTCAGATCTAACTTTTTCATGCACCCTTTTCAGCACTTCCAAATAGTAAACTTGGTTAACTGTTTGTCCAGTTGGTACAAATTCATAATGAATAATCCCTCTCATGTCAAAAAAGGTTAGCAGCATCATTGCAACAAGCTCGTGAACTTAATTGTCAGACCTCATATATCAAGGTGTTTAGTAAAAATACTAACTGAATTTCTGTGTCTTCCAGTTCGGTCTTTTGGTAGGTTCGAAGTATTACCTGTGCATAATCCTAGCCAAGCTGGAAGTGAAAAACATCCAGACTTGCTATTGCTTCCTTTTTAAAACTTCCCTTTCTCCATACAAAATGTATTCCATTCCTTTTGGCCGCACAGCTTTTATTTCAATCCCAGTCTGTCTTGACTTTTTGCAAAGCTCATGGTCTTCTTGACTACAACATACCTAGGACATGTATCTATTATGGCTTAGGCTAGATTAGAAAGTAAAAATAAACTCTAAGCAAGCAGTTCATCATCTTGGTGGTATGTAAGACACTAAAGGTAAAGAGATAACTGTCTTATATGAGGACAAAAGATAAATGTATGTGCCATTACCTAAGAAGCAGCGAACTAATTTTGTTTGAATAAGTTAGGATAACTTAATAAGAAATGACATGTGAGTTGGACTCGTAGTAAAACTATGTTAGGTCTGGTGGGGCAAAGGAGGGGAGTGGGTAAGGCAAGAGGGATTGCACATAGGAAAGCACATGTGTAGAGGCAAAGGGATCTGAAGATGCACAACATAATCTTGAAGAGGAAGCAGTCTGGTGAGCTCTATCAGAAGATATAAGGGGGAAAGTAATGGAAGATGAATTGGAGGTCTAAGTTGAAATAAAATAGTAAAGATAAAGGCCATATGTGCCAGACCTGAAAATAAGATTTTATATAAACTGAGATGCAAGGGCACCCCTGAAGGTTTTTAATCAGGGTAGTGATATAACTAGATTTAAGTTTGAGAACAACTAACTCCAGCAAAAGATAGAATATAAACTAGAACATAGAAAGCCGGAGTCAGGTTAATTAGCTTAAGGAGACTACTTACTATCATTGTCTAGCCAAAGAATGAGCTAAGGAAGCAGAAATAGGCATAATATGGATAGAATTGAAGTGACTTAGGCATTAGGAAGGTGACAAATTCTATAGGATTTGGTGACTTGCTGACTATGGTAATAAGTGAGGGTGTGGCAGAGGCTGTGATATGTCTAACTTGGGGAACTGGGGTGAACACAGATGAAACTATGCAAAAAAGTAAATACAAGCAGACGAAAGGTTCATGGCACATGTTAATGAGTTTTATTACATAAATGCTGATTATGAAGGACTTCTTGGATATACTGCTAACCACTCAGTCTAGGACCAAATCACATGTTGTCGAATTAATTTAACGTATTTAGACTTCTCAGCCAATAATAAAATTTTTGAAGATCTTGTACTTTATTTCCTTCACATCACTAGCATATAGAAAGCCTTCACTAAAACAACACTACAATAAACGTTTGGTAAACTGATTTGATTTGTATGGACTTCGTGTACATAAATCAAGACAATTTTATTATCTATTCTAGAATTCAGAAGCGAAAGTCTTCAAAACTCCAAGATAGCTATGTATATAAAAATCCCAATATGCTTAATAGCATGAAGGCAACAGAATAAGAAATGACACTTTTCTTCTTTACTTTGCTAGTAGCTAGAAGGTATTTTCCCCTCTCTTGCTCTGCTTTTTATGCTGGAATAATTTGTCTCCAGGCTACTTGAGAAAGTGACCAAATCCAAGTTCAGTTTTTATTTCCCAGTCACGAGCCTATGGTGTCATATATTGACTCTGTCACATCATGTACGTATGACCTTGAGCAAGTTACAACAGTGGACCCTTAGCTTACATCCGTAAAAAAGGAAAACAAGACCTATTTTAGAAATAAAAATTAAATGCTATGTATACACGTGTCTATACTCATGCCTGGCATATACTAAGCAGGCAAGTTAATATCTTCCTTCATGTGTCCTTCATGAGCAGGAAAAAGAATCTACATTTTTTTAAAAATTATGTTTTTAACATAAAGATTTTGGATATTATATTTGAAAGTCACCTTCAAAGTTAATAAAGCATAGTGGTTAACAATTCAAGTACTTATGTTAAACTTAGCTTAAAATTTACTAGTTATTTGACTTTGGTTTAGCTACTTCAACTTAATATGTTTTCCCATCTATAAAAGGGGTACTTACTTTGACAGTGACTGTGTGGATTAAATGACACAATACACATAAAGTACGTATTTATTATATACCAGTTAGTATGCTAAACAAAAGTTAGCTGCTATTATAACCAATGTATTTCACTTTGTCCAATATGAAAATAGAATGTAATTCTTATTGCAGAGATAAAATGTGTGTGTGTGTGTGTGTGTGTGTGCGTGCACATGTACATGTATATGCCCTTGAGAGACATGAGGAGCAAGTTAAAAGGAACCAAAAAATTAAATTCAATATACTGAAAAACATACCACAAAAAGGAGTATATTCTTGTAGGAAAACATGAATGAATTTTTAGTCAGAAAATAAAATGCAGTAGGACAACCACCAGCTAAATTTTAATCTTTGTAGAATAACTAAACTGTTATTTTTATGTAAATTTGGAAGATCACAGGAGACACAAAAAACTTTTACATGGTATTTTGCAGAAATAAGGACCTTAGGAATAACAGATTTTATGTGATAACATTTACTGAATTTTAATCCGATTTTAAGAAATGCACAGATGAATATTAATAGGTCTTTTTATTTTGCCAATGAATAATAACAATAGCACAATTATTTTTCCCCCACACAGAAATGACATTTCTGACTTACCCACTGACCACCTTATAATTATTTTTTCACTCTTGGCAATAAAGATTCTTCACTGAGCAGTTTATATCATTTTACCTAGTTTCCCTTAATTCCCAGAAACATGTTTGATGAGAAAGTTGAGTAAAATATGTGGTATAATACTTGCGTAGAGACTTTTTTCTTCTGTGTTTAAACAAGAAATCCTAAGAGTAGTGGACTCATAGCCCATCTCTCAGTGCCATGCTGTAAAAGTGCTTATGTACTAATATTAAATAGTTGAGCTACATGGGCATCTAGCTATTAGTCCTGATTCAGTAATTTGAAATGAGATAATGACATGTCTCTCTTAGTCTAAAGTTCAACTCTAAATTTATCTACGAAAGACACCAGCAAAAATAAATGAAGACCATAATAAGATTTGGGAGGAAATGTTTGGTTAAATTTTACATACTATTTTCAAGCAGTCTTTAAATTGTTTTAGCAGCATTAATTTACATATCACCACTTGATATGTACATTATAAATAAGGCTGATTCACTCAGATATAGAGATGGCCCTTCTTGAAGATAGTTCACTTTGTATATTTGAAGTACAGCTGCATATATTTTTATACAATTCCATAAGTCACACTTTTCCAAAATTCACATTGAATCCAACCTCAATTACCCAGAGTTAGCAGAGCATTCAACTAGCTACCACTGGAAATCCCCGTCTGATGTCTAGTGAACACTTGAGTAACTCTGATACATTTTTAAAGCAAACATTTTACTAAAACTAAAAATATGTTAAATTTATCTTAATTTGTATATCATGTACTCGGAGACCCAGGATCTAAAATGTTTACTTCTCATAACTTATTTACTTTAAGTAAAATCATCAAAACAGCAAAACTCACTGCATTTCTTTATGATCCTGGTGCTTATTAACATTAATGGCGCCGAGCTGATATTTGGTGGGTAGGTAACACACTAGTAATTCAAGTATCATTTAAAAACTTGTTCCTAGGCCAAGGGCAGATCTGGTAAAATGTATGATGCTCTAGAGCAGTGATTCTTAAATCCAGTAGCGAATAAAAGAATCATGTGGGAATGCTTGTTAAAATGCGAATTCCAGCTCAGGTCACTGGAAATTCTAATACGGTAGGTTTGAGGTATAGCCCAGCAGTCTGCATTTTAACAGGCAACTCAGATGATTCTGACACAGGTGGTCCTGGGGGGTTAATTATTAGCCTTCAGAAGGTTCATGAACGCCCTGATACATAAAGAAGATCATACCGAACTTTTCACAGACATTTTCCCACAAGAGTCCAATGCTTTTATCAGGTTCTTAATAGGGAGGCAAGACCCAACAGGGTACATACAAGTCACGTTGCTTTTGGAAATCCTGAAGCCCCTGTAAAAAAATTTCTGACTAGCAACAATATTCCCATGACTTGTAAGATTTCTTTTAACACTACCAGTCCAGTCTCCTTTTCCTCTTCTAGTTTTAGAGGCAGTCGCCTTGCAATTTTTATAAAATTGCCAAATGTGAGTTTGGAAACTTAATCAATATCACTGTTTTCTTTCCAAGAGATTTTGAGATCTCTTTCCTTACTTGTTCTACTTGTAGGCTTTTTTTTTTGCTCCTTCATTTTCCCAAATTTGTTGAAAAAAAAATTTTTTTTTCTGAGCCATCCTGCCACCTGTTGGCAGCTCAGCGGCAGCTCAGCTCAGGCTGGACATCGAACTGTTGTTGCTCAGAGCTCAGCTCGCACTCTGGAGTGAGCTATTAACCAACTGAGCCACTCGGCCGGCCCTGAAATACATTTTATTTTACTCTTTATTTAATGTAAATGTTAGGGGAACTATACAGCTGTGATATATATAATATAATGGGCCTTGATAATTTCAAATTTAAAAAATTACCCTTCTTTTTTGAAAGGCTGGTCTAAATATCTTTAGGTAACCAAGGGCATTATTTTTAAAAAAACAAAAAGGGCGAGAGGCTCTTTAGCCTTTTACTTGAAGTTCCCTATAGTTTACTCATAGCTATGAGAAATGTTTTATCTATGCATGTGTCATAAACCCCTTTTCTTCCTCATAGAAGCATATGTTTCTCATCAGTCATATAAAGGAAGATGCAACTTTAAAATGTTATATAGGCACTAAACATAACCGGTAAGAAAAATTGCAAAAAAAGAATAGAGATGTACAATCCCTGAACTTTTAGTGTAGCAGAGCCCTGTTCACATGTTTGTTTCGTTATTCTACTCTCTATTATGCAGAAAAGGAAGAAAAAGCATGACTTTTTCTGAACCACTGTAACACCTTTTATTATAACAGTTTACTATTTATATCCACGTAAACTCTAACGAAAGAGAAAGTCTACATCTTTTTAAAAGCAAGAACACTAAATGCTAATCACTTTTCTCCAACTAAACTGCTCACCCGAGGTTTAATAGGCTAACAATACTTTTGTGCGTATCTTTTTCTTACAGATTTTTCTTAAGAATGACTATAGCTAACCTACAATGCTATATTAGTTTCAGGGATACATCACAGTTATTCAACATTTATAGACCCTAAAGCAGCGATCACCGTGATAAGTCCAGCAACCATCTGACACCGTAGCATGCTATCGCACTGCATGTATCTTTTATGTATGTGTTCACAATCAAAGGTAAGCAGCAAACCAGGAAGTGAGCTACCCCCTTAGGTGGCCAGAGCTTTTCTCTCTTTGTCACTCTCTCACAGTAAAATATGGGAAAGGATAAAGACACATTTAACTTGTTAAAAGACTGCACTATGCTGTCAGAAGATTTCAATGTTTATGTTTCCATGTTAAGTTCTTCAACTATTTAAGGAGAAAGTCAAATCCCCATAAGGAATTTCACATACAAGCCAATAGTTATTCAAAGTTTTTTTGTTTATGCTTTTGGAGAGAGAAAAGGTATAAAAAAAGAAGAACGGCAGTGGAGACAAGGCAGAATCTTTTTTTGCTCCAGTAATCAAATTCTTTATCAAAACGTGTGAATACTTGCTTTAGAATAACTGGGTGGCAGTGTGTATGTTATGCATGAGTTGTGCATATGCAGGCCAAGACAAGGGGGACAGTGGATCTTAGCCCTAGAACAGTAATTCTCAATGCATTTCAGCATCATCTGAGGAGCTTTTAAAAATATCAGCACAAGGGTTCCCCACCCCACCCAGCGATTCTGATTTAAATATGCATCCACTAGAACCACTATGTTAGACCTAGGAAAAAGAAGTGTTTGCAAAAAAGTATTTGTTCAGGATGGGGTAAGCGATTAATAAATTAATGGATGTGTGTGCATACATATATACATATATATGTGTGTGTATATATATGATAAAGATTAAATTATATGTTATCAAAATTAATACTTGAGTTTGGACAAATAAAATAGAAACATTATCATTGTCATTTACAGCAATTACCATATTTGCCTAATTACCGTGAATTTCAATAATGATTATGAATACCAGTAAAAATACATCAAATTAACTGCTAGTTTTACTTAATTAGATGACAGAAATATAGAAATAAAGGCTTATAGAGCTAGATACTCAACTGTCTATATACTATATGCTCAGATTTAATGGACATGACTTTATTTGTAATTAAAAAAATAAAGAATATATTACTTAGCAGTAGGGTGCTTGGATTAAATATCTAACTGGACAACAGTCTAGTATTATAGACCTCTGGATTCCCTTTTAGTAAATGATGAGCAATAGCATATACCAAAACTAATATCAAATATTTCAAAATATTAACTGACAGGCCAGTACTCTTGTGCTTAATTGATACTCAAAATAATATCATTTTATATATAAAATTCCTTACTCCATATATTATTTTCATATAGACTCTATAAACTAATTTCAAATATAATAAAATTAAACACTATATTGTAGTAACTCAATAAGTAAATTCAGAAGTTAGATGCAAATGGAGTTTCTATGTGTGAAATACTTAGCTGATGATTAAAATTTTAGAAATGCTTTACCCTCATTTCTGATTACTATTCAAGCAGCAGTGAATTCTGACATTCAGTACTGAGTTTTCTTGTGTCTCTTTCAGCCCAGGGTAGAAAGTGATTTTAAAACCACTTAAGCACATCAGAAGAGCTTTCTAGTTAAAGGAATTTTTCAGCAAAACCTTTTCATGATTTACTTTACAGCCTTGGTATATTCAATTTTTCATGTAACAAATTTCTTAAAATTTGGCAGAACAATAAAGTGAAAATAGTATGTGTTCCTAAGAGATAAAAACCACAAATATATACCAGAAAAATAATAGTTTAAAACATGCAGGATACATTATATCCTAACTATAAATAATAAATAAATATGAAGTAGGATACTTAAAGAAAACAAGTTTTCTTATAAATTATATTCATATCATATTATATCTAGAAGATACAGTATCATTATTTCTGAGATGACAGATCTAAGGTTGTAAACCAGAATAAGCGTTTTTACTCCCAGCCATTATTTTTGTCTGTATTTTGTTGTACCATCTTTCTCCTTTGCCATATGCATTGTAGGTGGGATATTTCCTGTTGTTACTATGTCTAGCTTTGCAGATTCAACTTTCAGTTTATCTACTTCTCAAAGTGTAATCCAATAATTGTGCTATGCTGTCCCCAACTCCAACTAAGTTAGTAGGATGTTTACCTAGCTTTTCTATTTAATATCTTTAAAAAACTTTAATCTGTTTGTAACCCTAAAGGAATTTAAACAGTAACACCGAATATCAAATACAAAAATTACAATAAAAACCATAATGAAATCATATAACTTTCTTACATATTCTTATATCTATTAATTTAATCAAAACCTTATGTGATTGGAATGCCCTTTATAATTTATAAGTTTAGAGGCTTAAAGTTACATGCCTTGATGGGCCGAGTGGTGCGGTGGTTAAGCGCTGGCTTAGGAAGCCAGCGGCCCCGGTTCGGTTCGGGTCTCACATATGAGGGCCAGTGACACCGCCCTCAAGAAAACAAAACAACAACAAAAAAAACATCCAAAGTTACATGCCTTTAGTATCACCTAGAAATATCTGGTCTTACAAATTAACTTATAACTCCATTCTCTAAGTACCTGCAAGTACTGTCTGTTCTTTGTAATGTCGATAACTCTTTAAGCTCTATGGTCCCTGCCTATCTTAATTATTGTTGAATATCGGGCTCATAAGAAGTAGTTAACATTTAGTTAACAATAACTAAATGAATAAATATTTATGATTTTCTATACCACTATGAAAAACCTGAGATTGCTTCTCAAGTCCTAGGACTCTCTTTACCTAACTGCATGTGCAATATGAACACAAAGTTATGTTTTTCCCTCTTTCAAAAAAATTCCTGCTAATAAAAATATTGATATTTCCTTGAGATAGGGTTTGATTTCCCTTAACAGCTGATGTTAGCCTTAGTAATAGTCTAAAATATCCACAACCCTCTCATTTAAAGAGAAAAATCCTTTCCACAAGCCATAACTTTAAAAAAGATTATTTAGGGCCAGCCTAGTGGCTCAGTTGGTTAAGAGTGTGAGCTCTGAGCTACAGGGTAGCTGGTTCAATTCCCACATGGGCCAGTGAGCTGTGCCTAAGCTGAGCTGCCAACAGGTGGCGGGATGGCTCAGCTGGTGAGAGCTGTGCTCCTAACAAGGTTGCCAGTTTGACTCCCACATGGGATAGGGGGTGCTGAGCTGCTGATGGGCAGCTGGATGGTGACTGGACTTGAAGCTGAGCTAGCTGCGCCCTCCACAACTAAGACTGAAGGACAACAACTTGGTTGGTCCCCTTCCCCAATTCTCCAACACTGTTCCCCTCCCCCAATTCCCCAATAAAAATCTTTAAAAAACAAAACCAAACAAAAAGATTATTTGAATATATATATATATATATATATATATATATATATTTTTTTTTTTTTAACCTGAGCCATCCTGCCACCACTTGGCAGCTCAGCGGCAGCTCAGCTCGGGCTGGGCATTGAACTGTTATTGCTCAGAGCTCAGCTCGCACTCTTGAGTGAGCTCTTAACTAACTGAGCCACTCGGCCGGCCCTTAAACATAACAATATTTTTTAACAAAAATTTAAAGTGGCATAATCACATCAGGATTTACAAAATAATTTGAGCTTCAAACTGGGTTATTAGGTGATTAGGTTCCCTGAGTCTATGCCCCTAATCAGCAGAATGAATATAAGAAAATAACAACAGTAATAAAAAGACAGAGAAAAAATTTGTAGAACTTGTTTACAAAATTTAAACATTACATGTGGAAAACAGCAAGGACACTGTGTCTTTTAGTCAATACCTTGCTATTTTAAACACACACAGAATTATCTTTGTTTAGTTTTCTATAATTAAAGTAGGATTCATGTGAAAATCCCTATAAATTTACAAATTATTAGACTGGAATACTAAATTTTAAGTTTTGTTATTTTTAAAACAAAAATTCATGGCAATTATTTTCCGTAATAATCCCTACCTCCTAAGGAACGATGAACAATAACTAGAAATTTGAAATTAGACACTCTCCTATTACTTATTTGTCTAAGAAACCATTTATAATTCTCTCTTAATGAGATGGTTCTGAGTCTTTTAGTTATTATGTACTTTTTGCATGCCAACCAAACTGTTCATTACATTCTTAAATTGATGAATTATAGACACTGTACAACATTTGAAACAAGACAAATATCTATTTAAAATCGTTCTCAAATATGTGTATAAAAATATAAATACTGTTCTTATAATCTTAATACTTTTCAAAACTTCATTGCACAATAATTTATTCTTTCAAACTTGGAATCTCCTTCATAGAAACTAAATATTAAGAATGATGGTTAAGGGCCGGCTGAGTGGCACATCGGTTTAAAGTTGGTTTTGGGATGCCAGCGGCCCGGTTCGGATCCCACATATGAGGGCCAGTGACACTGCCCTCTACAGCTAACAACAGCTCCACCTGGAGCTGGGCTGTACGAGCCTCGGTGATGGTGTAGGCTGCAGCCCCTGCTGCAGTGGGCTGCCATAGGCTACAGTGAGTAGCCGGCAGCCAGAGTGAGCTGCCAATAGCTGCGGTGAGCAACCATCCAGAGGCTGTTGACCAATCTGCTTCATCCAGGAGAAGCGCAATGACGATACCAACACTGAAGCAACGTCCTCTGCAACTAGACTGAAGAACAAAAATCCAGCAACTTGTCTGTTTTCCTTCTCCGATTCCCCAATGCTGTTCCCCTCCCCCAATTCCCCAATAAAATCTTTAAAAAAAGAAAAGAATTATGGTTAAGAGTTGGCTTGGGATGCCAGCAGCCCCAGTTCAGATCCCACATATGAGGCCAGTGACACTGCCCTCTACAGCTAAGATGGTGAACAACAGCTCGACCTGGGGCTGGGCTACCATGAGTCCCAGGGCCGGCATAGCTGCAGCCCCTGCTGCAGTGGGCTGCCATAGGCTACAGTGAGCGGCTGGCAGCCAGCATGAGCTGCCAAGAGCCTCCGTGAGCAGCCAACCAGAGGCCGGCGACCCATCTGCCTCACCCGGGAAGATCGCAATGATGATACCAACATGGGCCAGTGAAGCAACGTCCTCCACAACTAGACAGAAGAACAAAAGGACAGCAACTTGTCTGTTCCCCTCCCCCAAATCACCAATTTTAAAAAAATCTTGAGAGAAAAAAAGAGTGATGGTTAAGTTTCTAGGGTGACTCAGAAAAGCACATTGAACCCATTTTATATAGTAGTAGAGTATCAATAACATGAGAAAGGAGTTTTTCATTTAGTTCATCAAAGGTTGGGTCAAGGGGAGCCAGTTGATAACTTAAAAAAGATATTCAACCTCAGACGTCCTCAGGGATAGATAGCTAGGCCAACACTTAACTTTTGTTAGTCTAATCTTATTTAAAAGAATTTTTTTCAAATAATCTGTCATTGCATCAATCTTAAGAGGACACATTCAAAGGAGATAGCTAATAAGATTTCTGAGGAACTGAATAATATACCTCTCACATTTATTTTGCCAACTAATAGGTTTGTTGTTTGAATGCTTAAGGAGTAGAGATACCTTGGCTCAGTATACTGGCACATGAAGTATTTCAAATTCTAATTTTAGTCTTTCTACTGACTTTTCCACTGTCATGCTTTCAAAGGTCCTGAATTTTCTGTTTGTCTCAGTTTCTAGAAGGGAAACATTAGGAATGTTTTTTCCAACTATTTCTCAACAATAAGATTAAAAAGTAAAAAATAATACAAAGAATTTGGCAAATATAAAATACTACATAAAACTCTGACATACCTTTCAAGGAACTGTAAATTAAGGTAAATTTATTCTGCTAAATGAAAAATTACCAAGTTAGCACTACCTTTTCTATATTACAACTAATATACTGATAATACATATAATCACTATAGCAGTTAACACTCTTATGCCAGATATATATATATATATATATATATATGTATACACTGTGCCAGATATACACACACACACATATACATATATAAATATGTAAATATATTATAGATACATAAATATAAATGTATATTTAAATAACCCTGAGGTGAGTACAATTATCACCCATTTTACTAATGAGAAAATGGCACACAGAATGTCACATAGCTAGTAAGCAGTACGGTAGGGATTTAAATCCAGACAGTCTGGCTCTAGAGTACAGGCCCTTAACTTTTTGCAATATTGCCTATTCAATGTGGGGAAATTAAGACAAAGAAAGAAAACCTATTTACATATTTTACTTAAAAGAAATGATCAAACGCATTGCTGTAAGCTGTAAATAGAATATTTACTTTAACAAATAAGTATGACCATTTATTCAAATTTCTCTCAGTTCCACACATTTATAGTTGCTCATTTTATTAACAAAGTGCAGCAAAGCAAAAAGATGAAGTAAATCAGGTCCTCATCTGCAGAATTTCAGGAACACTTGAAAACGGTTTGAGGAATAATAGATAAATTTATTTTTAAGATAGAAAAAATTTAAAAATTTAATGCATATATAATTTTACAAACATTCTGAAAGTTTATTATTACTAATAACAAAGCAGAGAAAGAAAAGGAAGTTTCAGTGAATGTCACATGCTAGGACTTCATATGCACTCTATCCTGTAGTCACAACTCTGTGAGAAGAAATGCATCACTATTCTTGTTTTACAAATAAACTAAATCTCAGAACCTTCGCAACTCACAGAAAGTTGTATGGGTGCTATAGTAATCGCTATATGGAGCCAGTTTTCAAACCCAGGAATGTCTCGGGAGTTCTAAAGATTGTTCCCTATTAATAAAGAGTCTAATGGTTATCACTGATCATCTGTGAATACTGTGGTTAGGAGTATCGAAACATACTATTAAGAAGTTCAACATTCAATTTTAAGGATAAATTTCATAACCTTTCTTTCTCAAAGCTGTACAACAGAACATGGCATTTGTCTCACTTTTACCTTTTTAAAGAAGTTTTTGGATACATGCTTATAAGCAGTGAAGTAATAGGAAGAAAAACTTCCTGAAGTGTGTCCCTCAGAATTTTTTTTCTGGTTAAGAGCATTTAAAATGCTTAGCACAGTAAGTGGCTCCAAGTAAGCACTCAGGAAGTAACAGTGATTATTATTGCAGCAAAAAATCCTGAATATGCTTTCATTGCAATCATGTTCTCTAAATTTTATTTGATAAAGGAACCATGGGGGTACGGGTAGGGGGAAGTGTCATACCTATTAATACAGAACTAGGAGTCTCCGCACTACACTTTGATAGAAACATGTGGGAAGCTGTAAAACAGAGGGAACACATCAGTCCCTGAATAATTACCAAGTGAGCCTTCATTTCTATTTAGAAAATATACTGACCCCTTAAGAGTTATTAGATAAATTTAGCAAATTGTCCTTTCAAACACTTACGATCTATGAATCATCAATGGACTGCTAGCTGCTGCATGAAAAATAAATCAGTGCTAGTGATATTGTCTCATTTAGAATGTTTTATAAATAAGTAAAAAATCAGATAACTGAATATAAAATCACTAAACTCAATTCTTTAGTTCTGAATTTTAGATGTCAAGCTGCTTTAAAAAGCATGGTCTGCCACACATGTCAATGCTAGAAAATTAAGTTCAAGATCAGGTGATTTTAATGCATTGGGAGAATTCATCAACCAATAGTAATGTGATCCTCACTATCTATTCAATGAAATCTTGCATACATTTTACTTCTTCCTTACAATTGAACAAATCTTCGTGATATTTTGGATTTAATAAAATTTGAGTGAGTTAGTCCTTTTTTTACAATATTCTTAATATTTGGGACATTTTTTGATCTTCAGTTACTAGATTACTTAACACAGACAGAAACTGTTATTGAAAGAGGTGTAAAACTTCATCAACCCGAAACAAAGAAATTTTATTGACGATGTTATAAGTGGAAAATAACAATTCCCAATTAAATTTTTTTCAACCTTGCCTTTAAAAGTGCTACTACAAGTGAGGTACATCGATATTTTCAAGGTCTAAATAGTTAACAGCAATTTAGAATTACTTCTAACTGTATGAATTACTATAAAACTAGCCAAAATACAGTGGGCATTATACTGCTATCAATTTGCAATTCTTTTCTTAAAAGAATTTTAAAATTTTTTGTATTTTAATAACATTGACACAAATATGTCCTACATTCCAAACACTCAATTTGTGAATGTGACGTCTTCTACCCTTCCTGTCTTGGTCTGCTCCAGCTATCACACTGTTTTCATACCCAAGTGGCTGGCAGTTGAAGGTTTTCTCAAGTTGTCCAATGGGAAGTGTCCCCTACAACCCTTGCTGTGACCTCCTAAGCCAGCCTAGTACACTTTCAGGCTTCTTCTTCTTCATTATTCACATCTTAGTCAATCACACCTAGGGCACCCTTCTGACTACAAACAGACAGCAATTTTAATTCCTTTTCTTGTTTTTCTTTTCTAATCTCTACCTGGTTATGTTTAGGGCACAATGCTATATTTACTACTTTCCACTGTTATCTGGGGTTTCATGAAACCTGACCACTATAACAATGATTCTATGTGAAAAAGTTTTATGAATTTTAAACTGAAATAAAAATGAACTCTTGTAACACAACCCTTTTATAAGGGTTGTGTAAGTTTTTTTCATTGAGCATAAAGAATGTTAGTCTAAGCTTAAATATTAACTCTCAGGATAAAGACAACCTTGGCCTACAACATCTTGCAGTTTGGCTCCTACATAACTCCCTAGAACCACCTTTTACCATGTCTCTCTAGTTCTTAAGTTCTGTGACTTGGACCTAATTTAATGTTAGGTGCCATGATCTCTCCTCCCTCAGGACCTTTTTTACATACTGTTCCTTCCTTTCATATACTTTTTTCTCCCTCTGGATCAAATTAACTCTAATTCAAGATTTCAGCTAACTAAACACTTCCTCAAAAACAAACAAACAAACAAGAAACCACAAAACTTTGCTGATCCCAGTGATTGGTTAAATTATCCTTCTAAAGTCCTCATATTAAATACCATGTACCTTTCTACAGCAATTCGAACAGTTCCAACTCTGCATTTATTTATACGATTATTTGATTAATACGCTTCTCTACCTCTAGAATATAAATTCTCTTTTTGCTCTCTATTGCAGTGAGCATATAATACAGATCAACATATATTTGTGCAAGAAAGACACTGGCAAACCCCTGGTTAAAAAAAAAAATAGAGATAATGAACACTGAGTCAATGACCCCTACATTTCCCTTCTACCCAAATCACTGACTTTTTGGGCAAAAACAAAACACAGAGCCATTTGGTAGAACTCCTTAAACTTGTTATTTTTCAGGAAAAAGTTCAAATTCCTGGTGGTAGGAGTAGGTGGGATGGTAATTTACAAGATGGGGCCAGTTGGAAATTAGATGCAAATAAAACTTCTAAATTAAATGGATAAAAGCATAAGCTCTATCTTTTTTTGTTATTTTTAGAATTTATATATAATATTTATAGTTTTAATTATGTACTATTTACCACTGATCCTAGGGACCCAACCTAGGTATGAATTATGAAAGGAAAAGAAAACCTCAGTATCCTTAGATAAAATTTTCCTGTTATAATGTTTCATTTCCAACTCATATTCAGAATATACTTGCTTCAGACTCTAACAGGTTTTCCACTCATAATTGCAAAGTGCTATTTACTTTCCTATTTTTAATGCAAGTGTTTCCCCCCCCCCCCACTCCATTTCTTTTCTGACCTGCATTCTGGAAAATAAAGTTTTAAAAACGTAAATGCTGGGTATATTATTTCTAACCACTTTCCTAATTGACCAGGTTATGCTGAATTTCAAACCTAGCTTTCAAAATCTAGTAAAAATAGGTTTCCTCATGCCCTCATCTCATTGGAGGTTTTGTCTTTTCTTGAATTGCTCTCTTCTGTGCAAACCTAGAATGTCTCCTCTACTAAACTCTGATTAACTCATGATTTCCTGGGAAGCCCACTGTGATGAATTCTACAGAATTTTAATTCTTCTTTAGTCTGCATATTTACATACTCAGTTTGATGTTATTTTACAAAAGCTCTTGAAGTGTTTTTCAAGTACATGTTTCAGTCACTAAAAAAAAAAGAAAGGGACTTCATCTTAAAACCTTCTGTTTTATTTTTGTCTTCTAGTCAAACCAGTACCTGAATATAGAAAACATTAGGAAAATGTTAAATGACTATGCCATCCATATTTTGAATGAGCATACAATAAATTGGATCATTGATTAAAATAATAAAAGTCCCTATTAAGCCCATATATTACATCTTAAATCAGACTGAAACTGACTTACTGTCTTACACTTAGACTGACATGCTACACTATTGGTTTTCCAGTCAAAATTTCCCTAGATAGTGAGAAATATATTTTGCAATGAAAAGCAAAATATTTACAAGACCAGTGCTCTAACCCCTGAACTATGGAGCCTACAGAAAAAAAAAAAAAAGGCAAAATATTTAAAAATTAGGATAGATTATATCCATCGTTCCTCTCTCAATTAACTAGGATTTTCATCCTATTAGATAAAATTAGATCTAACAGACTTTATCCTGTATCAAGCTATGATGACTTGGCCAATACTCAATGCTCTTCAAGGTATTCGAGATACATTCATGTGACCATTAAAGGCTGGAACTGCAATTTCCCTGGGTCATTCTATTTCTCATTCCTTTACTATGTTTAATAATTTTCCATGATAAAATTACTATACGAATACAAGCTTATTGTTAAAAATAAATCCAAGTAATGCTAAAGTATACAAAACAATAAGAGTTCTGCAACCTTCCAGCCTTCCACATATGTGCTTTCTATAAACCAAGGATATAATTTGGTAATGTTTTCCAGATCTTTTCTTAATATATTTACATAAGTATAACACATATGCTTTACACAATTTTTTTGTTTTATAATATATGTGCAGAGCATAAAATATATTATATATGCAAATATATATTTGAATATATTGCAAGCGTATTATTCTGTATGTGCATTTTTTTACATAAATGTGATCATATTGTGCATATTATTTTGTGACATATTTTCAACTTAGCTTGTCTTAGAGGTCTTTCCATGTTTTTAGCATACAAATCCAAATTTTGCATGGTTGTTGGTAGTTCTTTTCTTCAGATACCCTATGTAGACTTCCTAACTTTCTATTTCATAATAGTCCAACATAAACGGATAATTTCTTTCAGTGCCCAGGATAATCAGTAATATAAATTTTCCATTGTAATATTTCTTAATTAAAATTAAAAGCGTCTTAGCAAGTAATTGATTTAATATTTTTTATCCTAATTCTTTCATCTTTTCAAATCTCCTATAAATTTATATTTTAATAAAAATCTACATGTATGTATAAAGAATGTATACATTTAGTAAATCAAGATCTAAAATTTAAAAACTAAATTCATTTTTATAAAAAGAAAAAAAATAACAAATTTATCTACTAATTAGAAAATTTAAACAAATACACACAGAACTCATCTTCTGACTCACTGAGATAAACTGTGCAAAAACAGAGAAGCTGCTGAAGAATTGATTTTTTAAGAAGTCTTAACAGCTTTAAGAAGAAAAAAAAAACTTTTAAAACAGTTTACCAACATGTTTAGAACATAGAAACCACAAATAGTAGGAGCAGCTAACCAGAAAATCAACATAAGATTAAATTAAAATCTGTAGTGAGTCTACTAGTCTCTTCTTAGATGTGTAAGAACACTGCAGTAATATGACTATTACTTTTGTTTTTTAATAGACAACATATTGCTACATTCTTTAAATTAAAAATAGGAGTCATATCAATTGGATAGCAAATAGAACATCCACTATAGAATTTACTAATCTTAAAAAAAATTTAAACTGAGACTATTTAAATGAGATATGCAATGATATAAGTTGTTAGGTTTTACTGTCAAAAGGTATTGTTAAAGGAAATGCTATACTATAACAAAAATAGGCTCATTTTTAAACTTCTACGAAAATTAAATGTTAATGCTTCCTAAATGGAAAAAAAAAAGGTATTCATAAAGAACAGGATGGTATGGAAAGCCTATGGCTACACAAAATCATTGTCATCATTGAAGGCGATATTTGTAGCTAGTATAAGCTTTCTGATATATAGTGAACTGAACACTGTAGCTTTAATTGAAGTTTGAATGTTATAAACAGTTAGATGTCTGGCTCTGGCCTGCATTCTAATACCATCAGCAGAACAGTGATGGGAAGCATAAACAAACCTTTTAACTAGATTACAGTCTCTGAAATGGCCAAGAAATCCTTCAGCATAAACTCCTGTATTAACAAATGTGGAAGAAGGAAAATGATTTTGGAATAATGGTAAAAAAATAGGCTCTAAATTTCTGTCATTACTGGAACATATATTTGACTTTCTAAATATTTTGATATTGCTTAATATTCACAATGATAAACTTTAAATTTAACTTTCCCAAAAAATAAAAATCACTTTTGTCTCACATGGCAGCTGCTTTTTAGATCTGTGTATTCCAAGTAAGGAAGCTATTTAAAAATCAATACTTTATTTTGTTGAATACAGAATACTTCCCTCCCCCAACATCAGTGAATATATGTATTTAGTCTACATTATTATTTTTAGATACTAGCAACATTAAGAATGCATGGATTAAGTTAATTAATGGTCAACAGGTTAGTAGCCACTTGTGGACTCAAGGTGTGTAAAAAACAATAGCTTCATATACAAGGATAAATCTAAATATAAGTTAGCACTTGGTCAATCATAAGAAACAATTTAGCTTTCCTTCTAACTTCGGAGACATAGACATTAATGTTTTTTTTTAAATGGCGGCACAAGAATGTTAGTTGTAACATTAGCACTGCACAGAAATTCTTTCCTCTCCTTGATGGAATCTTGGTTGGTTGGCAAAGAACTCAGTGAAGCATGGATGTGAAAAACTTTTTGTCATTGTAAGGTTGGTAAACTGATTTCTATAATTCATTATAGTCGTTTAAAACAATACATTCTACTAAATTACTCAATGACAAAATTTAATTACAAGTGCTCTAAGAAAAGGTTATATACGACAACTCAAATAAGGACTCAAATCAGAATTAGTCACATCCAACTCTGAATAATCTATATGCTTTTCATCAGGTATGCTATCATTAGTGGGGTTTTTTTTTTTTCCATTATTTCCAGCTACATAGACAATATACCTTAATACATGTTAAGCCTGGTTCTCACCTGGTCTCTCTGAAGAGTTATACTGTGTCATTCCAATTTCTGAAATCCTACATGATACAGAAATACCTCAAACAGAAATGCTGAAATTAGGATCATTACTTTTAATTGAATTACCTTTAGATTATCTAAGGAAATTATTTGAGACCACAGACTTATTCTATCCCATCAATTATTGAGACTGTTCTTAAAAGCAAATAACCACATTTGTTATAAACTTTCCTTTCTGAAATATAATAGATGACATAGAATAGTTCTTTAACATTTAAAAATATTTCCAAACTTTATGGGTCTTTCTGCATTGGCATAATATTTATAGAATGAGGGAGTCAACGTAAGTATATAAGATGAATGTGTACTTACTTAGGATGGATATAAAAGTTACTCAAGTAATATGATAGAATTTTAAAAAATTATTCTTTCCTCTTAAAAGCAAAGGATGTAAAAATCAACTCTGGTTATGTGGGTCAAAAAGTATTTTAATTCAGTAGCTGCTTTAAAGAACAACTGTATAATAATTTAGGCATCTAGAGAATCCAACAAGTTGTCCATTCTAATACTAAAAATATTTCTGACTTTAAGTAGTACTAAAAAACAACAACAAAAAACAAGAATACATTAAACTTAATCCTATTAAGTTTATTATGAAAATATTGCAAGATAGAAGGTCCAGAAGGTATGTGTATACACACTACAGCACTCGGCAATATAAACTCCCCTTTGTTTAAAGGACTTCACTACCAATAGAGCTATGTAAAAGTTTAAATAGTAAATGTTCATTGGGTCACAAACTATGGGAACCTCCAAACATCATGGAGTAAAATGTTAATACAACTCCATGAAAAATAAAGGAACTTTAATAGTAGAAGGCCTAAGTGTCATTTTTGCTATACAAGAGAAGATTGACTATGTATATTTTATTTCAAGTTGTACACTGGTCTGCATCTATGTTACTTATAAAGAATTGCGTTTTTGTTTTTCTGTCCTTGAAAACTTTTAGAAATTTTCCATCACTCTTATCAATCAGCTACTGGGGCCATGATTTTACTAATGTTTATCAGAGTACTTACTGACTGATAAAACTCTTTATTGTGACTGTGTTTTGAATTAGAAAGTGAATTTACTGTGATAGAGTATTTTTGTTGCTATATATCAAATTGCTGTTTTGTCAGTAACTGGTTTCCTCATTTGTAACATGGGGACAATGTTACAAAGTTCACCAGGTACTGTAAGAATTAATTGGGATTGATATATTTATCACAGTGCTAGGCACTTATAATACATGGTAACTATGACTATTACTAAATAGTCAGATTGGATAAATAGAAGATTAAGAATGAATGCAAAAGAGATCAGAATTGACCCTTAGAAATCTATTTGCCTTCATAAGATACTATACAAGCAGGGGATCCTTTCCTTTGAAATTGTAAATCAGTATTATTCTAAAAGGTATATTTTAAGAGGGCAAAGGAAATCTAGGAAATCTCTTTCTCTCTAATATACTTTTAAATTACATATGAAAGCCATGAGAGGAGCCAAGACAATAGTCTTTGTTTTTGAAACTATCTATTAAGAAACTTGCAACTCATTTTACTAAAGTTATAGAAACAATATCACACTATAAAGACTAAACATTGCAACTAATTTAGAACTAGAACTTTTTATGAGAAGTTTCTTATGAGGATCTAGGAAGAATATATCTAGTACACATTAAAAATTTCAAAATTCCTAAATAGTATATACTACAATTATTCCACGATAATTAAATCACACTATGGTAGAAAATAACTAAAAGCTCAGAATGAAAAAGTACAATGTAGTCCAATGAACCATGAAAGATAAACTGTTATGAGTTATAAAAAGGAAAATGTTGCTTTAAGTGGGGAAAGTTTTTTGGGTTTTTTTTTGTAATAATTTAATAAGATACTTTAATGAACAGTGTTGGTCATCTTCAAATAAAAGTACATGGCAATAAAATATTAGCAATGATAGCTGCATAGACTATTTTCATGGTCTAAAATTAGTGACTTATATACAGAATAGAAAACCCCAGAATACAGTATTAAATGGAAAATTTTTCTTTATATTTTTCTATTTTAATAAAATACAGCAATATCAATCTTAAACATGCATTTTTCCACCTAACAGTATCCACTTAGTTAATATAAAATTTATTTAGGTAGAAACATCAAAATAAAGATATGACCAATACACTTCTGGAATACAATTAAGGTATCTCTTCACATTAACTGCAGGGACCATCCTTGCTTCTCAGATGCCTAGCACAGTGCCTGACAGACAGTAGACACCCAATAGATGTTTAATGAATAGCTAAATACAATCTGTTTTGCACATACATTCAAAATCCAGACAAGTTTGCAAAGGTACATAAGTTGGATATAGGCTTTCTGGCTGACTTCATGGGGTCCCACTGATGACTAGGAGTAAATCTTCATATCCATAGAAAACTGGAAAGTTGATAATTGTCTGGGTAAGGACCAAAAAAACAAAGTCAGGGAAACATGTCACCTAAGTAACAGTTGCTTTATAGAGCTGGTAAAAGCCTAATCATTCTGACAACCTACTGCACCAGTCACTCAGTGAAATGAAATTTGCTAGTATATTTTTAATTGGAATTTTTTGATCACCCCTTATTTAAAATATATCACTTATGTCAAAGTGCACCCTGTACAAGAATTAGAGGGAATATGTTTTTATTTATTATGAGTACTATATTGTTAACAGGATTTAATTTGGCTATTAGAAAAAGTGAGAACCGCAGTAAGCACAAAAAGTAAATTGTAGCAGGGAGAATAGAAAAAAGGAGGAAAGGAAAGGAATCCCAAATATGGGAATAAATAAATTCACATATACCTAACTCTAGTATCAATTATGACAATCAGTAGGACTTGCTGTGCACCCAACATTGTGCTGTGAGGGATATAAATGCTAACATGACAAAAATCTTTACCTTATATAATTCACAGAGCAAGACTCACAATAAACATTTATAATACAATATGTGTTCTTCTTGTGTGTGTGTGTGTGTATGTGTGTGTGTATATATATATATATATATATATATATATCCTTAATACAAGAGTAAGAAAAGTATTTACTGATTAATTGGAAGCGTAGGGATAAGAATAAGCATTAGAGGCTGCTGAAATAATTATCAAAATGGTAATAATCCACCTCTTTAAAAAAATCAGAAACAAATTATTGAATTATAAATGGACAAAATTATGTCTTTCAAGCTATTTACCTCAATATTCTTATAAGAATATGCCTCCATGCATACAGAGAACTGTGATTGATCGTTTCATTTCTGACAAAGGAAAATGAGGCAGTGTAGCAGAGTGAAGGACAAGAGACCCGAGTTCTCTGGTTCTCACTCGGCCCATTTACAGGCCTTGGAACCCTGTGCAAGTTCCTCAAACTCTTGAACTTCAGCAATACGGAAAAGGAAGAGTTGGATTAAGTGACTACAAGATATCAACTAGCTGAAAATTACAATCATAAAATGTATCTTAATATTTAAAAAAATAAGCCACAATAAAAATAAAAGGTGTTTTACATGTAAATCATTATCCAACATAGAGGAAGTCTGGAATCTTCAAACCATATACAGTAACCCTGGGGGTGGCAGGATACTGGAATGTTTTCAAAGAAAAACAGAGACAAAGTAAGGAAAGGTATTATGCTCAAGACTAAATTTTTACTCAACTGGGTAACTACCACCCCAATTATCTATACAACTACCTTTACTAAAAATTCTTCACTAAGCTCTACTTTCTATCTCTGTGTTAAGGTTGCTGAGGTATTAAGGGGAGGGCAAGAAATCCTAGGTAGACCTGGAATTGCAGCATTGATGTTGAGAAAAACTTGAACTTGGCACAGATTTCTGCTTAAACGCACCATTTACACCTCAGAGAAAGGTAAGAAACTGTTCAAATTTATAACAGAAAGGAGAGAAATAAGACCATATTGTTTATTGCTACACAGGCTTTTTTTTTCCTGTGTGTAAATGCCTACTTTTGCACACAGTTGATAATTACAATTTTACAGAACAAGTTTCTACATATGCAACGCTTTTTTTTGCCACTAAAATATAAGCACATTATGTTTTGGCTTTAACATCAAGAAAATAAAAAATAAATAAAAGTATTATCATGTCTTTATAATATTTATGTCATATATCCTTCTAGATTTTTCTTCAATCCTTTCTAGTTGATCAAATTGCTGTTTTCATATTACCAGTCTGATCACAAAATTGCTGCTTTACAGAAGAATATTTTTTGCTGACATAAATTATGGGATCAGAGATACCAATGCAGTAACAAAAAAGGGTGTGAGAGACACACACACACGGGGGGTGGGGGGGAGAGAGAAGTGTGTGTGTGCGCGTGTGTGTGTATGAATGTGTGCATCCATCTTCGAGGAAAGGATAAAGAAATGTATGTATGAAATAAAATACCACTCTCCAATGTAAGCCCTAATAAAAGGCCTATATCAGAAACATACTTTCTACCATTTGAGAAATAAAATGCAGCACTGAATTTGAAAGCCATTCACCAAGAATATATCATGTAAAAATGGAGAATAGTGATTTCTGTCAAGATTGTTATTCTGTAAACCCAAATCTGGATTTATCTTTCAATTTATATCTAACTACAGTGAATATACTAACTACAACTTCATGATTTCCTTGAGTCATGAAAACATATTTTAGAATTGTCTCCTTTCATATATATAGTGAGCAATTTGGTTCAGTACCCCAAGAGATGAAAAACTCATCTCAATTTACAACAGCAAATAAATAATTCAGTTAAAACTGAAAGTGGTACCAACCCAGCAAACTATTGATGGAGAGGTTTGGCCTTCCACGAAGCCAGAACAACATAAAGTTTTCAATGGGGATTACTTGTTCAGACAAGTTACAAAGATTAGAAAAATACCCGGATTAATTATGAAATCGCTAATATTCTCATCTTATGGAAAATATTATGAACGTATGTAGAGAGAGACAATACCAGCAAGATTTAAACTTGAAGCATTTTAAGCTTTTTACTTTATATGCTGATATATGAAACAAACATGTAATAAAATAAAAAAAAGCAATAATACAAGTCAAAACCTAACCAAAGGCCTCTATCAACTAAAAATTTGAAATTCTCTATGCAAGTCAGACAAACCGAATCAGGAAAATTAAACCCAGAAAGCAAAAACCAATCAAGTCTGTTCCAACACTGAAGTCAATATCCAAATCACATACAGAACCAAAAAGAGAAAAACACTCAGGTCTACAAATGGATCAGCAGTGCCAATACAACCCAGATCCCGACATTTTCCCACTCAGAAACAAATGCTGCGGAGCTTTTCCTGGAGAAATAGAAAAAAGCTCTCCAAATGAATTTTTTTTAAGTGACATCTAGAAAGTGTGTCTCTTTCAGTCTCTTTCCCTGGCGCCTCATTGGAGGAAGGAGGGGGTTGTTTTTGTATTCTCCCCCACTGGAGCAAGACACAATCAGATGTTAGCTGGAGGAGAGAAACCACTTTTGACAACAGCAAATAAAAATAAAAGTGCCCTTCCTCCGCTGACAGGATGGGCGCCCCCCTCACACACCCCTCCCCACTCCAACCCCTCCTTCACTCGCCCCCCCAGCACCACCCCCTCCTCACCCCGGAGCTCCACTGCGTATGTGGTTTGGTGCTACTGTTGCCCCGGAGTTAAAGTCAGAGCCAGAGGAAGGCGATGAAGCCCCCATAGACACACTTACCTTTGCTGCCCCCCACTTTTGAGTGCCTTCCCTGGAGCTGTGGAGGATGACACAAAGGGTAATAAAGGGGGGGGGGAGTGGAGGAGGAGGAGGCGAAGGAGGAGGAGGGCTGGGGAAGTGGCTGCTCCTGGGTGTAGTGAGATGTCTCCAGCCAGGGCCAAGCAGCAGCAGTAGCAGCAGCAGCAGCAGCAGCAGCAGCAGCAGCAGCAGCAGCAGCAGCAGCAGCAGCAGCAGCAGCAACAGCAACAGCAGCAGCAGAGAAGGGTCTGTGTTGCTAAGAGGCTTTTGGTCTCTTTCTCTCCTCCTCTCACGGCCAAAGAGGAGGAGGGTGGAGGGGGCTCGGGAGGGAGGCTACTGGAGGGATAAGGGAGAGGAGTCGTGGATGGGGGTTTTCGAAGAAGAAGAAACTCCTTCTCCTGCTCTCTTAGGCTCAATCCCTCTCTCAGGTCTCAGGGCTGGAGGGTGGGGGAAGGAACTCAATCGCCTTCCCCCCACCCCCCTCAATTCAAGGTTGAAGTGGGGTAAAATTAGTGTCCTGTCCCTTTAAAAATAGAAATAAAAGGTGTCCCCCCTCTGCCACTGCCTCTCTCTTCATCATCAGCTGCTGCTGCTGCTGGGGTCTCTCTGCTTGGGGGGGAGGGGGGGTTCGGGTAGAAGAGACGGGAGGCACTTACTGCGCATGTCCCTCTCTGACGGGAGGCTGGTTGGTTGAAGGCAGGAGGAGGGGGAGGGGAGGAAATGAGATGGTTTCCCAGAAGGCTCCGAGGCGCTCGCGACCCGGAAGACATTGTAGCAGGGGGTAGGGGGCGGGGGCGGGGAGTAGGAGGAAATCGCTACTCTTTAACACTCTCAGCCCCCTCCTCCCTCACAAGAGAAAGTGGAGGAACGGAAGTGGGCGTGGACGGAGGCGAATGAGGTCACGTGTCGGGGCGGGAGGTGGGCGGGGTGGGAGCAGCCCTGAGTGCGCGGGGCATGCCGGGAGTCGTGGTGTGTCGCTGGCAGCAGCAGGTGAAGCTGAACGGACTACCGGGCGGAGGGACCCTGTGAAGCGATTCCGGCGGTGTCTAGATCCCTGCTGTGCCCTGAAAGGGTAGGCCTTTCTGTGAGAGGTAACCTGGGGTAGGCTGGCCGCAGGACGAAGACCAGGGGGGCCAGCGGCGAACGGCGAATAGAAAGGGGGAGTAAGGAGGGCTCTGGAAACTGGGAATGCGAGAAGGGGGGCAGGCTTGTCTAGGCCGGGCAGGCCAGGACCCAGGCG
Organism: Aselliscus stoliczkanus; assembly: GCA_033961575.1. Lineage (NCBI taxonomy): Eukaryota > Metazoa > Chordata > Mammalia > Chiroptera > Hipposideridae > Aselliscus > Aselliscus stoliczkanus. The sequence goes on along the minus strand of CM066731.1, from coordinate 102,777,325 downwards.
TCTTCCTTCTGTCTCGTGGACGAATCCCCAGCAAGCCCAGGGAGTCTGGAGGATCCCGGGTCTGTGGCTGGGTGGCCACCGCACTCCTTGGTAGTGAGGTCCTGGTGTGAGAGAGGAACGGGATCTCCGGAGCCTCTGCAGCTGACTCTGGTGACGGCTGCTTCAGCTAGGAGCGAGGCAATTATCCAGGGAGAGAGACAAAGTCCATGTGTGAATTTTCTCAATTGATAGGATTGCACACATGGCTTATATTGGGTGTTAGGACCATCAGCCCTTACACTTCGCTGCCCTCCCTAGTTCTCCGGAGTGGCTTTGGAAGGGAGCAAGCCGGGAAATGCTGAGTGAATTTCCCTCCGTGTCTTGGCGCTGTTGCTGTAACCTGGCGCCGATGCCTGTTCTCAGGAAGGGGTCTGGGCTTGTGTAAAGTCCTTGATATTCGTGTTGCAGTTGATGGACAAGGGACATCATCCAAGTTTTCACTTTCTGTAGTGCAGACAAGGATTTTTAGATGGGCATTGTGTTTTAGATGTCTTTGGTTGCTAAGCCTCGGATTCAGAGCCTTGGGTTTCTCAGTGCTACCGGTTTGTGCTGGAAATGTTTCCCTCGCACATCAGAGTGGATTCAAAATATTTAAGAAAGATTCACGAATATACATTAGTAAAACTTTTTAGTAAAATAGCGCTGTGTTTCACATTCTGTTTATACAGTCTTCTCTGAAACCATTCCAATCTTTCAGTTATCATCTTTTGTAAAGGTACTTTAAAAGATTATCACCCATGTATGGTTTTTATTAAGACCAAAAATCTAAAATTCCTCATGTGTATTGTGTTGCTATTATTTCATTTTGTAATGGTCCTGTAGGGGTACACTGTCAACTAAAGAAAGGTACTACTTATTTTCTACGTTTTACTTCTGATGTTTTGGCAGTGGACCCTATTTATATGCATCATTGCCTAGTGTTTACTACTTTTTGTGTGTGCAGTAATCTTGTCAAATGAAACAAAAACTAGATTCCTCTACCTTAAAATTTTGTTTATATTGAAACCAAATATTTACCACTTTATAAGAAAAAATAATTGTAGCAAAGCAGTTAAAGTGCCTTAGATAACAATTTTAAAATCTTTTTACATATTAAATATGCAAAAAACTGCACAAATCATAGATATGCAGTATAATAAATAATGATACAGTGAACACTCTGTAATCACTACCAAAATCAAAAACTAGAACATACTCTTTCATCCATTCCTGACCATTTCCTCCCTCCTCACTCTCAGGAATTAACACTATTTGAATTTCTATGGTAATTATTTCCTACTTTTATTTCAACTATTTTTTTAGCCACCTATGTCAGCATTCTTAAATAATCTAGATCAGTTTTGCTTGTATTTTACCTACTTATGTGTAAATGAATTATATGTTGTATTATAAGTTATTTTCTCTCATGTTGCTATATTTAACCTTGTTAGTATATTTCGCTTTAGTTCATATATTTCCATTGCTGCATAGTAATGTCTGTAATGAAGTATAGTGTTATAAGTCTTTTTATGAATAAACCAATTAACTAATTTAATATTAATGGACATTTGGACTGTGTCCAGTTTTTAGCAATTGTGAACAATGCTACTATGACTGTTCTGAAACATTTTTATGCATATAGCATGCAATTTTATAGTGTGGATTATGCCAAACTTTTCCAAAGTGGATATGTCCATTTATACTCCTCCCAGCAGTATATGATAGATCCCTTTTTTCTACTTTCACCAACAGTTGCTGTTCTTCGTTTTTGCCAAACTGATGTTATTGTTTTAATTTGCAGTGCCCTGGTTATTAATGAGGTTGAGCATTTTTTAATAACATGTATTGGCTTTTTGATTTACTCTTTGAATTGTCTTTTTTAAAAGCCTTTTGCACAGTTTTTCTATTAGGTTTTCTGTGTTTTAAAGATTTGAGCTTTGTGGCAAATGTCTTCCATATGCTTGGAGCATTTCTCACTTCCTAGATAACTTTACCTCTATTTTGTTCCTTACTGGCGTATATGCTATGATTGCTGTTATTTGAATGTTGTTTGTAATTTTAACTCATGCAAAAAGGTTCTGTACTTGTGCTATCCACTGTAGTAGCCACAGATGCATGTTGTCTATTGCACACTTAACATGTGGCTAGTGTTGGGCCGGCTGAGTGGCATGGTGGTTAAGCTCTGGCTTGGGAAGCCAGAGGCCCCGGTTCGGTCCCACATATGAGGGCCAGTGACACTGCCCTCTGAAAAGAAAGAAAATGTGGCTAATGTTACTGAGGAACTGAATTTTGAGTTTTATGTAGTGTTAATTTAAAATTGACAATTGATACTTGATTCAGTTGTTGGAAAAACCTTAAATATGTTTGGAACAACATAGATATGTAAATTTACTTTCTCAATTGTAAACCTACTTTATATAAAAATAAAGACCAAGTATTTCTGATGACAGTTTAGCATCTGAATTGTCATGTTCTGTAAATGTTAGACACCAGATTTCCAAGACTTACTAGCATAACAATGTGAATTAATTCAACTTCTTACTATGATTATATGTTGAAATTATAATAAATTAATTTTACCTTTTTTTTTAATGTGGGTACTAGAAAGTTTTAAATTACATATACAAGCGTTATGTATTTCTGTTAGACAGTATGGTCCCCTATTGTACCATCAATGGTGAGTTACATATCCCTATATATTTACCACTTTGAGTGTTTTTCATTTCTTATTGCATCTCTGAATTTTCTTTGGGGAGCTTTTTCCTTTTATTGAGTACATTCTTAGTTGAGTACAATATCTACACAGAATTTGTCTAATGCAGGTGTGCCCATGGCCAATTCTCTTAATTTTTTGCTTACCTTACAGTGTCTTTGTTTTACCTTAAATTTTGAAGAATATTTTGGGGGTATTAAATTGTAGGATTATGGTGGTTTTTCAAAGATATTGTTCCACTGTTTTTTGGCTTCCATTATTGATTTTGGGAAGTCAGCTGTCAATCTAAATAAACCTTGCTGCCTTGAGAGAAATCTGCTTTTAAAAATTTTTTCTGTGTCTTAGGTTTTCTGCTATTTTCATGATTTTTTGGGTGTGGAATTCTTTTTCCTGTTTTGGGTTAACTGGGATTCTTATTCTGTGGATCAATGTCTTTTTAAGAAATACAGCACCTATGTTCATTCCTAATCTTTCTAATTACTTGCTAAAAATTATAATTTTGGCTTTTATGGACATAGTATTCATAGTGTGTTTTAATTTGTTTCTTGTCTGTTACTGATAATTAGAGTTTCTGAATTTTTTATAGCTGTGTTTCTGCTGGCTCATTTCTCCCTGCTTACTCTATTTTCTCTTAAGTTCTTCTTTCTGTTAGTATGTTTTGGTTTCTTTCATTTTAGACGTTTTCCTTGGCTATCTTACAATCCTTAATTATGTGTTCAAATGTATTATGTAAGGGTCGTTAAATAGCTATTTCAGGTCTCTGTGAACTTGGTTGGGGTTTGGACATTACTCACTGAGGAAAGATTTGTCTGGGCATGTTTTTTTTTTTTTTTAGTGGGGGGTACCCTGATGTGCATTTCTTTAGGTATTTAGAAGCCTTTTCTGTTGGGCTAGTAAGAGTCCAATGAGAAAGATTTTCCAGTCCTCCTCTAAGTCACTGGTTCTTGGCTGTGACAATATGATCCCTACTGCCCCCGGGGATATTTGGCAACGTCTAGACATTTGATTATCAAGAATAGGGTTGCTGCTAAAAACCAATGGATAGAAGCTCCAGGTGCTGTTGAACATTCCTCAATGCACAAGACAGCCACTCACAACATACATAGTTCAAAATATCTGTAGTGTCTGTTATAAGAAACTCTGCTCCAAGGTACAAAAAGCCTGATTGCTATTCTCTGAGAAGCAAGTGAAAGCAGAGAGCTCAAGAATTTCAACATTCAGCTTTTTTCATCTGCGATACCCTCACTTTCTACTGTGCCTGGTATCCCCCAGTAGAGTCCTGTATTACCCTCTATAGAACCTCTTCTCTTTTGATGGGGTGGGATAGAGGCTTCCATTTAATTTTAACTATTTTAGTACCACAGATCTTTTGGAGATGGGTTTGTCAGTGAGTTCTAGCCCAAATTAATACACTGGTTATTAAGTGACCATGATGTTCTATGTTATCCTATTTGGACAGGATTGGCTGATGAGACTTAATAGCTGTATACATTTTACTAAATGCTTAAAGGGGAAAATAATATGAGTTCAGATGGTAAACTAGAAGGTAGATGAAATCTGGAATTCACAATTGTTCCCCATCCTTTTATTTTAGTTTTAGTCCCCTCTTTTCACTCCAAATCCTGCCCAGGTGCTTATATTCAAACAAGTATATGTTGGGATTGCTAGTTTTTCCTAATTTCTCTTTTCCTGTAATCTCACATTCTTGCACCAATCTCCCTCCTCACTGCTAATAAAAACACAACAAAATTTTCATCTTTTACTGCTTCCTTGATTAATATAGGAATTGGGATTAGTATGAAGTTTTGACCCAAGGGTTGAGGTCAGACTTGGCAAGATTGAAGTTCTTAAATGTGTAGCTTTTCTTGTGGCACATATGTGTACATTTTTACTTTCTCCCCTGTGCTTTTATCATTTCACCATTTATGAAAATAAACATTTTTTAATATAGATGACCCAGAAATGTCAACTGATGTTGCTCCCTAAAATAATCACTTCTAGGTGTATATGTCTCTGTCAACTTACATTATAATGAATAAATACCAAAAATACTTCCTCTAACAGCTGAGTTGCAGCTAATAGCCATTAGGCTTCAGTTGTTAGTATCATGTCTGGTCTTATAGCACCACTGTGAGGCATGACTGGTGGGCATCATGTATCTTAAAAAATTCATGTTGAAACGAATTTTATATGTGTGACATGTTTAAAAGTTAAAATAAAATTTTTTGTGTCACAGCACTGATAACTTTCTATACTCAAATTATACATTATTTATTTAAATGTGTAAGATAATTATTATTACTTAAAAATTTTATTGGGGAACAGTGTTTTTCCAGGACCCATCAGCTCCAAGTCAAGGAGTTGTCTTCAGTCTAGTTGTGGAGGGCACAGCTCCTTGGCGCATGTGGGAATCAAACCAGCAACCTTGTTGTTATGAGCCTGCACTCTAACCACCTGAGCTAACCACCTCAAGATAATTATTTTTTAAAGTTACAAAATAAGGCAATATGCATTCACTGTAAAAGTGATAAGAAAAGATGGAAATCATCTGTAATCCTTGCATCTGGAAATAATTCTGTTAAGATATTGATATATATAATTTTAGTCATTTTTACTTCTATTTCTGTACATTTATTAACAGAGTTGTATCATAGAGTTTTGTTGAGTACTTTTAAAAGAAATAATGTGTAGCCAACATCTTTCCATTATATTAATTACTCTTATAAAATAATATTATGTTTATTTGCTATATATTACCAAAGTTTCCTGCCAAGCTCTGAAAGTTGGGCACTACTGAATAGTGCCACGATCAGTATTTACAAGAGAAAATAAATATGAAAAGTTTTCTTCTGTATGTAAATGTTTTAGAGGCATTTGATTTCTTTAAAAACAACAACAGGTGAATTTGTTTTAAAGTATTTTTTAAGTAACATTTCTCTTGAATTACCATCCATTGTTTTGCAAGGTCCCTTCTATTCCTAATTTTCTGAATTTTTTTCCATCAAGAATGGGTGTTGGATTTTGTCAAATGCTTTTTCTGCATCTATTGATAAAATCGTGATTTTTCTTTTTTATTGTTTTGATGTTACAGATTACATCAATTGCTTTAGGAATGTTGAACAAGCCTTGCATACCTGGAATAAATCCCACTTGTTCTTTGTATATAATTATTTCTATATGTTATGCAATTTAGTTTGCTAATATTTTGTTGAGAAGTTTTGCATCTGTATTCATGTGAGATATTGGTCTGTAGTTCTCTTGTAATGTTTGGTCTGGTTTTGGTATTAGATAATGCTTGGCTGCTTAAAGTGATTTAGACTGTATTCTTTCAGTTTTTATTTTCTGAAAAAATTAGAGTTGAAATTATTTCTTCCTTAAATGTTTGGTAGAGTTCACCGGCGAAAACATTTGCACTTCATGTTTTCTGTTTTGGAAGGTTATTAATTATTGGTTTAATTTCTTTAATAGATATAAACCTATTTAAATTATTTCTTTTTGAATAAGTTCTGTTAGCTTAGTCTTTCAGAGAATTGGTCCATTTCATCAAGGTATTAAAGTTCATAATTTTCCTTTATTATCATCTTAATGTCCATAAAATCAGTAGTGATGTCCTGCTTTCATATCTGATAGTAGTCATTTTTGGTATTAGTCATCTGTGTCTTCTCTTTTTCAATCTTTTTTTCTTAGTTAGCCTGACTAGCGGTTTATCAATTTTAAATTTCAGCTGAACCAGTTTTTCATGATTGATTTTTATGATTGATTTGTTTTCAGTTTCATTGATCTCTGCTCTAATTTTTATTCTTATTTTGGGTTTAATTTGCCTTTCTTTTTCTGGTTACCTAAGGTGGAAACGTAGATTATTGATTTTAGGGTTTTTTTCTGTTCTAATATGTGCATGCAGTGCTATAAATTTTCCTCTGAGAACTGATTTAGCTGCATCTCATATATTTGGCAAGTTCTATATTCATTTTTATTTTATTCATAATTATTTATTTTTCTTGATTTTTCTTCATTGACCTATGTGTTATTTAGAAGTGCATTTTTTAATCTCTGTATTATGGGATTTTCCAACCAGCTTTCTGTTAGTCATTTCTAGTTTAATTCTATTATGGTATTAGAGCCTACTTTATATGATTTCTATGCTATTAAATATAAAGTGTGTTTTTTGGCCCCAATTGTGGTCTATCTTGGTGAATGTGCCATGTGAGCTTCACAAGAATATGTAATACTACTCTTGTTGGATGCAGTATTCTATAAATATTGATTAGATCCATCTGACTGATGGTCTTGTACAATTCAAGTAGGTCCTTACTGATTTTCTGTCAATTACTGATAGAGGGATGTTGATATCTCCAACTATAAAGTGGAGTCATCAGTTTCTTCTTGCGGTTTTATCAGTTTTTGCCTCATGTATTTTGACCTGTTATTAGGTGCTCACACATTAAGGATTGTTATGTTTTATTAGAGAATTGACTCTTTTATTATCTTATAATGCTATCGTAATTTCTGTTACTTCGTGCTCTGAAATTTACTGTATCTAAAATTATATATTGCAATTTAAGCTTTCTTTTGATTAGTGTATAACTCCCTCCATCTCTGTACTTTAATCTGTGTCATTATGTTTAAAGTGGGTATCTTGTAGGCAACATATAGGTCGATCTTATTTTTTACCACTCTGATAGTCTCTGGTTTTTAACTGGTATATTTGTTTAAAGTCTTAATGACATAGTTGGATTAATGTCTACCACATTTATATTGCTGCTTTTTGTGTGTTGCCCTTGGTTTTTGTTTGTTTTTGGTTTTTGTTTGTTTTTGTCCTCCACTCTTTTTCTGCCTTCTCTGGTTTTAATCAATCATTTTATATTTAATTTTTTCCTCTCCCAGGCTATCATTATACTTTTTTTTCCTTTTTTTTTTTAAGATTTTATTGGGGAATTGGGAGAGGGGAATAGCTTTGGAGAACTGGGGAAGGGGAATAGACAAGTTGCTGTCCTTTTGTTCTTCAGTCTAGTTGTGGAGGATGTGGCTTCACTGGCCCATGTTGGTATCATCATTGCGCTTTTCCTGGGTGAGGCAGTCGCTTGCTGGCCATTGGATGGCCAATCACTGCAGCTCACGAAAGCGCACGACAGCTGCTGGCCAGCCCCACTGCAGCCTACGTCATAGCCCCCGGCAGCCCTGCTCCCGGTGGAGCTGTTGTTCACCATCTTAGCGGTAGAGGGCACAGTGTCACTGGCCTTCATATGTGGAATCCGAACTGGGGCTCTGCTGCTCAGAACTGGCTTCCCAGACCAACTCTTAACCAATGTGCCACTCATCTGGCCCTCATTATAATTTTTAAAAAACATTTTAGTGGTTTCTATAAAGTTTGCAGTGTACATATATAAGCAATCCAAGTCTTATTTTCAAACAACACTGTAACCTTTAATACTTTAATAGGTGGTACAAGTATCATATAACAGAACATTCCCAATTCCTTGCTCCTATCCATTAAAAGTCTTTCCTTCATCATGTCTACATTGTTAAACATATCAAAGGCATTCTTTATTTCTATTTTATTGTTTTCAATTTGTGGTATTTTCTTTTGATTCATTCTTAGCATTTCCATCTCTGCTTACAATGCCCATACATTGTCTGTTTTTTTGTTTGTTTGTTTGTTTTTTATGAGAGTCCTTAGTGGTTAGAATTGATTGATTCTCATTATTAATAATTGATACTTTCAGTGTTTTTTAAAATAAATTCTAAAGAAGGATGTATTACTGACATGTTACTACAAAGCAAACTACTCCAAAACAGTTGCAACCAGTAGTGGCCTGAACAACAAGCATTTATTTTTTTCAGTTACTCTGGGACAGGAACTCAGGAGCAGCTTAGATGGATGATGGATGGTTGTGGCTCTTGGTCTCATGAGATTATAGTCAAATGTTAACGGGGATTGCGGTCATCTGAGGGCTTGACAGGAGCTGGAGAATCTGCATTTAAACTGGTTCACTCATGTGGTTGGTAGGTGACTGACTATTGGCAAGAGGCTTCATTTCCATACCATGTGAACCTCATAGGGTTTCCTGACTGTCCTCACTATGTGGCTGGTAGCTTGTTTCAGAACAGATGGTCCAAGAGAAATCAAGCCTATCCTCAGAATTACACTCCATTATTTCCACAATATCCTGTAGGTTACACTGGCCAGCTCTGTAGTGTGATCGGGGATTATTGAAAAGACATGAATACTACATGAGAACCATCGTGGGCTTCTTTTAGGATATTAGGAAAACCTTGCATTTTAAGTATGAGACCTCCTCCCTTATGATAGTCAGAAAGTTATCTGGGGTACCGTCTCCCCTCCTCAGGCTCAGTGCCTACTCCAGCTCTGTTCTGGAGCACTTTACATAGAGAACTGTATTTGTGCCATCAGTGGGAGTAAATTGAACTGCTGTGTGTTCAAAATTAGAGATTGGTGAACTCCTTTACCATTCATTTCCCTCATTTCCTTTATGATCTTCCGGCTACTTTAGATCTTGTGGTTTATTCTGGAGTTCTGAGAACAGTTATTTTTTACACAAGTCTTTTACAAACATTGAATTGTAACCTCCACCTTCTAGTTGATTTTTAGCCCATGTGCTTTATATCTTCGAGAGATTCAGCATTCTGGCCATCCAGCTTTTTCCTGATGGTGTAGATTTATCCTTTTTATTGTTTCTTCTGTAATATCAGTGATATTCCTGAAGGCAATCTGGATAAACTGGTGTGCTCAGCCTTCTTACATGGTAAGCCTCTTTGTTTCTGAGTCTCCCCTCTGTGAAGTTTGACTCACTACTATGCGATCTGGTCTGCCTCCAAAAGGAGAAAAGACCATCCCCTATGTGCTTTCTTATGTGTTTACTTAGGAAAGATCATATTTTATTAACAAGTAGATTGCACTACAGATTCATTGTTGGAGGTCCCATGTTTGTTTACCTGCTGCCTTTTCAAGGGAATAATCTGGATATCATGAGCTGGCTCTTTCATGTAAGAGTTAGAAAATTGATTGGTCAGGATGTTTTTGAACTTTCTTTTCACCTAGAGGACTAAGTTCTCTCTCTCACCAGTTAATGATACTGGTGCTTTTGTTTGTTGTTGGGGGTTTCCGTTTCGATGTGAGTGGATTTTACTGTTGCTTTTTTTTTTACCTTAATGGTTAAGGAATAGCATTTTCTTGAGACAGAGAATGGTGTTTACATGAGAAAAGTTGTATAAAGAATGACATCAGTATAGAAAACTGTGTTTGAACCTATCTGTTCATAATTGATCATCAGTTAGTTGTCTAATTACAGCCCTTTAACCTTGGGGGAGGGGGGCCGAAAGATTTACAGAAAAGGATGGGTATATTACACCTGAGCTCTTAACCTGGATCTGCCTGCAGCTAGATCTGTGAGTAAATTTGTATCTCACATTTTTTTTTCATATATGAAAGGAAGGAGTTATGTTTGTTAATCTTGCTAACAATGAATGAGTCTATAACTTTTATGAAGACACTTTGGATAGTACATTGTCTTAAAGTCATCATGATCAACAGTTACTTTGCCATACAAGGAATAACTCAAGATTTTTGAGAATTCCCCTCGTTGGGAGTCCAGAAAGATTATAAAGTTTTCCTCTGTATTGTGTGATGTTATATAAGAAAAGATTCTAAGCTGTCTTTTCAAAGAAGAAAACAAAAATTTAGCGTTCCCTCCCCTAAAATACATCCAACTATTTTAAGATCTTATTATAGCATAAATGTTTAAACTCAAATTTCATCTATTACGGCAAAATTACTGATGGCAGGGGCTGGATTGGGGTGAGGCACTGAGGGTGAATATTCGTTTGTAAATACAATTAGAGAACATCATTTCTTTGGTCCTAGTTACTGAAATTGTAGGAATTTGACCTTATGTGTTTCCTGCACAAGTTGATCTTTGAAAACAACATACTATTCTTAAAAGTTTTTTAGGAAAAGTCTAAGATTTTGTGTTCACATGGATAATTTCTAGAAATACTCAAATAGTTTCTAAGGCAGTGCTATTTTTAATTTTTCCCTTCCAAAAATAGTTGCATTAACATTTGCTAATTAATTCACTGGGATTGTAGCATATCATATTTTCATTTACATAAATCCAACTTTGTAAGCATGTCAGGACAAAATTATTTAAATAATGTTGATGATTCTATTCATTATTTTTCTCAAATGAACATATGCCCTGGAGTAATTGCTCTTGCAATAAAATACAATAGTGTGCTTTATGACTTCAAGGCTTTTCCAGGAAAATATGCCTATATGTGCTCTCCCTTTACTCACTGACTTTAGTGTCCAGGTCTTAAATCTTGGGTCCCATCTATAACACCTTCCTCCTTCCCCCCCCCCAATATATATATATATATATATACATATATATATATATATATGTATATATATACATACATATATGTTTTTCTTGATTCGAGTCTTTGTTGCCTTTATATTATTGGGTTGTCGAAAAAGTCATGACACATTTTTGCAATGAAAAACAGAAAAAATACATCATGACTTTTCAGATAACCCAATATTTAATCATACAAGTAAACACATTAGCTTTGATTCACAACCTAAATATCTCCTTCTACTTGGCATGTTTCTAGTCAGATTCTATGTGCCCAGAAAATGTAGACTGCTGTTCGTATAATATTTAACATGCAGTTACAAAATGAATCAGTGCCATTAAAATGATATGTTACATTTTAAAAGCTGAAAGGATTTCTAGATTGTTTGCGAATTTGTGTTGCTTTTCATTAGAAATGAGTGTGTTTTATTTTTAGATATGTATTTTAAAGACGCTGTCCCATTTTTTTTTCTTTTTGTCCATTTTTTTCCGCTAACACAAAATTGGTACTTCTCATCATTTACAGGCTATAGTCCATGGTTAATAATCATAAAATAGTGTAGTAACTTATAAATGTCTTCTTCCCTAAAGATTTCATATTATTAAATTTATGATTTTCTCACTTAGGATATTTACTTATTTTGTGACTGTGATCCACCATGTTACTAAAAACAACTCCATGGCAATATTTATTAATATCAAGATTCCGATAGGTACTTTACAAAGTACAGTCCTGCACCGCATAACAATGTTTCAGTTGACAGTGGACTGCCTATTGGACAGTGGTCACATAAGATTATAATGGGGCTGAAAAGTTCATGTCATCTAGTGACATCCTAGTCATCATAACATCATAGCGTCACATATTACTCAGGTATTTGTGGTTATGCTTATGTAAACAAACCTACTGCAGTGCCACTTGTATAAATGTTTGGCAATACAATTATGGACAGTACCTAATACTTGATAATGATAATAAATGATTATGTGATTGGTTTGTGAATTTACTATACTTTTTATGATTACTTTAGAGTGTGTTCTTTCTACTTATAAAAAAGTTTGTTACAAAACAGTATGTCATGTCACTCCAGCAGCAGCCTCAGATATCTTATGTTTACTGTATCTCTAGATTGTATCATTTTCTCTTGTGCTTGATTTAATTTTGTGTTGTTTTATTCGTCGTGGCCCCTAAGTGTACAAAATCTACTGCTAATTGTTCCTAGTAAGAGGCCACATTGATTGATTGACCTGGAAATGAAAATTGAAAGCGATGGAGGACTATGAAGGTGGAAAATCAGTGATGGTTATTGCTCACCATTGCTACAATCTTGAAAAACAAGAACAAAGTGAAGGAAGTTGTTCAAGTATCTGCTTCATTGAAGGCAATAAGACCACCAAAATTCAGTGTGGGTCTATATCAGATGTGGAGAAACTTAGTTACTTGGATTGAAGAACAGACCCAGAAGCATATCCCTCTCAGTACCATGATGATTAAGGCCAAAGCAAAAAAATTGTTTGCAATGTTGAAAGAAATGGCTGGATCCAACTATGATGTTGAATTTACTGGTAGCTCTGGGTGGTTTGAACAACTCATGAATTGTTATTCATTATATAAAGTGAAAGTGAGTGGTGAGTCTGCCAGTGCTGATGTGAAAGCAGCTGAAGGATTTTTAGAAAGTGGAGAAGCTGGTTATGGAGGAAAATGATTTGTCAGAATAGACATTCAATATCCATAAAACCTGAAAACCGGTGCTTGAAAGGCCTTTGATACCTAAGGAGGCCCAGTCAATGCTAGGTTTCAGGGCTGTTAAGGACATGATAACATGCTAGCTTGGGGGCAGTGTTGCACGCACCAAATTCACACCCTTTGTGATCTGGCACAGTGAGAGCCCCAGGGCATTCAAGCATATCAGTAAGCACACCCTGCCAGGGTACTACAGGAGCAACAAAAAGTCACGAATGACACTGCTTTTTTCCAGGATGTCCTCCTAAATTTCTATGCCAATGAAATACTTTTCAGGATTTTGCTTATTGTTGATAAGGCTACAGGACAACATCCTTCCATTGGTGATCTTTATCCCAGTATCATGATGGTGTTACTCACTCCAAACACCATCTCTTGGATCCAACTAATGGATCAAGGAGTTATAAAAGCTTTTAAGATGTACTACCTGAGGAGGACCTTTGCTCAGTCTGTTGCTGCAACTAAGCAAGACTGAGGAAACACTGATGCAGTTCTGGAAGATTCCATCTGTGACTGCATCAGGAACCCTGCTTGGGCTTTGGGTGATCACCAAGGAGCGTATGAATGGCACCTGGAAGAAGACACTCAAGAGGTTTATCGGTGACTTCAAAGGATGAGGAGATGCTAAAATCAACAAGGCTGTGGATGAGATGGCAGACCATTTTTCCTGGGTGGGGATGAGCAGCTCTGAGAGGTGGTTCCTAAGGAATTGACTAGTGAGGAGTTGTTGGAATGGGAACAGGAGTGCATAGCTGAAGAAGAGGCAGGAGGAAAGGAAAGGGCAAGAGAAGAAAAAGAAGAATGCCTGAGAAAATTTAGTGAGGGGTTAGCAGAAGATTTTGCAGAACTCAACAAGCTTTTTTAAACGTTTGAAAACATGAACCTCAACACCAAAAGATTTTCTTTAATAGAGAGGAATGTCCGTGGTGCGTTATCTGCGTACAAGCAAATCTGTGGTGAAAAACAGAAATCGAACAAACCACTGTGGAAATATTTTTGAAAAAGGGGTAACTCCTCAAGATCAGATTCCCTCAGGAGGTCTTCCAGAAGAAGGCCTTGTTATCACAGGAGGTGACTGCTCCATGCCTGTCACTGCCCCTGAAGACCGTCCAGTGGGACAAGATGTGGAGGTGAAGACAGTGATACTGCTGCTCCTGACCTTGGGTAGGCCTAGGCTAAGGAGTGTATGTGTGTCTTAATTTTTAACAAAAATGTTTGAGAAATAAAATAATAATTTAAAGAGCCAGCTGAGTGGCGCATTTGTTAAGAGCTGGTTTGGGACTCCAGCAGCCCCGGTTCGGATCCCACATAGGAGGGCCAGTGACACTGCCCTCTACAGCTAAGATGGTGAACAACAGCTCCACCTGGAGCTGTGCTGCTGTGAGTCCCCGGGTCGGCATAGCTGCAGCCCCTGCTGCAGTAGGCTGCCATAGGCTATGGTGAGTGGCCGGCAGCCAGTGTTAGCGGCTGGCAGCCAGCAACCAGCGTGAGTTGCCAATAGCCACAGTGAGCGACCATCCAGAAGCCGGCGACCAATTGGCCTCATCCGGGAAGAGCGCAATGACGATACCAACATGCGCCAGTGAAGCAACATCCTCTGCAACTAGACTGAAGAACAAAAAGACAGCAACTTGTCTGTTCCCCTTCCCTGATTACCCAACGCTGTTCCCCTCCCCCAATTCTTCAGTAAAAAAAAATCTTAAAAAAAAATAATTTAAAAACAGAAGCTTATAGAATAAGGATATAAAGAAAATATTTTTTTGGGCCGGCCTAGTAGTGCTGTGGTTAAGCGCTGCTCTGGGAAGCCAGCAGCCCCGGTTCAGGTCCCACAGAGGAGGGCCAGTGACACTGCTCCCAAAAAAAAAAAAAATATTTTTGTACAGCTACAAAATGTGTTTTTGGTTTTTTTTAATTAGTGTCAGGTGTACAAAGCAATGTGATAATTAGACATTTACACCCCTCACAAAGCGACACAGCCCTCCTCCCCCAATTTACTTCCCCTCTGACATCCTGTATAGCTATTACGCAAAATGTGTTTTAAGCTAAGTGTTATTACAAGAATTGAAAAGTTAAATTTTGAAATTTATAAAGTAAGAAAGAGTAAGCCAATGTTAACTTATTGAAGAAAGGAAAATATATTTTTTATAAACTTAGTGTAGCTTAAATGTATAGTGTTTATAAGATCTACAGTAGTGTACAGTAATGTCCCAGGCCTTCACATTCACTCCCCGCTCACTCAGCCACCCAGAGAAACTTCCAGTTCATGGTAAGTGCCGATGTAAGTGTACCATTTTTTATCTTTCATACCGTATTTTTCTGTTTCAATACACAAATACTTACCATTGTGTTACAACTGCCTGCGGTATTCAGTACAGTAACACACTGTACATACTTGTAGCCTAGGAGCAATAGGCTATACCATATAGCTTAGGTGTTTAGGCCGTACCACCTAGGTTTGTGAAAGTGCACTCAATCATGTTCACACAATGACAGAATTGCCTAACACATTTCTCAGAACGGATCCCTGCTGTTCAGTGTCGCATTACTGTCTGTACGTTCTCTAAAAGATGTGCATGTATGTGTGTATATGTGGTTCCAGGCACACTGCTGTGCAGTTGTGACAACTCAGCTGAGAGAGAGCATGGCTTTTCTGGAGAATTGCAAACCTTTCAATATGAATTATTTGGTCAATTTTGAGCAATAGAAATAAAATATTTTTCTTCATTTTAGTATCAATGAAGAAAATAGCATGTCATCTAAAGGTTATTAAACCTTGGGATCATTAGATATGAAGTAAGTTCCCAACTAAATTGTCACCCTCCATATTCACTTAGAGCAAGTGGTGGGGGACGGGGGAAAGGTTCTATAAAATTGTTAGCAATTACCATGGTTATTCCTCTGTGGACAAGTTTATCTACAAATCACAAAAAGCAGTAATTTTTCTTGGGATTGCTCTTCAGCCTTGAAGAGCTCAAGGAAACATCTCACCAAAGACAATTTCCCAACTTGATTTGCTAAATCTGCATAATTTCATAGACAACATTTTCAATCTGATTTGTTTAGGAAGTACTAACATGTTTGTCTGTTAACTTGTAATTTATACCTACTTTTTTACCCCTTATTTCACCTACCTTCAACCTTCTTTTAATGCTACTTTAATCTTTACCTTGCTACAAACACTCCTTAATTCTAGCTGTCTGAAAAACAAATATATTCACTGTGGGTTTTTCATATATAGCTTTTATTATGTTGAAGTAGTTTCCTTCTGTCCCTAGTTTGTTCAGTGGGTTTTTATCCTGAAAGAGTGTTGAATTTTTTAATGCTCTTAATGTATTAATTGAGATAATTTTGTGGTTCTTATCCCTGCATTCCATTAATGTGGTGAATTACATTGATCAATTTATATGCTCAACCATCCTTGCATTCCAGGAGTGAATCCCTCTTAGTTGTGATGTATAATTTTTTAATATGCTGCTGAATTCAGTTTGCTAGTATTTTGCCAAGGATATTTACATCAATGTTCATAAGGAATATTGGTGTGTACTTTTTTTGTCATCTCTTTGGCTTTGGTATCAGGGTAATGATGGCTTCAAAGAGTGAATTAGGAAGTGCTCTCTTCAATTTTTAGAGAAGTTTGGAAAGAATTGATGTTATTTCTTTCTTAAATGTTTGGTAGAATTTTTACCAGTGAAGCCATCAGGTCTATGGCTTTTCTTTGTCAGGAGATTTTTTTACTTTTCAATCAATTTCCATACTAATTATAGGCCTATTCAGATTTCATATTTTCTTGTGATTTAGTTCTGGTATTTTTTGTTTCTATGAATTTTGTTGTTTTTTTTTTTACTCAAGGTTATCTAATTTGTTGGCCTATGCTTTGTAGTACTCTTTTGTTGTCCTTTTTTCTTTTTTAAATTTCTGTAGACTTGGTGGTAATGTTCCCCCTTTTAGTTCTGATTTTATTAATTTGAATTTCCCAATTTTTATCTTGGTCCATTTAGCTAAAGGTTTGTCAATTTTGTTGATCTTTTTAATAATCCACCTTTTGGTTTATTGATTCTGTCTGTTGTTTTCTTTTCTCTACTTGTTCCTCTCTGCTTTAATTTTTATTATTTCCTTCACACTGCTAGCTTTAGCTTTAGTTCTTTTTCTAGTTCCTTACATTGGAAAATTAGGTTGTTGATTTGAGATCTTTTCTTTTAAGAGTTGATAACTCTGAATTTCTTCCTTAGCACTGCTCTAGCTGTGTGCTATGAATTTTAATATATTGTGTTTTGTTTCTAAAGTATTTTCTAATTTCTCATATGCTTTCTTCTTTGGTCTGTTGATTGTTTAAGAGTATGTTGTTTAATTTCCACAGATTAGTGATTTGTGTAATTTTCCTTTTGTTATTTCTAACTTTATCCCATTGTTGTTGAAAAAGATACTTTTTATTTATGATAGCTAGCTTTTAAAATCTATTGAGACTTAATTTGTGTTCTAATATATGGTATGTCAACCCAAAAAATTAAGAAGAAAGGTTTAGGCTATAATAAAGAATAATAAACATTTATTTTGAGCAGAGGATTGTAATCTGGAAGGTATAGGTTCAGATAGCAGTCTAAAATGTGCTCTGGGTAAGACAAAACAATCCAGAGCTTATAAAAGGAGAAACCATAAGCTCTAACAAAAGAAACGTTTCCAATTGGCTGTCTAACATGATGTGATGATAGCTCGAAAAGGATTGGTCAGTCCTGAGTTTTGAGACTGAGGTAAGCATTGGCTTGGAAACAGCGAAGCAAGTTCCAATATGGGCTTCTATGGCATTCACGAAAGTCTGAAAGTTCAAACCCCATCCTGGTTTGGATGTGCATAAGCCTGACTTCCTTAATGTCCTGCTGACTCCAATTTAAGGAGTTAAATGTTGATCTCAGTTTGAAATGATTCTGTTCACAAACATATCCTGGAAAATGACCTGTATGCACTCGAGAAGAATGTGAATTCTATTGTTAGGTAGAGTTTTCTGAACATGTCTGTTATATCTAGTTAGTTTACCATGTTCTTCAAGATCTCTGTGTCCTTACTTATCTTTTTGAGTTTTCCTTGTAGTTCATTGAGCTTCTTGGATGTTTATATTCATGTTTTTCATCAAATTTGGAAAGGTTGTCCTATGCCTTATAGAGAGTAGGGTAGTGAAGTCTCCAACGTTAATGCAGAACTATCTATTTCTCCCATCAGTTCTGTCAATCTTTTTTTCATATACTTTGATGGTCTGTTATTTAGGTGTGTGGATTTATAACTTATATCTTGTTGTATTGAACCTTTTATTAATATATAATGTATTTCTTGTCTTGTATCCTTTTTTGAGTTTAAGTTTATTGTCTGATATTACTGTAGCTTCCTGTGCACTCTTTTGTCTATTATTTCCATGGAATATTTTTTTCATCCTTTTATTTTCAAACTATGTGTATTTGGATGTAAAATGAGTCTCTTATAGACAGCATATAGTTATCTCGTATTTTTTATCCATCCTGCCAATTTCTCTTTTAATTGAAGAGTTTAATCTCTTTACATTTAAACTAATTACTCCTGTCATTATGAATTACTCCTGTCATTTTATTGTTTGTTTTCCATGTCTTCTATAGCGTTTTTCTGTCCTTTTCTCCATTACTGTCTACTTTTGTGCTTAGTTGATTATTTTTCAAGGGAAACATTTAAATTCTCATTTACTTTTGTGTATATTTATAGGTATTTTCTTTGCAGTTATCATAGGGATTACATTGAACATCCTAAAGTTATAACACTCTAGTTTGAATTTTTACCTTCTTATGTTACTTCTGCTCCTTTGCTACTCCAACCCAACCCCTGGTAATGTCACAAAATTTTGCCTTAATTGTCTGCCCCAAAACAAACTAATTTTTTTTGGAAATTTATTATCTCTTAAATTATGTAGAAAACAAAATGTGGAATTTAAAACCAAAGTTTTAATACTACTAGCTTTTGAAATTTTTCATGTGTTTTTATTGAAAATTTTATTTCTTCATATGTCTTTCAGTTACTGTCTAGTGCCTTTTTATTTCATCTTGCAGAACTCCCTTAAGCATTTCTCGCAGTGCACGTCTAGTGTTAACAAACCACATCAGCTTTTGTTTATCTGGATATGTCTAAATAGCTCCCTGGCTCTTGAAGGACAGTTTTGCTGGATATGCAATCCTTTGTTGACAGGTTTTTGTTTTTGTTTTAGCACTTGGAAAATATTTACCTACTTATTTCTTGTCTTGAAAGTTTTTGATGAGGATTCTGATGATAATCTCATTGAGGATCCCTTGTATATCAAGAGTTGCTTTCTCCTGCATCTTTTGAGAGGCTTTCTTGGTCTTTCAAAAGTTTGATTATAATGTGTCTCTGTGTAAGTCTCTTTGAGTTTCCCTTGTAGTTCATTGAGCTTCTTGGATGTTTATATTCATGTTTTTCATCAAATTTGGAAAATTTTCAGCTGTTATTTCTTCAAATATTTTCTCTGCCCATTTCTCTCTCTTTCTGGGACTCCCACAATGCGTATGTTGATCTATTTAATGGTGTCCTACAGGTCCCTTAGGCTCTGTACACTTTTCTTCAATCTTTTTTCTTTCTATTCCTCAGACTTGATAATTTCCATTGCCTTATCTTCATGTTTGCTTATTCTTTCTTCTACCTGCTAATACCTGCCTTCTAATTCCTCTAGTAAATTTTTCACTTCAGTTGTACTTTTCAGCTTCAGAATTACTTTTTTTGTTTCTTTTAGGCTTTCTCTTTCTTTAAAGATACTTCCATTTTGTTAATATGTAATTTTCTTGACTTTCTGCACATTTTCCTGTAGTTTCTTGAGCATCTCTAAGACAGTTGTTTTGAAGTCTATCTGGTAGATCTGCTCTCAGGTCCTTTTTAAAGGACAGCTTCTCTTCATGTATACTTTTCCTTTGAATGGACCATACTTGCTTGTTTCTTTATATGTGTTTATATTTTTTATTTGAAAGCTGCACATTTGAATCCAATAATTTTGTAACTCTGGAAAGCAGATTTCCCCATTGTGCAGGGTTTGCTTTCATCATTGTTGTTTTTATTTATTTTATTTTTTGAGTGCTGTAATCTGTCTCTATGCTAAAGATCAGCCTAATTTGTAAACTTAGTCTTCTCAGTTCCTGTCGGGCCCACACCCTTTCCTGGGCATGCTCAGTACTTTCTAATTTTCTCCCCAAAAGAGAAAAAATAAAATGGGGGGCAGGAGGCTCTGGCCATTTAAGTCTCCTGGAAGTTACTTCAATAGGAAGAAGAGGGCCTTGTAACAGTGAAGGGAGATGGAACAACACTGGCCCCTGTCTCTGTTCCTCTGCAATCAGAATACAGATCGGAGCACAGATCCCTCACATTTGGATGGCAGTGTCCTATTTACCCACCTTGTCACCACAAGCTAGACAGCTGCTCCAGGAATGGTACACAGCTGCCTCCCATTGGTGTGGGTGGTTGGGGATGGGTAGCTGCGAGTGTGCTAAGAACTGAATTTTGACCAAAACTAATGGCAGTTTTCTTTCTTAGTCTTCCCCTGAAGATGGCAAATTTATTATATACTCTAGAATTCCAAAATAGTTAAATCAGACAGGTGTTGCCAGTGAAGTTGCTTTCTAAGTGTGGAGACAGATTCCTGGTGCTTCCTATTCCATCTTCTCATATCCACCTAGGACATTTCTTTTTAACTTTTTGTTTGTTTGTTTGTTTGTTTGTTTGTTTTATTAGATAGTGTAAGGACAGAGATTCTCTGATATAATTTTGGGCCATCATCCTTATCCACATAACTTCTTATTGGCTTTCCAGAGTTTCTATGATAAACATGTATTACTTTCTAATAAGAAATAAGTTTATGGTCTTAAAAATATAGATGCATATAAAAAGCATAAGTTGTTCAGATTTGAAAATGAGGTCAGCCTTGAATATCTGGAATTCTAACAATTTTCTTTCAGAATGCATCCATCTTCTGCTTTTATTCCCCTAAACAAAAGCCCAGTGATCAATTTGATGGCTTTTATGATGTTATAGGTGTTTTTCCATGCCATTTGCAACTAACTGAACACTGCATGGGTGTTACTGGATGTAACAGCTGCTGCTTGTAAGTTTTGTGTGATCTTGGGCAAGTCATTTAGAATCTCTCTGCCCACTGTCCACTAGTACAAAAAAGTCTGTTCTTCGATGTCCCTTTCTTTACTGAATGCGTGAGTTTATCCCTTGTTCTATACTTCTGTTGCCTTTGTTACTTTTATATTCATGTCTTATTCCAATCAGATTTAAAGCCTTTTGAAGGTAGAGACCAACTTGTATATTTCATCTTCCCCATAGTGCTTGTCACAGAGCCTTGTAATAAGGAAACACTCACTAAATACTTTTAGATTGAGTTGTTTGAGAACCTCTGACATTAAGTTGGAGCTACTTGATTTTCTCATTAGCATACTACAGGGAGGCATTTATACAGAATAAATATTTATTTAATCCTTTAAAGAATAGATTTATTTTCTATCACTTGAAATATCATTCCCAGTAATAATTTGTCTTTCAAGGTAGCAAAATGTTTCTTAAGTGTCTAAAACTGAAACAATAAACTCATATATATGTGTATCACCCATTCCCATAATACGTACAGAAACACACAGACACACACTTAGATATTGGAAAATATGCCAAATATATGTTGTGTGACAATTTATTCTTATACCAAAGGAACTTAATCATGAAATTTTATCACCACATAATATTAACAAAGAATTTGTATTTAAGTTCAAATAGCTAACAAGTTGAGTGCCTAAAATCTGTGGCATGAAAGGACTTTTAAGTGACATAAGACAACAATATTATTTTGTTGAATAATCTGTTTTTGATTTGAAACACGTATTAATCAAATAATTTATTGAGCAGCTTATTCTCAGATATAGTTGGTGG
Organism: Aselliscus stoliczkanus; assembly: GCA_033961575.1. Taxonomy (NCBI): domain Eukaryota; kingdom Metazoa; phylum Chordata; class Mammalia; order Chiroptera; family Hipposideridae; genus Aselliscus; species Aselliscus stoliczkanus. The sequence continues at coordinate 102,755,532 of CM066731.1, read as the reverse complement.
TATTCCAAAGCAGATCTTATGATCTGTTCCCTTGGAAGATTTGATAATCTAAGTTTTTAGACAGTAGTATTCAAAATTAGGTTCATTCTTGTCATAATATAGATGTTGTGTGTTGTTGCTAGTCAGTAAGCTGACAGGTATTTGGTCAAGAGACCAAACTTTAAAAAAAAAAAAAATCTGACTTGAGGGATGTTCCCAGGAGTCTATCCATGTTGGTTTTCCCTCCCTGGTTTAGTATTCTGTTAGTCTGAAAGACAGTATTATTGTAGAATCAGTTTAAGATGAAGACATTAAGTTTGCTGTGTGTACAGAGATTTTTGTTTGTCATCCTTAGAGTGGGAAAACACTTGTCATTTGGCTGAATATTGAGCTATACGTGGGAATAGGTTATTTGTGTCACTTCTTTTCTAGATATGTTTTTGAAATTAAGAGATTTCTTCAAGTAATCATATAATCTAAATAATCAACAATAAATTGTTGGCCATACAGTCCATCTAAAATGTGCTGTGCAGAGACAGTTAAGTAGAGACAGAGGCTCTAAGAGAGGGTTTGGAGCTGAGGAATGCACCACGAAAGAGAGTTACAACTGCTTATGAAATCTCACAATTCTCAGGAGTTTATCAACGAGTAGTTTTTGGAAACCACATTTCGGAATGGGTAATTATCATGGTAAATGAGCCACCGCAGTTGATAAGTAGAAATTGCAGATATACATATAAATGAGTCTTGAACTTACTCATTTAGTCATCCTGTTTTGGTTAACATGTTTTTAAAAGTCTAAAATTTTAAATATAGTTGTGGTAAGTAGCAGTCAGTGAATATATTTCAGTATTTCACCTTTTTACATCCTTCCAATTATGAAAGTATCAATTGTAGGGTCCTTAGTGTCATGGGAAATGTAGATAAGCTATTCTGAGCAGGCAGCTTGAGGTGACATATTTATAATTCCCATCATTTTTGTCCTTTGTCAATGCAGCATAAATTGTAAATGGTTATAACTTTTCGAGTTATAATACAGGAGTGCTCTGGAGTTGGTGCACTGAGAATCTTCTCTGCCATAAATATGTGTGTGTCAGAACCGAGTAGGATGACCTAAGACAGAAAAGTTAGAGCCACATGCCACTCACACTTGAGCCAGTAGTGTAGGGCAGTGGCTCCTAGACTTGGTGGTACAGCAGAGTCAATAAGGGAATATTCTGTATTTATGGGAACATCCAGATTCATGACTGAAACTCAGAAATTGTATTTCAAAAGAATTTTCCCAGGTGATTATGATGATATTTGGGAAACTTAATAGAATAAAGCAAATACTTAATTGATTCTTTGTGTATGTTTCTAATTATAGTTTAATGTTGTCCTTGTGTCCAAAGTTTCATTAATGCCAGCAGAGTTTTCTTTTGCCTTTTAAAAATAAAAAGTATTATAATTTGTGAGTTTGTGCTGGAATAAAAAGGAATGCTTTCATTGGATATAACATTAAAGGTACCTTGCTAGGTGTACTGGGATATAAGGAATTATAAATAGTGGAATCTCATTGTAGATGAATTACCTACGACTATAGCCCAACAGTTTGACTCTGCTCCATTACATGGTCCCTAAGAAAGTTACACTATAATTAGAGAGGTGAAGAAAAATTATTACAATTTAGAGACATTTTGAAGTTACCTGTTTTCTCTGTAGCTTTGGCTTTTTCTCTATTGACATCTTCAGATGAAAATAAAATATTTGGGTAGCATAGCCAGGAAGTCTTTCAGTTTTGTGCTTTACAATAGATCTGGACATTTAAGAACATTTTGGAGAAAGAACATCTTGGAGAAAGACCATTAATGAAAACGAAATCATGTCTGTAGTTTGTATTGACATCTTCAGATGAAAATAAAATATTTGGGTAGCATAGCCAGGAAGTCTTTCAGTTTTGTGCTTTACAATAGATCTGGACATTTAAGAACATTTTGGAGAAAGAACATCTTGGAGAAAGACCATTAATGAAAACGAAATCATGTCTGTAGTTTGTATATGTGTGGGGGGATATTCGGTGAATGAATGGTGTACTTTATTTGGCTTTTGTATGAATGAATATACTGTCTTCGATAGTTTTACATGTGCATATTTATACATGGGTAAAATGTGTCGACAAAAAACATCCAGCTTAAGAGAAAGCTTATAAGAGTTTATTTCAGATAAACTGACGACAGTTGCCTGGAAAGAAAATCTCAATGGACTGAGACAATGCTCTGGAAAATGGCGGTTTGCTGTTTATTTTATAAGTAGAATCAAAGAGGAGGGTTACATGGAATCCATTGGTGGTAGATTAAGGGGGTGGGAGAAAGCAAAGTGGGGGGGATCTCTGGGATTCGATAAAAGTAAATTAGAGAGACAGGTACTTATTTTACATAGGTGAGTACAGGGTAGTTAATAGTTCACTTTTTACTGCACATAGAGATGGTACTCAGGGGACAAGAATAATAATGAGGGATTCTATAGTTTCCTGCTCTGGTTTGCCTGGAAAAAGGAATTACTGACATTCCAAGGGCCTGTTATCCTAAATGCAAAAAGATAAAAGACAGGCTCACTTAAGGTAAAGATTGATCTTTGTCAAGGAAGCCACAAGCTAGATGTGACTTCCCACCGTGGACCACCTTAGTTAGAATTTTTATGTTCACACCATCCTATGTGGTTATTTTCAGTCTCCTGAGCTTGTCAGGTTTAACCTGTGGCCCTTTTCCATCCACAAATGCCATTGTTTACTTTTAGTTAACTGCTTAAGAGTTGTTAATATCTTCAAAAATAAAGTTTCTTAAAAAAAAAAGCAGCTATTCACCGCCATATTTGTATTCTGTGATCTGGTGATAATATATGGAGAAAAGGTCATGTTCAGAGTCAACATTAACTCTCACATAAACACATAAAATAAATAAAGGCAGGTAATTTAGTTGATTAAATATGTATTAACCAAGGGAAGAAAAGATATGTTTTTTTGTTTTATTTATTTTTTTCCTTCTTTACTGCTCTGAACAGAATACCTGTGTTGGTTTACCTGGATTTTTCAGTGTAGTCATCTCACCATGGGCAGAGCTTGAAGCACGTTGCCTTTGGCAAAAAGAGCATCTTCCTTCTGCCCATGTTAGCAGTCATAGCAGTCATTTTCTCCATCCTGTTTTCACTGTAGCTGTAAGGGTCTCCTGTGTGACACTGTTCAAGATATCAGTGTCCAGAGGACAAACTAAAGCCAACCTCAGTTGCTCAGGTTTTACAAAAGGACCCCATTGGCATTTACCAGGAACTCCACAGGCATGCTCTGCGGCATTAATGCCGTCTTCTTCCAACTCTGTGTATCAGAATAATAATTGTAGTGCTTAAAGAAAAAAGAAGGGGCGTTTCTGTGCTTAACAATTCTGGTGTGTTGCCCTGGGTTTTTTTTGTTTTGTTTTGTTTTATTTTTAATGAAAATTAATCCATTTTGCTTATGTCTTCCTGAGTACTACTTGTTCTTGGCCACTGCCCACCTACTTGGCATCACGGTAACTGACAAAGCCTGACCAACAGTCCCATAGCATTAATACTTAACCAATTCTTCCTCCATCTTGTTATTGAGACTGTGAGACTCCATTAATTAGCTGGCTTCATCAGAGCAAATGTCTGCCCTCATCTCCTGAATCAAGATCATCTTTTTTGGCCTTTTTATATTAGGAGCCTTTTCATGTTGTTGATACCAGCCTTAGCCTGGTATTAGGTTGGTAATTTTTAAGTATTTTATTTTTTAGGTAATAATTTTTATGTTTTGTTTAAGTTTTTTTTTTTTTAGCATTTTAATTTGTCCCATAAAATATTGATTTATCGAAAACTATTCTAAAACCATTATCTTCTATGCTGTTAAAACATACATATCAAAGCAATTTAAAAATTCATCACAGGAAAGAAACTTTTTGTTGTTGTTGTTGTTTTAATTAGGAGATGACATATAAACATAAAACATGTAGGCCGATGTTTGTTTCTGTATTTTCACTCTTGGTTTAAAGAATTTTTATGAATATCCAAGCAACCAAAAGAATCTCCCAAGTAGATCACAGAACTATATACATTTTCAGAATATCCTCAGAAGGCTCTCTAAATTATCAGATGATGTGACAAAAACCTTTTGTTATTTTTCAGTAATGGGGGAAAGAAAAGCTCTTCCGTTGGTTTCCCCTTGTGGCTTATGACTTCTGATCTCTTTTTTCTATTTAATAGGAAGCCTTCTAGGACTTCAGAGGTTATTTATTTATTCACTCAGATGGAAGTCCCTTGGCCTCCAGATATTTTTCCTATGCCAAATTCTCCTGTGTTCCCCTCATGCTGCTTTTTACCTCAGCAACGCTCAGCTTGGTTTCGAGATGCTATCTGTGTCGATGGATTTCTTTGTCTTCCATGGTCTCTTATCAGTTTTATCTGCGCTGGTGTGGAATGCACAGTAATCAAGTCCAGTTTTCTCAGCCAGTAGCTCACAAAGTTTGGTTCTGGGACTGGCAGCAAGTGTATCACCTGGGAACTTACCAAAATGCAAAATCTCGAGGTCTACCCAGACCTATTCAATCAGAAACTCTTAGGATGGGGCCCAGCAATTACAATCACTTCCAGGTATTAAATGGCTCCTTGGCATTAGCGATATGGCGTCTTTGGCGTCCATGTAATTGTACCGATTGATCTACCCATAATTTATTTTTATTATCAGTATTTAAAGCTATTGTTTTATATTGAGGAAAACTCAGCGAATGTACGTGTATACCATTGAAGTCAGCTTTGGGGTACCTTAGTTGAAGTTGCACTTGTTACTTTACAGCAGTGTCAAAGAAGTGCTGTCAAAGAAATTGTTTGGAACAGGAGTCTGATTCTGTGCTTCTGGCCCCTCCCCCATCACCTTGGTTCTTCTCTCCCGTGTAGTATGGTAATTTATAAAGGGTTCTCTGTATCACTGTGCTTGGCATTTGACAGCGTGGCATATCAGGTAGACCATTAATCTAATCCCCACAGTAACCCTATGAATTAGATGATACTTTCATCTCAAATTTTACACAGGAGGAAACTGGGGTTTAGGAACGTTAATTTTCAAAGGGCACACCACAGAGCCAAAGATTCAAATCTGGGCTCAGCTGATGACAAAACTCTTAAGGACACTTGCTGTTGCTGTCAATGTGACTTTTCTAGTTCTGCTTCTCCTTAACTTTGTCTGAATTTGTATTTGTCTTAAAATTGATGTACAAATGGTCTTTTTTTGGACTTCTCATTGCTTACAGTTCTGATTTGAATAGTGTTCTCAAATACTGCTTTTTTTCATTATTTGTGATTTACTTTCTAAGAAAAATGTAAAAGTTGTAGAAAAATTCTGGTATCTTCTCTCCCTTTGCCTTGGCTTTTTCTGGTGTAATTTCAAAAATGTAAAACTTTGAACCCTTATTTTTTCCTATGTTTAGTAATTTAAAATCTGTGTTGCCAAATTTTTCAGACATGCTAAAACTGGTATTGAGTCACTGCAAGTTAGAAATGAGTAGTGAGAGTATTCCAAATCACTGCAAAATTACAAGCCAAGAAATGGAGGATTATTGAAGTTCTTATATATATTAATAAAATAAGTGAAAGTATAGTTTTTGACCAGTAATTTTAATTTTCATTTGAAATATTCCTTTTAATTCTCCAAGTCTTAATTGAAGGCTGTATTAATAATATATGAAATACGCTAGCTTAATTCCATAAAGGAGAATACATTATTAATCTTTTTTATTATTACTAGTGAGTTGTCAATCTAGGATTATATAAAGATAGAAATAGTTGATGTCCTTTTTCTAAAGATAACTGACCTAACATTATCTTAAATCATCAGACTTGCAGCTTTATAAGATTTGCAACTTGATTTTAAAAGTGTTCGTTGAAAAAATTTTGTGTACTTTATTTTTTCTTAATCTTGTGACTTCTTAATAAAAAATAAGTTTCTTAAATTAACTATGTTTTAACCATTTTGAGTTTCTGTTGCTATGACATTACCATGATATACTGCATACATTTTACTTGAATTATAAAGTAAATTGCATAGTTTTCTAACTTTTTATTCTTTTAGACTGGTTTTTGAGAGTCATGGCATGTAATTATTCAAAAATTTAAAATTTAGCTAAGCAATTGATTTAACCAAACTTTGGCTCTTTTTTGGCAGCTAGTTTACCTATGGAAATCCTATACTGCCTAGCATTTATTCATTTAGCAAATATATTTTTGAAAACCAGCTGTATTCCAATATTGCACTAGGTGATTTGGATACAAGAATAGCTTAATTCCTGAGCTCTTTTTTTCAAGGAGCCTGTGTGGTCCCGTGGAGCAAACAGTTAGGTCAACACAGAGTTCGTTACATCACTGTGTGCTAATTAATTTCTGTGAAAGAAGCTGGCATAATCCTGAAAGCACTTGAGGGAAATATCATCCTCAGACTTTTCCCAGAGTGGGAGTGAATAGGGGTGTCGCAGAAGTATTCCAGAGGAAATAATGTCCCAACTAAGACCTGAGGTTGGAGTGAGGTAGGGTACAAAGAATGGTTCATTGTTTCAGGCAGAATAGTAAGTGGAGGAGCTAGTAAATTAAACTGGGAGACTAGTCATTCAGAGCGTTCCTTTTATTATTTTTTTATTTTTTATTTATTATTTTTTTTAGAGGGCAGTGTCACTGACCCTCATATGTGGGACCCGAACCGAGGCCACTGGCATCCCAAGCCAGCGCTTAACCACCGCACCACTCGGCCAGCCCCAGAGCGTTCCTTTTAAATGATATTAGGGAATTTAGAATTTAGAATTTTGAGGGTTGCGGTTGGAATTGAAGGGTTTTTACATGAAAATGGTATCACGAATGGGGGTAACAGTTGGAGACCAATGAAGTAGCTGTCATAGATTTCTGGTCAAGAAATAATGGTGATCAAAAGTGGGGTAGAGGCAGCTAGTGACAGAAGTGGATTGGATGAAATTTTTGAGGCAGTAAAACAGACCGATTGTTACTTGAAACGTGGAGAGTGAATATTAGGTTTATTCACTCTTAGCAAAACAATTTTAGAGAAAGATCTCCTGGAAATCTATAATATAGCAAGTGTAGAAGCTAAAGAAGTAATATCAGGGTAATTCTTTCTTTGGGATTACCCATTTCATTGCTCTTTGTAATAATATGACTAGGTAATAGTAGGTTCTGCCAAAATTTCTCTTAATACAACTAAATAATTGTAGTCAGTTAAGTTTACATTGGATACCAACCTGAGTAATCACTTAGTTATGCATAGACATTCAGCTCCTCTTACATTTTATGGCTAGTCCTGCTATTTTAGAATTGTAAGTAAAATCATGGTAAAAAGCACAGTAGGAGGAGTCCCAGGATCCACTGGAATAATTTGAAGAGAAATTCAACCAAATTTACTCCAGTAATCTATTGCAGATTTATATTTAGTTGTATCACTAATACTCTTTTATTTTGAAATTATTATAGATACACAGAAGTTACAAAAATAGTACATAGAGTTCTGTAAGTCCTTCATCTGGCTTCTCTTTAAGTGTGACATCTTTTCTAACTGTGGTGCAATATCAAAATCAGGAAATTGGCATTGGTATAACAGTATCAGGGAGACTACAAACCTTAATCAAATTTCAGCAGTTTTTACTTGCATTCATTTTTTTGTGTGTGGTTCTCTGTGATTTCATCCCATGTAAAGATTTGTGTGACTACCACAATAAAGTTACAGAATTGTTGCATTATTACAAAGGAAACCCCTCATGTAAACCCTCTGCAGTCGCACCACCCCTTAACCCTTTCCCTGTCTCCTAGCTACCAGGATGCTGTTCTTCATTTCTAAAAGTTTTGTCATTTCAAAAATGTGATTCAAATATAACTTTTTGAGGTTGGTGGGCCTTTTGATTTTATTATTAAGGATAATGCCCTTGAGAGCCATCCAAGTTGCATGTATCAGTAGTTACTGCTTTTTTTTTGCTCATTTATAGTCCACTGTCTGTATGGATGTTTCAGAGTTTCTTTAACCCCACTGGCTTATTGAAGGACATCTGTATTGTTTCCAGGTTTTGGGCTGTTTTAGGATAACTTGTTACGAACATATGTATTGCAGGCTTTAGTTTGAACATAAATTTGCATTTCTCTGGGATAAATACCCAAGAGTATAATTGCCATGTTGCTTGGTAAGTGTATGTGTAGTTTTTTTTTTAAGAAACTGCCAGAAAGAAACTTTGCAGGGTAGTTGGATCATTTCACCTTCTTGCCAATAGTTGTATGAAAAATCCAGTTTCTCTTTATTCTCACCAGCATTTGATGTTATGTATTTTTTATTTTAGCTGTTCTAATAGGTGTGTATTAATATCTTCTGGTTTCAATTTTGCTAATGGCTAATGATGATAAACATTTCTGTGTGTATTTACTTGCCATCCGTCTACCCTCTTTGGTGAAATGTCTATGTCTTTTGTCCATTTTTCTAATTTTATTTTTTTTACTGTTGAATTTTGAAGATTTTTAAATATATTTTAGTCCTTTGTGAGATATGTAGTTTGCCAGCATTTTCTCTCAGTCCGAAGCTTCTTTACATCTCTAAAATTAGAATAGTCTTTTAAACTTTTCTGTTGTAGAGTGGAGATTTCACTGTTACTTGGAGAGGGAAGATATATTAAAATTTATCTTTTAGTAAGACTTAATTTACAATAAAAGTTTATGTAGGTTAGACACTAAAGTACTATGTGTGTTTCTTTCATGAAAAATCCCCAAATGATGAAAAAAATGCATGCTTTTAATGGCTTACCTGAATTATATATGATGCAAGGAGGCAGATTAGACACATACCTTGCAACCTCAGTCATTTAACTTAGCTTTTCTGAGGACTGTTTTCTTAATCCACGAAGTGAAGGAAAATTTTTTAATCCCAGTAATTCTGTGAAGTAGCTAATAAAACTATAAAAATTAGGAATAGTGCAAAAACTTTCCCTGACTTTTTGAACATTTAGTCCTCCTTTTCGTTTAGGGGACAGTTGTTCCATGGTCTCCTGTGATTTCAGATGTCAACTTGTAGGCCTTTTTCATAGTCAAGAGTATTTTATTTTATTTATTTATTTATTTATTTATTTAAATGTTAGCCTATTTATTTATTTATTTATTTATTTATTGAGGGCAGTGTCACTGGCCCTCATATGTGGGACCCGAACCCGGGGTCGCTGGCTTCCCAAGCCAGCGCTTAACTACCGTGCCACTCGGCTGGCCCTCAAGAGTATTTTAAATGAGAGTGAGGTTATCATTTCATGTTGCTAAAAAGGTTTTTTCCCCACACGCAACTCTCATTTAAGGAAAAAAAATTAAAGTAAGTAGAATAAAATAAAATTTAAGGATTCTCAAGCAAGGTGCCTTGTATAGTACAAGGCTCCTAGAAGGTGTCCTGGGGCAGCTGAGAAGACTTCTTTTCTCCTGAGAAAGAAGATGCTTAAGGGTCAAGACATGAGTTGAATACTCTGCTCTTTGAGTTTCCAATTGGGGAGCCTGGAGCCAGAAGCCCTTTGGAGTTTAGATCTTGGCTACCTGGCTTATAAACTAAGGGGAGACAAATTTGCTTGCTGTCTATCTATCAAGCCTTGTTCAGACGCTGTCCTGTAGCATTTCCGGAGAAGAAAGCATTTCAGGGGTTCGCATCTAGTTGTCAGTATGTGAAATTAATAAATATGGATATAAAATGTAATCCTGTCACAATGGCTGATCTTCCTTTAAGATATTGAAATTTGTGCCATTTAAAACAGCTAAATAACAGTTAAATATAACCAAGTGTATACTTGTAACTATATATGTATATAATAATTATATTACATATAACCAAGTATAACTTTATTGGGTTCAAATCCTGGTTCTACAACTTAAATGCTGTTTGAATTTGGTCAATATTTAACCTTTTTATGTCTTTTAATCTTATAAGGGTGTTGTAATGATACTAATTCCATAGGGTTATTTTGAGAATTAATGAATTAGTAAATACAAAGCTATTATTACCTGACTAGTAAAGTACTCCTTCAGGAAATCAGGGCTAAGAAAATTAGATCTTTTAACCAAAGATGTTTATGTATGAGTATGTTGCCCTCAAGGAGAATTTTATTAAAGTTATTTTTTATTAGTATGTATATTTTTTCATTCCAGTTACCATTGCCAACTTTATTTTGGACCTTATGCTAAAATACTTGGGAGTTTAACATACCTTCAATTTGAGGACACTGGCAATTAAAATAGACATTTTGTTTAATATAATTTGATTATGGGTAAAGAGAAATACAGGCAGTTATGGATGTTCACAGAAGGGGCATTTTGTTTACCTAATCTATATGAGCGAAGGCTTTTGGGAAAGGATGTTTCCATGGGATGGTAATGTGGAGGAACAAGCTATATTAAAGAAGCACGCAGTTTGTTGTTCCTTTGTTTTTCTTTTTCTTTTTTTAAGGCAAGAAGGGAAGGTAGAAGATTGATGAAAGGTAGGAGTAGTTGTCTGTAAGGACCATATAAAGTGTGGTATGGGAGTGTCAGATAAACCTGTTCTTGGACAAAGAGAAGCCGTTGCGGGTTTCTTTTCCCCAGTTGTATTGAGAAAATTGACGTATATCACTGTATAAGTGTAAGGCATACAGCATGATGGTTTGATTTACATATATTGTGAAATGATTACCACAATAAGGCTCAGCTGAGAATTTAATGTTTGAGAAATTTGAACATTTTTCATGTTTTAAAACTTGTGTGTATTTTGATTCTATAATGGTAAATTCTTAAATAATTTCTTTAAGCCAATCGTCTGTATTATATTCATGCTAAAACGTTTTTTGTTTTTTTAAAGGATTTCAATTTGTTGAAATGAACAGTCGTAAATCAAAGAGTAACAATTTAATCAATGCAGAGTACATTTCACAGGTTAGTATATATTTTCATTAATTTCAAGGTCTGTTACAAAGGGCATCAAAGAGATAGTCATCTCCTTAACTTGAATTCTCCCTTTATCACTTATGAAGAATCGTTCTTTGCATTTTCGAAGAGAGAATGTCTTTTTATGCTACTTCTTAATTTCATATATCTTTCTTAAGGAGTCTAGTAGATTTCTACCCTGGCATTTCAATTTATCTGGCTTGACTAGAACTACATTTTTAAAAAATTAAATGTTATTGGAATCCCTTTATAAGAACTTTTTTTCTTTTTGAAGGAAAATGTTTTAATGTGTTTCACAATTTTTTTAACAAAGTATAATTTACATATTTTTATAAAGTACACAAATCTTCCATGTACAACTCTATTAATTTCTATATATGTATATACCTGTGTAACCTCCATCTCAGATCACTTTGGGATTTTTGAATCTCTGTTCGCTGCAGCTTCACTTTTTTTTTTAAATTAGTTTCGGGTGTACAACACGGTGCAGTAGTCATACTTTTTACCCATCAAAGTGACAACCCCCTTCCCCCAATCCGCCGCACTTCACTTTATCCTTATATTTTATACATAGTTGTTCCCCATCTAATAAACTTTAATGACGTTTTTAAGAAAAGGACTAAGGTTTGTCTTTTGAGCTCTAGTGATCTTATCTACGTAGAGGAATAAACATTATAATTAGTTGAGTCTCCATATATGTTCATTTAAGTGTCTTGCAGATATCAGCTATTACCTATGCTATACCTATATTTTTGGGTTGTCAGAAAAGTCATGATGCATTTTTGCAACAAAAAAGAAAAAATAAGTCATGACTTTCCCGACAACCCAATATGTTAGAAATAGCGGCCTTATTTAATCTGAAAACCCTGCCAGAAAAATGTTATTGTCTCCATTTTGTAGATTTAAAAAAATTAAGATTTTGAAAAGTATAACTTTAAAAAACTCTTCTGGTACCAATCTTCTTTCTACTTCCTCTATAATGGTAAGTATGGATTATTTTATCCTCAGTGAATAATTTGCTTTGCTTACCCTCTGGTGCATGTAAAGAGAACTCTTATTTATTTCTTTGGTACATGAAAGATCAATCCCATATTCTCAGTCTGGGAGAAGTAAATAATCTTTGAGGCTTCTTGTTTCTGCTGATGGGATAAGGTCTGAACCAGCCTCCTGGTTTGTGTCCCTGGAGTATCTCTGTATTAGCAGCAGATATAAAAAAGAAATTACTTTAATGGTCCATCTTTTTAAAGAATATGCTAGATTGTCTGACATAATTTTTACAAGTCTCACCCCTTTTAAGGTGAACTCAAAATTCAGCTCTTTAAAAGAATTTTTTCTTAATTCATTTGAATGATTTTATAGCCTCAATGAATGTGACTTCTTCCATATAATTGAGCATTTATGCCTGTACTACTTTTTTGCAGATTGTTTCTTGAAAGTGTCATTTCTTTGCAATGTATTTGCCATTTTTTTTAGGCATGGATCATGCTCTTTTAGTAGTATTGTGCTGTGCATCTTATCCTCAGTAACCATATGGACTTTAAAACTTTTTTGTTCCCTCAGAATCCTGACCTTTATAGCAGGTGTGGATTGGTAGGCCTTAAGCTAAGTCAGTGTAGATCTCTAGAGATTGAGATGTGGTGCATGAGCGTTATTTGATTAGATTACATTATTAGATTCTCTCCTGTCTTTATTCCGTGGCTGACATGTTACACAAAGTGAGGTGTTCATTCATTCACGTGCATTAGAACAGCCCTCAAATTGCTGATGTAGCTGAAGTAAGAAATTCTGTCTATAGATGAAACAAACCTTCACAACTAAATTCCCATCCTTTCTCTGGGACTTGAGATAGGTAAAAAGAGCTGTTAATTTTACAACTCATTAAAACGGTGCCGGAGCCCTCGAAGACAAGTTACTTAGGGAGAGTTGAATTGATTCCTCAGTACCTAATTTTTAGTGCTGTAAATGTATAGTGTCCTTCATTTTTTTTATTGCATGTATAACATTTTCATTTCTATTTATTCACTTTATTTTTATAGGCACAGAGAATTTTGCGTGAAAGATTTTGTCATCAGAGTCCACGTAGTAACCTATTTGGAGTACAAGTACAATATAAGTAAGTTTAGCTATTCCCTTGTCTGTTATAAACCTACTTACAGGTGCACTTTAGGTTTTGCAAAAATTACCATACACAAATTTTATCTTAAATACGGCTAATGAGCATTTTTATAGAGGTAAAAATTTTGCTTTGTATATAGAAACACTGAATATCATGAAGCAAGAGAGATATAAATATTTCCATAATGAGAAAGCCTTTTAACTTCCAATCTTGTGATGTTTCTGTTACCTGGTATTATGCAGATAATTCTGAGCTTCTTGCACCTAATGCTTGGCAGCTAGCTGTGGAGGGAAAGCTCCTAAGAGCTGTCCCTGTTGTTTTTTATCCCATACTATCATAAAGACCAAGATGTTTCAAACTTACTGGGTTTCCAGAGAGTCAGTATTGGCCAACCATCTAGAGCAGTAAGGCAGGTACCCAGAGGGAAAGAGTAAAGGAATGCGTGTTTTCTGTGCAGTTTCAAATTTAGCTTTTAATACCTAGCAAATTATACCAGCTTTTAAATTTTTAGTCTATTTGTGTCATTTCAGAAACTTAATTGAGCTGCTTAAAAGAACTGCTATCTATGGAGAAAGTAACTCTGTTCTCGTTATTGGCCCCCGAGGATCAGGAAAGACCACGGTAAAGCTGTTGGTTTCTGGTGTTTCTTTGCTTTAGCAGGCGTGTGATGATTCTTGTAGCTAACACTGAAATGTTTTTAATTATTTTCATTACTTTGTTATTAACATTTTACTTTTTTTCTTAAAATCATAGAAGACATGCAAAGCCTCGTAAAGTTAGAGTGGTATATTTGAGTGGAGCATATTTTTTTTGCCTTATTTTTCCTCACAGTAACAAATTTGTAATTGATGCTTGTTCCATCATGGTCTTCTGTCCTTAAAGAATAATTAGTGATTGTCAGAGGGAAAAGCAAACGTAGCACTTATTGAGCGTGTACCTTATATCTTTTATCTGTGTTCTAATCTGTGATTTATTCTTCATACTAACCCAGTAAGGAAGGTATTGTCTGTGTTGATAGATTAGGTAATTATCACATCATACATTCTTTTTTATTATTATTATTTTATTGTTTATTGTTTAACCCTAACTCAGGCAATGTTTTCATATGTCTGCTTACATCTTCTAGAATTCTCTTCTACTTTCTCTCATCATCATATTTGCTTAGTTACCTCAAAAAGATACTCTTGGTATTTTCCCTTTTTCTTTTTTCACATTCTTTATTCAGTACACGAGACTGATTATGTCTGTTACTTACATTGAAAGTGTTGTTTAATTAAATAGTTGGGCAGTGTAAAATCCTGTTTTCTGTTATATTCCATATAATAAATTTAGATTTCTCACTAACATACATTTTTATTGTGTAGAAATAAAATTACGTATTATAATTATGCATTAAGTAAAATTATGTAAAACAAATGAAATTGTGTGGTTTTTTTTTAAACACTGTGTACTGGTTCTACATTATATAAGATGAGGAAATTAGAACTTATAAATTAGAATTTTTGAAATATAAGAATTGTGAATATAGATTTACGTAATTTCTTTTTTAATTTTTAAGAATTTCTCATATTGCAATCATATTTATAGTAATTTGTTTAGTTTTGACTCTCTAATTTGGTTCTCTCCTTATGCTTAGTCCTTCCATACAATTACTGTTTCTGTATTCTTGAGTTCTTTATTACAATGTCCCTTTGGGTTTGACGTCAGTGCTATTTTGGGTATTCAGGAGAACTGTGTGAGTAACATGCTTTTGACCGATTAGAATGTTTTAAATTATTAGCAATAATTCTATTAATGATAGAAAACTGAACAAAGGACTGCACAGAAAGGCCACAGAAAATTAAATGTGAATTGGTCTTAAACTTCTATTTTAGTGTATGTGCTGCCTAAAAACAAGCACTTAATCTTATAAATTTTACTCATAATTAAGTAAATTAAATAAGAACTATGCCATAAGAAAAATTACATAAGCTTTGTGAACCTATGGGCGAACCAGCATGCATGTTCCTGCTGGTAGCGTAATTGACACAGCTCGGGTTAGACAAACTCTAACCACATTAAAAAATGCATACACCTTTTGACTCAGCAACTACATTTCCAGGAATTTACACTTTTGAAATGACATATATAAAAATTACTGATTGCAGTACTGTTTGTTAATAGTGAAAGATCAGAAACAACATAAATGCCCATCAGTAGAGCACTAGTTAAGAAATCATGGTACAGCCACCCGTATATTACACAGCTGTAAAAAAGAGTAAGGAAATATTTGTGTATAGTCCATGAAAAAGGAAAGAGAAAAACTTCATATTTCTGTTAATTTGTATATGGATCAAAAATTCTCTGAAATATTAAACAATAATATAGTGGGTTATTTGTTGATGAGGGTAGGATCTAGGCCAATGGAAACAGGTAGGAATCTTTTCACTATATATCTTTTTATACTTTTTGATGTGTGCACTATATGACCGTACAATCTATTTTTAAAACTAAGGAAAAGTTGGTTGAAGGCATGAGGGAAGAAACCAAACAACTTGGTTCACAGAACAAACCACTAAAGCCATCCAGACCACAGAAATATAAAAGAGAAAGGAAATTTAGTAACATTAGGAAGTTTTTGAAAATTAAGAATATTTTAAATACATTAAAAATTATTTGGCACATAACTTAAAACATGGCTGGATTTAACTCTTGGATCACAGTTTTTCCCCTTTAATTAAAATATCTTTTAAATTTGTATTTTGTGGGCAAACTCCCAAGGCAGACTTAATATATTTTTTGCCGTTATAAACTGCTGTACATACCAATCTGGAACAGATAGTCTAGATTACGCAGTCATACAACTCCAAATCTCAGTGTCTTAATAACAGAATTTGATTGTTTAATTTGCTGTGTGCCCCGTGTGGATCCGCAAGGGGCACTGTGCTTTGTAGTCACACAAGCGGAGTGGTGTAGGTTATCTCAGCGTGTTCTTCACAGCACCTTAGTGGACGGAAGGGAGCATGATGAATCAGACACACTCTTCAAGTTTCTACCCAGAGGTAATACAGAGCACACCTCAACAGTCCTGTAGCCAGAGCGAGCCACATGGTCACACCTAATTTCAGGAGAGCAAGGAAGTGCATTCCTCTTAGGTGCCAGGAAGGGAGGTTAACCAGAAGTATTGGGTGGGCATCTCTGATGACCACCACAGCTAGCTGGTTTAGAGTTTGTGTGTGATTTTTCCCTATCTGGATCCTTGTAGAATTTCTTTATTTTAGTAATGTAAAAATTTCACAGGCTATATCTAAGTGTTGGTCATAAAAACCTGTACTCTGCAAATCTTAATATGAATTTAGATCTTTTCTTCAGTAAAGGGAAATTTTCTTTTTTTCCCCCTAGTTTTCATTATTTTAGTATCTCTGAAAAACACATCACCATATGAGTGTTTGAAGAACATTTTTAGATAATATTTTAATTCTTCAAGAAGCTTCATAGTGATAGTTTTGTATGTATCAGTACAGAAGAAAAGAACACCTAGGAAATCAGTGCATCAGACCTATTATTATTCCATTGTAAACTGTGCATCTTAAAACAAAATCGCATTACAACAGAGAAGGTGAATCGAGTGATTTGTACATCAGAATGTCAAGACTAAAAGTACAACTTGAATAGCTGACTAAATTTATTCTGAACTTCATCTTGGAAGTGTGTCCCTAATGGCATTGAGAAGGTTCATAACAAAAAGAAATAGCGATAGTAAACACTTATAAAAATGTTTAATAGAAATTAAAACTATACTCCATTTCATTAGTAAATTGGCTAAAATAGATATATATTTTTTACCAGAAAAAGTAAGCATAATACGGAGTTCACATATTAACCTCCTCCTCACCTTCCCACACACATAGTTTTCTGTTATTAACATCTTGCCTTAGTCTGGTACATTTGTTACAATTAATGAACCAACATTGGTACCTTATGCTTAAAGTCCAAAGTTTACATTAAGGTTTACTCTTTGTGTTGTATAATTCTGTGGGTTTTAACAAATACATGCCATGTATCTACCATTATTAGAGTCATACAAAATAGTTTTCATCATTCTAAAAATCCTCTGTGCTTTACCTGTTCATCCTCCAACCCACAACAACCATTGCTTTTTCTTTCACTGTCTCCATAGTTGCCTTTTCCAGAGTGTTTTATAGTTGGAATCATACAATATATAACTTTCAGATTGGCTTCTTTCACTTGCAGTATGCATTTAAGTTTCTTCCATGTCATGTCATGGCTTGACAGGCCATTTCTTTTCATTGCTGATAATATTCCATTGTATGAATGTACCATTGTTTATTCGTTCACTTAGTGAAGGACATGTTGGTTGGTTTTAAATTTTGGCAATTATGAATGAAGCTACAATAAACATTTGTGTGCAGGATTTTATGTGGATATATGTCTTCAACTTAATTGGGTAAATACGTAGGAGCACCAGTTGCTGGATCATGGTAAGACTATATTTAGCGCTGTAAGAAGCTGCCAAGCCAAAATGTCTTCCAAACTGGTTATACCATTTTGCTTTCTTATCAGAAGTATATGAGTTTCTATCGCTATGTATCTTTGCCAGTATTTGGTATTGTTAGTATTTTTTTTTTTAAATTTTAACCTTTTTAGTCAATCTGTAGTGATATCTCATTGCTATTTTTATTTGCAGTTCTCTAATGGTATAAAATATTGAGCATCTTTATGTATGCTTATTTTTCATCTTTATATCTATGATGAGGTACTTTATGACCGTTATTAAATTGAATTGTTTCCTATTGATATGTTTTAAGAGTTCTTTGTATATTTTGGATATATCACATATGTGTTTTGCAAATATTTTCTCCCAGTCTTTCATTTGTCTTTTAATTCTATTGACAAAGTCCTCGGCACAGCAGAAGTTTTCAATTTTAAAAGTTCAACTTATCAACTATTCCTTTCATTCATTGTGATTTTGGTGTTGCATCTAAAAATTCATCACCAAAACCCAGGTCCTCTATGTTTTCTGCTATGTTATTTGCTAGAAGTTTTACAATTGTTTATGTTTACATTTATATCTATGATATTTTTTTCTTTTTTTTAAAGATTTTATTGGGGAATTGGGGGAGGGGAACAGCGTTGGGGAACCGGGGAAGGGGAACAGACAAGTTCCTGTCCTTTTGTTCTTCAGTCTAGTAATGGAGGACATTGCTTCACTGGCCCATGTTGGTATCATTGTGCTCTGCTCAGGTGAGGCAGATCGGTCGCCAGGCTCTGGACGGCCGCTCACAGCGGCTCTTGGCAGCTCACACTGGCTGCCAGCCGCTCATGCTGGCTGATTCATTCTTTTTAAATTTATTTTTGTGAAAGGTGTTAGGTCTCTGTTTAGATTTGTTGTATTTGCATGTGAATATCCAATTCTAGCACCATTTATTGAAAAGACTATCTTCATTGAATTACTTTTTTTCTGTATCAAAGATCAGTTGACTGTATTTGTTTCTGGCTATTTCTGGGCTGTCTGTTTCTGTTCCCTTGATCTGTTCTTTCTCCAGCGTCACGCTACCTTGATTACTATAGCTTACTACTAAGTTTTGAGTTTTTGCTGCTTCTTTATTGTTTTGGCTGTTCTGGGTACTTTACCTTTCCATATTAACTTTAGAATCAGTTTATCAATAGCCACAAAATACTAGGAATTTTTGTGTTTAGTTGTGGGATTTTGTGTTGTATCTATAGATCACCTTGGGATGAATTGGTTTTTTAACTATATTGAATCTTCACATTTATGAACATGGAATATCTCTCTGTTTATCTCTCCATTTATTTAGGTTTTTCATCAGAGTTTTATAGTTTTCCTCATAGATCTTGTATTTTGTTAGATTTATCCGTAAGTAAGTACTTAAATTTTTTGGTGCTAATTTGAATAGTATTACGTTTTCAATTTCATATTCCAAGTGTTTGTTGCTGATATATAGGGAAGCAGATGACTTTTGTGTATTACTTGTATCTTGCAACCTTGCTATAATTGATTATCAGTTCTAGGAGTTCATTGGTTCTTTAGGATTTTCTGTATGTGCAATCATGTCATTTACAAACAGTTTTATTTCTTCCTTCCCTATCAGTATCTATATCTTTTATTTCCTTTTCTTGTCTCATTGGAGTAGTTATTCATAGGTCATGTCTAAGCTTTGATCATAAAATTAACTGATATACAAACATTTTAATATGAATTTAGGTCTTTACTAAAAAATAAATTTCTTTTTGAATATTTCTTCTCTATCATTTCTTCTTGTCCTTTTTTAGGATTAGAGTATCCCAGTATGAAGCTTTTGTTCTCATTTATTTCTTCGTGCCATTTCTCTGTGTTCCTCTTCTTTCTTCTTTTTCTTCCTCTCCTTTAGCATTGTACTGTATCACCAGTGTGCTTTTCTTCACTGTCAGTTTGTTTGTTTGCTGCTTAATGTAATGTTGCATTTTTGTTTTCTAAAGATCCCTCCTTGTCTAGATCCTTGTCGTGAATACTCTTAGTCTGTTTTGTGTTTGTCTAAATCTGCCTTAAATAGCTCAAATCATTTATTTTTTTTAAATAATACATTTCAGTAGTAATGTTTTTCATCAATTTACTGTTCCCCTTTCATAGTACATCATCTTTTTATGAATTGCTGTGTCAACTTTTTCTATTTACTTAGGTTTAAACAACGAGACAGCTTTTACAGCATAGTATTTATCCGTGAATAAAATGGGTATATTATTCTTAGCATACTGACAGTTTATCCCGTTGTTGTTACTTCTTAAACCGGAGCCGCCTTCTGGTGCTTTGAAGTCATTTATCTACTGTGACTTCACTGAATATTGAAAAATTCCCTACTTTGTATTCCATTTCAATATAATTTAATTTATTCCAGCTGCACTCTAATATTGAGAAGTCTAAAAGCTGAGGAGCCTGGTTTAACTGTTCCACTTTTGTAATTTGTTTATATGGGACTCTTCTAAGATATAAAATAGGTTATTTTTAGATTCAGAACTCTCATTAATATAATTATATAAATTCTAATTTAAAAATAAGATTACAATATATTTAAGACACTATCCTAGGCCCTACTACCTGAAATACAAAAATTCAAAATCTACAGTTAATTGATAAAGATAACAGATAGTGTAGTTTGTTGTTGTATTTAAAACATTTTATTTTGAAAATAGATATGGTTCCAAATGACAGATTGAATCTGGAAATTACTATAGACAAAGAAACTTGCTAGATGATTAAAGAATGCTTCTTCTAATTGATGTTTCTTCTAGATGCGTATTCTAAATCTTGTATTTATTTAAAAAGTACATGAGCATAGTAATAGTAGGTAAATATAAAAATTCTGTAAATTCTGTAAATATAAAAATTCTGTAAATATAAAAATAGTAGGTAAATATAAAAAAACTGTGCTGGTATGTTTGTAAAAATTAATTTTTAACTACAGAGACTGTGGAAATGAGGTGGTCAGATTGGTTATTCTGGCTGGTGTAACATTACTAATTAACTAATTTTTTTTTTTTTAGTATGTTATGCAGTTTAAAATATTTGAAAACATGACATTGTATCCATGGGAAAAAACTGACAAATTATACGATTAGTTACCTAGATAATTACTAGTAAATTTTAGCAATATTCAGATGGAACTAAAATTATTTGAAGACATACTTGCTAAAATGCATTTAAATTATGATTTCAGACCATACACACACACACTTGATAAAAAAAGTTGTGAGCTGATCCAGGCAAATCTTCATAACTTGGTGCTTAAATAAATTCTTGGAAAGAGTGCTATAAACCTGTTATAACTTCCTTTATGTATATGTAAAATGAAGGTACTATTATTAACCTCATTTCATTCTGCAAAGAATTTGAAATGGATTTTAACAATTCATCAAACATAAAATGATTTAAAACAAAATCAGAGTCAGGGATACATAAATATTATGTAAATAAAATATCAAGAGGTAGGGACAAGAACATAGCAGATTACTGAGAAAATATGGCAAAGGCCTATTTTGAGAGCCCGAGTTGTATCATCTGCTACGAACTCTTGTAATAGGGTCTGATGTGATCCAAAGGCAGAGAAGCACCACCTGACCTGACAGTTCTCTATACAGAATGTCACTTCTCAGCTGGATTTTTTATGCATAATATGATGTTGATATTTTGAGATTTTCTCTTTTAAAGAGGGCCTAGACTGCCTGTGTTCTCGGGTAGAATTGCATATGCTATCAAAACTGTACCAAAAAACAGGAGTAGCTAATAGGTTTGATATCCTGTTGTATAACCTAATACTGGTAGTTTAGAATGAGGATATTTGCTTCTTATTGCACAAAGATGTTACAATGACAAAGGTAGAATGCTGCAAATACAAATCGCTGTTTGTTTTCAAAATAGGTTACAAGCTCTCCCAGTGTCTTTGTTGAATAATTCGTTTTTGCTCACTGAATTTTGATGTCATCTTTACTAACTTTTTTTTGGGGGGGAGGCATATACAGCCTGTTTTCCTAGATCATTTTTTGCATGATAGTACCCTTATATTTTAATATTAGAAGAAATAGACCTTCATCATTGCTCTTCCTTTTGAAAGTTTTTTTTTTCTTAATTCTATTCATTTACAAATTTTAAAAAGTAGGTAGTATTACTATGAAGAGATGCATATGATATTGCAATGAATGATAAGATGTCACAAATCAAAAAATATAAAGAATGTAAGTATATGGCATAGAAACCTGTTATATAAAAATTATAAAAAATGTCAACCTTTATAATTGAACACTTTAAGATGGTACAACACTTTCTGAATATATTTTTAATAGGAATTATTACAGGAATTATAAGTATGTTATTAGTAGTAATAAATTTTTCATTGCAAGCACTAAGTTTCTGTAATAAGGACTTTCTCTTTGTACCTAACAATTAACAGAGGGAACATCTCTTTTTCAACTTAACCTCATGGTATTTCTTACTTTATAAATTTTCATTTCTTGTATTTCATAGAAATTGATACATTGGGGATAGTCGTTTTGTAATCATTTAGCATTTTTCTGATACATATTATCAATAGCTTTTAACAGATTTCAATGGTATTTAGTAGAGTAAATGTTAGAGACGTATAATTAACTGATATGAAGTTCCTAAGTAGCCATAGTTTTTAGAGAAATTGGAAAACTTGCAGGTTATTTCTAAACATTTATATTTTTTTAACTTTATTATTATTATTATTATTAGTTACAGATGTACAAAACAATGCAATAGTTATCTTTTTCACCCCTTACAAAGTGACTCCCCCTGTCCCCCGACCCCCGATATCATACATATCTATTACAATTCCATTGACTCCATTCCCACACTATACTCTACATCCCATGACTATATATGTGTTAAATTATAATTGACATATAATATTATTCAGCGGCAGCTTCAGATATGCAGTACAGTAGTCAGGCCACTATACCGTCCATGAAGTGGTTTCTCTGACAAGACATGAGTCCTTCTGATCCCCTAAGAAAAATATTTACAACCTTATTGATTACATTCCCTAAACTGTCTCTTCTGTCACTGCAGTAGTATTGTAGTTATCAGTTTGTGTTGCCTCGACCCTTCCCCTTCTCCCTCGTGTCTGCCCCCTTCCCATCTAGCCCTCATCAGTTTTTCCTTTGTGTTTCTAAGACTATTTCTGTTTCCATTGCTTGTTTATTCAGTTCTTTAGATTCCACATATAAATGAGATCATATGGTATTTGTCTTTCTCTGACTGACTTATTTCACTTAACATAATGTTCTCTAGGTCCATCCATATTGCTGGAAATGGTACGATTTCTTCTTTATAGCTGCATAATACTCCATTGTGTAAATGTACGACAATTTCTTAATCCAGTTGTCTACCAATGGGCATTTCGATTGTTTCCAAGTCTGGGCTATTGTAAATAGTGCTGCAATGAACATAGGGGTGCAAATATTTTTTCGAATTAGTAGTCTTGGGTTTTTCAGGATAAATGCCTAGGAGTGGAATTACTGGGTGAAAAGGTAGTTCCATTTCCAGTTTTTTGAGATACCTCCATAATGACTTCCATAGTGGCTGCACCAATCTGCAATCCCACCAACAGTGCAGCAGGGTTGCCTTTTCCCCACAGCCGCCAGCACTTGTTGTTTGTTGATTTATTGATGATAGCCATTCTGACCGGAGTGAGGTGGTATCTCCTTGTGGCTTTTATTTGCATTTCCCTAATGATCATTAAGGTTGAACATTTTTTCATATGCCTGTTGGCCATCTGTATGTCCTCGTTAGAGAAATGTCTCTTCATTTCCTCTGCCCATTGTTTAACTCGGTTGTTTGGGTTTTTTTGGTGTTGAGTTGCAAGAGTGCTTTATACATTTTAGATATTAACCTCTTATCAGATATATCGTTCACAAATATATTCTCCCAATCAGTAGGCTTCCTTTTGTTTTATTGATGGTTTCCTTTGTTGTGAAAAAAACTTTTAAGTTTGATATAATCCCATATGTTCATTTTTTTCTTTTACTTCCCTTGCCCATGGGGATATATCAGTAAAAATATTGCTCAGAGTAATGTCTGCAAATTTACTCCTTAAGTTTTCTTCTAGGAGTTTTATGGTTTCAGGTCTTACATTTAAGTCTTTAATCCATTTTGAATTTGTTCTTGTATATGGCATAAGACGGTTGTCCCGTTTCATTTTTTTGCATGTGTCAGTCCAATTTTCCCAGCACCATTTACTAAATAGATTATCTTTACCCCAGTTTAAATTCTTGCTTCCACTGTCATAGATTAACTGTTTGTATATACATGGATTTATTTCTAGGGTCTCTGTTCTGTTCCACTGGTCTACGTGCCTGTTTTTATACCAGTACCATATTGTTTTGATTGCTGTAGCCTTCTAGTATGTTTTGATGTCTGGTAGCATGATACCCCCGACTTTGTTCTTATTTCTTAGGACTGCTGAGGCTCTTCGGGGTATTTTATGGTTCCATATAAATTTTAGGATTATATTTTCTATTTCTGTGAAAAATGCCCTTGGTAGTTTGATTGGAATTGCATTGAATCTATATATTGCTTTAAGCAGTATGGATATTTTAACTGTATTAATTCTTGCTATCCATGAGCATGGTAAGTGTTTCCATTTATTTGTATCTTCTTTTATTTCTTTCTTCAGTGTCTTATAATTTTCTGAGTACAGATCTTTTATTTCTTTGGTTAAATTTATTCCTCGGTATTTTATAGTTCTTGAAGCAATTGTAAATGGGACAGTTTTCTTAATTTCTCCTTCTGTTAGTTTATTATTGATATATGCAAATGCAACTGATTTCTGAACATTGATTTTGTATCTTGCTACTTTACTGAATTCGTCTATCAGTTCCAATAGTTTTTTGATGGAGTCTTTGGGGTTCTCTCTATATAGTATCATGTCATCTGCATATAATGACAATTTTACTTCTTCCTTACCAATTTGGATGCCTTTTATTTCTTTTTGTTGTCTGATTGCTGTGGCTAGAACTTCCAGCACTATGTTGAATAAAAGAGGAGAAAGTGGACAGCCTTGTCTTGTTCCTGATCTTAAGGGGAATGGTTTTAGCTTTTCCCCATTGAGTATGATGTTAGTTGTAGGTTTATCATATATGGCCTTTATTATATTGAGATATGATCCTTGTATTCCCACTTTGCTAAGGGTTTTTAACATAAATGGCTGTTGCATTTTGTCAAATGCTTTTTCTGTATCTATTGATATGACCATATGATTTTTATTCTTCATTTTGTTGATGCACTGTATCACATTAATTGATTTATGGATGTTGAACCAGCCTTATGTACTAGGGATGAAACCCATTTGATCATGATGTATGATCTTCTTAATATATTGCTGAATTCTGTTTGCTAATATTTTATTGAGAATTTTTGCATCTCTGTTCATCAGATATTGGCCTATAGTTTTCCTTTTTTGTGCTGTCTTTAAACTGGTTTTGGAATCAGGGTGATAGTGGCTTCATAAAAAGAATTTGGGATCCTTCCCTCCTTCTGGATTTTTTGGAATAGTTTGAGAAGAATAGGTGATAGTTCTTTATTGAATTTTTGATAAAATTCACTTGTGAAGCGTCTGGTCCAGGGTTTTTGTTTTTTGGGAGCTTGTCTATTACTGATTCAATTTCCTTGGTAATCAGACTATTTAGATTTTCTGTTTCTTCTCGAGTTAGCTTTGGAAGGTTGTATGCTTCTAGAAAATTATCCATTTCTTCCAGATTGTGAAATTTGTTGGCATATAGATACTCATAGTAATTTCTTAAAATTTTTTTGTATTTCTGTGATGTCTATAGTCATTTCACCTCTTCCATTCCTTATTTTACTAATTTCAGTTCTCTCTCTTCTTTCCTTGATGAGCCTGGCTAGAGGTTTGTGAATTTTGTTTATCTGCTCAAAAAACCAGCTCTTGGTTTCCTTGATCTTTTGTATTGTTTTTCTGTTCTCTATATCGTTTATTTCAACTCTAGTTTTTACTATCTCCTTCCTTGTACTCCCCTTTGGCTTCTTTTGCTGTTCTTTTCCAGTTCCCTGAGGTGTAAGGATAACCTGTTGATAACCAGGTAGGCCTGCAGTGCTATGAATTTCCCTCTTTGGACGGCTTTTGCTGCATCCCAGAGATTTTGGGTCGTGGTGTTTTCATTTTCGTTTGTCTCGAGGTATCTTTTGATTTCCTCTTTGATCTCATTTGTGACCCCCTCGCTATTTAGTAGCATGTTATTTAGCCTCCATTTATTTGTCAGCTTCCCAGATTTCTTCTCATAATTTATTTCTAGTTTCATAGCATTGTGGTCAGAGAAGACACTTGAAATGATTTCAATCTTCTTAAATTTATTCAGACTTGTTTTGTGGCCTAACATGTGGTCTATCTTAGAAAATGTTCCATGTGCACTTGAAAAGAATGTATATTCTGTAGCTTTGGGGTTAAATGCTCTGAATATATCGGTTAAATCCAGCTGGTCTAATGTGTCATTTAAGGTTGCTGTTTCCGCATTGATTTTCTGTCTGGAGGATTGTCCATTGATGACAGCGGGGTGTTGGAATCCCCTATTATAATAGTGTTACTGTTGATCTCCGTCTTTATGTCTGACAATATCTGTTTTATATATTTAGGAGCTCCTATGTTAGGTGCATAGATGTTTACTAGGGTTATGTCCTCTTGTTGGATCAGTCCCTTTATTATTATAAAGTGTCCTTCTTTGTCCTTTACTATATTCTTCAATTTAAAGTCCATTTTATCTGATATAAGTATCACTACTCCAGCTTTTTTCTCAGTTCCATTTGCATGAATTATTTTACTCCATCCCTTTACTTTCAGCCTGAATGAGTCTTTTGATCTGAGGTGAGTCTCTTGTATACAGCATATGCTGGGGTCTTCCTTCTTATCCATTCAGCCACCCTATGTCTTTTTATTGGAGCATTTAATCCATTTACATTTAATGTGATTATTGATAGGTGCATATTTATTGTTTATTGCCATTTTGTTATTTGTGTTCCTGGTCTTTCTTAGTTAGGTTGTTTTTCTCTTCTGCTTAAAGAAGCCCTTTTAACATTTCCTGCAAAGCTGGCTTGGTGCTAATGAATTCCTTTAACTTATTCTTTTCTGGAAAGCTCTTTATGTCTCCTTCAATTTTAAATGATAACCTTGCTGGACACAGCAATCTGGGTTGTAGGGCTTTATTTTTCATCACTTTGAAAACCTCTTGCCACTCCCTTCTGGCCTGCAGAGTTTCTGTACAAATGTCGGCTGATAATCTTATGGGGGTGCCCTTGTAAGTAACTTGCTTCCTTTCCCTTGCTGCTTTAAGGATTCTGTCTTTGTCCTTAACCCTCGCCATTTTCACTATAATGTGTCTTGGTGTGGGCCTCTTTGGGATCATCCTGGTTGGATCTCTTTGTACTTCCTGGGCTTGTATTTCAATGTCCTTTGCCAGGTTAGGGAAGTTTTCAGACATTATTACTTCAAATATGTTCTCAATCCCTTGCTCCCTCTCTTCTCCTTCTGGTATTCCAATGATTCGCTAATTGTTTTGTTTGCTGTTGTCTCCCAGCTCTCCCTATTTTCAGTATTTTTCATTCTTGTTTCTTTTTGTTTTTCAGCTTGTGTGATCTCTGCTATCTTGTCTTCTAAGTCACTGATTCAGTTTTCTGCTTCATCCAATCTGCTAGTCATTCCATCAAGTTTGTTATTTAATTCAGTAATTGTGTTCTTAAGTTCTAGCTGGTTGCTTTTCATGATTTCTGTATCCTTCTTTATATTTTCATTAACTTCCTTGAACATTCTAATAATCAGTGTTCTGAACTCTGTCTCCAATAGGTTGTTTACCTCTATTTCCTCTAGTTCCATTGTCAGGAAGTTTCTTCTGTTCTTTTATTTGGGTTGTGTGTCTTTGTCTCCCCATTCTGGCTTACTCTTTGTGCTTGCTTCAATATAACAGATAGATCCTCTAAGTCTCTCAGTCTTTTCTGGGTGGACTTATGTGATATGTGTCCATTATATTTGAATTACTCAGTCTCCCTATTCTCCTGTGCGTGTATTTATCTGAGGTGTTCTTTGTGTTGTGTGTCTTCACCTGTTGAAGTTAAGCTTTGATTACTTTTGGCTTGTCAGTAGGTCGGATTGACTCCCAGACTGATTAGCTGTGCGGATCAGCAGTGTTCGCAGTTTATGAGCTGCTGTGTGAGGGTTGACCCCTGTGATGAGGCTTGGACCCTTTGGGCCCTTCCACCTGTAACGAGTTCCTTTTGGGTGTGACTCTTGTATGTCAAACCCAGAAATGCTCTGGTTTTATCTAAAGTTGGCCTCCAGGTATGATGATTCTTGTGTCTCTTTGTTTGGGCACACCTGCAGACTGTTTTTAGAGCAAAACAGATCAACAAGTACAACCACTGCAGCCACCAAAGGAAACCAGATGCTCTCACATGTAAAACAAACACAACCAACAACCTACAGTCAACTTGTACAGAAATTTCAAACGTACAAAAAAAGAAAAGAAACAGAAACAAAACAACAACCACACACACAAAAAGAACAGAAGAGGAAACAAAATCAAATATAATATCATAAAATAAAAAATAGAATAAACACGAGAAACCGAATAGCTATATTAAAAAATAAAAATTAATGGGCCGGCTGAGTGGCGCATTGGTTAAGCGCTGGTTTTGGGATGCCAGCGGCCCCGGTTCGGATCCCACATGAGGGCCAGTGACACTGCCCTCTACAGCTAACAACAGCTCCACCTGGAGCTGGGCTGTGCGAGCCCCGGTGATGGTGTGGGCTGCAGCCCCTGCTGCAGTGGGCTGCCATAGGCTACAGTGAGTGGCCGGCAGCCAGCATGAGCGGCTTGCAGCCAAGCGTGAGCTGCCAATAGCCGCGGTGAGCGACATCCAGAGGCCAGCGACAGATCTGCCTCATCCGGGAAGAGCGCAATGACGATACCAACAGTGAAGCAACATCCTCCGCAACTAAACTGAAGAACAAAAAGACAGCAACTTGTCTGTTCCCCTTCCCCGATTCCCCATCACTGTTCCCCTCTGCCAATTCCCCAATAAAATCTTTAAAAAAAATAAAACAAAATAAAATAAAATAAAAAAATAAAAATTAAAAATTAAAAGTATAAAAGAAGTAAAAAAAAAAAATTTGCAGAAAAAAGTTAAGGAGGAATAGTATAGCAGTGAGCAGAATGAATAAAAGAAGAGAGAAAGTGAATGTGGAGAAAAAAAGAAAATGAAAATAAAATTTAAAAAAATATATATATATATGTATATATATTTGTCTACACCCCTGTATATATGGACATATATTCACCTATATACACCCATATATATGCCTATATTGAAAACTAGAAATTGATAATAAAATAGAAATAAAAACCAAAAAACAACCAAGATAAGCAACCAATAAAGCGGGAAAAAAAGAAAGAAACCCGTGTCGGTCTTGCCTAAAGTCCACCAAGCTCTCTTCAGTTTGTCCTCTGCTGTACAAAAATTTCTGTGCGTCTTGTGGGAACAGAGTAGGCCACCTGACGCCTAGCGTGATCCTGACATTGCAGGATTGCTGTTCTTGAGTGTGGTTGTGACGTGTGATTGGTAGTTCTTACAGTCACTGCCGTTTCTGCTTTTTCCTGTCCCAAGGCAGGCTGCGCCCCCAAAGGCTCAATGAGTGTCTTTGGGCACCCTTTCCATTGACAGCCATGGAGAATGAGGGAGTGCCTCGTTGCCAAAAGCCAGCTGACAGGAGTCTGTTAATTAGTGCCTCAGCAGCTGAACCTGCCCTGCCTCCCAGGCCTTGCAGGCAAGGTGGGGTTGGGGTAGGTAGTCTCACTCTGCAGCCTTTACTGGGGTGGAAGTTCTCGACCCGCCAGATGTAGGAATACCTCTGTAGTCTGCCCCTACTCCATTCAGAGGTCAGTTTAAGACTCTGGCTTGGCAGGGACCAAAGTTTGTGGGGATGGGTGGGTTCTTATTTCTGTAGTTGTTTGTTGTTGTTGTTGTTTTCCTTTTTTTTTTTGCTTTTGATCTGCTTTCTGAAGCGGTGCCTCAGCAGCCGCAGGTGTGGGCACCTCACGCGTCTCGCCGCCTCCTTCCCCTACTCACCCGGCCTGCCCACCTTCCAGCAGTCGTTGTGTAAGACTCTTAGTTGCTCTGTGTGATGATTAGACGTGCCTTTGAAGCGTTACAAAAGTTCAAATTGTGGATATTTCCGGGGGAGAATTCAGGGAGCCCTCCCACAGCTGCCATCTTGCCCCCCCAATCTCTAAACGTTTATTATAGAAGTTTAGGTGGATGATAGAACGTGGCTTCAATCCTGGCTGTGGCATCTTAAGAAGAGTGAGACACTAGATGTTTTATTTAAACCTTTTCTTTGTAAAGAAGCTGCAATTTTATTTGTTAATTTAAAATGGCAACCTGTTTATCTTGTTTTATTATTCATATGGGTTTATCATCTTTTACCTATTATTAAATATTTTATACACATTTTAATATTATTTAGATAGTAAACCATGCTTTGAAAGAACTAATGGAAGTAGAAGAAGTGAGTGAAAATGTATTACAAGTTCACCTAAATGGTAAGTATGTCATCATTTTGCCATTGGAAATGATATTTGAGTTTTTTATATTATGAAACTAAATTCACTTGTATGTTTTAAGCCTAGATTAATAATTATATTTTAAAAACTAAATCCATGAGTAACAACTTTTACTTTAGCACACCATACATAATATTTTTAGAAACTAAAAAAATGAAGGAGGCACTTAAGAATTTTTGGTTTTTGTGTTTTCTTTTTTTAAAATGACACTAACCCCTAAGAAGATTGTTCTTTAAATCTACCAAATGTTGTCATTGCTGACTTTTAAAAAGAAAGTAAAATAAACTAACAGGCCTTGACTTTTTTCTCTTTAGTCAAATTTAAAAAGCATTAGAAAATTTTCTCGACTGGAAAAGAATCTGTATTGTGTCAAGTACGTATTTCATTTTAATTAAATACTTTTAAATGGACTCTATTTCAGGACTGCTGCAGATCAATGATAAAATTGCCCTGAAGGAAATCACAAGGCAGTTGAATCTGGAAAATGTAGTTGGAGATAAAGTTTTTGTAAGTATCATTTCCTTTCTTTTATTAAATAGGCTATTCAAAGTGAAGTCTATATAGCATTGCTTTATATCTTTGCAAAACTAGGGAGGGTTCATAGATTCTAAACTGAAATATGCAAGATTCGTGTCATAAAAATGTAGAACATGCTAGGATGCATTTATTCATCGACTTTTTATGTTTTAAATTCTTTTCTGAAGCAGATTATACTAAGTATAAAATAACTTTAAAAATCCGGGTTTATGCAGATACTTATCTGAGTTTACTTCTGTATTTGTAGGAGAAATATTCTGATTCTCTATCCCTGGAGCTAGGTTAGCATGTTTTTAAAAATACTGTGCTCTAGGGTTCTGTTTCTCGTCTTCTGGGGCTTGGGTAGTGTGAGAGTAGTGGAACGTGTGAAGCTACGAAAGGTGGGTTTTAGTCTTGCCCTACAACAATTGATTACTTGGGGACCATGATGAATGAATACCTCCGAATTTCAGAGTCCTCATCTGTTAAATGGGCATTATTTTATTATACTTAGTTCATAGATTTATTCTACAGACAAAAGGAAGCATTAAACATCATTTATGTTCTGAGAAAAAAATACTCACTGGTAGTATACAATATAGATGTCTGCTATCTCTTATTTTTAAAATGTTTTGAGAAACTTACCCATATCTCAGTATTGCAACTTGAAAGAAACTGATTAGAAATGTTTTGGAACTTTTGAAAACCTTTTTACCCATCACTTGGTTTTTTAGGGCCCAAGGGAAGAATGATTAACTTAATTTTCAGCTGCTTTCATTTTCATGATGGAATGACTAATACTCATACTGCTTATGCAATGAAGTGGGTTATATACCTTCCAAGTTCATTTTCTGGTCACTGCTGTCATTCTGATCTCTAAACTGGGTACTTTCTACTGCAGTGACACAGCCATAGTTGTGTAACCTCCTAGCATTTAGTAACTTTTTTCTTTAATAGTTATCTATAAAAAGTTGAGCCAACCATGAGTTATTCTTTCACTGTCTGCAGGTCTTTGGAATACAAGTTAAAAAATGCCCCTTTTGTAAATCTAGTGTTTACCTCCTGTTAGAATTTATTGTTGAAGATCGTTGCCTACTTGGTATTACATAGGCTCATTTTGGCTTGTTTCCAGTTGATGTAGATAAGTGTTTCCAATTTTCTTAAATATACCCAGTCGTAATGGATTCGTATGAAAGAATAAAAGGTACAGTTGTTTATCACCCCAGTCACTATTGTTACCATAATCATGAGATACAGAGATTATTAGTTTAACTTCAGTTGGGTTGTCGGAAAAGTCATGACGCATTTTTGCAACAAAAAACATTGAAAAATGCGTCATGACTTTTCTGACAACCCAATATATTATATAGATTAGGCATCTGAGGCTCAGAGAGCATAAATAGCTTGTCTAAAGTCATAAAATTACAAAAGCTGGACATTAAGAACATAACAACACAGAGCCTTTCTGTTTTGATATACTTATGGCAAACTTGTATATTCTTCTACATATATATGTATATTTATGTAAGTACATACTTAGAATATATGTATATCTATTTTATAGATATACATAGGTATATAATGTCAGGTACAATAGTCTTTTTAAAAGCACCCAGAAGATAACCCGCCCCTGAATAACTTTGCCCTCTGAATTCCCCATAGATTGTTTCTGAGCCTTTTTTAATGTTATGGTAAGTATCTGTAGCCCTCCCTGCTTTGGAAATAGTATTGACTTGACAGTATGCAATCATCACAAAATATGTGGAAGCTCTTAAAAGTTTATGCTATTTTATATCGGTTCTCTCTACTGGGAAACAAACAAATGGGTTTCTTTTCTGCTTTACATCTCCTCAGATTTAAAGTTGGCTATTTCTTAAATTTAAAAAATCTGAAGTAAAAGTGAATGACTAATGAAAAACTATTTTAATGGGGCCTTTATCCACAAGCTGGAACATCTGGATAATGCATCTGCTACTCTGTTAATTTCCATCTAGAATATTTAAGTTGTATCCAAAAATGTTTGGCTGTGTTCCATATCAAATTTGCTATGATACAAAAATCCATAACATGCTCTTGCATAAAGACACATTATTATAGTATCTAATATTTGAGGCATACTTCTTCTCTCTTTTCCTTTTTAGTGGTATAAATTAATCTGAGACTTGCAAGAACCTGATGTGTTTGAAGATACACAGTGCAGTGGATTTCAAGTTCTCTGACAATAATATAGTAACCCTTAAAAACTATGTATAAAGTTAATATTTTTATATAAAAACTTTATATATAAAAATATAAAATTTTGAACATGACATAGTAATGCCATTTTTAGTTCTATGCTATCTCTGCTTTTATATTTAAATTTTAGATTGTAAGCATAGAGATACTCAGCTGAGAATCTGGCCAATGATTAATTTACTAGAAAAAAATAGATACAGTGTGTCTGTATGTCTAAGAGTCATATAGCCCTTCTATATTTCACTAAATTTCTAATTGTTGTATCTTTTTTTGTTATACAGGGAAGCTTTGCTGAAAACCTTTCATTTATTCTGGAAGCTTTAAAAAATGGTAAATAGTTACATTTTTAACAGTATCAAAGACATTTGTTTAGCTTTATTTTTCCCCTAATTATTAAGGTAATAAATGCATGCTTTTACAAAAAACTAATAAAATAAATATAAAAAAGAATGAAATCATGATCACTAATCCCACCACTGTAATAACGATTATCACAACTTACTTTTGTGTCATATCTGTATTCACCAGTACATCATTGATATAAATAAATTTTTATAATATAATCATTTTCCATGTTGTATAATCTATGTCTTTTCACTTATGAACAGTATATGTGAGCATTTTCCTGTCAGTAAATATTGAGTTGCATTATC
The DNA here is from genome assembly GCA_033961575.1 of Aselliscus stoliczkanus. Classification (NCBI taxonomy): domain Eukaryota; kingdom Metazoa; phylum Chordata; class Mammalia; order Chiroptera; family Hipposideridae; genus Aselliscus; species Aselliscus stoliczkanus. The sequence goes on along the minus strand of CM066731.1, from coordinate 102,721,923 downwards.
ATTTTTATGGTTCTCATATATTTTGTTTTATAAGTATAAATTTACAATAATTTAAAATATAAATTATATTTTATTAATCACCAGTTATGGACTTTTATTTCTAATTTTGTATGATTAGGGAGAAATGCTTAGATGATCATCCAGATATTTCCTGGGGTAAATTTTAATGAGTTGAGTTCTGGATTAAAAGATCCCACATTTAAAAGAATAAATATTTCCAAATGACCTTAGAGAGGGTCCATTTTCTAAAAATGTTTAAGAGTATCTTTTTCTTCACAGTTTCAAAAACAGTTATTAATTTTGTAATAGAAAAAGTTACATCTCTTAGTTTGATTTGCATAATTTTGGTAATGATGCTCATCATTTCCTGTTCTTATTGGCCACTGATATTTTCTGGCTTATGTATTTCCTGTTGATTCTTTACCTTCTATTGATGTTTATCTTGTACGTACTTTTTTATGGGAATTCTTGCATTTATCCTTCTTTTCTGTTAAATTTGCTTTGGATTTTTTGCTAAACAGAAATTTAAAATTTTTTCCATAAACAGAAGTTTTTCTCTCCAGATTTTGAAGATATTCACTTATGTTTTTCTCTAATACATATACTTCTAATTCATAATTTGTCTGGAATTCATTTTAGTAAGGTGTAAAGTGGAGCTCTGACCTTGAATAAAGAGCTTTTCCCCATTTATATGTAATGCTGTATTTTACCAATGCTAAATAACTAATTATGTAGCCCTGTTTCTAGACTTCTCTGTAGTCCCTGTAGTTTATGCCATTTAGGTTTGTGTATATGTTTTATTTGTGGTAGTAAGTGTACCCTTATCAGAGTTTCTTTTCTCTTGTTTATGCAAATATAAAACCTTAAGCCTTTAGGTAATAATAATTTTTTTTGCTTAGAGTTTCTATTGTGATGAGAAAAATGAATCCACAGAGTCATATTGAACTTTTCCCTATTTTTGAAATATTAAAATTGTGATTAGAAGGAGTTAAAATGGTTTTGATTGAACTTCATAATTAACCATTGTTTATAAAAATTATTTCTATGGGAAGATATACTTTGCATTTTTACTAACTAAACAAGTGTCTTCTGAAGCAAAAGTTTTGAGCATAGTGACTGTCTTTCCATTCAGTCCCGAAGTGTTTTGCTCTGTGTATGTGTTGAAAGATCTTGGTTAGTTTTCTTCTGGTGATAGAAGAACTATGTTTACATAATTTAAAAAAACAATAGCTTCTTTTAATTTTTCTTCAGTAAACTACTCGAGTCTAGTAATTAGATTGAAATACTTGAAGTTATCTTGTCCAGTGAATAATTTCGTACATGCATTAGTAAATGCCCTACACAAAGTAAGGTTATCAATATATGTTTGTTGAATTAAATTTTAAAAACTGAAATGTAATACATGGTTTTGAAATTTAAGAAAGGTTGATATAATTAATTGTTAATATAAAAACTCTTATTTTATCTTAGGTGACAGGACTAGTAGTTGCCCAGTGATCTTCATATTAGATGAATTTGATCTTTTTGCTTATCATAAAAATCAAACACTCCTCTATAATCTTTTTGACGTATCTCAGTCTGCACAGACTCCAATAGCAGTTATTGGTCTTACATGTAGATTGGTAAGTCTTTCTTTCTATTAAAAAATTAATTATATGAATAATTATTTAGAAAACTAAGCTTAATTACTGACATAGTCAGTTATGTAGGTCATTATATTAGGCCTTTTTTTTGAAACTGTGTTTCACCAATGCCTGGTGCGTTTATCCCACTTTTAAACTCAGATTGAAGAAAATAAAAAAACAATTATCATACAGTCTTATAAACTAATACCTCCATCGTTCCAGTAGAATCACTGAATAAAAAATAAAGTCAAATTATGCTAATCAATATAATTTCCTCATTAGAAAGTAAAGAGAAAGTTATCATATTCATATTGTGCTGTGTATAATGCACACTTTTTTCCCCATGTTTGTGAGGGAAAAATAAGGATGCACATTATACTTGGGTAGTACTAATTCCGTATCTATATAAATGTTTTCAATTCTTTTACTTATTGTTATGAATTAGAAGTGTAACTGTAGAAATAACAATATCCATATGCAAAATCATATTCTGGAATGCTATAATCGATTTTGTTGAACTTATGAGGAACTTGCAGCGATGAAAAGTTCTTGGCCTTCTATGATGCATAAATATCGTAAATTTGCTACCAGTACATAAAATTTTTTGTACCTTGTATCTGTTCCAGTGTTTTGTAATTATTTTTTTACATAAAATTTCTTGTACTATGTAAATGCTTAAATTCCTTTTATAATACAAAATACAGGTATCTAAATGTATACAAATAAAAATTTGAATTAAAAATTTAAATGGAAGTTTTTTTTCCCCCTGAAAGTTTGGGCCGGAAATGTGGGTGCACATAATACACGGCAAAATATTATGGTAAATAATCTTACTACCGTTTTATAAAAATCACTAGTACTCATAATTTGTACTTTTACATTTAAAATTCCATATTTTGAAAATTTTTGGAATCAACTCAAAATGATACTATTTCAACTTCATATGTACATATCTCTGGAAATAAGGCCCATTTACTTATTCTCCTTGTCTACAGCTCTCTGTTTTTTTAGAAAATTGAAACTCTTTACAAAGTCATTTTTTAGTAGTCCTACTAGTGCTGTTTTTCTATGGAGTGTCTTCCTCTGTCCTCCTTCACCAGTGCTCCACAGCTTATGATATATGGCTTCATAATAAGACTCCTCATAGCACATCTGGCTGGTTCTTCACATGTCTTTATTCCTCCTTGAGTAGCCACCTTTTTTCTTGCTTAAAAATTAATTAATTAATTTAAAAAATCTCCCTTTGGGTAGATATGGCAATGGCAAATGTTATTGACCCAGTGAAAGACCAAGTAAAGGGTCAGTAGCTTCTTAGCGGTGTTAATCAGTGGCTCTTTTTTAACCTGTATGTATAATTCTCCCACTACGCAATTCTACAAGTCTAGATGTGTTCATGTTTGTAGGGAAAGAGCAAAAGGACAGATCCAGTAGTGACTTTGCCAGCAAACAACCTCTTCTCTGTGGAAGTCCCTTTTTTACTGTTGTATTTATCCCCACATTGCCAACTTTTGTCATTACTGTACTCCACTAAATGTCGTTTACTTTCATCTCTCTCTTTCCATTTTCAAGTTTAGGGTCTTCATTATTGCTTGCATACAGTGTTTGTACTACCTTTCAGCTATTTACCTGTATGGGTGATCTAGAACTGCTTCTTAATAGAAATTAAACTAATGTTCCTTTCTCTGAACATAATTTCCTTCTACTGGCACTATATTTTTCTTTAAGCTACAAAAACATTTCACTTTTTTCATTCAGCTTCTCCCCCCTAGCCCTAAGCTATTCATCTTTCCTATCTTCTGTTCCAAACTAACCAGGATCCCATTTTGATCACTTGAATTCTTTCCTCTATGTAATTGGTTTCTTAACTATTGTATGAAAATATCTGGGTAGATTTATTTATGGGCCTCACCACAGCTTTCTTTCTTTCTTTTTTTTTTTTTTGCCTTCTTTTCTTTGACTTTTTCGTTATAGAAAATTGACATTAAGCTTGATTTCTAACTCCTTAAGGGAAAATAACACAAATACAAGTAGTTTCTAAAATATTACTATCAAAAAGTCAAAAGATAGAATCAACTTACCAGTGTCGTGCTGTTTTCCTGGCAGTTTCCTGTTGTACAGTTAGTTTCTTCAGCCTAGCAAGGCCTCAACTTCGATTTGTAGGTAGTTTAGTGAACCGAACTTTTCTTGATTACACACACATGCTGCTTCTTGAGTCTGTTACATAAAACAATGAAGGAGACATTTAAATTTTCATTAATCTAAGTCTTAATACATTTTATTATCTTAATTTTTAATCTGAATTCCTTATAGAATGTACAAAATTCCTTATGGAAACTCTTAATGTTACTGCAGCATAAAACTATTCAATAATAGTTATAATTTTTTTAGCAATCAGTGTAGATGTTTGAATGTTAAAGATTAGCTGAGAATAACATAATAGGTAAAAGGCATGATATCACTGGGCCTACAAATGCTTAAAGGGGATTATTTAAAGTAACATGTATAACAAAATTTTGTAGAGGCTTGTTTTATTTCCAAGGCACATTCTCTTCTGCCATAGAACCATAAGGAAATCAAGGAAATGATTTGAGTTTTTAGAGATTTGCATAAATTCTTTGTAGTGCTTAATTGTGTGTTATAGGATAAGCATTTCTAATCACAGGTGATAGTTCAAATACTTAAACCTCTAAGATGGTTGGTTTTTTTTTTAACATACATCTTACAGGAATTTGTTTGTTTTTAAGGATATTTTGGAACTCCTAGAAAAAAGAGTGAAGTCACGATTTTCTCACCGGCAGATACACTTAATGAATTCATTTGGTATTTCACAGTATCTTAAAATATTTAAAGAACAATTATCTCTACCTGCAGAATTTCCAGACAAGCTTTTCGCTGAGAAGTGGAATGAAAATGTTCAGGTAACTTTGAACAAAAGCAGCGATGTTAAAATAATTTTTGTGTCTTGCTATGTAGCATTTTAAAGTAATTAAAGCTGACAAATTTTTAAAATTTGTAAATTAGCACAAGGCTTCTAATGTTACTGTGGCATAAAAACTGCATTAATACAAATTATATGCTTTTGTGTGTGTGTGTATTGTCTTCTTTTAATAGACAGTTGAATGTCATAGCTCCTAAATTTTTTTCTCTCAAAAGAACTTTAACGGGATTTTTGTTTTATTTATATTTGGTATATCTTTTAGGTTATTTTTTAAGTGCATTTCAATCAGAAAAAATGAATTTTCTTTATTTTACAAACTTAAAATGTATTACTTTTAGTGATTCCTACCTACCTATCCAATGTGATTTTTTTTTTCCTCCAGTGCTTATATACAACTTTAACTTTATCTCATTGGGTCTGTTCCGAGGCAATCCAGGCTGTGGCACGTCTGGTTATATTCTCTACATTGGCGAACCCCATATTGGAGTCACAGAAGCTCTGAGGCTTATAGCTATAATACAAAGGCACCGTCACATGTTGTTTTAAAGATTTACTAAATCTGTGGACTCTGTAAACTAACATACACTGAAGTTGAACAGCCTAACTTGTATAGGCCATTATTATATCAACTCATCATACCATGGTTCCCTGAAAATAAGACCTAACTGGAAAATAAGCCCTAGCCTGATTTTTCAGGATGCTTGTAATATACGCCCTACCCCAAACATAAGCCCCAGTTAAGATCGTCAGCCAGACATGACTGTTTGAATAAGTGTAGATTTTTGTACATGAATAAATGGAGGTTGTTGGAGCAAAAATTAATTTAAGACCTGGTCTTATTTTCGGGGAAACACGATACTAGAATCAATTTATCTTATGCTAACAAGAAGTATCAGTCGGCAGGGAGAAGGGAGAGGGAGGGAGGGAGAAAAGGAGAGAGGAAGAGAAAGAGAGAGAGAGAAAAAAAACCTAACTGAAAAGAATGTTGCCACATAAATCCCACATAGTAGAATGTTTAAAAATATGGATCCTATGAAAGTGGAAAATAATATTAAAAGTTCTTGGTTTTGAAAGACTTGGGAAAAAGTGGTCTGTAATATTGTATTAAATAACAATGAGTGAGGATGATTAGATGTAAGGATAATCAGAATTACACAGCCTGTATTCACTGGCTCATGTTAAAGCAATATTGATTTTATTCTTAAATAGCAATACCAAATTAAAAGTAAGAATTTTGCATTAAATTTTCTTACTTTTAAATGATTCTTGTTTTTTCCCATCTTTGTTGAGGTATAGTTGACAGATTAAAAATTGTAGGGTCGGCCGAGTGGCGCGGTGGTTAAGCGGTGGCCTGGGAAGCCAGCAGCTCCGGTTCGGTCCCACATATGAGGGCCAGTGACACTGCCCTAAAAAAAAAAAAAAATTGTATGTGTTTATGGTGTCGCCTTGATGTTTTGATGTACCATATACATTGTGAAATAGCACAATCAAGCTATTTAACATATCCATCACCTCACATAGGTATCTTTTCTTTTTTTTTTTAATGTGAGAACAGTTAAGATCTATCCTCTAAACAAGTTTCAAGTGTACAATACTATATTGCTAACCACACTCACATTGCTATACATTAGATCTCTGAACTTACTCATCTTGCATAATTGAAATTTGATTCTTGTTTTGATACTAAAATATAGTCTGCTGATGTAAGCATTATTAATTCTGTCACATTCCTTTTTTTTAAATTTAAAGTTCATTGAACAAAATTTAATCAGTGCATCAGAATACATGGTAAAAGGTAGAAGTTTCCCTTATGCAAACTCATCCTTCCTTCTTTTACTACAAAGTATTTAATTGGTTTATAGCATTTCAGACTTTATATACATTCTAAACTTGTTTTCACAGAAAGGGTTCAAACTTTACATATTATTATTTGTTTCACCTTTTTCACTTTGTTCTGATTGATAATTCCATATTATTTTTCCTAGTATAACTAGACGGAATTGTATGTAAAACTGCTGACTGGATCCTAAAATTCAGGTCTCGGGCCATGATATAATCAGGTGTGGGTCCTTACTTCCACCCTCCTCCCCAAATTAATCTTGCCCGGGACTCAGATATTTGTTAGCTGGACAAGTTTTCCCTGATACTGTATCTAATAAGATTCCATTTTTTAGGAACACTTTATAGTTGGTGCTCCCACATTTTTTCCTTTCCCTTACATAGGTTGAGTCCATCAGAGCTCTGAATCTTTGGCCTCTGAGTCCACTGTTCAGTGCCTCAGACTTTCACCTTCTGCAGCTCTTGAACTTATTGTTACCACAGTGTGTTTTTCTGTCTTAGAGATTCAGGTGCATTCTTTCTTGGTATTTAAATATCTGCTGTGCAGCTCTTTTATTATTTATATCCTTGCTCACTTTCTTTCTAAGGCAACTTGATAGTCCAGGTTGTACTGTGCCGTCATCCATCTTTCGGTCCTTCCCGGATCTGAATGGGTGTGTAGGGGAAGTAGATGATGGAGGTGGCTGGGGAAGCATAACTGGTGACAGAGAAAAGGGGTAACCAGGTCATAGTGGAGTGGCTAACCCTTAGGTTTTGGTGCTTTTTTGCTGATTCTGTGTCATGGAGTTTAGGGCCAGATGGTAAGAATGCCAGTGCACACCATCCTGTCATTTTGACAATCTCACAGTTCTTTTTGCAAGGTAAAACTCATACCATTAAAGTGGGTGTGTCTCTTAGTTTTAATATTTCCTTCCCTGTCCTAATCATCATTTGCCACCTTCCCTTTTGTATGCTAGTAAATGAACTTCACTTGAACAGTGTGTCAGCACCATGGCCAGAGGCCCTGCCCTGTGGGAGGGGTGTGGATTGTATTGAGGGAGCTATCATTCCTTCAGTGCTGACTATTCATGAAGTTCTGATTCCAAGGTTAAACCAAAAGCTATGGTGCAGATAACATGTTGCCTATGAAATCTCATCCAAGAAATATCTTTAGGATAGTGTTGAACCGGGACCTCCTGCCTAACTTGAATGTTTTAGCCTTACCCCAAATGAGTCAAATATGCAAGCAGAGCAAATACCATCTCAGCCTAGCAGTATAAGGGGAATCTCTGCATAAAAGAACATTTAAAAGGACCATAGCTAATTCTCCTCAAAGGAAATTCCCCCAAGGTACTATAGCTAAAGTTCCAGGAAATTTACCTACTGTCTTAAACCTCCCTTGCCCAGTTAACAGAAGGTGAGAACATTTGGCAGCAACTGACTAGGAGATGAGTACATACACTGCTGTCACTAAGCTATCCCTGGAGCAGCATGAGTCCTGAAGTACAAGTGTAGTCCTGTAACAGACTGCTTAGAATCTGCCTGAAGAGGGCACCCGCCAAACACACTGTGCAGTCAGCACAATAAGAGCTTGCTTCTGCAACTGCTACTCCTGTGCTCATCAGTAAAACAGAAATGTAATCAGCTTCCCTGAACAAGAGGTGGGGATGGGGAGAGGGGGAGGTTTGTCTTATTTCTGGGAATTTCCATATTCCTGTAGGGGATGTCAGTCAGTCTCAGTCTTATTTCCCTTACATCATTTCCTGAGCCAACCATAAGGAATCTTTTAATCTAGAAAGATAAGAAATTTGGTCATGTTTCAAAGCCTAAGATATAATATCTTCAATTACTATCATAGTTAGTTAAATATAATAGACATCCAATAAGTGGTCATTGATAATTGTCTTATCCTCAAGTAATTTATAGTGTTTGAATCAAGGTGAAATTAAAAATGTAATGAGCTTATATTTTTTAATGGCTCCCATAGAGATCTTGTAAACTTTTTTTGAAAGCAGATTAATTATGGGAGCAAGAAGGTGATAGCTTTCAGCTTTCAGAAAGAAGGGAAGTTGGATTCAGACCTCTAAAAGTAGAGATAAACAGAAAGGCAGTGTAGAAAAGACTAACCCTTTAACACATTTTTTTTTTAAGTACGTTCTTTAAAAAAGAATTGAATTCTTGCAGAGAAAGTTTATTTCATCAATATTTTTGTCCCAAGTAATTTTCTTTAGTTTTCCTAAGCGCTCTGATTTTAATGCATCAACTTTATAAGTGACTTGATAAGTCAACAGTTGCAGAAGCCAGAACTACAATTTCCAAAAGTTTTTTTTTTTAACTTGAATTACTTGGCTTTACAATTTTATGTTCATTTTGTGTACTCCAAAGGGTATTTAACCTTGTTTATGATAAAAAGATATGTATAGTAGCAGCTAGCCCTTTAAAATAGAGAAGACTAAAAACAATGGCAAGAAAAGGAGGATTATAGTATATTTACTGAGTGCATAAAACTGCATTTCATTAGACTAGAACTTATTTCTGAATCTGAATCTTCTTACAGTGGAAGACATAGAGACATGCAGTTTTTTAGCTCTGGAAAATATGGAAATAATTAATACTTAGTTTTCTCGGGCTTTGGGACTTTTTTTTTTGTAAGGAATAATCCTTATTCCTTGTGTATGATTTTTTAAAAATTATGTCAGTCTTCCCCAAGCCATTCTTGACTCTACCAACTTTGAATTTACTCTTCTTTCATCTAATCTTCTCTTCATTGCCAAGTGTACCTCACCTTTCGTTAATCCTAATTCACTGCAGTCACTTAGCTCTTTCAGATACTGCTTTTTCTTTTTTTTCTTTTTTTAAACCTTATTGGGAAACAGTGTGTTTTTTCCAGGACCCATCAGCTCCAAGTCAGTCGTTATTTTCAATCTAGTTGTGGAGGGCGCAGCTCACTGGCCCCTGTGGAAATCTAACCAGCAACGTTGAAGTTAAGAGCCTGCACTCTAACCACCTGAACTAACCAGCCTCCCTAGGTACTGCTTTTTCAAGGAGCCCTAATGATCTCCGAATTTCCAAAGCCATTATCTGCTTCTCAAAATATGTCTTAATTTCATTGTACAAAGTACTTTACAGTTTTGATCACCACTTCCCTCTTAAAGTTTTCTTCCCTTGGTTTCCTTGCTCTCTTGTAGTCTCTTCCAGTCTTCTGCATCATCCTCAGTCTCTTACTTTGCTCCACTGTTCCATCTGCTTCTTCAGTATTGATAATCCAAGTGTCACTTCCTGACCACATCTCTCTCTCCACTCTTCCTGGAACATTCCATATCCCACAGTCTCACCTCTGATTTTTTTCTTTCGTCTCTCAAACCCTTTCTCCTCCACTTCTCACCGGTTGATTCTCCATCAGACACGTCTTTCATAAATGTCTTAATTCTCTCCTGTCTTCACGCCACTGTATTAATTCACTGTATTCTTTGTCTCTTGTATGGACAATAGCAGTTGCTTCCCAGCAGGCTTTCCTGCCTTTGTCTTTTCATCTAATCACTTTGCCAGTAACTGATACTCAGGATAACGCGTGACTATCTACCTCTTCAGTATGCCACAGTCTTCCCACAGTATTCATAGTATTCCCTGTAACTGGAATCTTCTTGCTTCTTTTTAACCTATTAACTCATACAGTTTAAGCATTCTTTGTAATACTTGAACTTGTTTTCTCAAGTATAGTAACTCTTCTTCCCTGTTGTGGTTTGTGCTACATTCTGATCATCCTACTAGTATCACTGTATAGATTCCGTTTTTTAGACTAGAAATTTTGGGGTAGCAAGGATTATGTTTTATCTTTGTGTCTATTGAATTAATGTAAAGAGATAAGAAAATCAATAGACTGGAAATTTGATTTTGATTTTTATGTTCTACAAAAAAGACCAGCACCTATTTAATAATCAATAAATAGTATTAATGAGGTACACCAACTATTGATGCACAACATTATATTTAAGTTCTAAACGGCATTATTCCTCATTTCTGTTTTGATTCTTTTTTCCTCTAGTGTCTCTCAGAAGACAGAAATGTGCGAGAAGTACTACAGAAGCATTTCAATGTCAGCAAAAGCCTGCGGTCATTACACATGCTATTGGTTTGTATTAGTTTTTTATTCATTTTATTTCACCTGATAATTATGTTTTGATAGGAATTGATTAATCCTGTCGATAAATTTCTGGATAATTAACCTGTTTGCTACAGTAGGTCTTCCAATCTCTGAGTATGGTACATCTCTTCTTTTCTTTAGTTCTTCTTTGATTTCTTTCATCATCATTTTATAATTTTTACCACACAGATACTGTTTTAGATATTTAAAGTGTATACCTAAGTATCTAACTTTTTTGGAGCAGTTGTAAATGATATTTTGTTTTTAATTCCGGTTTCAGCATGCTCATTGTTGGTATATAGAAATACGATTGATTTTTGTATGTTGATGATGTACTCTGCAACCTTGCTGAGCTCATTCTAGGAGTTTGTCAGAAATTCCTTGAGATAATCACATCATCTGCAAATAGTTTTCTTTTTCCTATGCAATCTGATGTGTATTTTATTTTCTTTACCTTGTTTTACTGCCATGACTAGCTAGAACTCCTCTTCCTGTGTTGAATATGAGTGGTGAGGATGGACATCATTGCCAATTTTTCAGTCTTAGGGGGACAGCATTTACTCTTTTACCATTAAGTATGATATCAGCTGTAGGTTTTCTATGCATGGTTATTATCAAGTTAGGGTAATTCCCATCTATTCCTAACTAGTTGAGAATCTGTTATGAATGGATGTTGGATTTTGTCAAATGCTTACTCTGTATCATTGGATATAATCTATGATTTTTCTTAGCCTATTGATATGTTGGGTTACATTGCTTGATTTTTGAATGTTGAACTAGTTTTGCATATCTGGAATAAAACCCATCTAGTTATGATCTTTCACAAAGTATTATCTCTTAAACTGTACCAATATAGGGGCATTTCATTGTTCCGAAAATTAAAGCTCTTTCTTCCAACTGAGAGTATTTGATGTTAGCCTAATATTTCTAGGAAATGATCTATGGTAAATACCTTTAAAGATAACAATACTTTTTGTTTCATGAATTTCTTCTTGGTTACTTACATTCATAATAAGAGATATCATTTACAGAATAGCACATGAACCAGGTAATATAGTTACTTTACCAACATTATGTCTAACCTTTACCATAATCTTCTGGTATTTTTACCCTTAATTTTGAGGAAACTGAGATTCCATGTTAAATAACTTGCCCCAGGTCACACAGCTGGTAGACTGCAAACCCGACTGAAATCCAAGGCTCTCTGGTTTCAGTCTTGTGTGCTACTTTACTATATGGCTCTGCTGTGTGTGTTTGTAGATTCTCCTTCCCATTTCTGTTTTTGCTGAGGAAATTTCACAGTCTCTTTTTTTCTCCCTATATACTTTCTTGTTAGCAATCTCCCTCCCATCCATCAAAATCAGTGCCATTTTCACCAACAGCTGTCTTTATTATGAAAGAATTTGGGGTTTGTTTGTTTTTTTTTTTTTTTAAAGATTTTATTGGGGAACTGGAGAAGGGGAACAGACAAGTTGCTGTCTTTCTGTTCTTCAGCCTATTGTGGAGGATATTGCTTCACTGGCCCATATTGGTATCATCATTGCGCTCTTCCTGGATGAGGCAGATCGGTCACCAGCCTCTGGCTGGTCTCTCACCATGGCTATTGGCTGCTCACACTGGCTGCCGGCCACTCACTGTAGCCTATGACAGCCACTGCAGCAGGGGCTGCAGCGATGCCAACCTGGGGACTCACAGCAGCCCAGCTCCAGGTGGAGTTGTTGTTCACCATCTTAGCTGTAGAGGGCAGTGTCACTGGCCCTCATGTGGGATCCGAACCGTGGCTGCTGGCGTCCCAAGCCAGCTCTTAACCAGTGTGCCACTCGGCCGACCTGAGGATTAAGTATTTTTAAAGTGGGGTTTTTAGTTATTTATATAACAAAATAGACTTTATTTACTAACTTATGGTATATAGAGGACACACACACACACACACACACACACACGTCTCATTATTTTGGGAAAATGTGTCTCAAAATGGTCAACATAAGCAACCATTGTTTTTCCTGTTATATATATATATGTGTATATATATATATATATATAATATATATATTTGTTTATTTATTTATATATATTATATATATTTGTTTAATATATATATATTATATATATATATATTATTTATATATATATATATATATATATATATATATTTGTTTATTTATTTTTGAGGGCAGTGTCCCTGGCCCTCATATGTGGGACCCGAACTGGGACCACTGGCATCCCAAGCCAGCACTTAACCACCACGCCACTTGGCCGGCCCCAGTCCCCTATATTTTTAATTCAAGGTAATGGCTTGATTTTTTTTTTTTTTTTTTTTTTTTTTTTTTTTTTGGTTTGTCTTAAGAAAAGCTTTGGAATTAGTGGAGATTATAAAGAAGACTGAAAGACTTAACTAAGGTTAAATATAGTTTGGATAATTTTTAACAAAAAATTAGGACTTACATACATAGAAAACAACACCCTTATTAACATATCTAAAAGTAAATTCCAGATTGATAAACCTAAATATATGTACAAAAACAAAACTTGTAGAAATTTAGAAAAAAATAGAGAATATATTTGTAATCTCAAGGTAGGGAAAGATTTTAGAATAGATATATATCACAAGCTACGAAAAAAAAAGAAAAAAATGGATAAAGTTAATTACATTGAGTTTTCAAATGTCTGAAGAAGCCATAGAAAACTGACGACTGATTGGGATAGCATATATGCAATGCATGCATTATCCATAATATATAAAGAGCTTCTACAATAATGAATAAAGGAACGAGCTAAGATTATGAGCTAGCAATCCACCAATGTAGAATCCCACATGACTTACATTATACAAAGATGTTCAACCTCTCCGATAACAAGGAAGTGGTACAATTTAAAATTTACATAATTAAACACTACAAGTAAACCTTTATTTTTTACCTGCCGTCTCGTGGGTGTCCGAGTTTATTTCTGAACGTATAGTGTCTGTGACTATAAAATTTATTGCTGCTGATAGTGTAAATATGTATGGGTATTTTGGAGAACAGTTTGGCAAGTTAGGTATCTAGAGAAACTCAGGTGCACAGGAGAGCATGTGCAGCATTGTTTATTGCAGCCTCATCTATAATTGTAAAAAAAGGAAATGAGAGATGTCCGTCAATAAAGGAAAGAATAAATTGTGAGTATACACAAAGGAATACAATAGGAAAAAAGTTATAACCTAGAAATGACACCTTGACATAGATAAATTCTCAGCATAGATGTTCAGCGAAGAGAGAGTTGCAACAGTACAATACGGTATTTATATAAAACTTGAAAATTACTCTATTGTCTAGGAATGTATACACATGTAGTAGAAGCATAAAGACGTGTGTGCGTGCATACACAGAGTAGAGTCCAACCATTTCTTTAAACAGAAGTGGTCGTGGATATCATTATATTATTCTCTTGCCTTTTTTATATGTTGAAAATATTTTATTATAAAGAAAAAAGAAACTGTAAGAGAAAGGCAAGGAGCTATTGGGTACCCAGTTTCCTTCCTGTAGGGGAATGAAGTACAAGGATCGCCAAAGGCTTCTGCTCCACCGAGGACCCTGAACCCCGGTTACAATGCAGGTGGTGTTGTAGTCTTAATATGTCCCAAATATTTCATAGTACATGCTTACATAAAGAAAATTATTTACTGTTCACCTGGATATCGTTCATTTTTATCTGCTAAGTCCGCTAACCCTATTAAATGACTAAATCTAAATGTTATGAAAATTACCAATAACCTTCAAATCCAGGATTTGTGTTAGTTGTTGGAAAGACTGCTAGCTACCTGAAAAGTGGACTCTGCTTTCAGGGAGAATTGTTTCTGGTAATTTTGGTTTTTATCTTTTTCCTTTTTGTATACTTGAACATAAAGTAGCTAATTTTTCTGTCTGTCACTTGACCGCTAACCTAGATTTGTTGATTGGGTAGTAAGAAAGTTTATACAAGTCACAGAAATGTCTTTTTGGTTTGGTTTGATCCCAGGCTTTAAATAATATTCTTATTTTTTTTCTCTTCTCCTTGCCCTACTCCTTTTTAAATGTTTTTCTTTCAAGGAGTTATAAATAAAAAGACACAAGTGGGAAGTGGTAGAGAGAACAGCAAAACTTTTTTTTAATGCTTTACATTTATAGAGTTATGGCATATGAATTGAAATACTAAATTTTAATAGAGCTGAATATAAATAAGATAATATTTTTCCCAAGGATTAATATTTACTCTCTCATAAGAATAGACTCTCCAAATTAAGAAGTTTTGTTCAGTAATATCTCCAAGTTGCCTAAGTAAATATGTAATTGCTTTTCTGATCCTCATTTCCCTAGATGCTTGCTTTAAATCGTGTAACCACCTCACACCCGTTTATTACTGCAGCGGATCTGATGGAGGCACATCAGCTGTGTAGTATGGATTCTAAAGCAAATATTGTCCATGGTAAGAAACTTACTTGATTAATAGTTTTGTATAGGTTTAAATTTATATAAAGGAATGCTTTTTACAATTATAATTAACACTGTGTATAGTGCTTTATTTATACTTTTGCAGGTGTGTTACAATGTATATTGCAGCACTGTGTGTAGTGATTTAAAAAAACAAAACAAAAACTGAGATTCCATTGATAAGAGAATGATTGGAAAAATCATGAAATACTATCTGTCTATACTAGGGGACATTATGAAGCTATTCCAAAGACTGCGTTTGTACAGTGCCTTATATACAGACTACTTTTCTGTTTAGCCTTTAACTCAGCTCTTTAAAAGGCATTGTCGCGGCCATCAAAAGTGAAATAAGTGGATACTCCGCCTCTCTTGCTACATTGGAAACCCAGCTGAGACTGTGTTCTAGTTTTACCAGGTGCTACTGAAAAGCATTGGCTTCCAGCCACCTGGGTTCACTGTCCCCTTTGAGAATCTACAGTACTGTCTCTCCAGCAAAAAAAAATTTAGATACAATTTCCAGGGATTGAGGGATTCTCTGAACAATCAAGGGCTCTCTATGATTTAAAATTACATAATAATTGCAGTAGCTTCAGTGTATGTTTGCTGTGGGCCATATGGTTAAGTGCTTGATAATATTATCTCTTACCTTTATAACATCTCTGAGTTAAGATCCTTATTTCACTGATATGAAAACTAAGCTTAGGGAGGTTGAGTAGCTTGCTTCAGATTTTACAAGTAACAGTAGATGAAACATTTGAACCTGGGGTAGTCTTGACGGCCTCCCATCTCTCAAATCCACAATCTTCCACTTGATCATTCTGTCTGGAGGACAGTTATTTCAGCCTATGTATCAGTAAGTAAACTTCAATTCATAGTTTGTTTCCCTTTTACTATAGGTCTGTCAGTTTTGGAAGTCTGTCTTATAATAGCAATGAAACATTTAAATGACATCTATGAAGAGGAGCCCTTTAATTTTCAGATGGTCTACAATGGTGAGATGGGAGTGTGGTGGTTTCTGTCTTGAGTCTTCCCCATGCTGTTTGAAGGGGCTAACTTTGTCACTCGTTGCTTTCCGTCCAGAGTTCCAGAAGTTTGTTCAAAGGAAGGCCCATTCTGTTTATAATTTTGAGAAACCTGTTGTTATGAAGGTAAGATTCACTGTTATTTTTCTGCAGACATGTATATTTTTTTATCTAATTTGATTGTCCAGTTGATCCTTGAACATCACGAAGGGTCCGCTTAAATATGCACACTTTTTGCAATAAATACTGTAAACGTATTTTCTCTACCTTAAGATTTTCGTAATAACATTTTCTTTAGCTTACTTTAAGAAAGAATGCAGTATATAATACATATAACATATAAAATGTGTGAGTCAACTGTTTATGTTATTGGTGAGGCTTCTAGTCAACAGCAGGCTATTAGTTTGGGAGGAGTCAAGTGATACGAACAGGGATTTTTGAGTGGGGGTGGGGAGTTGGCACCACTAATCCCCACGTTGTTCCTGCGTCAACTGTATGTAGCATAGTTGTGCTTTTATTAATTTTTAAACATTAGATACTTACAGGATTTTTTTGTTTTTTCAAAACACACGAATTGTTTGAAGCAGCCAGTGTTTTAGTTTGTGGAGGTATACTGCCCTCTACTGTCTATTACTAGCACCTGCATTGGATAAGGAATTACAGTCTATGAAATTCATTACTATAACCCTACCCCTTTAACAACCAAGGTTTGCCTTTATGATCTCGGCAGTAGTAAGAGACAGAAATGCTGATACTGACCATGAAGAAATCAAAGGACAAAATTTCATTAGCTGCTTAGGGCATACAAAGGAAGTTTTATTAGGGGTTGGATGAGCCATGAGTTTCAAAACTAGAAATGTGTGAGGCACATACAACCAAAAACAAGGTGACATTTTCTTTAACAATAAATGTTATTTAATACACTAAAGACATTTTAATCTATAATCAGTATAGAAAATTATTAAGTGTTTTTCTTTATTTTCTTTTGTTTAGTTTTTGAAATTCAGTGTGTGCTTATACCTAAAGCACATCTTAATTCACTAAATATTCATTGGAAATACTTGCTCTTTAGATGCCATAATTTTTTTAGCTAAAGAAGAATTATTTTGAAATTGTTCCAAACATACTTAAAATTTTCTAATTGACTCACGTATCAGTTTTTACATTAAACATAATGAAAATTAAGTGAAATTAAAAATTGAGTCCCACATTTCAAATGCTCCGTCGCCCTGTGTGGCTAGTGGTTACCTATCGGACAGCACGGCTCTAGAGGACTTTATGGGAAGAAACATTTATGTTTTTTTTAAAGCAGAAGACCTATATGTCCTTTAGCATTCCTCATAGACTCTAGTAGTCAGAATTTATTTCTTGTAGCAACCAAAAAATGTGAGTACGAGGCATTGCCATTCTTCAAAACAACAGAAAGAGTATTTAACACACTGGAGGTTCCCCCCCTCCCCACTTCCTAATGTCCATGTCTGTCTGATGTCATACTTTGTGGGAGTTGTATGAGTGGAAAGGGTTACCTAAGCATTTAAATTCTTACGAGTTTCTACCTTTTAAATAAAAGAGAATTTTTGCTGCCTAGAAATATTGTACATCTTCTCAATTTTATTCAGCCCCACAGCCTGCAGCCTCTGGTATTTCTCATTTGAATGATGTCTGAGCTGTTTTTTCTCTTTTCATCAGAATTTTTATGATACATAAAGAATATATTACAATGATATTTTTCACAATGAGGCTGGAAGAATAGAAAGTTCAGGAATCTATTTCAGTGTGTCGGTATGTAATGGTTAGTATGTCATAATTTAATGATTTGTTTTCATACACTAATAAAATACCTAAGTCAATATTCAAGGTGAGAAAAGACATAATACACGAGTATTAGAGGGAAGAGGAAGAAGCCCTGTTAAGGTGGGGAAGATGGAAGAAAGAGACTTTTTGACAGGTCGTGGAAGCTTCCGTCAGACTTTTTAGGGAAACCAGAGACCGTCCGCTCCCTCCGGACGCCATTCTGCTGAGTCATTTATTTGTAGGATCAGCTGAACAGGCTTAGTGTACTCTTAAGTCTTTCCTGCCTCTTATTTGCAGCTCTATTAAATTTTTATACAGCAAAGCCTTTACAAAGGTAGAAACAAAATGTAAGTGCACATTTGACTAGCCTAGGTAATGAGTCAAAAAATACTGGTCTTATAGATCTTAGGTTTTCACAGAGAACTGGAAACCCTTCATTAACTGAAGCACTAGGCGGAGTTATGATACAGAATGAGATTAGGAACAAAATTGTATTGTGCAGACTGGATCAAAATGTGCCGTTTACATTCAGCAGTGTGGGGACAGATAACTGTATATTGACACAACTCCACCTGGTATATGAAGTTTTTATGAGGTTGATGAGAATTGGTTTTGAACCCTATTGATTTCTATTAAGTGTGTTTCCTGGCATTCTGTTCCACAACTGACCAAAACCCTTAACTGTTCCTGGGTTATCACTGTTGCTTTATTTCCCCTATTGAACCTAAACTGTTTCTTTCATCTTTCAGGCTTTTGAACATTTACAACAGTTAGAATTAATAAGGCCCATGGAAAGAACTTCAGCAAATGCACAAAGGGAGTACCAGCTGATGAAACTACTTTTGGATAATACTCAAATCATGAACGCTCTGCAGAAGTACCCCAACTGTCCCACAGATGTTAGGCAGTGGGCCACATCCTCGCTAAGCTGGCTCTGAATGTCACCATCGGCTTCAGTTACGGAGTTGCGAGCCGACTTCTCTAAACTAAAAGTTGTTGTCCTAACAAGATGTTACTGCATTTTCTTATACATATTTATAAACATGTTTATAAACATGTATTTTTGTATTTCTGGGGGACGCATGTAGTATTCTTGGCTGTATCCTGCCTTTAAATCATGAGCAGTTACATGATTTATAATTCCAGTAATTGAGACTACATTGTAAGTAGAAGTTCAAAAAAATAAATATGACTGTTTTATAGGGATTGAACCATATGCTTATTTAACCATTGTGAAGGATTTGTGTGTTATATTTGAAGAGTTCGTTTCAACCCAGCAGCAGCCAGATGTTTTTACAAACCTTAAAGTAGTAAAGAAACAATAAGAGTTGAGGTGTAATGAGTAATCTTTTGGTCCAGTCGGAGGTGCTGCGTTTTTTTTGTCTGTACCCATGGAAATTTTGGATTCTATTCTAGATCAGGTTCTATTGCAAGAGACTGACCCGTTTGGCCAGAAGACGGTTCACATGGAAAAAAAAGACAAAAGTTTGGACATTCTCTTCCAAACTTCCAGACTTCTCAAAATGTGGTATTTATACCATATAAAAAAGAATCCCTTGAAGGGTTTTTTAAATGCAGATTCTTAAGCTTATTCTGGGCCAAAAGCATCAGAATTTGTCTTCAGGAACTTTAGGAAATTCCTGGAAAGCCAATCCCACAAATAAACTAGGAAATGTTTGTAGTGTTAACTAAGTCTATTATTTGTAACAAAAAGTAAAAATTTCCCATATGGAAATGCCAGCCAAAATATCACCTTTAAATTTAGGAATCCATAAACTAATAGAGGTATATGCTTCAAGTGAAATGTAATAAGTATCTGTTAAGTGTCAGTGACTTCATTTATTCAAGATTATTTGATGGCCTGTTTCATAGAAGAAGGTCAGTCCCTATCCTTGTGCAGTTTATATATAATTCCTGTGACTGTCAAAGGCCATGATATTTATATACTGTTCTTTACAGATGAGAAAACGTAACAGTGGCATTCTTCAGAATCACACAGGTAGACAATGATAGACTCTGTCAACTCAGGTTTGATTGACACCAAAGCCCGTTATTAAGACCGGAAGTTCAGTAATGGGTTCCTAACCATGTATTTTTTAAAGTATGCTCTAAGAAATGATTTATCTGGTTTTTCAGAAGTATCAGGTATAGAATATATGTGCCTAAAAGTTGGTTTTCCGTAGTTCCGACCTATTCTTTTGCACATGCAGCCTCCCTTCCCTGAACTTGAAGTCCTCAGATCACTGTCATTCATTATACTTTTCAGCAATCTTATCACACCCAAGGCTTGCACACTGGTTTTATGCAACACTCTACAGATTCTTGGGATATTTTACCAAAATATTTAACATGGTAGCATCATCGTTACTAGAAGCAAGAATTTTACCCTTGAGCTAAAACTGTCCCTTTAAAAAACTTTTCTAAACTATTTTAAGGCACTAAACTGACTTGAGGATTACACGTTTTTGTTAGGTTAAGATGCCACTGAGCCCTCGCCAGCCTCCCTGGCTACACCTGAGCTCCAGAAGCTCCATCAACATCCAGGTACACAGATTAGAAAACTAAGCAGCAAGCTGGGTTTTCATTTTTAGTGAAACAGAAAGCAAATTAGAAAAAAGAGGTCAGCAAAAGGCGTGAAATGGCGTCCGTGTCTAGATCCCAGTGGCACTTTTTGAGGGGAGGACGGATGGTGCTGTCCCCCTTTCCATAGTAATACAAAGAAACTAAACGTTTGTACAAAATTTCTAAACTAACTTCATTTCTTAAATTGCTTAAAACCATCATCAATGAAATAACCAAACCTGAAAAGCCCTCTTAAAAAGCTTTAAAGAATAATGTAAACAAATATGGCTTGAAGTCCTTGCATTCATTTACTAGAGGAGGAATGTAGCCTTTGAACAGCAGTCAAAAACCTGTGACCTTGGATCCTCAGATTGAAAAGGTGAGGAAGATGTCAGAGGCTTCAGTGCAGCTTTCACTCGTGATCCCGCCAGGTGCCCCACCAAAAGCAGGATCTTATTTAAAAAATTTTAAAATCAAACCACCTTTCCAAATTACATGTGTGTGAATAGCTCTGGGGAGTTAAAACCTATTGGTCCAGCCATCCTGCGTCCTGCGAGCACATCGCAATGCTGCCCATACTGAGAAACGGGCTGTCGGTCAGCTTCCCGAAGAGTCCTGTTTGCAGAGCGCCCTGGGGAGAAGCGTTCCTGTAGATTCCATGCAGATTCCACCATGGTTTGCATTATCACTTGGTTCAGAAGGCAATGCAGGTTCTTTCAAACCACCGGAATGTAAGGGTTGCCCCTTCCTTCACCTTTACCCTAAAAAAACTGAGAATCCATTGGTATGAACTATGACTCGATGTGACAGTGTAGGGCTTTTCCACCTGTTTTCTTTGACAGCCACAGGATATAAATAAAACTTGCAACATTAAAAATGTAAAAGTAAAAGCTAGCTTCCTTGAGGATTTATCTGATTAAGTGAAAATACTAGAATTCTTCCATCCAATTGGTAAACGAGTTACAAAACTGGAAATATAGTTTGTATCTTTGATGACTGCTCCTAAGCCACAGTTTTCTATTTCAAATTGAAAAGACAGGGTAGCTAACGCCAGCCAGACTCTGGCTTCCTATGTTGGCGGGACCAACATACCTACTTTAGTGGGACGACAGTCTGCTCAGATAACAAAGAAGGGAAATGCCACAATTGACAAACCTTGCTTTCACCATTATCCTTATTTTTGCAGATCTCAAGGTGAAAGCCTCACTGTAGGTTTCAAAGCTACTACTATTCCCCTGAAGAACATACAGCTAAAGAAAAACTGCATATGCAAATCATACCATGTTCATTTTTTTATTTAACTTGGGGATGGAATGGGGATAGCATACATTTTATTTGTACAATATTTAACAATCACTTATCCAAGGTGGGGTTTTATGGGGTCTTTTTTTTTTTTTAGCTTTTTGTTAAATACTTGCAGAAAAAAAGAGCAAGTACAATTTGACAGTAGTACAACAACCTGTGCCCAAAACACTGACAAGAAATACAGAGTAAAGCTAAAATAATTGCTTTCCAATATTTTGAGAGGTAACAAATAGGATATGGGTTGAGACTGCATAAAAAATGTACTGCTGGTTGAATATCTGAGGTAAATGATGTTCAATCAAGATGCTACTTGTATCATTTTGCCCATAAATCAGTAAATAATTTTATGCACATTATACCAAATGTTCCTAAAAAGTAATTTTTTAGAAAGGTAAAAAAGAGAAACTGGAAAATACCTGTGGTGAAGCGATTTTATAACAGTAACCAGTTTATTCTGCCAAAGTATCTGGCCAGGGTTTTCCCCCACCACCTGCATTTTATTTAAACGTAGCTGTTTGTTATTGTAGGGGTGAGGAAAGGGAGAAGAAATTATTTCTTTTAATTTCATGATATACGATTCCATTTTAAATTCCAAACGTGGGGGGATTTTTTTCCTGATTGTATTTTCACAACATCACCATGAAAGATAGTTCATGGGACCAACAATCGTGAGGCACAGTCTCTTCTAGAATTCACAAGGTACCTGGAACAAACATTCAAACAAGAGTCACACATCACATGCTAAAAACTTCCTAGCATCTAAAATACATACAAGAGCTGTGCAGGGCATAGATTTCGAATAAAGCCAAACACTGGTTAATCCATCAGTCCTATGGCAGTTGATCATAAAGCATTCATTCCTTAGACGGAGACCTGGGCAAGGTAAAGAGTGTAAGTTAGAGCAGCAGTTCTGATGGGAATCAGGCAAAATACAAGATGAATCATAAGGAGCACCATACACATGAGGAAAAAAAATTAGTGGGGTCTCAGTTTACCCCAGAACAAAGTCGTTTTTCTCATTCTTTGAGCTTTCTTTTTTTCAGTATCCCTAACTCAAAACTTTTTGTTAACTTGCCCACTCTGCACTGACTGTAAACCAAACATGAAATGCCCTGCAAAAGAAAGTTTGAACAAGACTAGGTATCAGGACAGGTAGTCAACTGGAACATTCTTATTTAACTGCTTATAAAAACTTTGTCTATTCATATAGTTCTCAAAAGGATACAAGTTTTAAAATCAGTTAGCTAGAGTTAAGTACAATACCCAGATTTCTAAAAATGTTTTCTAACATGAAGAGAAAAGTTTATCTTGTGAATAACTGGTCTTTAAAATTTATCTCCAGTGCTCACATAAGCCAAATATTCATAATATTCCTTGCTTTTTTTTTTTCTTTTTAAACTTTTAAAAACAGGTTTAAATGTTTAGAACTGGTAGAAATTAGTTTCAGGAGATTAATCATTTTTATGTATGAACAGTCTCATTATTTCCCCTTCTTGATTAGTTTCAAAGTGGAAGCAAAACCAAATCAAGAAATTGAGAGGCCAAGTACTTTGAAATAAAGAGGTGAACTCAACATTGAAATGGGAATTCTTGGGACTGGTGACAGCTTGGGCACATAACGTGACCAAGGGCACATCCTGGATGGTGTGTGGCACACAGAGCAATTCTATTCCTCTTCTTTCCCTCCCTGCTTAGAGTCTGTTGACCTATGTATTATTTATAAATAATATAACTTATTATTCCCAGAGATTAAGTGCATATTATATGTAAAATATAGTGTACTGTGATTGAATAACCATTTGAAGATAACGCATTCACAGTGAGCTCCTGATAGTGACGTGTAAAAAAATCTTTTATAAAATTAATGTATGGATTTTAAAATGACCTGACAAAAAGTCCATAGCATAATACTGGCTATTTGTTGGTCAGTAATCTAGAAATTCAGGAAATTAATGTCTTACTTTGGCCTGTATCAATTTGAGGAAGAATCCAATTATATACTAATATTGTTTTGAAAAGCACTTTGGCGCCTACCTACCATCAATTCCATTTTCTTATCAAGGATAAGGCATGAACTATCCTAAATTAATATCAGAGTTGGTTGTTAAAACAATTTGCAGGAGGAGGCTAGGCTATGTTACTTAAATCAACATTGGTTACCTCTAAATGTCATTGCATATTTTAAGTTATAAGTTTCACTTGTTATCCCTGATTTGTTTTAAAGCAGTAACATCTGAAATCTGTGCTTAAAATTTATAGTCTATCCTAGGATAATTCTTTATATAACACAGACATCAAATATTACTCTGACAAGATGGCACCAAGCAGAAATATGGTGATAAAAGTTACAAGTCTTGAAGCAGAGAGATAGGAATTCTGGGTAATGACACTTCCTGAGGTGATTCTAAAACAGTGATAAAGAATGTCCCAAACACTGTTTGGTGAAAAGAAATACACTACAATTTTACATATATAAATAAAAAAATCTATTTTAAAAGAATAAAAATGAAGAGCTTTCCAGTGTCACAGCTCACTTAAAAAATTTTAAATCATGCTTTAAATTTTCAAATATTCCCCAAACACAGCACACCTAAAAAAATAGTTAGGTAAGTATGCAATATTTTGGGAACTGGATATAAGATGAAGCTTTAAAACATGGGAAGAAGGGGGAAATGACACCATTTTTCATGTCAAAGGAACAGCACTTTTTTTTCCCTTAAATTACAAGCTAGTACAAGAAAAGCGAAAACACTGCTTTACGAATGGCCATTTACTGTTGGCACTAAGCATAGCTTACTTTTTTTTCTTAAATAACACAGTGAATTTGTAATACCTTGTTACAAAACATGGATCAATTTATTATTCAAACTTTTGTTAGTGTTTTCAATTATATAATTTAGCAACCGTGGAACTGAGGTATACCTTGTTGAGGGAGGTTAAGGTAATGCTTGGAAGCCTCTTCACTGTACCCCACTTTGATGACTTGGTTTCTGTACACAGAACAGCAGCACACTAAACATTCACAAGCTGTGTCATATTGGCATTACAACAGTCATTAATAGAAACACAACAGCAAATGCAATAAAAACAAGTTACCCTTTTTAAAATCTGAAATGAAAAGTTTTTGATTTAAAAAAAAAATTGCAGTAGTTCATTTAAGGAATTAGTGTCTTCTGACAGACATTAAGAAATCTGAAGTCAGTTTTCAAACACTTGATTAGCCAGGTCCAAAGACGCTTGAGCTGGACAGAGCCCCCTCCTTCATGTGCACGCCTTCCAACGTGTCTGTAGCGAGCCGGCCACGCTCCTCAGTCTCGGCTCCTTCCCGTCTCTGCTACGGGCAATGCAGTGAGCGCCCCAGAGCCACAGTTTTAAAGGAGGGTCTTCTCTGCAACACGGCCCGGAGACAGACGTCCTGCTCATCTCGCACAGAAAATAAACTGTCAGCAGTTCCGGTAGCTTAGCAGCTCCAGTCCAGAGTCCTGTTTCTCAGTGTACACATGGTGTAACCATCATAGACTGGATTCTTTGGGAGGAAAGTCAACATTTGTCACCATTGTGACCACTGTGACAATGTCCTCTGTGGTAATGATATTTGTTAGTCTCTGCATCTGAGTAATTCTTTCCCCTACACACCCAGCTGATAACCTGGCTTCTGCATCATGGTCCCAGCACTCCTCTATCGTCTCACAGAGCATCGCCATTCCCTAGGAAAGAGAACATATTCAGACGCTGCAGCTGTTTGTGTTTTCTATTAGCGGGAAAGCAAGGTTTTCTGGGCAGTGGAGACTCATGGAGGATGATTTAATTTTTTTTAATTCCAAAAATCCCTATCCATTGTTCGTAAACCAGGTCAGTTCAATACTAACCCTTGAAACGGATTCAGACCAGGGCTAAAGGAGGTCTACCCAGTTTTGTTTTCTTAGTTAAATCAGCATTTCTATCTTGCAATTAAAGGTTAGAAAGCTATCCTTGGGCCTGCCGAGTGGCATGTTGGTTAAGAGTTGGCCTGGGAGCCAGCTCTGTTTGGATCCCACATGAGGGCCAGTGACACGGCGCCCTCTACAGCTAAGATGGTGAACAACAGCTCCACCTGGAGCTGGGCTGCCGGCAGCAGGCGTGAGCTTTCATGAGCTGCCATGAGCCACCGTGAGCAGCCGTCCAATGGCCTGAGAGCGACTGCCTCAGCCGGGAAGAGTGCAATGATGATACCAACATGGGCCAATGAAGCAATGTCCTCCACAACTAGACTGAAGAACAAAAGGACAGCAACTTCTCTGTTCCCTTCCCCCACTTCCCCAATAAAATCTTAAAAAAAAAATAGCTATCCTTGAGGATTCTCCACCTGGTTTTATCCATGTTTCTGGTTATATCTGGACCAAAACACTCGGGACAATACTGTTCCATTCCTCACGTAACTAGTCTCTAAGAGAGTTTTAAAGTATCCTAACGAACCTGAAAATCTTCCAACCCCAAATCAAAAGGTTAAAAAGAACTCCCACGGAGAGGGAAACGGGGCATTTGAAAAGAGCATCCTTTGGGAAGGTGGTGATCAGCAAGGCTATGCAGCTGCCCACAGGCCAGGCCAGACACGCCTTGCCCTGGGCAGCTTTCCACATGGGAGACAGTCCGGCGCTCGGGCAGAGGTGAGCGACCGGGGTGAGACAGCGGTGATTCCTCTGTCTCCCTCATGAATATACAAGCAGCCCTAATTCTGCTGTTTCCACAACCCTATTACAGGAGGTCACTTCCCCAGAAAATCCTCCCAGAAGAGAAATGTGCAGTTATAAATCATTTCTAAGAGAAACATTTTATTGGAATTTCAAGTGAAAGCTAACTGTGTAACTCACAGCATGTTTCTGCCAGTAATCTCTTAAAACAGGCCTCTTTTTTTTATGTACAACAACTTCCTGCATGTCTTCAAGAGATGGATGCTGGCCAATTTCCTCCTCAAATGGCAACATATACTCATCTACAGGTCCTGAAATGTAAAAAAAAAAAAAATTTAATTCAAATCTTCATGACTTCCAAACTAGAACTTTCTTAAACACTGTGGATCACCTTTTCCCAATTGGTACTTGCTATACTGATGGACAATTGCCACAGTGTGACCCAAACTCTAAATTAGGGGAAATCCAAACGTCTGTGATGTGGCTTGTAACCCTGCTAAGGACTTGGGGGGTGGGGGGGCTATCTTAGCTGCTGTAAGGAATGGCTATCTCTCTCCACACAGAACGAGGGAACCACCAATACTTGCAAAAATAGTGTCCCTTTAAGGTACCCGCTCTTGCAATTCTCATCAGACTACAAATAGTGCTTCTTCCATCTCTGAAGGCTTTGGGTTCAGTCTGTTAAAACGATCTAGAATCTATGAAACGCTCAAACCCCCAACACTCTCCACATGAAAAATTATATACCTCAGAACCACACCTCTGCCCTCACAAGAGCTGACAAAGATACATTTAGTTTTTTCGAAATCACGAAC
Source organism: Aselliscus stoliczkanus (assembly GCA_033961575.1). Taxonomy (NCBI): domain Eukaryota; kingdom Metazoa; phylum Chordata; class Mammalia; order Chiroptera; family Hipposideridae; genus Aselliscus; species Aselliscus stoliczkanus. The sequence continues at coordinate 102,694,782 of CM066731.1, read as the reverse complement.
ATACTCCAACAGGGAGCAGTCAGCACGCGCCTGACCTACTCAAACAGGTCATGCCACTAGGAGTTGTTAACACATTTGGTGAGCATTCCCCTGACCAGGAACTTTAATGTATTATTTACTTACTTTTCATTTTCGCAGATTGAAGGGGGCATTACCTCTATTTACACATAAGAAAGAAGCTCAGAAAAGCTGCATAATTGGCACAAGGGAATAACAGCTGTTGTGGTAGAGCTGGAATTTGAATCCATCTCTGAATGACTCAAAAGTCCACCGTCAATCACTGTGTCCTGTCTCCCCTTGACAGAAATCTGTCACTAATTAGCAATTTCAGTGGCCAGAAATGTCTGTATAGAGATATAAACCTTGCACAAGCTCTTGCAAAGCACCAAGGACTCCTGGATAGAATGTAAGTTACAAACAACGAGTCATGAAGGAGGCCATCGCCCGCCCTGATGTAAGCATCGTGGTGCCTGCCTATCAGTTTCCTCCTGGGCACTTCCGGTGACAGTCCTGCCACTCCGGGGCAGCTATTGAACCCTTGCTACTCGGTGTGGCCCACCGGTCAGCAGCACTGGCCCTGACTGGCAGCATGTAAGAAATGTAAACATCAGGCCCCAACCCAGACCTACTGAGTCAGAAACTGAACTGTAACAAGATTCCCAGGAGTTTGGTATGCATATTAAAGCTTGACTATCACTGAACTGCACCCTCAACAACGGGTCATCAACAAATTTTAAAGTACTCCGTTTAGCAACATTCACACTGTCCTCTGCCCTGATTTCTAACTTGAGTCAGGGATGCCTGACTTCACAATTATTTCACAGCACGTACCAGGTGTTTAAGAAATGCCAGCACCCATACTTTTGCACAAAAACTTCCCTGGTGGCCCCTCCCTGCTAACAAAGCAACTTCCCACTCTAAACTCCCATCACACTCTCTCACGTATTACATTCATCCAAAAACATTTACTGAACACCAATACCAAGCACTGGGCTAGACAACTCACACTTACCTTACTCTAGAGTTAACAGTCCAGGAAAACAATTATCATCTTAAAGAAACTGTACTTAGAGGCAGGGCTCCATGAATCCCCGTAGCACCATCTCCAGTGGTTTGCTTTGGAGAGTTCACAGTAATCAAGTTCTTATGCAATAATTTTCCGATGACATCTGTCATTGGACCTACTTCTGCTTCTATAAATGCATGTAGTAAGTATACTTCCTCTTCCACTTTGAGCAAAAATAACTGAACAGCTTACTCTTCTTCCGATAGACTTCTAAGCTTAAATTCTATCCAAGTTGCTTCAGCCTTAGGTCCTGGGTCCGCTCCCACGCCAAACCCCCAATCTTGGAAGAATGAATGGCTCTTCACTCCTGAGCCCACTCTACTAAGTTCCTTTAAAAGCAGTTCCCCAAATCAGATTTCATATCAGGGGTAGTCTGTCCTACACTGAGAGGCTGTTACAGTACTCAGGAGATCAAGTATTCTTATAAACAACGGGTAACTTGGTTATACTTTTTTTTTTCTTTTTTCTCTTTTTTTTTTAGCTGAGCCATCCTGCCACCTATTGGCAGCTTACTGGCAGCTCAGCTTGGGCTGGAAATCGAACCGGCAACCCTGCTGCTCAGAGCTTGCTGAGTGCAAGCTCTTAACCAACTGAGCCACCTGGCCAGCAGTTATACTTTTTAAATATTCAACACAATCTCTTCTATGGTCTTTCACAATCCACCAGAAGTTTTTGTAGGCAATTACAAATCAAAATTTAAAAAAAACAGATCAAGCTAATTTTATTTGTTTGGTAGTTTCACATACCTCACAATCTCCCACCCAAAGAAGTGCTGTAACATAACTGAAGGGCAGAAGCCTTAGGAAGAATACTGAGGAAGCACTGAGCCTGTGTCGTGTGTGTGTGTGTGTGTGTGTGTGTGTGTGTGTGTGTGTGTGTGCGCGCGCGCACGCGCGGCCCCCCCACCCCACCCCCCGACCACAGGGCAGGCTCATTATCAGTCAATCAATGCAAATATTCACAGGACTTGAACAAGAACAAAGAGCAGGAACCTTTGGAAGAACCAAGGTGCTGTGCTAGGGAATGTTCACCATACTGTTTATAGCAGATCAGAGACTTTCAAAGCTTTAAGGAGACAGAATTGAACCTGCAGTCCATCCCACCGGGTGCTCAGTTCTGAATCATGGAGGATAGCCTGTGCCACCCAGTCTGGTTGGTTAGGTACAGGTTGGCATCACGAGTGCTGAACAGACAGCCTGCAGGTCCTGGGAGGCAAAGTCCCCAACTCTACATGCATCTCCTCTCACCATGAGTGGTGACTTTAGAACCTCGGGGTGGGATCCACATGACCCCCCTCGCCCTCCATGTAGCAGCCCCCTCCCTACATCTCGATCGGTTTCAAATCTTGGTTTCACCACTTCCCACCTTGAGGCTAAAAGAGGCAAGCTATTTAATTTCTACTTAAAATTTGAGCCTGAAACTCATCTGTAAAACTGGGATCATGACAACCTCCGAAGCTGTTTTAGGAAACAAGTTAAAGGTGTATGAAGTGACCAGCAAAACATCTGGCAATGCTGAAAGATCAATCCATGATCAGCGCCTCTCCTCTCAGCCCACTGTCTGCCCCCGCCTCCTGAATTCTCTCTAAGCTACCACCTCTTGGAGTCTATTTACAAAAAACTTGTACTTTAAAATATTATGTTTGGGTGTAACCATCATTTTTGATACATGTGTAATAGGCATATATACATCTTTTTAAAAAATATTTTTTCCCTTACCATCTGCAGCAGTACAGCGAGAAGCCAGTTCCCACAGGACTAGTCCCATGGCGTACATATCTATCCTCAAAAATGCATCCCTTTGGAAGTTTATAGCACCCTCTAATACCTCTGGAGCCATATACCTCCGGGTACCAACCTGAAAAAGATGTTGAAAGCAAACAATACTTATTCAATCACTTTACGAACTAACATTTTATGATTTTGTAAAAAGAATCAAAACCAAATGGGTCTAAAATCAGATAACTAAATCATGACCACTAGGTTATGGGGTCAAGCAGGATTTTATTCCATTTCAAGTAATGCAACAGCCAAGACAGTGGAAAGAGAGGAAGCATCAGTCATTAGGGACTGATTACACAGAGTACGATGCAGCTCCTAAAAAACATGAGGTAAGTCTGTAAGGACTGATAAAGATTTCCACAAATAGTGTAGCATGAAAACAGTGAGGAACAAAGCAGTATACACTAAGGTCTTTCTGGGTACACATAAATATATCAACCAACATGCTGGTATGGGCTTAGCATTTTTCCCCCTTCCGGAAGGAATCACAAGAAACTGAACAGTTGTGGGGAGAATTATGGACTCGAGAAAAAGCTATATGCTTTTCAGTGGTACTTCTTCTGCATGCTGTTTGAAATGTATCTTTTTTAAAAATACTTTTTTTAAGCCTTTCTCTTTCTCTGTATTAAAAACAAACTAATAAACAGTACAAAATGTAAAAAGACTTACCCCAAAAGGGATGGATAAACTTTAAAGTTCTATTTGTTCCAAGTCTACATGTTTATTTCTTCATGAATTTTGCCTTAGAGCTATTTAGGACTGTCCCTAAAAACTTGGTATTTCTTAGCAATGTAACAGGTTTCTAAGCTAGTCCAGCCAGCTTTGCTTGGCGCCTACAACATTCATATATGGATGCTTAAAAAATTCTGAAAGGTAGCTAGGCAGGTCACAACCTTCCTGAGTATCAGAGGGTCCAGGCAGTGGCCCGGGTACTGGTATTTCCCAAACGCTCCATCCCTAGGTGACTGTGCTCCCTAGACTAGAAGTTGGGAAATTATCTGCAAATATACATATTACAGAGACGCTTAACAAAAAAATCAGGATAGGTTACTAAGACCCTAAAGTTCCAATTTTTAATTCATTTAGTAAGGAGAACACTTTAAAGAAAGAAAAGGAAAGTAGCTCTACTTTTTTTACAATTTTAAATAATTATTTTAATGGTACAATTGTGCAATATATAAAATGTATAATAATATGCATTTTTATATTTTCTGGTCCATGAAATCTAAAGTCAAGGAACCACTGATGTAAGTAATTAGTCATTTTTACCTCATTGTGTAATCCAATTGTGAGGGTGTTAAAAGATATGAATGAGTCCCAAAGTTTTTCTTAAAAAAACAAGGGGGAGGGTTATGAGGTATAAAGGATTGAACTGTTCCCAAAATGTAGTCTTATGATAATCATAGAATAAGCTCAGAAGTTTGTCCCTAGGCTTCCTGCACAATCCTCCTCTTAGTAATATTCTCCACAAAATTGCCTTTGTTCCCAAATACATTTGGTGTCAACTTTTCTAGAACTATGACAACTGACCACTGTTTCAAACTAAATTCTTAAATCATTAGTCAACTGCAAAAATTTGTTGAAATGATCAGGCCATAGCCTAAGTTATTTGGCTTTGTAAGAAAATGTCACCTTGCAGGTTGAGCTGGTTTTCCTAATTAAACGGTGATCTGCAGGAGGGAAAACATCTTTCCTGGCCTCCCAGTTTCTGAGAATAAAATGTATGTTGGGATAATGTTCTTTCCATCCTTGGCCTCCTTAAAGGTGGCCGTTTCTGAGATCTCTGGGCAGACCTTGACTGTGTTAGGCTCTGCAGTCAGGGCTTCGTAAGTTTCTGAGCTCTGGAGGGAATTCAGAGAAAAGTCTAATGCTGCCTAACGAGTTAGTGAAGCAATAACAACCAAGAAGCAAGAAACTATAACTTGTCTGGAAAAATGGGCAGTAGTTCTTAATACACCGTAGCATGAATAGTGACTATTTTTCCATTCCTCTTACGACAGTGAGAGAATTAACAAGTTGAAACAACCGAGTTAATACTAAGAACTCCCTAAGAATGAGATCTATTAAGTTGTGTGGGATTCTTCTTGGATTAGTTTTAAAAACAGAATCCCATGACGTCTATCTAGGTGGTTTCATGAACTGCTGGAGGTCCTCACAGCCCTTCACCATCATGTGAAAGTGTCTTCCTTAACCAATTTCACCTAACACTCGAGAGTTTTTATATTAGATGAAGACTTCATCACCACCACAGTAATTTTAGACCGATTCCATCCAGATAGGCTGTGCTGAGGAAATACAGGACAGGATTATTTTCCTTTGCAGTTCACAGTCTCCACCCTCACCTGTCCGTGGGTATCACCTGCAGACTTGCCAGCCTCAAACTTCAACGCCAACCCAAAGTCAGCAATGCAAGCTGTCAGGTTGTTTTTCAACAGCACATTTTTACTTTTGATGTCCCTTGCAAAAAGAAAAGATAGACGAAGTATTCAACTTAAGTTTAAACAAGTTACATCTTTTAAAAATTATTCACTGAAAGTAGGGAAGAGGGAGGCTACGTATACTATAAAAGAACAGTCACTAGAAAGTCTGAAATACAGAAAAAGGGAGCGGGAGGAAAAGCTTAAGCAAAGTCGCCCTATGGCTCGAAGCACAAGAGCACAGCGACAGTCTTCCATTCATAACATGGACAAGAAGAAGGAATTCTTTCCGTAATAGTTTTGTAAAGAGGTGCCATTCCAAAAACATTGTCCAGGCTACGTGTTATCTACGTTATTTCTACCTACCAATCATACAATTTCTGTTTTCTAAGAAATAAGAATATATCAGAGTTTATAGTCAGAAACTCCCATTGAAATGGAACTTAAAAAAACAAAGTTTCAGAATTTTCAAATAATAGGTGACGGGGCATTCTGCCTCTTGGGACAGGCCTACACATTAGAAGGGTCCCTTATTTTAGCGGTTTTTATATGCATCACCTTGTTTGGAGAAAAGCACCTGTGGGAAGGTATCACCACAGAAATGTTCCCCAGGAGCATTTGCTCCAGTTAGATCTGGAGTTCTGAGAAGAGCACTCAGGTACCCTCCTCTGCACACAAGCCTCACTGGCTCAGCCTAGAGGTAACTGCGCCGAGCTAAACACATTTGGGCTACAAGCAGTGGTCACATTTATGTGTACAGAAACAGAGAGCAAGGGTGACATAGAGGAGGCACAGGGAGACACCCACAAATGCTGCGAAACCAATCACTTTTAGACTCAAAAGGTTTTTAGGGACCCTACCCCTAATACCCTTTGGGGGTTCCAAAGGACTATTTCCCTGTAGGACTGGGGGAGGCGAGGAAAAACTCAGGAAGAGGCGGTTAGACTGTATGTAGGAAGGGTTCTGACGTGGAGGTCACTTACATTTTGCAAAACCAGAATCTATATTAGAGTTGGATTAAAAGTAATGCCTCCCAGCAACTAAGAAAACATCACCTGGTGGCACTCACTAAATACCTGTTAAATGAATCAGTTCATACCTACTTTTAATGCAACCATCTTTAAATTGAATACTACAAGATGACAAATTGGTCCCATGTTCAAGGAAGTTAAATACACAATGGCAAACTGAATCTCGTTTAAGGGAACATTTTCCCTTTTGAGTGTATGACAGCGGTTAGGTCCAAGTGCTATTTCTTCACTGAAAAAAGACAATTAAGTAAACCCAGTTGTTCAAATGATGCCTCTTTCCCTCTCAGCTCAGGTAATGATCATGTGTTTCGCATTCAAAACACATGCGAAAAAGATACTCTTAGGTCTCCTTAATTATATCCCCTTATACCCATTTATAATCATCTTTGAAGTAAATCATGTTTTGAGGTAAAACAAATTTCTTTCTCTTTGATTTAGAGAAAATACTTTCATTCTTAACCATGTTTTCAGAAATGAGACTAATTAAAACATAAGTCAATAATTAAACTAATGATGACTAACAATTAAGCTAATGATGTTAATATATACATTATCCAAAATACTTCCTGGCCAATCTCAAAACTAATTTGAAAAACAAATGAAAATCATTCTGCCTCCTACAGTATGATTAGATAATTAGGGGGGGGAAATAAATTTTGTTCAAGGGAGTAAAAGTTTCAATAATAAACAAATATTGAATTACGTGGGAAAATAATATAAATTTTGCTCTACCTGTGAGATATGGCAGGTTTGTGCCCATCTTTTAGGCCAGGTATATCCTCATGTAAATATGCCAATCCTCTAGCCATGGTTTCTGCAATATGACACAATTCATTCCAAGAGACCACATTAGCCTTAAGGAAGTCTGACAGTGAACCCTAAAGAAAGGGGGGGGAAAAAAACAACTTATGCTCTTGACAAAAGCCATATGTATATGAAGACTTTACTTTTAAGGTTATGGAAGACAACGTATCTTTCCCTTTGGTGAATAATAATATCAGAAAAGCAATCTTTCTGGATTGGTGCAAGTTTCATATTAATTAAACATTTGACTAGAAAGGAATACCACTAAACTTCAAAGGTTTGCTACAAGCACAGTCAGTCTATTTTCCCTTATTTAGAAGGCAAGTTAAAAAAAAAAAAGTTGAAAATCTAAACTTCCAGAAAATATTTTAAAATTTGAACTATATTGATACAGAGATGTTATATCATAGGACTAGGAGGGCACAAAATTAAGACCCATGAACAACATAAAGAATCTTCCTCTAGAGAATTAAAAGAAGATTTTTAAAAAGCCACTTATATCTGACAATGATGCACCTGACTGACTGCCAAGGAGAATACAATTTCCTACTTCATTAATGTGTACTTTCATACTAATTCTGAAAGTAGAAAATTTGAGGAAAAATAGCAACTCTGCTTTTAATAATTATAAGTGAGTGACAGATCAAAAAATCAGATAAATTTCCTGACTCTAGTTTTGTCACTAAGCTACCTTGATTACACAGTTTTAAAAAACAAAACTCAAGCTGAAAAAAGGGTTCATGTAATCAAAATGGGTGGTAAATGGTAAATGAAAATTACTAAGCATTGGTTTTGCTAAAATAATTATTTATAAGAGAGATGATTGCAGCACAAGAAATCAGGGACAAAAGACTGGTATTATGTAAGTAGAGGGTTAGGCAAAAAAGTTGCCTTCTTTGCTCTTCTATCAAAATAAATCATTTTTTAGAATAGATTTTTATTTATAAATGTTAACCGACTACAGTAACATACTGTTCCCAGAAAAAACAAGTCTGAAGGATTTGTAAACACATTAGGTAGGCCACCAATCCTGACTTTACTGAGTTAAAATGCAAAGTCATTTGACCTTTTCATGAAAGGCTGTTATTAGCCAAAGGTCCACATCGACACTGGTGCCTCGTTTTTCAGCACCGATGAACTGTAGTATGTTCTCATGCTTCATTCCAGGCAAACTGTAGACTTCATATTCATTTTGCCATGACTGTTTGTCCTAGAGTCAAAAAGAAAGAATAGTAAGAATGCAAGGAATACAGGCCATAAACCCTATCTAAGCAATAACTCAAATAAGTTCTAAGGCAGAATTAAAAAAATCAAGCTACGTATTAAAAGATTCTTTAGTTTCATATTTAATCAAAGAAAACTCTGATGATAGGTAACAATTCCATACCAAATGCCTGCTCTGCCCCATTCCCTCAAAACATACTTTCCTGTGTTTCTAATTTGTAAACACAGACACTGATCAGAAACGCTGCACATCTGGAGCTAACAATGGCAACACATCCTGCTTACAAGTCAGCACTGCAGTGGACTCATCGTGGTCTGAAATTACTTGTGTTACTGTCCTCTCACTGAGAGGAAATTCAGGTAGAATGACTTCATCTAATTAGAAAATTTCTGTTCAGACTAACATTGTATCAAACATTCTTAACAAAATGTTTAGAATACCCTGCAAAATCAACAGAGAGCAATGGAGTATAAATACGCAATGCAATAATTTAAAACACCACATACTCACTTGTGCCTGTCATTGATCCATGCCTATCAATTTATAACGGATTTCATTTCTTTTGACAGTGAAAGGGTAATGAAAGTTGAAGGCATGATTCCATAATGGTTAGGAACCCTCCGGATCAAACTATCTAAGAACCTTTGGTAAGTTCCACAATCATTCATTTTCCTCATTAACCAAATGGGGACTGTAATGTCTGCCTCATAGGGCTGTTGTATTATACGTACATTGTGTGTTGTATTATATATATGTAATATATGGACATATTAGTGAGCACTCACATATGTAAAGCACCTCTACCTGACACAATAGAAGCATTCAATGAAATGTTAGCTACTGTTACTGTTATATTCTTCTGTTAATATCATCCAAATATTTGTGAATCTTGGCAAAAAAGAATATATTCTTTCTCTGAAAACTAAACTATGCAGTATCTGCACTTCTATCAAAAACAAAAAGGAATAAACTTCTTCACAGACTCTAAGAAACAGGCTTTAGAAGAGGGAAGAAGGCTAAAATCTAGGTATATTAAGAGAAAGCAGTTGATTGTAAATAACTTTGGAATAGGGAAGACCCACTGCGTAATGCCAGGACCACAACGCCAGGCATGGCTTTAGCCGCAGGGCTGTGTATAAGCAAGAGGCAGGGGAAGAGGACTCATCACAGATCTATAGCACCGACAGGACAAAACAGAACATGTCAGCTCGGAGGTGCATTAGAACAGGGTTTTAGGAGGTCAGCACCTTTAAAATACATACATATATATTTAAAAATAAACCACTCAACAGTAAACCAATTATTTAGTCTTGATTCCCTGCCTCTGAAAATTCACCAAACAAAATCTGAAATGAGTATATAAACACTCAAAAGTAGAACAAAAATGAATCCGTTTGATAATATACCTCCAAACGGCAATTCTAAAATAAAGCATACTACTCTTTCACTCTTCTGTTTGCTTTTTCTGATAATGTCAACGAGATATTAAACGTGAACCACTCAGACAATGGACCATATTTTTTATTGCAATCCTCATCTTCACTTTGCATTTCTTTAGAATTTTTATTGGCAAAAGGTCTCCTGTATGTTCATTTATTGTAATTCCACCACTCCAAGCAAATATGACTTGTGCCATTAAGTTCAGATGAGAAGGCAGACATATCAGGGCTATCCACTTGCCCCAGTATTACAAGAACCACCTTGAAACACATGATTTATGTTTTCAGACTGTTTCTGAGTTACAACCTAGCCAGTTGCATTTTTTTAAAAATATATGCAGATCAGAAAACTGTAATTAAATACCTGTATTGGAAATATTTTCACAGCCACATATTCATTGAGCAACTGGGCTTTCCAGACACAACCAAATCGTCCCCTTGCTTTCACTTCTAATAACTGCAGTGGCTTCAAACCTAGTAATGGAGAAGGTGGGGGTGGTCCTGGGTCCTACAGATAAACAATAATAATATTATTAAAAAGCAGCACTGGATACATGTCAAATATGAGGGGAAAGTGAGGATACTGCGGAATCAACTGACAGAAACAGTCAACATATACAAATGACATTAACTGCAGTCTTACCAAAACTGTGTTCTCAAGTATTACTGATTATAGTGATCACAAGGCAAGCAACTTGAATTAAGAGTTTTCATAGTAACATTCAGCACTGCTGCCAAATATGCACAACAGGAGAAAAGATCTAAAATCTTGTTGATCCAGTCTCACTAATGTTCCCGACTAAGGTTTTCTGTGAGCTCTAGGATACTACTAACAGTATTTCAATGGTTTCATCCAATTCATCACTTCCTTATAGGATGAGGATTCGAAAAGCATCAGAAACAGCAAATTATGGCTGTGTCTCAAAGGAAACGTCTCCTCAAAATCCATGAATTTCCCCAATGACTGTTTAACTTTAAATCTTTTCTTCATTAATCTCAGAAATATCCACATTCTCAAACACATTGCAGATATTTATATCGAATACAAAGCACATAAAAGAAATAATGTGAGTTAACACTGCTATAGCCAAACTGTTCCGTTCATTCTAATTTTTCAACCTATTAACAATTCATCGCTTTGCTTATAATTATTTCCCAAAATTGACCTGAGATAACAATTACTAGCTTTCTGGGTGTGATTGGCAAAGACAGTACAGATAATATTCAGAGAGTGAGTGGTCATCATAGCAGATGACAGGGTATATGGTAAATGAAAGAGAAGTGGACTGCTATAGTTAATTGCATTTAAATGGAGCACTAATAACATATAAACAGGAGGGCAGCATTTATAAAGGCAAGGGAATCCCCCTATACCATACAGTGGCAACTCTTCACTGAAAAGTATTGTTTCCAGTTCAATATCTGCAAGAAAAACTATATAGAAAGCCTTTTGGAAAGCTTTGGAGAAAATAAAAATGTTTGAAGGGCTGCATTAATGAATATTGTAGTGAGCTACTAAAATTTCTGTAGCTATAGCAATAGATATTATGACACTGGGTGGCACCTAAAACACTTGGAAATAGTATGTCACCCGACATCAATGCATCTCTCTCCTCCTATAAAAAAAAAAAAAAAAACTCATCTAAGCTTTAAGACTACTGTTGCTCCCGTCAGGCATCGCCCAGCACACTGGTGCCACTCAAGTTTTTCAAGTTGACCTCGTCATTAGAAGGACCCTCAACAACAGAAACATTGCAAGACATTATGGAAGAAAAACATGCCATTTCTTCTCCTGAACTAAAGTAGACAATCTTCACAAAATGGTTTCAGAATTCCTATTTTAAAACAGTACGATAAACTAAACTACAACACTTCCTGTGACTCACTTCAACCTCAGGTATTTTTAAAATGTCTATACAAAAGTTCTTTCTCCTTTGCACATCCAAACATGAAAGGCTAGGGTTTTTGTTTAACAGAGTGACGAGTCAAGTCGGATATAACTCTTACAGAAGTCTGGATCCTAAGTTATGATCCTCAGTGGGAGGAGACACAAGAATTGCTGGAAAGGATTCATGAAAACGAAATCCTCCCTCCCTCAGCTCTGGACTGACCATGTACGCGTGTAATGGGAGAGCCTGCTGATAGGGGTGGGCTGCTCATGTGGGTGTGGACACAGGAGGACAGATGGCTGAAAAGGACACTTCTAGAGGCAAGGGCAACCACTCAGGGCTCCAAGTCCAAGAATTATTGGATAACTGCATAAAAAATTAATTATGCCAACTGAAAAAGTTCAATTTGAAAAACTTTAACTAACTATAAAGTCAATCATTCCCCTCCTTTAGAGATAAGTTTTGTTTAACAATCAATTTTTCAAAGCAGGGATGCCAAAAAATAAAGTATACAGATAAGGGCTGACAGCTGAAGAGGAAAAATAACCGGTAAAAGGTAATACGGCTCTAAATTTAAACACTAAGAGTTTTAATAACTTTGATATCAATTGACTGATAATGTCTCTCTAGATAACAAACACGTCGCCCATTTTCTGTTCTAAAGAGCGCCAACCACCTGGATCTGATTCAGTCAGACATAAAACAGTATTCTCATGACTTCATTTACATGTCCAATTAAGAATATGTCAGCAGTTCAAAATATGATTTAACATGATATTAGCCTTACTTTTAGGAAACATACAATAATTTTCAGTGTCTATGTTCAGGGGGAAAAAAAAAATCACTGAATGTTTTCCAAATGCAGAGAGAAAACTTCAAAGTTCCCATGTTTCCAAGCTCTATTCAGCATGATTTCAGTGAGAAATCTTAGCTCTCTCCAGTGATATTACCATTGTGTCATAACAGCCTGAAAACACACTGCTGTCAAAATTGCTTATACATAAAGAGCTTAAATGAAGGCGGGCAATGGCCAATTTTCAAAGGGTGACAAAAAGGTCCCTATGGAATGTCAAAACTATTAGAAATGGTATGTGTTTTTAAATAATATTCTATAATACTTCAAAGGTTGGGTTCAAAAATGAGTAACTGTAATAGATTATAACTAAATAAAATCTATAACACCAATCATTTCAATGAAAAAATTACTAGAATATTCTTCTATTTCATACTTTTCAGCTCTTCATTAAATTTATAGGAAGCTTTAACTGCATCTCTAATTCTTGCTTTTACTTATTCTATAATCTAAGATTAGAAATGATTTTCCATTTATTCACATCATTATACTAATTTACCATAAAAAACTCAATACGTGATTCTAGAAATAAATATTTATGCCTTTAAAATATATGAATACCTGGGAAGACAATTTAAGACTTAAACTTCATAATAACAGCAACATTCTGGTATTGTCCATAAAACATGGCTTTGTCCTGCTACACAGAAAAACCACTTTTGGGAGGGCAACTATAGAGACTGCGGAATTCCTGAAAATGGTCCCTAAGTCGTCAGTTCTCTTGCAACATCCATGCTATTTTTGCAGTTAAAAAGATCTGCATTACAGCATGGCTCTGATTACACCTCTTTTTTACCCATCTGTGTGTGAAAATTATGGCATCTGAAGACATCACGCTGTGAAACAACAAATGGCAAGAGCTGGACAGAGTGCCCCCCACTCCAACACCACTACCCAGTATCATTACTATAACCAATACTGGAATTAATTATTAGATGTGAAGAACTGCAAGGCAGTCGGTGATCATTTTACTTATTGCATTTTCCATGTGAAGGCTGAGCGCTAACCTGAAGAGAGCCTAAACCTCCACACGGCAAAAGGTTATACTCTCTAGCTTGTCCATTTCTTAAAGATGTCAAAGATGAAAGCAACTATCTGAATACGTAGATTTCACATTAAAAGATAATGGGTTTGACCAGAAAGTCAGCCCGTCAAAAATGAGCACATGCTAACTTTTAAGCTAACGACATAATATACAAATTAACCAATACAAGGTTTTTAAGGCTAAAGATCTAGCCATTAGGTGTTAATGTCTAATCAACTAAAACAGTTGTTTCTACATTCCATCTCAGAAAAGTATAAATACTGTTAACAATCCTTTAAAACCAAAAACTATTACTATGGCAAATCAATCATGTTTCCAATACTAAAAGTAGGAAAAAAAACTTCGTAACATAAATGTATAAACTATAAAGGATGCACAATAAAGCAACAAAAAAAAAAATCTAAGAACAAAATGTTTAGTATGCATCCACAAAAAGTTCCACAACCATAAAACAAACATCAATGCATCTTACCTCTATCATTATATGAAAGGCGTGCTTGTGAAGAAAAAACACAGGCAAAAGAAATTACGATTTATATCCAGAATGAAATGAAAAATGACACATCAGTTACAAAAGTGAAGGAAGAAGAATAATGATTCAGCTTTTTAAAGTTTGGCAATAATCCAATGTATCATATTTCTAAAATGAGGATTAGGAACACTTTCCTTATAAATGAAGGAAAGTAATATATATACATATATGAAGGAAACTTGGACATTACTTATCAGATAAGGGGTATTATAAAGATGACTCTGGTATGACCCCGAGTTACCTGATCCAATGGATTTCAAGCCAGCAAATAAACTAAACCAAGTCTTAAATAACTGTTACTTATTTTTCTAAGAAATTCTAAACTATAAGAGTAAAACAAGTAATTTGAGAAGATATGCGTTGGAATTGGCTTCTGGACACCAGAGGGCAGTATTGCCCTTAACAAAAAACGGTAGGAGCAGTACTGAAGAAATGTTTCTGTACTAGTTAGAGGGAGCTCACATCTCTGATAGCTGTCTGCAGACTCTACAATCTCCAACGCTTATGAATGGCTTCACTCCCCTTTCATGGAAGACCGTAGACTCATAATAATGAGACAGAAAAAATGTTTCTGGCGCCTGTGTGAATGTGTGCAACAATACACACTGTACCAATTACACTAGGGAAACGATACAATTAGGCTTAAAAAAAAAAAGACAAAGGAAGAATGAGAAAATTAGAATTAAAAGCAGAAAAGAGTGACAGATCAGGCCTATTGCTAATCTACTTCCCTAGACACGTGGAAAGTGAAGCAGTGCTGGCCCGGGGAACAAGTACCCGTACACTTCAGCCTGATGACAGATATTCATAAAGACCAAGATTTTTATTTTCCCAGTCATCCTAAAATAAGGGCCAAATTTAAAACTAAGAAAAATACTGTCAACAGTGTACAAGAAGGCTATGAATCCGATCACTGATTATATTCCCCAGCTTCCAATATTTCTACAGTATTTCTACAGAGAACAATAGCACTGACAGAAAAGATTTGTCAACTCATTTATCTGTACCAGTTGCTTAACTAGTTTTTCTTCCTTCTTGACTTTTTCCAATGATAATGATTCAGGATTATTTATAATTCATCTAAAAGGCTTACCTAATCCCACTATCAAAACATCGTATCAGTACTCCCAAATAAAATTCATCCCTTAAAAGAAATACAAATCACATGAATAACCAGACTCATAAAAGCTTCCCGAGGCTTACGCATCTCTCAGGTTTGTTTGCATACAGGTGCTTTTCAGAGATGAAGGTGCCACTGCAATAACACAGCAAGTAAGTGCTATCAGTGCATCTTACTAAAAAGTCTATCTCTGTTCAACATACTTCTCAATGAGTGAGTGTTAGAGTAAACTATAGAATGATCCAAACTAAACAAGAGACACCAAAAACAGGCCTCACTGTACAAACTGTGTTCCAAAAAGAAAAGGGTCAAGACGGAATCCAAAAAAATAAATTCATCAAAATACATATAAAGTAACCAAACAAAACAGTTTGGAGTAACAACATGGCAAATGTAATTTGAATGTTATGGACTATACCTGGAGATAACAGTGAAAACCAAATCGGCACATTAATGTCAAGGAATTAGGCTGCTGAATGAGAAAGAGACTTGCTACTTATTCCTTAAGGGGAAAAGGAATGAACAGTACTTCTCCCTTCAACAAATCTTTGAGTGCCTAGTTTGTGCCAGGCACTGACAATGAACGCTCTCCTGATGCTTTACAATGTGAAGGAGAAAGACTAACCAAAGACTACACCAATAAATGCATAATTATAAAATCAAAAGGAATTCAGTACTTTGAACACCTGTAAGGGGAAACCTGACACTGGCAAGTTAAATAAGAGATTTTCCTGAGGAGGGGATCCTTGAGAAATGGACTATGTATCAGAGGGAGGCAGATAAGATACAACAAATATTGGGTTGTCGGCAAAGTCATGACGCATTTCTGCAACTAAAAACAGAAAAAATACATCATGACATTTCCGACAACCCAACAGTATTAAGACACATCCTAGATTTTTGACTTGTGCAACCAAATGGTTACTGGTTCGATTTTCCAAGAACCAAGTTTGAGAGAGAAGATTATTACCCTTGAATGTTAAGTGCTTGGAGGCATCTAAGTGCAGATATTTAGTTGATATTTAGATATACAAAGCTGGAGCACAAATAAATCTTTCTAGAAATGTGGATTTTGTTCATGTATATACTAAAAATAAATATTGATATATACTATACATTTTTTCCTATTTACTATTTAAACCACTCCAAAAATTTTATATATTTTTTGAGGTGGGAGGGGATAACTCACTCAACAACTTGGAACTCTCAAGGAGAATGAAACATCCCCTACCCAAAGTATTGGAAAACTGACAAATTCTAAACTTATCTCCTCTTAGTCATCTAATTATCTTACATTCTAAAAAATTTTACAATCACTAAATATAAAAACACTATTGCCAAGCAGACAGAAATAGAATCTATAAAGATATAACATAGTCTGTGTTATTAGGACAAATGTTTCTGTGATAGGGGAAGCAAGACACTATACATTAACAGATTCAGTAATAGTGACACTGTCAAATCCACAGCCATGAATGATTCTATCCAATTATATCTTCAGAATTCCTTTGTGATATATCAACTCCCACTTCCTATAGTTTCTCTCATCTAACACCTCCTGGAAGCAAAGTAAAGACACATCAAGGTGGATGAAATTAGAATTCTGAACACACTAAGAAGTGGTTAGCGTCTCAGGGTACCAGCCCTGGGGACTAAACGTCTGAGAGATGTAGGCACGTCCATTCTCCTTTTGGGAGCTGCTCAGAGGCATCAGGTGTCTTACTAGGACAGAAGGAATTTAATTTTTATTTACTTTAGCATTTGTATTCTGCAAGTAAGGCTAAAAAAAAAGAACCATGGGAAACATTCATAAATTGTGATGTGGTAAAGTGGTTACATTAATCTACCTATACATACTCACTATAAAAACTACTTTTAAATGTAATTTATGCACTCTCATCCCTCCCCTTATCCTAGCTTAGTGTTTTATGGACTTCCACCTAATTATTTACCGAAATAAGCCATTCAATTAAAATTAATTTAGTGGATAATAATCCTTGGATATAAATGCCCAGGCTTTGCCCCTCAGCAGACTGACTCGAGGCCAAGCGCTTCAGCTATCTGTGCCTCGGTTTTCATACGCTGTAAAATGGAATTCATAAAACAGAACCTGTATCATGGGGTGTTGACGGGTTAAATGAGTTAATATGTGTGAAGTGCTCTGTATAGTGCTTGACAGAGTACTCAAAATGAAATCTTTTATTACACTAATTTCAAAGCATTGACATATATCTACAATGATTTCAATAAAAAATAATTCCTTTTGAGTACAATTTTGAGGTTGTTACTCAGTAATAACAGTTAGCACTTACTGACAACTTAACATTAGCTAAGCACCCCAGATGTGGCTCTTCTCTAAATCACTACAGAATTGGAATCAGTATTTCTCCTCCTTTCTTCCATCTATGCCCCAAATTACTGAGGCATCTCCCATTGCTCTCTTTACCCTTCATGTCCAAGCTGCAAAGTCAACCAACCAGCCTACCTTTAGTTCACCTACATATTAAATGAGGGCTGCAGCATGGCCAGCAAGGACTGTGCCGATGCCACTTAACCCCTGTACATCCTGCAAGGTGCCTAGCACAGAACATGCACTCAAGCATAAGGTGAGCAGTTAAGCAAAACCAAAACAAATGGACACACTAGAGTAGCTCCCAGCCTATCTGGTATAAGCAGCTCTCACTAACGAATGGACTTTTTCATTTTTATAATCTTCAATTAATAGAAAAAAATCTGACAGTGAGAAGTAGCTAGAAATGAAGAACAGACCTAGGACAAGATCCAGGGAATAACCAATAGAGAGAAAAGCAAACCCACTTCTTACTATCTACCATTTCCTTGCCAGACAAGAAAAAGGAGTAGCTATGTGCTCTAGTCTGTATACACCAGTCTCATACGTACCTTGGCACACTGGGGTCTCCAAGGCTAAAGGAAAACTGAACTTAAAAATTTTAAACAAATATAAGTCAGTTTTTGGAATAAGATGCTTCAATTAATGTGCAGCTTGAACTTATTTTAAACTTTTGATAAAACTTTTGTTTTTTCCTTCTCCCTTCCCTTCCTTTTTGCTTTTGGACATGGAATTTCAGCTAATCTCCAAATGGGCCTGTCTGTACACTTGTAAGTGAAACAACTTATATATCTCACAAGAGTAATTTTTTTTTTTGTCAAGCTGCATGCCTATGGGTAATTTATAACACTTCGTCAACAATCAGTTTAGAAGTATATATAAAAGTAACTTGTAATTTAGGTTACCAATACAAAAACAATCACACGTGAAGGTGGAACACAGAAGAAAGCAACATCTGTAGTAGCCATGTACTATTTCTTAGATATCTACAAAAACAAAAAACAAAAAAAAAACTCAAGCATAAGACAGTAGCATTATATTACCATATTTTAAGCACGTTAAAAAAAAATACAGTTAAAAATATTTGTGAAATGTAGGTTCCAGTTCTTGGCAGGGCTGGAAACCTAACACAAATTCTAAACTAATAAAACAACCAAGTTTGGTATTTCACGGGCATACATTAAGTTCCACTAAATTTCACTTAAAAACACATCAATTACCTCTTCTACCATGGGGATCAAATATATGGTGATGGCAGGAGAACTGACTCTGGGTGGTGAACACACAATGAATATATAGATGATGTTTTATAGAAATGTACACTTGAAACCTATATAATTTTACTAACCAATGTCACCCCAATAAATTTAATAAATAAAATAACATCATTTAATCAGAATGAGATCGATTAGAAGTATTCAGCTGAAAAGCCATCCTCAGTATAGATTGTGGAATGACATTTTATAGTTTATAAGAGAGAAAAAAGAATATACTCAAACAAATGAGATTAGAGAAAAGTATCAAAGGATACACACCAACCTGTTAAAATTGGTTATTTCAGAAAAGTGATAAATGAAAATGAGGAAGAACTAAAAATTCTCTCTTTTTTGGGGGAAACACACTTCTTTCTGTATAATTTGTCTTGTTACAACATGCAAGAATTTAAAATAGGTTGACCTGTAAATGGTTGGAGCTGATGAACACATCTCTATATGTTTCACTTTCTTTCTTTTTAAAATTCTCATCTATTTAAAAATTAATTATAAGATGTGCTTTTGTAGACGTAATATTTATTTTGCAAGTAAACTTAATATTAGCATATTAAATACTTAACAAAATCTATTAAGTTTCCCCTGCAACCTCCCCAAATACAGAAGGAGCATACTTCCTTGAATTGACTTGACTGAATGATGAGTTTATGCTACCCTTCCAGTATTTTATTAATTTTAAGGTACATACCGGGGGTGCCAAAAAAAAGTATACAAGTGGACACTTTGATCAACGTTGCTCAAGCAGTAGTTCACCATAATCAGTAGTGTCTGGACGCTGATGGTAACCACTTTGAGCACCTCTTGTAATTGCAGAAGTCAAACGTGACTTGTATTGTTCTTTTTGTTATCAGTATATATCAGGTATTACAATTTTAATACAGTTTTTTCCTTTCTTAAAATGTGTATACATTTTCTTTGGCACCCTCTGTATATAGACTCATGTTCAACAGGAAAATCCTACAAAGCATTTTCACAGATGGCTTGGTTTCTCATGGATAGTAATTTGACATAGGATGAAACAACAACCTATTATTACTTTAATATTAAGGTCAACGAATTATTCTGTATGCTCAACTCTATATCTCAAACATCTGAAAGCCTATAGTCTTTCTCAGGCCAAAACCTAGACAAAAACATCTCAATGTGAGGACTGAAGAGACCAATGCCATTTAAAAAGTATTAATGTTGCAAAACTGCAGGGCTATTCATGTAACCTTTAAATTTTTAACAAGAAGCTAACTTCATACCTTCTTAAAGATAGGTCATTTCTAACCCCTAAAATGCATTTTCTTATCAAGTGGTATTGTTTTATCAGCACAAATACAGATCTATAAGTAGGAAGCTTAAACTCACATATGGTTATGAAAGTGATTCAAATATTTTTACTGAAACCAGACTAACTCTCACCACAATAAGACTTCTTAATAACAGAGTCAATGCATCCAGTCCCTCATATTCATGACTCACTAGCACTAGAAAAACCAGTTTGTGTTCAGTTTACTCACTACAGATTATAGTTTCAACACAGGCAAAAAGAAAAGTGATCTAGGTGATACAAATTAAAAAGATGCTTCGAGATTGTGATTACAGAAAGAAATGAATGATGGCATTCTATATGAAAGCCTGAAATACTTCAACTCATTTTACCCTCAAGAAAAACAGCCTCCAGATTCATCTTAAAGCAAAGCCCTAAAACACCTGAATGTTTATTAAATGAATCCCTGGGCACACTGCATTATCATCTTGGTGGAACTCTAAATGCAACGAAGTCAATTCAGCAATTCATCACTTACAGAATGGCATTACATACAAATACCATGAAACACAGCAGTGATTACAATACACACCTTGTCTTCAAGGAGCTTACAAGCAAGTAGGAGAATGAAACACATGCCCAAATGACTAGAACCTTTCTTAGCTGGGGTCACTCATCTGAATCACAGAAAACTGGAACAGACTTGAGCATTACTTCCTCAGTTCTTTCAGGGATGATGCATAACTAATACCAATCTAGGTGCATATGACAGGCGCCTTGGGGTGTAATGGGAGAGAAGAATCAAAAGGCAGACAAAGTATGGAAGTCACATATCATGCTGCAAACTTTGTATTCTTTGCTGTGGATCACTGAGAGCCCTCAGATACTTTTAAGCACAGAAGTAATATAATCAGACATGTAAAATGCTATTCTACAGCAACAATACAGATGAAGAGAGAGAACTGGAAGCAAGGAGACCAGCTACGAGATTACAGAAATAATAATCTTGGATGTAACAATGTCCTGAGCTATAACAGGGTCAGGAAGGGGGACAGGTGAAAACAGGACTTGGTAAATGATGGGGCCAAGAGCAGGCGGAGGAGTTGTCTCCAAGGCTTTCATCCAGGATGACTGGGGAGACAGTGATACCATGCAACAATGTTAGAAACATAGCAGCTTATAGGCTATAAAGAAAGAAGAATGGCTTCCATTAAAAAAAAAAAAAGCAGTAAAAGTACTTTTTCTATGCCTTTTACTCGGTTGATATATTTTAGAACAAATATTTTTATTGGTTACTAAGAACCACAATTAAAGACCAGATTTTTAAAAGCATGTACATCCCTATATCCCTTCTTCAGAATAAAATACTAAGAAAACCACAAAAAAATTCTAATCAATTTTATGTCTTAGAAACAAAGAATCCCACCATTTAACTGCCAGAAGCAGCATATTAAGAAGATACCACATGTGAGTATCTCTTAGTCCTCCTGAATGACCATGGCAATAATCTTTTATTTCCCAAAGAGAATAGAAGACTGAAATCAGACCAATGAATGAGCAGCACAGTATATGAACTTTCGCTTCCTCTGCTGAGAATCACTGTAAATTCTTTTCAAGTATAGTTCTTATTGTAGGAATTACTTGTCAATAAGGTATCATGGTGATAAGACTAACGTCTTACATCAGACCAGTTAATCCACAAACCAGCCTTTAGCCAAAGCTCCAAGGAAAAGTTTCCCTATGACAAGGAATGACAAATTTTATGTCATTGGCTAAAAGTGTTCAAAGAATTTAGAAAGAATGTTCCAGAAACACACAATAAAAATGTACAATCTTTTCTAACTGGTCTGGAATTAAACTTTGAAAATAGGGACATGAATATGGGATGAAATACAGAAGTCATCTTAAGATTTCAAATGTGTAGTAGGTCTCCCCTATCTACTTCTATCACTCAAAAAAGCCTTGAATATCTACTAGGCACAGGCGCTATCAACTCAGTCGCACAGGAATCTTTACCTACAACCCAATCAATGTTCATAAACCCTATTCTAAAATGTGCTAAATATTTTTTAATGGAAAACACATGAATATGACCTTCTATACATCTACGACTTATTTTCCCTTTTGTCTTATGGGAGTCGATGTGATTGCATTATTGCTCACTTTAATAGTCAAACAATTCAACATCCAAAAGTAGAAAAAGGAATCAGCCTAGAGGGTGACTTGGAGGTGGCAGGGATGTTTACTGAATTATCTGAAACACCCGGGGCATCTGCTTTCTGGACAAAGAGGCCGAGCAGCAGAAGCAATAAGAGCAGAGCTTCAGCTGTCAGAGTCCTTGGCGCAGGTTCCAGCTCTGAGACTTGTGAGATTTGCTGTCTCAGTTTCTTTATCTATAAAATGGAGATTACACTACATAAACAACCTGTGAGATAAAAATCAAACCAGTACTTTCCACACTTTGGTCACCAGAATCACTCAGAAAATTGATGAGAAATGTGATATCCCAGGCCCCATTCCACACTTTCAGGAGTGTGGTGCAGGAATTTGTATTTTTTTTAACTAATTCTAAAGATGATCCTCATATACCAGTCACAACTTGGAAATCATGGGGAAAATGATTTTATATATTTTTAACATTCTCATCTAATTTACATACTTCTACATATATATAACTTACAAGCACTGTGGTACACTGTATTTAATAAATGCTTGATGTGATTATCAATAATTATTGTGAAATAGATGAAACTATTTTGTAACAAGGTGCCCCATAAGTAGTCTTGCAGAACTAGTCTGCATAACCACTCACCAAAAATGAGACTGAAAACAGGGCACTGTGCTTTTTGCAACACAGATGACATAAACGAAGAACCTGGAGATGCTGATGACAATGCTCCTTTCCCACAATGTACTTTATGACAGAATAAACCAAAAAAGTCAGGCAAGTCTGGTCTTCCTAACAACAAAGCTTGAACCATTCCAGGTCATTCCATCCAAAAACCTTTAATTTCATTCCTTGTTTCTCAGTAATTCATACAGTTCAACTGAATTCACCACAGAAGCACGCAAGCAGGAAATAAATGTGTAGAATAATATTAACCATGGCAACAAACATCTAAAACCCACAGAGATGGGTACTATGAAAGATTCCTGGTTCTTAAGCTACTTATGAACACTAATGGCAACTTTCCTTTTTAAAAGTCTAACCGTGTGGATTAATTAGCATCTCTAAGATAGGCTCATATACAAGATACCCAGCCCTTTTAAAAAATGCCAACTATACTTTTGTATCAATATTGTATAAAAATCAATGTTATCTGTAAGATTACATTATTATTCTTAGACTTCTATTAAGAAACAACAAATTTGTTTCTAAACATAGTTTCCAGTTTGTTTCTATCATGCCACAAAGCTAGATACATTCTGACACCACTATAGCACTAAAATACTCCCTCTTCTACATATAGATATTAAATAAAAATAGTTTCCACCAAGAGAAGGTAAAGTGCATCCTATGGCCATTTGGAGTAAACCACTAAATTTGTTGGGAACTCAAATTTTTTATTTTAATACACTTCCTAGAGATGATTTAAATACACCTACAACTTAGTTACAAATGCTTAAACGTTAAAATATTTCAGCTGTAAAAAACAGTGTGCTTACCTAACTGAATAAAGTATTTTTACCTTTGGGTTTATTTCTACATATACTCATCTTACAAAGATTATGAGAATCAATGAGCTAATGGCAACAGATTGCTGCATGACCTAAGGTAGAAATGTGTTATGTAAATAAAGCTTAAAGGGTAGAAGTTCTGTGGTCATTACATTATAGGGCTTTACCATTTTCTTCTACCAAGTTTTAACCATTCTTACTGGTATTAGAGAAAAAATTAAACCAAGAGATCCAGAAGGCCAAGTAACCTGACCTTAAGAGTTAACCGAAACGGTAAAAACTAGAGTTTAAAGATGTTCCAAGCAAGTATAGCCAAAAGTTCTCACCTTTCCTCAGCCTATAAAATATCTACTACTTGTATTAAAAGTCCTTGTAAAGCACTGGAGCAGTGCCAACTGTCTACATGGTAGAGAATGAGGAAAATCTTATGAGTTTAATCTGACTACCCACCACACCTATATTTTCAGATATATACGGGGTCAGGGGAGTGAGAATCAAGGTCATTAAAAAAGATTTTAGTCTTCAGCACACAACTGAGGAGCTGTAAACAAAACATACTTGGAACTACCAACAGCACATAATGAGAAACACTATGCTTCTGCTCCTTTCCCCCAAAACAACATTTTTATGGATGTATCTTCCTATGGAACCTCTTTTCCACACTTTCTTGGTTACCTTTCTGGGTCCCTTCCCATGGTTGAATGGATATTTTGGCAAGTAGTCTTGGAAAAGGCACAAAATTTTAGGAATGGAGAACAGAATGGAAGGGAAAGGAAGGGGTATGATACCACTTCTCCATCATCAATTAGTTCTTAAGAAACAAAGCAGGGTATATCCCACCCTGTAAGGCACACCACAACAACAATAAGCTCTCCCAAGAACAGGAATGGAAATATCCTTTCATTTACACTACCTCAACCCTTAAGTGAGAAAAGTTTAAGACATAACAAATGAACAAGTTTGCAAAATTAGCCATAGTTCCCATGACAATAAACATTCTAAAATTAATTCCAGAGGAAAATTATTTGTAACAACCTAGTGGGTTTCGCCTCAGTAGTAAGCCTTTAAAATATACAATTTGAAACAGCACAAAGTACGGGACAATAACTTACTTGGGTTGGAACAAGTACAGGCGGGTAGGCCATCTTATGATGCCTATACACCCAACATGCACAAATGACAATCCCCGCAATTAACATAAGTGGCACCAAGGAATAGAGCAAAATGTTGTAATAGGGCGGCTTAGGTGTAACTGGATTTGAAGTAGCTGTGGAAAGGAGAAAAAACAACAACTCAGATTTGGTCTACAAAATTCTACAATAAATATTTATTATAGGGTCAAATTTTAGGAGAAAAGGAAAAACAGAAGTAGGAGTAAATTATTCCATCAATACAAATATGCTGTTTTCAATCTACTAAACAGATCTCCATATTTTCTATGTAAACTTACGCTGCGTGACTTCCATCTCCGGAAAATAAGAAAACCTTTCGTTACACATATTGCCCTCACAGCAACAAAAATATACTTCAGGGCTGTCTTTTTTTTCTATACAATCAGTCCTATAAACAAACAAAGGAGGAATAATTAATATCAATATTATTATACTGAATCTACAATAGGTGTTTTACTGAAGTTCTTCTCAGAGATAAAATATGCCATTGATAGTCAACTTCAAGATTTTTATTAATATCCCATGATCAATTCTTAAAATCCAAAACTGTTCCAGAAATTTTGTTACTAAATCTCATCAGAAGAAAATCAACAGCTGATTTTATAACAATCACATTGGCTCCTTGAGACTGTTGCTTTAATTTGATTTTTAATGATCAATCTGAGACAACCATCTTTTTTTCTGTTTTTAATTATTAGAAAGCTTGAGGAGAACACAAGCCAATGAGGAAATCTGGTCTAGAAGTTGCTTTTTCTCAGAGGAAATATAGCTTTCCCATTTCAGGAATACAAAAACTGAACACTATATATAAAGGTATACATGTGTACATATAAACACATATATAAAATTATGTATACACATAAGTACGCAAACACAAAATGATGCAAGTTCATATCTCATAGCAAAACATATCTCAATATCAGAGACCCAAACTAGGCTTGAGAATTAAGAGTGTCATTTTTTTGTGATAGATATAAATTTCCTGAACACAATGAACAGAGTTAAGGTAAGCAACAAGTAAAGAACAATACGTAACAGCAAACATACAGAACCTAGTAACTCAAAAACTGATTCCAGGGCCGGCCGAGTGGCACACTGATTAAGAGCTGGCTTGGGACCCCAGCGGTCCCAGTTCGGATCCCACATGAGGGCCAGTGACACTGCCCTCCACAGCTAAGATGGTGAACAACAGCTCAACCTGCAGCTGCGAGGCTGTGAGTCCCCAGGACAGCATAGCTGGGCTGCCATAGGCTACAGTGAGTGGTCAGCAGCCAGTGTGAGCTGCCAAGAGCCGCAGTGAGCAGCCGTCCAGAGGCTGGCGACCAATCTCCCTCACCCGAGAAAAGCGCAATGACGATACCAACATGGGCCAGTGAAGCAACATCCTCCACAACTAGATTGAAGAACAAAAGGACAGCAACTTGTCTGTTCCCCTTCCCTGATTCCCCAACACTGTTCCTGTCTCCCAATTCCCCAATAAAATATTTAAAAAAAAACCAACTGATTCCAGTTAGGTTGATTTTGGGGGTAAAGGGGGAGGGGAAGACAGCCTTCTATAATATATAGGAGCGAAATTGCAGAAAAGATAGAGACTTAGCCTCTAGAACAATTCCTCATCAACCACTAAGAACCAGATACACAAGAGTCCCCTGCATCTGCAGGGGGTACACTCCAAGACCCCCTTGGATGCCTAAAACTGAAGATAGTACCGAACCTTTTATTGACTATGTTTTTAAACTATGTTTTTTGCATACATACCTACTATGAAGTTTAATTTATAAACTGGGCAGAGTAGGAGATTAATAACAACAACTAATAATAAAACAGAACAATTATAACAATATACTGTAATAAAAGTTATGTGAATGTGGTCTCTTCTCTCTCTCTCTCTCTCTCTCTCTCTCTCAACTGATATGATAACCCAGGCGGCTAGCTACTAAGTGACTAATGCACAGATAGTGTATACAGTGTACATTCGCTCGACAGGGGCATGATTCACATCCCAGGCCAGATGAGACAGGGTGGAGCAGGATGGCACGAGATTTCATCACAACACTCAGAAGAGCACACAATTTAAAATTGGAATTGTTTACTTCTGGAATTTCCTATTCAATATTTTTGGACCAAAAAAATGACACTCTTAATTCCCATGGGTAACTAAAACCACGGAAAGCAAAACTGAGGATAAGGGAGGGCTACTGTACCTATTTTTTTTTAAATCAAACATTTAAATATTGCTGATAAACAACAGGTAGATTTAAAGACATATCTTTAATAATAACCTGTGAAGTTTTATGATGGTTGTTAGAGTAATAAGGTTGAATTTAATTTTAAAATGAAAAGCTCAAGATATTTCAGGGAGAATGTATTTTTAACAAAAATCAAATTTTAAAATAAAATCTATACTAATTATGTATTTAGTAGACAATAAAAGACAAGTGAAAGCTAAATTTTTAACAATTTATATAGACATATATGTAAACTAAAAATTTAATTTTTAGAACCATGCCTCAAATTAACATAATTAAAAATACCTAGACTAGACTTATTGCCATTCCATTCTTATTACTCTTTCTTCCATACTTTGACTTATCTTGAGTTTTCTTTTCCTTTCTCCTACTTCTCTTACTATCCTTGTTATTTGTTTTATAATCAAATTCAGAGCATAAAAACAAAAATCCCTATGTTTTTAAATTAGCACTTAATCCCTAGATACAAAGCTGGTGCAGTAATTACCATTGTAAGAGCAAGCATTTGCACTGAGCAACTCACTTCCCATTATCTAGCAAAGTTTAACCTCCAGCAATCCTGGTTTTGTCAGAAGCACAGAAGCTTTTTACCACAAAAAGAACAGGGATCCCTGATTTCACCTACTATGGGAAACATATACAGCTTGGGATAAAGATGATACCCAAACCTCATTTTTCCCCAACTTCTTCCTATTTAGCTGTCACATTATAGCCTGCCTGTCTGCTTCCATGCACCTCTCCATAAAGACAGATCATAACTTCAATATTATGCTTGCTGTATATATATCCCAGTTTGGCACCAAAGGATGGCCAGTTAGTCAGTGACGGGTAAGGTCCCACGAGAGGGACAACCCAAGCCAGACACAGTCGCGTGGATGCCAGTGGGTACCAGTGAGTACCAGGAGGAGGAATCACCAGTTGACAGAAATAGGGCGTGAACCCCTTGCTTCAGGGTTGGGCAGCCTGCCTGTGAAATGACCTATTGATATGATAATATCTGTCCTCCGAGCATTCTTATCAGTAAGCCTTGGCAGAGGAGGTTCTGTCTCTTAAGAGGTGCATGAAAATAACCTTATGGGACCTCCAGTAATGGCAGCTTGCAGGTGTGGGTGATTTGGCCTTGAGCTATGTTTTTGGGGTGAGACACACAGACCACGGAAGCTACACTGAGCCTACATTGACCCTTGCTTATATGTAAGGTAATAAAAGGAACAGTCAGGCCCGATTCTGGGCTCCAGTCCATGAGGCTGGGGTCCCCTGGCCCCGAACTGTTTTCTCTATTTTGTGTCTCTCTCTTTTCCTTAACCTTTTGCCATCCCTTCTCCACACTCACCTAGCCCAGTCGTGCGGGACACGACACTTAGCTTTCTTTAAACTTGAGATATAATTGACATATAACATTATATTTTCAGGTGTACAACATAATGATTTGATGTTTGTGTATGTATGTATGTGTGTGTGTGTGTATATATATATATACATATACACACATTATACACACACACACACACACACACACATATATAGTGAAATGATGACCACAGCAAGTCAAGGTAATATCCATCACCATACGTTACAAATTTTTCTTCCTTGTGATGAGACCTCTTAAATCTACTCTTAGCAACTTTCAAATATCAATAGTATTATTAACTATAGTCACCGCGCTGTACATTACATCCCCAGGACTTATTTGTTTCATGACTGGAAGTTTGCACCTTTTGAACCCCTACACCCATTTCACCTACCTCTCACCTGCT
Source organism: Aselliscus stoliczkanus (assembly GCA_033961575.1). Lineage (NCBI taxonomy): Eukaryota > Metazoa > Chordata > Mammalia > Chiroptera > Hipposideridae > Aselliscus > Aselliscus stoliczkanus. Next base: position 102,665,848 of record CM066731.1, on the reverse strand, counting down.
GCTTCTGGCAATCACCAATGGTTGGTTATCTGCATCTATGAGGTTTCTGTGTTGTTGCTGGGTTTTGTTTTTTGTTGTTGATCTCACATGTAAGTGAGATCATGAGGTATTGTCTGACTTATTTCACTTAGCATAACGTCATCAAGGTCCATCCATGTGGTCACAAATGGCAAAATTTCCTTTTTTATGGCTGAATAACATTCCAATGTATGTGTGTGGTGTGGGGGGTGTACACACACACACACACACACACACACACACACACACACAGATTTTCTTATCCATTCATCCATCATTGGACACTTAGATTGCTCCCACATCTTGGCTTTTGTAAATAATGCTGCAATGAACATGGGGGTACAGATATCTTTCTGAGTTGTTTTCATATTCTTCGGATATGTACCCAAAAGAGGAATAGCTGAATCACATGGTAATTCTAATTTTTTTAGGAACCTCCATCTTGTTTTCCTAGTGGCCCTACTTGCCTTTCGTAAGAGCAAATATCACTTGATGATCACCTCTACTAATAGAGGCTGATCAATATGCAGCTAAAATGTATAATTATAGAGAAATAGTCCCTGAAAAATTCAGATTTAGAAGGATACCTTAAATACTAAATATATACCTAAATGACTGATTTAATTTCTCATGAAAAAGTGGAGCTAACTCAATTTTATGGTCTTATTCAATGCATTTTATTATTAATCACAGATTCATGGTAATCAATTGAAGCTCTTAAAAGAGGATCAGGAATGTCTACTGTTCCATTAGTGTATCAGTCATTCAGCTCCTAAAGGTCTGGTTATCTAGGACTTGGCAGCCTCTGCCAGCCATCAGCACCCACCACAGTGAAAATCCTGTGGCCCAGGCAGTTTAAGTGATCAGCCCAGTATCTATGGGACTCCTTACAGAAAGATTACAAACAATCAATAACATGCCCGCTGTGTTTTATTTCCAGCACAGAAGAAAAAAATTAAAGCAAGATCTTTTAAATAAAATGTAGCTTTCTAAGAAAACTGTGCTAGTTCTGATGTACTTCTGAACATCAAGTTAAAATGTCTCTTGGGGTAAAGAACAAAGGCCTATTTTGCAAGAAAAAAAAAATGTAGTAAGATCAATTTCTTCCAGATACATAAAGAAACAAACTAAAAGGAAATTAAATACTATGATTAAGGTTTATTCTCCTTGAGGATAGATTTTCAACAGATATACTCTCTTTTAAAGCAATTTTAAAAATCTTTTTCCCTTAAAATTGGCATTTATAAAAATGCGTATAATCCTAACAATATAGTGAAAGAAATGTTTCTTATATACTTGGTCAATTAGTCAAAGTATATCAAAGATAAAACAAACATGCTATATTTATGTTATTTTAAAATATCTAGGGCTGGCCGAGTGGCTCAGTTGAAGAGCTTGCTCAAGAATGTGAGCTGAGCTCTGAGCAACAGCAGTTCGATGCCCAGCCCAAGCTGAGTTGCTGTTGAGCTGACAACAGGTGGCAGGATGGCTCAGCTAAAATATATATATATATATATCTTGTCATTATAACGGTCTTCATAATTTTACCTTAAAAAAGAAAGATTTAAGTGAAAATCCATATAACATTATTTTTCAGATATACAGCATAATGATTTGATATTTGTATATATTGTGAAATGATCATCACAATAAGTTTAACATCCATCATCACAGTTACATTTTTTTCCCCTTATGATGAGAACTTATAAGATCTACTCTCTTAGCAACTTAAAAGGGGGAGGGAGTGAAAATTATTCAAAACTAAAATGAAGAAAAGAAATGTTTCCTTACCTGTCATAGCAGTTGATATCATCCAGCCAACAACCTTGCTTCACTATTTCAATAGAACCAGAAATATTCTTCCAGGTAGCAAAACAATGTCGCCGTTTATCTTTATCACCATAACAGGGTTCAACACCAGTTCGATTGGTTTTATCTCTTTCCCAATTAGCATTATAGAAAATACACTCCTGAGTTTCTGATCTACCAAGTATAGCACCTATAAGATAATAAAACAACAATTTAATATAACTGTATTGGCTCTTAAAATAAGAGACTGTCTCCCAGTATACCAACTTCAGGTCTTCCTAAAATGAATAATTTACTGTCTTCCTAGTGTTATAACATGGTTCAGGTTTCCAGGTCAACCGGTGCACTTTAAGTATAATAAACATAATAATAGAAATGGGTACATATATCACAAGATTTCCCTGGAAAAGGCCAGTTTCACTTTACTTAAAAATGTCCTTGATGAAAAGCAGAAAGATTGCTAATTTTATTAAAAATCTTAACCCTTAGGTAGACTTCAATATTCTGTATGACAAAATAGGAACTCATCAAAAGCATTTCTATATACTGAAACACAATGGTTGCCTCAAGAAAAAACCCTTGTATGACTGAGTTTATAGATAATAAACTCTGAGTGTATAGATAATAACCATAGTTGAATAACCAACCATGGGTATTCAACCTTGGGTTTCTGACAGGCATGTTCTCAAAAAATGAACCAAGTAAACCTGTTACTTCAAGAAAAACTGATAGTATGCATCGTCAATGGTAAAATTTGAGTTTTTGAGCAAAATTAAGAATTTTGGAAAATTTATATCTATCACCATTTTAGCATGACACCTTCCCAACACTTAAAAGAATTTTCTGAGATTAGTGATAGTAATAACAAACGGTACTTTTAAATACTGAATCATGAAATGTGCCAATATTTGGAAGGTCTAGATAATTCAGAAAACCAATATTTTTCAAATGAATTATGTGTGATGTTACGAAAGCATTCATGGGTAAAATAATCCATTCAATGTTCAAGACTGCCCAGTGTATTTTAATGTTATAGGGGACATAAAGTTCATTAATAGTTTCAGATTCTGCACTATAAATAACCTTTAAGAAACTATCTCTTGTCTTATCTGGAAAAGCAAGGGAACGGAAATACCTAAAATAATTCTGAAAAAGATGTACAAAAGAGAATTCAACTACCTGTTTTTAAGACTTACTATAAAGCTTGTGTCTTAGTGAGAAGACAGACACATGCACCAATGAAACAGAAGAATCCAGAAACAGACACACACATATATGGTTAATTAATACCCAGAAGTTATCAATGCATTTCAAAAGAGAAAACATAGTCTTTTCAACAACTGATGCCAAAACAATTAGACGGCTATATGTGGGGGGGAGGGAAACTTCAACTCATATCTACTATCAAATACAAAAATTAACTCTAAACATATCATAAACCTAACTAAAACCTAAAACTACAAAACTTCTAGGAAAAAAAGGAAAATCTTTATGACCATAAGTTATGAAAGATTTCTTAGAACATAAAACACATACGCATAAAAGAAAGAAATGATAAGTTGAACTCCAATAAAATAAAAACTCCTTTGAAAGTGAAGGGAAAAACTCACGGACTAGGAGAAAATACTTGCAAATTATTTACTAAAAAAGAACTGATATACAGAATATGGAAAGGCCTCTCACAACTCAATAATAAGAAAACACACTTTCTAATTTTTAAAAAATTGGTAAAAGATTCAAACAGACACTTTGCCAGAAAGATATGAATGGAAAATACGACTTGAAAAGATATTCAGTATCATTCATCATTAAGGAAATGCAAACCAAAACTAAATCAAGTATTGATTAGAAAAACTAAAATGAAAACGGACAATCACAAGTGTTAGTAAATTTGTAGAGCAACTGGGTCTTTCACACATCAGTGATGGAAATGTGAAATGGTCCAGACATTTTGGAAAACAGTTTGACAGCTTCTCACAGTTAAACATACACCTAGTATACTACCTACCGATCACATGCCTAAGTATTTACCTAAGAAATGAAAACATTATATCCATGCAAAAACCTGTATGTGAATGTTTAGAGTGGCTTTATTCATAAATGACCAAAAGTTAGAACAATCCAATATCCAGCTCTGGTAAATGGATAAACGCCCATACAATAAAAACAAATGAACTAGTGAAAGCTGCAACAATATGCATGCACCAAAAACACATTATGTTAAATTAAAGAAGACAGACTGACAGGTTACATATCATGATTCCATTTACACCATACTTTGAAAAAGGCAAGATACTATGGCGACAAAAACCAGATCAAATCTTAACAGAAGCTAGAAGTAAAGGGAGAGAGCTGATTACAAAAGGGCAGGAGAAATTTTTTGGAGGCAATGGAAATATTCTACACTTTGGTTGTGGTGGTGATTATGACTATATGGGTTAATGAAAACTCATAGAACTGTATATCTAAAAAAGTACATTTCAAGGGCCGGTCGAGTGGCTCAGCTGGTTAAGAACTCGCTCAAGAATGGGAGCTCTGAGCAACAGGGTCGCAGGTTTGATTCCTGGCCCAAGCTGAGCTGCCGCTGAGCTGCCAACAGGTGGTAGGATGGCTCAGCTAAAAAAAAAAAAAAACAGTACATTTCATTCTATGTAAACTATACTTCAATAAACCTGGCTTTAAAAAAAAAAAGGAAAGAAACCACCACAGGTTAGGTTTTGGCATAGTATCAAAGAAACAAATCCACAATTATCTATAAAAGCTATTAAAATACTCTTCGTTTGTCTAACTATGTATCTGTGTATGGCCAATTTCCTTCATATCAGAACAACACTTCATGACAAACTGAATGGAGAAACTGGTCTAAGAATCTTCTACTAAAAGAATCATTGAAGATATTTACAAAAATGTCACTATTTTTTTTTGTTTTGCAAAATATTTTTCATAAAACTCTGTTCTTTTGTTAACATATAATAGATTTATTATTGCCATTTTAAAATATTTTAAAATTTTCTGTCTTAATTTCTAATATGATAAATATTCAGATAGACATCACATTTAAAAAGCTCTTTGGAGTTCTAAATTGTTTAAAATCTATAACAGTTCTGAGATCAAAAAGCTTGAGAACTGCTGCTATAGGAGCAGTACTAGCACACAGTGTAACTAGAAGCTGCTGGACTCAGGGCAATCATAGTCCTGTGGACTTCCTCCCAACTATGTTAAACAATTCCTAAGCTGACAGATTGTAAACTAGTCCATTGTATTCTATAAAAGAAGGGATGCTACTACTATTCATCTGCATAAAAACAGTAGCTATTTTCTACAATATTATTTTCCAAAAGCTTGTTAAAATATTAGCAAAGTAAGTTTCCTCCTTTATTAAATAACCCCAAAGCAATCATTCACTGCCCACATTATCTTAAAACAGGGCCTGTAAAGGGCCCGACAGGAAATATTTTAGGCTTTGCAGGCCACATGCAGACAACTGTACAATTCTGCCATTATAGCACAAAAGCATCTACAAAATAGTAAATGAATGAGCATGGTTATGTTACAATAAAATTTTATTTATGGACACTGAAAACTAAATCTCATGTAATTTTTACATGTCACAAAATATTATTTTATCATTTTTTTTTTTTAACCATTTAAAAATGTAAGAACCAGGCCAGCCGAGTGGTGCGTTGGTTAACAGTTGGCTTGGGACGCCAGTGGCCCCGGTTTGGATCCCACATGAGGGCCAGTGACACTGCCCTCTACAGCTAAGATGGTGAACAACAGCTCCATCTGGAGCTGGGCTGCTGTGAGTCGCCGACGATGGTGTAGGCTGCAGTGGGGCTGGCCAGCAGGTGGCGTGCACTTTCATAAGCTGCCATGAGCCACTGTCCAATGGCTGGCAAGCGACTGCCTCACCTGGGAAGACAGCAATGATCACAATACGAACATGGGCCAGTGAAGTGACGTCCTCTACTACTAGACCGAAGAACAAAAGGACAGCAACTTATCTGTTCCCCTTCCCTGATTTGCCAAAGCTGTTCCCCTCCCCCAATTCCCCAATAAAATCTTTTAAAAAATAAAATTTAAAAAATAATAAAACAAAAATGTAAAAATCATTCTCAGTTCACAGGCTGGATATGGCCCAGAGGCTGTGTGGTCAGCTACCTCTGAAAAAAATGTCCCAATTCCAACAGTCTACTAACCTGCCACTTGTTTGTTTTGTAGGGGACGGGCCCTCTGTGAATTATCACTAGTGTAATGCATGTTAAAAACCCCTATTAATTATTTTTAATTTCCAAAAGAAGACTCCATCAAGGCTTAGGAATACCACTTAAACTAAAGAATACTGATGAAAAAAAAAAATGTTGCCTTAGACAGAAATTCCAAGTAGGTTTCAGCTTTGGTGTCAATTCCCATTAATTAAAAACGGCTTCCTAGAGCAGTGTATTGAGAAAGATTTTGAGGTCAAGGGTCTTGAAATTAGTATGGAAGGAGGGGAGAAACACCAGTGTTTTATTTGCTACTTCTGCTCAAGAGAAAAAGAGAAACAAATGACCATTTTCTTTATTTAAAAAAACACTTCTAAACTTTTAAAGACAAATAAGATTTCAGGATGATTTTTCTAGATCTAGATTATCCCTTGATTGATCATTTCCATAGACAGTAAAGAGACAGTTAATAGAGAAAGCTGGCCAGTCTTGCCGCCCTCTATCCTCAAGCTGATTCTGTCATCAGTTTCTATACATATCACTAACTGCATACTAAATATAACATGATCATTATGAAAATAAACCAAATTATATGTATTTGTATGTTCTTAAGCTCGCATTCTGACTTTAAAGGTATAATTCTAAAAAGGATAACAGAAATTACCTTATATATACTAATTTTAATAGCATTTCCCAATTTAAAATTTTTATGAAACTTTAAATTCCTACCCATAGGTTTATTCCATCAAAGTAATTCCAAATAGCTAATAGTATTTTCAGAAGAAATGAACACTCGTAGGCATAAAAGGTTTAGTACAATAGTTGTTACGCAACAGTGCATCAGATTCCCCTACATATCTGAATGCCATTTTGTGGGCCCTGAGAACAAGTAGCTGAAAAGTACAAGGGCGGGGAGGGATATACAGAGGGTGCCAGAAAAATGTATACACATTTTAAGAAAGGAAAAAAACTGTATTAAAATTGTAACACTCAATATACACTGATAACAAAAGATGAATACAAGTCATGTACATTTTGGGGACACCCCCAGTATATGTATATTGTGTGTGTGTGTGTGTGTGTGTGTGAGTGTATTTTCTTTTTGGCAAAGATGGACTGGTATTCTTATGCTCCTTAGTTAAATTAAGTAACACTGGCTTCATAGACTGTGACCTGAACTGGAATTTAGTATACAAATTGTAACCTGGAACAAGTTACCAAACCTTTTACTATGTTGTTTCTACATCTGATTCAACTTTCATAATAAATCCATAATTAATTATGGATAATTCCATAATTTCATAATTTACATTAAGTCTAGTTATAGTAAATCAGTAAGTCTAGTCACAGAATCCAGTATCAGACTTAATTTAGATAATTGTTCTATTTCCACAGTACTGTCTATGCATTAATGGCTAGTACTGACCATTTTTTTCCCGTCATTAAAAAAGAAAAAAACAAAGCAAAACAATATAAGAGACCTGAAATTTGGTAGACCGTTTGGCCACAAAATAGACCTGCAAAAGTCATACTCAAATTTAAAATACTACTCCTATGAAAAAAGTAAACATCACATAACACAAGTGCATCTGAAGGTTTTGTTTTTTAAAAGCACGAAGTTTTAAAATAATACACCAGCACTAATTTTACACAACCTATTCCAGAAACGGAAGACAGGCTATGTCACAGCTAATCTTCTGAGGCCAGTATTACCAAAACCAGTCAAAGACAGCACCCCAAAAGAAAGTAATAAATATCTTTTATTAAAACTTAGATGTAAAAGTCTTCAACAAAATTTTACTAAACAGAATCCAACAATGTATTTTTTTTAAAGTAATACACTAAAATCAAGTGGGATTTATACCAGGTATGCAAGGTTGCTACAAGATTCAAAAATCAATAAATGCAATCTGCTAAATCAACAGGCTACATTTTTTAAAAAAAGAATAATCATACAGCCCATGTGTACACCAGGAATAGAGGGGAACTTCATCAAACTCACAAAGAGCACCTACTAAAGCCTACAGCTAGCATCATGCTTCATGGTGAAAGCCTGAATGCTTTCCCTCCAAGATCAGAATAAGGCAACGACGGCTACTCCCACCACTCTTATATAACATAGCACTGAAAGTTCCAGCTATTGCAGTGAGGCAAGAAAAAGAAATTCAGGGCACACCAATTGGAAAAGAAGACATAAAACTGTTTCTATTTCCAGATGGCATGAGTGTCCATTTAGAAAATGCCAAACGATCTTCAAACGAAAAAATGCTAGAACTAGTAAGTGAGCTCAGTTAAGGTAACAGGATACAAGATCAACAAACAAATATCAAATGCATTTCTATATACTGACAATGAATAAGTGGAACTGAAATTAAAAATACAATAGCAGTTAAAATTGCTCCTAAGAAAATAAAATACTTAGATGTAATCTAACAAAACATTTATAGGATCTGTATGATGAAGATGATAAAATATTGATGAAAAAAATCAAAGAAGACTTAAGTACTTTGAGAGACATTGTGCTCAGAGTTCAGAAGACTCAACATAATAAAGGTGTCAGTTCTCTCTAAATTGATGTATAGATTTACAGAAGTTCCTTCGTAGACATAAATGAGCTTATTCTAAAATCTGTTTGAAAAAGAAGAACCAAGTGGGAGAAGTCAGTCTTCCTGATGTTAAGTCTCGCTACAGAGCTGCAGTGAGCCTGGAGCATGGTACTGGCAGAGGGACAGACACAAGGTCAGTGGGACAGACAGAGAACCAGCAGCAGAGCCACACAAATATGCCCAATTAATTTTCAACAAGTGAGCAAAAGCTCTTCAATGGAGGAAAGATAGCCTTTTCCATAAATGGTGCTGGAGCAACGAGACATGGCTCAAGAACTATTTCGTGAATGCCCTCCCCTTTGCTGTCTGTCATCATTCTAGTAGTTCCTGAAAATCCAGCTCTTGCAAAAACCCTCACACAAGTGACCATTTCACGTTTTCTGAAGGTAGATATAACACAAAATCCTAGGTGCCCTTTAATCAAGACTTCTCCTTCCCCCAAAATGCATACTACTTGCAATCCAAAATAAAATGTTTTATACCTATTCATTGTTTTTAATCAGTTGTCTATATACGTCTTTTTACATATCAGAATGTCATTGGGTCTAAGACTGTCCACTACTTGCCCTCCAAACACAAATACTTAATTAATAAAATGTAAAAATGCAATGTAATACTGGATGAAAAACCTACCACTATCACTGCCCCCCCACTCCTTTGAAACAGGTAGACGGATTAAAGTATCTTCCACAATTATGACTTGTATTAATTTCTTTTCTAATTAAGACCACAATGTTTTTCACAGCCCTGTGACCAGCCTTACTTACCCTACCATAATTTTCCTCTGTGTGCAGCCAACACTGGACAGAAAATAACTGTTTTTAGCAAATTATAAATCTGAGTCTCACTTCTGAAAAAGTTTCCTAATGCTTTCTGAAACTATCAATAAATTGTGAAGAATATAATATAAACGGGCATGCAACTGAATGGCTTCCCTAAACTTGTGCCTCCCAAGGACAACTTAAGTCCTCTAAGAAGGATCAACGAAGTCTCAACAATAATAACTCTAACTTGAAAAGGAATTCTTATTTCCTTTTCACTTTACTGTTTCCTGCCATTCTAGGGGTAGATAGAACACATGTCCAAACAGAATCAGCTATCAAAGGCAGATCAAACTGAGTGATGCTTTTAATCCAAAACATTCATAGTACAAATAAAAAATACAACAGTATCAAGAACATTATACACAAGAATGATTTTAGGTAAATTAAGTAAATGGGAAATTCTGGTACAGTACAGTCCTTAACAGCACCAAGAAACCCTAAAATAAGTAAATATATACAGCATTTTATCAGTTCAACAGGTATTATTTAAGTCTCTCACTATGCTAGATAGTCAACTACCCTGAAACTTGCAAACTACCATAAATGAATGACTATTATGCAACCCTCAATATGAAGGATTCCCCAATTTTCCCCCAATGAGAAGATCTAAAAAAATGTCTGACCAACTTGAAATATACAAACCTGTGTGTGTGTATGAAACAGATCAGTGTATACTTATTTTAATTCATTTAGTTTTATAAATATTTCAAAATCATACAGCACAAATATTTTACAAAACAATTTTGTTCAAACTTCACATACATCTTTCAACAAGTCATCTCATTACTTTCTTTTTGAGTCACCTAAAAGTATCAAAACGTGAATAATCTTCATTTCCATTTAAGTCTGAAAAGCAACATTTTTGAAGTCATATAAAATATTGTCACTAGAGATGTTTTTCCAAACCACAAATAGCCATTCACGTGATTTTTTTCCATTGTTCTACAGGTATATAAGTTACTTACAGTATTGATTTTAAAAGTGAGCTTTCAAAGGTTTTTTTACAGCCTTTATAAATAGTTTACAACAAATTATGATAGTAAACCACCACTACCCCCAAGGATAATTTATTTGTTTAAATTCTTTATCCCCTCTACCTATTCTCTCAAGAAACCTCCATAAACATTCAAAACTAGCATTTACCGGCATCGTTTCAAGTTTGTCAGTCTTCTCCAAACATTATACTTCTATTCCAAATAAATTATTGTGAGTGAGCCTCAAAATATGAAAAACTTTGTAAGGCTTCAAATACAAAATGATTCTCTCTGAGGAATAATCTTTTAAAGAAAACTCTGCTTCATAATAAACACATACCTATGAAAAAATTGATTATAAGCTTGTAATGTAAATTAAAACGCCAAGAAGAAAGCTAAAGATTAATGCTTTAGGAACCTGGAGATAACCCAGAACCTCCATTGGACTCAGCTTCTAGAACAAGCTGTTATCTCTGTGTCACCAGTGCCTGGAACAGTACAGGAACCTGACAATGTCCGCTAAATCAATACACACAGGAAAAAAAAGAAGAAGAAGGATTTCTGGAGGAAATGGGACTAAGTCGGGGCTGTTAAGGAGAGAACTACGGTAAACCTGGGCAGGAAAGATCGTGACCAAATAAACAGTGCTGTGAATAATCAGTGTTTGACAAGACTGCTATCACTAGACATGAACTTTCCATATTCTTTAGTACTGGATTTATATCCAATGGCAGGTTTGCAAGATATCAAAAATTAAAAGAAAAAAAACAGAAGAGGTATTTTTTAATATTAATTTGAAAATAATAGGTAAACTGTGTTGGAATGGGAAAAACCTCAGTAAGCCATATTAACTACCTAATAAAAATCAAATGTCTATAATACCCATGCTAACCAGACGGCCACAGGGATCAAAAGGATTGGCAAATTAGAACACCGAGATCAATGTTTTGCTTTCCATAGCCCCTCATTTGGACTCTCTGGATATAAGAAAGTAAAAGATGAAAATGATTTGATTTATTATATAAAAGTAATTTGGGTTAGGTGGTGGGATGTTTATCATATATCAGCTGATAAAACAAAGCTTGCTTCCATTAATATTTACCCTCTTTCTTTGTCACCAACTCTCTTCCTGATGTTTCGTCTTACTGTCCTGAAAGATATGTCTTGTTGGGGATAAATATCTTCAAAGATAAGGCACAACAGAAAAGCGTTTGCCTATAGTGACAAAATGTGTGGGGGATCTATACATGCCCAGGTCTCAATATTAAAACAGCTCTGTGCAGCTCTCTGGCACTCATTCAAACTATAAATTACATCAAAACAGTAAAAATGCATACAAGTATTACCTAGGCTGTATGAAACAGATTTCTGGTATTAGATGTTCATGCTTTGGGAGGAGGGAAAATTATGGTAACTGCAGCTAGAGGCCAATAACCTCATCGGAATTAATAGGCTATTTTAAAAATTGTACAAAAGCCAAAATTAGGCATAAATTTAGAAGGGTAAGAGATAAAAGGTGCATTTTCAAAATCAGAACAGACCTCCTAAAATAGATTAAGGAAACACACACACACACACACACACACACACACACACACACACACACACAGAGTAGTTTCTGCTAAAAACAACGTACAAGTCTCAGTTACACTGAGAAGACACTATGTACACTGATGGTTTTTAGTGCTTTATTTACTTGCAAAGATGCAGGCCTTCTTTTTAGTAAATCATCAAATTCTGATGCAAAAAGAATGAAAACTGATCACTTCAGCTGCTATGACAATAATGTGAAATATTACCCTTGAGGAACCAGTGGTATCAAGAGTGAGAAATTTAAAAAACAAACTCATCACAAAAATGTTCATCAAGTAATATGTGGCAGTGTAAAACCAGCAACTGAAGAAAATTAGCAATATTTATTAGAGTAGCTTTAAACAGCAATACATCTTTATTAAAGGACAAGAATGCAAACTGAAAACTCACTATGTCATTAAATAACATAGAGAATCACTTAACTAGCCTTATTTTAAAAATCACCAATAACTTTTTTCATATTTATAACTAAGATTCCTAGTATTAGAAAAGGAAAATCTAAAATTCTTGCTTATTACTTTTCTGTGGTACATAATTTCTTTCCCACTAAAAGACTCATTTGAATAATTTGTTTCTATGCAACCATAACCACACCATAGGTCCGCTGGCGCCTTCCTTTTCTGGAGTAACACACATCAGAGAAGACAAGTCACTTTCCCTATTTGGCTGTCCTGGGCTGTTTTCAAGCATTAGCAAGAAAATTAAAGTCCACAATGTCCCAAAAGACTTCTGATAAACAACTTAGAAATGTGAATCAAGTTTCAAATAAAATTTTTGCATGGCAATGCAACATTTTAGGCCTTCTTAATTTTTTTTTTTTAAACTAAGCACCTTCCTACCACAAACAATAACTTCTAAAGAAAAACACACTTTCTGGCATTCTTCCCAGGAATATTTTTTTGTCTTGCCTGTTACACTCTGTACTTAGTATTTACTATCCGTGTGACAAAATATTGCAATATTCTGTCCATCTAGCTTAAGTAATATAAACTAAAAGCACAAATACAGAATGAAAAAGTAAATATGGTGCTGTGACCCTAGACACGGGGTGTGCACACGTTTGTGTAATAAGGAAAGTAAAAGTACTTAGAAGTCAACATTTAACCAGTGGTTATTTAAGGACTCCCAATGTTAATTTGCAAACATAAATTTCTCAATTTCTCAAACCTCTTTCTTAAAACCCTTAATATGAAGTTGTAGAGTCCCCAAAAGAGCACCAAATTTGTACCATGATGGCATTTCCTTTTACCAGCCGAGTAGCTCAGTTGGTTAAGAGCTCACTCAAGAGTACGAGCTCTGAGCAACAGCGTTCGATGCCCAGCCCAAGCTGAGCTGCCGCTCTTGGCAGGATGGCTCAGCTAATAATAAATAAATAAATAAATAAATAAATAAATAAATAAATAAACAAACAAACAAACGACAAGTAGCCCCCTTTAAATAAATTCCTTATAATTTGCCTATTTCTTAATTCACTTAACTGTATCCAGTTTAATACAAAAGAGGCCCATTAGCAAATTGGCAAAACTTTTAGAAGACCTTATTTCTTAAACTCTTCCCTAACTACAGATGGTATTCTACACAGGGCTTGTTCAATAATGCTGACTAAACTGCACTCAATTACTAAACCACTAAATAACTAAAGATATCCATTGTATTGTCTTCTCCTAAAAGAACCCCCCCAAAAAAAATTCTTTAAAAAGAGTCACAGATATAGACACACTGACATACAGGCATGGCAAATACAATATGAAGGCATCAGAATCAGAGAACTATCTTATGCTCTTAAGGATAAATGACTTGACATCTGTTTGGGTAGAAATACAATTTGAGTTGGTGTATCTGGTTAGTAGCCCAGAAAGAAGCACTGATTTTATCATCAACTACCAAAGAACTTCACTTTCCTGAATATTTAAAGTAAGTATATATAGAAAAATAGGTAAGAGCCAGCAAAAGAACAAATCACAAAACTCCAAATTTCTGGTTCGATTGACTGGCACCTGGGGCCACATTTAAGATTATTTTTCTAGGATCATCCAAGAAAGCCTGGCAAATTTCCAGACCGCAACCTCTCTGTGCCTTTTTAATTATTTACAAGGGGAAAGAGGTAATGATTGTAAGATAAGACCCGCTTTCTTCTAATTTTAATCAATATTAGTAGGCTTCTTACAATATCATAGGGGAGAGCCTTAAAATTAAACAAAGACGGGAAAAATAGGAGTCCAATGCTTTCCCCTTCCCTAATGAGAAAAGTCCCCTCTTGTACCCCTTCCACCCCTGGCAGGACACTTCAATGTCTATTTTGGAGACATGCTACATGAAATCTTAGAAGACACTATTTCCTCTCGCAGGTAGGTCATCTTCTACATTCAACAAATGTATAGTGTTGTCACACTATGTGCTAGGCCCTTTGACAGTTGGGTAGTAAGCGAAATAGTGAAAATGAGAAGTATTGTATTTTCAAAACATGAGGTATCTTTAACCTCCACTTGGAAAGAAGAGACAAACAAGAGGCTTCATTTTCAAAACAAAACACTGAAAGTATAATAGAAAGAGAGAAACTCACAAATTGTTACATACTTCTGAACTTCAATTAAGGCTGATTCTAATTTCTCCTGTACAGGAATGATAAATAATCAGAAGATCACCGAGACTAGCAGATTTCAATCTTTATCAGTGTACTTTATTTCACGCCTCTAAAAAAAATAGACTTTTGTCTAGAAACTGAATTTAGAAGATAAAAAGATGAATAAATATTAAAATCAAGTATGCTGACTTAGCATACAAAAGTGCTCATTAGTCATCAATGTTTGATATTAAGAGCAGTCATATCAACTCCATATTCATAGGTAGTAAAGATACTTTAGACAGTAAATAAACCCTCCATAAAGGCATTCAGACTAGCTATAAGGAAATTCCTACTACTATCCTTAATTAATAAAATAAAATAATGTTGCCTATCTTGTCAAATGAAAATTTATAGATAACTGAAACAAAAGAAAAAGCAAGATCAAGTCAGAAATCTAAGTCATAAGTAACAGAATTAGAGAAAAATCTGAACTAGTATTTGAAGGAGGTGCGCGTCAATGGAATAATAAAGTTATTACCGTAAGTCACCAACATCTCCCCCCGAAAACAGAAATAGTCTCCCTGAGTTCCCAGCTTCCACGTTATTCCATCAAATCAGTTCTTCATCCAGAAGTTAGATCCTTTATTAACGCAAACAAAATCAGTCACTCCCCCAAATTAAAGCCATTCAACGGCTCCCCACAATCCTTGGCCTTAAAATAAAACTTGAACAAATCTTATAAGGCCTTCCAGTTTGGTTTCCCTTCAGCCTCAGTACGCACCAAACAAATGAACTTCTTTATTTGAACATCAAATTCTTTCAGGCCTTGATAGATTCTTTCTACCACCACCCTCCTTATCTCTAAAACCCTTTTAATGAACGGGTGAGATAATGGAGTGGAGTAAAACATTGAGAAAATGCTTGAAAAAGTTGAAGAAAAGTTATCAGATCACTAAATGAAAAAAGGCAAAATATCAACTGTAGTTTTCAAATAGTTATCAAACCACTGAGAACAGGTTGAATACATTTCGCAAGGTTTTTAAAATACAGGTATTTACCATCTTCTTCACTCCCAAGAAACTACTGACCTCTAAACTTTTAAAAAACTAAAATAATATGTTAATTTTCTATGATATTTCTATAACCATTACCCCTCCCTCAAAAAAAAAAAAAGCCTCATTTGCTATTTAATTTATAAGAGACAAGGGGAAAGTCCTTAAGTCTAATAATAACCATTCTCTAAAAATACCTAAGTCACAATAATACAAAATATGTACCCTTCCTCCAAAACCCAAAGAAAGCTAATCAAAAATTCCAGATAAACATTCTAAATCAAATGAATATCTGAATCTAGTTTACAGTTACTGGACTTATTAGTAAAAATTAATACTGCTTATTAGTAAAAATGTAAAAGTTTTATTGGCACAAGTCATGTTTGCCCATTTTAAAGATAAATAATCCATAAATAAGAAAAATAATCCATAAAGATAAATAACACCAAGAAAAATAATCCATAAAGATAAATAACACCTTTCAACAGTTACCAAAGTTGTTTTAGATATTTACTTGTCTGGATCCTATAGAAAAAGGTATAGCAGGAATAATAAAATCAGATTAACACACATTTTTACTTAATATTATATTTAATCTAAATCTTTCATATTTACAATTTCAAAATATTTCCTCCAAATCTAGCTTTAATCTTGAATTTTTAAAATGAGAGAAAAAAGTTTTCCTTCAACATTTTCCAAATTATATATTCATATGGTCTTGCTATATTAAACTGCCCAAAATCTAATAATTCTATTTTACATTAATTATCACAAAATGATTATTTTAATAATATGTCAACAGATTTTTCCTTCCACAAATATATATATGGCAATAATTTTTACTGTAAGTATTTATCTGTACAGCCAGGAATATAGTTTTCAAAGTGTAAAAATGCTGTTTTAATCAAGGATCAAAGCTAGCAGCACATACACAGTCTAGAAAGCCTTCATACAGACATCTATAAAGCATATTACATTTAGTCCACAAATGTTATCATCTTCACTAATAAAACTCACTTGAAATGTCATGTTTACACTGAAAATAAGCCATGTTTCAGTAATAATCAGTAATTGGTAAGTTTTACTATGTACATGATTCAATTATTTTCTAATATGTCACCACCTACATCTCATTAATGAAACCAGAAAAACTCCTATTTACTTAAGCTAATAGTAAAAGGAACTTTTTGTGTTTAGCAACATGACAGACAACCCTGGGAAGGTAAAACTGAAGAATAGTAAATAAATGTGAACTATTTACTTTTAAATCGTGGAAGAGAATTAACACATTGATATTGCACATCCTTGCTTATGTTATAATAAGTATTTTGAAAAGAACTCTGTTAGCCCACCTTGAATGCCATTCCACAATTTCTTCTAAATCCTCCCACTCAGAAATGTTTATACCCATCATTCTCTTAAAGAATAAAGAACCACAGAACCCTAACAATTATTGGGCTGTTCCTAGTTCCTTTATTTGTGAAACATTTAAGCATGAGACAAAAAAAAAAATCCTTACTAGTGAGCCACTGAAAGACACCAAAATAAGATTCAAAGCAGTTCAAATACAGGGCACTTCCCTCCAGGTTAAAAGCGACTTTCCCTGGGCCGGAAACTAACTAAGGCCATGGCTGGCCAACACTGAGGCTCAGGTCTAACTTGGAAGTCTGGGATCAGACTCCTCTGGAAGCAGAAGGCAATGGAATTCAGACACAGAGATTTCAGTAATAATGCTACTACTGTTAGCCCTTGTCATAGTCAGTGATGTATTTGTACACTAAGGAGACTGAGAAGGCACAGGGGCAACCAGATAGAAGGAAAGGATGGAGGGAATCAAAAAGCAGTTGAAAGAACATGAGGAACAACTGCACCCATCCGAGTTGTTCTCGGTTAAACAGCTGGCTGGCTGGTGACTCAGAGGTCAGCAATTCTAATCCCCCGCCTTCCCTGAAGTCTGAGACCAATTCCTGGGAAAATTCACATACCCTCTTCCCATTTAGCACTTACCCTCACCTGACCCAATTTTCAGTGAAGAACAATTTTGCTTTTTAAAAACAAATTAAGAAGAGAGAACAACTGCAATAAAAGTTTGAGCTCAACAGGAACTTACACATCTATAGGTATGAAAAGCATCATAAATCTGATGAAGAGAATGACAGTGAGAGGCTGATGAGAATTAGGTCCTAGGTGCCACACAGCCCAAGGTCCGTCTTTAAAACAGCATTTTCAAATATAAATAAGCACTTATGTCATTATACCTCTAACACCTGGGGAGAGCTTCAGGAGCAAGTGCCTAAGAGAAAAGACAGGAGCACTGGTCTAAGTAAAGAAAACTGGTTTTATCAAACCAAATTTTAACATTTTGTTTAATTTGATACATAGGAGTTTAATTTTTTCCCATGTCATTTTTTGTTTTTTGTTTTTTGAGGGCAGTGTCACTGGCCCTCATATGTGGGACCGAACCGGGGCCACTGGCTTCCCAAGCCAGCGCTTAACCACCGCGCCACTCGGCCAGCCCAGGAGTTTAATTTTTTATAAGCTATTTCATTTATTTTATAATTATCCTATACAGTAAAAAAGGGAAACCAAGAAATCAGGGAGACAAAAAAATGAGACATATTAAAAGAAAAATAGGAATAACAGTGAGTGAGCAGACTGTTTAAATGAGAAACAGAAAAAAGGACCAAAATCTAAAGACTGTTCATGGGAATGAAGGCATTTAATCCTCTTAAGAGGTGAATGCAAATGTGGAAGCTGCATGCAGGGGCACAGGACTAGGCATACAAGAAAGTTCAACAGTTTTTCTTCAGAAGTACTGGATACTGCCTGTCTATCCTAGTTTCTGCTTCCCTTTTATTTTGGCACAAAAAATGTTAAGCTTTCACTAATGGATGGCAATGCTTTTGGATCCCTGAAACTAACTTAAAATGAAAGGCTGAAGAGGTATGTCAAGAGCCAGCCATGTCCTATGATTTTCTCTGGTATAAAAATGTTTTCTGTGATACTACACAGCTTTACCTTGCAGGTGACTGGCTCCCTTCATTTATTTATTTATTCATTCATTCATTCATTCATTCATTTAGAGGGCCATGTCATTGGCCCTCACATGTGAGAGGGGCTGCTGGCTGCTTCTCCCTTTATTAAACATCTCTGCTACTAGCCTCCTGAGTTCCTATGGACACACACACACACACGTGAAGTTCTAATGGGCAACATTTTTATGATCATTTTCAAGCTGGAAGTATACTTGCAGCCAGTGCCTACTATGTATGCCTCTAGAGGCAACAAAAAACTCAAGAGCACTGTTTCTCAGTGTGGGCTCTGTACAACCTTCATCAAAAAACAAATCATAAAAATGCAGATTTCTGGGGCCCAATCCAGACCTATTAAATCAAATTCTCCAAAAGTGTGTTGTCTGGGGTGCTGCATTTTTAATAAGCACTTCTATATATTAAATTATATGTAGAGGTTAGATATGAAAATAAGATGCTTTTAAGCATGAAACACTAATTCACACAAAGTAGATATTCAATAATAGTCTGCCCTTTCTGGAAATGGAGAAAATGGAGGATTATATTTTTATCCCCAGGGAAAGTATTCTAGTAGCAGGGGTGGCTTTTTTTTCTTGGTTAGTTTTTTTGTTGGTTGACAGCAGAGGGGTTAATTGATGTAAAAAGAGCATTAAAAGTAGACTACAGATAATGCCTATACATGATTTATATTTTAAACAATTAACAGTCACCGAAATCATGAAGAAAAAAAATCCTAATATGAATATTAGAATTATTATTTTGAATATTAATATTCCTAATATTAAACACTTTAGTCTTCTAAACTTAAAAAATTAGAAGTCTTTCTTTCAAATTATATATTCATATGGTTTCAATGTCTATAATTTTGCTTAGCCTATATGCAACTAAAAAGCAAAAAATTAAATGGGATGGGGGACATAAAAATAAACTCATTATTTTGTGCATTGGAAATCTGGTATCAAATCCTTAGTAAAACCTGTGATCTACCAAGACTCACTTAATACAGAAATCATTACACCTTTATAGCTGAGTCACTACCCATATACATATGTATTATATATTACAATGTATGTATATGTAATATGTATTATATATATTACACTCTAGGATTCTAAAATTTCATTAATTTTTCACTTAAACTTATTTTTACAAACTTAAAGATATCTTACTTGATCCTCACAACAATCCTAGGGTAAGCAGGGATAGATATCATCATTCCTACCCAACTCCTACTCTAGACTTATAATGCAATGAATTGATGCATACCTGAAGCAAAATGGATCACAGAATCATCCTTGCTGGTGGCTGGATGTCAGGTGGGTTAACTACACTCGAGTGCTAAATACAGCTGCTTTGTCTCTCCCCTCAGTGACTGATTCAGTGGGTCTAAGGTAGGGCTCAATAATTTGTAGCCAGCATTCAAGGTGATTCTAATGCTGGGAGGTCCTCAAACCACAGTTTGAGAATCACTGATCAATTCAATCCCAACTGAGTTCCAGAGAGGTGAAGTGATTAGGTCATCATGTGGGGGAGCTGGGACACCATTCTAGACTTCTATTTTCATTTTCACTATCCACACCATTCACAAAACAAGACTTAAAAAATCTTCCTTCACTTAATAGGAATTATATGTAAAGAAATTTTCATCAATTATCAAGAAGTTTCACCAAGCTGAATTCTGAAAACTGCTTTTAGGGGTAGTAGCTTAAAAGATGTAGTGTAAGCAGGTATTCCAAAAAACACTATTGTAACTCTTTTTCCTCCCTCTGGATATTCCAAACTAAGAAATAACAGGAAGATGTGTCATACTAGTGAAGGACCCTACATGCACAGTCTTATTTAATCTGCATAATTTTATGAAATAGATATTATTTCTGCCCATTTTATGGGTAAAGAAACTGAAGCTTGGGCTGTAATTGGCCAAGGAATATAAAGTTAAGTGATCAGGTCAAGACTGGACCCAGGTTAAATGCATGACTCTCAACTTCACTGATGTACCATAGCCAATGTCCCTATCACTAGGTCTTACTCACTGCCCAAGCAATAAATTTTGATATTGTGCATTATCTTTTATTTGCTCTTACGTCACTAAGAACTCTGTCCGGTTCTTATTTCATAAAAATCAATAATTTACCTCAGACCCTTCCTCTCTACTATATCAGTGTAAATCATCCTCCACTGCCTCCCTGCAACCCATATTATTTCTCTGCAATCAATTCTATCTGCTGATCTCAATGGTTTCTCTTGGGTGTCATTATGAGTAACCGCTGCTCTCCTCGGTACTATAATGACATAGCCTAGGCTAAAAATCCCTTGACTGGGAAAGATGCTTTCCTTAAAATGATAATCAATTACTTTGTTCTTCTTATAGAACATTGGCCATTGTCAAGTTCTGCCATATCCTATTTTCATCTTCTTTTGAATCTCTGCTGTTCTTATCTTCCAGATGGTTTCCCCACCATCTACCAAAGCTGTTTCACACCAGTTTCTCAGTCTGACTCTCTCCTGAAATTGCATGCTATTCATACAGAATTCCGTGTGCAAGGTCTATCTTAGAGATTCGTATTTGCTCCTCTTACGCCTCCCCCCGGCATCAATATAATTTCACCACTCTAGACCTAAGCTGCCCAATACAACTGCCACTAGTCATGTGTGGTTCCTGGGCACTAGAAATACATCTAATCTAAATTGAGATGTGCCATACGTGTAACATACACACCAGATTTCAAAGACTTAGTACAAAATAAACCTCTTTAGTAATTTTCATATTGATTACATGTTGAAATATTTTTAATATATTGAGTTAAATAAAATATACATATTGAAATACACATATATATATTTTTTTAAATGTGGCTACTAGAAAATCTAAAATTACATTTTGTGGCTCCATCTGTGGCTTGCATTATATTTCTTCTGCAGCACTGCTTTAGGCACTCCACCATCCTGAGCTTAACTGGCCCAATGCCCTTGTTAGAACACATGTCATATGAGACCTTCTTAAAACATACCCACTCTCTCTTTCAACCATCTCTTCAAAGTTCTATCATCCCCAAAAAATCTAAAACAATGTTTCATCACAAATAATACGTGTGCATTTCAAGGAACACCATCTGGAAATAAAGCTACCACGAATGTCTCCAAAGTGAGAACTACAAGTTAAGTGTCAAGTAAATGAGCTAGTCAAAGGCACACAACTACCCTGCCTAGTCTAAAAATAATCCTTTCCTATACTTGAAAATTATTCTCTGGAATTTTTCATAATACTCTCTCTCATGTACTTAAAAGGTGCCCTCAAGAAGGTAAGGCAATGGCTACCCTAACAAAGGAAAAGGGAAATTCTAGAAACCATAAAAAGACAAGTATAACTTCTATTGTTAAAATATCTATACGTAAAACTAAATGTATACAAAATTCTGGGAGTCGGAAGATACATTAGATACATTATGAAGATTCTGACTTTCAGAAAGGATGCATTTAACAGCATGCACAGATCATGCTGAACCAGTGACCTGGAGACAGTGGAAGGTAACTCAGACCCTTACCACGGTCATCTAGTAGCATTTCTGTCATATGAAGAAGTCCCACCAATATTTCTTTAATTGTCTGGGCCAAGAGATGCGTCAATGACAACTTCCCTGAATTTGCAGAAGTGACAACGTTAAACCAAAACATCAAATGAAAAACCATGGCAGTCTGTTTATGTCAGACTGGAAAAGGAGCAAGAGAGAGATTTCTATTGAAAAATACTCTGAAAATACAAAGCACCGCAAAATGTAAGCTATTGGGCCGGTCCGAGTGGCTCCATTAGTGACAGCTCTAAGCAACAGGGTGGCCGGTTTGATTCCCATATGGGCCAGTGAGCTGTGCCCAAGCTGAGCTGCCAATAGGTGGCGGGATGGCTCAGCTGGTGAAAGCACATGCTTCTAACAAGGTTGCCGGTTCAACTCCCGCATGGGATGATGGGCTACGCCCCCTGCAACTAATACTGAACACAGCACCTTGAGCTGGGCAGCTGCAAGCTGCCAATGGGCAGCCAGATGGCAATTGGACTTGGAGCTGAGCTAGCTGCGCCTAATCCACAACTAAGATTGAAGGACAACTTGGCTGCTTCCCCTCCCCAATTTCCCAATTAAAAAAAAAAAAAAAAGTAAGCTATCAATGTTTTAGGTCAACTACTAAATATATTGATTATCCATGGAATCCAACTATCCATTAAGACATAATAAGAAGCTTTTTACATAAAGGTACATTTTACTTTTAATTAGGCTTTATATAACACATTCAATGTGGAAAAACAATGTATGACTCCTTTTTGATGGATACAAAACTGGTAAGTGGGACACAATTAAGAAGTTAGCATTAAAGCTTTACTGTGGTAGAACACATACATGCCAAACTGGGACTCCATGTCTGCAATGCTAATTCACAGAAGGAAATGCAAAGTCTGTGATCAGGTTTGGCACCACGTGGGGTAAAAAAGTTTGCATCAGAGAACAAGCATCTTCACCAATAAGAGTCCCTGATACAGCAGGCATGCAACAAATTGGTTTTTTCCTACTTATGCCAAAGACCAACAAACAAAATCAAGTCACAAGGAATGTAAACAGAGGAACTAACAAGAGTAGAGAATGAGCAGAAAAATTAAAAGATGTCAACTTGAAGAGCAAGAAGATGGCAATGTGAGCAGCAATTGAAGATGATCCCAAAAAGCACGAGGTAAGTTTGTCTTTAAGGTGAAATCTTAACAGATGGTTAAGTAGCGGACTTTGTCCTCAGAATAATTTTAAATGAGTTTTTCAATATATATCTGCTTAATTTTACTGACACTAAACAGACAGCACAAGGCTTCAGAGCAACTGTTCCACACTTCCGCTTGCTAGGACTTACCTGCTGCAGATAGCACATGGCCTTTTACTTTTTATTTTTTCCTTCCCAAAATATGATATACCAGCCGTAAAAATTTCTTTGTAATTAACTACATCATATATACATAAATGCACAGAACTTAAGCAAGGTATAATGCAAATGTTCCTATGAGGGATAAGATACAAAATACTTTATTTAAATAAAATCTTGATCTAAAAAGCAGACCAAATTAAATTATTTCTTGATGTCCCATCACGTCCTTAGAATTCAGTTATTAAAATTCAAAGAAAGTGATTAGCAGAAAGTATGTGTAGGACAAAGCTCATTTAATAATTTATGAGTAGTAATAATATATTAACTCATTGGCACTTATTCAAAACAGACCAAAAGGAAGGAAACCCACACAGCCTCTCACACACCCCTACACAACTTCCACACACCCTAGCATCCTCTTCTCTCACACCCACAACGCCCACACACCACACAGCCCCCTCATGCTCCACACCCACCCTCTGCCATAGCCCCAAGCACACTCACACCCCATTCACTGCAATTCTGCCATTCTCATTGTTTCTTCCTAGTTACTTAGTTTGAGGCCCTCTCCACACCTTTCCTCCCCCACCTCTCAACCCACCCGCACATAACCACTTTCCCATCTATTGTTTTAATTCATCTTTCAAGGTTAACTGAAGTCCATTTCCTTTAGGACACTTTCCATACTTCTATGCCTCTTGATGATTTTTCTTGGTCCTGGATTTCTTACTTAACTGGTATTCTGCTGGTTTCTCAGACAACTTAGCATTCAAATAGAAACTATACTGTAACATTTACTACTGACAGATACAGAATTCTCTTCAATTAGAGCCTAAGCGCAGGCCACAGCTATCTGTTTTCTCTGCAGGGATACAGTAAGGGACACACCCCTATTGAATGGCTGTTACCCTATACACCACTCTGCACTTTGACCAAAGCTTGTCTAATAGTTCCCCAAATATTAATACATTCAGGCCCTGGATTTCCTTCCACAATTTCACAATATCACATTTAAACACATAACTGAGAGGGTCTTGCAGTCATAAATTGTAAATTGGCTTAAGGGAATATGCAAAAGGCAAGAATGAGAATAATTCTCCCATATGAATGATGCAAGATCAATTTTAATACTTTTACAACCTGGAAAATCATGTATACAGCAAAACCTGCAGACTTACAGATTTCATAAAGCAATTCTAGGAGGCAAGTTACCAAGCTAAAGAGGAAAACTTTAAAAAGTTCTCTTATGGGTATAAAAGTGTAATATTAGGACATTTTCTAATATTAAAGAAAAAATAATGAAAACTACCCTACTAAATGATTATTTCTGAATAAAAAAAACTAAAAGTAATCAAGGATATTAAAAGACAATGACAACAAGTACTGATACATACACAAAGGGCAACATTTTATAATCTTTAGGAAAGGAACTAAAAAAAAAAAAACAAAAACAGAAATTACTAAATCCTTGCAGAAAATAGATAGGTTATCCACATCTGATACTTCAAGAAGAGAGAGAGCGCCTTTCCTCAAAATCCAAGAGTTGGTGTTACTTTTCAGTTTAACGTTCCCCACGGGTTGTTGAGGGTGGGGAAGAATGAAATCTTAAAGCACAACATTCAAGGCTCCATTTCATCTGTACCCAACTTATTTTCTAACCCGACATCCCATTCTATTTTCTCCTGCACCTCTCCTGTCTAAATGGAGCAGTCCTCATATCTTATAAATACTGTATTCACTGCCTCAATGCTCTTGCATATGCTGGCCACTCTGCATAGAATCTTCTTCCCCATCAAAGGCCACCTGGGGAAGTCCTACTGTTCTTCGGGGCTAGTCAAATGCTACCACCTCCACATAGGATGCTTTTTATAAGTGGATGAACAAGGTTCTAACAGAACACAGAAATGAGCATCTAACAACTTGCTAGGGAAGAGGGGTCCCACAAGAACTGCAAGTACAAAATGAGTGGAATTTGGAGGCAAAATACAAGTATGTGAGGAAGGGGAGAAGTTAGAAATTTTTTAGTGTTATAGGATCAAAGTGGGAGGCAGTGGGTGGCAGGAAATGAAGCTGGGAAGGAACAGTCCCAGAGGGTACTGCACGGCATGTTAAAAAGCTTGACCTTCATCCTGTGTAGGTGATAAGAAGTCAGTGTGGGGGCTTTAAGCTGCTGAGTGTTAGGGTCAGATCTGTACATTCATGATAGATCTCTCAGTTTCTGTAATCTCAATGGTTTCTAGCAAAGAGTGTGGAAGACAGGTTTTCTTTTTCCCTGGTGCTTTTTTGTTTGCTTTCTTTTATTTGGGAGTGGGCAGGAAAGGTCCAGTTAAGAATCCTGGGCAGCTGGGTGGCTCAGGTAGTTAGAGTGCATGCTCTGAACAACAACGCTGCTGGTTCAATTCCCACATGGGTCAGTGAGCTTCGCCCTCCACAACTAGATTGAAACAATTACTTGACTTGGAGCCGATGGGTCCTGGAAAAACACACTGTTCCCCAATAAAATTTCTTTAAAAAAAGAGTCCACATAAGGGATGGTAAGGGTATAAAACACTGGTGATGGGAATTAGCAAGCAAGAATTGATTCAAGAAATATTCAGAAGGTAAAATTTATAGGATTTAGTCATTTCTTGGACTTGGCAGAACACTTAAGAAGTAATCATTAAAGATGGAACCCAAATTTCTGGCCCCAAAAGGTTTAAATTTTAATCTTTCCCTTTCTGTGAGCTCTCTCCTGAACCAACTCCTCACACACATGACCATCTCAACTTCAGCTTTCTTCCCATCTATCCACATCTTTCTCAGCCAACATTTCTTAAATAATAATTTACCACAGCTGAACCAACTTCCTCATCTACATTTCACTCCTCATCTTTGACAACATGGTTTTTGTCTCCACCATTTCACTGAATGTCTCCCACTAAAAGTTACAAATAATGTCCACATTGACAAATCTAGTTGTAACTTGCGGGGTTCTATTTTATTTGCTCCCTCTGGCACTGCTGAACAGTTTTTCTATCGAGATTCAATACAATGACACTCTACTTGTTTCCCTTCTTGGTCTCCTCTATAAGCTCTTCCTCATCTTCTCTCTTCCTGCCCTAAAAATGTGACTGTTTGCCACAGTTTGACCCTTGGTCCTCTTTTTATTCTTTCTGCTTGGCAGATTTTATGCCTATAAATCAACTGGTTAAAGACTCAAATCTCTCTCCAGCTCAGATCTATATCATCAACTACTTACTTGATACCCCTATCAGGATGAGCCACAACTACTTTGACCTTCCAACTTGTTGAAAACTTAAGGCACGGGCATCTTTTTATGCTAAAGCTCTGATCTGATGGAGCATACTTCAGCTCAAAATGGCCCTTTCACAGCCTCTGGCATGAAGTTAGCACTCCTGAGCAAAATGAAGCTCTCTGAGTGACCCCTGCCCATCTACTTCCGTAGGCTCACCCCCATCATTGCACCATGCCCATAATATGCCTTGTCATCTAGATCTCATGAGCCAATTCCAGGTCCACAAACATGTAGTAATTATTCACATGCCCGTATAAGTTGTTTCCTCTGCATATATCTAGCCATTCTTGGCTCCTTTAATCCCTTTCTACTCAAAGTACAGGCACTGACAACTTGGCACTGCTGAGAGCTCGTAAGAAATATAGATCTTCAGACCCCACTCCAGACCTACAGAATCAAAATCTACATGTTAACATTATCTCCAAGTGATTCATATACATATTATAAAGCCTGAGAATCACTGCTTTAATTTATCATAACCACTGCAATATGCAACAGGTTATCACAGAAAAAGCACTTTCAGAGCCTTGGTCTAAATCATTCCCTTACACTCACTGCTTTTGACAGAGTAGTAATGGATTTTAATACCAACTCTCCTTTTCTTACAGTGTCCTCGCCCCTTCTGGATTTAAAGCTTGATACCATTTTGCCGGCCGTGATGCTGGCTCCATGGGAAGACTCTCCCTCTCTGCTCTGAGGCTGTATGAATGTCCTCAGATCTTGGAGACTTCCATAATAGGCTGCCTCAGGAGGGACACATCTCCCAGGCTTGACAAAAACAACATAAAATATTCCTCCCACTTTATTCACCTGGTGAACTCCCAATCACCCTTCAAAATCACCTCACACATCACAGTGGGAAAACATTACCTGACTCCCTCCAAGCTGAATCAGGACACCTTTTTTCTGTAGTCTCAAGGTACTCTAATATAGATATAATGGGCTGCATAATTGCCAGTTTACCAAACATTCTCCTCCTCCAAGCTGTGAGTCCTCTAGGGTAAAGAGTGTGTCTTATTTATCTTTATATTTCCAGTTCTGACTTACACTTAATGTTTATTGGATGACTAATAAGTTTGGAGCGTAAGAGGGAGATCAAAGTCAAAGATATATAACTACGGACATCTACATTTAGTTAAAAAACTAAAGATGAGAGATAGGGAAGGGCATATAGACTAAAAATTCCATAAGGATTGAACTCTGAGAAATACAAAACTAAAAGGATGGACAGGTTGAATATTTAAGGTGGTGAGGGGCTGTAGTCAGAAAAGCTAAGAGGAAAGGGACAATGGAATTTCAAGAATAAACAGAGACAAGCAGCAGCCGAATATAGATAAGAATCCTTTAGATTAGACAATGATTTTCTAATCATTAATCTTTGAGGGAATGATTTCATCTACTTTGGGATAACAATAGGTTGAAGAGGAAACAAAAGGTACAGATGTGAAGCCAGTGTAGGACAGAAACCTTTCAAGAAAATGGCAAGTCAGAGGAAACAGAGAAACGTTGTCACATTAATTTATTCAAAAAATACTTCCTGAGCAGTGGACACTAGGAATGAGTGATAACCATGAGGACCATAATCCCTAGCCTCACGGTGCTTTCATTTTAGCAGCAATAAATTCAGGAAGAAACAACACCAAGAAGGGTTCAAAAGACTAAGTCAAGGAGACTCTAAAAAGCATCCCTCACCTAACCTAGTGAAGTTCTGCAAGATAGTAACCAAAGTCTCCAAAAGAAAAAAGCCCCTTAGTGCCGGACACCATTCATTTTAGTAGTTATTTGTCCAATGCTTCTGTATTCTATTTTCAGTTTCAGAATGTGTGCTATGTTTAGAGCGTAAGTTTTATCATTCCAAACTGGCTGGTTCTTTTTAGCCAATCAAAAACTTCAGTTTTCTCTTACTGTAACTTTTAACTTATAGATTAGCCTCCATAATACTGGGCAAACTGCGAAGCCCATCGTGAGTACCCCTTAAATGCTGCTGACTGATTTCAATTATAGCTAAATGGACTAAGGATACAACAATATTAGTTTTCTATAAATTCAGTCACTTAAATTCAAACCAAATCCCTATGGATTTATTACTTTCTACTACTCATTTGCCAACTTTTATTCATTTTTCCTAGTCTGAGAAACACAGAAATAAGGGCTTTCCTTTTCTTTCTATTCTCTTCAGCATCTTTCAGATTTCTGCAAGCTAATCTATAAGTTAAAAGTTACAGTAAGAGAAAACTGAAGTTTTTGGATTTGGAAAAACATGTTATATATTTTTATCAATCTGTCTTAATATGAATGTGGGAAAGGGAACCATAAATCCAAATGCCAGAAACATTCCTGCTTATCAAGCATGACTTTCCTTACCCACCCAGCATAGGTAAGAGGCAAAAACTGAGCAATTAATGACCACTATCATTAAATTATTTTCCATATACCAGTCAAAAAGAACCTGAATTTGTTTTCTTGTACATGAGCAAATTTCCATTAATTCAACCTCTTCTGAATCAAGCTATAATCATTTTTAAAAGATGCATTTACTTTGATGATTTGATTCACTAATTACTCAAGTGGTGATTAGAGCAAATGAATTCTGATCTGGTTCTGATTTTGGCTTATTGTATAGTCAAAAGGAACAACTTCTGTTGTGGACAAACAATTACTTTTATTTAAGCGGGGGGAGAAAGTCTGTTATATCGGCAACAGGAACCATGGTATACCATCAACAACTCAATTTGGTAACTCAGCATTTTTCACTACATCACAGGTTTTAAGGGGTACCAGCAACAGCAGCTGCTGTCAGCGTGGGAGGAGGGGAAGGGTATCTTGGCAGACCAGGTTCAAAGAAAGTCACACTACCCTGGAAATGGTAACTCCTATTTTAATATATATGTCAGAATATTTGATTCAACAGAAAGAATAAACGTAAGCCCTGAACACCTAGGTTGTATACCCTGGTTCTGTACTAGCCCGTAGGCAAGTCAATGAGTCTCAATTTCCTCATCTATAAAATGGGGACAATATTTATCTTGTAGGGTGAGTCGTATACATTATCACTAAAACTTAAAAGAACTTAGCCCAGAGCATGCTATAAGTGATGGCTATTAATAATGGCAACTGAAACAAATAATAACCATTAACAACATTATTGTTTTACATAATGATTGGGCTATGACATAACTTGCCACTTCCAATTCTGATCCAAGACATTAAATAATGTAAAATTCTGCCACATGTGTAATGGGACTCAATAATGGCCCATTAGGAAAACAATTTTAAATGTTTTTCATCAAAAGTAAAGGTGATTTAGGGATGTAAAGTACAGCATAGGGAAATAGTCACTAATACTGTAATCACTATGTAGGGTGTCAGATGGGTATTAAGAGTTATTGAGGTGATCACTCTGGAAGTTATATATAAATGTCTAATCACTATGTTGTACACCTGGAACTAATATAATATTGTATGTCAACTAATTGAAATTTTTTTTTTAATTTTTAAAGCAAAAGTGATTGAGAAAACCACTTGTGCAGCAATCAAAGGCAGGATTTACCTACAAATTTCCTTCAGCAACAATTAACACATGTGGATTTATGGCTGAAGTGAAGCTATCCAAGCAAGAGCACAACCACCTCTGCCCTGGAATTAGAGCTCACTTTGGTGCTTCCCCAGCTGTCCTGCTACTACTGCTGGGCCCACCTCTCCCCCACCAAGCATGGATTCCTAAGAGGGCGGTACAGGGATTATCTGCAAACAACGACCTCTGTAACTGACTGCAAGCATTCCCCCGATAAAGGGAGGAGATGGCAGAGTGAGATGAGAAGAAAGCTGATACAAAACTTGTACAAAAGAACCCTGAACTTATACATCAGGGTTTAAGTTCTACCTCCACTGATAGTGACTTCAGGCAAATTCTATTATCTCAGTCTGGGTTAAAAAAAATTATGAAACCTATTTCAAATAAGATCAAATAGGCACATACATGAAATTACTTAGAAAACTATAAAGCATTAATAAATGGAAGTTATCTTCTCAGATATGTTGATATTAAAATACTGAGAAAATAAAACAAGATACACTTTTGGAAATTTCACTATTCCGCTAACACACCCACTCCCTTTAGCCTTTTTCTCATTTTGGAAAGCAGGTTTTGGGGTGCTCTCACTTGGGAATATTATTCTGAATGATGAACTGATCCATTCTATTTTATAATTTTACTGAAAATATTCCCCCCAAAACTTCTCTATAAAATACTACGGAATTACATAAATGAAAATGTTAGTATTCTTCCCTGAAAACCAACTGATGTTGTAGAATTAAACCAGAGTCCAATAAATATATAAACATAAATATTAGAAAAAACACAAACACTGTTGTATCCTGAATAAAACAGCATGGCCATCTATCTGCAAAAGCAGTTTTTCACTAAATATACTGAATGTCCTCAGTTTTAGATTCACTTCATTGTACTCAGTCCTATTCAATAAACAGCTCAAAGCTAGACTTCATGCTGGGCTGAAACAGCAAGCAGCACTGGCAACTTTAAAAAAAAACAAAACTATTATTTTAGAGCAGTTTTAGGGTTACAATAAAATTGAGAGGAAAGTACACAGACTTCCCACATGACTGGACACACAGACACACGCAAGTCTCCCCCGTGACCACCACCACTCACCAGAGCGGCACATGTGTTACCAAGGATGAACCTGCATGGACACGCCATAATCACCCCAACTCCACAACTTACCTTAGGGTTCACTCCTGCTGCTGTACATTCTATAGGTTTGGACAAATGTATAATGACACGTAGCCATCATTACATCTCAGAGTGGTTTCACTGTGCTAAAAATCCTCTGGGCTCTGCCTATTTCTCTCTCCCCCCGACTCCACCCCTGGCAACCACTGATCTTTTTACTGTCTCCATAATTTTACCTTTCCCAGATGTCACTTAGCTGGAATCATACAGGACGTAGCCTTTTCAGATTGGCTTCTTTCACTTAGTATTTATGCATTTAAGGTTCATCCATGTCTTTCAATGACTTGACAGCTGATTTCTTTTTAGAGCTGAATAATACTCCATCGCCTGGATGTACCATAGCTTATCCATTCACCTACTGAAGGGTATCTTAGTTCTTCTCAATTTTGGCAACTATGGATAAAGCTGTTATAAACATCCATGTACAGGTTTCTGTGTGGACCCAAGTTTCCAATTCCTTAAGGTAAATGCCAAGGAGCATGACTGCTGGATCATATGGTAAGAGAATGTTTAGTTTTTATAAGAAACCACCAAACTGTCTTCCAATGTAGCTGTACCACTGTGCATTCCCACCACCAATGGGTGACAGACATTTCCTGTTATTTTACAGCCTTGTCAGCAATTGGTGGTTCCACATTTTGGCCATTCTACTAGGTGTATAGTGGCATCTCATTGTTTTAACTTGCATCTCCCTGATGATGTATTATATGGAGCATGTTTTCATATGCTTATTTGCCAACTGTATGTCTTCTTTGATGAGGTATCTGGTAAAGTCTTTGACTCACTTTTTAAAATTGGGTTGCTTGTTTTCTTTGTGTTCAGTTTTAAGAGTTCTTTGTTCACTTTAGATAACAATCCTTTATGAGATATCACATATTGCAAATATTTTCTCCCAGTGTGTGGCTTATCTTTCAATTAATGTTTTAATAATTATTTAGAATGCTTACTACATGCCAGACATCATTCAAAGCACTTTATAGATATTAACTCACCTATACTTTATAACAAACATATAGAGTAAGTACCACTATTACCTCCATTTTCCAGATGACAAAACTGTGGCACAGAGAGGTTAAATAACTTGTCCTAAGTCACAGAGACAGAAAATAATGGAGCCAAGATACAAGCCCAGGCACTCTGGCTCCAATGCTCTTAACCTACATCACATACTACTGTAACTTAGCACTACACTGAATGAGTCTGTAAGTACTCAGGGTCAGCTAGTTACTAGATGGACACATTAACAAGTAATTATAATACTGAATATGGTAAGCAGTACTATAGGGATAAGTGATATTAAGTCCAAGTCTTCAGATATACTAGTTGAAACTAATTCTATTTGAATTAGTAATTCCCATAGCAAAATAAAAAATCCCAACTCAGCCTGAGAAAGATGAACACATCTTATATAAAGGTCTGTCATCTTTCCAGGCAATGAACCAGGTATCTCTGTGTGCTATGGCTTTGTTAGTTTTCTAGTTAAGAACAATAACTTTCCTCTCAACCTTTTTCTTCCCAAGACAATTCCAAATCAAGTCAGAGATCAGAATCAGCAAAAATTAGTTTTCACCGTACTTGTTAACTCATTACATAAAAGAAACAGAGATGTCTTAACCATGTATTAAGATTTTTAAGTACTTAAAATGGGTAACTGAATCTGGACTAACCAAGTGTTGCTTCAGACAGACATTCCCTTAATATCTAAAAGGGAACTATTTTCAATTAGCATATCAAAGCTGGGAGTCTCCAAAGCCAAGAATCTGCTTGTAACACAATTAATAGCAGGCCCTGTTTCACCTACACCCACTTATAAATTGCCACCTGGGAACAGTTAACCCATCTGGGTGGCCAGGTGGCCCTGCTACTTGAGTTTCCCTCCTCATTCTCCTTTCAGTTAAAGACAAGATTATATTACTCTTCCTCACTAAGCCTCATCCTCAAGCCCTTGCTGTTTTCAGTAGGAGTTAAAAGCCCATACTGGTGGTGAGGTATGAATGGGCAGGGGAGTTAGACAGAGGCAGAAGAAGAAAAAATACAGGCAAAATGACAGAACCCCCTTCCTTTCTTACATATAATATGTCATTCTCCATATGGAGTTCCTAACCATTTTCTTCAGCAGCCCTGTCTTAATACTTAAGCTAATACCTTGTCTCAAGCAACCTCGTGAGGTGCCACCAATTGGGATGGTTTTTGTCCTCTAAAACACAATGGAAATCATACATGGCTTCTTTCCCTACAGGGAAAACATCATATAATGGACAAAGCACATACTCTAAAATAAGGTGTCTGTCTGAATCTCCATTGTGAAGCTTACGGGCTATGTGACCCCATTTTCTCATCTGTAAAACAGTTCACTACCTCACAAGGTAGCTCAGTACCAGAAACACACTGTAGCAAGCAGTCAAGAGACTTCCTTTATGTGTTTCATCTGACTCTGATATACAGTAAGAGGGGGGAGAGGATCAGTACCTCAAACCCTTAAAACACAGGCTTCTGACTACATATCATTGTAAGAAATGCATTTTTTTTATTGACTCAGCACATGCACAGATATAATCACACACATAACAGATTTCACAAAACAATACTAAACTTTACTATGTGTAATTTATTCTGATATTTTGTATTTTCTTTCTTTCGTTCTCCTCTCTCCCCACGCCCTCCTCTTTAAATCACATACAAGAAGCTCTTTTGAGTCTTATCACCATACTACACTACTGGAGCCCCAGGGCACAGGGTACTTCAGGATGCAAAGGGCAGGGGGTAGAAGAGAGATCAGGGAAGAAGCTGGGGAGAGTCTGTGTCTTTCTTCTGATCCACCAAGGAATACTAAATCCATTTTCCCTCAGACACTGTTATTTCTGGGGGCGAAGTTGTTGTATTGCTGTAATACAGAACACCAGAGATAAAACAGGTTTGTAGATTGGTCTGGGAACTTAACCAACAAGTATGACAATGATCATTATAATAAAATGCTCCCCAGGTTCCAAAGTTTTTGGAACATAATGTATTTCTAAATCGCTACCTATCCAATGTCTTATGTCAGAGGTTGGTATACTACGTCCCGCAGGTCAAATCCAATCTGCAGCCTATTTTTGTACAGCCCCTGAACAATGGCTTTTACATTTTAATAGTTGAAAAAGAATCAAAAGAATAATAATATTTTGCCACCCATGAAAATTATATTAAATCAATTCCAGTATCTACAAATAATTTTTTTTTTTTTTGAGGGCAGTGGCACTGGCCCTCATATGTGGGACCCGAACCGGGGCCACTGGCGTCCCAAGCCAGCGTCTAACCACCGCGCCACTCGGCCGGCCCTACAAATAAATTTTTATTAGAGTACAGTCACAATGATTCATTTACATATTGTCTGTGACAAATATTTGTTAAGCACCTAGCATGTGTCAGACATTGTGGAAACTGCAGTGAATAAGTCAGATACTGTACCCCTCGTAAGTATTCATAGAAGGAAAGTGAAAAAAAAAAAAAGCTCAAAGAAATAAAAAGCACTTGGTTTGTTGTAGAAATCACCCGAGGGCCAGTATGGTAAAAGATGAGGTTGGAGAAGGGCCATATCAAGTAGTGCCTTTAATATGAGAATCAGACATTCTCTAATGTTTTATACTCAGTTATTTATGGAATAAATTGCTCTCTATTCCTTAAGTAAACCATTGCATTATTACAAATATTTTCAATAATATTTGAAAGTTTAAAAAGTTTCATATATGTGTATATACATACATATATACACACACTCATACACACACACTCTCATACACACACACACACACACATATACACACACACAGTATATACACGGGAGTGTGTGTCTGTACGTAGCCTTTGACCCTCACTGTAATCTTGTGAGGTATGTATTATTAAATTCCATTTTACAGATGAAGAAACTAAGATTACGGAATTTCTCCAAGTTCATATGGTATTTCATCACACCATGGTAAAGAAAGGCCCAACACTCAAGTTTTCTCCATACAAAACGTTTGCTCTTTCTACTATACCAGCCCAAGACCTGTATAATTAATTACCTTCACTGAATTTAAAATGAAAGATGTTCTTACTGCTGTTGGTTTGTTTGTTTTTTAGAGAGCCATTCTTTCTAACCTACTGTTACATTTATACCAACAAGATTAGCTTTTATTTCCATGAACTAGCCCTTATTGGCCAACCACATGTTTCAATGGTTGAAAATACTATAATCTGTAACAGAGTAGGTGCATCTATCTACACTTCTGCTGATTTCTTTCCAAATCATGGAAACAAGACTATTATTAATTATAGAAATACTGCTTAATCAAGGCAGCTAAATGTATGTTGCTAGACCAACAGAAACCACAATTCTTAGTAGGGGCTATTCTCAGGCTCCAGTACGGAAAGATAAGATCAAATCACCTTCACTAATTCAAAAGGAAAAAAGGATATCTAAGACACTTCTCCTGTGACCCTAATCTTTTAACTTTACTGGATCCTTCAGATGTGAGGATCAACCTGAGTAGTTTATTCTTCATAAAAATCATTCTGACAAAAGTAGTTACTGGAGAAAATAGTACCTGACAGTTTATTAGGCCCTCTCACCAAGTAAAAGCCTCCTGATTTAATTGCTTCTATTATTTCTAGCCCTCTCAGTTAATGGGCAATGTCTATTTACATTTTAACAAACAATATAATTAGCAATTAATTTTCCAATTCAACACCCAAACCAGGTTTATGTATCTTTAACGAACGAAGAGAATTTTAAAAAAGACTGTCGGGTAAGATTTGTTATTAACGAACGAAGAGAATTTTAAAAAAGACTGTCGGGTAAGATTTGTTAAATAATACTTATATAGAATAAAAGGATGGTCAGTAACTATTCAATCATTTTTCCTGGTCATTTAGAAAGGTGTTTTATTCTACTTCTGAATGGCTACTAATCAAATTGCTTTACTATTACCTTACCCATCTTGTGTAAGTTAATATTCCATAACTGCCCTTACTCATAATTTATCATTCTCTTTTAACTTTGACTTTTCATTTCTCTCCGTATCTTTTTAAAAAGTACCTATGCAAGTAATTTCAAGTCTTAGCTTAAATAAAAATAATTAGGAAATTCTATTCACTAATCCTGCAGTATGGAACTTCACAAAGGTAACACAATTACCTATTCACAAAGGTAACACAAAGCCTAATAACCAGTTATTTTTCTAGAAGTACTTTATTTAAGATAATAAATAAAATGGCCTATACCTTTCATAGGGTGAAGCTCCACTTCTTTATAGAAGGTAGCTTACTAAGGATAGTTAGCTTTACCTGCTTTCAAAACGTAAGAAACCAAATGAAAAGAGGCAGCCACCAATATATTTTTAAATTCAGTAAAGTTTCATGTCTCTTCTGGGTTTATCTCTGTGTAAAAATGCAGCTTTTCCTAGTCAAAGATACTGCTGCTGAACTTCTGCCAACAGAGTTGATTTCCCTGTGCCTCCCACCAACAGTAGAGGCTTGAAATCAGTCACAGATAAAAATTTTCAAGCTGACTACTTAGAGGCCATTGCCCTGAGAAAAAATAATATCCTATAATATTAACTACTTATCCTTTTAGCCTGTATTGTAAGGTGTTGATAAAGATACCAAGTTCTAGGCTGGCTGAGTGGCGCATTGGTTAAGAACTGGCTTGGAACACCGGCTCTAAGCAGCGGGGCCCCGGTTCAGATCCCACGAGGGCCAGTGACACTGCCGGCAGACAGTGTGAGCTGCCAAGAGCTGCCATGAGCGGCTGTCCAATGGCCGGCGACCGATCTGCCTCACCCGGGAAGAGCGCAATGACAATACCAACATGGCCCAGTGAAGCAACGTCCTCCACAACTAGACTGAAGAACAAAAGGACAGCAACTTGTCTGTTCACCCACTTTCCCAATATAAATAAATAAATAAATAAATAAATAAATAAAGATACTCAGTTCCTAAGAATTAAGATACAAAATATGCTGTTTCTACCTTCAAAATCTTCAACAATACAGTATCCTACATATTTAAAACAATAAAGAGGTGATTTTATGAGAAAATCGGCACTTGAAAATGAGTAAAACCAAAGTTTCAAGAGAAACAGCAATGCTTAGTAAATATGAATATAAATGAACAGATGCCCAAAATCTAAAGATAGAAATTTACCACAAAAATTCAATAGTCTCTGGTCTATGTTTTAGTATCTCCTTTTTGAGGTTTGCTTTGTGTTTGTTTGTTTTTTTTCCAAGACACTGTATTCAAAGTTTTCATGTGCACAATAAACCCAACCATTTCTTTTTAAGTAATAACAGGTAAGAAAAAAATTGGGGAGACTAAGAAGATATAAAAGGAAGACTGATAAGTGTAGGGAAGCTTCAGAATATAGAGAAGGTTCAGAGCTAGAATGGACCTTAAGAGTCTCCCTAGTTGGGCCGGCTGAGTGGCACAGTGGTTAAGCGCTGGCTTGGAAAGACAGCGGCCCCGGTTCGGGTCCCGCTTATGAGGGTCAGTGACACTGCCCTCAAAAAAAAAAAAAAGAGTCTCCCTAGCTTTTCTAGGTTGATGTAATAGTCTCCTAACTGGTCTCACCTCTGCACTCCTACACACCTCCACTATATTTTCCAGGTAGCTGCCAAAGTGATCTTAACACATAACCCAGATCTAGCTCCTCATTAAAACTCTTTGCTTCCCACTGCCCTTTGGATTTCATTTAAACTCCTTCCCACATCTGATCAAAACAAGATCTTGACCCTGCTCTCTCTCCAGTCCCATTCCTGCATTCATTTCTTCAGGCAGCCAGTCAAATATTTACTGAGCTTCTACTTGACCAGAAACTGAGCTATCCCCTGGGGGCACTGTGATGAAGGTGAGAGGTGGCTCCCCCTCTCAGAGCTTACACTTCACTAGTGGAAAGAGCAGATAATAAATCGTTAGATAAATAAACTAAGTAATTAGAGATTGTGACATGTGATATGAGGCCAATAAAAAGACACCCTCTTAGGACCCTGTTTGTTTCTGTCAGACCACATAAGACAATTTGTAATTATTTTATTCATTTGATTACTTACTTTATGACTGTACACTCCATAAGGACATAATCATGTCTGTCTTGTCACATAATCATGTCCTGCCACATCCCAAGCACAAAGGACAGTGCTTAGCATGTACTTTGGTATTTACTAGTTAAATGAATAAATACTTTAATTTAGAGATGAGTAAAGTGGGGACTCAGTGGTTGCCAAGGTCAAAGGAAAAGTCAGTAGGAAAGTAGAAATTTGAATGAGAGGCTCTAAAGTTTTAGTCCAAACTATTATATACCACATTCAAAATATTGATCTCAAAACTGAAGGATCATGTTTTCAAAGTTTGTAGCTGTTACCCTAAAACAGACCTGAGAATCTTTCAAGACTTAATCTTTACATGAAAAATTTAAAAACACTTAAGGCTTAAGTGAAACTGTCTAAGAAAAAGATTTTAAATTCCAACAAATAGAGATGAAGATTTACTCCAATGTTTCCTTTGAATGTATGCTAGAACAGCAAGGCCTCAAAGAACTCTGTAAAAGAACCATGATATCTGAATGTTCTAGATATTTCTTGGCACATATTTGGCACTCTTTATTGATATTTTTTTGCTGAATCATTAGGCATAATGTTATCTCATTTTAACTGATAATTTACCAGCAAATTTAAAAATATCCCCTAAGAACTGAATCTATATTTTTAAATATTTTACACATTATATTTCTAAAAATAAGATTTAGAAATTTTATTTCTGAAATTAAAGACAGGTTAAAAACTATTGGGTTGTCGGGAAAGTCATGAAGTATTTTTCTATGTTTTTCAATGCAAAAATGCGTCATTACTTTCCCGACGACTCAATAATATACACATCTAAGATGTACTCTGAACCAGCTACTGTGTTGTTATGTGGCATATTATTCCATTTAATATATCTTGATTTACAAATTTTAAGAAATTGTCAGAGTTTTAGAAATTTGCCAACATCTCTTAACTTTCCCATGCACCTTCTTCTTGAAATAATTCCTTGGAACAAGATTGATTTATCATGGACAATTATAAAGATGTGAAGACCAACAGGTTTTACTTAATAATTAAGGTCTCATTTATATAAAATATAAATTGTAAAATCAGTAACCATAACCAGAAGAAATCCTCCCTCCAATCTTTATATATAGATAAGCTTATTTCTATTGCAATTTATAAAAAGGATTCATTTTTCAAATCTTTAAAAGACAACTCCTCCCTACATGGGACCATCTAGTAATTATCTTATTGCTTTATATTTTCTTCAGCAACATTAGAGAATAAAATGATTCCCAATGTGATTATACAACTAAAAAAATAGTCAAAGAGAAAAGCTTTTATCTAGTTCAACAGAATGGTATTAAAAAGGTTTAGGATTCACGCATGAATAGCACATACCAAGTAAAAAAAGTTTCTAAATTTACTTCTATAGAACTGTGTACTTTACTGTGAGGAAA
Source organism: Aselliscus stoliczkanus (assembly GCA_033961575.1). Classification (NCBI taxonomy): domain Eukaryota; kingdom Metazoa; phylum Chordata; class Mammalia; order Chiroptera; family Hipposideridae; genus Aselliscus; species Aselliscus stoliczkanus. The sequence continues at coordinate 102,625,716 of CM066731.1, read as the reverse complement.
ATGCCTCAGGTAGATTTCAAAGAATATAATCTAGAAGACCAGTATGAATCATTCATACAATTATTGGAATATGACCATTATTTAAACACAAACAACATATTGAACTACCAGCACTTACAATTCTTTCTTTAACTCGACATCACAATGAATAATATCCATCATACAGTGTCTCAGCCCCTGTACATGCTCTCGTTTTTTATGTGCTCTTATTTTTCCAAATCTATGTCTGTATTTTCATTCATGCTTCTAATCTAAATCCATATAATCCGTAGACTTTCTTTTGTTATAAAAGTAATTCCCATTTTCTTTCGGCTTGTTATTTCTTTACCAATTTAGCCCTAATCCTATCCTACCTTAATCTTCAGGTTGCGTTTCTGTCCTTTATTCCATATATATGTATCTGAGACACTCATCAGGATGATATCCATCTACTCCTATCTTCTCTAGGTTTTCATCATTACTGTTAATTTGGACTTAACCCCCTCAGAGATTGTTCTGCTTCTTCATGCAATTATAAACATCTTTCATCACATAAATCTTTTCCTCAAGTTTGGTCAAAATTCCTTTATTCTAATTTGCCTTTCATCCATGGTCATGCTTACAAATGCCCTGTGTTCCTCATCCTATTTTGTATCTTTTCTTTCATATTAAGATGAATATCCTTCTCAATCTCCTGCCAAGACATTTTTTTTCTTATTAGGATCTATATCTTCCAGCAAGTCTTTCCTAAATGAAAAAAGCTGAACTCTTTAAAATTACAATCTAACCTTTAGCATCTTTGTGTGTGCTTAAATTCATCCAACTAGTCCAGGAGAGAGAGGACCTCAGTCAGGACAGGTCCATGTTCTCCCTTGGGACCATTTTTCCATCAATTCTGTGCCTAAGCACATATTTTCGACTGTAGGTTAAATAATGAGCATATTTTTCAGTACACATTATTTTCCACTGCAAATATTTACTTATGTAGCTTCCTTTTCTATGCAGCAGTACTGGGTGAACAGAGTAAGACATGGTTGAATTAGGTCAATTTTTAGGAGTTTAGAACCCACTGGTTATTGAATTAATTTTTGGGTCAAAATCAAAATTTTTTAATGAAACAGAATATAAAAATAAAGTGTCCTCCACACAGTAATTAATAGTTCATGAAACTTCTATTTCTAATACATATACATATTTATGTATATGGGAACTGAGTCATGATGCAATGTGTATTTCTTATTATGGGCTATGGTCAAAAAAGTTGAAAGCTACTGAACTTGAAGATCTTTAAGATGCCTTCTAATTTATATGATTCAAAATATATTAAAGGATTTAGTCTACGGGTCAGAGACAGCATTTTTGAAAAATGAATAAACTTAAGAATACCAAAACAAACCCCAGCAAAATCATTTATTAATAAAATGTCACCATTAAACTCTATCTTAAAATTAGAATCATAAAGCTTTTGGAGTAGGAAAAAAGTTCAGAGATCATCTAATTATTGCTTTAATACATTAAAAAAACAAACTCGGGCCCAGAAATGAAAAAATTTCACTTCATTCATTCATAGGCAAGTAAATACTTGCAATAATTACTGGAATCAATGTAATTTACAAGTGTAAGAACAACAGAAAGCAACTAACTCTCATGGGCTAGGTAGCAGAGAAAATGTTTCTAAAGAGGTGATACTCCTCAGTCTTAAAAACAAGGGGTTAGCCAGGTAAAGGAGGAAGAAATAACATGAACGAAAGTACCATACTGATACACAATAAAGATGACACACTCAGGAAACTGCAAGTTGAGACTGTATAGCTGGAATATAGGACTCATGATGATGAGGAGCCACATCAGAATACCTAGTATTTATGTGACATTTAATCCTCAAACCTCTATCTGAGGTAGGCACTATTAATATCCCCATTTTGTAGATGACAAAACTAAAGCACAATAGGTGAAGTGATTTGGTCAAGGTTAAGTTGAAAAGCAAGGATGTAAACCGAGGAAGTCTAACTCCAGACCCTATACTCTTAACCACTATACCAAGGGGTTAGAGAAAACAGGCAGGAAGCAAATGATAAAGGACTTTGTATGCCATTCTAAGACATTATGATTACATTAAAGATGACTCACAGTCAGTGAAAGATTTTAAGCAGTAGTGACATATTCAGATTTACTTTCCAATGAGGTCAATCTGGCAGCTATGTGTATGGACTGGAAGAGGAAGTAGTAACAGGGAATTAGCAAGTCTTAGCTGGAAAGGTACTACAATAATTCGGGTAAGAAAAATGACAGATGAGCTAAACAGAGCCAGTGCTGGCACCAGAGGCCAAATCTACTGACCACCACCACATTCTTGTCCCGTACCCCTAAGAACTCTCACTTTCTTCCCGTAAGCCCATCATTCTAACAGTACAAGAAATCCAACCTCAGAGACAACACATTCCCTTTCAGTCCCTTTACTAAACAAAATCTGACCACTAGATGTGCTGGGTATATGAAAGTGACTAACAGAAATCTAGGTGGAGAATGAAGGAAAGTCAATTGCTCTGAATAGCAGTTTTCTTACCTTCTGGACTTCTCCTCCTTCCTCTACACACTACTACTGGAACTTTCATGTTCAATAGTCAACTTAAAATCAATGTTCTGTCTAGACATGACTATTATAACCTAACAGAATTAAATCCACCACAGAGGAAGTCTAATGTGGTCCCAGTTGTAACAATAAATATACTCTCTAGTCTGGTCAAATTTTTGCTTAAACAGAGACGATGAATAAATAACAAGAGTTAGGCTTTTTGAAAGCAGCAAGGAGTTAGAGAAAACCAGAATATTAAAGAAGGAATAAGAGCAATCTAAAGTTTGATAAAGCCATTTGATTCCAAGAGAGTAACACCACTCCCAAGTGTATGTGTGGTATTCCAGAAACTAACAAATGAAAGAACAGTGTTCAAGTTATCCGGTCAATTCTCAAGCATTCTAAATTCAATCTGTTTTCATTTAAACCATGAAACCAATGAGACCTCCTGGGCCACCCTTTACACTCGGCAACCAACGGGTTCCATAAGCAAGCAAAGACTACAGTACAGTGAAATACGGTGGGGATAGTAAACAAAGAAAGAAGTGGAAAGGAAGCTATAATGAAAGGGAATGGAAGAAATGATGAGTTAGAGAACATGGAATAAAAAGTGAAGGAGTACTAGTGATCCCAGTATCCAACACTGTCAACCTTACCTAACTTACTATCTGAGAGACACCATGACAAATGGCAACATGAAACGAAAAATTTAAGTCATGATTTATGACACACCAAAGATGAGACACAAGAGTACGTACAAAAGTAAAGGAGCAACAAAATAGTTTTAGAATCTAAAGAGATAATTTAAAGATTATTAAAATCTCATTTGGTTTAGTTATGCTTTGCTTCTCATCAAACAGAGATTCTGGTGGACCCAAAAGGAGATAGGTATGGGAGGTGTGTTACAAAAACGATATAAAGAAAAAAAAAAGTATTTGCATATTTTTTATGGGAGTAACTTCAGAATTTTTCCTCTCAATGGTGTAATGCTACTTATTTTAAGAGTTTTACTATAATTCTTATCCTGGCTGGCTGAGCTAACTTCCTTACAGCCAGAGTTCAAAACAAGGTAAGCACTTATTATGGTCAAATTTTAACCATAAAAAGAACAAGGGTCTATGATAGATCATAGAATAGTATTTAGTATAGCCTAAAAGAGCCTATTGGTAACCAAAACCCAGCTAATGAGTCACAAGAAAATTATGTAATTAAGAAATCACTTTAAAAGTTTCTTGAAATTAAAGTTAGCTAGACAAAAATATCCTCTAAAAATAATGAATTTACATCTTGAACCATTCAGAAACATGTACTAGTGAACATATTTCTTCCACATGACTCTTACATAACTTTCAGACACCATGTTATTTATACATACATATACACACGCGTGCGCACACACACCTGCTGCCACCACATCCCCCAGACAGTGACTTCAATAAGGATAAAAGGAAATATCCTTGAAGATGATTATTATGGCAGAGATGGCTAGATCAAAAGCAAATATAATTAAACTTGATACCTTGACCAATCATTCATCATATCCATGAATATGCAATCTTCATAAGCATTCCATCGTAACAAATTGTAGAGTTTATTCATAACAGTTAACAAAGTATTTTTAGTAAAGCATACAGGATGAAATAACATATATACCTATATACAGTCTGTTTCTCAAATTTAATCAATCTAATTTTAAAAGATAATGAACAGATGAAAACTCTCAATACAAGGTCACGTGGAGACCATCAATACCATGTATTTATAAAATTCAGATGACTGACTGTGTGGGAGGGAGCTCAGAGCCCTTTACTAATAATATACTAATGCTTTTAAAAATTGAAGAGTTTACAGTACGGCTTCTTGACCTCAACACTACTGACATTTTGAGCCAGATAATTCTTTGTTTGTGGAGGCTGTGCTGTGCGTTACGGGATGGTTAGCAGCATCCCTGCCCTCTACCCACTAGATGCCAGTAGCACACCCTCCCCTCCTCCCTTACAGCTGTGACAACCAAAAATGTCTCCAAATGTCCCCTGGGTAAGAGGCACAGGGGGAAAAGTTACCCAGGCTTGACAACTACTGGCTTCTCAGAAATTAAAGAAAAAAATTCAAAATGAATAGGAAGAGGTATTTTGTTCTTCTTCTGGTCTTGATGTTCCAATATATTATATTTGATATGATCACAGACTACATTTAAGAGGTTCTGCCTCTTAGAAAACAAAACATTAGTATCTATCACTTGTTAGCCAAAGTTCAGAAATGTCCCAGAAGAGTCACTGTACTGCCAATTCCCCCTCCAAAGACACATACACTTCCAGAAACATGCACACTGCCTAGCTGAACTGAAGAAAATGCACATAATTACTTTATTTCCACTTCTTATTTTATCAAATATGTGGAACAGGCTGACCCAGGTCCTACAGAATCCAAAGGAATTCTCAACTTATTCACTGCAACTCAAATAGTACCACAATAGCTGCATCACTTTAGGTTTATCTTAGGAACTAGAGCAAGTATTAAACTTATCCTCACATTTTAACAAATTGTGAGAAAAGATACAAATTAACCACAATACTTTAAAAACAAAAAATGAACTAAGTAGATTTCTTACAGAATGTAAGGAAGAATAAGAGGAATGAAAAAAATCAAAATCAAACGGAATCTGAAGGCATTTCAGGATAAGTGCAAAACTCAAAAATATTTCCCCTAGAATGAGAATAGGAAATTATACACTTGGCCATACCCTGCAAGAATAGCCTACATAATCAATCTTCAGAAAGTGAAAAATCAAAGTCCACAAGTACTAAAGAAAACAGTAAATAGCCATGCTATACACCTGAAATAAAATTGCTCTTTACAACTATTCTCCATCTGATTAAAAAAAAAAAATCAAATATCAAAAAAAAAAAACCTGAAAATTTGAAATTTTTTAATTCTCATAAAAATAGCCATCCTCATGCTCCTAAACACGCCAGGTTACAAATTACATAGAAAAATCAATTAGGAAAGAAACATAATAATCCTTTTTTAGACAGCATTTGATTCACAACAAAACACCTTTGAAAAAAAATCTGACATTTTAAGTACTAAAAATCTTCATGTATAAATATGGATTAAACTCTTTAAGGTTATTTCAATTATCTTCAATAGAATTATATTTTAGTTTAACTAGGAATGTTTATTTTTAAAACTATGCAACAATATTTAATACTAGTCTAATGGAAGGAGAACATCTATATGTTCTATATCAACAACTTATTACAAAATTAACCTCCTGGCTCAGTAAAAATAATCCTATAAAAAATAATGCTCAATTATTTTTACTTCCATACCAAGCAAAGGGAACTGTAAGATCTGTAGCAACAGCCTGTTTTTCCAGAATACCTTGAGACTGCTCAAGAATAACCTCCTTCACCAATTCGTGTTACTCAGGTGAGCTCAGGAGGGAATAATGTCCACAATTCCTTGGTCAGTGGCCATGATGCCCCTCCTACTCAAGGGCAGGAGATCAGAAAGAGGCATCTGAACAAGAGTTCACCAACCAGAACATATGGGGCAGAGGAGAAAGAGTACTACAGGAAAAAAAAAAAAAAAAAACACCTCATGGTTAAGTCATGTCTCAAAAGCAAGAGATTTAATAGTATCAAGGTATTCATTCATTTCAGAGACACCACTGTTTATCTTCCTGCCCTAACCAAGCACAAAAAGAACTGTCAGCCTGCCTTAAGCATGTTCCTTCTTCCATTTAAACAGACATGATTCCTTTTGGTTAATCTCTGGCAATGATCGCCATTTCACAACACATTCAGCCCACCCGGAACTGATCAATACCACTACAGACATAAGACTAGACTTTATCCATTTATTAACCACAAGGAAATGTACCATTCAGCAAAATTCTATACATTACAAAAGATTCTATTAAAAGGGGTGGGGGGGTGGGGAGGACAGACCAATATGGACACGGACGGACACACACGGACGGACACACACACACACACACTCCACAGAGGTACACAAAGAAAAGACTACCACCCTCTAATTTCCCTGTGGCAAATGACATAAAGACATGGCAATGAAACCTGTCAATTCCTCCCCCCCATAATTCTATCTCACAACCTAGTAACTGAATATTGAATTTTATGTTAAATAGATCCATTGCGACTTTAGAATTGTTCCATCTACCAGACTAACTCTTCTGGTATGTGCATTTTGCACACCTTTGAGCTAGATGCTGTTGTATTCATTTGTAGAATTTTAAATACAAAAGACTAGATAGTTTTCCAACCACTGGTTGCAACCACAGAACGTTCTCACAAAATCAAAATTTCAGATACCAAAAGGCCAGATTATTCTTCCAACCGTGGGCCACAATCTATTTTATGACTACAGTGCATTCGATACTATGAACAATTTCAAACAGGCTGCTCCAAACCGAAAACAATGCTTCGATACAACGCGTTTAAAATAAGTATTCCGTAGGTAAGCAAAATCTCTGCCAGAAAAGAGCACATAAATGGTGGTTGAAAGCCAGCATATTACCAACACACAGCGGCATACGTCTTCTGCACTTGGTTATAGTTAATGCTTCAACAACTACAACTATTTTTAACACTGCTGGACACTGAAGTTGAAGAAACGTGAGGGGAAACCCAGATGAAATTGCCGATATGATGCATTTGTTTCTCACGGTTAAAATTAAGTAACAAACTGACTTGATCTCTGCCGTGATGGTCACTGGTGAAGCATTAAGTAAAAGAGGATTTAAAAAAAAACACCCTTATTTTGGAGGATGCCACCCTAAATGACATGTTGGAATACACCTTTCGGGTTTCAAACCTTTGCATAAATTGTCACTTGTGGTATTTGCGGCTTCATTGCAAACCCAACCAGCGCTGTCATCCAGTGTGATGGCCACAAAACCATGACTTTCTCACTTCCACAAACAGAGCAGTCACTCTTATCAGTTACTAACCGAACTCAAAACGAGGAAAATGCATGGAGGTTTCTAGATCACAATCGGAACCTGGGGGTGGCAGCCGAGGGGCTCGGGGCGGGGAGGAAACTCCCCCAGGCTCCACGGCAGCTCGCCGACCCAACAACAACCGCGGCCGCCAGCAGCGGCAGCAGCGGCTGCAGCCCCGCCGCGACACGCTCCATGCACCTACCTGAAGAGCAGGAGATAAGAAAGACGGCAAACGCCAACTTTGCAGCGGCTCCCATTTTCCCGAGGCGCCGGGGAAGCCGGAGGAAGTTCTCGCTAGATAGCCAATTCTCTAGGTCTTCCTCGGAGACAAACCTCCTGGTGTAAAATCAACCGTCATAAAACACATTCGGAAGCCCCGACCAAAAAAAACGTTCACGGGGTTAAAAAAAAAAAAAAAAAAAAAAGAAAGAAAGAAAGAAAGACAAAAAAAAAAAAAGCACAACAATAAAAAAAAAAAATGCACCACGGGGGAAAAACCGCCACACACACGCACAACACACAAAACCAAACCACGAAAAGCCAACAACAACAAAAGCGGGTTTAAATCACTGTCAAAATCACTGTCAGCTCCGCTCGCCTCTCGGGTCTCTCCGAACAAAACGCCAGGCTTAGGCGACGAGGAGGCGGCGGCGGCGGCGGCGGCGTCCGCTGCCGCCCGGACAGTCCGGGAACCGAGCTGGGTCCGACGTCCGGACCGACCTTCAACCCGGACACCCAAAGTCCCCGGACCACTGGCGGCTGAGCTCGCGGCGGTGGCGGCCGAGGCTGCAGCGGAGCGGGGAAGGAGCGGCGGGCGGCGGCAGCGGCGGCAGCGCAGGCGGCGGCCAAGTCCTGGTCCAGGCTCTGGCTCCGGCTCCGGGCTCCGGGCTCGGCCGCGTTTTCGGTCCCCTGGCCTCCGCCGGCCCCGCCCCCTGCACTTCCGGTTCCGGCCCGAAGCTGGAAGCCAGGCACCGTGAAGGAACGCTCCGCGGCGGCGGCGGCGGCGGCGGCGGTAGCGGCTGCGAGGCGCGGCGCGCGTGCCGGGCCGGGAGCGCGAGGAGATTGTCGGGGAAGTGAGGCGAGCGCGGGGGAGGGGTGAGAGCGAGGGCGGGGCCGGCCGGAGGGCGAGGAGGCGGGGCGGACGGAGGCTGGATCCCGCGAGGCCTGGGCGTCGGGCCTGCGAGGCCTGCTGCGCTCGGCCCTTCCCGCGGGTGGACGGGTGGCTCCTGTGGGGTTCGGGAGCGCCTGGGAGCCTAGCCGCGCCCCGCTGGCTTCTCCGGAGCGCACGCCCGAACGATCAGGGGAAGCCCAAAGAGAGAAGGACCGCGAGGCGGGGCGGGTGGCCGGTGACTCCCGCGGGGGGCGCGTCTGCGGCGCTCTGCCTTTCCTCTGGGGGCACGCCTGGTCCGCTCCGAGACGCCGGGCGCCGGGCCGCGGTGCCCGCCGAGCTGCCGCAGCGAGCCCGGCGCGCGCGAGCTGGTGTCGGCGCCCCCCCCCCCCCGGCTGAGCGACGCATCCCGCCCCAGCGGCGTCCGCTGAAGCGTTTTGTCTTCCGACGGAAAAGAAAAACCTCTCGGAGGATGGGTTGTCCGCCCTGGTCGGGGCGTCCACGGCAGTGAGCACGATGTGCACTTTGAATCCAGCCCCACCATCCCTTTTCATACACAGAGCATTGTGTCGCGAGCTGTTCTGCGCGGCATAGGTTCGCACGTTATCTGTTACGCGCCGAAGAGAAACCCTGCAGCTTGTGATGGACCTGTGTGATGGTCAGACAAGTGTTGACTTTTTCAAAGGTCAGGTCTTTAGGGCCTCTTTTGACACTTACATCTAAGTTGATTGTGCACAAGGCGCTGTGCGAGGCATGGAGTGGATCCGAAATGTAAAAATAGGATCCCTCCCTGCCTCAAGAAGCTCACAGTATTTGCTCCACTCGAAGTAGTGACTACCGAATAGAAACTGAAGACAGGATTAAAGAGACTGGCTGTGCCATTTCCCACACCTGAGCGAGCTCCGTGACAGTGGGGAGGGACCTTATCTGTCTTCTTCCCCACATTATCTCAACAGCCCAAGAGTGTCTAGTGTATGATCGGTGCTTAATAAATAATTGCATAAATGACTAGAGGATAACTGCCTTCTTAATCCAATAGTCTTACATGTACTCTACAAATGTTTTATTAATAAAAATAATAAAGCAACTGCACTGGATGGTTAATTCATGTTTTACTAGTAGCTTATGAATTCTCACATTTTTCCCACAAAGCCAAGCCCTTTTCTTCCTTGTATTGATAGTGTTTAATTTTTCTCTTTTTCTAAATCACTCAGTATTTCTGTTAAGTTCATCCTGTCATTGCCCGTTTCTACAACTTGTCAGGGTTATTAGCAATCATTGTGGCACTTTAAACTCTCCAGGAGTTCCAGTTCTCAAGCCATGGTGCTGGGAATTTGATTCATGTTGTGCAACAGTTAAGAAAAGTCCCAAGTTGATCTTCATGGTATCTAAATGATCTCATATTATGTAGTTCTCTGGACTTTATGAGCTCTTCAGAGGCATAAATATAAACCTTCCATTAGCTTGTTGAATTAAGACTTGCTGCTAACGTTGCTGGAATGGGGGCGTGTATTTTATGTAGAACCACCTTCAGTTCAGGAATTTGATGTCGGTTATACCCTGGATTGGGCCCCACTATTGTCTTATCTCTGCATCACTTCAATATTTTTTGAATTGTGAAACCAGAGCAAGTGGAATAACTGGAATAACCAGTAATAGAACTAAAACTTGAAAATATATCTTTTATCTTACCACCCAAATTCCTCATTATAAGAACGTTAAGAAAAAAATGAAAATTATTTGTCTGTAGTATGAAAGAGGAGCAACAAATCCAAGTCTTCACTAGAATAGTCTTCTCTAATACAGAGTTAATATAACCCCATAGGAAAAACTATTAGCTTCCACTACCAGTAGTTACCTATTTTGTTTCTAAATCTGTGTTCACCGCACCCACTGCATTTTAAAAAATAATTTAACCTATTAAGACATGAGAGTATGTGACTAATTCCCACTGGAATTCTAAAGCTTAAAAAGGAGACAGAGGTGGTTGCAGCTGACCGCATACTTCCCCTCTTTCCTATTTTCTAGAATCACTTTTTCTTATCCTACAAATCCAATACCTCCCTAACAGTGCAAGCTGTACAAACTAGATTTAGGAAAAAAGGTGAGGAAAAGGAAACATGAAAGGAATTCTGGTCTGCCACAGCATTAGACATTATGTGTTCAACAACTTTAGCTAACATAACTCAATCCCCAAACGTGAGACCTGGCTTTGTAGCCAGTCCAGTCCTCGAAAGAAGTTCATTTGAACTGCAAATTATTCCCAGCTGGAGGAATCTTGAGACGCTAGTTCAACCTAAAGATTCAAGTGGTGAAGGCTGGATGAGGGGACAGAGGTAAATTAGGGTCACAGACTGCTTCCAGAATGAAAGATGGTTTCTTTTTACCCTAGAAACTCATATGGCTCAAAAAGGTATGGACTAAGCTTAAATCTTTAAAGAGGAGCTGGAATTGAACTTGCCTTTGAGATTGGGTAGTATGACATGTAATGTAAGGAAATTCTCCTTAAGGTATTCACCTGCGTTCAGGCATACCAACAGCTATATATAAGCAACATGTGCTGAATCTTTCATGTCGGAAGAAAACTTCGTATATCCTAGCTTTTACTACTGTTACACCTCTCTTTCTATGTAGGTCTAGCCATAGCATTGCATTGTGCCAATGGGGTAAAAAAGATACACTGAGAATAAGGATGTGAGAATAGATGAGGGAGAAAACATTAAGGCAGAATAATCCAGGACAGAAAAGTGAGTTAGAATAGTTAAAAAGAAACTAGTTATGGTAGAAATAGTGTATCTAACACGGAAAAAGGCTACACTAACCCAGCTCGTAGTATAATCAGTGAGATTAGTGCAGACATTGACAAATGCTTTAAAACGTTTTACAGAAACTTGACAAGATAATGTTATGTCTGTTAAGGCTAGTAATAAGAAAAATTAGGCTGATTTTTATTTTATTTTATGGTTTTTAGTAATTCAATTTTATTGTGTTTTACAAGTCTCATAGATTGGAAATTTACCACAGATAATTTGAGAGGCACTACAGCAGACAATAGGCAATATATCCAAGACTCTTCCCCAAAATAGTGCCCTCTGTCCATTTTAATACATGATTAAAAATTTGAATAAAGCTTTGATACTATAGTACTAAAATTATATAATGCAAAGCTGCATAAGAATCAGTCATTTTTATTACATTGTCCATCTATAAGTGTGGCATTCATATATTTGACAAGTAATTATTAGCTGTAGGATGTGTGCTAGGTATTGATTGTATAGTGATAAATGCAATGGATATAGTCTCTGCCCTCATTGAGCTTACAGTATCATGAGGAAGACAAAAACAGCAAGTAAAAATTGTCAAATGGGAAGGATTATTTATAAAAGCAGACAGGATGCTGAGATAAAGAATAAGAGTAGTGGATTGGATAGAAAGGACATAAGAATGACTCAGGAAGGACTTATAAAGGAAGTGGTACTTAAACTGAAACCTACAAGATGAAGAGATAGCCATGATAGCCATGAAAGGAGCTAGTTAAGAATGAATAGTATGTACAAAACCTATGATATGTGAAGAAATTGAAAGGAGGCTCTCATGACAATGAGGAGAGTGATAGAAAGACAGCAGTACAGGCCCAGACTATGTAAGATTTTATAGGTCAACGTAATGTCCTTAGATTTTATTCAAAGTAAAGCATTAAGGCATTGGAGAATTTTAAGTAAAAGGGTTATGTGGTCTTATTTATGTTTTAAAAGATTACCTCTGCTCTTATCTGGAGAACAGGTTGCAAGAAATTACCAAAGAAATCAGAACAGGTTGCAATAAGTCAGGCAAGAGATTATTGGTACCATGAACTAGTGTGGAAAAAACTGGACAGATTCAAAATATATTTTGGAAGTAGAACCAACAGAATTTGCTGATGAATTGGATGACTCCTACTTTTTTTTTTTCATGAGCAAATGAGTGGACATAGTGTCATTTGTTGAGATGGGCAGATTTAGGGGAAGAGAGACATTACAGGGAAGGGAATGGAGACACAAATAGTGAAATTTTTCAGTTTTGAAAATGTTAAATTTGAGTTGCCTATGAGACATCCAAACGGAGATATAAAGTAATTAATTGGATGTAGGCGACTGAAGTTGGGAGGAAAATGCAATGCTACACATATAAATTTGGGAATTGTCAGCACACAAATGGTATTAAATTCCATGAAAATGAATGAGAGCGTCTAAATGGAGAGTAAACAGAAGAAATTTAGCAAGTAGAGGATTAACAGTGAGGAAAGGGGATGAAAAAGCACCCAGAGAGATGAGATTAAAAACCAAGAGAAAGATCTATCATACATGAGAGCATTTTACAAAGGGTGATAGAAATAGTACTGACTCCTATAGAGACATGAGTAAATTGAAGGACAAAAAATAAATAAAGGGCCACTCGGTGTGGCATCATGGAGGGAACCAATGTCCTTGACAGTAGTTACAGCACAAGCCAGACTGAAATGTTTGAAGGATCAGCGGTAAATAAGAATTTGGAGGCAGCAGAAATAACAACTCTCTAAAGACATCCGGCTATAAAAAAATCAGATGGGCCAATGGCTAGAGGCAAATTCAGAGTCAAGAAAGGATTTGATTTGTTTCTCCTTTCAGATGAGAGATCAAAGATTTATATTTGTAAACTAAAATATATGGTGCAATAAGGGACAATTGAAAAGGCAGAAAAAAGAGGAAAACTGAACAAAATGCTTGTCAGGGTGAGAAGGAAGGAGCTTCAGATCATGAGATAGATGGGCTAACCTTCAAGAGAAGAGTGGCTATTACTTTTTTTCTTTTTTTTTTTTCTTTTCTTTTTTTCCCCTCCCCTCCCCTCCCCTCCGCTTTCGTCCCTCTTTCCTATCTATCTGTCTATCTACCTATCTCTATCATTATCTTTTCCTCTTTCTTTTTTCTTTTGTTTCTTTTTTGAGATAGGTGAGAATACGAAGCGGCAAGGAGAAGCAGATGAGTTTGTAGAACTAGACACTGGAGGGTGAGGGTATTCCCAGCTGACAGCTCTAATTTCCCTGTAATGTAAAGAAAGTTTTAGCATGTAGTGCAAGGAGCATCATGAAAAGGTACAAAATAGTCCTAATTGAGATTGGAGAGAAAAGCATTATAATAGAATTGTCAGGAATGAGGGCACATTTGAAGTTGAGATCATGTTTATCGGTCTGCCCAGTTATGTGTGTGGTTATTTGCTGTAACACATATGGGTTCACAGGCACAGAGAATGCAAATGATTGAGTTCTTCCATGGTTGGGTGTGATATATAAGAGATTTTGAGGAAGGGAGGGACAAGAAAGTCATGGGAATTGTATGGGAGTCATTGGGACAATGAATAATAGAATTTCAGTTGGATAAGAAGAAAGTATAGTCTGGAAGAGGCTGTTATGGGTAGAAAGAAGTGATAGGAACCATGGATTGGAAGGGAGACACCACTAGGAGGACTTTTGCTTCCTGAAAGATATTTACACGAGTGAGTTAGAAGGATATAAACTATGATCTGTGAATAAGAATTCAAGGCTTTGGAGCAGAGTGTGTGTCTGGTTACAACAGTGGACAGCGAGTTACCATTGGAATCATAGAAAAAAATGATCACTAACAATGAGGAGATTCAAATACTGGATGTCAAGGTATCCAGGAAGTTGGATAAGTCCTTTACAAGGATGTTGAAACCACCTAGAATGGTGACAGAGATTGGGCCGGTGAACAAAAATATTAACACTTCAATAATACAGAGATGTTACTTGGAGGCTGTTAAATGACAGCATTCCTCAATGTTATCTCTAACAAGAGAAGTAGTTTTCAAAGTGTTTTCATATACATTCTTACTTGATTTTCCTTACAACTTTATTAAGAAGCCTTGATAATATTATTACCATTTTATAGACAAGAAAAAAAACTGATTCTCAAGGAAATTATAAATGTATTAGAAGCAGTTATAAGGAGACACATGGTAAAGAGAGTCAATTTAATGTCCTCTATTTTAGATTATGCTCAAATTTATTAAATAAATTGAGGATGGTTTATTAAATATTTAAAAGCATTGTTTTTAAGGTTTCCTTTCAATGCACCTTTCCTAAGTCCAAGTACTATATCTTAAATTTCTCCTGTATTCAAAATAATTTCATATTTTAATTTTATTTTTTTAAAGATTTTATTGGGGAATTGGGGGAGGGGAACAGTGTTGGGGAATCGGGGAAGGGGTACAGACAGGTTGCTGTCCTATTCTTCTTCAGTCTAGTTGTGGAGGACGTTGTTTCACTGGCCCATGTTGGTATTGTGATAATTGCACTCTTCCTGGGTGAGGCAGTTGCTCGCCAGCCATTGGACGGCCACTAAGGGCGGCTCAGGGCAGCTCACGAAAACGCAGGCCTGCTGCTGCCCAGTCCCACTGCAGCCTATGTTGTCGCCGCCTCGACTCACTGCAGCCCAGCTCCAGGTCGAGCTGTTGTTCACCATGTTAGCTGTAGAGGGCGCAGTGTCACTGGCCTTCATGTGGGATCTGAACCGGGGCCCTGATGCACAGAGCTGGGGTCCCAAGCCAACTCCTAACCAACATGCCACTCAGCTGGCCCAATAATTTCATATTTTTAAAGTAGCACTTATTGTATGAAAGATTTATGGTACCAGGCAAAGGAATGATCTATTTGCTCCCTTTTATGATATGGTGAGAGAATTTCTTTTTAAAGTGCTGAGATAAAATTATTATAAAATTAAAGAATAATTATCCTTTAAACTCCATTTCTGAAAAATTATAAATAGGAAAATGAAAATAATAGGCATTAATTTGTTATTATTGTGTGTAAATGTGAATTTTTACACTTTGGCAATAGAGAATAATGCATGTGTGTAATATATAATACTTTTTACAATTTAAAAGAAACTATGGTGGAAAGGAAAATTATTTTTCTTTTTTTTTTTTTTAAATGGTTGTTTTCTCAGACTAAACTACCCTGCATTTTCCCACCTGTTTAAGCATGCAAATTAAATAAAACACTTAACCGCACTTTATTGTGCTTCATTTTAAGTTAGATCAGAAGAATTGCAATCAAAGCAGCACTAAGGCTTTACAGGAAACTGAATTGTAGAAATGTTTGTAGCCATTTTAACTGGTCAAGACATATTATATGAATTTCTTTATAGTCAAAATCAGTTATTACTAGCTACTCTTGCAAATAAGTGATAATTTTATCCCATTTTTCAGGTGAACAAACACAAAGGTTAAATAGTTGGCCCAGAGGCACAAATTGAAGCAGTAGAAGAAGTAGGATTATAACTCCAAACTACTGACTCAAAGCTTAGTCCAATGAGCCATGCTGTTTCTCAAGTAGTAAGCATATTAATTGTCCCTCCAAGCAGGGAACAGAGCTCTAAATGGAGCATGTCCCGTCCACAGGACCTACGAATCATAGTAAAAAAGACCTACTTCTTTCACCTAAGTAAAAAAATTACACACCAAACTGTTAAACTCCTCTTTTTATAAGGAGGAAATATAGTGTGTTACAAATTCAAAAAGTAACACAAACTATATGTTATAAAAAGACAATAACTTTTATACTTATTAAAACAAAGGATGTTTTGGTTTTCTTTTTCATTAGTAACATTAGACCTAGGATAAACAGAATGGTAAATCTGCAGTGTTAGACACACACTTACATAACTCAGGAATCCATTTTCCCTTTGTTATTTATGATAATCATAGAAAAATGGCAGTTGTACAAACTTTATTTAGTATTTGAATAAATGCTTTCCTGGCTCATTTTTCTTATTTTAAGTCCATCCAGGTATATAATTCTTTTTTTTTTTTTTACTCAATTTGACTCTCTAGTTTTAGAGCCACAAATGATAAGATTATGTTGAAAGTAGAAATTTGGAAAATTGCAAATTAAAGTAAGTGGTTCAACTTTCACTTCTGTCTATGATAAAACTCTCTTATTGAGAACAGCTATTTTTAAATAATATAGAAGGCCAGCTGAGTGGCGTGTTGGTTAAGAGTTGGCTTGGGATGCCAGCGGCCCTGCTTCAGATCCCATATATGAGGACCAGTGACACTGCCCTCTACAGCTAAGATGGTGAACAACAGCTCCACCTGGAGCTGGGCTGCGCGAGTCCAGGTGATGGGGTAGGCTGCATCTTCTGCTGTCCTGGGCTGCCATAGGCGACAGTGAGTGGCCAGCAGCCAGTATGAGCGGCTGGCAGCCAGTGTGAGCTGCCAATAGCCGCTATGAGTGGCTGTCTAGAGGCCGGTGACAAATCTGCCTCACCCAGGAAGAGAGCAATGATGATATCAACATGGGCCAGTGAAGCAACGTCCTCCACAACTAGAACAAAAGGACAGCAACTTGTCTATTCCCCTTCCCCAGTTCCCTGACGCTGTTCCCCTCCCCCAATTCCCCAATAAAAATCTTAAAAAAGTAATAATAATAGTATAGAAAACTGTTTGAAGTCACTAGAGGGGAACTAAGGAAGCCAGTACTGCAGGAACCAAGATCTCAGAGAGAAGAAAACTAATAAATTGAGCCCTGTATTCACCTCAGTTTTTCATGTGTGTGATTGCAGATTCATGGCATGGATAACATAATAGAGGCTAAGAAGCAATGTCTGGGCTTACAGTAGTCTCCCTGGGTTAAAGAGACAGGTGTTGGAGTTCTGAGACTACCAAGGTGGTGAGGACTTGAGAGACTAAGCTGCAGGAATTGAGAAAAACACAGAGGAATGTACCCAAACTTCTGTGCAATTTCCCCTCAAAGCATGGGCTGACTCGGAAAGTGTGCAGGGTGAAATGCATAGAAATTAAGTGTAAAGGAACAGCTTGGAGGTTAAAAATCTGAGCAGACATTTTGGCAGTTGTAGAGACCTTGGAAGACAGGTGACAAATGAGAGATCATCAAAATGTGAGAGCTCAAGTAAACACCTCAGGATTTCAGAGGCTAACCCCAAAACGCTACTCTTTAAAAATTCAAGGCTATCTTTTAACAGAACAAACTGGAGCTTGACGGGGCTAACAAAGTATGAAATTGAGCATTGACTGGAGTAATGTGATTGTTCCATATACATGTGACTGGAGCATATTAAATTCTTTCTGGAAAAAGATAACTTCCTGTACAGTCTGCAGTTTTTCACACTAGAGGTTCAGCATCCAATTAAAATACTACCAAGTATGTAAAAACCAGAACCAAATGGAAATACTAAAACTAAAAGTTACAAGAACTAAAACAAATTAAAAGATGGGGTGATAATAGACTAGGCACATCAGAAAGAAGAATAGCTGTGAGAGAAGGCTATAGAAAATATTCAAATTTAAGTATAGAGAGTAAAAGTGATAGAAAATACAGAATAGGAAGTGAGAACTATGAGGAACAGAATTAAAAGTCTCATGTATCTATAATTGGAGTTCCAGAGGATAGGAAAGCATGAATTGAGCAAAAGCAACATTTCAAACACTATTGGCAACTAATTTTACAAAATTGATGAAAGCATCTCACGAATTCAAGAAGCTTTACAAGCCACATGAAGAATAAATACAAAGAAAATTATACCCAGAGTATCATATTCAAATATCTGGAAAACAATTATAAAAAGAAAATATTGTAAGTAGTCAGAGTAAAAAAAGTACATTATTTTCAAAGGAGCAAAAATAAGATTTAAGGCTGATTTTTCAATAGAAACTATGGAATCCTGAAGACAATGGAATGACAATCTTTAAAGTTCTGATAAAACATAACTGCCAACCAAGTATTCTGTAGTCACAAAAAATATCCACCAGAAAAGAATGTGAAATAAATTTTAAGAAAACAAAGGCAGAGAGAATGTGTTTCTAGCAGACCTACACTAAAAGAAAGTCTAAAGGGATTTTTTTTTCAGGTTTAAACATGGAACTGCAGGAACAAATTAAGAACATAGAATAGAGTAAATGAGTAAATCTAAATATGAACAGTAATAGTAATGATTTGGGGGTTTAAAATAGATGTAGGATTAAATGTGTTATCCCAAAAGTGGTAAATATACTAACTTAAGGTAAGCAGACTATAATAACCAAAAGATGAATATTGGAATTTCTTATTTTAGGGTAACCAATAGAATAAAAATAAATATATAACTAATAGCTAATAGATAGGACAAAAGAAATAATAAACACTTGATTAACCCACAAGAAGGAACAAAAGAAACAAAAAATAGATGGTGCTATGCAGTAAGAAGATAGATTTAAATATTAATACATCAATAATTACACTTAATTAGTTGGATTAATACTCTAATTAAGTGACAAAGATGGTCAAAATTGACAGAAACACCCAATCATATGTTGCTTGTAACAGATACACGTTAAATATAAGAACTCAGAGGTTGAAAGTAATATTGGGTTGTCAGAAAAGTCATGATGCATTTTTGCAATGAAAAACAAAAAAAATACATCATGACTTTTCCGACAACCCAATAATATGAAAGATTTAACATGAAATTATAAACAAAAGAAAATGGTATAGCTATACCTTTGCTAGGCAAACCAAACTCTAAGGCAAAAAGTATTACTTGGAGAAAAACAGGGTTTTATAATGATAAAGGGATGGATAGAATTATAATCTTAAATTTAAATGTAAACAATATAGCTTTAAAACATATAAAGAAAGATATTACAGAGATAAAAGTTCCTTGAGCATCCTTATAACCATTGTTTTGAACTCTGGCAGATTGCTTGCCTCCATCTTGTTGAGTTCTTTTTCTGGAGTTTCTCCTGTTCTTTCATTTGGGACCAAATGATGTAACAATATTGGAACCAAATATATATCAGTATTTCTTTGGTTCCTCATTTTGGCTGCCGCTCCGTATTTATTTCTATGGATTAGGTAGGGGTGCTTATCAGGTGGTCTTAAGTAGTAGGGGTCCTGTGTGGCCAAGCAGCATTGTCTCCCTGATCACCTGAGTTGGGTGCTTCCAGAGTGTCCTTTGTGTGGGTTGTGTGTGCCCTCCTGTTACAGTTGAGACTTGATTGCTGTTGGCATGTCAGTGGGTGGTATTGACCCTCAGACTGACTGACTGTGGGGTTTGGCCATATCCACAGCAGCTTATGTGCTGCTGTGTAAGGGGGCTTCCCCTACCCTAGTGGGATTCATCCCAGGGGGCTCTGGTGCCTGTTGAGACCTTCATTTTGTGTGCACATTGTGGGGCTAATTGGGCAGTGCTCTGCTGTGCTCTGAAGCCAACTTCCAAGCATGTTGGTTCTGGGGCCTTTTGGGAGGGGCTTCAATGCAGGCCCAGCAGAGCCACTGCCTGTGACTGGTCAGGGAGTACCTGGTAGAAGCTACAAATTGAACCATGGTTGTTTGCTGCCTGTACTGTACCTGGAGGCATGTGGGAGAGAGAGGCCACACTATGAACCAAGGATAGCTGACGCCAGTACCAGGTGAAGTAGCTCCAGAAAAAGCCAGGATACTCTGAGGCCTGCTCCCACCTGTCAGCCTTCGTAAGGTTCAGCTGCTGATAAAGCATCCTGTGGTCCATATGTTGGGTGAGGCCAGGTCTCAGTGAGTCAGCAGGTGGAGCATTGGAACTCATCAGGCCAATCAGATTCAGGTTGGCCTGCAGGGGTGGGCTCAACACAGGAAAGATGGCACCTGCCTGCCGACTGCATGGGAGAAGAACCCCAAACAAGGAAAATGGGGACTGTCCTTCCAGTCCTTGCCCCAAAGTTTCACAACTGTCTCTCCACGTATGTCTCCAATGCCTCCAGAGTCACCATCCCTCCACTGGATCCCAAGGTGAGTGCCTACATGAGCCCTTTAAGAGGATGTTTGGATTTCCCACTGCCTTCTGTCCCACCTGGATGGTCAGAATCCCCACTGTTTTTCACAGCCAGATGTTGTGGAGGCTTCCCTTCCCAGCACCGGTAGTCCGGGCTGGAGAACCTGGTGTGGGGGACTGGGATTTTTTGCTCCTTTGTGGAGAACCCCTGTGACTGAGATATCTCTCCCAATTTTCAGCCACTACAGGTGGATGTGAGACCAGCACTTTCATGTCTCCACCCCTCCTACCAGTCTCAATGTGGCTTCTTCTTTATATGCTTAGTTATAAAACTTCTGCTCAGCTAAACTTCAGATGGTCCTCCAGGTTGATTGTTCTGTAATTTCACTGTAATTTAGAGGTGTTCACGGGATGAGGCAAGCACAGCATTTATCTACTCCGCCATCTTGGATCTCCTCCCATTTCTGATTTTAATAATTTGAGGCTTCTTTCTCAGTTCTTTGCTTTTTAATCAGTGGTTAAATGATTGCCCATTTTGTTGATATTTTTAAAAACCCAAAGTTTTGTTCTGCTATTTTTCTCTATTTTTTCTGTGCTTTATTTTGTTTATTTCCTTTCCAATCTTTGTTATTTCCTTGTTGCTTGATTTGAATTTAGTTTGCTCTTCTTTTCCTATTTTCTTAAAGGGGAAGCTTAGGTTATTCATTTGAGATCTTTTTCTTTTTTAATATAGGCATTTATAACTATAAAAATTTCTCTGAGCACTGCTTTCACTGCATGCTATAAGTTTTAGGATTAATATGCTGTATTTTCCTTTTCATTCACCTCAAAATATATTCTAATTTTCCTTGCGTTTTCTTTGATCTATTTGTTATTCAGGAATGTGTTGTTTAATTGCCACGTATTTGTAAATTTCTCAAATTTTTCTTTTTAGATTTTTAATTTCATTACATTGTGGCTGAAGAACTTACATTGTACAATTTTAATACTTTTCAATTTATTGCAGTTTGTTTTATAGCCTGCCATATGGTCTATTCTGGGGAATTGTTATATATGCACCTGAAAAGAATGTGAATTCTACTGATGTTGGTGGAGTGTTCTATAGATGTCTGTTAGGTCTTATTGACCCATACTGTTGTTCCAGTTTTTTATTTTCTTGTTGATCCTCTTTCCTTTTGGTCTATCCATTATTGAAAGTAGGGTATTGATGTCTCAAAATACTTTTTTTGAATTGTCTATTTCTTTCTTCAATTCTGTAAGCTTTATTTCATATAATTTGGAGCTCTGCTGCTAGGTGCATATACACTTATGTCATCTTGATGTGTTAACTCATTTATTATAAAATACCCTTCTTTGTTTCTAGTAACCATTTTTGTCTTAAAGACTATTCTGTGTGTTATTAGTATAGCCACTGTAGATCTCTTTGGTTATAAATATTTTTGGTTATAGTAACTAGAGAGATTTGTCCACATGCTTTTATTTTCAACCTCTTTGTTCTTTGAATCTAAGGTGTTTTTTTATATATAATGTCACTTATATGTGGAATCTAAAAACAAAACAAAACAAACAAGACAGACTCATAGAAAAAGGGAACAAAGAGATAGTTACCAGAAAGGAGGTGGGGATGGGTGAAAAAGGGAAAGGGATATAGTCAATAATATTATGACAATTTTATATGGTGACAGATAATTACTAGCATTAATGGGGTGATTACATTATAAGGTGTAAAAATGTCAAATCACTATATTGTACACCTTAAACTAATAAAACCAATATAAGATTGTATACCAATTATACTTCAATAAAAAATAAATTTAAAAAAATAGTGTCTTTTATAGACTCCATATAGTTGGATCATTTTTTGAAAATCCATTTTGCCAATCTCTGTCTTTTGATTCAAGTGCTTAATCCATTCACATTTAATGTAATTACTGATAAGGTAACATGTATGTCTACCATTTTGCTATTTATGTTCTGCGTCTTATGTCTTTTTGTTCCTTTATCACTGCCTTCTTTTGTGTCAGGTATTTTCTAGTGTACTATTGTAATTCCCTCTTGTTTCTTCTATTATGTTATTTGGAGTTATTTTCTTAGTGGTTTGTATGGGGATCACAATTAACATGCTAACTGAAAACAATCCACTTCAGATTAATACCAATTTAATTTCAAAAATGTACAAAAACTTTGCTCCACTATAGCTCCTTTTCCCTCTCCATCTTTTGTGCTATTATTATCATACAAATTATATTTTTACATAAGAAAACCCATCAACACAGTTTTGTAATTTATGCATATGTCTTTTTAATTCATATAGAAGAAAAGTTATAGATAATAACACATTTTCACTCTTTGTCTTTTGACAGTTTGACTATAGTTTGTTTGAGGGTGTTCATCATATTTTGTTCATAATATGTTCATCATATTTTGGGTTGGTTTGGTTGAGTTTTCTGGATCTAGAGATTAATGTTTTTCAACAAATTTGGGAAATGTTTGGCCATTGTTTCTTCAGGTTTTTTCTCTCTCTCTCTCCTTCCGAGACTCCCATTATGCATATTTTCGTATTTTTAATGTATTCCACAGATCTCTGAAGCTTTGTTCACTTTTCTTCACTTAGAAAAAATTTCTGTTTCTCAGGCTAGACAATCTCTACCAACCTACCTTCAAGTTTGCCAATTTTTATCTGCCAGCTCAAATCTGGTCTGGAGCCTCTCTGGTGAATTTTTTATTTCAGTTATTGTATTTCTTAATTCCAAATTTTCTGTTTCATTCAAATGTGTGTATATATGATATATGAAATATATATGAAATATATATATATATTCTCTATTTAATAAATCATCTTTATCATACTTTTCTTTAATTCCTTAACCATGATTTCCTTTAGTTCATTAAACATGTGTATAGTAGCTGATTTAAATACTTTGCCTATTAAGCTCAACATCTGAGGTTCCTCAGGGGCAGTTTCTATTAACTACTCTTTTCCCTATGTATGGGCCATACTTTCCCATGTCTGTGCAAGCCTTGTAATTATTTGTTTTGGTTGAAAACTGAAATTTTTATATGATATAATGTGCTGACTTCAGAAATCAGAATCCTATCATCAGGGTTTTTCCTTATTACTGTTTGTTGTTATGTTTTGTTGAGTGATTCTTGTGAACTAATTCTGTAAAAAGTTTGTATTTTTTGTGATATGTGCCACTGAAGTCTCTCCTTAGTTAGCTGGGTGGTCAGCTAACAATTGCAGGAAGATTTCCTTATATACTTTGAAACAATAAATATTCAAGATTTTGCTAAGAGGCTGTGTGTATGTTTGTGTTGGTGCATTCCTTAAGTGCTTTGGCATTTTATAAGTCTGCCTTAGCCTTCACTTCCTTTTTGCACAGGGCCTCAGGTTGTGCTAGAACCAAGAGAATAAGGCCTTTCATGGTCTTTCTGGGGCATGCACACAGCCCTGTGCATGCATGTGGCCTTCAAAATCCCCAGGGATATATGGAGCTTTTCAAAGCCCACTGTGGACATCCCATTTTCTAGATTTTCCTGTTTTTCAGTAAGCCTCTTATGTGTTGCCAGTGATATCTCTACCTTGGATAGCTGTAATATTAAACAATTGCCACTGAATATTTTTAACAATGCCTTTGGAATAGAGCTCTCCTCACTGAGTAAACTCTGGATCAGGTAAAAATAAAGACAAGTCTTGGGTATGGGGCTTTTCCAGGGAGTTGCCAGGTAGGTCAAACCATGACAATTGACTAAGGGTTTTCTGAAAGCTCCAACCCATTTTGCTCCCTTCAGTGTCTACTAGGGTGGTTTCACAGCTGCTACATTGTGGGGCTGCTGATTTTCAAGGCTACTATGGGTCTGGGGAGAGGAAAATCGGAAAAAGGACAGTTAAAATGTTACAGAGGTCACTGGGTTTTTTGTTTTGTTTTGTTTTGTTTAGTAATGATCTTCAGATTACTGCAAGTCTTTGGTTAACTTCCAGAGATCTGAAAAGTTGATTTTAACAATTTTTACTGGATCTCATTTCTGTTATAGAAAGGAGATTTTTAGAGGTCCTTACGCTGCTGTTGTAGAAATGCTTCTGTTTTGGCATTTTCTTACAATGAAATAATATACAGCAATAAAATAATGAACAACTGCTTCAGGCAGCCACATTGATGAATCTCACAGAAATAATTTTTGCCCAACTAGCCAGATACAGGGTACATACTGTATGATTTCATTTATGTGCACTTCCAAAATAGCTAAAATGAATCCATAGTGATGAAAGTTGGAATAGTAGTTATCTTTGGGATGGTTAACTGGGATGGACATAAAGGAATATTCTAGTATGTTGGTAATGTTCTATTGGGTTGTCGGAAAAGTCATGATGCATTTTTGCAACAAAAATCATAGAAAAAATATGTCATGACTTTTCCGATAACCCAGTATATCTTGACCGGGAAAATGGTTACACAGGTGTATTCATTCACTAAAAATTTTGAGCAATAAACTTTGTCAACATTATTGTATGAATGTATACTCTGGTAAAAACTTGACAAACAAAAGTAAATGGTTAACCTCAAGTCCCTTCTTTAATTCTTGGATATAGATTCCCTTACAGTTTTATGCCAGGAGTGAAAGGTTTCATATTCATAGTTAAGAGATTCATGTATGTGCCACTGAGACACAGGAATGATTTATTTCTGATATTTTGTTACTACAACTAACATATGCGTAAGTCTGCAGTGCTCTAAAGATCTTAAACTGCTTTCACCTTTATTATCTTATCATTTGTACAACTCTTGAAGGTGAGGTCAAATGTTATATTTTCCAGGGCCGGCCGAGTGGCACGGTGGTTAAGCGCTGGCTTGGGAAGCTAGCGGCCCCGGTTCGGGTCCCACATATGAGGGTCAGTGACACTGCCCTCAAAAAAATAAAAAATAAAAAATATATATATATATAAACAACAAATATATATATATTATATATATATATTATATATATATAATATATAATATATATATAAACAAACAAACAAAAAAATGTTATATTTTCCAAATGAGGACACTCCAATGTAGAGTCAGAATTTGTGAATAATAGTCAGGATTGATACTTTATGTGTCTTACTCTTAGATTACGATGCATCTTTTCCACATGCAACAATTTCTGTAGAATATTGCTAGTCACCAACTTATCAAAATCAAATGGGTAGCCAAGGTTTTAGAATTCTCTTAAATCATTCTTAAATGATGATATTAATCCTTGAATCTATAGGTAATCACAGGATTCTAGGAATAGCAGAATTTTGAACTTCCTCTTTTAAGTCTTTCTGTGAGATACAAGAGTATTTTGTCATCCAACTTAAACATCTTTTGATGAAATTTCACAATGATCACTCATTTCAATGTCATATACTTTTTATGATAAGGAAATTTTCTCATGATTATACTCCAAGTCCCTATTTCTGCAGCTTGCTCTTTCCCTGCCTTCTACTCAAATGTAGAATGATTGATCACAATCTATGATTCCTTTGAGGAGTATTTGAGGAGTATTTGAGGAAATATTTGAGGAGTATTAAAACCTACTCTCACATTGGTGATCTTTTCCCTACTTTGTTTAGGGTTTCCTTCTGTCATTTACTAAAGATTTTCGTATTGGTTGAACTCCCTGTCAGAAAAGAGCCTTATTTTGTCATTTCACTTATGCTATGTGGCTTTATCCTAGGAAACAGTACTCTGATTAAGACCCAGTCAGTGATCAATATAAAGGTTTTGTTGTTTGTATTGTTTCTGATATACTGTGATTACTGGATAATATTCTGCCATGTTTATGTGAACTTTTAACATGTATTTCTTTTATTTGGGTGATTTAATCTTCATTTGTCCCCATTAAAAGTCATTAGATTTGTGAAGATGACTTTGAGTTCAATCATATTTTCTTAAGTAATAGGCCTGCCAGCTAACTTTGCATCTTTGGCTAGTTTAATGAGTTTATTCTCAATATAAATTCTGAAATCACAAATGAGATAATAAATAAAGTAGGACCCACAAAGCACCTATGTATATGAGGATAGCTACTAGAAAGCCTTAATTTGCTTTTCAGGCAAATGAAGAATAGCACACGAGTGCAAAAGTGCTATTTATAAAGAGAATAAGGGGCTTGGGAAATTTATTTACGCTTTTGCAATTAAGTTCTAAATGGCTGATGAAACACCACTCTCAGATCCCAAACAGAAAGCAACAATAGCTGGATTTTCTCTGCTCCTCATTTTGAGCAAAAGACTTAACCTTTTCAGCCACTTAAAGATTCGGGAGGGGTGGGGCGTAGATTTCTCCTTCAAATGTTTCTCTATATCCTGACATCCTTTTCCCTCTCTGGAGCACATCTTTTGCATTATAGCCACCAAAATATAGTATACACAATCTATTCAGTCCCACAACTAATATTACTATTCTCTTAGGCAATTTCAGGAACAAACCATACACAGATGAGGTGAGTTACTGGTGTATACCGCTTTGTTAGCTCAGAAAGCCTGGAAACAGCAAATCATTTTTCCTAAGCTATCTCAGTTCTTTCACTTGCTGCTCTCTCCCTGAGTCCAAACCCTGGAAATACTGCCCTTTCTTTCTAGTTCAGTCTACTTCTGTTCTCAAGCTGAGGGCAGATAAAACTTTTTTAGAAAACCATATCCCTGAAGGGGCAGGGTCCTTTTCTGCCTGGATGAGTCGTCGGTTTAAAACACAGTCCTTGTGGGCATCTGAGTGTTCAGCTTGTGCAGGGTCATTGGGATTGAATCCACAGAAACCCCAAGATCAGCCTTCTTTCCTTTATTCTGGATATGAGATAATATGCAGAGATTGCCTGAGCTCAGCCTTTCATTATCAGCCCTTCCTGGATTTGTTCTTTTTCTTTCTTTTCTTTACCATTTGGACCCAGAGTTTCTTTAAAACCATATTTTCTCATTGCACCCTTGTGTCACTCAACACAATGTTCCTTCTCACCTCCTCTAACCATATGCAAACAACATCAGCAACCTATTTGAGTGGTTCCTAAGGCTCAGCATTCAGGGATGACCACCATGTTGCTATATTCCTCTACTTTTCTCATCTTATTATTAAATACAGGAAAATAAATAGCACATTTTACCTCAATTATACTTAAATCTCTGCCTCTACACATAGATCCAATTTGGGGGATGAGGCCAATGGTAATTTATAGAATATCTGATAAGATGCACCACAGAAAAAGAGGTTGAGAATGTATGTTAATGTTCACTTATTTTAATTTTTTGTTATGAAAAATGTTCAAAATTTCCCAAAGTAGAGGAATATTATATTGAACTTTCAGCTTCTCCAATTATCATAGTCTGCTTATGTTATTTTTAAAAGAAATATGGTTAGTCACTATATTGTCTTAACATTACTTTCTTAAGAATTATTGTTCCCCAAAACCCATCTGCTCTTTTTCTAAATCCAGCCCAGAAACCAAACTAAAATACAGAGGGAAAAAGTCAGGGGGAAAAAAGAAAATGAACAAACTGAGCACAACCTTTTAATTCCAAGAGTATGTCTTTCATATTATCTTTACTACATAAGGCAATTTGCAAAGGAAAGTGCCTTAAAAATGCTCTTTTGCAAAATGGGTGAAGGAAATTCTAGATTATTGGAGTTAACTTTTCTTTAATCACATGAATGTTGTCATAGTTACCCTACACTGTAGTCTTCAGGGAAAGCTCTGGACAAAAGATTGAATCAGTTTCAATCTAAGCAGGCTAGGATCTGGGGATAGTTATCTATTTATGAGGAAGTATTAACAGCTGCAGCACCTGCAAGAAAAGGGAAGAAGCACAGTCTGGCTTTTACCACTTCTAGGTAATTGAACAATTTGACAAAGCTACAAATGAAGAGTAGTTAGCCATCGATGTGTTTCTAGATGAGGTGAATCAAATGATAATTAGTGGCAACCTGCTATGAGGATAGCTTTCTTCCTATCTTTATTGATGATCTGGAGTCTGGATAAAAGAATTCAGGTTATATTGTTAGACTCATAGGCAGCTGAGTTAGGTGGTTTGCTAATATCCTAGAGCAAAGAGAGAGAAATGTCCTTGAAAGCTGGTAAAATCTAAGTCTGAAAACAGAGTGTGAAATCACAGGTAAGAAATAGAAGGTGAGGTTTAAGTAAGAAAGGAACTCCCATAAATTTTGTTGGAAAGAATCCTTCCACTGTGCTTTTCATGTAACAGACTTGTACTAAAATAATGTGTCCGTCTAGAGGAAGAAAACCTTAAAATTCTGTGGACAAAATAGAGGAGTTTTCAAGATTAATGGCAAAATTAGCAAAAATAGAGAAAAATTCAGCTTATAAAATCAGATTTAACGTTATGAGGAAAGCTAAAGCCTGAATGTATGTGGCCTCCCCCCACAAATTCATATGTTGAAATCCTAACCCTCAAGGATGATGGTTTTTGGAGGTGGGGCTTTTGGGAGGTGCTTAAATCATGAGGGTGGAGCCCTCATGTGTGGGATTAGTGCCTTATGAAAGAGGTTCCCAAGATGTGCCTAGCCCTTTCAATCATGTGAGACCACATGAGAAGTGTGTGACCCCGAAAGACACCCTCAACTGACCATGCTGGCACCCTGATCTCAGACTTCCAGACTTCTGCACTGTGAGAAATAAGTTTCTGTTGTTATAGCAGCCTGAAAGGACAAAGACAAGGAAATTAAGGAAATTACTGACTTTTTTTTTTTTTAGGTTTACAGAGCATTAAAAATAAGAGAAATACTTAAAAGAAGACACATTGTATTGGAACATAATTCCCTTTCTCTTAAGTAAAACAACAGAAATAAATAAAAAATGTATTTTACTTAGCTCTCCTTCCAAAGTGTGGCTTTCATGGTGTGCTTTTTAGTAGAAACAGCCCTCTGGCAATGAAGAAGATGATTTTAATTGACTTCCCACTCTCCCCAATAGTAAATGGTTTGCTTGTGCCTAGGGCTGTAAAGGAACAGCTCCTCCTGGCATGCACAGTCTTTGCACCCCCTTACATGTCATATATTCCCATCGTTCAAATTTTTAGAGAAAGTAAAAAGGCATACAGAAAGATAGTAAGATAGTATTTGGTTATTATTTTCTTATACGTTCTTGGAGAGTTTATTTACCTAACAGAAATTATGAAGATAGTCTTATTCCTTCTCTTTTTACAAAAAGTAGCACACAATACACATGTTTTATGCATTACCTTTTATTTTGCATTTAACAATACATCTTGATGATCTGTACTGGAGAGATTCCTCCCTTTTTTTCTAAGCGCTGTGTAGAACTTCACTCTGTAGATGTTCAAGGACTTTTTAACCAGTGTCCTATTGATGGGCATGTGAGTTATTTCCAATCCTTTATTTCCAGTAATATTGGCATGGATAATGTTATCATAATGGTCTTTCACACGTGGGTAAGTGTATCTTCAGAATAAATTCCTATGAATGCAATTGTGAGTCAATGGCATATGTAGTTTTGATAAACCTTGCAGTTTCCTTCCATCAGAGTTGAACCAATTTCAACTCTTCCCAATGTGTAAGAGGGGCTGTTTTCCCACAAACAATAAAATGTGTTACCAATCTCTTAGGCCATTTCCAATCTGAAGAATGATATATCAGTGTAGTTTTAATATGTACTTCTCTTATTACAATTTATGTTTATAAGCCATTTGGATTTTCTTTCTGTAACTTGAGTATCCCTATTTCTGCTTTTTTTTCTGTTATGCAGTTAGTCTTTTATTGGTGTCTAGTAGCTCTTTGTATGTTAGGGAGATCAGCATTTGTCTATGATATGAGTTTCTCAGTTGGTCATTTATCTTTTGACTTTGTGATTTTATGTGTTATTAAATTCATTTCCTTTTATTTTATGGGTTCTAGGTTTTGAGTCATAAAGACCTTCTCCACTGAAATGTTAGAAAGGAACTTCCTGTGCAGTTTTCTAATACTTACATGCTTTCATTAGTTTATATGTACATCTTTGATTCATTTGAAATTTATCCTGGTTTTACTAGAGTATGATGTAGAGTACAAATCCAACATCTTTTCCCTTAGCTATGCTATTACCGTTTATTGATGTGTTTATCTCTTCCCCACTGGTTTGAAATGCTATCTTTTTCATATATTGAATTGCAGTAATGCATTTGGAATTATTTCTGGACTTTCTATAATATTCTTTTGGTCAGTTTGTCTAATGATGAGCCAGTACCACGCTGTTAAAGTTTGTAGGCATTTATGTTTTAATATCTGATAGTGCTAATTCTCCCTCATTATCTTTCCCCCCCCCGCCCTTTTTTTTTTTTAGCCTATTTTTGGTTACTTATTTTTCTATATAAACTTTATGACCACTTTGCCTAGGTTCAAAAACCCACTCTCAATATTTTTCTTACTGGGCTCATGTTGAAATTATAAATTAACCCAGAAAGAATTGACCTCTTTGATGTTAACTCTGCCAACTAGTTTTATCTCCCCTTTGTACAAAATTTCCTTTACATCCTCCAGTAGCGTTTTAACATTATTAAGTTTATTCCCATATCTTTCATCTCTTTTTCCTATTTAAATAAATGCTTTCTTCCATTATATATTTATACCATTTGTTGTTTGTCTTTTGTATATTAATTTTGTGCCCCACTACTTTGCTAAATAGCTTTTAAGTTGAGTCTCTTGAGTTTTCCGGTTATATAATTATAATACCTGGCAGGAGGAATCCTAATGGATGCTGTTGAGAAGAAGAAATTGTGCTTTTCAGTTTAGTGGATTGAAGGTTTTTTTGACGAATCTCAGGAAAGACGAATATGGGTATATTATGGACTCGCTGGTACTCGAGACCAGACCAGGTAATGTCCAATGGTCACAAGCTGTAAAATCATTTTAGGAGGGACATACTGGAATGAGTAAAACAAATAAATAATTCATTGTTATCTTCACCTCAGATATCATACTTGCCATCACATCTTACATTTATATAGCACTCCTTATTTAAACAAAAATTGATGCAAATGAAGTTTACTACCTATTTGTTATCACCATGATTATTACCAAAAATTTCAAAAATGCCTCCGGGGTATCCACATCAGGCTCAATGAAGTTTAACCCTCATACAGTGTGGTAAAGGAAAAAGCCAGTTGTATGCAACAAACTACCCCTCAGTGTTGCAGCTCCATATGTGTTTTTGTGTTTAAGTAGCTTAAATGAGTTGCTTTGTGTTTGTGATGAGCACAGCAAATCCTCCTTGCTGAAGTACTAAACCCTCCTCACCTAACAATGATCTCCTTTGTTGATCTTCAGGGCATGGTGTCTCATCTGTTTAGTTTGGCCTTTTATTTGACTTTCATTAACTTTGCAGCCAAGCCTGTTTTCTTTGTTTGATATATAAGTTCAAATATGCAGGTGAACTTAGCTATTTGGTGATGGGCATGTAATTTTTAACAATAACACATATAGGGGCCAGCCGAGTGGCGTGGTGGTTAAACGCTGGCTTGGGAAGCCAGCGGCCCCGGTTCGGTCCCACATATGAGGGCCAGTAACACAGCCCTCAAAAAAACCCAAAAAACCCCAAAAACCAAAAACAATAACACATATTGGATTTGATGAGAGAAGATGATTTTTCCTAGCAAATGGGGAAGCAAATGTTTGACTTCTGAGTATATCTTGCTATTTCTTTTTTCTATACACAGTGGTCAACCTTAGATTAGATAGAGACAACTTTAAATCTTTAAAAATGTGTGAGGATATTAGCACCATTTAGTGTTAGTTTCTGGAGAACTGCAACTGTCATTTAGTACTGACCTAGCCATTATAACATGAAATTTGGTGTATTGAAGAATATTCTCATTGAGACACATCCCTGGTTGTGCCATGTTTTTAACTGTTGGAAAAAATATATAAATATACATATTGGGCAGTATATCAATGAATTAAAAAGATGTAGAATGGAGAAAGCAGAGATTGTGAGTAGGTGAATTTATACCTGTTGATGCTGAAATCCTGATTTGGTGTAGTAAATTCAACTTTGTTCCCTTGTTTCTGAACTGGTTAAATCTCAATATTTTACTTCTCTTCTACAAAATTCTCTAAAGAAAGCCAAGATTTAGAATGCTTTTAAAATCCTAAAGAACTTTCACATAAATTTTAGTTTTGTCTGAGACATTACTTCTGAAACAAAACCAGTGAAATCTCAGATCGAATAACAAAGAATTGAAATCTCAAGGCACTTATTCTGTGTTGAGAGATGCTGGCAGTTGGAATACTCTCATCAATTGGAGGCTCCTGTTGGCTCCAAATATGAATTACTTTATATAAATGTCCCTTTAGAATCTCTGCTTATGTGATACAGACCTTAGGAGATCTTAGAAAGGATGTTTTCTTGTTTTATATGCCTTCTGATTTGCTAACTAACATAATGGAAATTTCAGTATTCAAAAGTCATTCACGTAACCTCTTCTTTTGTTGATCTGGTTTTGAAAACTTTCAGGTGCCTTTTGGCACATGCTTCCCATTTCCTTTTGTCTAGAGTGTACTGTGACTTTTACCTTTTTTTTTTTTGCTTTTTTGGATTATTTTAAAAACACAGTGGGTGCTTTACAAACACAGTGCATATTGCCGAGAAAAAAGACTTGAAGACAGAGGCAGAACCAAGGTCAGATTTTTTCACATGGTCATCAGGAGGGTGAAGGAAAGTCCGCTCTACTATTTTGTAATTAACCAAAGCAGGAGAACTCTTTAATAAGTGGACCCTAATTTTATTCCTGAAAGTTTTTGCTTATCTCAGTCTTCTGGCGAAAACTGATACAAAATCAATAAGCAAGAACTTGAAACAATTTCCCACCTGTTTGTGTAGTGGGGGTATGTGACAGGTGGTAAACCCCAGGGATAGTTAAGGAGGTTCTTTTTTTGTTTTCATTTCAGCAGTTGTTAAAGAAGATTATATATAAGATTATTTTATTCCCTCATCTTATAACATTTTTATTCCTTATTTTTGTCCTTTTCCTTTCCCATCTGTCAAGATTTGGCTTTATATCCAACGACCATTTTGCCACTTTTGTCCAGTTTTAGCCTTGTGACAACCACCTTGCTGGGCTGAATGCCTACGTGGATAGTTGTGTCATTGGCTTTTCCTTCTGCACACGTTCAATGTAGATGACACATTTCACCCTCTAAATTTGAAATACTTTGCCAATTTGCTGACCTTTGCAGTGTCCTCATACAACCTGCATATCATCCTTTCAGATGGACCTGGGTCAAACACTGTATTTTTGTCTCAGCTCTTTGGAAAGAGGGAAAGACATAATTTTCCTGTAAATGTGGAAAGGTGCATTGAAATGCCTTTTATGGTTCTTGCTGTGGTCAGAAGTTACAAAGGGTTAAACCAATCAGAGGGGCCTGGCTAGATCCTCTCTAGACCTAAAGAGCAGGGAAGGCAGTTGTGGCTCTATCTATTGGAGAGACCAGATGACAGGAGCTGCAGCCATCAGTGGAGGAATGCAGATACTGGCAACCTGCAGTGTGGCATGGAGGGAAACGGGAAAAAATACCCAACTTCACTGTCATTCCAGTATCCAGTATCCCGTTGGAGCCTCTCATTGGTGGCATCCAGCAAGAAACCAGAGGACAAGCAAGCCTAGTGATGTGGTCCATAAAAGTCAGCCTCCTGGGGCACAGATCAGCTGTGGGAGGATGGAGGGTGGATCCTATGGGCACACTGAGACCATCCAGTACCCTCATCTCCATAGAAGAGTTTATGATAAGGTTCTGTAAAAATTTCAGCATCAGTAAGAAATTTGAACAATCAAAAGTTGAATAATATACTCCCAATCCTCCAATATTTATTGGTTGTTGTTTTTTTAAGTTTACTTTTTCTCCCTCTTTTTCTCTTTTTCTTTTTTTGTTACTTGGGATTATCATTTTGTTTTGGCAAAGTTCTGCTCAACTTTGTTGTTCAATATTTATAAAGACCTTGACATGCCTCCTCCCATTTGAGAAGAATCTGCTTTTCAGCAGGGTACTAGGTTTAAGCTATATAAAGTCTTAGTTGACTGTGACACTGTGCATATAGTTTGTAAAGTCTTTGATACTGATACCCTGGTTTAAACTTTCTTCCTATTTGTTGTAATTGGATAACATATCAACAGAGACAGGGAGTTAAAAACCTCATCCTATCAAAAGAGTCACTCCCCAAATTGTAATTTTCCCCCTTTCCACACACTATTTCCTTGTTGACCTCAATATTTGCAACCATTCTCCTCCTGTCTCTAAAACCTCACTATAGACATCTAAGTGAGCATTTTTAGGCCAACTACTTAAGTAGTTAGTAAGATGAGATAGAGTTTAAAGAAAACAAACCACAAAATTAAAATATTAAGGATATGTAATGTCTTAAAATTATCTTAGAAAAGAACTTCATAATCTATTAGGAATATGCAAATCATTTGTGAATACCCATTACTTTCTCCCAAGTGCATGCAAATTTTGTCAAGGATGCTTACTCTTTCCTAATATTATTTTTTTCTTTCTTCAGTAATAGAACTCTGAACATTTAGCTAAGCACATGTCTGCCCAGAAAAAGACTCCATTTCCCCAGCTACTCTTGCTACTATGTTTGGCCATATATTGGGTTGTTGGAAAAGTCATGACACATTTTTGTGATGAAAAACATTGAAACAATATGTTATGACTTTTCCTACTTGTATGTAAGCCAAATGCAGCCACACTGGAAAGAGCTACAAAAGTCATCCTAGACTAGGGTATGAAAGCCCTATCTTGAGAATGATAGAACAACAAAACAGAAAGTGCCTAGGTCCTCAAGACAGTGTAGCTGCCATGTGACCATTGGACTGCTTGTGTTCCTACATGAGAAAGAAATCAATGTCTATTTGTTTGAGCTATTGTTTTTTTTGGCCTTTGTGACAGCAGGTAGATTTGTATCCCAATTTGCTCTTGGTCCTTTTAACAGAGACCAGTGTGCTGATAGTAATTGTACTTTACTATCTGTCGGTAGAGAACATATATAATGACAAAGAGGCACTATAAATACAGGAAGATTTTAAATGAAATTTTATTTAATTTATTTAATTATTCACAGCTATATACATTTGAAAAACAATGATACTTACCCAGGTGAGATATATTGTTTATTCATTCTATTGACAATGCTTGGACTGGCATGTGCATTTAAGGACTCTTTGCCAGACCCTTCCCCGAAACTACTTTGATGTCCATGGATTTAGGCCTTAGAGTTAAAAATGATATTAGGCAGTATGGGGTCTAGCTCAGAAGATGCAAATAAAATCTGAAATGCTGGTTCGAGTATAAAGCTGTTGACTATAACCAGATAAATGAAGAGAACAAAGGCCAGAGGATTTAGCATCTATAATGGGCATTGTGGGAACCCCCTAACTTCACTTTGCCACTTTCCCATTGCATAGTAGCCATCCCACTTGAGGGGCTGTACTTGGTTAAATAATGTCCCCCTAAATTCATGTCTACCCAGAACCTGTAAATGTGACCTTATTTGGAGATAGGGTCTTTGCAGATATCTTAAAGTTAAGATGAGGTCAGGCGAGATTAGGGAGAGGCCCAAATCCATTGACTGGTATCCTTATAAGAAGAGAGAAATTTAGACACAGACACATAGATGTGAAGACAGATGCAGAGTTTGGAGTTATGCTGCCACAAACTAAGGAACAGCAAGGACTGCTGGCAGCCATCAGAAGCTGAAAGCGACCAAGGGATTAAAGCCTTGGAGAGAGCATTGCTTAGCCAACACCCTGATTTTGGACTTCTGGCCTCTGTAACAATGAGAGAATACATTTCTGTTGTTTTAAGCCCCCCTAGTTTGTAGTACTTTGTTATGGCAGCCCTGGGAAACCCATACAGTGGGGTCGATGCTGCCCTCAGCTGCAGGGTAGATGATATGCAAAGTGTTTAACACCGGGGATGTGATCCATCCCAACAGAAGACATGCCTATATTGCTGGAGCAGGATCCAAATGGATCCTTACTTTGCAGATGTTCACTTTTTAGTTGCTGGATAATGGAGTGGTCAGCGGCATTCCAGGCTGGGTTGCTGATACAATGAGGAAAACTTGGGGACACTTAGTAGCCCAGCGTATCCACTCTTGTATGTGCTCCCTGCCCATTAGTTACTTAGTAGCCATGTTGGTTGTCAGAGTGACTGTCATAGCATCACAGTTCTTGTGTTCAAGTCACCTTTATTTTACTTAATAATGGCCCCAAATTGCAAGAGTACTTCAAATGTTATCATATGTATGTGTGTATAGGAAAAAACATAGTATATATAGAGCTCAAGACTATATCCCCTGTCGATGGGGGTGGGGGGAGACTGCTGTACATCTTTCCTTCTTGCCACAACAGCTGATTCAAGAGTATCCCAAATTGGGCCAATTGGAATGAAGTTCAGGACTTTTATTCCTTGGCTGGGGAAGAGCTTGCCCTCTCCTGGGAGATGAGAATGAGAAAGAACGTGACTCTGGTTGTTTCTAGTTGAAATTTCGCAACAGGGAAAGAGCTAGCCAAAGGGTCAAGCCAACAATCAATAGTGGACGAACTGAGACAACTGCAGCCAAATCATCTTGAACTCTGGTCACTTGCACCTGAGTCGTTCCCATCCTCTGGACTCTTAGTTACCTGAGCCAATAAATTCCTTTGATTGTTGATGCAAGTTTATGTTGGCTTTTCTCTTTCTTGTAATTAGAAGCATTCTAACTGGTACAATCCCTGTGACTTTCTTAGTGGATATTTATTGCGTCCTTCTCTTTGAAACATTTTGTTTTGATGTCTACTAGTGTAATTATTTTGTAATTACCTTTACCTTTGTGTTCTGTTAATAAATGAGATATCAGCCATGCTTCAAGGAAACAGGACTTTGCTGAAAGACTATTATCATCAGTTTTATACTGAATTCTTATTTTAGAATACAACACAAAAGCAAACAGACACATGCGTGTGTACACACACACACACACACACACACACACACACACACACGTCCCCCCAATGCATTTCTTGCCATATATAAGAACTAACTTGTATTATAGATGCAATTGATGGGAAAAATGGTACAAACAAATGGGGGAGGATCCATAATTCATAGTGATAGTGGAAAAATAAAATATTAACTCAAAGAAATATGCTTTGTGAATAAAACTCTCATCTATAAGAAAAACTCCAAAATGAATCAAATGGTAGTACAAGGTCCAATTTAAATACAGAAGATAGCAAAAGAATGGAGACGGGCAGAAATGAATAGAGGCAGCCAGGGAAAAAATCATAAAGTTTGAGCTACTTTTCCACTATATCAGCCTATTCAAAATAAATTTTTCTTTTGTAGTTCTGGGGGCCATTTTAAAAACAGGGCTAAGGAAGGGTAGCAACAAAGTACCAGTGTTCTCAGTGCCCCTCCCCGCCCCCGCAAATGAAAAATTTGAGTTGACTCAATTGATTTAGGCTACCTTGAATACTGTTCATCTATTTGCAAACTGAATTTGAGGTTTCTGCTTTATATTCCTCATGGTCCTTACTGTCTATATATCCTCAACAATAAATATTAGAAAATGCAATTCCACATTTAGCCAACATTTAAGTTACCTTTGATTGATTTTGAAATTAGCATAATACTTTTAATAACAAGGAAAAAGAATTTTAGAAAGAAAACTATAAAAATGATAAAGTAGCTTTTCTCAGTATGCAATTCATATTAAATCGCTGGTGTCTGAAGAATATGGAACTTAGATTTTTATCAATACATGCAGCACCACACATTCCCTATTTTAGTTGCTAATTAGTATTCAGGTGTGCAGCAGAATACATGAAATGAAATGCTAATGCTGTTTCATTTGAGATGTAACATGTACAAGTTGTTACTTTATGCAGCATTCCCTTGTCTAGGTTCATGTATAATTGTTGCTTTCTCTTTTTTCTTTGTAATCATAATAGCTTCGTGTATTCATTTGATTCAGTCTCTTAAGGGCATGATATGAATAAATCTTGGTTTCAAAAAAATCATTATCTTCTATAGTTTAGAAATGAAAATAAGAAATATCTGAGAGTCATTTTTAAAACGTTTCAATTGAAGATTTAGTTTACTTGGCCCACTAGTATAGAAATTTTAGGTTTTTTTCGTATATTTTGTTTCACTTAATTTGTGATTAACAGCTACATAAAATTGTGAACCACCTAATGGAAGTAGTTTTATAAATATTGCATGCCATTTTATGTTCTTCAGTCTGTACTTCCCTTATCAAGTATTTTTATGTTAAAAAATTTCAAAGTTAATGCGAGGAAGTAACTAGCTACTTTAGTTAGATTTCTCTTCCTTGAAGAAAATTACTATAATGGTTACTTTTGCTAAAATGCAATTACTGTCACTGTAACAATCAATCATATTTTTGTATAAGAAACTTTAACAACTTTTGAATGCATTTAAGAAAAGTAAATGAAAAAGACTCAATGTGAAATAAGACTAGACAATGAATACCCCCCGACATCTGATGTGAAAAAACTCAGCTACTTTTCTTGTAATACGTTTTAATGCCTTTTCCAAGACAGCTGTGAAAATTTTATAATATAGTAGTAAGCAAGTTTCTAGAACATCACTGAAAATGCTGTGTATATTGAACAACTAGTAGCTATTATTGTTTCTGTTGAATAGTTTACTCTTAATCTGTCAGAATCTGTAGTCCTTGAGTTTTGCGAATTAAACCAAAAGACATAATTTGAAAAGGTTTAACATTGTGATACACTTACAGATGAAGATATCTCCATGTGAAAAGTGGAGGCTAGGCAATATGAACTCTAACAGTTTTTGGCTTTAATAGTGATCACTAGTTGAGGTCAGAAAATTGTTTTTGTCTGAATAAATATTGTGCGGTCACATGGAGATGGTGTTTTCTTCACAAAAGCATCTGTAACATACTCATGAAGGTAGAACACTAAACATAACATGATATTACTACTACTCAAAATACTATGCTCCTCATATAGTATTGGGACTATAGAAACAGGTGACTTAGTCCATACTGTTATATAGCATGTGTTTTGACACGGTGACTATATTTAAGTGGGACATTAATCAAAGTATATCAAAGGATAATATAGGTAGAACAGATTATTATATGTAGCTATGGTACTAAACAGAAAATTAATGTCTGTTAGCACAGGTGATCACAGCTCTGTTCTCTCTCCTAATCCATCTCTGCCTTGTCCTCCATCCGGATGTCTGTTTCTTACATT
Organism: Aselliscus stoliczkanus; assembly: GCA_033961575.1. Lineage (NCBI taxonomy): Eukaryota > Metazoa > Chordata > Mammalia > Chiroptera > Hipposideridae > Aselliscus > Aselliscus stoliczkanus. The sequence continues at coordinate 102,586,047 of CM066731.1, read as the reverse complement.
TCCCCCAGTACCTTTAATGGTATCTCCATCCAACTGGTCTCCTCAACTGGATACATCAGAGGTATGTTGATTCCTTCCTGTTTAGCTCCTTCACTCAATCCATTACTAATAATTTCCATTTGAACATTGCAAAGTCTCTGTAGACTTTTGGTCTTAGGATAGGCCCCATGTCAGCCTTTTCTAGAACCTCCATAAGGTCTCAGTGAAATCAGCCTCTCTTCTCTGTAACCCATCCTTTTCCCTGCTTCCAGAGTGATCTTTCCAAATTCCTTGGCATGACACACTATTCCCATCCCATTTTGTTTGGTCTCAACCCCAGTTAGCTCCCTGGGCATTCCTTCCTACTGTCTCCTGTGCTGCTGGTGACTTAGTTAATTCACAAAGTCCTGTAACAGTGGTGGCTGCCTTTTCTTTCTGGCATACAGTTGCTAGGCCTCTCATTAAAAAATTACTATTTCTTCATCAAGACCTTCAATTAAAAGGCCTTTTCTGACACTCCCCAAGCAAAACTAAGTGTTTGCTGCTCTGTGCTGTCATAGCTGTCTGGACATAAGTGGTTTGTATCACTGTCTATGCTTTTTGAGCTTTCCTCCACTACTCCCTGAGCTTCTGTAGATCAAGGATATGTCCTATTCTTTGCATATCTTTAGTGCTTAGCTCAGAGCATGATAATACAGGAGGCTTTCGACACAGAGCGAAGGACTGAGGAAGTGAATAAATCCTTCAGTACTTCTAGGTGTGAACCAACTTCAGGATTATTACTTATGGATTCACATTCTGTCTGGAAACAAAGCCATTAAGAAAAATAATAATTTTGTCATGCTATAAAAATTCACTTTTGCCAATTTACCTGAAAGTAAAATCCATTACAATTATATGTCATTAGTCATTATTAGGAAGCCTCTCCATTCTTATGGATTCCTTTTTTTTTTTCTGGGGTGGGGGGTGGTATTAAAAAATACAAGTTTTGAATGTCTAATGGGTAACAACTGCATGCATGATTATTTGTTAATAAAAAATCTCAGGCAAAGACAAACCATTACAAGATCTCTGTTGGACATTAGATTTCTTTTATTTCCCTTAAAACTGAAGCTGGTCATAATAAAGTTCTTCTGGTGGCAATGTGTTTTCCCTCTTATTATTTTCCAGTTTTATTGAGAAATAATTGATATATATATATCACTGTAAAAGCTTAAGGAGTACTGTTTGATGGTTTGATTTACATGTATTATGCAATGATTACCACAACAGGTTTGGCTAACATCCATCTTCTCACATAGATACCAAAAAAAAAAAAAAAAAAAAAGGCAAAAAAATTCTCCTTGTGATGAGCACTGTTGTATTTACTCTCTTAATAACTTTCTTATATATGGCCTAGCAGTGCTAGGTATAGCCCAAGTGTTGTACATTACATCTCTAGTGCTTATCTGTCTCAGGGCTGAAGTTTATACCTTTTGACCACTTTCACCAACTCTCCCTGCCCTCCCCTCCCCCTACCTGTCTCCACCACAAGCTTGATCTTTTTTTCTATAATTTTTTTTGTTTTGTTTTTTTAGATTTGGTGGCAATTTTTGAAATGTATTTTAAATTGAGACAACAGCAGGTCAGTGCTATCTATAGAAAACTGCATTTGGCTCTATTGCCAATGTGTGCTGTTTTGTTTTTTTTTCTTTTTAATTTCTACACTCTGTCTGTTATCAGAGAACTAATACAGGTGCTTCTTTATGTTATTGTCATGCTTTCTAGAAAAGGGAAAAGAATAATAGCCTAATTTTCAACATCTCTCTTTCTCAACGAACAGAGACCTTACAATTCTCTGATTTAAAGTACATGTCTATGAAACACCAGTCATTTTAATCTGGCCAGAACCCCTGAGTTATTTGAGGGGTGACTCCTCCATTTTCCTGGGGGTTTTGGTGGAAATGACAGCCGCAGTATCCTGCCAGCTTTTGCTACATGAGTGGGCAGAAGACCCAAATCTGTCCAATCATGGTATCCCATCATTCTGTTAATGATGTTTGATGCAAGTGGTGGGCATATGACTCAGACAGGGCAATTTAGAGCCTTTCAATGAGTGTGTGTGTGTGTGTGTGTGTGTGTGTGCGCGCGCGCGTGTGTTGGGAGAGGAAGGACTTATTTATTTTTTGTATCTTAAGATGTAAAGATGCATGCTCTAAAACACTGGCACTTATGTTTTCTGATGTGGGGAGAGAGTTTGTTTGGAGTATGAAAATATGAACCTTACACACAAAGAGAAGCAGAGACTAGCAAAGTTGGAAGATGTTGAATAAACCCAAATGATACTATGTGTACCCTGGAACCTCACCATGCCTGAAGTGAGAGCCATCTTTGAATAGGTAGGTATATGAGCCAATAAATTCCCTCTTTGTTTGAGTTCTTGAAGTGTTGGAGTGACATATGTGTGGGAGTGACATAATGCTAAGAAAAACTAAGTGTTTGGCTCTTTAAGTATGAAATATCAGTGTTAAATAAATAAAGTAATCGTGACCTATCACTGCCTCCTAAAAGGGATAACTACAAAATGTGACAATGAAAAGTAGCATGGAAAGAAGCTTCTGAACATTAGCCCTCTGACATCTCTCAGTATATTCTACTCTAGAGCATTTGAAAGTTTTAGCAAATCATTTTATTTCTTTCTTTCCCATTTTAAATACAACATTTAATTAATTCATGGTAAAAGTACTAAACTGGTGTGATGGCTTTGTACCATGTCATTTTCTCCAAATTCTCTTCTAATATGGTTCCAGGTTAGGGTTGGCCACAGATAAATGTGTGGCATTTGGCACCCATTTCTAGGCTCTGAGGAGTATTGCAAGGCAGGCACTGCTGGAGTTTGTGCAGATTGTCACAGATCTGCTATTGGCCAGGAGTGGCTGCAGGGCCCCCAGCACCTCCCATCAAACCCCTGCAGCTTCTGAGAATCCCAGGCCAGAGCTAGGTACAGTTTTGTGGTCAAGGATGTTGACTTATCTCATGAGTGGCCCAAGTCATTGGGACTGGAAGCCGTGAATGATGAGGCGACCCTTCAGTTTTTTCTTGCAGGTTCCAATTTGTCCTTGGTTGGCATGACTTCATATCCATCTTCTCTTCCTGACTGCTGAGACTCAGGTTTGGCACCAGAGCTAGATGCAGCAGACATACAGGATTGTACAAGGGCTGATGCTTATATAGTGAATTCCTTGCTCTCTGTCACTCATATTGGTTCTTTTTGCCTGATCGAGCCCTAACTCTAACTGATGAGTGGCCTATTTTTCACATGAAGCCATGTGAGAGTTTATCTACTATGCACTGATGAGGTTGGAAGAATTTAGGCTTTATACTCAGTCTTTACATTCTACCTTTGCTATTTGTTATCTGTTTGATTTTGACCAAATGATTCAGTCTCTTGATGCCTTCGATCCCTTGACAGTTTCTTCAGCTGTCAAACAGGGAACAGTATGTCTACCAATGTGATTGCTATTAGAATTCACAAGGAGATAACATTTGTTTTGTCGTTAGACTATTGTCCATTATTGCAGTCCCAGCGTCTAGCTTAAAAATTACTACATTGTACCTACTACATAACCTTTTCTAAATTGGTGGATAAATGGGTATATGCCTAATATATGTTCACCTTTTCTCCTCATTCTTTATTGGAGGAGTTGTGTTAGAGTCAATTATTGCTCAGACACTACTTAGTCTCTTCCCCACAAAAGACCTCCAAGGGAGAAGTATATTTCCCTATTCCACCAATGTTGATCTGGGCCATGTGACTTGCCATGGCCAATGGGATGTTAGAAATGTGATCAAAGGTTTGACATGTACTTCCATACTGGGATTTGCCCTCTTGCTCTCTGCCTCTACCAAGATAAGCATATATCCCCGGTAGCCACTGCTCCTTCAGCCTAGGTCTCTGAGTGAGACCAGTGAAGCAGACACTCCAGCTGACTCATAGACATGTGACTAAGAATCAATGCTTATCTTTCGATGACTTGCGTATTGGGGTGGTTTGTTATGGAACAGTCGCTGACTGATACAGAGGGAGTTGTAAAGACAGAATCTATATTTATAGATTTAACATGCAAAAGAAACTTTAATTCAATTCAGGCTATGTGCCTATTATAAATTAGACACATAGATCAAAACAATAACTTAAGACTCTCTTTGGCCAGATTAACCCCTCCACTAACATAGTTTATGGGTACCAATTGTGGTCATAGTCCTGGGATGGCTGTAATGTGTGTTCAAAGAGCATATGACATTGGGACTATCCTCAGAAAGCACATACATATGTCCTCAAAAGTGAACATCGTTTAAAACAATACCTCGTCTCCAAGCTCAGTATAGGGCCACTGTGTTGTTTGTCATTTGAACATGTAGCAAGTATTCTGTTCTACTTAGAGGCTGTGTGACCTTGGGGAAGAAGAAACTCAACTTCATTTCTTCATCCTTGAAATGAGGATAATAATAGCTACCACCAATGGAGTCATGAGACTTCGATGAAAGCATGCATACAAAGCTCTTAGCACTCTGTCTGGCACGTAATAAGCAGTCAATAGATGTTAGTCTTTGTTATGGTTGTTATCTTGTGACTGACAGGGTTCTTAGGCTCAAAGCCAGGCTAATTCTGCCACTCTGAGCCATGGTAAAGTGATAGAGCATTCCAGCTTGGCTCTGTGATAGAACAGGGAGTCTCATAGCAAGAAGGATTCATTAAAAGGAAAATCTGGGAGGCCAGAACCGTAATCCTTATGAAAGCAAAAATAATGTAGATCATGATTGGTTTACAGCTATTCCTACAGAGTCTGTTGCATCAGATTTCAGATTTCTCTTTCTTAGGCTAAGAAATCCCAGTACTTTTAGTTATCTTTGTTGTTCACTTGTAAGTCATCTACTAATTTTTCACATTTCTGATTTCATTTTGAGAAAAACAAGGGAGGTCTGATCTGAGCCAATCACAGTGGAGCAATAATAGGCTGGCATAGAGTACATGTTTTATACTATTTTGTTTTATTTGTCTTGCAATATTCATTTTTCAAGCCTATCTCTCGCTATTCTTAGCCAATGGTTTGGTAGGTGAGATTGACCTTATTCTCATTCCTGGATATGACCTTGTTTAGCTTATCAACATCTTATCCCTGTGGTCTTTCTGATTGGTTCAGAGTTAGGCATGTGATCCTACTTGGACCAAGGAGATCCTGAACCAAAAAATTGTATTTGACTGTTGAGGTCTTTTTATTCTTGGCTGGTGTGATACGAGGATGTCAGAGTTGTAGCTGTTGTAGATTGGGCTATTAAGGGCAAATATACAGAGCTGGAGAATAAAATCAACAGTGAAGAAGGCAAAGTGTGAGAGATAGGGAGAAGCGGGCTCCTGGTAAAATCAACAAAGCTGCTAAATTCAGCCTTGCTTGAAGTCAGAACTGCCTCTGGATTTCAGCTCCTTAAGTATTGTTTGAGGCAGTATGGGTTGGGTTTTCTGTTATAGGCCACAGAAAGATACCTACACACTGTGAAAGCTTGGGTGATCAGTAATGATGAGAAGGTATTTTTTGTTTTGTCTAAAAATTTTTTATAAACGAAAGTCTTGCTTTAGCACTGTGTCACACTCAGCTTGCGGCCCATTTGTTACTATTCCTTTTCCTTCTTTTTGACTGGGTGTATGTAGCACAATAGGCATTTCTTAATTCCAGTTAGAAAAGCACTTTCTCAAGAAAACCACAAATGTAAGATGTAATGCTAGATGAAAAAACCAGGACAAAAAATTCTATATACATACACAACATATCTATCTATCTATCTATCTATCTCTCTATCTCTCTATCTCTCTATATCTATCTATCTATCTATCTATCTATCTATCTATCTATCTATAAAGCATATTATATATATTTTTCTCTATGTAGTACTCAACTATGTAGACATACATAGGGAAATATTACTTTCATAATAATAAATAATTAACATTAAAAATACTCCTCCCTACCATTAACATAGGATGTCATCCTTTTTAGGCATGAAATACCCCCTCCTTATCTAGATGGTCCTTGTGACACTTATATTACTTCATTTGTCACATACTCATTTCACTTAACAGCTAGATTGTGATCAAACATTATAGCACATTAATTCCCTAGTGAGACAAGTTAGAATATAGTGTGCCCTGCTGTTTTGTCACATTTTCCTTTTCCTATTGTAACTTTCTTTTAACTTCACCAAATCTGGTGCTTTTTATCAAAATGATTGACTTCTAAATTGGAAGATTGTCTGATGGTTAGGCTCCATATCTCGAGTTAGAATTTTGTTTGAGATTTATAAAAGCCTGCGAGTGGCATTATCTCCACTGGCCTTACATAACACATATATGAGGTAGAAGGTTTCTCGTTCTTGAAGTTGTAGTTCAGAAACAAAGACAAAAGTGATAGAAAAACTTTCCACTCTTGAAAGTAAGTGTACAAAGTGTCTTAATGATTTTCTATGCCCTTTCCAATTATTAATACATTTTATTTTTCCTATTATGACATATACCTTTAAAATAGCTGTCTTTCTGACAAAGCAAAGGAAATGACTTATTCAAAGTGAAAGGCTAATAAAGCTGACATTAATTGATAACAATTTTGAAATATCATTGACATGGTTGATGTGTAAGCTCCAGGCCTAATTTTCTTGTTTTTAACTCTCAGGAGAGTATGTTTACACTTCTAGAAATACAGATGACGTGACAGAATTATGACCTGGAAGGAAAAAGTAACGACAGGGTATAGTGCATGTATATCTTCCTAGTGTGTGATATACTATCTAGGGTATTTTTAAAAATCTGAGTTATTTTCTAAGTTCTTTGACCGTATATATCTTAGGGCTGTGCCTCTTATGGTTTGAGAGGATGGGGGAGGGGGTGTTGTGGCGAGAGAAGAAAGACAAGAGAAGTGAAAAACAGCCTTGGAGATTTCCTCTGTGTCGGTAGTACAAGGAGGTGAGAATTCTATAGCTTTCTCAAAGCTGACTTTTAAAACTCTGATGATACAATGGAGCCACTGTTATATAATATTGGTGACAGAGATAAAGTTTACATTTGTTATTTAAGTTTTATCTACATTTTCATGAGAGATATATTCAAGGTCATTATTTGAACTAAAGTATAAAGCGAATCCACTATAAAATGAAACAAATTATTGCAGGATGATACTATCCTTTGATTCAACCTAGGTGTTAAGTCATGTATCTTGGTACATAGTAAATGAACATTTCCTTTTCTATCAACATATTTGTACTAATATACTCAATTATAGATAAAACAGATGCTAGACAAATTAAATTCTTTTTCTTTTTTCTTGCCAAAGATTCATAGCAGCAACTCAATAGATACTGTATGCAGGGAGAATGCTTATGGAATACCCACTGAATTTACTCTGATATTTAAAACAATATATGGGGACTAAGGTTACTTAGATTTTTGGTTCCTTCCTAATATAAGGGTTTTATTTAACTTGTTCTCTTATGTTCTCTCTCTCTCTCTCTCTCTCTCTCTCTCTCTCTCTCTCTCCCTCTCTCTCACACACACACACACACACACACACACACACACACACACACACCCTTAGGTACTTTACACATCTAAGAAGAAATTTTACATATGGCATTTTTTTCCCACTCAGTGTTAAGTTTAGTGGGGTTTTTTTAGACATTATTAACAGACAAATTGACAAATCAAAAATTCAAAAATTTAACTGTGGTTAGTGTCAGAGAATATTTTTAATATATGTGCATTTGAAATAATTATCAACCATTAAAATCCATCTTGAAAATATGAAATCTATCATTATTTTCTTCAAATCTGTAATGGTGCCAGAATTAAAGCTCATTTTCTGTGTTTACAATTAAGTATATTTAAGACTTCTAAAAGGCCTGGACAGATTGTATCTTAATAACTGTCCATGGGCCTATAATTTACAATCTTCTTTTTAAAACTTTAGTCTCAGTTCTGAATTTAATAGTATATTGTAGAGGTTAAGAGCCTGAACTCTGGAGCCAGGCTGCCTGGCTAAGCTTCCTACTAGCTACTTAACCTTGTTCACATTATGTAACCTCTCTTCAATCAGTTTCCTTATCTGTGAAATGGGGATCATTGTATATACTTCATTATAGAGCTGTTCTTAGGATTAAATGAGCTGATAAATGAAAGCCATTTAGAACTTTGCCTGGCTTAGAGGAGGCCTGACAAATGTGAACAGTTTTGATGACTTTTTTTTACCCTCCCTCAAGGGTTGATTTAAAACCATACAATTAATATTATTTTATTATGCTTTCAAATCACAATATGTCACACCAAATATACATTAAGAGCCTCAAGCCCTATATTATTCTATTTAAATGAAAATTTCAGAATATTTAATCAATACTTTCAATAATACTTTCTATTGCATTATGTAAAGAAGATAATTCCGTAATTAAAATGAGATTTTCTTCTTCTGTGTCACTAATATTCAAATGAACTCAAAGTATTTAATATACATGTTACAGGAAGCATATAAGTCTAATATAATAACTTTCTCATTCCCAGGGTACTTGTGATGTTTAATTAGTTAACATTTGAAAAGTGCTTTGTGGATATAAGTGCTACATAAGTGCTAAATCTTCATTGTTAGTAATAAATGATCAAGTTTGAAAGAACACATCAAGGATATTTTGCAAAAGAATTGTATTTCATTGTAATTTTTGCTTTTCAACTTCGTAGAAGTTGAAAAGAAGCTGCCATTAACGTTTATTCTCCTGAGATAAAAGCAGGGCACTCTCACTGGAAATCTCTGCTTGGTTTACCCAGTGATAAATGGTGGGACTTCGACTGGCCCACCCAAAACCAATCAATGCCTTTCGCTTTTGTTATTACTGAAGTGAAGACTATCATGCTTAACCCTTACCTATTTAATGCAGACATGAAAATAAATACTCCCATAAGGTACCATTAGCTTTGAGCTCTTTGCAGGACAGGGCAGCTTGTAACTGCTATGGATGATTGCTCAGTGACACCACATTCCCCATGTATTGTATTTGGTGCAAGGGTGTGGAAGCAGGTAAAGAGTCTTTGTCCAGAGCACTGATTGCAGAGCCCGGCTGCCACCCTCCTCTCTGCCACCCTCCATCCCCTCATTAAAGGGAGCAAGTGTGAGAGCACAGCAAGCTGGAGAATCCCTGAGGTGCAAACGCCCCAGGAGACCATCAACTAATCCAACACTTCTGTTCCCCAGGCAGAAGTAAAACCCACTCTGAAAACAAAACTGTAATTGCACACTTTAAATGGGTGAACTATATGGTGTATGGATAACATAGCAAGAAAATGTTTTTTATGAAAAGATCGCATGAGCAAATGTGTTTGTGTGTGTGTGTGTGTGTGTGTGTGTGTGTGTGTGTGTGTGTGTGTGGTGTGTGTAAAATGCCTGCTTCTTTGGCCATTCTGTAAACTGAAAGGCAAACCTACTTCACTGACCTCTACTCTCATTCCATTTGTGGTCTTTGATGGATTGTGAATGCAATGATGTTAGTCAGACAAGGACCCCAGATGATTTCTTCTTTCTTAAGAGCTAATGACAAACAGTGAAGAAAAGTTATTTAGACTTTCTCTTTGTCATATGACATTAACCTCTCAGGGGTTCTGAGAAGGTCTTATCGAGTCATCAAACTGTCCTTTCCACTCTCCTTCCCATCTCAGTCTCTTACTCAGTCCCTAGCTGTTGGTTTCTGACATTTCACCTAGGGGTTGCATTCCTTTAGCTCAGTGGTTCTCAACCAGAAGTTCTTTATGTGGCATTTGGAAATAAATGCAGACATTTTGTATTACTATAATCAATTGGAGGAGACAGGCATGATGATAAATGTCCTGCATGAGTAGTCAACCATGCGAAACAAAGAATTATCCTATTCCAAATGCCAGCAGTTCATGTGGTGAGAGAGGGCAGAATCCAGCTTAAGGCTTTGATTCCTTTTAACCATAAATACTGGAGTCAGCATTGACACTCAGAACTTACCATAAATTCTATATTCTTTCCTTGGAAGGAGTTTGGTATAGACTGGCAAGAGATGGTGGAAAGAGCACCTGTATATGAATATCTTGGAAATAATGCTTTCATGGGGGCAAAGAAAATGAGAAGAGCCTGTGGCACGTACTGTTGGTTGGCTGACCCACAGTGATTTTCTCTAACCCCCGTCCCTCTTGTCTTCTTTCACTGAAGAGGCTGGAAACACTGATTTACTTTCCCAGCATTCCTGGTAGGGGAGTGACCATGTGACAAAATGCTGACCAATGAAGAGTACATAAAAGTTTATCTAGGGTGGGAGTAGGGGCTGTTGGTAAAGTATTTATTGCCTTCCTGGTAAAATGATTGACCAGTGTTGACACTTCCCCTTTTCCTGCACTGAGTATGGATGTGATGCCCAGAGCCATCCTTCAACATAAGATGAAAATCATGCCCAGGAAAAGGCAGTGCATGAAGTATGGTGAAGGGGCAGAATTGAAAGAGCTTGGACCTCAGTGCATACTTGATCAGACAAACTAATCCGGGCAACTGCTCCCCTTGATCTTGTTATATGGGACAAATAAACTCTATTGATTTGAGCCAATTAGTTAGGTTTTCTATTTCCTATAGCTCAGCACATAACTAACAATATAAAATCAAAGGAAACGTGCCTGTGTATGCACACTTTTGGGTATGTGTACCCCTGCCTCTTCCAAGAATATTCTGTCAATCAGGATCACCCTACTCTGTGTCCCAAAGAGCAACCAAGCCTGACAAGACCCTTGTTTACCTAATGGCAACATTTAATGAGACTCTACTACTTGAAAAGCAATATATCAGAAATAAGAATGAAAAAGATACAGTCCTGACCTCAGTGAGCTTGAATTTTGAGACAAATAAAGGAGATGGATGACTTTACTAAATTATTCTGATTTGATCTATATCAGAGCCCTTGATATTGGGTTGTCGGAAAAGTCATGATATATGTTTTCTATATTTTTCATTGCAAAAAATGTGCCATGACTTTTCCGACAACTCAATAGAATCAATTTGAAAAGCATAGAATGTGATTTATGAAGCACAGAACATGGGAGGGGGAGAGGCTGGAGCCAGAGAAGTCATGTAGAAAGTCACTGCTATCATTTAGGCTTGAGCAGTTTCCACAGCACTGTCTGGCTCAAAAGATACCTTTGCTCAGTCTGAACATATGATATAAGGCAGTGCTGAGTTGTCAAGGATACTCCCCTTTTTACTCGAACAATTGGCCTTTCAACTGCTTTCCCACATTTCCATGACCCTGCTTGCTAAAATCATCTATTCTCATATCAAAATTTGATTAAGCATCTGTGGTGTCCTAATGGGAGGAAATGTTGTTTAGCGGTCAGGAGTGCAGACTCTGGCTTTGAATTCTGGCTCCTCTGTTACTTACAAATGTGAATTTGTACTTGGGCAAGTTACTGAACATCTCTATGCCTTACTTCTGTCATCTGTCAAATGGGGATACAACTGATAATATTTCATAGTGCTGTTGAAATGATTACATGCAATCATATATGTTAAGTGCATAGAACAGCATAGAGTAGGTGCTCCATAAATATTAGCCATTGTGTGTACAGCATTGGATCAGACCACTGGGAATGCAAAGAGGGATACAAAGAATGTTAGGACCATAATCCTGCCACTTAGGGCATTAATTGTTTTAGGAAAGGAGTAGGAATTCAGTTTGTTAAAGTTACCTGAAAGAAGGGGAAGAACTGAGATCAATCTAAATGTAGCCACTCTAACATGCAGTTCCTTGCTCTGTGAACCTCAGGCCAGGCTTCCTACCTGGTGATTATTAATGCTTACACACACATATACCTCCCAAAACTCTCCACTGTCAATGTTAAGCGAAGAGTGCAGTTGTTGTGTGGGCTGAGGAATTTTCCCAAGGCAGCTGGGAGGTAAGATTTGGACATAGACCCTTTGGACGAGGCAGAGTCAAATCTCCTTGCTTCTTGGGACTGGGGAAAGCGATGCGATTGGGCGTACTTTCCCCATTGTTCAAAAAAGATTTGCAGTGGCTTATACAGAATACAATAGGACAAAAGAAAGGTTTTAGGGTAAAATAAAAGAAATAAAAATAAGAAAGCAAGATTCAGGCAGGATTAGCAGTGCTTGGAGAGACTCTGTTGAACCATCTTACACTGGAAGGAGCAAACAATAATTCAATTTTAAGGAAACAGAGAATTGAGTACAATACTTTATATGAATGGCTGGTTTTTATTATTTTCTTTTCATAAAGGTGGCAAAATTGTTTCTTTATCAATGTGTGTAGTTTTATATAAATGTGTTGTTAATCTCAGTGCTCAGGAATGCATATATCCCAACATCATTTGTAAATGTATGAGTTTTCTGAGATTGGATTACATCATTACACCCACATAAATATATAAACTTCATGTTGCATTTATTTAACACAACAACACCCAGTTACAAAAACATCCTTTGTTCCTTTTGTTTCCCACCACATGATATTGTTTAGAGGAATGTTTTGGTTTCAAGCACATAAAACATTTTTCTTTTTTATAAACAAGAATTTATTTTTCTTGTGAGGATGTGGTTGCCTATTTGACGCATTAAAAAAGCCATTCTTTTGGCTTCATGTTTTCATCTGCACAGAGATCTGCAGTCAGAGTTGTTGAAGGTGAGTACATGGTAACTTTAAGTGTTCAAATAGCCAGGGTTGGAACGGCCTCTTCTTTATACTTCCTCCTTTCACCTGCGCTCACACACGTGTGGGGCCACAAACAGGCCCTGTTGACTCAGCCATGAGCAGGCGTGGGTAGACCTGTGGTAGCCCCATCTGTTTTCATCACTTCCATTTGTAGGTACACACTCCAGGGCAAAGGCGGGAATGCAAGAGAGGCAAAGCTGACTAATCACCCATTCAGAGATGTAGCCGCAGAGCTTCATTCTTCTTCTTAGAAAGGCATAAAGGCATGCTTCTTTGTGAGTTTGCATCTTTCTTTAGCATGTTTGAAAGCTAGAGAGGTCAGATACAGGACAGATGAAAGCGCTGATGACAAATTGTGCAGAAGCATACTCATTGCTGTATCAGAGATGTTCTATTGCAGTGAATTGAAAAAGGATCATTGAAACTAGCTTTTTCTTTTTAAAATATTTTTTTGTCATTAATAATAAGATTTGAGATTGCACACAGCAAAGATGATGAAAGGAATTTCTAACAACAAGAAGGCTATTAAGCAGACTTTTAAAAAAACATAGTTTTGTTTGTAAGATTCACAAACATGTTAATGTTAATTCAGTTGGTGGTAAAGTTGTTAAAATGGAAAACAAAAAGAATAATAAAAGCAAAAGAGTAGTTTTCTTCATTTCTGTGTGATAGAGTTGAAAATAGAGCTAAGAACCTTTGCAGGTAATCAGTATGCCACTTTAGCTCTGCAATTAATAACTTACCCTTTGACATGCTTTTTAAAAATTTTATTTTTTAAAAAGATTTTATATTAAAAATGTAGCTAACATATAATGTTATTAGTTTCAGGGGTACACAATAATTATACAACATTTATATGCCTAAATAAGTGATCACCATGAAAAGTCCAGCAACCATCTGACACCGTACCATGCTATTACCATGCTGTACATTACATCCCCATGACTTATTTGTTTTATACCTGGAAATTTGGACCTCTTATTTCCCTTCACCTTTCTACCCCTTTAAAAATTTTTCAGTTATAGTTGAAATTAAATATTATTTTATATTTCAGGTGTACAGCATAGTGGTTAGACATTTATATAATTTAAGAAGTGATCCTCATGACTTGTCTAGTACCCACCTGACACTATACATAGTTATTACCATATCATTGACTATATTCCCTATGCTTTACTTTATATATCCATTATTGTTTTGTAACTACTAATTTGTACTTCTTAATCCCTGCACCTTTTTCACCCTGCCCTCCAAGTTCCTCCTATCACCCCAACAAATCGAGTACTCATCTGTCATCATACATAGTTACTACAATATTATTGTCTATATTCCTTATTCTATACTCTATATCCCCATGACTACTTTTTAACAATCAATTTTTCCTTCTTAATTTCTTCCCCTTTTTTCACCCACACCCCAAAACCCCTCCCATTTGGCAACCATAAAAACGTTTCTGTATTTATGAGTTTGTTTCTGTTTGTTTTTGTTTGTTTTGTTCTTTAGATTCCATATATAAGCAAAATTACATTGCATCTGTATTTCTCTGTCTGACATTCCACTCAGCACAATACACTCCAGGTCCATCCATGCTGCCACAGATGGCAAGAACCCATTCCCTTCCATGGCTGAGTAATATTCCACCATATATATGTATCACTTCCTCTTTATCCACTCTTCCGATGATGGACACCAAGGCTGCCTTCACATCTTGGCCATTGTAAACAATACTGCTATGAACATATTGATGCACATGTCCCATCAAAGTAGCGTTTCAGGTTTCTTCAGATAAATACCCTGTAGTAGGATCCCTGGGTCCTTCCTTGTCTCTTGTTATGGCCTGTGTTTTAAAGTCTATTTTGTCTGGTGTAAATATTGCTACTCCAGCTTTTTTGTTTGTTTCCATTTTCATAGCTTTTTCCATTTCTTTACTTTCTGCCTGTGTGTGTCCTTCAATCCGAAGTGAGTCTCTTGTAGGCAGCATATGTAAAGGTTTTGTTTTCTTATCCATTCAGCTCTCCTATGTCTTTTGATTGGAACATTTAATCCATTTATAGTGAAAGTAATTGTTGATAGATATGTAACTATTTCCATTTCATTATTCATAATTTTGATCATTTTGATTTTTTTTTTTTTTCCATCTTAAAGAAGTCCCTCTGCGATTCTTTGTAATACTGGTTTGGTGGTGATGAACTCATAGCTTTTTCTGGTCTAGAAAGCTCTTTATCTGTCCCTTGATTCTAAATGATAGCCTTGCTGGGTAGAGTATCCTTGATTGTCAGTCCTTGCTTTTTATCACGTTGAATATTTTGTGCCAGTCCCTTCTGGCCTGCAATGTTTCTGTGGAGAAATCAGCTGACAATCTTATGGGGGATCCCTTATAAGTTCTTAGTTGTCTTTCTCTTGCTGCTTTTAGGATTCTTTCTTTGTCTTTAACCTTTGCCATTTTAATTTTAATGTTTTGGTGTGGGCCTGTTTGGGTTCATCTTGTTCGGGACTCTCCGTGTTTCCTGGACTTGTATGTCTATTTCCTTTACCAGGTTAGAAAAGTTTCTAGTCGTTATTTCTTCAAATAGGTTTCTTTCTTTCTCCTACCCCTTGCTTTCTTTCTTTCTCCTACCCCTATGGTGGAAATGTTGTTACACTTTATGTCCCAGAGGTTTCTTATACTCTCCTCATTTTTTTTTTATTCTTTTTTCTTTTTGCTGTTCTGATTGGGTGTTTTTTCTGCCACCTTGTCTTCCAAATCGCTGATTTGATCCTCTGCCTCATCTAGTCTGCTGGTGATTCCTTCTAGTGCATTCTTCATTTCAGTTATTATATTCTTCAATTCTGACTGGTTGTTATTTATGGTTTCTATGTCCTTTTTATGCTTGCTATCTCTCTGTTGAGGTTCTCACTAAGTTCATTGAGAATCCTTAATCATTGTTTAAAACTGTCTCTGGTAGGTTGCTTACCTCCATTTGCTTAGTTCTTTTTCTCGAGCTTTCTCCTGTTCTTTCCTTTGGAATGTATTTCTTTGTTTCCTCATTTGGGCTACCTTTCTGTTTGTTTCTATGTATTAGGTAGATCTGTTGCATTTCCCAGTCTTGGCCACTTGGTCTTATGTAGCAGGTGCTGTGTGGGGCCTTGGTATAATTTTCCTGGTCACCTGCCCCTGTGCTCCAGGAGTCTCCCTTGTGTGGGTTGTATGTACCCTCCTGTAATCGTTGAGCCTTCACTGCTTTTGGCATGTCAGTGGGTGGGAACTGACTTTTAGGCTAATTGGCTGTCTGGTTTGGCCACATCCATAGCTTATGGGCTGCTGTGCAGGGGAGAGGGCTTATCCCACTGAGTAGGATTTGCCCCAGTGGGCTCTGGTGCCTTTTGGGAATAGCCCTTCCTGTTGCCACATGTGGGGCCAATTAGATGGTGCTGAGCTGTGGTCTGAAACTGAATTCCAAGTACGTTGGTTCTGGGGCTTCTTGGGAGGGGCCAGGTCACCCACTGTCTGTGACCAGCCTGGGACTACCTGATAAAAGCTACAAAGTGACCCATGATTGTTTGCTACCTGTGCTAAAGCTGGAGGTGTGTGGGAGAGGCCACTCTGAGAACCAAGGACAGCTGCCACTAGTACTGGACCTGGGGTAACTCCACAAAATGCCAGGACAATCCAAGGCCCTCTGCCACCTGTTGGCTCTCCTAAGGTTCAGCCACTTATAAAGCCTTATGTCATATGTGAGTTGGGTGATGCAGAGTCTCAGGGAGTCACTAGAGTGGAAAGAGTTGTGGTCACCAGGTTAGCGTAGATTCTGGTTTGGTGCCAGTGTTGAGCCTGGAGCTACTCAGCAAAAGCCTTAGAGCACACTGAGGCCAGTTGTCACCCACCTGGGGCCTGTGGACTCCAAAAGTTTTCCAAGAAAGAGCACAACGTGGACAGGGCTGACTGTTTGCTTAAAAGTGCCTCTTTCACTGGGGGAACTGGGTAGGGCAGGGTCCCACCAGAGCTCATTAGACCAATCAGATACAATTTGGCCATAGTGGGGAAGGACCCAATACAGAAAGGTGGTGCCCATCTGCTTGTTACATGGACCCCACACAGGGAAAACGGCGACTGTCCTCCAGCCCCCATTGTGAGCCACACACCTCAGTCTGAACCCCTGTATATCTCCTATGGCCTGCCTCGCCGAGTCACTGTCCCAACGCCAGTGGCCAGGGTGAGTGCGTGGGAGTGAGCGAGTCTGTGCACAGGCCATTTAAGAAGATGTCTGGGTTTCCTGCAGCCTTCCATCCTACCCAGAATCCCCATTGTTTTTTAGAGTCAGATGTTATGGGGGCTCCTTTTCCCAGCACGAGTCCTCCAGGCTGGGTAAGCCAGTGTGGGGCTCCAGAGGGAACCTCCATGGCCGTATATCCCTCGTGATTCTCAACTACCACACAGAGATTTTGGGGCCAGGTTGTTCCACATCTCCGTCTCTTCCTACCAGTCTCGACATGTCTTATTCTTCATATCCTTAGTGATAAAATTTCTGTTCAGCCAGACTTCATATTCTCCAGGTTGGTTGTTCTATAATTTAGTTGTGATTTTAATGTTTTTATGGAAGAAAGCAGCTACAGTGTTTATATTCTGCTGTCTTGGATGTCCCTTTGATGTGCTTTTAAATACGTATAAATGGGGAGGCATGTTCCATAAATAAATAGATAAATAAATAAACAAAGGAAAAAAACTAGCTTTACTGTTTTTATCTTAATGTTTTATAATTAAATTAAATACAAATTTGCAGAGCTTGATTTACTATATATTTTTAGTAAAATATAATGTTATGGGAAAGAGATAGAGAAAGAGAGAGACAGACAGACAAATGCTGCTAGGTTTTGTCTTTTTCTTCTTTCATTGAATTGACCTAATTCATAATGGAAATTGATGATTATGACGTTCAACCTAACTCTTCTATTTAAATGCATCGATATCTATATTTGCAGTTAAAAGGGAGAAATGAATAATTAATTTCCTTTATTTTCAGGAATACAAAATTATTGATATGAGAAAGACATGTGTATTATTATACTCACATCCACAACCAGTTTTATTATTATTCTCCATGATTTTACAGGTACTTTGTTCCATCTCACTATGAATTATTTGAGTGATTAAGTTTCCCATAATTGGCATAATAAAATGTTTTATGATGGAGTGGGGAAAGACTCAGCTTTTGGGCTTTAAGTAGTATGGGAACAATTGAGCATAGATGAAGGTTCCTCTTCTGTTCTTGAGGTTAATGAGCAAAGATAGATGGATTTCTGTTATAAGTACAGAAGGACATTTGAGTGTCAAAAATGCATGTGGTACTGTCCAAGGGTGTGCCAAGAGAATCAGTAAGTTATGGTCTCCAGGTACATGAGGCTCATGGTCTAAAAATACAACCTGCCCATTCCTAGCTCTCTCTCTCTCTCAGAAGTGGTCAGAATCTGCTTAAAGTACTTCTATGGCTTGGAATACTATGTTTGAGGCCCTGCCAACCAGCAGACTTGCAGAGAAGGCAGATGCTTTTCATGCTTAAATCTATTCATTATTTTTCCACTAGGCTGATTTACTGTTAAACAGAAAATTGTCCTGCAAAGAATGGCTTGTTATTGTCTCTCTTGTTAAGTGCTAAGTAAGAAAAGAGTTCTTTGTTGTTTTGTTGTTGTTGTTGTTGTTGCAAGAATGAACTTTTGATATCAAGTAGTTGGGCAGCTTTATAATTGTGCTTTATAATCATAAACTAATAATATAGAAAGCTACAATAGGAATACAGGACTTCAACACTAAAATAAAATTATTTCTATAAAGACAGCCTCCATATGATTTCATTCATATGTGGACTCTAAAAAACAAAATAAATGAACAAACAAAACAGATAAAGACAAATTATTGGTTGATAGATGGAAGAGATATTGGGAAGATGAGTAAAAAAGGTAAAGGGATTGAAAAGTACAAATTGACAGATATAAAATAGTCACAGGGATATAAAGTACAGCATAGGAAATATAGTCCACAATGTTATAGTAACTATATGGCGTCAAATGGGTACTGATCAGGCTGATCACTTTGTAAGTTGTATAAATATCTAACCAATATGTTGTACACCTGAAACTAATATAATATTGTACATCAACTATAAAACAATTATTTCTATGGATTCCATGCTTTATGATGTTTTATACTCAAATCAATTTTAAGGAGTATTTTCCCCTGACATTGATGATATTTTACTGGACCAGAATTTTGTTCACGTGCATATGGTTTTATCATTTAGGGCATCAAAGTTCTTTGCATCCTACTACTAGTGTTATCTCACTGACCAATCCTAAATGTCATGAAATTGCAATCAAAGAACGCTGCCAAGTTCAGCATCTGTATCTTAAGTAAATTTATCTGATTAAGTTTGGACACCTGCGAGTGGGAAGGAGGACAGGTATATTTTGTTTGGAAAGAGATGAGGAAAACTGAGAATGTCTGTGGCCACAAGAGTTCTCCTAGGTAGGCCAATGAGGCCAAGCAAGCCATCTAGCCTGGTAGTGGGAGGAAGATGCTGTCGGGCCATTAAAAAAAGAAGGAAAAATGTACAGAAAAGCTTACATATTTTTGACCAGAGGAGACCATATCTAGACACTACACTGAAAAAAGATTTGCCAACTTATGACTTTGTAAGAAGTAAATGAGCAGAAAATTCATGCAAATTTATTCTAACCACAAAATGAATTTTGAATGCCCCAGAAGTTTAGACATATAAAAATATGTTTAATCTAAGTCTACTGAGCATTCAAAAACATATATAAGGTAAGTCTAAGGGTGGTATGCCAAAATGATATAAATAGTGAGTTCAGATAGTGGAAGCTTGGGGTAGGCGGATATATGCAGGGAAAGTTATGATGGGATCACATAAGAGACCTGAGGATGTGGTAGGATTTAGATAGAAAAGCACAGAGGAAAGGAGCTGATATTCTAGAAGGCAACTAGAGTATGGGCAAATATAAGATAATGGGGTTTTCTGTAGCATGTTTTGTGGAATGAAATGTGAGCACAGCAGAGTCTTTTCAGTTGGGTCACTCAGGTGGGAATGCCACACATGTGGCACTCAAGTGTGAACCTGTGGTTGAGGAGTTCTCACTCTATGGGAGTACCACAGAACAAGTGATATATGTATAGTTAGAGGCATTTGAAATAGCCATGCTTCTCATCACGTACCTTTCATTTACCATTTTAGTATATGTGCTGCCTAAGCGAACACAACTTACCATTTTGATAGGCTTGATTATTCTCTGTAATCTGTGAGAACTATACTGGATGTAAAAACAAAGGCTGGAGTCAGGTGACTAGTATTTATTAGATGCTTGCCAGGCACTGTATATATACACATTTCTTAAGGTCCTGAATTAGTTACTACATGTTTGACTTATATAAGTCAATCTCTCTGTGAATGTGCTTATATATAAAACTAAGAATAATAATATCCCTATGACTGTGTACTACCTATCCACCCATCCATCTAATGAACAGGGAAACTCTTAAGGGAGAATCTCCTTTGTGCTTAGTGTGTATAATAAACTGAACAAATAATTTATTCAGTGGATACTTGAGTGGGCTGCTTTGAAGACCAAATGAATTGAGGAATAACTGACATATTGTATTTTATAAACAGCAGAGTAATGTATACATGAGGGAAGAATCCCTTTCCTTTGCTTCCTTCCCAATTCTTTGCTGAAATTACAATAGTCCTTACCTGCAGCTTTGCTTTCTGAAGTTTCTGTAAACCGTGGTCAACTATGGTCTGAAAATATTAAATGGAAATTCCCAAAAGAAACAATTTATGTTTTAAATTGCACACTGTTCTGAGTAGCGTGATGAAATCTTGTGATTACAGCTCTGTCCAGCCGGGAACATGACTCATCCCTCCGTTCAGCATCTCCATGCTATATATGCTCCCCACCCATTAGTCACCCAGCAGCCTCTCAGTTATCAGATCAACAGTAAGGCTATCTCAGTGCTGTGTTCAAGTAACCCTTATTTTACTTAATAATGGCCCCAAAGAGCAAGAGTAGTGATGCTAGCTATTTATATATGCCAAAGAGTAGCCATAAAATGTGGCCTTTCAGTGAAAATGTGAATACAGTACAGTAAGATACCTTGAGAGAGACACCACATTTATATAACTTTTATTACAGTGTATCGTTATATTTGTCCTATTTTACTGTTAGTTATTGTTGTTAATCTCTTACTATACCTAGTTGTAAGTTGGACTTTGTCATAGGTATGTATGTATAGGAAAAAGCATAGTTTATACAGTTATATGCAGCATAATGATGTTTCAGTTAATGCCAGACCACTTAAAGGACGGGAAG
The DNA here is from genome assembly GCA_033961575.1 of Aselliscus stoliczkanus. Classification (NCBI taxonomy): domain Eukaryota; kingdom Metazoa; phylum Chordata; class Mammalia; order Chiroptera; family Hipposideridae; genus Aselliscus; species Aselliscus stoliczkanus. Next base: position 102,564,960 of record CM066731.1, on the reverse strand, counting down.
TCCCACAACATTATAAGGAATTATAAGCAAAATATTTGTTATCAATGTTGAAAGAAGAGACTGGACCTGAATAAGATATTGAATTTACTGCCAGCTCTAGGTAGTTTAAATAGACGAGAAGGTTCAGCATGTGTCCACCTGCCTTACGTTGGCTGTGGCTTGGGACGGGAGTTGGTGAGAAAGCCAGTGGAGAGGGCTGGGGAGGAAGGGAACTCAGGAACTCATCCCCCACCTGTCCCCACACTCGCTCTGCCCATACACACATGCCCACACATTTGTGGGTACAACTCACTTCTCTTCCCTCTGTTTTCTTTATCTCTCCTTCCTCTCAGTCATGTTACTGTTGCACCTCCCTTCCCTCTCTCTTTCTCTCCTCCCCTCTCTTCTTCTCCCTCACTCCCTCCTTCTTCCTCTTCCCCTCTCCCTTTTATTATTTCTCTTCTCAAGCTTTATCTCTTTGGGTCTTTTTTGATCTCTGCTGTCTTTTATTCCCCCTTCTCTTCCTTTCCTCTCTCCCTTTTTCCCTCCCTCCTCCTGATGCTTACTCTCCCTCCAGCTTTCTCTATAACCCTTCTCCTGCACACACACACACACACACACACACACACACACACACACACACACACACTTTTATACCACGTTTTTACTTATTTTTTTATGTCTAAATATGTTTAGATACACAAATACCATTGTGTTACTATTGTCTCCAGTATTCAATACAGTAACATGCTGTACAGGCTTGTAGCCTAGGAGCAATAGGCTATAACCACATAGGCTAGGTGTGTAGTTGACTGTACCATCCAGGTTTGTACAAAGTACACTCTATGATGTTTGCACAATGATGCAATTATCTAACAATGCATAACTCAGAATATATCCCGGTCATTAAGTGAAGCATGATAGGGTTTGTACTATCTCAGGTTTCAGGCATTTACTGGGGGTCTTGGAATTTACCTCCTGTGGATAAGGGGGAACAACGATATACTAATTCCTGAACTGAGGAAAGAGTCATTCTCAAATTTAGGCTACCCAACTTATAGCATAGACACATTCATGAGTTCACCAAACCTATTTTTATCCCTCGCAAACAGCTAAGCAACATTTCCTTACCTCTGCTGCAATAAGATGAGGCCATGTGACTGCGTTTTAGTTAATGTCATGGGGATGGATGTAGTGTACAGGCATCACCCCTAAAATCTGTAGGAATTGATGCTAAAATTGCCTGCAGAATTCTCCCCATTGTTTCTTTCTTTATCCATTGGCTAGATGACACCTGGTGGCTAGGAAACTATATTAATTTTCTAGTATGGCCACAATAAAGTACCACAGACTGGGTGACATAAACAATAGATTTTATTTTCTCATAGTTCTGGAGGCTAAAAGTCTGAGATGTCACAGGGTTGGTTTCTTCTGAGGGCCATGAGGGAATGACCTGTTCCAGGCGTCTCTCTTTGACTTGCAGATAGCTGTCTTCCTCTTATGTATTCACTTTGTCTTCCCTCTGTACATGTCTGTGTCCAAATTTTTCTCCTCTTATAGGGATACCAGTTATGTGGCTTAAGACCCACTATAATGACCTCAGTTTAACTTAATTACCTCTGTAAAGATCCTGTCTCCAAATAGGGTCACATTCTGAGATTACTGAGTTAATATTTAAACATAGGAATTTTAGGGGGGATGCAATTAAGTCTATAACAGAAGCCATGTGTTACAGGTAGAGGGAGTCTAGAATCCCTTCTTGTTGACTGTGACATAAACTAGAAAAGTTTATTATTTAACTCACTGAGACTAAGATGTTATTATAGCAGCAGAGAGATTTCTATTAATACAGAAATTCGCACCAAGACTGGAGTGCTATATAATAAAAACCTAAAATATATGACATTGGCTTAGCTGAGGTGGGGGTGGAGGGCTGGCAGCAAAGAAACTAATATTAGAGTCTGAAAAACTGACAATCCATGTTATATAGTGGCAAATGGTTTGGTAAAACTGTCACCTCTTATATTTAGGAGACAGATGACATCTCTAGCGAACAAATAGCTCTAGAGGAAATAGTTGGAAAGAATCATACTGTCAATATGCATTGACTATTTTGGCTAAATTTTGAAAAATATTTTGAAAACCTAGATAAAGTCTGGAAAGAATTAGCCACTTACCAAGCATAAATGAATAGAGTCTAAGGCAAAGTTTGGCAAAGGTGACCATTTCTAAGCCCCAATCAGTAGAAAATAAGATTGAAAAAAGAAACTGAAACCCATTAATATCCATGTATTTAGCAAAGATCAGATTGAGGATTTGTCTTTCCAATCAAGTTTGATGGCATTGAAATAACTGCCATTAAACTGAGACAGGAAGACACAGGGTGAGGAAAAAAAGAAATAAAGCACACTTGAGAATTATGTCTAAAAAGAATCTAGGGATAGTTACTTAGCTAATGGGATGAACATAAGTAAAGTAGATCAGAAAGAGTCTATGCTTTTGATGGAACTGTATTACCAAAGAAACTGCAAACTGCAAGCATGGATTAAAAATGAAAATGCTGGACCGTTCAAGCAATAAGACAACTCTTGGACTTCCAAGTTTCTGTGATCAAAAGTGGCTTATAAAAACTATACAGTCGGGCCGACCGAGTGGCGCGGCGGTTAAGCGCTGGCTTAGGAAGCCAGCGGCCCGGTTCGGTCCCACATAAGAGGGCCAGTGACACTGCCCTAAAAAACAACAACAAAAAACCAAACAAAAACAAACAAAAAAACTGTACAGTCTGCAAGAAGGGAATTCTCCTAAGTATTTATTTCAGACATAACCAAAGAAGTTGGACAAGGAAGAAGTTACCAGATGGTAGAGACAGTGACCATGGATAAATGGTCAAAGGAGTTCTCCCAAAGAGTAGGAACAGGGCCCGTATCAGAAAATCTTCCCTTTCTCTCCATTCCAGGGTAGGAGGCCTTCAGAGTGTCTGCCCAGAGGATTTTAGAATTGCATTAATTCATATCTGTCTGCTTCCTGTTGCCACATGGAAGTGTTTTTGGTGGTAATGCTTTGCCCATTCCACTGCTGAATTTTGGGAGGATATGTGTCAAGAGGCTGATAACTTGTACCTTTTTTAATCCATAGTTTGCGAGGACTTGGGAAATTCCATCTGGACTTGATGGAAAGTGGGACCATTATTCAGAGATCCTGGTCTTTGGGTCAGACACAGCAACAGAATGGGAACTTAGCTGTCTCTCATGGGGAAGTGATTTTGTTCAGTGTATGGGAGGAGGGAGTGAAATAGACATCTAGTGACCAGGAAGGCAGAGCATGGCAGAGACATTTTCATGTGCTCACCAAATCTATTTGCTTTGGCAACTGGCATGTAGCAAAATTATTTTTCCCAGCATCTCCTGCAGTTAGGTGAAGCCATATATGTAACTGCATTCTGACCAGTGGAATGTGCATAGAAGCGATATCTACTTCTGGGCCTGACCTCTAAAATATCTTATAAATTCTCTGCGATTCTTCTTTCCTTATGCTCTTGTAGGATGATGCCAGGGTGGCCTTGACACCACAGTTGAAGAGTAAATAAGCTGGGGTACCTGAATGGGTACATGGAGTAAAGTCAAGCTCACCTACCCTAAGCCTTTGCTTTATCCAAACCTCTCCAACCCTCTGAGAGGGTTGAGCTTTGATGTAGGTGAGCATACACTGTTATTGTGTTAAGTCACTGAGATTTGGAGGCTGTTTGTTACAGCAGCTGGCATAGTCTGACTGATATAGCCATTGATGTTGCTAGATGGTCCTTTTATTCCTTCCCAGTGTATTCCTTTTCATATTCCCCACAATGACCTTTTCACTGAAGCTCATGCATTCAATGCAGTGACTGAAGATTCAGCCAGCCTACTCTCAAATATAAGGCCCCAACAGATCCCAACTCCCTCACTCTCTATATATATGCAAATTCTCTGAAAAGTAGTCCAGTGTACTATTTTAAGTAGTACCACTATTTAGATGTCTTTACACCTATGTCTGCAGTTTGACTTCTCTCCTGAATTCCAGACCAAACTTCCTACTTGCTATTAAGTGTCTTTCCAAAATCAAGTTGAGTCTGATTTTCAAATAAGAAACATGTTACTATAGTAATTATCTTTACCTCAAAATCTGGGCCTTCTTTTAAGGTTAAAGGAATCACATGTCTTCCGGTAATCCATTCTGAGACTTGAGAGTCATTTTTCAACCCCTCCCTCCAACTGACTTTTCATCTCTAACACCTGACAGGCTTTTTGTTTGTTTGTTTGTTTGTTTTTGTTTTGTTTTGTTTTGCTGTCTTATACAGCTATTCCTTCTCTCCCCTCCTTCATTAATCAGGACTTTCTCATCGTTTCTCTGGTCCATTAATGATTTCATCTCACTCTAGTCTCTCACCCTTAATTCCATCCTTCTAATATTTTCAGAATTATATTTTAAAAATTGCAGCTGGATAATGACACTCCTTTTCTAAGAAGCTCTGGTAGCATTTTATTATTCACAAAATAAATCCACATTCTTTAACTTAGCGTTTGAGTCCTTATCCATCTATCCCAACCTAACATTTAGTCCCTACCTCTATGCTCTCGCTACATCGGTCTTCTTTGCATTACTGTCTGTACTTTAACATCCCCATTTCTGATATAGGTTGCTAATAAAGGTTCTCATTTACTGCCAATGGCTGTCTACCTCAGAATCACTGGAGAACTCAAAAAATTATATTCCTAGCTCACATCCTTATAAAGTGTGGCTCTCTCAATCGATTTCACGTTGACTGTGCAATAAAAACAACCCCTTTTGGGGGAGGGGGATAAAAATAAGAAAAAAGGGCCGGCCGAGTGGCGCATTGGTTAAGCGCTGGTTTTGGGATGCCAGCGGCCCCGGTTCGGATCCCACATGAGGGCCAGTGACACTGCCCTCTACAGCTAACAACAGCTCCACCTGGAGCTGGGCTGTGCGAGCCCCGGTGATGGTGTGGGCTGCAGCCCCTGCTGCAGTGGGCTGCCATAGGCTACAGTGAGTGGCCCGCAGCCAGCGTGAGTGGCTGGCAGCCAAGCGTGAGCTGCCAATAGCTGCGATGAGCGACATCCAGAGGCCAGCGACCGATCTGCCTCATCCGGGAAGAGCGCAATGACGATACCAACAGTGAAGCAACATCCTCCGCAACTAAAACTGAAGAACAAGAAGACAGCAACTTGTCTGTTCCCCTTCCCCGATTCCCCAACGCTGTTCCCCTCCACCAATTCCCCAATAAAATCTTTAAAAAAAAAAAAAAAAAAAAAAAAATAAGAAAAAAATTTATGAACTTTAAAACCAATATAGTTTTTTGAGTTTTTCAGAGACAACTAAATCAGAATATGCAGGGGTAGGGTTCCCTTAAGCATTTCTGATATGCAACACGTTTGGGAACCACTGAGAATAAGAAAGAATAAAATAAAGCATTAAATATGTACTATAAATAATACTGCCAAGGGACAGAAAAGGGAAATATTATTATGCAATCAGGGAAGATTTCTTTGAGTCAGCATGCTAATAAAATACTAGATATACTATGATCTGGAGTTTGAAAAACAAAAATCCCCTTATTCATGTAGGATCTTCATCATTGGAAAGAATATGAATACAGGGAAAGTGACTTCCTTAAAGCCAATAGATTGTTAAAATATACATTAAACTTAAATTGCACTATGGTAAATGTCAGATCTAGCAACAAGGAGAGCACATGCGCTCAGGAAATCTATCCTCTCAACAGATAAGAGACAAAAAGCACACTGACAAGTGAAGTGGGAAGGCATGTGCAGGGGAGATGACAAAGGCATTGCCTACTGGCTATCCTGTTAAGAAAGGAAGTGAGAGAGAAAAGAGCCATTAAGGACTCCACTCTCTCTGGCCTAGACCTTATGTTTTTGCTGTGAATGAAGAAAAAAAAACCACAATTGTATAGCTCCTAATAACAAATGAACAAACTAATGGTGGAAAGGAATATGACTTGCTAACAACTCAATGATGAGTCAGCCTCTCTATATTGACCTTGACATAGGAACAGGAGATTTATATCCACTTTGCTTTTGTTCTTAACTTCAGCAATCAGTAAGCCACTGGATGCCATACTGTAAGTAATTTAAGGTAGAATACAGCCACTGTTAGAATGTCCTATTTTAAGACACAAGCAAACATTTGGATATAAAATCATTTTCTGTGACATGTTTTCTCTTTAACTTTGAGGATAATCATTTCAAGGAATTCCACATCTTGAAAAGGGTTAATGACATAGTGTTTTGAAACCAGATCTGATCTGTTTTTCAAGCTGTGCTGTATTTAGAGATATATTTAGTTCTGCAGATGTCTTAAGTCTATCATTGGAATTGGACTTTCCCATCAAAACCAGACACTGCTTCTCAAGGAGCCAGAGTAGGGTGCTCTATACTACTTGGTGGGACCATTTTCCTGTTGCTTTTCACTGTGAAGCTGCACAGCTGCAAAAGAGCTGGTACAGCTCTCTTTTGGTGTGGTCTGGAGAAGCTATCTTCAATTGGTGGTGCAATACAGGTTATAGAGTTTTATTTGGGGTTTGCCTTCGCTAAGAAAATTTTGTGTAATTTTGTCAGTCCCAAGCTTTTGAAAAAGTGTAGAATTAAGAATTTAAAAAAAAAAAACATGAACAGAAGATTAATTTATATTCTTTCTAGAGGGGAGTTGTTGAAAACGAGAGAGAAAATGTGATGAAAAAGAAAAAAGTGTTTAAGATTGTGGTGGTTCAAGATCCTATAATGAGCCTCAAAATAGTCAAAGGGTGGGGACCCAAGATCTGAGGACCTCAAGTTTATACCTGATGTTGGAATAAACAAAAACAAGGACCATTCTTTCTTCAAATTGGGGACTGAATTTTTAAATGCTCTAGGAATCATTGAGTCTGGCAAAATGCCTGTCACATATCTCATCTGATTGAATAGATGAAAAAAATCATTCAGGGTAAAATGATTTTCTATTGCTATTGTGTTATTTTGTCCAATTTCCCCCCCAAAGGTGTGATTTACATAACAAAGTTAGTAAAAAATTTCCTGGCCTAATTATCACTTTGAAAATAGAAACTGGAAACCAGCCATTGGTAACTGAAGATTACAGATTGTTTTTTAAAAAGCAAATCTTGAGTTCAGCTCTAATGTTACTTTAAAAACTGGATTGTATTATTTTGCCACATCAAATCAAATGCCTTTTTGGCATAAAAGAAAGCAGCTCCCAAGCTAATTCATAACTAAAGGGCTGTCAATTTAGGTTATACTAAAGCTTTAGATTTTTGAAGTTTAAAAAAGAAAAGATAATTGTGCCTACATTGCTTATATTGGCAATTGGCTCATGTGGTATTCTATACAGCCCCTTCCACTTTGTAAACACCAAGACTTTAGTTGAAAACCAGAAATATGTTATTTTTCTTCATTCTATGCTCTTCTACAGAGACAGCAGAAAAGGAGGTGGCTAAGAGCATAGGCTATGTGTCAGAGTGCCTGAAGTTAGAGTCTAGCTTCGGTGCTCCTCAGCTGTGAGTCCTTAGGAAAGTTAAAACTTCTCAGTGTATCAGTTCTTTCATCTGTAAAAGGGAATAATAACAGGACTTCTCTCATGAGGTTTGTTGAGAGGATAAAATGAGTCAATTCATGCAAAGCACTTAGCTCAGTGCATACAAATAGAAAGCATTTGGTATTTTGTGTACACGAAAACATTGTCTCCATTTAATGCAGGAAGATTCAGATTCCTGTGTATAAAAGAATACTCATCACTCCTCACCCCTGGTTATTCATACACAAAACTAGTTGAGATTTTGTTTCCAATGTAAAGGGCTAGAAATTAGTACAAAACGATTTTTCAATGTGGAGATGAATTTTCTTGCAAAGTAACTTAGATAATACTAGCAAATACAAGCTTTTATGTCCAACTTTCTTTAATAAGAGTTTTGTTTCCCTGAAATATTTGGAGAACAGCCTAACTTTATCGTGCAGTTTGACTAGTAAATAATAAATATTTTCTGAATTCTTATGGGACAGAATGCACTGTGCTAATAACTATGAGCAAAGAATTAGAGACAGTTACGTAAGTCATGCCTGTAAATAAATATATACCACTGATTCTAGTCTATAGGAACTTATTCATTTTTGATAATTTTATCTCTATTACAAACCATTGAGAATCCAACATGCTTTAGACTGTACCACGAGTAAGAAATACACTCTTTGAGTTAAATGATTGACATTTAGGGGTTTTCTTCTGTAGCAGCTGTAGTTGTTTACATTAACTATTCTGTAATAAGAATAAGAGTATGAGATTTAAGACTGCTGTGAAATCCAGTTTTGTTGGTGGGTGCCAAGAAATCCTGGCTCAAGAGAAGAGCACATCAAGTGGTCTGTGCAAGGTAGTGGAAGGAGAGAGAACTCCAAGAAGACAAGGAGAGATCAGGTGAAACTTGTGGGTGGTGAGCAGCCATCAAAACGTATTGGCAGAGCAATATCAGATTTGTTTTTCAGAAAGAGCAATTTGGTAGTAGTGAAGAAGAATGATTATAACTTAAACAGCTTTGTAAATTGCAATGACTATACAACTTTCTTTATTGGCTTAAAAGCATCACCAAGATGCAGGTCATGAACAAGATGCCTCATCATCCCTCTCACATTTTGGGCCTTAGATTCTGCTCTTCCCTTTTCCTTCACAGTTAGGTAACTCATGATCTTGTCCTACTCAATCTTGAATCCACTTCCCTGCTTTTATGAGCGTGCCCACTACAGATGTAAACCGTTGACTGTGTGCACTTATTATTCCATTTTATATTTTCCTTCTATATTTACACTTTGACATTGTCAACTAGATACTATTGATGATATTCTCAAATCAATGTGGTAATAGAGTTATCCCTTTTGCACCATAATAGTGTAATGAAATGGAATAATGCAATGATTTTATGGAATTATCAATGCTCGATTGTGTATCTAATAGTATATTATATTGATTAAGAGTAAGAGCTAGGGCTCTTAAAAATCCTACCATGTAACTTACTAGCTGTTAAACATTTTGCTGAAGGTCATTTAGCTAAATAAATAATTGGAACACAGTGAGCCACTTGCTAGAGTAGAGGAACTTACACCGAAAGAACAATGGGAATGATCTCTGGTTGAATGCTTCCCTTGTAAAGACTATGCTGGTATATGCTGCATGCTTCACTGATTGCCTTGCATTTCATCAGAACATGGCAGAACTTGTGTAGCTACATGCTTTACATATACACTCTTGCATTTAATGAGAATATGGTGGAGATGGACGGTAGATATTATTTCCCAAGGCTGATCTCTTTGTGCATTATTTTCCTTATCTTTATAAAGATAGTAAGTGTCTCTGAGGGTTATGAAGATTAAATGAATTAATCCATTGCTATGTGCCTAGCACATACTAAGTTCTCAGAGTTAACTATTACCCAATGAATCAAGAAGTGATTCAAAATAAAAGATTGTGGCCTCTGAGACAAAATAATAAGTTATGAAAGGGCAAATTCACATAGAAATAAAAATGAAAGAAATCCAGCAAAGAGAAAACTGAACCATTTTTTTTCCAGCTGGTTTATTAGATTAAATTGGAGCAAGCTAACTAGATGCAAAAATTGTGCTGTGTATCTCTGACCACTAGTACAAAAATAGAACCAGTTTATAGATTTAAATTAACATCCTTGATAATTTATTGAAAAATCTTACAAAATGAATACTTAAAGCAATTATACATTCACTGATTAAACCACAGAAACTAAACTTTAATGAAAGAAAATCAGCTTAACTCTTAAGTGTACCAACCTAATGGAATCCAAGTCAGAAAATGCTAAATTTAAATTCTATGAAACTGAAAAATAAGCAGATGAAATTGCCTGTAAATATCAATTGGATGTCATTTTGATTTCTTAACTGGTTTTATATATGTAAATAACATTAATTTGCATAAGGAGAATATGAGTTAGATTAAAATGCAACCTTATTAAGAAAAAACTTACAGGAAAATAATCTGTAGAAATAAAAAGGGACAGTGCTCATCAAATCAGATGGAGCTGAAAATATGAGTGCCCTGAGCTCTCAAACATGCTATTTCTCTGATTAAATATTAGAATAATATTCAGATTTTCCTCTACTAAACATTCAAATGATCCTTGACAAATCTGAGTGGTCACACTGATCAATTTCCCCATACTGAAGCATGATCCAGTAAAGTTTCTGTTTAAACTTGTCTTTTTTTCTCTATAACACCTTATTGGATTAAAACTACCAAATTATTCAGCCTTCACTCTTCTAAGTATTCAATAGCTCTTCAACTTCTGACATACTGGTTAACTTTAATTTCTTTATTCATTGGGTGTCCAATCAAAGAAGAAATTTCAAACTATATTTTCTAACTACTAAGGAATATTTGGGTTAATTTTTTAATTTCAAATCATTTTCTTCATTCTTTATGTCTGGATTTCTAGGCTGGATTTCTAGTGCTTGAAGTTGTTTCTCAAATATAGATAGTCAATTTGGGGAAAGATGAACCCCTAGAGTTTTGAAAACTAAATGGCTGTTATAGTTTGTAGACAGTGTAAATATGGAGATAGTTCCATCTGCTAAACATAATAAATACTAAAAAAAATTAAAAATAATTCAGACGACCCATGAATGAGGCATTAAACCCTCTCCTCAGCCAGGTAACATTTAGGAGACAATAAGAACTAGAGATGGTTGGTTTATATTGTTTTGCCTTTTTCTCTAGAATCAACAGGCATCTGTTTGGAGGTGGTGGTGGAGCGAAGGTTTTATGGGTGTGTGAGAGTGTGTCTGCATGCACGCACATATGCATGTGTAAAAGAACTAAGGTAGGAGCTGGGAAAGTGTTCCACAGGGACCTTTCTTTGTAAAGGTTTAATTCTTGAGAGGTGTTTGCCAGGTGCATTTGACATTCAAGGAGAAAGTTTAAGTTGCTGGAATTTTAATATTTCTTCTGCCTCTGTTTTTATTCCTTTCTGAAATTACACTAACCCTTTAGGAAAGAAATTTGCTGAAATCTATGCAATCTGGGGAATTATTCTTGTAGAAACTAAAAGTCTAGTGTGGCAAAAGGAAAGGAGGCACATTCTCTCCCTTCCTGTCCCAGGTTCCAGTAATGCTCTGAGTTCTATGTGAAGGTCTGGTACTGAGGGACATTCCACAGAGAAGCCATCAGGGAGGGAGCGGCTCGTGAAGAGGATAGGCCAGTAAGAACAGGCTCTGATTGCCTCCAGGGGACAGAGATGCCATTTTGCTGAAGTAACAAGCTGCAACTCCACAGAACTGGGCTCCTTACAAGTGCTACAAAACTGGACCTGCTGCTGGTTGCTGGGCAACACATCTCCTCCCCCATTTCTACATATGCTTCTCAGGAAATACTTTATCCCTATGTGACGTTGCTTCTTCCTTTATCCTTCTAGAATCTAGATTGTCCTCAGCATCGATTTAAAGACAACATAAATTTTCATGATAAAAAAAGTTATTTGAAGGTATCATTTGTCAAACATCACCTTCTCAGTGAGGTCTTCTCTGGACAACTTATTTATTGTAACCTTTCCCCTAGCAATATTTCTTACTTCTCTTCCCTAATATAGTTTCTCCATTATGTTTATCACCATTCTCATATATTTTATTTATTATCCCATTTCCTTAAATGAAAGAAAGCTCCCAAAGGATGGGGATTTTTATCCTTTTTTGTTCACTACTGTATATCCCGAGTACCTACAACAATGTCTGTGTCTAGTGGTCATTCAATGAATATTTGAGGAACGTTGATGCAGATGGCAAATGAAAGTGTCCCCCTCCCTTTGCCTATGCACAAAGCCTCTGGAGAGTCAGTTTCATGTGGACATCTCCTTCTTGAAAACCATCTAGCCTAAACCATCCAATCCAATTGTGACAGTCGTGTTTTCAACATGCACAATTTTTGCTCACCCCAAAGAAGGTGCCGCATCCCCAACTGGTTCCATTAGCAAACACTGCCTCATGTGTTTTCCTGTCTCCCTTTGTCTCTCAAATCCTCTCAGCTACTCAAATGCTTGCTATTGCTCAAGGTAATGTTTTAGTAAAACCATTATTCTGGTCTCCCCTTCTTTGGTTTCGGACAGAGGTGCCAGTGCTGGAAACTTAGATGTCTTTTATTTATTTGTTTGTTTGTTTGTTTATTCATTTATTCATTCATTTATTTGCTGACTCCCCTGGGGCTTTGTCTGCCACCTTCACCAATATTGCCTTTATCATCTTTGCCACCTCCCTTATCAATGCTCTTACTTCCTCTCAGAGCCAACGGATGCTTCTCTGTTTCTGATTTTGGGAAACAAACAAACACTTCAAACTAACAACTGCGCTTAGAAGGGCATGAGCCTGGATTCTTTAAGTCCCCTGTCTTGTTCTGATATCCTTAGGAACTGAGAACAAGAAATCAAAACTGGCCAGGTCCATTAACAGTTCCTCGCATGCTGGCGGATTTCAATATGGAATGGCATCACAGGCTTACTCCCTTGCTTTGTCACTGCAGCTTGCTCTCTCTCTCTCTGACCTCTCTGGCCCTTTGCTTTCTTTTGCAAATCTTGTGCTTGGAATGATTCCTAGTTTGGGGCTTGATCCTTGGGTTTGATACTTTGAGCCATTTGGTCCAGTACTAGGACTTTGCGTTCCCTTTGGCCACAGCCTCACAATAGCCCTGTTCATTCTTCTCCTAGATGCTTCTACCCTTGGAGCTGGGAAGGTTGAACCCAAAGGGTTTCTGTTGCAGGCTTTTTATTTACTATTGAAAAAGCCTGGTTTCAACCAGGGTGGATGGGGAATGGGCAATGAGAAGCCAAACGTGCTAACCTGCATGTATTGGAGTACTAGATCTGGTGATGGCAGAAACACAGTTGACCAACCCCAAGAGGATTTATACACCCTACAGACCCATGACACTTACTACCACCATTGCCCCAAACCAACTTTTAGCAATTGGGAAATCTTTCCTTCTCTAGTTAAACCTAGGCTATGGGACCATCTTTCTAAAGCATGTGCACGTTGCCTAAGGAATTCATCCTTTACCTGTCCAGGGCAGCATTAGACTCCCCCAGAGATTTGTGGGCTGGGGAAGTCCAGAGTAGTTTCTTTGGGATTCTATGTGTCCTTGGAGTAAGGCACTGCTCATAGCTAAGCTCTCCCCACAGGGATTCTCAACCTTGGAGCACATGGCACACATCTGATATTAGGAGCAAACTTAGGGGGAAGGAGGAATGTTACATCGTTCAATTAAACAGCAGCTCCATGTCAGGTTGGGGGAAGTTGGAGGTGGGCAAGGGATTACTCACATTTCACATGCCACCTGGAAGTCTTGATCTCATCAGGGCCATGACATCAGCAATTTCCTATCTTCCTATATAGAAACAAATGCAGTCTCTTGCACATTTGTTAATTTATTTTCATTTTTTGACATTAAATATTATATTAATTTTAGGTGTACAGCACAGTGGTTAGGCATTTATAGAATTTAAGAAGTGATCCCTTTAGCAAGTCTAGTTCCCGCCTGGCACTATGCATAGTTACTACCATGTTATTGATTATATTCCCTGTGCTTTACTTTATTCCATTGACTATTTTGTGACTTCCAATTTGTATTTCTTTACTCTTTCACCTTTTTCACCCTTCTCCCAACCGCCCTCCCATCCATCACCCCAATAGATATAGTACCCATCTGACACTATACATAATTATTACAATATTATTGACTGTATTCCTTATGCTATACCCTACATCCCCATGACTATTGTCTAACACCCAATTTGTACTTCTTAACCCTTTCCTCTTTTTCACCCACCTCCCACCCTCCTCCCATCTGGAAACCATCAAAATATCCACTGTATAGATGAATTTGTTTCTGTTTTGTTTGTTTGTTTATTTTGTTCTTTAGATTTTGTAAGTGAAATCATATGACATTTATCTTTCTGCACTTAGCACAATATTCTCTAGGTTCATCCATGTTGTCGCAGGTAGCAAGATTTCATTCTTTTTAATGGCTGAGTAATATTTCATTGTAGATATGTACCACCTCTTCTTTATCCATTTATCTATTCAGGGACACCAAAGTTGCCTCCATATCTTGGCTAAATAATACTGCAGTAAATAATACTGCAATGAATGTATGGATGAACATATCCCCTTGAAATAGTGTTTTGCGGTTCTTCAGATAAATACCCAGAAGTGGGATTACTAGGTCCTTCTTTGTCTCTTGTTATAGCCTTTGTTTTAAAGTCAATTTTGTGGGGTGTAAGTATTCCTACCCCAGCTTTATTTATTTATTTTTTTGGTTTCTATTTTCATAAAATAACTTTTTCCATCCTTTACTTTCAGTTTGTGTGTGTATTTTCTTTTGAACTGAGTCTCTTGTAGGCAGCATATGTATGGGTCTTATTTCCTTATTCATTCAGCCACCCTATGTTTTTTGATTGGAGCATTTAATTCATTTCTATTTAAAGTAATTGATAGATATGTAGTTATTTCTATTTTATTATTCTTATTTTTTATGTTTTGTTTTGGTTTTTTTTTTTCCTGTCTTAAGTCCCTCTAAGCTTCCTTGGTAATACTGGTTTGGTGGTGATAAAATCCTTTTTCTTGTCTGAGAAGCTCTTTTTCTGTCCTTCAATTCTAAAGGTTAGCTTTGCTGCATTGAGTAATCTTGGTTATAGGTCCTTACTTTTCATCGCTTTGAATATTTCCTGTCAATCCCTACTGGCCTGCAAAGTTTCTGTTGAGAAATCAGCTGACAATCTTATGGGAGCTTCCTTGTAGGTAACTAACTGCTTTTCTCTTGCTTCTTTTCAGATCCTCTTTTTGTTTTTATTTAACCTTTGGCATTTTAATTATGATGTGCCTTGGTGTGGTTCTTTTTGGGTTCATCTGTTTGGGACTCTGTGCTTTCTGGGCTTGAATATCCATTCTCATTGCCAGGTTAGCGAAGTTTTCCATCATTATTTCTTCAAGTAGGGTCTCAATCCCTTGCTCTCTCTCTTCTCCTTCTGGTGCCCCTATAATACAAATGATATTGTCCCAGTGGCCCTTAAACTGTCCTAATTTATTTGAATTCTTTTTTCTTTTTGCTGTTCTATTTGGGTATTTTCTGATACCTTATCTTCTAAATCATTGATTCAATCCCCGCTTCATCTAATCTACTGTTGATTCCCTGTAATGTATTCTTCATTTCAGTTATTGTGTTCTTTTTTTCTGACTGGCTCTTTTTTATGTTTTCTATCTTCATTTTTATACTTTCTATGTCTTTGTTGAAGTTCTTACTAAGATCATTGAGCATCCTTATTACCAGTGTTTTGAACTCTGCATCTGGTAGGTTGCTTTTCTCCATTTTGTTTAGTACTTTTTCTGGAGCTTGCTTTTATTTATTTATTTATTTATTTATTTGGGACATGTTTGTTTGTCTCACCATTGTGGCTGCTTCCTTGTGTTTGTTTCTAGTATTAGGTAGGGCTTCTATGTCGCCTGGTCTTAGTAGAGCAGCCTTATGTAGTAGGTGTCTTCTGGAATTCAGGGGCACAGTCTTCAAGATCACCAAAACTAAGTGCTGCAAGTGTGTCCCTTGTGTGGGTTGTGTGTGTCTTCCTGTTATAGTTAAGCCTTGGTTGCTGTTTGCACATAAGTGGGAAGGATTGACCCTGGGTTCATTGGTTGTGAGGACTGGCTATTACTGCAGTGAAGGAGCTGTTGTGCAGGGGCTGACCCTATGGAGCAGGATTTGCTTTAGCAGGGCTCTGGTGCCTGCCCATGTGTCCTTTGGGTGTATCATTTTTGGAGGCAGCTGGGTGGTGCTCCAGCTCAATTTAAAGTTGGCCTCTGAGCGTGTCAGCCCCAGGGCCACCTGGGAGGGGACCCACTGCAGGCCAAGATTAGTGGCAGTCTGTGCCCTGCCCTGTGCCATTTGACATGAGCCATAAAGAAATCTGCAGATGGCCACTGCCTGCACTATGCTTGGAGGTGCCTTGAGATGCCAACCCATGAACCAAGGCTGGCTGCTGCAAGTGCTGGACTTAGGGCTGCTCATCCAGAGGTATAGGACACACTGAAGCCAGATGCTGTTTTTCTGCCTTTTGTTCACCTTTGAGAGACTTTAGGAAAGTCTGCAGCATGAGTCAAGGCAGGCGGTTTGTACAAAAAAGCCTCTGAAAGTGCCCTGGGTGTACCTGAAAATTGTGTGAGGCGGGGTCTGGTCTCATAATCACCAGGGTGGGATGAATGAATGGTGTCAGCGAGCTTAGTGGAAACTCATATATGGTGGCCACCTGAATTTGTACACAGGGAAGCAGAGAGCTCAACAAAGAATCATGGCTCCTACTAGCTCCTCCATCTGGAAGAAAGGTGCCTCTCCAGCCCTCTCCCCGAAGCCATATAACTCAGTTCCTCCCAGTATGTTCCTTTTGCATTTGGAGCTGCTGCAGCGGTGCTGGTGCTCAGAGTGAGCAAGTCCATTAGCAAGTAATCTGTGAGCTGGCCTTCCAAAAGGAGCACTTGGGAGTACAGCTGCCCCCCATCTCACTCAGCCACAATCTCTGCTGGTTTTCACAGCCAGAAATTATGGGGACTTTTCTCCCTGGCACTGGAAGCCTGGCCTAGGGAGCCTGATATGGAGCCGGGGCTCCTTGCTCCTCCAGGGGGCACCTCCACAGCTGAGATATCCCTCCCAAGTGTTAATGGTCACACATGGGTGTGGGACCAGCCCATTCCATGTCTCTGCCCCTTCTACCAGTCTCGGGGTGGTTTCTTCTGTATGTCCTTAGTTTTAGGGCTTTGGTTCAACAAGACTTGAGGCAATTCTCAATCATGGTTGTTTTGTAGTTTAGTTGTAATTTTGATGTGGTTGTAAGAGAAGGTAAGCACAGCATTTACCTACTCTGCCACCTTGACTGGAATTCTAAGTTTTAAAATATTTGTGAGCAAAGATTTACTGAGCACCTGCTGTGTGCACATTGTTAGTCTGGGAGACAGGAGTGCTAACATTTATGATGAACAAGACCTTTTTCCTGCTTTCCAAAGAAATTACTGTCTTGTATTAGAAACAGATAAACACAGAAATAATACCAAAGGGTAAAAAAGGGGCATGACAAGTGATGAGTGTGGGGGCTAACAATGGAAGTAGCCAACATAAATTTCTAATTTTGAGTGTTAGTATTATAGTACATGTGGCTTTTATTTCTTTTGCAAAAAGAAGAATAAAAATTCTGTGATACTTTTTTTATAAGACTATTAAGCTCAACTACTTTCAACAACTTAGAAAAATTTGGTTATTCATGAGAATAACACCTTTTCTGAAAGAAATAAAGTTAATTTTCTACTCTTCTGCAAAGGAGGTCATTAATTATACATTTTAGATTTCATCAATTTCAGCTAGATGAGACTAACATTTGAACTAGATGTCAAGGAAGACGTAAGATATTAAGTTAAATACACTGGATGGCAATAAATGGTTATGAAAAACATAATTCTGTTATTCTCATAATTTTTTAACTTGGGTATCTAATTAAAGGCCTGAATTTCACATTTAGGCAGTCGAATCAATGTATAGCAGACCTGTTAGCTTTAAACAAAAGCTTCTAAACTACCGAGTCATTGCCAGATTAGGGACAGATGGATGGCATTTTTTTTTTTTTTTGAGCACTTAAAAAAAAAAAGAAAAAAACAAAATCAACAAAAACACTGGCATCCACAGCAGTACCATGTATCTGTAAAAAAAAAAAATCAACATACCTCTTATTCGGCTCCCACTAGGAATTTACTATTTTTGAGATAAAAACTTTATCTTGAGAAAGTTTAGTGCATGTGATTTTGTGTTTTGGTGACTTCTCTTTGCCAACCAATGTAGGAAAAGAAGGAAGGAAAAGCAAAGAGCCCTAGCTATTTGGCATGCTTGGTGATTTTCCCAGGTTGCTATTCTGTGTTCCTCTACTGTTTTTCAAAAATTACCCTCTGTTTGGACAGCCCCCCATGAGGAAAAACAGGAGAAGTAACACCATGCTTTCTCCAGTGCTGCATGGGGTAGTTAGAGCCATCTTTCATGTTTCACATCGTCTTCTGCTCACTTGGCCCAGATTCACAAATGGAGAATTGTTTCTTTTTTAAATTATTTTTCCTTAAGGAATCCAATGGAAAATATTAACGAATTTTAATTGTTTTTATTAAGCCAGTAAGGGGGAATTCATTTTCCAATAAAGTTTTCAGTTAATGATTTTCTAGAAGATAATTGTGGGATTAAAGAGTTTTTTAAAACTCTTTGAATTCACACATCTGGAGTGATATTTGAATAGTTCAGACAAGTGTGTAATGAGAGATTGATACATGTGGGTTGCATCTGTTTGACCCTTCTTTCGTGTCCTGTGGTCTATCTCATAAGTACAGCAAAGAAGTGAAGACAAAAGGCAAGAGGGAGGTGAATTGTACTATAAAAGTTAAGGTGGTAAACCACACTCATTTTTGAGTATGGTCCTTCATGGAATACTCAGGCTGGTCACGCATATTTTCTGTATATTTTTGCATGTCACTATTTTTTGTTCATTCTGTTCCTGTTAGATTTTGAGTTCTTTAAGAGGTATGGTTCCCCCATACAGAATCTATTCCAGTACTCCACCCATAGTAGCTGTTTAACACATCATTGGTATTAGACTGGTTATTTTCCCTCCCAGTAACTGATTGAAATTGGTTTCTGTTATTCTTCATATGCCCTATGCAAAATCAGTGACTTTAATCTGCAGTATGGTACATTAAAAAAAAAAAGAGAGATCACTGGAGTTGACATGATTTTGAAATAGCAAAAAAATGGGTCATCCAAACTGAAGTAAACAACGTGGAGACTTTCTACATAAAAGACTCCTCTGCTTTGTAAGTGGCCACTTACTGTTAGTAACTGTCACTTATTTTTTGTTTCTAACTACCATGGACATGATTTTCTTCAGAGTGCCTTCAGAAGACCTCTAAGAGCAAACTCATCCTTATAAAATGCTTATTTACAGTCTTGCCCTCTCTTTTCAAAATGATATATAAGCGTTAAACCATAAGATTCCTATTATATGTGGTTGAAGATGAGGAGATAAATTCCAAATGTATGAAGGGCCAAAAAGGACCCTTAGTATTCTTTAAGAGGAAGAAGCAATTACAATTTTGTAGGTGTTGGAGAGCTTCCCTTCTTTTTACTTTTCATTCTGTCATCATTTTTGCTTTATTAGAAAACAAGTACCCATCTGTTTTTTATATGAACAGAAAATGTTTCTTAATTGTATTTATTTGCAAGCCAATAATTCCAAGCAATATGATTAACCTAAGGCAATAAATAAATGACTTCAAGAAAGTACTTCTAAAGAACACTACCCTTCAAATTTTCCTCACAGTCTCAAGTTTCTTGGGTAAAATCCTTCTTGATTTCCCAATTGCTATTAATTTTTATTGCAATTATTACTGAAAAAGGAAGGTCAGTAGGAGAAAAATGAATCACTGCACAAAAGAGAAAACTGGTAGCAGCTACCTGACTAGGGTTTATCTTTCAGAAGAGCAATTGGATAAAGCTAGAGCCACTAATATTTAGAAATCCATTTTACCCATGTCCTCACAGGAAAAGACTATGTCTAGACAGCATGGTCTATTAGTGAGGTCACAAAAAAGTCATACTTTTCAGTTTGATAGAGATTTTCCCACATAATTATATTGTAATGTAAAGTCTAGAAATACTGATTCCAATACATGAAATGGTGAAGATAATCCCACTGACTCTCACTGGCTAAATGCTTCAGTTCAACTCTTTGTTAGATGGTCCCTGTTGATTACTTCACTTGAATAATCTACTTCTAGTGCATATAGCTGTGTGTATAAGCAGAGCCATAAAGTTTTCAAAAAGTATTCAGGTCAGGCAATTGTGGAATGACTATGAATTTCCTTTTTATCCTCTTTGTTCTAAAGTAAATTATAAAAATAAATTTTAGAAGGAAAAAATATGTATACTTATTCAGAACATTTGGCAATTTGGACCACAGATCACCTCAAATATTTTGGAATTTAGCTTTAATACATTTCACCCATGTACAAGAAATTGATCAGTGATAATCCAGCATCAGAACAATTTAGTAAATATTGCTGTGCACCCTATATGTACCAGGGACTGTGCTAAACTATGTGCTGTTTCCTGATGGAGGTTATTGACTAGACCTTCTGAAACTAGAGAAATAAAATGGCACCTGAGCTGTATGTGAACATTCTAAGAATTAATCCTCTGTTAATAGCTATCCTAATATCTAACAGGTGCTTTGAACAGGGTACGAAGTGTACTTGTTGGAATGACTAGGGGTTATCTTAGTCTTGGTGAAGGCAAAGTAGAGAAGCAGCCCTAGGTATATGAAACTTACTAAGGAAGAATAGAACAGACATTTCACTCTCTAGCTGAGGAAGTGGAAAGGAGGTCTGGAAAGAGAAGGGGCTCATTCATGTATATGAGGTGGGGAGAAGAAAATGGAATTAGGAAAAGAAGAGGATATCTATTCGGTGTCCATATTTTGTACTTAGCAATCTTGAAGAGAGCTTTGTTTTGCCTTCAGTTGGTATTCCAGTATGAGATGTCAATAATGAAGGCAATAACCCCAGCCCTGTTTGATCCTGAAATCTTGGTCTCTTTTAGTTTATTCATGTGGTCTTGGAAACCCAATAAAATACATAGAGTTATTGATGGTGAGTGGTATGACTGAGACCAGTACATGGTTTAGCAATAATATATGTTTATTGTTTTATTGTGCATTAATCGTTGGGTATGAATACTTAATTTTGTGTTCAAGCATACCTATATTTAAATCTCTGGATATACTGATGGCCAATATTAACAAGGATTAAAAAAAACCCCACAAATTAGCAAATTCACGCATTTTCTCTAACACATGGTTAATTACACAACTGAAGGATTGGAGTCCTGTGCTATGAAAGTATGTTTGCTTTTCACACCAGGGAGCCAAGTTTAGCAGCACTTGAGGAATTCAAACAGAAACTGTGTTTACTAGCCAACAGCATGGTAAAGGCTATAATTAGATAAATGCCTAAGGAATAGGAAGATAGCATAGACCCAATCCATCCACATTTGCTTATAGGTTTTTCTGTTTGTTTGTTTGTTTGTTTGTTTGTTTGTGCTTATTACATGGTTTTCCATCTTTCATTTATAAATTGGTCAGAGTTTTTAGTTGCAAGTCACAGAGTCTACTCTGGCTAGTTTAAAGAGAAGGAGATCTGTTCAAGTATCTCAGGTAGCTCACAGAATTCCTTCAATGGCCTTTGGACCAGGTTTGAATGTAACACATTCTCAAGCAATACATTTTGACGCTCTGCTTCACCAGCTGCGGTATTGTCATTACCACTGACCACTACGGCCACCCTCCACTGACAGTGCTTGATGCCATGTGCCAGACAGCTCCTGAAGAACTAGATGCATCATTTGCCAGATTGATTTCCCCCCACGTGGCCACTGATTCCTGTTGCTACCTTCCACATTTTACTTCTGGAGTCTTATATGCGCGTATTTGCTTGACACAGCCTACATCTGATGCCTGCACTGTAGCTGCAAGTGAGACTGCAAGGAGTTGTGTTTTTTGTTTTTTTAAAATTCCACTTTGGCAAGGCTGGATTTATGATATGGTAATCTATCAAAATATTGAGAATGTTTAAAAGATGCCAAGCAGCTACAAATGATAAAGTTCCAAAGGCTATGACTAAAGAAACTCAGTGAGGACACATTCATTTCAGGATGAGCTAGAAATTAACATTAGGTGACATGTTAACAGGATGTGCTGACTGAAAGTTGGAGGCTAAAGTCTTTTTTGAATCTTGTATTAGGATTTGGACACATTACAATTTCTAAGTTGCAAACATCCAAACTACCTAGGGATAAACTTAACATGAAATAAGCATGACCTATGAAGAAAGTGATAAAATCATCTGAGGGTCCTAAAAGAGGACAAGAAATAGAAAGACACCTTTTCTTGGCTCGACACACTCAGTAATGAGAAGATGTCAGTGACCTCAAAGTCAGTCAACGAGAATGATAATTCTAATCAAAACTCCAAATGGTTTTTTTCCCCCCCAAGGGTCATCTGACTAAATGATTCTAAAGATAACACTGGATCATAAATATAGCAAACACAGTTTTGAAAATTATATTAGTCAATGAATGTAACAGCTAATAAAATTCTGAAAAAGAAAAGTGATGAGGGTAAGTTTCCCTAGCACTAGGGCATTAGTAAGTAAAACAACGTGGCTGTGCTAGCACAGGAATAGACAGGAGGATGAGATAAAATGATGAGCCTAGAGGACTCAAGTTGGTAGGGGAATAAAAAGATAAAGGTGGCCGTGTCAAAAAGATGGATTACTTAATGAATAAGGTTAAGAAAACTGGTTAGTCATTCAGGGAAAAAAAAAAGAGCTCAATACTGACTTCATTCACTAAATTACCATAAAATCCAAATGGATCAAAGATTTTGTGTAAAATACTAAACCACAGAATTACAAGAAAGAAAAAAAAAGGTGCCTAATATTACGCTCTTATGGTGGGAAAGACTTTTACCCTTATACACACACACACACACACACACACACACACACACACACACACACTCACACACTCCCCTTCATATACTCTAAAGAAAAATTTTGAAACATTTAAGTATACAAAAATTTATAGCAAAAGAAACCATGAAAACCAGGAAGAACACAGAACAAGTTGGGAAAAATATTTGAAACATATTTGAGAATGAATCTGAAAAATAAAATCAGGTGACAGTATTGGTCTGTGTTTAAGGAAAATAGTTCTCAATCTTTTCACACATGTAACCTATGTGGACTGATAGTGTCTGTCTCTTCCATAATTTAGTCCCTTTGTAGACTTGTCATTGGCTGTGTGTTTTTTAGTACTCAGTAAAACTATGCTGAATAATTTTAAAAGATTTGGTTAATTTGCCTGGCAAATTTTTTAAGTTTAAGGAACATAATTCTTTAAAAAAAGAATTTGTTGTCCACTGTATTATATCAAGTTTTGCATATTGAATATGTTTTCCTTGATAAAAAATTTTTAGATGAGTTGCATTTCTGTAAAAAGTAATAAAAAGTCTTCTGGGATTATGTAGGCTCTTCTAGCTACTTTTTGCTTCCCTGGATCCAAGGGAGACAAGGCCCGGTTTTTAACAGGGGGATTGTGTTCCCTTCAGATTGTTATTCTAAATCTGACTTGATGGCAGAATCCAAAGTACATCATCTCCCAGATAAAGCTAGCAGCTTGCCAGACTGCTCTGTTACAATTGAACTGTAAATGGCTCACATCAGCACATTCTGTCAACTTTATATAAACCTCACTTTATGTAATATGATTATAGAGCCCCTGAACACTGTTCTGTACCTGCTGCTTGCAGGCTGATTATCTTGATGTGTTCTATCAGACATGATGACCAGGAAAAGCAAGGGCCACAGGCAGAGATAACAGGTGGCTAGTGCTCCTTGTTTCATCTTTCTAGAACCCTGTTACCCCATGTGTTAAAGAGAACACAGGTAATTGTGTTCTTTCTCACTTTCTCCCTACACTTTCACTCCTTCTCTCTGTTTTTATCACATCCAGAGATATTTGGGGGTTTGCTTACTTTGACCTGAGGACCTGAGCCCTCCGTACAAAGAGCATGTGATTCACGTGGTCAACACGCCCTTCAATGCAATGTGATTTATCCAGGAAAGTTTCAGTCTCCATTTCTCTTTGATGATATAATTCCCCCTGGCCCATCATCAGGCTGACCTCATGGCCTGAAGAATTCCTGGGAATGTCAATTCAGATCAACAAGTATTTATTGAGCCTCTGCTGTGTGTAAGCACTAAGTGAGGCACCGGGAATACCAAGACATATAATCCCTACTTTTGGAGAGGTGACATCCTAGAGGGAAGACAGACAAAAACCAGAGTTTCAGTGTCATATAATTAATAGTACAATAAGACTCCTGAATGCCAAGTGCAGGAAGGGTACTTAGTCTAAGTACCCTTTCCTGGGGAGATGGTGCCTACTCTGAGTCTTAAAGATGGAGAAAGAATTGTATAAGTGGGAAGAGAGGTCCATGCAAAAAGTATAGCCTGAAAAATGTCACAGAGATATGAGATGGCATGGGGACATGGGCAGAGAAACCCCCAGGATCCAGAATTACTGGAGGGAAACGTTTCAGGCACGGAATGGTGCGAGATGAGGCCTAAGGGAAAAAACAGTGTGTCAGATTGAGAAGGAGTTGAATGCTGTGCTGTCACCTTGGCCCTTATTCTGTGGGTCATGCTGAGTCCTTCATTCTTGCTTTCTCTCATAATCACATTCAATCCTTGAGCAAACCCTCTTGACTAGATATCCCAAATCTGACCACCATCACCAACCCCATCAAAGCTACCATGGATCACAGCAAGAGCTTTGCAATTAGAGTGGGATTCAGCCTCCTTCCATTTCTGCCCCCACTAGAATCTATCCTCTTCACAGAAGTGAGAACGGTCCTTCTAAAACATAAATCAGATAATGACATTCCCCAGCGAGTCCTCAAACCTCCAACAGCTTCTTCACAGCTAGAATAAAATCCATACTTTTACCAAGGCCTGAAAAGTAAAGCCTTACTTGAGTTGGTCCTTGCCCTGCTCCCCACTTCACCTTCAGCTCTCTTACACATCTACAACTTAACCCCCACCCCAAGTCCATCACCCTCAGTCTCTTTTTTCTGCTATTATATCATTACGGAGTTGTCTGCTTATTGCCTATTTTACCCGCAGAAATGTAAGCTTCGGGAAGGCAAAGATAGGTCTGTTTTTATTTACTGTTATATTCCCAGGGGGACATTGAGGATTTGTTGAATGAATGAATCAGTGAGTGAATTCAGAACCATTCAAAATTTGGGAATGAAAAAATCAGGTGTGTGTGTTAGGCAGGTAGTCCTGGCTGCAATGTGGGGAGTGTATTTAAGGTAGAGTCAGGGTGGGGGAGGTGGGTAGACAGGAGTTAGGCCAGTTTAGAAGGTCTTGTGTTAGTCCCGGGTAATGGTCTAAAGGGCTGAACTAAGGCACTGGTATTTGGCGTGTAGAAAGAGAATTGTTTTGGAGATCAAATTGGCCAAACATGATCAAATTACATCTGGGCCTCCCTTCAGACTTTTGGCTACATAAGGGGATGATAAAGGATGCTGAAATTGGAAGTGGTCCAGCATCTGAGAGAGCAGAACGCTGTTGCCTGAGTTCCTTCTGGGACCAGAGCTTTTCCATTTCAATATCGCCCTGAGCTGAAATTGCCAAGGCGTTCATGTGTCCCTTGTGAGACACGGGAGCATTGTTTCACTGCAGATCCAAATGACTACAATAAGTTGGATGTATTTTTGGCACCAGCTAGATGTTCAATAATAGTTTAATGATAGTTTCTACAGCAATTGGGTTTACCCTGGAGGGTGCCCATCTCTCTAATGACTAGGACCAACCCTGCTTAATTTATAAGATCTGGGCAAATTACAGTGTGAACTGGTAAGGCCGAGGGCTGTTATACAAATTATATCAGCTTTGTCTCAGAGGCACTGATCCTAGCCCAGTGCCTCCAGAAATTTCAAGAACATTGACTTCAAAGGAAGTATTGTGCTATTATGAATATCACAAACCATGTACCCAGTAAAATGAAAAGGGACCCACAATGCCTCACTTGTGGAAGTATTTGATCTTGAAATTTTTGAAAACGTCTTTGAGCTGTTGAAACGGACACTTAAGTCTTTGAGCTGTTGAAATGGACACTAAAGAGTGTCACAATTTTGTTTTCAGCGTGGTTTGGGAAAGTTCTTTTTAGTTTGGAAAAAGTTATTATCTTAGCCAAAGAAAGAATTATGTGGCCTCAAATCTATAAACTTTCAATCCAAGAGAGATTATGAAATTGTTTTAGATGATTGAGACAGAGGTCTTTCCAAAGCAAAGGTTTATCACATGGGTGATTTAGAACTACTAAAAATTGCCTCTCCAAGCAATGACCTAGAAATCTGAAAATGCGATAATGAATTCTAAAACAAATAAACCAAACAAATACAAAAATCTTATTGGAACATTTCACAATTGGCAGGATAAAAACTGGCAGCAATGACTTCTGGAAAAGTGAGTTGAATCTTACAGCATTAAAATTAGTTTTGGGACTATAACATGAAGTCAACACTTTTGTGAGAATTTTGGAATGCTCCATTTCCCACAATTTCATCATTCCTCTCCCTGACAATTGTAATTATTCTTCACCAACTTGACAGTCAAATTTGCTTCCTGTAGTGATAATATACCTGCTACTATCCTGACCATATTGGAGAAATAGCTTTTTCTTTGATAGGTTTGTTCATTTTGAAGCTAAATTTCTACATTATTTTAACAACTCTCTTACATTATTCATTAACTAGTCACCATTCATGCTTCTGACTTTCCAAAGTTTGTAACTTTGGAAAAAAGGAGGGAATACACAATTGTCTCCTTGACTATAAAGAAAAGACTGCTTCACTTATGTGACAAATTAAAACGAATTAATTACTTGGGCAAGGTACGACATATTACTTCAGAAAATAATGAATATTATTGTTTCCCAAACACCCAGGGTCATTAAATCATCATGGATTTAATGCCTGAGACATTATAAAGGAATATAATTCTGTACAGGTTGAGAAATATGCATGGGACACTAAGAACAGGTCATACGTTTAAAGAAAAGAACAAGAAGAGGGAAAATATTGGGTTGTCGGAAAAGTCATGACATATTTTTTTCAATGTGTTTCATTGCAAAAATGTGTCATGACTTTTCCGACAACCCAAAAGAATAATTATAAAGTAAATATGCCTGGTATGTATAAAAGATATTGTTTTCAAGTCCATTCACTTATTTATTCAATAAGTTATATTCACCTCTATGAAGTGACATTTGAGAGAGACTTAAAGAAGGTGATGGAGGGAACCTTGCAGATACCTGAGGAAACAACTTTCAAGAGGGAGCTGCCAGTGTAAGGAATTAGTGGGACCATGCCGGGAGTGTTGGTGGAGGAGTAGGGAGGAACGCAGAGGCCGAGGGCTGGAGCACAGCAATTCATGTGGGAGATGACACAGGAGATACCTGGGGTCTGTAGCCAATGTAGGGATTTTTGGCTTTTATTCTGGGTGAAAAGGGGTGGCATTTCAGTGTTTTGACATGACTTACGTTTGAAAAGGTTCAGTCTGTCTGGTGTATTGAGACTAGATTGTAGGGGGCATGGGTGGAATCAAGGAGACTCTTTCAGGGGCTAATCTAGGATGGTGGTTTCAACTAGTGGACACAGTGGGAGTGGTGAGAAGTGGTCCAATTCTGGATATATTTTAAAAGCAGCGCTATTGGATGGATTAGCAGTGTGAGAGAAAGATGCAAGTCACCGATGATTCTAGGAGTTTGGGCAAGCGACTGGAAAGAAAGAGCTGTTATTTGTATTAGATTTTTGGCGATGCTTGTAAAACATTACCACACACTGGGTGACTTAAAATACCAGACATGTAATCTCTCACAGTTCTGGAGACCGTAAGTCCACATTCAAGGTGTTGGCAAACCTGTACTCCTGCTGAAGGCTTCAGGGGAGCATCCATTCTTTGTCTTCCAGTTTTGGTGGCTTTCATTGGCATTCCTTGGCTGTATCCCTCCGGTCTCTGCCTTTGTGATCATATTGCCTCCTACTCTTCTGTCTCTTAGGGCACTTGTCTTAGGGCCCACATGAGGTAATCCAAGATGATCTCATCACAAGATCCTCAATTTAATTATACCTGCAAAGTCCCCTTTACCAAATAAGATAACATTCATATGTTCCAGGGATTTAGACTTGGAGATTATATATATATAATATTAAATTATATATATAATCAAAATATATATATTTGGGGTGGGGGAGGCATCATTCAACCCACTACATCATTCATTGAAATAGTGGAGATTGTGGGTAAATCAGGTAGGATGAGAGGGAGGAATGCATATGATTTTTTTTTTCAGCTGAGAGATCTCCTAATAACAGCCCAAGTTGTTGAATTAAATAATCAGGTGTTAATATTAAAGATATTTATTATATTGGTCATGTAAAAGAATGGATTATTAAATCTCTATAAAAATTCAACATTCTACTCAGATTTCCCATTATCCTCATTCTTCATGAGCTATTTTAACTCAAACTGTTAAACTAAGTGAATTGCTTACATTTGAATTTTATTTCCTCTTTTCCCTTCCACCAATCTAGGGTTTGTTTAAAAAGCATTCATTTATTCAACTGATATTTATTTAGTTTTTAGAGTGTGCAATTCACTGTGCTAGGCAATTCACAGATAAAAAGATTAAAAACTAATTTCTATCATTAAAGAACTTACATATAATAATTTGGTTAAAACTAGTATTTCACCCCCCACTCACCCACCCACCCACACATTCTATCCTAATGTGGCTTATTAAGCACATAGCTTACTTACAGTAGGTGTTCTGGGAGTGAGAACGCAGATGTCTAAGTCTCCTTTGCTAGTTCAGATTGATCATTGTTGCAAAATCTTTCTTTTCCTTTTTGTTTCACTGCCTGTCTCCCCTTTACATTGAGAAAGTTTAGGCAAGCGCAGATAGTGAGCTGCAGGTTCCGGATGTGCTTCAAAATGCAGGAATAAGACACAAGAATGAACACACAGTGAGTGGAATCAGTTTACTCAGAGGAGTTTTTCCTAGAAAGAACCTGTCCTACACTCTGATTTGAAGAAGAGAGAGTTTGCTGTAGAGACAGAAGTACCGGGGAACAAGCACCATAAAATATCACCTTTATGTAAAAGAAACTGGAATCTTGGAAATAGAAGCATGTTAGTGACAAATGGTCCTTGTGGAGTTGAGGAAAGGGAAAGCTGGTGAGTATTTTCCAGTGTTTATCCATCACTGCTGAACAGGAAGAAGAGACTATCTTTGATGTCACTGGTAATCTGACCACTTGCAAAATCATGACTTCTTGGATCTCTCTGAGACAGCTTGATTTAAATACTTCACAGGACTATCCAACCTCCTTTTCAGTGAATCAGGGGGCAGCAGACACCAGATTGTTATTTTAAAGAGCTTGGGGTGGGGTTGAGGGGCAATGCCTGACATATAATATGAGCTCCACAAAGATTAACTATTATTAGAAACTATTATTTTATTTTCCTTACTACTTTATCATGTCTCCCAGTGTGATCAAACTGTTGGGGAGAAATGGATGAAACGGAGATTGTGAACTGTTTTTGGCCCCATCCAGATTGTGATGAGTGTTGTCAAGATGTGATCAGTTATTTAACTAGACACTCCTGAACCAGGCTGCTAGCTCTCTCCTTGTATTATGACAAAAATATTTCCTCATTGAGGTATTTGCTAATGATTGTCACATATCATCACCTCATTATTGCCTCCTTGTTTAATTACACTGAAGTGCTATTTGATGATTCCTTTCTTCCTTAAACACAACTGCTTGCTACCATGTGATTCCAACCTTATCCCAACTGACTCATCCCATCACTCCGCCATATTATTTCAGGCTACCACCAAAAGAGATTATTAATCATTCATCCTTTACAAAATGTGTACTCTCTCCTACCCCTATGCCTTTGTCCATGTACTTCCTACCTCCTGAAATGATCCAACTTCCTGTTGTTCCTTATAACTCTGATTAGAATCCTCACCATTGCTCAAGGGCCAACTTGAAGGCTGTCTCCACCAACACATCCAGTTCCCTTTGGCTGGAATTGACTGCAATAAAAAACTGCAGTTTATGGGTCTGCTTTTATGATATTTGTCATATCTCTGTAATTTTTCTACATGTGGGAGATGTGTTGTGGTATCACAGAAAGGAACTAATGTTCCTTAGCATCAGAAAAGTCCTGCTCGCTGGTGTTATGACCTTGAAACACTTACTTAAACTCTGTTAGCTTTATTTCCTCATGTGTAAAATGATAATAATAATACCTATCCCATAGTGTTAATATGAGGATTAAATGAGATCATATATAAAGCCCTGGCAATCATGTGACCCAATATATGTTTGAAGTCATTATTTTACTGCTATTATTATGTCCTCCCCTACTTAAAGATTGGAGTCATTTTGAAGTCAAGGACGGTGCCGTCTCTTTCCTCTTTATATTCTGCTTAGCCTAGTGTCTCATTTGCCAAACTTGTGAGTGTATACATATCAGTTTTCCTATCCAACTATATGATGTTTCTAGAAATCAGGGACAATAACCATATGTACTATAGCTTATGTGTGAAGTGCCCAGAGGCTGATGTAAGGTGTATGTACTAAGGTAGGAACAACAGTCCTTCAGACCCTCTGCTAGGAATCACACTTACCTACCCCAGTTACTCTGGGAACTGAATTTTGAGAGCAGCTGTTAGTTGGAGTGTAGGGGATCACCTAGTCCAGACAACATTCTTTAATAAGCTTTGAAAGAAATGTGTACAATTGAAATAACTGAACCCAGAATATGAAATTAGCATTATTATCATTAAAATCAAGTTACACATGAATATATACCCAACAAACCACAGTGCATATTGAGCATTGTTCTGGCAGAAATGTTCACCTTTCCATATGAGGGAATTGGAAAAATCTTAGGTAAGCGTGGCTCAGGGGACTACCTCTAACATAAAGTTGGTTCCTTTGCCTGGCTCCTTTTCTGTGTCTCACATGCTTCACATCTTATATCTGCTGGCCTCAGAGTGGACAGACATTGCCTCCAACTCAGGATTATTATTGGAAGAGGATATTTGGTTGTTACATTTACAGTTGCATAGCACAGCCTTTAAGTAAGGTTTGCATAAACCAATTTTTTAGCTAATTGAATCAAATGTAATTTGCATTAAGTCCATTATTGTATTGAATATAAGTGGGATTCCTGTATCTGCCTTATATTCTACAAAATCCCTCTCCCCCAATGTGGTCCCTGGAATGGGATTGTTCTTTGTAAGCATTGTTGCAACTTGGTTTCTCTCAAAGTTTTTTGACTTGTCCTATATTGAGGATCTGGAAATAATCTATATGTCTATCTATATCATCTATATATATAACTATATCATTTATAGCTATATATCATCTATATGTATATCTATATCTATAGCATCTATATATCTATATCTTCATGGCTTTCTGACATAACAGAACAGCTATTGGTTGGATTCAATCTGAAAAAACAATCCCTTGTTGTGCAGAAATCATTTCTATGGCTTCTTGGATGTCATAGTCTTCTATGCCTACCCTTAATTTTAAAAAAATTAAGCATTGCTTGATTATATAGAACTATTAAACTCTAAACACTTATTGAGTTCCTTTGAAGTTTATGTTATTATTCTTACAGTTTGTAAGCTGTCTGGATCCTAAGAATATCAAAATTCTTAAATAGTTACTACCCAAATTTCACAGTATCTGAAAAGTGTCTTGTGACAGTCATGTAACCTATATGTTACCCTCACAAATGAGGCTTAGGCAATTATGTATCATTATGAAAGTGGAAAGATTATTAACTAATTGTGTTAAGTCTGGTCCTAATAACATTATAGTATGAAGGAGTAAATTCAGAGATGAAGGTGAGATGATGAAAGGAAATTAATAAGACATTCGCAATCATTTAAACTTTTTCTCCAGTGGGTTGTTCCCCAATGTCTCTTAATTCTTCTTCAGTCATGTGATATACACTATACGTGGTTTTGCAATATTAAAACTATTGCTCCTATAAACACAAACTATCTCTCCTATAAGCAACAAAACTGGATTTTTGTTTAGAAAAGAGATAATTTTTGAAAGGGAAAGGGAAGTTATAATTCAATCATCTTTTCACAGCTGGATAGAAATTAATTTTAGCTGGTGTTAGAAAGATTAAGTGCTACAACATTCCTTTCACTTTGAATAAATGGAATATTAGCTCTGATGGTGAGTCTCTAGTCCACCTGTCTCATTTTAACAAGTGGAAAAGGCTGAGAGATATTCAAAGACACACAAAGAATTGTAACACAATTCAAGTCTCTTGCCTTGTAACTCAGGGCACTTTCACTACTTTTCATTTATTCTATAATTCTTTTAATTGTAAATTACCTCAGAAGGAACAGTGTTATGTACTGAATGTTTATTTCTCCCCAAAATTCATATGTTGAAACTGTAACCCCCAGTATGACTGTATTTGGAGATGGGCCTTTTTGGAAATAATTAGGGTTACATGAGATCACGAGGGTGGGCCTGTGTGCATGTAAGAAGAGACACTGAAAGTTTGCTAGCTCTTTCTCAATTATGTGAGGACACAGTGAGAATATGGTTGTCTGCAAGCCAGGAAGAGAGGCATCATTAAAAACCAATCATGCTGGTCTTTGACTTCTCAACATCCAGAACTGTGAGCGAGTCAAGTTCTGTTGTTTAAGCCTCCCAGTATATGGTATTTTGTTATGGCAGTCCAAGGAGTCTAATACAACCAGTAAAAGAAAAATACTTAAAAAAACATACAGCCAGATGTAGCTATTTTTCCCATGGATTTGGTATTGCAAGTATTGGTGTTGTCTTGATGAACACAGTTACAAGGTGAGAAGGAAAACTGATGTATTGTCATTCCTGCAGTACATGCTAAGTTTCTGCAACTCACAAATTCACATGTGTAGATAGAAGTGTATTGCATGATTTATATACAAATTCCATTCTTGGACCTACTCTAGAGATAGATCTGCTTACACAAACAATGGATAATTTGATTAAAAGGAATATTTATTATGTCTTAAAATTTCTCTTTCAAGTGAAAATATGTTCTTCACTATTGAGTGTTCAGGTCTAAATTAAGTGATTTTTAATTATCTTGGTCAACACAGTTAGTATCAGAGTGAGCTTTGCATTTTTTATTCTGCAGGACTCTCATCCACACTATTGCCCCAGCTTCCAGTGAAATAAGAATTATTTGGGAGGGTACAATTAACTACAACTTCTGCTCAACCCAGAAATCCAAATATTTAAGGAGGAACTAAAATCGAAATGGTTTGTTTCAAAGTTTTCTATGGGCCTTTTTCATACCAGGGAAAATCCTTTTGATTTTCCTATTGTAAGTCAAAACTGGATGTGTTTTGGGGGGACACTGTGGCTAATGTTTCAGTTTTGGATTAAGAAGTTTTAGGAATGGTCAAGTTGTTTTTGTTTAAATCCAGAGTAAATGTGTATAAGGATATTGATGGCATTATTGATTACAATAAAGAAATATCTGAAAAGATTTTAAAAATGTACTAGTTCATAGTGGTTCTCTTTGGGAAATTAGACCATTGTAATACTTTATTTTTTATAATTTATGTAATTCTATATTATCAAAATAATGTTAAAGCAAAAATAATCAATA
This sequence comes from Aselliscus stoliczkanus, assembly GCA_033961575.1. NCBI lineage: Eukaryota > Metazoa > Chordata > Mammalia > Chiroptera > Hipposideridae > Aselliscus > Aselliscus stoliczkanus. The sequence continues at coordinate 102,531,508 of CM066731.1, read as the reverse complement.
GGATTTTAAAAAGCTTTTTGTTAAAGCTATAGCATTAAAGTCAATGATTTTTAAATCAGAAATAAAATATATCTTCACTTGGAAAGAAAGAGGCACTTAAGAAATCAGTAATATAGACACACCTAGAATATAATATAGGTTACATTATAAAAATGGACCAGTACAGCAAACATGAAATCTCAAACTCTCTAAAATACTTTTTTAAAGGTTTCTTCTTTAGTGTAAGGTGGATGCTCTAATAACAATAATGATATGTCTGATCTAACAGGGTTTAATAGCTTATCAATTAAAGGCCATTCTCTCATTTGAGCCCCAAAAGAATACTTTCTAAAGTGGGCAAGGCAAATACAGCTTTCTTCATCTTACTCATGAAGTAACTGGGGCTCACAGAACTTAAGTGACTTGTCCAGGTTGAAAGGATAAGAAGGAGCTGAAGTAGAAGTAGAAATGAGGTCCATCGTTTTGTGTGTATAGAACTCTCATGTTCACCATCACCACTTATCTCCCGCTCTCACTTGAATGTCTCACCAGGTTTTTCATCGTTATCATTCCAGTGGACTTACCTTTATGAAGGTCACTAAGAAACTCCATCTTGCATTATCAGTGGTCACTTTTTCAGTTCTTATTTTACTTCACCTTTTGACAACACTCTTTCCTCAAAAAATTTAAAATACATGCTATAAATTTTAAAAGATACAAAAGAGTATAAACTGAGAATAAGTCTTTCTTCTGCCCTACACAGTTCTATTGCCCAGAGGCAACCTTGTAACTAAATTATTGTGTATCCTTTTGGAGATACTCTAAGCACAGGAGGTCTGACAATTAAGGTCATGAAGAAGTGCAACAATGTTGCTAACCTTTTTTGATATCAGAGGGATTATTCATTATGAATTTATACCAACTGGATAAACAGTTAACCAAGTTTACTGTTTGGAAGTGCTGAAAAGGCTGCATGAAAAAATTAGACGATCTCAACTTTTCACCAAAAATTCATGGCTCATCATGACAATGCACCAGCTCACATGGCACTGTCTATGAGCGCATCTTTAGTAGGAAACAAATAACTGTATGGGAACACCCTCCCTACTTACCTGACCTGGCCACCAATGACTTCTTTCTTTACCCAAAGTTAAAGGAAATATTAAGGGAAGACATTTTGATGACATTCAGGACATCAAGGGCAATAGGACAACAGCTCTGATGGCCATTCCAAAAAGAGTTCCAAAATTGCTTTGAAGGGTGGACTAGGCGCTGGTGTCAGTGCATAGCTTCCCAAGAGGAGTACTTCGAAGGTGACCATAGTGATATTCAGCAATGAGGTATGTAGCACTTGAGTTTGCGAACTTAATTGTCAGACCTTGTATTATGACCCTTTTACTTACTCTGAAAATGCGTATTATTACAGAAACTAGTACCTTCCCTATGTGACAAATATGTTTGTCTACATTTCCCTTTCTTATATCTAAAACTATGTCATGTCTGGTGCCAAATGTCATGGTCAGACTTACCTGCAATGCTTTTTTTAAAGCATGTATTCATTACATTTGAAAAGAATATCTTCTGTAGCTTATATAACACAACAGAAAAGATATCTACATTTTCAGTGAGAAAATACTATTCATTTCATAGCTTTTTGGTATATTTAATAGGTAATCCCATTCTGTTATTTTCCATTAATGAAAGTTCATATTATTTTGATGTCTATAATATCACGATGTATGATTTCTGATTCTTAAAATACCAAAGAGTTTAAAGTGTTTCAATGTATGCAGCATAAACAGATGCCTGTAGATTTGACAGGAAGCTAGGAAGGTTCCCTGCTCAAGGATGTAAGCCTACTGTGTGCATGTGAAATGTCACCAATAGTGATTCATTGATTTATGTTAAGCTTTTCCTTTGTATAGTCACTCTTTTCTAAGTTGCAAATAATCCAGGAGTGATATACTGAGTTATTCACACCTTATTAAGAAATGATTGATCATGTATTTTCCGGGGTAGGATTTACTAAAGAGGAAGCACTGACATAGGACCCACAAAAGAACCAGCGAAGAATAGCTCTGCTCAGGCACAGCGTGCACTGTGTGTTTCCCTGCCATCTGCACACATAGCTGAGTTCCTGGTCATTAAAAAAAACAAAACAAAAAAAAAAACAACAAGCAAAACTGAGTTTCTCAATTGCAAATTTAAGTTTTGTGGACATAAGCAAAGTGCAATGGAAATCTGGGACAGTTACCTCAATTATTTCATTTTTATAAACCTTCATTAAGGCCAAACAGGGATTTTTTTGGCTTCAATTATTCAACTGGACTAACAACGTTAAAATGATCTAAAATTGCCTTGCTCGCAATTTCACCTTATCGGTTTAGATAGACAGAACTTAGGTTATGTCTGCTTTACCCTGCATGGATTGATTTAGGGCCAAAAAATTCAATTAAATCTATTCCCATAGGGCCATCAGGGCACTGAGAAAATGGCCAAATGAATGCTTCCGGTTTCTTGCTGCTCCTTTCCACTGTCAAGCCAGGGAGGGACTGAGATGAACATGTTTAATGACCCCAGTTCAGTTGGTTCACTGTGCATTGTGTTGGTTTCCACTGAGCATCTTATTTTAATATATTGCCTTCAAAAACTGTTTTGCTTGGGGACAATCAACAGAGGCATTCATTGTTTGAGAAGCAAGGAAAGCAAATTGAGGCAGTGTACATCTACTCTGTGTCTACCATCTGCTGGGGGTTTATTGTCCCCTTAACCTAAGCAGCAGCTTTGTACCTTGGCAGTTTGGCCCCATAACCCATGTGCTTAAACAAGGGAGCACAGTGGTCAAGAGCGTGGGCTCCAGGCTCAGATTGCTGAGTTATGTACCCTTGTATGCCTCAGTTTCCCTCTCTGTAAAATGAGGGAAATAACAGTTCCTATCTCATAGTGTTATTGGGAGGATAGAGAGTTAGTCCATGGGATGCACTTAAATGAGTTCCTCACGCACAGGAAATTATTTAACAAATGTTAATTATTATTATTATTATTATTATTATTATTTTAAAGATTTTATTGGGGAATTAGGGAAGGGGAACAGACAAGTTGCTGTCCTTTTGTTCTTCAGTCTAGTTGTGGAGGACGTCCCTTCACTGACCCATGTTGATATAATCATTGCGCTCTTCTCAGGTGAGGCACATCGGTTGTCTGCCACTGGATGGCTGCTCACAGTGGTTATTGGCAGCTCACGCTGGCTGCCAGCTGCTCACTGTAGTTTATGGCAGCCCACTGCAGCCTACATAGTCGCCAATGACCCACGGCAGCCCAGCTCCAGGTGGAGCTGTTGTTCACCATATTAGCTGTAGAGGGCGCAGCGTCACTAGCCCTCATGTGGGATCCAAACCGGGGCCCTGCTGCTCAGAGCTGGTGTCCCAAACCAGCTCTTAACCAACGAGCCACTCGGCCCTACCTATTATTATTATTGTCATTGTTACTAGAGTCCTTACAGTTAGTGTAAGTAATGCTTCCCAAATGGATTGTGTGGAAATCCTGGCTTTTCACACTGAAGGTACCCCTTTCCCTTACCTTTTACTCTCCCCACACCACTCTTACCCACCAGTTATTATACATTCTTAAAAATGAAGGTTGGCTTTGGGACTGTAAATTTAGGCAGAGTTATAAACCAAGATCAAAAGAGCTATTTTTGTCTATGTGATTGTCATGTGCTTATTTCTCATCTTTCTACTTAAAAATGGTCATGTACGTCATTGTGATGATAAGATTTGTGTGGCACTTCATGGTGTAAGCATATTTTTTTGTATTCGTTTTCTCATCTGATAGAGCAACATTCCATAAAATATTGTGCAGATGTGACTTCCATCAATAGAAATTGCAGAGCCGAGAAGTTCAATCATTTGCAGAAGGATTCTCCATTAGTGGGAGGAGATGCTGGCACTCCCCACGGAGCCTAGAACAGTAGAGGCTGATGAGAGGAGTGCGAGAAGTTTGGTGTTGGTCAGGGGGTTTTGAGTTATTGGGATCGTCAACGTCAGGCCTAGGGCCAAGGACAGAGGTGAAGGAACCCTCAAAAGGCAAAGAGGAGAGTGATGGAAAGGCCAGGAAAAAAGAAAAGGGAAAGGAAAAGCAAACCAGAAAAAGAGGTCAGGGTCTTTATCTAGTTCCCTAATTTCTCCTCATGGCACTTAGTGTAGTACTGTTGAGTGCCTAATGAATTGTTCTCTCTTGTGCAAAGGACTTCCACTCCAGCAGCAACTGTGAGCTTAAATGATGGGAAATGGTTCATTTGTCCCATTGAAGAGAAAGGAAGACCTCCTATGAAGTCAAAGGATTGGATGAAAATGATGGGTGTTCTCTGGGGTGTTTGAAATTAGAGCTCTGCAGTCCGGAAAATAAACTGTGCTTCAGTACAGATACATTTATGGAAACATCAATAAACACTGTGATTAAACTGCAGATAGGATCCCACCAGAGAGAACAATTTGAATAGCATACAAAGTTATTTTAAACTCCTATTCATTTTGCAGGTAAAAATGCCCATTTTAATCAACCAGATGGGTTTATTCAGATGGTTTTGTTAAATCCAAATTATGTGAAAGAAAAAAACCTAGTGCTGCAGGGTATGGAAAGTTTACTCCCCCCCCGCCTTGTTTTGGTGTGCTCTCTTTGCAAATAATAGCTTCTTGACTTTGAAAGTTTTGGTGGGGGCATGGATCCTTTCAATCAAGAAACAATTATTAAACAGCTATTGTGTGGTGAGCTAGGCTTATATCAAGGGTATCCTGACAAAGTTGTTGTTCCTGAGGAGATTAAAATCTTTCAGAGATTAAAAGACAGGGTGACAATGACAAGGGCTCCTAGAGAGATAAACTCAAAGGACTGTGGGAACTCAGGGGAGAGCAGTTGGAAGAATCAGCTTGCTCTATGCTCTAGCTGTAAATCTGGCAGTAAGAACTGGTGAGGGTGACGAGCCATTCTGTGTAGAGCTATGCATGTGTAAAGCTATAGTGCAAGGAATATGCAGCAATTGAGGACATTGGATGGGGTATAGATGGGGACTGGAAAGAGAGACAGCAGAAACAATAAAGCTGGAGTAGTAGACAGAGCCTAATCTTAGAGGGCCTTGTCAGTCTAAAAGTTTGACGTGTATTTGGAATGCCGTTGGGGGAGCCATCTAAGGAATTTAAGCATCTTGGCAGCATAGGTGATAAGTTTTGGCATTTTAGATAAAGCCCTCTGGGCTTCTGGGTGAGGGATGGGCTGGAGGTGGGTGTGACAGGGCAGTAGGGAGGAGGAGTCTGCCTGAGAGACTAAGCAATGGAGAGGAGACAGATTTGAGCAAAAATAAAATGGAAGCATTAGTGGAACTTGGTGATTAGCTCAACACTGGAGAGTGAGAGAGCAGAGTCAATGAAGACTGACAGATTTTAGGCCTGAGAATCAAATGGTTTCTTTGAGGAAGAGAGGGTTAATGGGGGAGGGGGGAGAGGGTGAGATGGAAGATGACTTTGGATGGCTGCATTAGGGGAAGAACGATTGAAATTAGCATCGTCTGGAATGGTAAGCATCATGGTTTCCTGGTTTCTGTTTTCTGGCAACTGCTTCTGCCACTTTGGTAGCAATTGTCCTGCCCTGGCTTTTCTTTCTCTCCCTGACTCCCTCTCATTCTACCCACCCCCCACCCCCCCCGCTGTTTTCTTTCATCCTCACCTGGCTCTGCTAACGCACTTCTTTCCTGCTCTCCCCAGCTCACCCCCACCGAGAATCAGCAAACACACACACTTATAACAGATAGAACAAATACAGAACCATTGTTTTTGCTTTATAGCTTGACTGCTTTGTGAACAGGGATTTGTCAATACATCTGTACTAAAGTATTTTCTTTTAATAGATGTGTGTGTGTGTGTGTGCGCGCGCGCACATGTGTCAGCAGTGTGTAAACCAGATCAGCAAAGCACTATTACTACGGCCTATCCACGGAGACATGGATATTGCTGTGCTAAGCAGAACTGATTAAATGGTATTTTACCTGTTTTGAATAAAACTCACAATCTGTTCTTGAAAACTGTTGTGATAAATTGGCCAAAGGTAATTGAAGAGAGGAAAATACTATTCCTTATACTCTGAGACTGATGTTTGTGATCTGTCTCCAATGAGATCCCTCATCCATCAGATAAATACAAACTTGGAATGTCAGAAGGGACCCAATCAGAACAGAGGGAGCCCTGTAAAAGGCAGCACCAAGGCTGACCATTTATGTAACTTAGGGACACCACCAGATACAGAGCTAGGGCACAGGTCAGGCTGATGACACCTGGACCTACCATGGAAGAAGTAGTGTTTTTCAGACATACCCTTCATGAGATACTGTGTAAGTGTCTTGCTTACAAATCCTAGAAAAAGTGAAAATTGGATCACCTGGATATACAAGTTCTGAAGGTATCTGACCCACATAGTAAATGTTATTCTGCTCAAGAAAGCAGAAGGCTAAGGAGTGTGTGCCAGCCCTAATATCCTCTCACAGTGGGAAAGACGTAGGACCTGCCTGGCCCTCCCCCAAGACACGGACACTTACCCCACAGGTAGTGTGACAGCTAGACTATCCAGCCAGGCTGCCTGCCACTGTGACTAAGAGCAGGGACTCTGGCAGACACCAGCTTGTCCCTGCCTCCCTTGCTTGCTTCCCAGCAGTGTGACTTTGAGTAAGTTACTCGACCTCTCCAAGCCTCATTTTTCTCTCTGTTTAAGGAAAATAACATTACTCACTGCACTGGGTTGCAGTGAAGAGTAACTGAACAACCACTGTGCTTACTGTGCTTAGCAGGCTGCCTGGCAGGTAACGAGGGCTCAATAAATGTTAGCTGGTGTTATTAGTGACTATCTGATGGGAAGATGCAGTTGGAACTAGAGCATTGCAACGAAGGGCTCTGTAAAATAAAGATGTTTTCATGTCATAGCATTAAGAAACTGGTCTTGAGGGATTTGGTTACAACAAATTTGCTACAAGGAATAATTCTATGAAAGCATCCTTGGGTTTTGTAAAAGTCTTGTTTTCCTCTGCCCGCTGTAACTGTGATGAACAGTATTCTGTAAACTGCTGTCACTTATAGTCAGTTTCAATCTCTACCTCTGATCACTCTTTACCTGCAACCAATTACCAGCTTACACAGGGGTTTCCACATGACATGTGAAGGGGTCTGCCACAGAAGCTAGAGTCCTGATTCTGGTTTTGTCTATTTCTAGCTTCTCTTCTTTACCTTCTTTCTTAACCTGCACTGCTAGGAAGATTAAGCATCTTCAGGAAGAGAATAGAACAGTGGTCCTCAGTTCTGGGGATATCACTCTCAGGTGTAGAGCTGTTAATAGGATACTTGGGGGCCTGATGCTGAACCCACAAAGAGCAGCTTACCTGAGTCTTCACAGAGCTTACCATGGTGTTCTTGTCCAATCAGAATATGCCAAGGACCACCCACAGTTGTGTTAAGCAATCATGAGACCTGTGAACGTCCCCCTGTAGTTATGAGGCCCTGCGTGTGCATCTTAGGGCCTCTGTGCCGCAAAGGAATCTGTCTGGTTTGGACATCATTCTCTAGCACAGGTGCTTTCTGACCTCACTCATGATTTCTGTCCATTGCATTTGTATTTGACTGAAACTTTTCCTGTTGATTTTGTATAAATGTATCAAATAGGAGAAATGTAGGATATGTGTCTTCTCTCCAATGTGAATACACTGTTTATAACAGCTTTACAACAAAACGTTCTTCCATATCTGAAATCAATCTGTGAGGGGTTACCTGGGCAGGGAGAAGATTGTCTCTGTCAGTGTATCTCCTGGAATATTTCTCTGTATTGGTCAGAAGATCTTTTCTCTGTGGAAGTTTATTGTTTCAGGCTATCAAATGCATCCCCCTCCCCCGCCCTCAAACTTGGCTGTAATAGCTGAGGTTACAGATTGCTCCCTTGTGAGGACAGCCTGCCTCACGGGGATCCTGCCTTTTAACAGTTTAATGCCAGCATCTATCAAAGCTAGAGCTGCCTCCTCACTATGAAGTTTATTCACAGGTAAATGTTCAGGTTAAAATATTAACAGTACTAATTTGAAGGTTGTCCTTTTTTTCCCATAAATTTTGTTGCATTTCTTCCTTTGACCCAAATTAAAGGAGACCTGTGAGCATTTTTCAAAATGTGTTTTTTCATACCAGGGGTATATTTAAGTTTTACTGGAAAAGGGAAACATTTCCTGGTGAAAAAGATTGGATTGGGAAGATGCTAATAAAACTGGTTGTTTTCTTTTCTGCAGGACTTATCAGAGCATTTAATACTGTAATTGTAATAATGTATGTGATTTTTCTCAAATTATTTTCCCATAAAACTTTTTTTTTACCCCCTCAGAATATCTCTGAAAACTAGGTTTTGGGGGAAAAGCTTTGGAAAATGGTGTCCTAAAATTTTAAAACAAGAACTGTAGAAAGACAAATACATACCTTGAAACAAATATTGGTACAAATGATCTGATATGTTTTCTGACAACAGGACAATTTGAAATTATATCTGCCTCAGTCCAGAACTTTTTTTTTTATTAGTTTTACATGTACAAAACAACATAATAGTTAGACATTTCACCCCTCACAAAGTGATAATACCCCTCCCCCAATCTACTACCCCTCTGATATCGTATATCTCTATTACAATTCTATTGATTCTATTTCCTATGCTGTATTCCATATCCCATGACTATATATATTAAATTGGCAGCTGGATGCGACTCCCGCATGGGATGGTAGGCTGCACCCCCACCCGCCACCGCAACTAGATTGAAAGCAATGACTGGACTTGGAGCTGAGCTTGCACCCTCCACAACTAAGATTGAAGGAAAACAACTTTACTTGGAGCTGATGGGTCCTGGAAAAAACACAGTATTCCCCAATAAAGTTAAAAAAAAAAGACTGAGAAAGCCAATATGAGTATTATTTTAAAAAAATTATAGTTGACATACAATATTATTCAAAACTTTTGATCAATGTATACATCATGTCAAAAAGGCCATGGAAGGTGGTACAGCCCTGGTAAACTTTGAAAACAAGGTTTTGATCTTCAGTTGCTAAAATTGTTGTCAGTAGCTGGCAGCATCATTGAGAAATGGGGCGCATAATATTGAAATGGGGTGATTCAGACCAATCCTACAATCCTAAAACTGCTGCCTAGGGAATTGAGAGATTTGGAGCAAAAACCATGGGAGCTTTCCCAAACACGCATGATGCTAAATTGCATCAGAGATAAGTAGGCAAGATGTGAAGCGTGAGACAGCTGTTTGGCTGGTGCTGCCCAGGAGACAGGCAGGACTATTGGATCATCTCCTTTGTCAGCACCTGTGTAGCCTATTACGAAGGAATCACATTCATGCTGCTCTTGCTCAAAGCATCCACTGAATCACTTGACAAATATTTATTGGGTGCCTACAAAGTGGTAGGCACTGTGCTGGCCTCTTGAGCTAGAACAGTGACAAAAGAGACAAACTCGCTCATCAAAAATGTCTACTATTTAGTTTCATCTTTATAATGTCCTCATTTAATAGATGGAAAACTATGATTCTAAGACATTGAGATTGTAGATTTTCAACTCTGGAAGATATCTTAGAAACACTTTTTTTGCAAGCTCTTTATTTTATTCATGAAGAGTTATACATTTTTTTTTTTTAAGAGGGCAGTGTCACTGGCCCTCATATGTGGGATCCGAACCAGAACCGCTGGTGTCCCAAGCCAGTTCTTAACCCCCCGCCACTCGGCCGGCCCAAGAGTTATGCTTTTTGATTGAAAATAGTAACAGTTAGGATCCAAAGCCAGATATTCTACCTTCCAAGTCTGGTCTCTTCTTGTGGATGTATGCTGCTTCGGAAATTGGTGTGAATATGTATGAGGTAGGTAGTCAGCAGAGGTGTGATCTCAGAGAAGGCTGCAGTCTTTGCCCTAACGCAGCTGGAATTTGACACTGTCAGCTCAAACTGTTAATTGAAAATCCAAAATCAGCAGTGGCTTAAGGACTGTGCCAAATAGTATTTCTCAGGGTAAAGGGGCAAAGAGACCCCCATTAACAGAGAAGGATGAGATAAATGGTCCCAGAACTCCTGCTTGCATCTTGCTGGATTATGAAAGTGTAGTGGATGTGCTCCAATTTAAACTTGGCCAGACGCTGGGGGATTACGTTTCATGACATGAGGGGTTGTTATTGCAATCCTTGTAAATTCGCCATGAGAAGATGGAACTCTTATATGCTATTACACGTAGGGAAGAGATTTAAGGGCCATATTTCTTTATAAACAGTATTAGAAATCAGTATTTTTATTTCCCCTTGATAGCAACACTAATTCTAGGAATGTCAAAGGAGAGAATGTTCTTCATGGAATGCAGAAAAATTGGTTAAAAAAATCTCAATTAACAGAAATGTGTCATAGAAAGCATATGAAGCAAGGAGCACAAATTTCATATTTTAATTTTTAAAAATTCGAATGATCTGAATGGATATGAGATTGATGGAATAGATAAATAAAAGGGGGATTTGATGAATATTCGTCAATCACAGACATGTAATAAGCATCTACTATGTGCAAAGTACCATTAGATAGTAAAAAAGAATGTAAAAAGAGGGCCCGCCGAGTGGCGCGGTGGTTAAGTGCTGGCTTGGAAAGCCAGCGGCCCCGGTTCGGGTCCCACATATGAAGGCCAGTGACACTGCCCTCAAAAAAAAAAATGTATGAAGATGAATAAACCCTGATTCTTGAGAGATGACAAATGCTCTAATGCAAGGATGAAAATTTGCATTGTTCATTAATGGACTATAACATGTTTGGGAGAACGAAGTTATTTCTAACGGTGGGAAATATAATCATAAAATAGTGAGCAAATGTTTGTTGTCTATGAGAACGTTGGGTTGTAAGGAACCTGATTTGAGATATGCCACTGAAATTATGGAATTACGTGATTTACCTTCTGGAAACTTAATTTGGTATGGGTGGTATGATTCAAAATACCATTTACAGCATAATCTATAATAATACCTGTTATTTTTTGAGATGATGTTATATTGGCCCAGATCCTTCTGAAGTTGGTTCTGACATTCATAAGAGAGCAGTTAGCTCCTTTGCAGACAGCAAGCTCACCATCCTTGCATACTTGTATCTAAAATAGTCCTAAAATTCTCTTTATTGCCACTACACTGTTTCCCAAAATGAAGCATGAGATCATGGTAGTATTTAGTTATCGGTTCAGTTTCCTGTCTTCCTAGATCTTTTTAAAGCTCCTATGTCCTTACAGAATGACCTCCTCCTAGCTTAATGTCTGATCACGTGATCCGCTATTTACAAAGCGCTGCTGTTCTAATTTGATTCCTTTTGATAACATAAGAGAACATTTAGTTGTATGGTCTGTGGTAAGTGTAATTTATTTTATACTCTCAGAGTCTTCTGAGACTGTGCAATGTCAGAAAGCAGTGAAACTAAACACCAGCATTCTAGAAGAAATTAAGTCAACCTTTCTGTTAAGGAATTTCTTCCAACTATCTTCCCTTGTTGGTTATTTAGTTCAACACAAAATGGATTTAAAAAAATTCGGGCAGTGCATGTGTCAAGCCATCCTTTGATTGTCAACTTTATTCTAAACATTTATTAAATGTTTATGTTTTCCATATATCACATCTTATTTGCATAAGAATATATGCCTCCAAAAATAAAAAAGTTTGATTTGTACTTATAGTATTTGTAGTATTAGTTGCTAAAATTCTCATCTGAGAAACCATGTCTGAAGAAGGTTCATTTAAGGCAAACTTGTTAAATACCAGTCAGCCCCCAACTTTACTGCAGATCTATTATGCATACATAATACATTCCACTCTCTTGCAAGATGCAAGTCACTACACTCCAATAACATTCTTGCTTGGAATATGACATTTATTTTCTTTGCAAGAATGACAGATCCTCCTTAGTTTGCATTATCTCATCTTGTGAACATTTCGTGGATTTCGCCTCTGATCTTGAGAATTGGTGGCCAGTTTATTGAAAAATGTAGCACATTATTCTTATGCAAGTCTCCATGAGTGGCTATTTTTATTCTCAGTTCTCAGCAGGAACAAGTAAATACTGCAGTATGAGTTATTTTGGAAGGTTTTAAATTAGCGTTTGTTATTTCAAGGCATTAACAACTAAAACTTCTTAGAAAATACTGGTCAGTTGTGTTTATTGCCTTATGTCAACACACTTGTCATTTTGAGAAAGTGTCATAATCCTAGAAGAAGATGGTTTGCACGCTTTAAGTCAGATTCTAATCTGAGAAGTGTTCTGTGTATCCCTCTATGTGTCTTAGAGGATCTGTGTCTGCACATCTGGGAGCATCTTGCTTCCCACAGCAGAGCGCATGAATGTTGGGAAAGATTAGATTCTTTTCTTCAGCACAGCAATTGCAAATTAGGTAGCTAATAAAGAAGAGGAGAGTCTTTATCCCCTGACATTTTTGTTTGTTTGTTTTTGCATTCTCCTTTTCATAGACTTTATATTGTTGACACATTTAGGGGAAGCCAGTTTGACTGAAGGGTATGGACTGAACACAGAAACCTGGATTCCAGGCCTGGATTTGCATGCAAGCCACTGTCAGACTTTGACCGTAAACTTCTTGAGCCTCAGTGTCCTCATTTTGCAGCATGAGAGGTTTGCGAACTGGTAGTTCATGGCTGAAAACTAATGTGCACAGGTGTTCCGGTTGAGCCATATATTGTTAACAGTCAGACATTTTTACAGCAGATTTCTGGTATCTCTTAACTAATGGGAAGATCTGACAACATGGGGCCTGCGTTCTCGAACAGCAATGATTTCCAGGCCGTTGTACGTTTGTTCCTTGGTTTGCCATCCTTGCACTTGACTGCCTTTTGTTCCCTTGATCTCCAATGGTGTGACTCTTTGGGCTCTGTTTCAAAAAACATTGTGGGAAAAGTTCAGTTCCTCTTAAAGTTCATCAGACATGTTAGTTTTTTTCTGCCTTACAAGGTCTTAGTTTTCTCTGCTTCCTTCCTGACCTCACACTCTAATAAAGGATTTAACGCACCACCTGGGTATGGCATGTCCTAGTCTGTACCCTCTTTACGGACAAGGGTGGGGAATAACCTTGGCTTTAATTTTTGTACCTCTGTTTCCTTCTGTGGAAATTAGACAAACCGACTTTCTACTCATGAAATCCAGATATTATGTGGAACTGAGAATAGAGTAGTAAACCTCACTTTCTGAAGCTGTGCTTGTTCATATTTTTGGTTATCACACTGTATCTAATCAGATTTTTGCAAAGCAATGCTATGCGTGCAATGATTCTCCTATAACTCTCTTTGGAGATGGAATCCAGCTGCTGTGAGGAGGGTTAGCTGCTTTTTAAGGCTTGGGATCATCTTTCATTAAAAATCACTGATGGTCGTATATCCTTCTCACCACAAAAGCTGATGTGAGCTTTGGTCAGACAAAGGAGGAATGTATGACCATGAAGACCTTCTTTAAGCACAACATCTGTGAACCATGTCCAATTGACATGTATCTTCAGTTGGACCCTGAGCCCTGATGCTTAGAATTAATATAGTAATCATTGAAAATTGGAGATAGTAAAATAAACTTGAATCTATAAGAAGGAATGATCAACAAAAGGAGTTTATGTGTTACTGATTTGTTAAGAATTGAATTTGTGTAGAAAAATATATTGGTAGTAACATTTGAGAGATGGTTTAGAGGAAGACAATACCTATTTACTAAAATAAAGCATTGGTTTCTTTTTAGGTTGTTACAACATCACTACTCCTCCAAAGCTGTAGAGTAAAGCAAATGTTGTTTATTGTCAAAGGTGATCATTGAAGAGCTTGGTTACTGACAGCTAAGAACCACCTAAAGATGATGAATATTTTGCAAGATGCTTTTCTTTCACCTGCTGATTAAATTGTGAACAATCTGTGAGACCAAATGTAAATTTGCCTGTTCCTGGACAGTTTTACTGGACAGGATCCCAGGAGTAGACTGGAGTTAATGCAAATTAGAGAATTTCCACTAGTTGATTTAGGAAAATAGCTAACTTGAAATATCAACCTCTTAGCAGTGAGGTCCTGCAGAAAATAAGAGCTTTGATTTAGTTAAGGAGTGTAGTGGGCAACGGGGTTCCTTTTTATAGAATTATTACTCAAAGTGGGGAGCAGATTGACCAGATTCTCAATTTGTGAGTTTATTCTCCCTCTTTTCCTCCTTGTCTCCTATCTGGTTTCCCTTTGCTCAAAATAGACTATCTGCTGAAAGTGAAACATAACACCTTAGGGTAGACCCTTTCTACCTCTGTGCTTTTGCAGTATGCATTTCTCTAGGTCCCTCATTGGGAAATTCATTCCACAAGAATTTTGAAAGCATAAGGGGATATATTTTGTGAGACACACAGGTGGTGAATAACTTGGGTTGGAGAGATGGCTTCATATCTGACTAAACCTTTTAGCAATTCCATGGAAAGTGGGTGGAATATTTTGATTATCTTGTTATGAAAACCTAGATACAATTCCACAAAAGACAAAAATATGTGGAAGAAGGCATTTTTGTGGATGTTCATGTCAAACTCTTTCATCTCCAGCCATGATTAGGCTCTGGAAGTTCCTTGATAATATAAAGAATTGGGTACATTTTTATAACAAGTTGTTCTCTGGTGTCTTCGGAGCCCTCATGATCTGCTTCAGGATCATCAGCTGCCAAATTGTTCAGGGAGCGTAACAATCAGTGCTGGGCAAATAGTAAAAAAAAAAAAAAAAAAAAAAAGCTTTATGAATTGTTAATAGCAACTAACAAAACTGAGGTGGGGCTGGAGGATGTTTTCTAAGCTTCATTTATTTATAAGCTTGAAAGGGGACTCGGGGTCAGATGGACTAACACCTTCATTTTACAGATGAGAAAACTAAGGATCAAAGAATGAAGTGCCATAATTTAAGTTACATAACTTCTTAGCCATTGAACCAGAATGAATTCTTGGTTCCCAGCCCAAGGCTTTGTCACTAGAGCCTGCTGCCATAGATTTCCTCACCAGATTAAGCTGCTGGCTTGGGTAGAATTCTAATAATTGATATTTCATTTTTTGATAAAAGTTTGTTTTGTGAAGCCTGCAACACATTATGTCCTTTCAGCATTGTAAAAGGGAGCTTAATTTGAATGTCCTTGTAGCATACTGCACCAGCTAAGTGTACCAGCTTAGCCAGTACAGTATTATCAACAGGCTCCAAGAACACTGTGTAACTTTTCCCACCTGATGCTAGCCCCTATCTGTCATGTTCGGTTTTTAATTTTGAAAGGCTGCCCAATTTTTCCTGTATCTGACTAATTTTACAGTATGATGCTGCTTTTAGTGTATGGTGATCTTCAAGGAATCCTCCTCCCCAAATCTTCAAATTAATGCACAGAAATAAATGGAGTTATTCCCCCCCCCCCATCGAAAATATCAGCAGAAATAACAGGGACATAAGTAACACATTAGCTGACTGTTATGTTGAGACATCTAAGTTTACATAAAAAATTGTTATTGTGCTGAATCATGGAGCCAAAGCCAAGTATATGAGCCTTGTTCTTTGGGTTTCTTAAGCGGTCTGTCTTTGAATGCTAGGCATCCTGAAATTGTCACTTGGGGTAACCAACTTTCTCTCTCTCTCTCTCTCTCTTTTTCTCTTGTAAAGATTTATCAAGTCAGACTGCTCAATGGGAATAAAATATTTTCCTTAAGAAATAAAAGGGAAAAATATGAACATGGAGAAGAACCATCTCAGAATATCTGTGATGCAAAGATTATCTTTGAGTGTTATTTCTGGGCTTGAGTAATCTCCATGGGTTATAGGTGCTCCAAAAAGCCATGGACTGAGAGAAAGAAAATATGGTGATGGAGGATAAAGAAACAGGGAGAGTTAAGAAAAAAGCATAGGAAAGCATTAAATAAGAGAGAAGGGAGTGGCAGAGTAATTCTAGAAATGGTTTCAAGTATATCTGTTCTATGGTCTCTTACCATTAAGGATTTTTGTTTTTTAATAGGTTTGTTAAGTTATAATTTACTGCCCTTAAAATTCACCTATTGCAAGTGTGCAATTTAATCATTTGTTGTACTTTGAGTTTGCCATTCCATTGTCATTTGGCCTTCATTGTTTCTGATGAGAAGTTAGTCGTTAATTATATTATTATTCTTTTTCTTTCTCTGTTCTTCAAATTGCATAATTTCTATGGCTGTATCTTCAAGTTCTCACATTTTTTCTACCATATCCCATTTTCTGTTAAAACCCTGTAGTGAAGTTTTCATTTCATGATTGTGTTTTTTATTTATTTATTTTTTTAGCTGAGCCATCCTGCCACCTGTTGGCAGCTCAGCGGCAGCTCAGCTCGGGCTGGGCATCGAACTGTTGTTGCTCAGAACTGGTAACCAACTGAGCCACTCGGCTGGCCCTCATGATTGTGTTTTTTCAATTCCTGAATTTCAATTTAGTTCTTTTAATAATTTGTACTTTTATTGAGATTCTCTATTTCCTGTCTCTATTTGCTCTATTCTTTATCACTGTCATCATATTTTTCTTTAATGTTTTGAATAGTTTCCTTTAGTTCTTTGAACATTATGTATAACTGCTTTCAAATTTTTGTCTGCTAAATCCAACACCTGAATTCTCTCATAGACAGTTTCTATGGACTGCTTTTCCCCTGAGTATGGATCATAATTTCTTGTTTCTTTACAAGTCTCATAAATTTGTTTGTTGAATAATGGACATTTTAAATAAATTTCTTGTAGCAACTCAGGATTCTGACATTTTTCTCCCTGAAGGGTTTTTTGTTTGTTTGTTTAATAATGTACCTGGATTAAATCGGTGATGTCTGTTTCCCCTGCAATGTGTGGCTCTTGATGCCTCTACTTTGTTTTTCTTGTATTTTTAAGCTTGGTTTCCTAGGGATTATCTCTATGCCTACATAGCTTTGCGTATAGGCCATGATTTGTTATAGGCTGTGCTTAAACACCTTGAGTCAGTACGATTTCATTCACTATTTATGAATCTGCATGTAGGCCAGGGAGTAGATTCAAAGTTAAGGTCATTTTCAAACCTGCACCAGCTTTTACTTTGTGCTGGGATTTTGTTGCATCTCCTTTTTGTATACCCAGACTCAGGTCTGTCAACCAGAAATGTGTGGATGGCTGTGTGTATGGTTAACCCAGGATATTTGAAGAGTTCATCACATCCCCTCTGAAGGTCTCATTTCCCAAAACTCTGTTAAAGCTCTGGTTAGTCCACCATTGCATTGCTTGCCCCAAACAGGCCAGGATCCTCAGGCTAATGGAGCCTTGGCCATTCCTTGCCACCATCTCCTCTTTCACTGACAATGCTCCTGAGGAAGTGTGTACCTTCCAGTAGGAGCAGCAGCAGCAGCAGAAAAGCTTTTATTTTCACAGCCTGCCCCACTCTGGTTGAATTACTGGGCCAGACACGAAGGAAGGATGCTTGCAGCTCTAGGCAAAATGCCACAGACTTGTGCTGTTCTTACCCAAGTTGTGTTGTTTTCATGAATAAATGCTTCTCAGTTTGTTTTATGTATTTGGCCAAATTCCAGAGTGCTGAGATGATTGTTGTTGACTGTTTTGTCCAGCTTTATATTATAGTTGCTTTTGGGAGAGAGGATTTTTTTGAGCTTTTTATTCTGTCATGGTGGAAGTTGGAAGACCTTCATTGAAGATGAGCTATTCATGCCCTTTGAATGTGGATATAAATGCTTAGCACATGTCCCAAAGGTCATGCACTGTATTTGATGTTATGTCCATCAATGGGAACTACTCCATCTATTAGCCATCCTTCAAGAAGCAAAAACAGGTTTGAGGCTCTACCAATACCTCTTCCTCTGTTTCCTTGTGAACGAACTTTCAGTGTTCTCATTTCAGAGTGCTGAAAACCAAGGTGCAGAAAATTATTTTTCCTCTTGGCAACAATAGCAGTCATTGAGTTTTCAGGCTGGAAGATTGACAAGGGAAGGGCATTATCTTTCTGCCTTCTTAGTAATAAATATTTAAAAAGCAGTAAGAATGTCTACCATCTAGTGAGTGCGCCATGTATTTTGTTAAGCAGTTCACAACTTTATGCATTTTTATCTCCATTATGAGGCTTGGAAAAGTTAAGTAACTTGCCCCAAGTCACTCAACCCGTAAGTTGTGGAGAAATGACTCAAATTCAAATCGCTTGGATACCTAATTTCATGTTGTTATACCATGCTATACTTCTCTCGAGGTAGCCCTACTCCCAGACATTAAGCAGGCAAACCAGGTCCACACTCGTTTTGAGAGACTGGCTTTTAAGATGATGGCACTTCAATAACTTGCCATGGTGATTCTTGTCTGTTGCAACCAAAATATTCCTTCTTCAGCCTTTCTCTACTGGCCCACTAAATTTACTTGTAAGTTGGGTAATGGAAAAGTGAATTCAGGGGATAATGCTTACACATATTTTACTATTCTAAATCTTTTATTTTCTCAACTGAAGGATACATCTTGTTACAGGTTGGGTCTCCTGAGAAGCAGAATCTAAAATGGAGATTACCATACAAGAGATTTATTAGAGAGTGCTCTTGGGATCAACACTTCTGAGGGGAATGGAAGGAGGCGAAGAAAAGATAGTGGGCTATGCTGCAATTTCAACCGAGTCCTCAGGCAGCCATATAGGGAGTTCTGAAGCCAGGGTAACCCTTTCAGAGTGGGGGTGGAGACTGGGTCTTTTATCTCCACAAAGATCTATCATTGGATATGGGCCATCCTGAGGAAAGGAGTGTGACTTTGGGTGAGGTGGCACTCTTTAGGTGATGAAGGAAGCTGACCACTGAGAGCTATCAGCCAGCAGCACCCACCTCCAGCTGGGGGAAAATAAGTCATTCCTTAAAGGGGGATCTAGATAGTTTATTGGAGTACTTAGCATAGCTGTTTATGTTCATACATTTGTTTCTCTGTAATTATTTTTTTTTAATTTGGCAAAATTGTGTATTGAAAGTATTTTTTTAAAAAAATGAGATGTAATTGACATATAACATTGTATTAGTTTTAGGTGCATACCATAATAATATATATATAGATATATATATATATATAGATATATATATATTTTTTTTCTTTCATTTATTCAAGCAACATATAGTTTCTAACTGTGAATTTTTTTTTACCAGGCACTGGTGTGAGAGGTTAGGAATATGACAATGAAAAATATGTACCAAGTTCCTGTTCTTATAATGTTTATAGCCTGGGGGAGACTATTGGTATTTAACCTCCTTCCATGAAGTCTCTTGTTCAATCTCAGATTGGTTCTGGGTCATAACTCAATGTGTCTTAATTTAAGCCAATTTCAACCTCTTATCCAAGCCTTAAGTGCTTGATTGTTGTTTTCCAAATCGTTTTAAATTAGTGGATATCTTTCTTAAATAGAATTATACTGGACTATGTTAAGAAGTTTTTACCATTTGTAAAGTTATAATTACCAGTTTAATAAAGTGTGAACTGAGGGAAAGGAACCTCTGTATTAAAAAAAAAAGTAAAATAGCATTAAAATTTAATTATAATTTTTGACAGAAAGTGGTGATAACAGCAGTTGAATTTGTTGTTTGAGATTACCCTAGCTTTTTGGTGTTATCCTATTGTACTTAAAAAAGGAATAGTATGTTTTAATTGTAATTACTTTTGATAATTTTTTTACCATAGGAGGTAAATTATTAATTAGAGTATGCATTATAAATTACTTTTTTATTAGGTGATTTCTGCCTGACAATAGTTTCCAGTTTTTTTTTTAAATTAAACTACATCTTTTGAATTTATTATTAATAGCTTTGGGCCCTATTAAGAGGGAGGCTAATCTGGTTTCCACCTTATAACTCCACATGCAATTGGAAAAATGATTCTGCCCAAATGAAATAAATGGTGTATTATGTGTGGCCAATATGAATGGCTCTGGATGAGGAAGCACTGCTAAATGAATAATTCATTTCTACATTTTAAAAAATTGTTTATATTCTTTTTTATTATTATTATTAGTTTCAGGTATACAAAATAACACTGTGATCAGACATTTGTATACCTCACAAAGTCAATTTTTTTTTTCCCACCATGGCATTTCACTATTGATTTTGTTAATCTGTCTTACTATTACACACATGTCAGTAGGAAAGGACCCAAGTCTTTAAGAACTAGTTGAGGCACAAAAAGAAATCAGGGAGCAGACAAGAAAACTCAATGTAGATCAACTCCAAGTGTTAAAACAAATAAATTAATGGATCACCAATAATTTTCCCATTTTGTGTATAAGTAGGGAACTTTGGCTAACACTGGGTCCTGAGATGTAGTTTTTTTTAAATTTCATAGGTATAAATGATAAAACCCAAAATTAACTAATAAAAACCTTCAACAACAAAACTACTATTAAAACAGGACTATTTAAAGTGTAAGTCAGTTTTTTCTTCAGTTTACTTGCGAGCAACCAATCTTTTGTTTCTAGAAAACCCTTTGAAAGAATGGGGCCTTAGAGAAATATATATTTCATATACAGAGGGTGCCAAAAAATGTGTATGCATTTTAAGAAAGGGAAACTGTATTTAAATTGTAATACTCAATATATACTGATAACAAAAGATGAATACAAGTCACGTTTGACTTCTGCAGTTACAGGAGGTGTTAAAAGTGGTTACTATCAGCGTCCAGACACTTCTGATTACAGCGAACTACTGCTTGAGCAATGTTGACCAATGTGTCTACTTGTGTACATTTTTTTGGCATGCCCATTATTATGTAATACCCCAAAAAGTCAAGGACATTACCACAACACCAAACTCTTTAATATTTCTACAGTGTAGCCTGTGGTTATTTACATGAAGTAGATAAATAAAGACTGTATATAGTTGTGCTCAGTTGAAGTTAGCTATTTAATGAGTCAGCCCCAAATTTTGGAAAAAAAAATTGGTTTTTAGAGCTCTTTGGATTTCAGAATTGTGGGTAAGAGATTGTGCACCTGTACTTACGATGTATCTTTTATTACTAGAAACGTAGAGAGTCATTTATTCCTAGGAAAATGTCCTGAGATCTCATCTCTTAAACAATTGAAATAACGCTTGGAGGAAAATTAAGGTTTTTGTATGGGTGCCCTTCTTATTCTTTCTTTGGGGGGTGGATAGGGTAGAGTCTGCAGTCTCAGAGTTGGCTCTTAGGCTTACTCCTTAAATAAAGCTTGCTAGTTTGTCTTATGCACTACGCATAGTTCTCTATTAGGTTTCCTACTCAGGGGAGAGCTCTTTCAAGAAGTAGGTTGGTTTATGCAGCAGCAGCAGAACCCTCAGCAGTCTCTTAATCCCTTTTTCTTAAGTGTGATAAGATAGATAAGGAACACAAAAAGTTTAACACCATGAAAGAGAAAGATTGAGACAAACAAACAAGAAAAACTAACCCGGAAGGAAAGTTAAGATCATTTAGGAAACAAGAATACTCAGAGAGTCAAGAAAATGTTATAGAAAATAAGAGCAATCAGAAAAGTAAGAACCCTTAAAAAATAAAACTATAATCAACTATATAAAAATAATTTAGTTCAAGAGCTGGAAAATGAAATAGAGGGAATCTCTCAGCATGGAAATCAATAATAAGAACAAATAGAAATATATGAAAATGCACAAGAGAAGAGGCCAAACCACAAACCAGGAGCTCCAACATCTGAAACAAACAAACAAACAAACAAAAAACAAAATAAAAAACGAAACCAAAAACAAAGAAGGGGGAATAATCAAAGCAGTAGGAGAAAACGATTTCTCAGAATTGAAACATGTGAATGTTCAACCTGAAGGGTTCCACTCAGTGAATGAAAAAGCCTGAGTTCCGAGTGCTGAGGAGCAGAAAGAGGTAGTAGCTTGGTTTCTGTCCGTCCTTGGAGAGCCACTGTAGTGGGAGTGAGACCTGCCACATTTGGTGAATTGTCCTGAGATCTATTTGTAAAGTGAGTTGTGATTTATTTCATGAATAAAAGGTTTTCTCTATAGGAGTATCTTCCTGACTAAAGATTGTGTTGGTCGGGGTCCATAGAGAGACAATGCAGCAGGTTTTTTTCTACCAGGAAAAGACAAAAATATTAGATTCAAGTTTTACTGGCACTTATTAAGACACTTAAAAATGTAGCTTCAAGTGCCCTTATGAACTTGATAGTATAGTGAAACAGCATGTTACAATATACTATAGGCATGGTGTCAATCATTTGTATATAAGCATGCGAGCTAAGAAAGTCACCCAGAAGGTAGATTTCATCTCTGGATGGTGGGATGATTTTTATTTTCTTCTTTAATTTTCTGTATTTTATGAAATAAGTATGTGGCTCTGTTGGTTAGGAGTTGGCTTAGAGCATGGTGCTCTGAGCAACAGGGCTGCTGGTTCGATTCCCACATGGGCCACTGATGCTGCACCCAAGCTGAGCTGCCACTGAGCTGTCACTGAGCTGCCAACAGGTGGCATGATGGTTCAGCTGGTGTAACAACAAGATTGCCTGTTCAATGGTGGGCTATGCCCACCCACAACTAAAAGATTGAACTTGTCACCTTGAGCTGAGTTGCTGCCGGGAAGGCTCAGTGGATAGGGGATGCGTTCTTAACAACAAGGCTGCTGGGTTCGACTCCCGCATGGGAAGGTGGCTACACCCACCTGCAACTAAGACTGAACACAGCACCTTGAGCTTAGAGGCCACGAGCTGCCAACAGGAAGCCAGATGGTGACTGGTCCCCTCCACAACAAAGATTGAAGAACAACAACTTGGCTGGTCCCCTCCCCCAATTCCTCAACACTGTTCCTTTCCCCCAATTCCCCAATAAAATCTTAAAAAAAAACAAAATAATAAAGCTGTTTCCATTCGGGGTGGGGGTGGGAGGAGAACCTTTCTGTGTTTACAATGCAAATATTCCTGGGAGGAGAAGATAGTGCCAATCTGGGGAGAGTGACTTGTGAAGGCAGGAGGAGTGGGAAGAAGCCGTCTAGGGTACTGAGAAAGAAGGCCTGGGGCAGGACAAGATGCTGAATGAGAAGTTTGTACAATCTAAAGGTCAAGCTAAAGATAACTTTGTTTTATCTCGTGGTTTACCCAAGACCCGTCTTTACATATTTCCTAACTGAGATAAGTAATTTTTTCACACCGAGGACATGTTTCCTGAGGATTGGTGCCATACAAGCTTATCTATCTACTCAGGGGAAGAAGACACAGAACCAGAATCTGGAAAGAGTCTGGCTAAGGGCTCACCTGTGAGACAAGGGGTGGAGCCCAGGGGTTAACAGGAGGTGTGACTGGGGCATGGCTCCCATAGGACGACAGTCTGTGAATATAGAGGTCTTCAGAATTTATTTAAAAACAGATACACAATGATTTACTGATGGTTCCAGCATCCTTGAAGAATGCTTCTGTATCCATTGACCCTTTGCTGCCATGAAGACACATTTATTTCAATTGATCCATGAGCAGGGGAGTTATTTTGAGAACTTTAAAAAGCAGGTTAATAAAGCATAAATGGTTTCTTCCAAGAGTTTGCAGATTGTGAGAGAGAACAATGTAAAAGCTTGCTTTATGTAAATAGAAATTATAAAATGTAGCTCCTCACAATGAATACCTGATGGCCATCCAATTGTTTAAAAATGTCCCTGAATTGAGTTCAGGTCACTAACTTTGGCTTTGACCTCCATGATGGCCAAAATTTTAAGAAAATTCAGTACTAAATGCATCTGCATTAATTTGATAATCCATCTCAAATAGCAATGATGGAGAATTGTCACAGAATTTTCTACCCAGGTTGAACTTTTTCTTTTATTTGAAAAAAGGCATTATGTTTATAAGATTAAAAATAAATAATTCAAACTCTAAAAGTTACTTTTCCCTATAAAAATACCATTGTGGAATTGTATTTTTTTTTTTCCCACTGCAGTGAGTAACAAAAGCAGGGGGAAGGTAGAAAAGGAACAGAAAAGTCGATTTAAGAGATAATGTATTGCATTTAAAGAACTTGAATGCCATTACTTTTCATCACTTAACTTTTCAAAGAACACTTTCAGCTTCCTTATTTGCATGTTTCATTGTTTTCCAGCCTTTATACTGTATGCTGAAAATGCAAATGGAATAATATAAGAATAATGAGCAGTAATATTTGGAAATGTTCTGAGAAAATGTTGAAAAAGGGGCTTGGCTTCCATCTGACTGAGGAAAGGTGAGACTTGGGAGAGCAGTCAAACTAGAAATAATTTTAACTTAAACTCTAACTGGATACATCATTACTATCCTCTTTATTGTTGAAAATTAATTAATATTTCTTTCATGACTCCCTGATTTTTATTTTTATTCATTTTTCTTATTCACATTAGGTACCTATCAATCAGTTAACTTCAATTCACTAAACATTTATTGAGCACTTATTAACTAGTCTGTGTCAAAACTGGAATATAGAATAAATAGACCTTTATTAAGAAAAGCAGGGTTTGGCTAAGAGACAACACGGGGAATCATTTGTCAGTATCCTGCTCCAGTTTCTTTGCTGTCTGGCTCTCCATTGAATGGGCTCAAAAATCAGACATCTTGGGTTCCATCCCAGGTCTGCCATTTCCCAAACATGTTACTTACCTTCTCTGAGCCTCAGTCTCCTTATCTGTGGAATGGAGCAAGAACACCTCTCTCATTGGTGGCTGTGATCATGGAGACAATACAAATAAAGGGCATATAGAAATGCCATGAATACTCAATGTATTCTTTAGCTTGTGATATAGCGAAGGGAGTGTAGGGTGACCAACCATCCATGTGCCCGAGACTAATAGGTTACCTGGGAGTTGGTTCTTTCAGTTTTCAAATAGGGTTGGTGCTGGACCAATCCAGTGTATTGGTCACCCTAGAGATAGAAGAACATGTGTTCAGTTAGTCATAGTCCCAAACAGAATGAATCAAATTGCATGCTAGAAAAACCAAGTTATATTGAGGCACAGAGCAAGGTGTGGCAAGTTTCTTCACACAGAAGGAAGGAGCATTCCATACAGAGGGAGCTGAGGAGGCAAAGGTGTGGAGATAAGAAACTGCATGGCCTACCTATTGACACACCTTCAGCAGTCTGGCCCGGGAAGCATGGGGGTATAGGAGAGGATGTAGTGAGTTAAAGGCTCAACAGATGTGCATGGCCAGGCGACACAAGGCCTTGTGTGCTATGCCCAGGACTGCAACTTTGTTCACAGGTAGTAGGGACATGGCCATTAAGAGGGGTGGAGCAGAAGTGTGATGTGTACTTCTCAAACCTCAGTTTAACCCCACTTCTCTAATGAAGAGCGTGTAAACAATCTACCTTTAGCTCTCATTTTATTATTAAGTAATCACATAATTTTTCATTGCGTCAAAGTATTGAAGATGGCTTTCCTTACAGGATAGCAGATAAAGGTGCACTGCCATTTTTGCCACCTTCTAGATTCAAACTTGGGAGCATCTGTGAATCTCGGCTTTCCATTCTCCTCCTTATCCAATCAGTGTTGCAATGTATTGCGTTTTGTCTTCATAGCCAAATTTTCTTCCTCTTTATTTCTCAGCTTAGGCCCTAGTCAAGTTATTCTAGATTCAAGAAATAATTGTATAGACATAAATATTCATCCTGAATATTGTGCCTGATGAATCTTGTTAAACAGTATTTCTGTCATTGTCACTTTCCTATTCAAGAAACGATTATGGCTTCCTATTAAAACCTGACCTAGGCCATTCTTCTGAGCCTGCCTTTAAAATTTCTCCATCAGTGGGCCCCTCCCTACAACTACTGAGGTTTCTCAGAAGCCATTTGTGCTATTAAGATCCACCTTCTTTTTGTCTGTTTTTGTTTTTAATTGTGGTAAAATACACATAACAAAATTTACCATCGTAAGCATTTTTACATATACTAATCAGTAATGTTAAATATATTCATATTGTCATGCAACCACAAATCTCCAGAAAATTTTCATCTCTTTTTGTCTTTAACATTAGGCCTTACTCTTACAAATCCAGCTCCACCATCTATTTTAAGCCTCTCATCACATGGAATTGAGTGTCTCTTCCTCCCCTCTTCCTGCTCAAATACACAGCCAATTTCCAAGAGAACTCCTATGTAAAGTATAGTCTATGAAAGAGAAGGTGCTTAATAAATGGTTCAAATACTATTGCTGTTCTATTTCATATTGTTCTTTAGTTATAGGATTACATGTGGAGGACACCGTCACTCACCTCATTCAGGCACGTAGGTCGTCTAGATAAAGGAGACGCTCTTCCATGCAGTTTTCAGATGAGAAACCCCAGAATGACTGAGTCCTTTGTCCAAGATGATGCAGTTAGTGAGTGACAGAACATTCTGACTCCCAAGACAGTGCTCTTTCCACTATTTCTAGCTCCCTCATTTCTTTGAAGTATATCTTGTGTCCCCAACAAGTGTAAACCTCTTTATTTTTTTTATTTTTTTTATTAATTTTTTTTGAGGGCAGTGTCACTGGCCCTCACATGTGGGACCCGAACCGGGGCCGCTGGCTTTGTAAATCAGTGCTTAACCACTGCGCCACTCGGCCGGCCCAAGTGTAAACCTCTTTGAGAGAAGGAACTAACTATCAGAATTGTCTTCAGCTCCCTGCCATGTAGCTGAATTTGAGGTGCAAAGACTGCTCCTTGGGTACCTATGAGCTTATTGATAATTCCCTGTACTAGTGTCTAGTTTCTTATTTTATATCATTTTATATATATTACATGTACTTCCTTATGTAACTACATAGAAGAGATTTTTAGTTCTCAATTCTCCCAGGTACATGGGAAAACTGTATCTTCCTTGCCTCCCCATCACACTTGGAAGAGGTCATATGACAAGTTCTGTCCAGCAGGTTTAGTTGTTGTATTTTTTTTTTTAACCTCAGTGTAATCTAACCTATCTTGACAATACAAAATGGCAATGTTTAATAGCATATTAGCATCTCGAATTCTCATAGTTGCCTTGGAAAAAATAATAAGTAATTGTTCTTCTTAATTAATTAATTTATTTAAAGATTTTATTGGGGAAATGGGGGAGGGGAACAGCGTTGGGGAACCGGGGAAGAGGAACAGACAAGTTGCTGTCTTTTTGTTCTTCAATCTAGTTGCGGAGGATGTTGCTTCACTGGCCCATGTTGGTATCATCATTGCACTCTTTCCGGATGAGGCAGATCAGTCGCTGGCCTCTGGATGGTCGCGCTATTGGCAGCTCACGCTGGCTGCCGGCCACTCACTGTAGCCTATGGCAGCCACTGCGGCAGGGGTTGCAGCGTATGCCATCGCCAGGGCTCGCACAGCCCAGCTCCAGGTGGAGCTATTGTTAGCTGTAGAGGGCAGTGTCACTGGCCCTCATATGTGGGATCCGAACCGGGGCTGCTGGCGTCCCAAGACAGCTCTTAACCAAGGCGTCACTGGTCACTCGTCACTCGGCCCTATTCTTCTTAATTTATAATTGGAACAAATGAGGGCCCATAGAGATTCAAAGAATGACCTTGAGCCACTCCCCAAATCAGTCCCTTAATCCAAGTTGGTGATCTCCTCCCACATACTTAAGGACTAGTGTAAGAAATGTAAATCAGATGCAGAAAAACTCAGACTGATACTCTGTCCTGCCCTGCTTCTGCGGTAGCATCCTCCAGCTTAGCCTTCCACCCTACCTCAAAGCCATCTGCCCTTTTCCATCTGGTTTCCCCTTAACTGCCAGGTGAAGCCTTTACCAGGGCAGGCTACATTGAAGGAGGCATTATTTATCACCATGCTGCCAGAATAACACCAGCCTGCACAAAGATCCTGTTGAAGGACTGGAATGGGTACAAAAGGTAGTTTTGCTGGTCTTATGTAGATTTCTCAGTCATCATGTTCTACCCTTGCCCTGTGTGAGGAGGAGATGGGGATCAAGCTTGCTGTCTTGCTAAAGAGGAGCATGTGTCTGACAGAGAGAGAGAGAGAGAGAGAGAGAGAGAGAGAGAGAGAGAGAGAGAGAGAGAAAATAATTTCTTAGTGAGTTTCAGTTCAGTGATGGTAGTTCTAGGTTTGTAATTGCTTCCCTTTAAATCCTTTCCTAATCAAATCAATTCTTATTAATTACTCCAAATAAAGCCCAGTTACCAGAGTTTAGGGTCTTTTCATCTTCTTCCCAATTTTAATTGAAATTTAGACTTTTGTATAACCTTATTTCCCTAAAGTTTATACACACACACAAACATACACACACGCATACACACACACACACACACACACACACACACACACATCTCTTATAGAAAACTTTGTGCACACAGTATATATTATTTTAAATTTCTCTTTTCTTTCTTTCTTTCTTTCTTTCTTTCTTTCTTTCTTTCTTTCTTTCTTTCTTTCTTTCTTTCTTTCTTCTGTTTTAAGTTGAAGCTGGATTTGGGGGGAGCTGGAATGGAGGAGCATTATTAAGACATTGAGACTCAGACCCAGACCAAGTTTTCTGTATACATTAGCATGGCCTACTTGGAAGTTAGTGATATTTTTCTGCAGCATTATAAAGTTGAACAGATTATTCAATTCCTATTTTAACCTCACAATTTACAACTATTAGGAAAAAAACTGAGAGAGAGTCTGAAAAGATGTTCCTTGGGGAAATTTTCATTGCTGAAGTAAAAGATACCAACAGATCCACAAAAAGTTCCTTAAAACAAATAGGAAAAAATGTTACAGTGAAAATACAGATAATTTGGGAAGCTGCAGCCATCTGGTTATGGTCAAAATAGCTTCTTCTGGTGTCCTTAGATGGTACAAATTACTGGCAGACCTCAAAAACCAACACAGGAATCCATTTTGAGATCAGATTCCTTTTGCCTTCAAGATATGTTTACAAAGAAATCAAAATGAGAGGAAACAGAGGAAGAACTGAAGTGTGGCGAGAACACACTACCAAAGTCTTATTTCATTTGGCCAGTGATTAACATGAGCTGAATTTGGATGAGAAGGCATGTGGATGTCCAGCTCCAAGTCATTCATCTTGCTTTTTCATTTTACCACAGCCACCTGTGCCCTAGCTTTGCACCTGTGAGCTGGTTGGTGATCTCATAAGGGATGAGATCAGCGGCAACCAAGAGGCTACTGCAGGTTGGGCAGTGGACACCAACTATGGAAGACACCAAATGGTGACTATCAGACAGTTGTTTTTAAGCACATAGGACTCAATCCTTTGGAGGCTTCACAAGTAAGCTGGGGAAGCAGTTGGTAGGTGTTGGACAAGAAGGCTGAGAAGTTCATTTGTAGGGAGTACTATTGCGATGTGAGCACTAAAAGTCAATTACTCTGAATTTATCACTCACAGGTCAATGACATCTTAATGTACTGGTCACATTACTGAGCTACTGCAAGCAGCCTAGGAGGGAACTGTCCACTGAATCATCCTCCCCTTCAGTAACTGCATAACTAACTGCTTGACACTCTCAGCGTCCTGCTCCAACCCCATGTTCCCTGGTTATCAGAGCACCTTCCCCTGTTTAAGCTGAGATTTTCTTGTCTTCCCCTCACATCTTGTTGTCTATCTTCCTCCTAATCTCCCTCCCCAATGTTTAGGACTGGCTTCTACTTTGGTCCCTATTCTGATTTCCTTTTTCCAGCAATCTGTGAAGTCAGAAATGAAGGAGTCAAATAACTTTTTCAAAATACTCGTTCTTCAGTAATGGGGAAGAAAGGATGAGGAAGAGAGGGGTTGGTGATCTTGTGTGTGAAAAGATAACTTGCCTACTGCAACAGATAATGTATGCTTGCTATTTATGTAGATTAAAAAAATATTTAAAAATGTTTTCTGAAACCATTTTTTAAAAACTATTTCAGAGTGATTGCATGGGATATTGAAGGAAACAGCGTTTACCTTATGCTTTATGCACATTGTTTTCTAGTTGGTCCTCACATTGTTCGAAACACTAGAAATTCTTTTTATGCCTTCAATTGAGAGGGCAACTGGTGCAGAATGTGTGTCAATAAAATTAAATAATCTTATTCAAATAATTACTATGAGACATACTAGAAAGTCACTTGTGTGTGTCCTGGGGGCCACTTAAAATTCCTAGGTACTCATTCTCAGATAGGCTGAGATGGTGGCATCATCAGAAACTCTTAGCCCATGAATTAGGAAAGGTACTTTGCAAGTGCCTAGGCTCCCTTTTGGTTTTGAAAACCAATGGTTGTTTCAAAATGAGTCTTATGTGAAAAATCTCCAGGGCAGATGTTCTGATTTATAGATGTTGATTTGTAGTGAAATGACTCTATGAAGCTGTGCTTCTGGGTGAATAACAACAAGGACTTATCTGTAGGTGATGAATACTTTTACTGAGTGATACTCAGGAGATCAGTGAAAGCTGAAATGATTTGAACACACTTGGAGCTGATTTTTGCCTGAAAAATGTGTCTGTGTTAGTAAGGGTAGGCTAACTGTCATAAGACTAGACTCCAAACTATATTATTTCTTGCTCACATGATGATATGGGGTGAGAGAGCTCACCCCATGAAAGAGAGAAGGGTGGCTCTCTTACATGAAGTCATTTAGGGACCTAGGCTGATGGAGATTGCCATCTTTAACACTTCTAACTGCATATCTGGTGTGGGAAAAAGGCACAGAGGAGTACGCATGGGGGAGCTCTCATGGGTCAGGCCTAGAAGTGGCATGCATCCCTTCTGCCCACATTCCATTGGTTACATCTAACAGCAGAGGATGGTGGGACGTATCATCGGCCTGTGCTCCCAGGAAGAAGTGAAGAACATGAGCAGCCAGCAGTTTCTGCCAGTGTCCATTTTTTAATCAACAGTTGTGACCTGCAGGAATAGACGTATTTTAGTCAAGGGATGGATTTTGCCAAAAAGATTGAAAAGAGACCCCTCTTTCTTAAAGCATTCAGATAACTGTGACTTCATTCAAGGAATGTTCATTTTAATAGATACAGTGACAAAATGTCCACACTCCATGCTGCCCAGGTCTGTCTGCTTTGCCCCCCAAATCAAACAGGAACGCCTTTCTGCCTTCATGCCCCAAAGCAGTCATTTAATATCTGAAGGCTAAAGTCAGTTTTTTACAAAGTGTTTAATAAAGCTTTACTGAATTCAGTATGTCATCATTGAAAACATTTGTTCATGCGTGTGTGTGTGTGTGTGTGTTTTCTATCTCTGAGGTCTGGTCTATGCTTAGGCAATGACGTAACTATGGGTCTAAGTCACTTGTATTGAAGCTACACCCTTTAAATTTCCCTCATTATTAAGAGGAGCATGATATCCTTCTTCAGATTTTTCTGGCATTTGAAAATGAATAAACACACCCTCTTTGGGTAGGCAGTTAGGAGTAAGAGGCCTTAAAATGGCTTAATGACCTTGTTCATTACTGGTCTTAAATTGTATTTAATTTCAGGGTGGGCCCTTGCTGCCTTATGACTTGCAGAACCAGTTGTGTTTCATACAGAATTACTTTGTTCATTTAAAATCAGAGGTGAAGTCTGTTGTCTAGGCTAATTAGGTGGGTAAAAGGGCAAAGCAAACAAAACTGCACTGGAGCCCATTTGATTAGGTAGGTTTATGAAGAACAGTGAATACTAGCGATAACTGAAACATGCAAAAATAATCCCTAAAGCTCACTCCGCCCATTGATTTTAATTACTTCCTCCGTGGGTTTGGTACCAGGTGTTTCAAATCAATCACTTTGTTTTTTTCGTCTTTTCCCTGCCCTTGGCCCCTGCACACTGGCTTTTCTGATGGAGGATCTAAGAAATGAGATTAATCTAGATTAAAATCTAACAAATTGTTAGAGCTGGAAGTAAGTGGTGAGAAGCTGGGTAATCCCTAAACTGTGTGAGAGGCCCCTGGCAACTGTGGATCAACATCAAATGATCTTTCCTCATTATTGGGTTTATAGCACAAGCCGGGATAGAGAAGTGGAGAATGGGCTCCGAAGCCAGAAAGACGGTGATGCAAATCTCACCATCACCACCGACCAGTTGTGTGATTGCAAGCCATTAGTTACCTTCTCTGCAGCCTCACTTCTCCATCTACCAAAGGAGACTGAAATTGTCCTTTTCTCATAGCATTATGGTAAGGAGTGAATGAGAGCATGTGTAGTATAGTCCTAGCCTGGTGCCTGGCCTGCAGTAAGCACTTAATCAGTGTAAGCTGTAATTATTAACTGTGGAAAATTTGGAGGTCCCTTTTCTTCTTTTCTAATGCCACACCTTTCTCTACTTCTAATAAGAACCAAAGGGGCCTATGTTAAAGTTCTTCAACCCAGGGCTGTTTCAGTAGTTAATGCAACAGTCCCCAGTGCCCTCTCTGACCTTACGGATGAAACAGTTTGGTGGCTCAGAGCAGCTCTGTCTTCTCAGCTCTATTTTGTTCTCGATATAGCTGTTCTATTCACACACCTTACAATCTGTGAAGTTAAAATTAACCTATTTGCCAACCTGTGTCTCAGTGAGAAACTGAAAAATTACACCTTTTCTACGCACTAGACAGTGTTTTCTAGTGCATCTTTGATGAAGAATATGTTAAAGGAAGTGATGGCTTAAAGGAAAAAGACTGAGTTCTATCTGCGCTCAGTTTATTCCCTTGGAAGAGTCCCTGAAAATGTCAAAAGCTGGATTGAGAGAACAGGATGTGACATGGGAGTCGTTCAGTTGCGTCTCCACACACATTTTTGAAATGGGGAATCAAAGTGTGCCAGTGTAACTGTCAGATTTGGGCATATGGAACAATCTAAGGAATCTGACTCTTTCCAGTAACAGGTTTAGCAACTTCCTTTTGAGAGAGAGAGAGAAAGAAAAACACTCACTGTGCTCACAACCAATGATTATTCTCAATCAACAGTTCAGAGGAGTCCACGTTCTCATTTTGTAACTGAGCTGACATTCCCCTGACATCAGGAAGAGGCAGTGAAGGTGACCTGATGTTGTCGTTCTTTGATCCTAGGTTCCCTGGAGTAACCTGGGTCTACTGCCTCCCTATGATTTCGGAGTCATGGTAGGTAGCCAAGGATAAATTTGTTTGCCTTGACCTTGTCCTTGAGGGCAGCTGGGCGTTATCATCAGTCTCCAAGACAGCCTGGGCCATTCCCCCAGGCCACACAGATGTACACTCTTCTATTTCCTATCTCCTTCAGTGGGCCATTGTGAGATATTTCTCAGCCCTCCCAGGACTTATCTTCCTTCCTCTCCCACCCCTACCCAGTAGTTCTTAGAGACTCTCAAGTTCCAGGTTTTAGACACTAGAATGAATGGAGATGAGGAAAAATGGGGGTGGTTTCTTCAAGGCCTGGGCCTAAGAATTCCTAAGACCAGACCCTTAGAGATATGGTAGGAAAGGAACAAGAGTTAGAAAATAATCCTTTCCTGCCTGGCAGAGTGAACCCCAAATCAGGATAAGTAGATGGGTATATGGTGGGTAGACTGATGTATTAGGCATAATAACGCTGCCCTGAAATATCCTATTAATACCTCCAGTTTTCCCCTAGAGGTTAATTCCTTTGGGTCTGGAATGTTTTTGTTTCCAGAAGGTCTCTGTCTACATCTATCTGGGAAATAAAATTTAAAAAGTGTTTTCACATATATTAATGTAACCCTCAAAACAACCTAGTGAGGTAAGTATTGTTAGTTTCCCCATTTTACAGATGAGAAACCTGAGTCACAGAGATGCTAGTCACTTGCCCACAATCCCACAGCTAGGGATCGCCCAATTTTCTAGGGATTAAGTCTATAAAATGTAAATCTTAGCAACTGTCAGAAGTCATGCATCTTCTCATTTGAAGGAAACCATTCTGCAAGGGGAGAGGATGAAATGGAAAGGCAGAGAGAGGCAGGCTTGAAGAACAGAGTAAAATCCCAGTATGCATAGAAGTCTCTGCTTCCAGTAGTTTAGAGGTTCAGTTGCATCCCTGCTTTTTCCATGTCTTATTATTCTTTTCTGTTTTGAATATCATGAACCAGCCAAGTCCTATATTTGCTCAAGCTAATTTGAATTGTCATTTGCAACTAAAGAAATAGAAAAGTCCATCAGGTAACAGTTTCTGATTTAAGTACCTTGATATCTGTGCAATTCTCTCTGTTTTGGGCTTTCACAAGGGGAGCTGGTCAATTGAGAATTTTCCACCAAAATACTTTCTATTTTCTACCTCCCCTATACCTCAGTATCAAAATTTGTCCCTTAAACCTAAGACTGATGATTTGAAGCTTTCACTTATATATTCAAATACACCTGGGAAAAGAAACACTGTACACCAATATCAGCTAAAAGCCATTATCTGTAGAGAGACTAGTCGACAGCTAAGAATAAGACTTCTGGGAAATGAAAACTTGTTAGAAAGCTGCAGAAATTTGATGTGTAAGTCAGGGAGACGGAAGACTAAATTTGTCAAGGACAAGTCTTTCTGATGTTTTCTTAACTTTGGCAGGATAAATCTGGACATTTGTATGTTTGTTGTACTTCTATTCCTATTGAGAATGTAATTAAATTAATACACACATATGTATTCTGTGCTGTACTTGCATATAGCCTAGTGCAGTGTTATTTATTTTATTGTACATATTTTAAGTTTGGACTTTTTACAACTTAATACTGAGACATTCCAAATGGGATGCAAATTGGTAATATGTTCTTTTTGAACCAAGACCTCTGGCACTTTAAAAGAATCAAATTACCATGCTGCATATCATGATTTAACATACACTGAACTGGGGAAATGGCCGAGGTTAGAAATCTTGAAATAAGTACCTTTGCTTTTCTCCTGGGTTGCTAATCAGTCTGCCTAAAACCAAATCTCAGTTGCTTTGTCTTAGGGATGAGAGAAGAGAACAGAGCTCAGCTACCTGATTTTTCCTTGCTTGGTGCCTCCTTCTGGGTTCTCTCAGCTTCCTGTGTTGTTTAAGAAATCTTTATGACTAGGAAGTTTATGCACCTGTGCTTTTCTGATCCACTCACTTCATCCAGTCATGGAGTTTTAGATCCGGAAAGGACTTTAGGGATTGAGTGGTCCAAATCTTTTGATCACAGACTTTAGAAAATTGAGCCATTTTGATCAGGGTCATCCAGGTATTCAGAGGTCTTCTAACTTATAGGATAGTGCTATTTCCAGGTAAGACATGGGATTTTTCCAAATTAGGCCTGTTGACCACATATCAAAACCAGATCTATGTTCATTCTTCATTTGTTTCCTTTTCCTTACCTTTCAAGGCACAGCCAACAGAACTCAATTTTGCTAATGTTTGATTCCCCTCTAGGTTCAAAAGTCTTGACCTGAGGTAGCAGGACCCAGGAGTCAGGGGGCATTGAGTAGATGGGACTGGCTCACTGACTACTACAAGAAGAGCAGAGCCAACGAGAGCTCTTGAAAGCCTGTCCCAATGACAATTTGATGTGCAGTTCAAACTGAAATTTTAGTCTGTAGAAACTGAGTAGGAATTCAAAAATCAATAACATGGCCATGGGATACAGGATAGAAACCAGTGAGAACTAAGATGTTGGGAAGGAAGTTCTGGAAGGCAGAGCCAAAGGAAGTTCCTGAAGGCTTAGAGTATCACTGGGACCTACCTCCTGCCTTCCGGCATCCTTCTACCCCTCCCTGAGGATGTGGGGGGATTGACTTGGTCCCATAGGGTCTTCAGTGATTAAATAAAAGAGTTATCAAAACAACTGTGATGCAGGATGGTATTTTTGGCTGAATATTTGTCAGTCTTGTTTTTCCCCTGATTGGAAAGCCCAGTGAGAGAAGGCATGGTAACTCTTGAGGAGCCCTCTTGAATCCATGGGTCTGTTATGAGATTGATATATCGCTTATACAATCAATGAGCTAGAAGGCCTGAAAAGCAATACTTGTATGTATTGCAAAGAATGTATATTTTTGTGGCAAGTTCTCCATGTGCTTCCATGCAAATAAATAATGATTAAAATTCTCCCATCCTTCAGTCTGACAAATTGGTGTTGAAATTAAAATGATGAGTCTCTTAAGAAAACCACTGGAAAAGAATTATAGAAATACAAATTTTTGTGCTGGCACAAAACTAATTTCTCTATTCCTTGCCTAAATAAAAAAGGGAGTGAAACGAGGCAATCTGTAGGGAGACCTGTGGTTAGAAAATTCATTTATTTCTTTTTTTCTTATCCTCCATTCCTGATTTCTCTTTTCTTCCTCCTTCATTTGACTTGAACTCAGATTTTAAAATTTCAAAAACCATATATATATATATATATATATATATATATATATATATATATATATTTCTTGGAATAATGTAATGCACAGATATTATGAATGACAGTGTTTCAAAACTTATATGGCACATGATAAAGGTGC
The DNA here is from genome assembly GCA_033961575.1 of Aselliscus stoliczkanus. Taxonomy (NCBI): domain Eukaryota; kingdom Metazoa; phylum Chordata; class Mammalia; order Chiroptera; family Hipposideridae; genus Aselliscus; species Aselliscus stoliczkanus. Next base: position 102,495,147 of record CM066731.1, on the reverse strand, counting down.
ATGATAAAGGCATAATTTGTTGTTTTTGTACAATTTGTTAGAATGAAGGTATGGTCATAATTTGAGGAAGGTGAGTGAGCTGATTTTGGGCACGTGCTAAGTTCCTCTTTGCTACTGGTATAGTACCAAGCATGTGCTTGTTCTGCCAGCTCATCTCATTTCATTACTGACATTTTCAGTTCCCCTTTTCCAAGCATACTTTCAAAGCTCAGTACTTTGTATGTTACAAAACTGTGGTCACAAATGAGTAGAAGATTTGAAAGGAGTTTGGGCGGGAGATAAAGGGAGGTACCCTAGAAAGTGGTTTGCCACCAGGACCATCCTGGGGGTCAGGGTAGGTGGGTGATACAGAACCAGTGCCAGTGATCCTGGGTGGACCATTTCTTCCCACCTCACAGATTAGTGCAGATAAAATCTGGTTAAAATTACCATCATGGGAATCGCTGAGGGAAAACCCTCTTCCCCCTATCCATGCACCCACGCCCTCCCTGGAGCTCCAATTGCTTGTTGACAGCAGAGAAAGCTCTTCCAACACTCTGATGCCCCCACACACACACACCCTCCAGGACACAGGGAGTACAGGGGGCCTCTGAGTGCCTCCCTGATGAAGCTCCAAACTGTGCAGGATGAACCAAAATGCCAGGAAAACCTGCATTTGTGGGTGAATTTTCTCGGTGTCTGACATACTGATGTTCTCCCAAAAGATGTTTCTTTTCTTTCTTTTTCTTGATAAAGAGGGGTTTTGGAGATTCAGCTGCAATAGTGTATTCACTCTAGGATTGGAGTGTCTTGGAGTCTTGCTTCCTGCATTCTGTGGATGTTCAGCCTGATGTGAATAGGTGTTATGTGAAGAGTGTTCAGAGGATGGGTATCCAGGATGGATTCTGTGGCCCAGGGATGACAGCAAGCCAGGCTCTTTCCACTGTCTGTCCAGTCATTCCCAGTGTGTTGGTATTTGGCACTTGTGCGGCTTATTTCAGGGTCAGAAGGTGGCTGCCATGAGTTCTGGCAACATGGCCATATTCAGAGGCAGAAAGAAGGAGCGGGGTTGAGGTAGGTGGGGGAAGAAGTGGCTTAAACTAACTCTCACTCTTTCTTGATTGAAAAATAGAAAAATAAACAGACAGATATACAGTTAGATAGAGATATATGGATAATTAGAAGGACCCAGAAGACTCTGACTTACAGCTCATTGACCCAAAATGTATCCCATGTCACCCAGAGTACAAGAATCTGGGGAAGCTAGTATCTGACGAAAATGACTGGGATTTCTAGGAATGGCTTAGTTAATCGTGATTTAAACACATGACAGCTGAAGACATCACTGTTCTGCACAAAATGGTGGTTCTGTTGGTATGGAAGAGGGGGTAGATGGCTATTGAGGGGCCAGCCAACAGTATATAGTATATGCCACACTAGCAGAATCACAATTTGTTGAGTTTTCTCTTTCATGGGAGAGTGACTCATTCATGCTGTAGGGCTACCTTCACAGTCCTAGAAAATAAATCATGAACATGAATGGTTGAAGCCAATCATGGTGTCCCAATTCCCCAAGCCAGTGGTTGGGTTAAGCATGGACGTATGGCATAATTTTGGCCAATGAGATATCAAGGGAAATGGACAGGCAACTTCTGGGAAAGATTTGCCTTTTTGACCAAAAGTGAAACATGGGGGAAAAGAATACTTTATTTTCCGGTAGACATTGGTATATATGGTTTTGATGGCTGGTGCTGCTGCAATCATGAGTGGAGTCACAAAACACTGAGAAAGGCAAAGAGGAGAGATAAAAGTACAAGGAGCCCAATGACATCATTGATCAACTGAATCATCCTCCTTGGAGACTCCTAATGAAGAACTTCTTGTTATATGAGACAGTAATTCTTACTGTTTAAGCCATTCTGAATTATTATTATCTTTTTCTGTTACTTTCACTACAAAGAATCTCAAGACAAGAGACAAGGATAACTAATTAGGTCAGCTTCCCACAATGTATAACTCAAAATATTATTGCTTGGATATGTTCCCCAACCTAAAATAATCCATCATCAAATAAATATGGGATATTTGAAAACCATATATGGTTGTGGAAGTTAATGATTAAATTAGAATATCAAAGGCTTGAAGCAAAATGATTCTTAACGAGAATCTTTGCTTTTGCTTAGAATACTATGGCACTCATTTAAGAGACGAGTTAAAAAAATGGCATGTAGGTGAGGGAAAATGCTTTTGAATAGAAAATACACTTCATATAGTAACCCACCCTCCTGATAATAAATCCATAAACACCTCTGGACTTGTCCAGCTCTTGGACTTGAATCTGTCCTAGGCACTGAGAAATCACTAGCAGGGCTCTTGTGCTTTCCAAGTGTCTTGAGAAAGACCCATTGTCTCCACTTAAAGACCAGCTCTCAGTTATGGCTGCACAGGTCAGCTGACTTTCACAATGATCATACAGTGTCTTCCTGTCAGTCAACAAGCATTGATTATGAATCACCAGCCATGAACCTGAAACTGAAATCTGAAGAAACACATGGTAAGACATGGTCCATGTATGAGTTTCCTAGAGTTGTTATAACAAATTACCACAGGATAGGTAGCTTAAAACAACAGGAGTTTATTCTCTCACAGTTCTGGAGGTTAGAAGTCTCATATCAAGGTGTCCACAGAGCCATCCTCCCTCCAAAGGCTCTAGGGAAGCATCCTTTCTTGCCTCTTCTGATGGTTGCTGGCAATCCTTGGCATTCTTTGGCTTGTGGCAGCATAACTCTGTCTTCTCATGGCTGTCTTCCCTCTGTGTATTTGTGTCTCTGTGTCTCTCTCCCTATGAGGGCATGAGTCACTGAACTAGGGCCCACCTTAATCCAGTATGATCTCATCTTAACTAATTATATCTGGAAAACCCTGTTTCCAAATAAAGTCACACTCTTTATTGACAGTGTTGTCCTTACTGTGGGGGCATTGTGGCTTAGAGAGGAGAAAATATTTCAGTTTGGAAATGGATCAGGGAAAATATGTGGATGAGGTAGAACTTGAAAGGAACCTTGAAGTATGGGTGGAATTTAGCCTGATGGAGGAAACAGAGTAGAATGCTTTGGATCAGGGTGATGGGAAAAATCATGACCATGGACTGTTAACCAATAGCTCTATTTTGAAAAGAAAAATGAGTTATTTGACCCCTTACTCACTCGGACTATGACTTCTGAGGGCATATGTAGTCAGGGCACCATTCTCAAGGGCCAGTTTCATTGGCATGGCTGGGGAGGGTAGCTGTGTGGAAAGGAGATGTGCATGTATGTGGCGGGTGGGACACTGAGGAATTTCCTTTATGTAATGAATATGGCCTGTCTGTCTCCTTGCAAGAAAGTAGCAAGAAAGGATTGTACACTTTTAGTAATCATGAAAGCTTAGGCCAAAGATAGCTGATGCCCACTTAAAATAGACATGTGGAGACCAAAGTTGTAGGTCAGATTTAGATGTGGATTTTTTTTTTTTTTGGCTGAAATCCAGAGTAAAACTTAAAGTGTTTATCATTATTGTCTACAGTTTTTTTTTAACCAGAATTTTTTAGTCATCATTAAGATTTGTATACCTGTCCAAATGTATTCCCCAAATATCCTAATAACTTGATCTATAGCCTTCTAAAGATCAGTAATATTGTTTAGATACTCCAGCTATTAGCCTTAGTCATTTCAAATAACTATATCATGGCTCCACATGTAAAATATTACTAGAGAAGGCTGCTGCTTCATATAGAACTAGCTGAAGATTTTTACTTCCTTTTCCTTTGTATAGCTTCTTTTCCCTATATATAGATCAAACGGTTTTTAAAAGTGTCTCTAATTCCTGGTCTGGTCTTCAAAGTCTGCTAGAATCGCCCTGGAAATTGTCTCCAGAAATAAGTCTCTGTGCAGCCTACTAATTTAAATCAGCCATCCCCACATTTACAAATGGTGTTTACTTCAAAATGATATCCTTTTCCTGCACTACAACCACAAGTTTGGTTCAATGCACTTCTGATCACTGCGACATCTACTGGGCTCCTGTCTAGACCCTGAAGTTTTACCTGGAGTCTTCACATCACACGGAAATGTGTCTGCTGGCTGTCGCTGCCTTCTTTAATACATTTCATCGTAGTTTGATTGCAAACTTTGGGTATCAGTGGAAAAATTATCTTTTGGTTACCTCTCTTCAGCAGGATGGGACCAAGGTGCACTATTCATTTTTAAATTGATGGGGCTGAGCAAAATAGAAAAGTATTTAGTGATGTGGGTCAAACCAGAAAGAATCTATATAACAGTTAAAAAGAAATGATGAAAAGCCGTGTATCCAGGGGGAAGGCACAGAAGCTGACAGTTGGAATGGAGACTGGGCATAAATGTCTAGTGCAATTATCCCAATGCCAACTGATACTAATTGCGTTTTCTAGACTGTATTGCCTGAATTCTCTCGGGCTCTGGGTCCGTTGGTCTGTTACTCATTTCTCTGAGGAGCTGCTGGAAAGGGCGGTGTCTTGCTTCCTAAAGTGCAAAGCCTCTTTCCTCTTTGAAGAAAGCTGCTACTTCTACCTCGAGGATCATTTTACACAGAAACTATTCAAGGGGGTGTCCCCAGGTTGTAAGCTTGAAACTGACCCTAAACGCTTTCAGAAAGAAAAAAAAAAGTTTTGGAATGCTTTGGACATCTCGTCTTTTCTTCCTCAGAGGCTGAAGAGAAATGAAAGACTTGACAGAAATCAGAACTTGGTAATGCTTTTAAGCTGACATTAGTATGGAAACTTCTGGGAGTTTGGGAACATCAAAAGAAGTAAAGGATATTTGAAGGGTCTTGGCCAAAATGTTGAATCAGGGTTCAGTGTTCTTAGGTGAACCTAAATCAAACATAATGTGTATTATAAGGTCTGTGAGGTCAGGAGCTAGGTCTGTCATCTTATAATATCTTTAGCCCCTTGCTCAGTAAGTGGCACATAGAAAACCCTCCATAAATATTTGGTGACTGACTGAATAAATGAATGACAGAAATGAAAGCTTCAGGTCTGCACATAGTTGCGTCTTACAGGTAGATGGAAAAAACTTGAAATTCCACAATGAGGAATTTATTTCTTTGTTTTAGACGTTGTTCTTTCCTTTCCACACTTTTCCTGAAACACAAATACTCCTGAATGAGGTGACACATTAACCCTCTAATACCCCTGATGTTTTAGCGTGAGTTTATCAGATCATGATCCCATGTAACATTCATGAAAAGGGAGAGAGGCTAAATGGAGGTAAATTGTTGCAGAAAGGGAGGCCAGGCCCCAAGAGACCAATTTCCAAGTATTTTTCCTAGGGTTGGCTTTGTAAGAAGAATCCTGACACAGCTGCTCCAGTATTCCTGGGAACACCTGGAGTTTTTGGAAAGTAGCACAAATTAGGGAAAGAGGAGAAAAGTATCTGGAGAGTGGACTTTTAAAAACATTCTGCCCTAGTTTTCTATTAATAAAATGTATTTATTACTTAGGCAACATTTTTCCCAGCAGACAAATTATAACTAACAACATACAATTTAAGCTAACATTCTTTTTGCTAAAGGCCTCAGTCATAACAGGTATTATTAAGGGTAATAAGTACCTGAGGAGAAAGAAAGAACGATTCTTTTATTGGAAACTTTGTGGAAGGTCCAGTCAATGCAGTTACGAATTATGCCAAGTACCTTATTTTCTGGCTCTCTGGGAAGACCATGATCTGTACATGATTTATAGCACTTGGGTAATAATGAATTCTGGTACCCACAACTGAAACAGTCCTGTGCATGATTATGCCCTTGGAGATAATGACACTGGATTTAGGGAAAATGAATATTTACATAGAGGAATTGAAACAAACACTAAATGTTCAATCAACGGTGGTATCTACTATTTGGTTTCTGAACAGAGAGAGAAACGCTGTGTATTCTCATCTTGGAATAGGGTGTAGGGAGGAGGAGAGCTGGGAGATGTGAACAGATGGTGGTCCTTCCTACAACTGATAGTGGTACCCTGTCAGAACACCAGCTCCTGAAAGAGGGTTCGGTTCCTATTGGCCACTATTTTTTGCTTTCTTCCTGAGCCTGTTTCTGGTGTGCATGGAGTTGGAATAGGAGGCATTGTACATCAGTTAGGTCCACCACATTCAGCACTTGTAGCCTAAAGAATATAGGACCATTGCATAATCATTTATTATGGGGGCATTTTATTGGTCTTAAAAATAGACATATTTAAGTTAGGTGTAAAGGCTCTCCTTTAGGCCCAAGGGCCATACAATCTTGGCAACCAACGTAAGTTGTTACCATTTATTTCTTTAGCACATGGAGTACCCTCTATATGCTTTCTTCCCGGGCTGAGTAGCTGTTATGAACAAGAACACGATCTCTGGAATCCCAGAGCTTATTATTTCAGTGTGTGATACACAGTCAATGATAAATAACAAAGACACAGAGGTCTTTGAGAAAGAGTTTCTACCTTGGAGGAACTTTCAATGTATTTTGAGAGACTAATATATCTGCATATACTTATTGACACATGTAGAAATATAGTACCAGCCATTTGGATGACCTTCGTGGATCTTGAAATCCAGTTTGCCCTGATTTGGGGCATTTCACAGTGGAGTCCTTACTTCAAGATGACTCAGGTGTCTCTGGAAATTTTTTCTTCTTATTGCCCCACCTCTTTTTGATGACATCATCATCTACCTTACTGAAGAAATTAATATTCTGCCATCACACAGTAACTGATGACTAGCTTGCTGTCCTGCTACAGAAAGTGGGAGCATCAAATTAGTCTTCACTGTGGCTAACCATTCTTCAGCTCTCAGCTCAGACACCATCTTTCAGAGTTGTCTCTGACTGCCCAATGTCTAGTCACGCACCCCCCACCTCCGCCCCCATTGTTCTTTATCTCCTTGGTTAATTCCAAGGTGTTTACAAATAAGAAGAGGAGGTAAAAAGAACCGTATGAATAACCATGATAAAAAGGCTGAAGGTATAAAATCCTACAAATAATTACAAATAGTGTTATGTAGATTTAGTGAAGAAGAGGTCACCTACCTTTTTTATTTCTTATTTTGAAAGAATTCCACCTGTGGAGAAGATTAAGCCATATATGTGTGTGTGTGTGTGTGTGTGTGTGTGTGTGTGTGTTTGTACGAACACACACACACACACACACACACACACACGCATATCTTGGAATCACCGGACAAGAAACTAAAGGTCCTGAAAATGTTAACAAGATTTATGAACACAGGAACAAGGTCTTATAGAAGCGATTGAAATATGTGACAAGCATTAGCATTTCAGAGTAGTGATGAGCTATTTGTATAGATTGATGTGGCTAAAAATTAGACAAGGCATATTAAAAGCTGAGATCATTCAGCCTTAGGAGCAGCTGAATATGAGCAATTATGAGGCAGTTAAGCCATTAAATAAAACTGAAGATCTTGTGAACTGCCAGAGCAAGAAGGCACCTCCGTGTGACCGAGAGCTTTATCACCACTGCTCTCTTCTCAAAACATAAACATTAGGAAATGTTGGTGCCAAGGGTGATAGAGGGGCTCTCGAAAGGCGAACCATTTCACATGTTGCTCGGGACAGCAGTCTCATGCAGAGAAAGCCATCTCTAACTGGGTTTCCCAATTGTGTGAGCAGACTGTGGGGATAAAGCAATTAAGGCCAGCCTTTTAGAGTTTATATGGGATCAGAATAATACAGAGTCCTGTGGAGCATGGCTCACCTGGTTTCTGTCATGCTCCTGTAATTATACATTAAGACAGGCTGCCTTCATCAGCTGATGCCTCCCGTGGAAAGGATTGTAAACATAGGCAATGCTGTTTATGTGAAGATAGTGATTTTATTCCCATTCTGCTCGGTTTTAGGCACTTGAACACAAGAGGTTTTCAAGAACACGCTGTATAAAAGGAAATCATCCTAAAAGCATCTGTTCTTTCCCCAGTCACTGTGACTTGGCTACGTCATGTGATAGTAAATAAAATTATTGTGTGAAGAAAAGGCTGAGACGGTTTCAGAGTGGATCTGCCCCCATGTAGTCGTGCTGTGTCTATATGCATAAGTCGTTTTGAATGGCTTAATTGGTTGTCAATAGAAACATCTAATATTTATTAAGAATCTGCCATGTGCTAGGCGTGGGATAGGCATGTTTACATATTTATTCAGCAGAAGCAGGGTGTTGGAGTAGAAAGAGCATGACAATTAGAGCTTCATTCTTGGCATAGCCTCTAACTGGCTGGGGAAGCTAAGCAAGTCGTTTAAAACACTCAACAAATATAAGGAAAGAAAGCAAAATCTCTAGATCTGTATTTATTTTACTGTTTAAAAGTGTGTGTGTGTGCGCTCCTGTGTATGGAAGCCATTATCTTTCATATTCCCTCCAGCTCTAAGGTTCTGTGGGCTGTGCAGGTATACAGGTTTATTTATATTTTTGACCCTTCTGCTATTTCTTGGATAATATCCTTTCCATTTGCTGTATTTTCTTTCTTCCTCATCCAAGTTGGTCATCACATTTCTCTTTGATGCTTCTTCAAAATATCTCTCAAATGGCTTCCTTTCAACCATTCGTTTTTGTATCTGTAAAGCACAGGCTTTGTAGTAGAATAGTAGATTTGGGTTCAAATTCTTCGTTTGCCATTAGCAGCTGTGTGATCTTATGATCTTGTAATCTGTAGTATTTATTTAAACTATCTGAGATTCAACCTCTTTATCTGTAAAAGGGAATAGTAATACCTACCTCTCAGGACTTTTTGTGAATATTAAAGGAAAAATGCATATAAAGTGCTTAGCTAAGTGTCTGGTACAAAAGACTCAATGTTAGCTAGTCCTTCTACTGCTATATTAGTATTAGTAGTAGTAACTGTATTACTTTCCTACCATCACTACTGTTATTTTCACCCTGCTCTCCTCTTTCATTAGACTGGTTTGCTACAATAGCCCTGCAGCTGATACTCCCCACTTCATTCAAGGAATATCTACTGCAATAAATAACTGTACTACATGGTAGACTCTGTGTTTCATTTGGGAGAGCTTCCATTGCTTTATATTCAGGTTCACTAATTTTTTCTTCTGCAGTGTCTAATCTGCTACTTATTTTATTCAGTGTATCTTTAATCTCAGACATTGTATTTTTCATCTACAGAAATTTTAATTGGGTGTTTGGTATTTCCCATGACTCTCCTTAATTTGCCCATGCTTTCCTCTACTTTAATGGTTCTCAACCAGAGGTGATTTTGCCCTCCAGGAGACATATGACTCCATCTGAAGATATTTTTGGTTGTTAAAGGGAAGGTGGGGGAATGCTACTAGAATCTAGTGGGTAGAGGGCAGGGATGCTGCTAAACATCCTATAATGCACAGAATATCTCCCACAATGCAGAATTACCTGACCCCAAATGTCAGTAGCACCAAGGTTGAGAAATCCTGCTCTACCTTCTTGAACATATGGAATATAGTTATAGTACATTTTAATATCTTTGTTTATTTGTCCTGTTATCTGTGTCATTTCTGAACTTGTGTCTATTAATTATTTTTCCCCTCGTTATGCTTCTTTGCATACTTTTTTTTTTATTGAATGCCAGTTACTGTGAATTTAATCTTGTTGTATATTTTTTGTATTCTTTTAAATATTCTTGAACTTTGTTCTGGACACATTTAAGTTACTTGGAAACAGTTTGATTCTACAGGCTTGTTTTAAACTCTGTTGGATGGGACGAGAGTAACTTTTAGGGATAGTTTTTCCTCACTACGGACTCAATAGCCTTTGAGTACTCTATCCAATGCCATGAGTTTTGCAAAGTTTTCCACTCTGGTGGGAAAGCTATTTCCAGACATGTGTGAGCTCCGTGGATTGCTTCTTTTCAGTGGTTTGTACCTGGCCCCAGTAGCTTCCTCATGTGCATGTACTGGTTAACTCTCAGCTGAAGACACAGACAAATCTTCTGTCAATGTCCTGAGCACTGTCTCTGTGCAGCTCTGCCCTCTTTGGTTCCATGTGTTGTGGATTCTAGCCACCTTGACCTCCCTTCTGAAATAGTCAACTCTATCTCCTCAACTCAGGGAGAAAGCCAGGCTCTATTTGGGTTTCCTCTCTTTGTTATGGTCTAGAAACTCTCTCTAGGCACTAAAAGGAGGCAATCGAGGTGAAACTTACCTGGTGTGTTTCCCTTCACCCAGGGATCACTGTCCTGTCCTGTCCAATTTCTGAAAGCTGTTGTTTCATGGGTTTAGTTTGTTAAAATTATTTACGGTCAGAAGGTAAATCTGGTCCCTGATACTTCACTGTGGCCAGAAGTGGAAGCCCATGGTAGACTTTTAAGAAGTAATTAGACAATGCTGTTTATAATATTAAAAAGAGAATCCCATTTTGTTTCTACAGCTGTGCTTCTAGAAACATAGCCTACCTTCAGGATCAAATTGGCATCAGTGCTGAGATTTCAAACACAAGGTATGCATTTATCAGAATATCCTCTGTACTTTTCTATGATGCTTCTCTTCTGCTCCCTCTCTCGATGTGGGATGCTTCTTTTGAGAGTTTACACCTCAGCACCTCAGCTGTTTCATTTTTAAATCTTCTACCCTCCAGGATCCTATTACTTGCTCAATTAATTTGGACCTCTTTTTTTTGTTTGCTTGTGGCCTTTTCTGCAGTCAGGTCCTAAAGTTTATGTATGGCTCAATAATTCATACATCTGTTTGTTGGTTACAGAGCAATTTAATGGCAGATTTATATAGCTGCATTTATTAGCTTTGAAATTCCTAACAGAGGTTTCCACTTTCTGCCCCAACGGCATGCTTACATTTTAATTACCACTTGTGGATTAAAGAATATTTCTTTACGTGTTTTTAGTAACTTATTTTTTCTTAAAATCTTTCATTAATACCTGTTTATTGAAAAGGTTGAGGGCAGGAAACATAATGAGAAATGGGGAAAAAAAAGCAAAAGAAAGTACAACTGAGTCCCAAGTTTCAGTGCTTGCCAGCTATCCAATGACTATTTCTCTTGGTGGCATGATGTTTTCAGACTTCCCAAAGCTAGAGAAATGGTAGTTCTTCGTGGCTCGTGGTCACTAGCCTGGAAGTTACTAATCCTGATGCTGTTATGCTGTACATCGTGTGAGCTTGATCTGGTTAGGGGTTTGACATGTTGCTCCTTGTAGCTGTAGTATGCTGCTTGACAATAAAGCCTAGGATTTAGGTTGAGTGGCTCATAAGATTAGAGATGGGAAATGTGGAGTCTTTCATCTTTTGGTTCCTAATTCAGAGCCAATCAAGAAGTCATTGGATTTAATGGCCTCCAGTTAGAAGATCCTGTGAAATAAACTGTTGCTGTCAATCCTGTTTTTAATGGACAAGAATCCCCATAATTAAGTGCCACGTGGTATCCTTTGTTCCATAGGGTTGATAAATGAGCTGTGAACTGAACGGTTTCTGGAAACAATTTTTCCCTCCCTCCTCAGAGCTTAGGCAGTTTGATAGGACAAACTATAGAAATGTAACCGAACGTTATTACTGATCCAAATATGTTATTTGGAGTTGCTCCAGGATTTAGGCATCATGTGGAAAATAAGGCCATGGCAAAAAGCAAATACTATAAAAGTCAAAAGAAGTTGGGATCCACTGTTGGCCTGATAGCTTAGAGAGCACGATGGAAAGGGGTCAGCAGTCTTAAAACCAGAGAACACACTACTTCTTCTAGAGGTCAGCTGCTGTTTGAGTTGCCAGGGTGAGGTCTGAGGGTCAAGGTCAGGAAGATAGTAAAACACTGGGCATGTAATTCAATGGCAGACTGAAAATACTGGTGCTAGAGAGTTTGAAACTGAGGCTTCTCTCTTGACAAAAGGTCTCTTACATTTTTCCCTGCAGTGGGTGCCTATGAGTCAATTTAAGAAACTATCTCTGTGGTAGTATTGAAGAGACAGTTTAGGGAATATAATCAATAAGGTTGTAAATATTTTTCTTAGGGGATCAGAAGGACTCATGTCTTGTCAGGGAGACCACTTCATGGACGGTATAGTGGCCTGACCACTGTACTGTACATCTGAAGCTGCTGCTGAATAATATTAGATGTTGACTATAATTTAACACATATATAGTCATGGGATGTGGAATATAGTGTGGGGATGGAGTCAATGGAATTGTAATAGATATGTATGATATCGGGGGTGGGGGGGCATGGGAGGGGGAGGGGGAGTCACTTTGTAAGGGGTGAAAAAGATAACTATTGCATTGTTTTGTACATCTGTAACTATTAATAATAATTAAAAAAAAGAAACTAGCATGTAAATTAAGCAGGGTAATGCAAAATGGGGGCAGATTATAACAAATGGCAAGAGTCCTAACATGAATTCAACTCTATTTACTTGGGGGAAAAAGAGAGGAAAATAATTTAAATAAGTGGGTGATTCTGCTTGCCATTCCACTTAATAAATGGGGAAGAGACGGGAGATGTGAACCCAAGTTGTTCCCTGGGTTGATCCCGGTTCTTATGTGCTTCTTGCACTGAGTATTTCCCTGTGCAAAGGGTGATTCAAATGCTTAATGAGACTTAATTGTCATACGACAAACTAACAACTTCATCTGGTGCCCAATCAGAGAAAGAGCTGGAGGGAAATAAGGTTATAAACCTTCCTAATGGATTTTTTTCTGAGGGTAGTTTTGATTCTACACGTTTTTTGCCTCAAGTGCTGACCCTAGAACCCAATTTCGATAATACCTGGCACACAGTTAGCTCTTAACAAATATTGGGTAAATGAATGAATATATGAATATTAAGTACAATATATGAGCAGAGTGACAGAGGACCCTGTTTCTAGAATATTCCATAGCTCTCCTAGAAATATCTCTAAGAATTTTTAGCCACCATATGTGTATATGATTTATCTCTATATCTATCTACCGATCAACTGATTGATAATCCTGTCTAAAATATTATTATAGTTACCACCCACACTGGGTACTAAAGGATGACCTTGGTAAAATTTTAATGAAATCTGAGTTGTAGTACTGAGTGGTACATTTTGTGACTTGCTCATCTTTTAGTTTAAAAATAAATTTCAGTCGTTGAAATGAATAAATCAAAGAACAGTTGTTAAAAGCACATGGTATGGAAATAGTCCACATGGATAGAAATTCACCTTGTGAAGTAGAATGAGTACTGGAACAGGAGCCAAGAGGCTCCTTTTAAGCCTTCCATTGACCCTCCTAGCTGACTGATGTTGGGTAAGCTGTAACCGCTCTCAGTTCCTGCTTCTGTAAAGTAAGAGGGTTGGCTCAGAACAAAATGAGTCTCTTCAGAATTTAAACATTCTATGGTAAGTTTTTAAGAACCAATTTAGTACTTCAGCAGGTGGAAAGATTAAAGGACTTTTATTAGATCACTTTCCTTTTTCAGAGATCTTTAGCATTGTGATTCAGCATTGAAAGAAGAGGCCAATTTTGGGGAGCTAAAATTTCCACCTAAATACCTAATTTGCATCTAGATAGAAACAATTAGAAATACTGTTTTGAAGTGTCTTAATTCAGTAGTTGTTCTTAAATTTTAGGATGCATAAATATCAACTAGGGGTTTCTTAAAAATATACCGTATTTTTGCCATGTATAATGCACCATTTTTTGCCCAAATTTGTGAGGGGAAAAATAAGGATGCAAATTAAACATGGGTAGTATAATACTAATTCCATTTATATATATAAATGTTTTTATTCTTTTATTTATATATATGAGTTTAAAATGTAACTCTAGAAATCAAGAGCAATATCCATGTGCAAAATAATGCACTGGAATACAATAATCGGTTTTGTTGAACTTACGATAAACTTGCAACAATGAAGAGCTCTTGGCCTTCTATGATGTGCAAATATCATAAATTTGTTACCGGTACATAAAATTTCTTGTGCCTTGTATCTGTTCTTGCATTTTGTAATTATTTGTTACATAAAATTTCTTGTACCATAATATGTTAAAGAATGCATGCTAAAATTCCTTTATCATACAAAAACCAACTACCTAAATGTAAACAAATACAAATTTGAATTAAAAAATTAAAATGAAAGATTTTTCCCTTGAAATTTTGGACTAAAAAACGTGGGTGTGCACTATACATGGGAGCACATTATACACAGCAATATACGGTACATTCTGGGGTAAGGCCTAGGAATCTTAATATTTGTGAACAGAATTTCTGAAGTGATGGTCCATGAGCTCATTTTGAGAAACACTGATTTAAGTTGTAAGTAAAATTGTCTTTGCATTGGAAGGAGTTCCAGATATAATCAAGTTCGATTTTCTATCCTCAAAGGCAGAATGAGTTTATTCTCAAAGTCTGTCATAGAAAGGGATTAAATAAAGTCCTAGTTTTAATTTATTTGGATCTTTGGGCATTTATTCTTTGTGTTAAACCTGAACCAATACTGTTTCACTTTTATAGTTGCTTTTCTTTGTTGGCCCCAATACTTCTAGTAAAAATTCTTATGGGATAATGAAATCTGGGAATTTTGAAAGAAACATCAAGGGATAGTTTTATTCAGTCCTCTTCTTTGTGACTGGACTAGAATGAAATAAATTTTAAAAAACAGTCAAATAATTAGAAGGATAATATAAAAAAATTCGTTTGATAAAAGACCTAAAAGGCATTTTGGAGCACTCAAAGCACTAGACAAAAATAAAGAAGCTATTAGTGTCATTTCAAGGCACAGAGTATTCCTAGTCAGCTATCCTGAGGAAGTCATCTTTAAAAATAAACAATTGCCTGGGAGGTACCTAGGTAAAAGGTAGATAAGTAAAATCTGCCCTTTGGGATTTGTGCATGTGTAGATGGGCCAGGGTTTCAGTGGGAGACAAGAAAATAAGGAGAATAGGTCTAAAAGCTCTTGCCCTCTGAGGTCCCAGCTAGCCAGTATTTGGGCTTCAATCTACAGATGGTGCTTAATGACCTAAGAATTGTTTTGCAGGTCAGGTATAGTTCACAACTCTGCCGTAGGGTTACCGTAGGGGGTGGGGGGTAGTGGTGGAGAAAGACGAGTTTGTCAATACCCTTTGTCATAAGCATGCATAGGCATGAGCTTAAAAGTGGTGTTGTTTATTTTGGCTCCCTTGCCAACTTTTGTTTTGGTAAGAATGCTCTCCAGAATTTCACCATCTCCCAGAGTTTACACAACTGGCTGACTGTTCTTGGTAGTATCGTTACAGGGGCATAATAACAGGCAAGGAAGTTCTGGCTCCCACTCTTTGCTCTTCTGACCCCCACAAATGAATCTCGTGGACTTTATTCTTCACTCTGAACTTCATCTTTGATTTTGAACTGAACAATAGAACATCACAATGGGAGAAGATCAAGTTGGAATTAAGAGCTGTGCTTCAGGAAAATAACAGAATTTGGTTGGTCAGATAAGGCTGGCCCAGGATGTCAAAAGCGAACTTCTGTGTTGACAAAGTCTCAGGTTGGTGTTTTCAGGAAACTCTCATCATCTCCCTTGTTTCTTTTCTTTAAATAAAGCAATTCTTGAAAATTCTTTAAATTTTTTTAAAAAATTGAAGCACAATTAAGCTTCAATTAACTCAAAAAAGAAACAAGACATGTGAGGACAGTAAGTTTATTCTTTGCTCCATAGCTCTGCACTTATTCAGAGTTTATCTTTGTGATAACTTGTCCTAATAGTTTTACAATTTGTGTTGAATTAAAACACAACCTGAATAAATAATTTCCAATGTGGATGAGTTTCCCCAAATCTCTTTTCCTTGAATGAAATGAAAAATTTCTCAATTCTAATGTTAATATTAAGAAAAATAAATGGTATTTATTTTTGGTATTTAAATATACCAAAATAAATGGTATTAAAAGTAAATGGTATTTAATGCAAAGGTATCTGATAATTAATACTGAGGCAAAGATCCTCACCAAAGAAAAAAAATCAATAACATCAGACTCAAGAAATTTTTTTCCAGAAATTTCTGAAGCTCCAGGTAAGGCCATGTGTTCCTTATCTCAGCTCCCACAGCTTCTCACTGAGACCTTTATCTCAACTCTGACTACAAGTATTACAAGAAAATAACACAGCAGGGAGGGCAAGTATATAAGTTAAAAAGTAAAGGCTGAAGTCCAATCCCAACTCCAGAATTGACCATCGGTGTGATTTTAGACATGTTAATTAACTCCCGTAGACTCAATTTCTTCATTTTATCCAAGAGGATATCACTAGTACCTACCTCAGGGGGCTGACATGAGGATTAAATGAGATAATCCATGTAAAGTGCTTGGAACACTGCCTGGCATATATTGGATGCTCATTAAAAGTTAGCTAGCTATGATAATTAATTGTCTGGTCCCTCCTCTACATTCCAAGTTCCCACAGGGCACAATTAATATGTCAACATTCATGTTTCTTCCTCGAGTTCCTGGCGTATATTCTGTACTCAATTCATGATGAATGAAAAGATGCTTTGCTTTTGGTGACAGTGTGAAATCCAATTTGAAAAAGGAATTAAACAAACACAAACCAAGGCTCGTTGTGGAGTATGTACACCAAGAAACAAAAGTCACGTTATCCCCAATGTTTCATTGTGTGTGGCACAGGAAACAACGGGCTCTAACAACAAATCCTTCACTCCTATCCTCCGCTTCCCCTAGTATCTGCTAAATATATGCTGAGTTTTAATACTTATGAAAAGAAAGGCGCCAAGTTGACAGAAAACTGCAAAAAGATAATGAAGTTGATGCGAGGGGTCTCAAATCCTCTCATTTCATTGATATGACTTTGTCCCTGGTGGTTCTGGGATTGAAGCAAAGACATACAACCAGTGGTTGGGAGGTCTGGAACCAATACTCAGACACCTGAATTCCTGACAAAGGCTTTTGTGAGCAAACATGCACAACTGAGGAGAGTGTGACCATTTACTGGGTCTTCTCAAGTGGCAAAAAAGAGAAGGTGAGGTTACAAAAAAACTTCCAAGAAAAATCACCGATGCAAGGACTCAACCAGCAAACTACGGTTGCCAGCATCAAGGGCAGCAGAAAAGCTTTGACTTTGAGGTGGAGGGATAGTGAGTGGTTTGGTGCATTGGCTGTGGAGTCAACATACACCTGGGTTCTAACCCCAGCTTTGTCATTTACTAGCTCTGGGTTCCTGGAAAATACCTTTAGTTCTCTAAGCCTCTGTTTCTTCAACTTTAAAATGCCGATAATAATATCTGCTTTGTAGAAGTATTGTGAGGATTCTAGGAGAAAATGTATATATTTAGTATACAATATTCAATAATTGGTAGATTGAAGCTTCATTAGACTCTCTGAGCCTCAGTTTTCATACTGTAAATTGGCATAATAATTTGTATTTAAAAGACAGTGGTGAGAATTAAATGAGACAATGAATGTAAAATTTCAATAATTATTCTTTTGAAAATAGCTACAGTTCTCTGGGTGCCTTGGTCTCTTCCCTACATTCCGTTGTCTCTTCTGCCTGTGTTCCCTTTCTTTTCTCCCTCATCCAAGAACCACTGGTAGTTCAGTACTTTTACTGATGTGTCAGCTCAAATACGACCCTGTTGTTAATGTCCTGTGCTCCTATTTTTGTTCTTCCAGCCAAAAAACTCAAGAGTTCTTTTAGTCTTCATCTTATCTGAGTATCCCTAAAGAAAGCCATGTGATTAAAGCAATTCAGAATGAGATCTAGATAACTGATAAATTAACCTACAGACATTTGTATTTTACAACTCATGCTAGGAAAAATGGTGTTGCTTGAAAAAAATCCATAGATTTGTTAAATCAAAGAAATCAGCAGCATCTATATAATAGAGAAAGAAGAAATATTTTGTGGAAGGAATATTTGGGGACAGTGTACTTTCCTCCTCTGGCAATGATTTCCTTCAATACATACAAAAGAAAGAAATGGGTTAGAATTCTAGGTTCAGGAATGTTGCTGCCATCAAGAGGAGTCTTTTTAAAGTGAGAGTGGATGTAGGGATTTGGATTTGGGTCTTTTTGTAGACTTAATTTTCTCCCATTCTTGTATTCTATAGATATATATGCTGTGAGATCTTTGTGTGTGTGTGTGTGTGTGTGTGTGTGTGTGTGTGTAACAGCCCCAAGTACCAAAAACAAAGTTTTTTTCCTTAAGAGCACAATGGAACCCTCTATTTTTGTCTTGGCTGGGAATGAAAAGAAATGCTTCCAAATATTTCAAATCCTCAGATATCTTTAGTTTGGATGGAATAATATGAAAGATGAAGGTTGGAGGGGATGTGATTGAAGTTAGAAAGTCACGAAGGGTCTGAGCAGGGTGAATACCGACTTGCTCATCAAATCTCTGAAAGCTAAAGCCAAGGGCAGTGCCTCAAAGCTTAAAAGGCTAACACACCGTACTAACCCGCACCTTAACAAACATTCCTTTAGTGATGTCAAGGAAATAAGGTAGGATTCTAACAGGCTGATTGGATTAGCAAATTCATGGTAGTTAACCAAGAGGTGCTTACTGGACCTGTGAATGAATTCCGGAAGAGTTTTGATTTGTTTACATTCCACATTAAATCTGCAATTCAAAGACTTGGGTTAGAATACTGCTTCCAAGAGTTTCTGACCTTCTGTGGCTTTGTTTATAATTAATGAAAGTTATGGAATGCTTCTGGATGTATCATTACCTTTGAAAGGCTGATACTCTGTAACAATACAAGTTTCTCAGTGTCAAAATTAAATACTCCGTATTGGATCCAAAGGGTCTCAACTTTGTAGGTCCTTGCTTTTCATGAGATGAATTTATCCTGGAGGAAAGTAATTTATGAATTCTTACACTAATTTTAAAATTTTAATCGCTCCCTTTGTCATGTGAAAAAGCAAAACAAGAGAATATTCAAATCATTGAGATGTATTGGATGCTCCTGATGAAATCACCTTATTATTAGTAACAAAGATATACATATTTAGTTGTTTCAATATACTATTTGTTTTTTGACCTACAGCGATTTTATTGGTTTCAAAAAAACATAGTGCTCAATTCAAAATGGATTATGTGCTTGTTATAACAAATGTATATTGATTTGATTAAAAATGCATTAATTTCTTTAAATTTCAATAACAGTGGATTCATTTTCAGAAAGAAAAGGCTGAGAGAAGTACAGTCATGATAATCTCAGATAAGTGGTATTTAATATTGCTCAACAGGAAATTTTCCCCTTATACCTTTAAAGCAGAAATCTCCAATATTAAGTGATGTATGTAGTGCATATAGAGAATTTAGAAGAAAAGAAAGCTCTCTAATTTAACTCAAGGTCACATGCACACTGTCAGAGTAAAGAGGGAGTTGTGAAATTATCCAGGGAACTTGAAGCAGTCTAGACAGTCAATCCAGATCATTTAAGATGATATGTTAAAAATGCTCATAAGAGTAAGAGAATTACCTGCTAATATGTAGACACAGTTTGGGGACAAATCAAATTTAGTGTTGTGTAGGAGCCTTGAGATCTTTGCCTGAAATCCATTTTAGTAGTAACATATATACTTAAAATATTCCCACAGATAGGGAATTATTTAAATTAAAGTTTTATTCACTTATTACACACACACATACAGAGCCATAGAAATATTTTTTTAAAATAACCTGATGTGTGTAAGTGTTTGTTTAATTTTTTTTTCATGTCAAGTGAATGGTAACTGAGCCTATCAAACTCAGTGCATTATGTAAAAATCCAAGTGAGCCCCAGAAGAAACATTTGCTTGAGAGGAGAAAGAAGCCAGGATTCTCTCATTGAATCTTCCATTGACTGCATTTAGGCAAGTTCTTTATTCTTTTCCAGTATATTTTTCCATTTGTAAAATGAAGAAATGAGAGCTGAAAGGACACAGACTAGATAACAAGTGTGGCTTAAAATAAAATCTAATAAAATATGTATACACACTTCTATGTCATATAGACACAGCACAATACAAGCCCGCAACAGTTAGTTAGTTATATAACTGGCAGGATAAATAGAAAATTAATAAGCTATGCTTTTGTTTACTCTTCTTCCAAGGATAATTGCTCAGTAGCTCAATCAGTAGGAACTCATTCAATGATTGTTGAATTGACTTGATTGTGACCCATGCTACAAAAACAAAGTGGGTTTGAATTCTACCAAGTATGCTTGAGTTTCACAAACTTTGCATTCCACATTAGGGAAATCAACCTCAGAAAGTATTTCACTGTTTTCATGGCTTGGAAAAAGGTGGTAGATTTCACTAACAAATAGTTATTTTTGAGAACAGAAATATAAACAAAATCACAGCTTGTGTGTGAACCGATTCTCCTTTCCAATGCACTGAAGGCCAGATGTGTAAATAAACATCACCTGAGCAAAGGCTATCTCGCAGATGAACTAACCTGCTAATTCTGCCAGTGGAATGTCACGCACTTGCCTTTCTCCTCATTCTCAATACTGTCATCATTTTCATAACTATCGTCATCCTGGATTATGCCTGGATTATTTCTTTGTCCCCAGAGCTGAACTGTTCAATAAAGTTGTCAGTAGCCACTGTGGTTATGGAGCCCTTGAAATGTGGGTAGTTCAAATGAAGATGTGCTTTAAATTTAGAATCCAGAGTGAATTTCAAAGATGTAATCTAGAAAAAGAATGTAACATATCTCATTATTAATTTTTAATATTGATTGCATGTTGCATATTGGATTAAACTGGGAAAGATAAAATATGGTAGTAAAATGAATTTCACCTATTTGTTTTTACTTTTTAAAATGTGGCTTTCAGAAAATGAAAAATTACGTAGGTGGACCCACATTTGTGGCTCATGTTTTGTTTCTGTTGGACAGTGCTGCTCTTGGGTATCAGCTGAAAATGAATCTTCTTCACACCTGCTTCCCCAAATACTTTCAGTGGTACTCTATCCACATAACCTATATGGTGTTTTTAGCTTTCAAAGCCATCGCTAACCTGCACCATTCCTATTTAACTGTTTTAGGAGGAAACATTCCATTGAATGCATGATCTGCTGCCCTTTTCCTCTCTGCCCACATTTATGCCAAGGCTCCAAGTAGTTTCATTCATCTCACATTTACTGATTTTACTGCTGGGCTGTGGGACTGCAGTGCCTCCCCTTTTGAAACATACACTCTAGTGGAAGAAGAAGACAAGTAAATGTAAATAGCAATATGAGTCATAGTGCCATGATGGGGTCAGAACAGAGTGCTGGAAGGGACACAGATGGGCCCCTCACTCAGGTTCAAGAGTTTAGAAAAGACAGGTGAGAAAACCCAGCCCAAATCAACAAATCCACCTAAGAACCCCAGATAGATGAGCATTAAATACATTTTTTTGCATGCAGTTATTTGTCACTCAGTATTATTGTGGGAACATATAATGGATACACTAGACTGGATTCTCCCTGAGGGTAGTACCTTGTCTTTTCTACCTTTTTCCACTGGTGCTCAATAAACAACTAGCAATTAATAAATTTAGACTTTTCTTGGGTTGTCAAGATTTTAATAGCACAGTTGTAGTCATGAAAAATGGGAGCTTTCTCAAGCCAATGTTGATGACCTTTCTAAAACTTTCCAGAAAGGAGAAAGAGGGTACCTGTTTTTACCCCCATCACTCTATAGAGGGCCCCATTGGCAGCTCCTCAGAGAGGAAAGGTGAGGAGGCTGTGTGATTGCTCAGTGGGTTTTCTGTACCAAAAAGAAGTGCCCCTGGGTTCTGGTGGGATTTGGGATACCTTACCGGATGGCACACTTACTTTGAAAGAGCAGCTGACATGAGAGAGATGCCCAGTACAACTTCTGGAATCTAAATCTCATTTGACAGTTTTTCTAGAATGCTTGTCCATCCCAGTAATACTTGGCTCTGACAGATGCTAAGTACACTGCCAGAGAAAATTACTAGGCTTCATGGACTGTGGTCAGGTCGTCAGAGTTGATGGTACTATGTCATAGTCATTTTTCATCACCAACAAAGTGAGGAAGCCTACTCAAAAAATTTAGCTTCAACTTTTGTGTAGGTATATATCA
The DNA here is from genome assembly GCA_033961575.1 of Aselliscus stoliczkanus. Taxonomy (NCBI): domain Eukaryota; kingdom Metazoa; phylum Chordata; class Mammalia; order Chiroptera; family Hipposideridae; genus Aselliscus; species Aselliscus stoliczkanus. The sequence goes on along the minus strand of CM066731.1, from coordinate 102,473,146 downwards.
GAATGCCACTAGAAACTTAGGAGCTGATGTTAGGCTCTGCTTCAGATCTCCTGGAAAACTTTTCTGTATCATCATGAGTTGCTTAACATCCAAAGTCTTTTCTTAGGTCAATAAGCCAGGGCGATACAGACATGCTGAGAAAGGCACACAGGAGCAGACGTGAAGAATATTGGTCTACTTTGTAGAGTCTGCACAGTGCTATTGTCTGAAGAATGAACTCATGTACCCAAGCCTACATGAGGGGACCCCTGTCCTTACGATGACAGTCTTTCTTGGTGAATCAGAGATGAAAAGTGGGTTTGGAGCTATATGGCCTGGGTTTGAATCCAGCTTGTTACTCATCCGCTGCATGATCTTGAGAAGAAAAAGTCTCTGAGCTGTTTCCTCTCTCATAAGATGGAGATGAGAATATTACCAACCTCACTGAATTCTAGTGAGGACTACATGGGATAAAACATGGAAAGTTTTGGACACAGTACCTGGAACATAATGAGTTCTCAGGAACTGCTGGCTGTTATTATTAGTGATTTGTGCAGGCTCTGTTGACCTTGAGAGCCATGTCGTAGTAAGCAACACAAGCTCAGATTGTCCTACTAGGAAATGATCTTTGACAAGAGATGAATCTTCAGGAGAATCTGTAGTGGATTACTTGTTCCATTATGGGCCTTGCCCTGGCTGTAGATGCTGCTGTTATGCCACCATTATTGCTGTTATCCCCGACATGGGTGGTGACCAAATTGTTCTGAGAGTGTTTTGTGCTCACCTACCCCTCCTCTCTCCACACTGGACCACAGTCTAATAGAAAAGGAGTTTGCTCATCTGTGGAAGCTGCTTATCACATTCACTGCTGAGGGATAACTGTTCACTTCCATTGGCTGCAGTCTGATATGATAGTAACTTTGGAGGACGTAGACTCTAGGCACAGCCCAGTGGCCACACATGGCTATTATCCTTTTAATAAGTGCAAGAACTGTGTCGATGTGGTATGTATGTGTGTTTAAGAAGGGTATCTGGCTTTTACTTCCCTTTTAGTCATTCAGTCTTTCAACAAATATTTACTGAATGTCTAAAGTATGCTAAGCACTGTGCTGTAAGGATTAGTAAAGTAGATAGGCTCCCACTGCTGAGTTCCATGCAAGCAGATTCACTTCTGAGCTTCCCCTGTAACCTATATTGTCCAGGTTTCCTTGCCAAGTGGCTTCTTGCTAGATTCAGCAAGAATCTAGCAGGAGATAGTAGGGCAGGAAGAAGAGGAGAAGCAATGGTATTTCTCAGCATGTCGCCATCTCCTGCTTTGGGAAGTGGTACATCTCCTCTGTGTGTCCCACCTCTTGCCAGGCAGCTTCTGTCATGAGTCTGACTCCTACTATTCAGCCCAGATCTTGAGCTCATCTAGCAGTCCCTCCTTTCCTTGCCCTTCCAGCCCTAAGGTTGGTAGCCACTTCTTGCTCTTGATTAACTCTAGGTTGTTTCACTCTCAATTTCTTCAACACCTTTTTAACTAGTCTCCAAAATTAAATTTCTTCTGTTAAACTATCAAATGTGGTCTGTGTTTTCTTGATTAGACCGTGAGTGTTATGGTCTCAATACTTGACACTTCGAGGGAAGAGATATTCAAATAGTCCTACAAATGAAGTTTGCAAACTTGTTGCAATGATGTTGCTAACCTTTTTTAATATCAGAGGGATTATTCATCATGAATTTGTACCAACTGCACAAACAGTTAACCAAGTTTACTATTTGGAAGTGCTAAAAAGGCTGTGTAAATAAGTTAGACAACCTCAAGCTTTTGCCAACAATTCATGGTTCTTGCATCATGACAATGCACCAGCTCTCATGGCACTGTCTGTGAGGGAGTTTTTAGCCAGTAAACAAATAATTACATTGGAACACCCTCCCTACTCACCTGATCTGTCCCCCTATGACTTCTTTCTTTCCCAGAAGTTAAAGGAAATATTGAGACATTTTGATGACATTTAGGTCATCAAGGGTGATACAGCAACAGGTCGGATGGCCATTCCAGAAAGAGTTCCAAAATTGCTTTGAAGGGTGGACTAGGCACTGGCATGGGGAGTGCTTCGAAGGAGACTGTAGTGATATTCAGCAATGAGGCATGTAGCATTTTTTTTTATGATGAGTTCATGAACTTAATTGTCCAACCTCGTATATAATGACACTCTGTGATATGCTGTGAAGAACAGGTACAACGAGGGCATGAGACTGGGTGGGGAGCTGTGTTGATCTAGTTCAAGATCCTGCTACTCCAGGTTAGATACACCTACCTGCAGCATTGTCCCCCCTGGAGCTTTGTTAGAAACAAAGACTCTCAGATTCTAGCTATGTTACAGTTGGTTCAGAATCTGCCTATTAACAAGCTTCCCAGATCAGAGAAGTGATCCAATGATAGCATCTACTTTCAGTCTACTCCCAGCTCTAATCTATTAGGCTTGGACAGAATCAGTGGTAACCGTGAATCTCAGCTCCTCAGCTCCATTCAAATGAGGAAACCTTGCAATGCCTGCTTCTTAAACCTGCCTGAGCAGACACTGCCAGCCAATGTAAGAAAGAGGGTGGAGATTGGGATAATTCAAATAGAAGAGCCAAAAAATTGCTTTTCTGCTGGCTTTTTTCTTGGGGGTGGGGGTAGCTGGATGCTGAGCCCTAGAGGACTGGATTTTTGAAATGTATTGAAGCATGTTATGAGAAAGTAAATATCTTTCCCGAAGTGACCATATCTTGTATCAGCCGATGCAGGATATTTGATCACCATAATCTTTCCACACCAGTAAACTTCAGGTGAGACTCACATGTATTGTTCTTGTAACCACAGCGAAAAGAAGCTGTCAGAGAGACAGAAATTGTGTAAAAGTTATAGAAAGGTTTTTAACAATAATCTCTTTAATTTTTTAATTGTTCCCCCACCTACCCTTTTTGTTCATTGATTTGGGATGTACTGAGCCCTTCACTGTGACCATTCCCCTGAAGTGAGAATAGCGAAAGAATACAATCTGGAAGTGAAGACCACATCACCTCCCACCTTTGCATTCTGTGAGCGGCGCTATCTTGGGCCAGTGCCCTAATGTTTCTGACACTTAGTTATTTCATATGCCAAATGAGACCAAAAACTCCTTCATCGTTGAATTATGCGATGGTTCAGATGATATAAGAATGTGCTCTCTTAAGTGAAAGGAACTAACTAGTGTTGAAAAACTACACTTAAAGCAAAGTAAAGTGGCAAAACTGGGGGCAGAAAGCAAAGAGTGTCAAAAGTGTGCTAAAAGCGATATGCTCTGCAGCTTCTGTGCTTGGGTCAAAAAGGACTCAAGACGGCACAGTGTCCCCTTGTAAATACTTGTGGTAGTTCTTAGAATGCTAGCCTGCACATCTTTCAACCACCTACCTGCCTCTTGACCCTGTTTTGAATTTGTGACTACTACTACTTACTTCTTTTTACTTGTGGCCATTCATGTTAAAATTCATCCAACAAATATTTATTGATCACTGACTCTATATCAGGTACCATTCTAGGTGGTTAGCGTACTCAGTGAACAGAGTAGGCCCAGGAATCCTGCTGTCACAGAGTTGAAATTTTAGGAAGGCCCAATGGATGTAGCAAGACTGTTCTGGTTACATTTACATCTGTCAAATATCCATCAGCTCTGCCTAAAGACATAGAACCTTGTTGGTCCTAGGTGAGATGAGTATGAAGATCCCTGTTTCAGTTTGCTGGTTATAATTGCTGCTTGTCCAGCTCTGATCTTACAGTATGTAAAAATATATCATATTCACCCCCTTTCTGGGTAACCTCTTCATGCTACCTCTCCCAATGATTGAGTCTTCTCTCATGATTACATCAAATTGCTGCCGACCTCCTGGGATGAGGAGATGTTTTGCTGGCATGGTATTCCTTCATTGCTTCACTCATTCATTCATTCTCTCATCCCTTTCACCAATCCTATTGAGAGCATTATGTTAGTCACTAGGCTAGGAGACGGCTATGAACAAGAAAGAGAATGATCCTGTCTTCATAGAATATTCTTTCTAGCAGGGGAGCCAGCAGACACAATTAACTACTCAATTCTAATTATGAAGAGGAATACTGAGGAAAAGTGTGCCCTACTGGTGGAGTCGCTAATCAGGGTCCTTAGACTAGCCTGATTCATTTACTTCCTTGAGGAAGGCATTTGAACTGAATTCTGGATAATTGGGGGCAAGGGAGTATTGGTAGGTGAGTGGTGGGGTGTGCAGAAGAGCACATGTGTAAAAGCTCTCAGGAAGGAAAGACCGTGGCATATTTGAGGAACTAGAAAAGGTTGGCATCCCAGGATCATGGAGAGTGAGTGAAATTGGGGGATAGGATGAACTGGGGATGTATGTAATCTTGTAGACTATGTAAAGGATCTGAGTGTTTATGGAAAACCATTAAAGAGTTTTATGCTGGGGTGGGATATGATGTCACCTATGTTTCCAAGTAAACATTTTGGCTGCACTGTAGACAATGGGTTCACGGTATGGCAAGAATGGATGTGTACAGACCAATTGGGAAGCTATTACAGCTGTCCAGACAAGAGATGAAGTTAGCTTGTGTTAGGGTGGTGGTAGCCTCAGAAATGGAAAAATGAAGGGATTTAACAGGTACTGAGGAGTGAACATTGGGAGCACATGGTGACTGCATGGATACTGGCACTAAGGAGAAGGGAAGATCAGGGATGACACCCAGGATCCTGCTCAAGCCTCTGGGTGGAATGGTGATATTGTTCATTGATGAGAGGAGGAGAACTGTATTTTGTTAACAAATTGACTTTAGTTTTGAACATGCTGTATTTGTGCTGCCTTTGAAACACGCTGAAGGAGATGTTGAGTAGGGAGCTGGATATACTGGTCTAGAGATCAGAGATCAAGTTTGGGCTGCAAAGTCCTGCTGGTAACTACCTCAATCATTGTTGGGCAAACACTGCAGATATTGGAACCAATACTTCAGGTTTTGATGGATGGCAAAAGCATTCTATCAACTGTTTCCATGAAATGGGTATCCCAATTAACATAATCTTAAACGCCTCTTGACATATTATGAGACTTGCAATGCCTACAGGCTTTTCGATGTAGGATGCCAAGTTGGTCTGCAATGCCAACAACCAGATATCTAGTTATGATGATAATATGATGTGTTTGCTGCAGATATTGCATTAGCTCCCAATGTCCATTCACCTTCCTCTTTAGTAACAGAACCTGGGCTACATTTCCTAGCCTCCTTTGAAGTAATATGTGGCCCTAGGACCAAAGTGCTATCCAGGGAGATGTGAAGAGTAGTACTGTGTGGGCAGAGACCTTAATGGTGGGAGGCATGGAATGGGAAAAGCTCATGCTCTCCTGCCTGCTGTTTGGGATCCACATGTAATGACTGGAAAACTAGCTGCCATTTTGGGTCATGAAAGTCATATTTGGCAGAGCAGAAAGAGAGAAGGAGCCTGGGTCCTTAACAACTTTGTGGAGCCCCTATATTAACCTTAGTTTGACTAAAGGATGTCTTCTTTTACCTAAGAAAAGGGTGGAAATCTATGTGGATTTACACACATAGTTGATTCTCTGTTATTAAGAGTTGAACTCAATTGTTTTACTCCACATTTGGCAATTACCTGGATATCTTAGAAAAATGCAACACATCACAGCATGGAATCTGAAGAAAAGAGAACAGGTTTGTATCTCATCCAATGTTCACTACTGGAGCACTGGTGGAATCGTGTTTTAATACTGTTTATCTCTTGCCCAAGGCTTGATCAGGACAATATAAAAGCAGGGACCAGAAAGATCAGCAACTGAGCATGAATGGCAAGCAGGAACTCCAACAGAAGACAAAGGAATGAATGAATGATTTTTAAGAAATGCTTGCAGATTGCACATCAGTGAGCTTTGGCTGCATAACAAACCACTTCCAAATGTGGTGTCTTCAAACAATAGCCATTTATTTAGTTTAGGCTTTTGAAGACTGGTAATTGGGCTGGGCTCAGCTTGGCTGCTCTTGGCTGGAGCTACCCCGGCATCTCTAATTGGGTCAACTGGGGCTGACTGACTTCTGGCTAGGACTCTGTGCAGAGTCCTATTCTCCAGGACTTGTTCACATGGTGATGGTGGTAGATGTTCCAAAAGAGTGAATGAAAGTGTGCAAGGCTATTTGAGGCCCAGGTGTGGAACTAGCACAAAGCTGTGTCTGCACCCATCCATTGGCAAAAGCAAATCACAAGGCCAGCCTAAATTTAAGGGGTGAAAAAATAAACCTCATTTCTTGATAGATTTCAAGAAATTGTGGGAGAATTGGTAGCTGTTTTCACAATTTACCACATAGACACCTAAGGTTCTAAGGTAAAGGTGAAATGATGAGGGAATCTCTAGCAGGAGTAAGATACCTGAAAAAGCTCTCTCTGTAGCAAACATAACTCAGGGCTTAGGAGTGTGGCTATGCAATTAGACAGAACTGAATTCAAACCCTGCCCTTGTTCTTGATTGGTTGTGTTACTTATTTATAATGACCATCTCATGGGTTTGTAAGGATTATATAAATATGTAAAATTCTTAGCATGGTTCCTGGCATGTGTTGAAGCCATAATAAAAGGCAGCAGCTATCGTTGTTATTATAGGATACTGCTTTGGTGAGGGGTCTGGGTTGGAGACAGTATTTATCATGATTGGAGACAGAGGGTTGGGCAAGAGAGAGGTTGGCTCGGGCTGACAGAGAGAAAAGAGAGTGACCACAGGATCATATAGTGGGCTAAGGCAAGACAGAATTCAGGGTCAGACAGACTAGGGACTCATCATAGCTACAGGCAAGCAGATCAGCACATGTCTTCTACCAAGAACAATGAGAGTTCACAATTTATTGAGTACTTACAATGCGCTAAAACACTATTCTAAGTATTACAAGTATCAATTCATTCAATACTCATAACAGCCCTATCTAAGTGTTTTTGTTACCGTTTTATACTTGAGAAAATTGAGGCATAAAGAGACTTTTTGTTTAGCACATTGCCCAATGCCACACAACCCATGAGTCGTGAGTCAGGACACCAGCCAGATCTGTCTCACTCCTGACTCTAAGCTCCTGGCACCCTGGCTATACTGTGGGAAGACCCAGGTGGGAGGCAGTGAAGACAATGAGGTTCAGAGGTTTCCAGAAAGGCAGGGAAGATTCAAGTAGTACCCTAAAAACCCTAGCTGAGGAACTGCTGGGGCAGGGGTGGAGAGAGAAAAATTGTCTTAATAATTGAGATCTATATAGCTCGGCACTCCCATTTGTACTATTTCTGGCAATAAAACTTCTAGTCCTCAAAATGAGGACAGGTGAGAATTACTTTCCCTTTACAACCTGTTGACTTTGTTTACTCTTCTCTTACTGCTTTAGCCCCCTGCAGCCTGACTTCTAATCCCTGTCTGTGTCAAGGTCACCAGTGACCTGGGATGGCCACATCTGGTGGACTGTATTCTGTCCTCGTGGCTGTTAAAGGGATATGGTTATTCATTTATTGAAACGCTTTTCAATCCCCGCCAGAAAATCTGAGCCTAGAGGCGGAGATTCCCCATTATCAAGCATGGCCTCAGGTAACCTGCTCACTCTGGGGCGAAGTTTCCCCACTCCTCTCAGCATTTCCTCAGTAGCCATTCCTATGGCCAATACCAGGCATCTCCACCATTTTGATAGTTTTTTCTTATTCCGTTAAGTGATAAGAACATAAATTCTTCTGCAGCCTCTGACGCGTAGTCTAGAATATGAGAATTGGAAGTAAAGGTGACAACTATCGTTTATTGAGCCCACATTGCTGGTACTTCTTTAGATACAATGTAACCGGTTTTCACCACAAGTCTGTCAGTTGAGTAATACTATTTTCTTTTTTTTTAGCGGGCAGTGTCACTGGCCCTCATATGTGGGATCCAAACTGGGGCTGCTGGCGTCCCAAGCCAGCTCTTAACCACCGCTCCACTCGGCTGGCCTTAAGTAATACTATTTTTATGTTGCATAAAGAAACTGAGGCTCACAGAGAAAATAACACATAGCTGATGGTGGATGAGTCTGGATTCAAAGGTACTGGGGTTGCTTTGACACAGAGCCTGTGTTTTCCTGCAATGTCGTGTTGCCTTTCATAACTCACAGAGGGTATGCCGTGGGATCAATAGTATTGTCTGTAGTAACACAAGCATCTAATTTGCATTCATTCATTTATTTGTTTATTATTTACTCTTATTGCTCTTGGGACCCAGCAGAATCTGGCTGACTGATGAAGGAGAGTGTAAACACAAACCTGCTTCCCAGTTGTCCAGGATGTGAGTGGCCAAAGGTCTGAATTCTATTCGGATGCCCAGGTGCCTGCTTTTCTGTAATTTGTAGCCAGAATCTGTCCTTAATTAGGATGTCCCTGGGATTTTATGAGGAGGGGAAAATGCACTGGTGAGATTACAGATCAATAGCTCTTCCACAAGACACAGATAGAGAGCAAGCAATAGTTCAGAGATTAGAAATTGTAACCCAGGAATGAAGGCATCTTGGAAAAACACATATTTTATCCCACTCCACCCCCTCTTGGGATCATTCAGTGTCGCTGAAGCCAATAAGTTAAAACTTAATATGTGAAGCTTAATGGGCGAAGCAGCATATTAACGGAGGAAAGTGAGAAGCATTTCTTGACCCAGTAATTTGGAAGGAGAGTATGTGAAGTGTGTAAATTCGAGGAAATCCAAAGGTGAGTCATTTTGGAAATGTATAGTAAGCATATATCACACTAACTGCAGCTCAGAATTGTGGATCTCACCCCTGAAATCCATTAGAGCAGGGCTTCCTAGCATTTTTACCATTTTAATACTTGCGTTGCTGTTTCCTTGATGTTGTCATATGTGGTCTGTTTACTTAAAACTTCAAATGAATTAAAATAATTCTTTCTCTGAAGTTTTAATGATGTTCCCTTGAGGTAATTAGAGGCACTTTGTGGTGGGAGGTGTCCCAGGGTTGGAAATTTTGGCATCATGGAAATGAAATCCACTGCTACCTCCTTCCATTTTTAATTTAGAAGGAACAGCTGGACATAGTGTTTAAGAGCCAAGGTTAAAAGGAAAGGAAACTCAGGGATCTAAAGAGCTGGTCTGAAAAGAGGGGTGGAAAGGTTGGTGACCTTTGAGGACCTTGCCCAAATCTAAGTAGAAATTAGCACTGTGATCACAGGACAGGAAAAGCAGACAATATCCCATTCTGTCAGGAATTTAATCCCTTTCCAAGTCTTAGAATGTTATGCATAGAAGTTCATTCATTCAACAAATATTTATTAAGGGCCTACAATGTGCCATGCTCTGTGGTATGTGGTGGGCATCCAATGGTGAGTCAAGTAGGGTCCTTGTCCTCAAGAAACTGACATTCTGGTGGGATAGACTGACAACCAGTAAATAGTGTGTTATGTCAGCTGGTGCTAAATGCTGAGAGAGAGAGAGAGAGAGAGAGAGAGAGAGAGAGAGAGAGAGAGATGCAGAAAGAGAGATTTCCATGGGAGACGTGCTTTTCTATACAGACTGTTAGGGAAGGGCTCTTTAAGGTAGCACTATTTGAGTAAAAGACTGGTCTACACCAAAATGCAATGGAGTAAAAGATAAGTACAATATACTTGTGAACCCAAGTCACAGGGCTGCTAAGAGAGACATCATTAGAATTCCATTTGAATTCCAACAATGTCTTTGGCTGCACTAGTAAATGGATATTTAGAAAAGACTCTTGAACTCTCAGAGGGTCTCATTGCCAGAAAGATATGTATCCTGGCCTTGAAACTCTGCAGGCTCTATAGCTTTGCTAATAATCTGAATCTGTGATGGTGAGGACCATGGGACAACCTGCATTTGGACACTGATTTAATTTATCCTTGCACCTGGTCTCCACTGATGACAGGAACAAGCAAGGCAATTATCCAACTCCAGGGAAAAACAAATCAAGATGCTTGGACCACACAATGCTTTGCAGTCATTCTTTCTGACAGGTTGTCATGGTGTATTAAATAACATTTCTCATCTGCATGTCTGAGGTTGAGAAGTAACATGGCATAGAAGCTTCAGCAAGAATAGAATTGGCTATTTGGGGGAGGTGTTACCTTCAAGATAAAAATCACTTGTTTACTTAGCAAGCCGTTCTCCATCTGCCTACTGAGGCTTGAATCTTTTCTAGAATATTTCACATTTTTGCCCTGGTTGGGAGTTAGTTGTCTGAAAGAAATGGAACCCACTCAAACAATCTTAAGACAAACTGGAGAAATTTATTAGGCAGATGCAAGGCAATAGCATGCAGCTCAAATGGAGGAAGTCAGGGGCGCACAAGATACTGGAATCCCAACTAGAAAATCATGAAGAAGAGTGGTTACTTTCTCCAGCTCTCTGGAACCTCATCATCTCTTATCTTTGCCTCACCCTGCACACCTGCTTCATTTCTGTCTTCTCTCTAAGAGTGGCTTTCTAGGTTTCTCTCAGCTCATGGCTGCTCTAGCTTCTGTCTTTATATTATGTCCTTGCTCATTCTTAAAAAGAGATTCAGTAGAACTAGACCTACCCAATGAATAAATATGTGTAAAAAGCAAGTTATAAATAAATGTACATAGTGTAATCTATTCTATAAACAGGTTTAGTACATGCATGTCTGCTTAGAAAAAAAAATAGGAAAGAAATGCAATGAAGTGTTTTTTAATGGTTGTCTCTAAGTGATAGCCTTATGGGTGATTTTAATTTTTTTCTTTGAGTATGTCTGTACTTTTCCATCATTACCATATAGTATTTTTGTAATTGTGAAAAAATTATTGAAAAAAAAAAGATGGGGCAAAATACATGTAGGGAATCCAGTTGGTCTAGGACTAAACACAGCAACTGAGCTGGCAAGTGTCAGATCTAAGGTACAGGAAGATGGGTTTATGGGAGGTGCAGCCAGTTGTACTAGGGAAGGCAGCAGGAAAGAATTCCCCCATGTAGAGGGAGTTATTTCCACATTTTAAAAATTGTTTTCAAGAAAGCATACTTGATAATTGTCAGTACCATTATGGGAACAGAATTTGTAAATAATGATGACATGCTCCTCGGATCACTGGATTGTTTCTCTTTTATCTTCTTGCTTTAGTTGTGCAGCTCCATGTTATCTAAGAGTCAGTCCATCCTACAGCACCCCATGTTGTCAGGCTGACTGCTCAGTGACATCTAGGTGATACAGTTGAGATCCTAAGTTCCATCTATTCCCTGACTTAGAAGACATTCCTTTCTTGGAAAACATCAGAGTGAACTTTGTAGATAGTTCTTCCTCTACACAATACTATCTGAATGAGAAGCTTCTTGGAGCTTTTCTCTAACTTCCATCATCCACAGGATTAAGTCCACGCAGCTGAGCATGGCAAAGAAAGCCCTCAGTGAGCTGGCTCCCACCTACTTGCCATTTTGTCCTCTGTTCTTCCCCTTTCATGTCACCTACAGCACCACTGAATTGCTTGCAGTTCTCCTAACACACCGTTGCATTTCACAGGTCCTTGCATTGTACATACTGTTCCTTCCGGAATGCCCCTCTCCTCCCTTGTCTGCTCAGAAACCTTCTCTTCCTTTTTTCTGCTGAGCTGTCACATTTTTTGGGTAGATTTCCTTGAAATATCAAATGTAAACTTACTTCTCTGTGTACCTTTGTGCCTTCAAGCACCCCTGGCATTGCTTCTACAAAGCCACATAGTAATTTGCTTGTTTATGCGCCTATCTCTCCTCTAGAAAGCAAAAGTATCTCCTTGAAGGCAAGGACTGTTTTTGTTTGTTTATTTGTTTGCTTGTTTCTGAATCCTCAGTTCTTGTTACCTAATAGGTGCCTAATACATGTTTCTTAAATGAAAAAATAAGTAATTCCAACTTGGGACTCCTGCAAATGTTATGTATGGGCAGGTGCAGTGGATGAAAGTGAAAAGGAGAGCACAGCAATAATAGAGGCCTCAGACATTATCTCCTTTCATCTCAACAGCCCCTTGAGATTTTTATTATCCATTCCATTTTACAGACTAGGAAACTGTAGTTCAGAGAGGTTACAAAAACTTGCCCAAAGCCATGCTTCTAGAAAGTGGCAGAACCAAGATCTGGACCTTGTTCTAAAACCTGTGCTGTTTTAACTACAGAATCTGTGGGAACCTCAACCTTTGTCTGCTACTAACAAGCTATGGGACCTAAAGCAGTTCATTTCATGCCCATTATGATCAGATTTCACATCTGTAAAGCCAACTAAACTCTAAGGAAGGAGAGTTTACTGGCTGTACATTAGAATCACTTGCAAAGCCTTTATGGAGCTGTACTGTGTAGTCCCCACACCCACAGACTCTGATATTAGGGTGCAGTGGTGCCTGGAAATCAGTATTTCCCCCAAGCTCTCCAGGTGATTCTAATGTACAGCTATAATTAAGAAGTATTATTCCATCTTCATACTTCTCAGACTTCAATATGCATGTAACTCATCTGCAGATTTTGTTAAATGAAGATTCTGATTCAGTAGTTCAAGGTGGTGCTCTAGATTCTGCTTTTCTGACAAGCTTTCAGGTATGACTGATGCTGCTAGTTTTCAACTACATGTCCAGTAGCAAGACTTAGGTTCAGGGGCCTGCACCCTAAATGGCCAAAGCTAAATTACCCAAATAGAGATACTTATTGCTACCACCTCCTCTGTACAGACAAATACAGGCTTCCCTGTTCATTCAATTCTACTTCTATGGATCTATAGTCTTTGACCCTGAGTGGCCCTGACCACCATTGTCTATACTGCTAAGTATGGCAACTGGCTCTGGATTATCTCTCCATAGGTTTACAGGGATTAGGAAGCAAGGTAGGGGAAGACCTATCTTGGGGCACAGTTGAAACAGCACCTTGAACTGCAATGAGGGCAGCGGATAGTACCAACCCAAACACCAAGGAATTCAAAGTGGACATAATGGAGCATGTGGCAAAGCTGGATTTTGTGCAGTGCCATAGAGTCTTGGCTGGTTGAGGTCTAGAGGCTAGTGTAGTGAGGGGTGTGTTAGAAGGGTGAGAGCAAGGGATGAGGGAACTGCTAAAGTCTAGCCAAGGGCGTAGAAAGAAAAGAACCAAGACAACTTCCCACGAGGCCAAGTTGTCAACAATCATTAATAATTAAATATTAAACTAGTCACTCTCTCCTGCCTACCAACCCTGAGCTGGATGTGTGTTATGTGGAAGGGTATGTGCTTGATAAATGACTTGTGTAAATGTTTGTGAGTCAGGGAACAAACCTGGCTTGCAAATGCCTTGCTTCTCTTAGAGAGCCTGAACCTCAGTTCCCAGTCAATCCACAAAACGACGTCATGGTGAAGACTCGTGAGCAATTTATTATGGACAATCGTTACATTTGGTGGAGCAATCCCCCGAAACTCCATATACACATTCCTGCATGAAGATGGGTACAGATCCAGATGTTTGGTGTTCATATTACCAATGACAGGGAGATTTGTCCCTATATAGGGAAAAGGCAGAAAGCAAGCATAAGACATTAGGGAGAATTTTCTCCCCCAGAGTTTGAGGTGCCATTGATGGGTCATTGAGGAAGGAACTGTAGAGTTATACCCTGCAAATTTTAGAGTTTTCTTTCAGGTTTAAACTCTGCTTGGTCTGCAGGCAGGGCAGGACTCAGATGGCCTCTCAGGATGGCTTTCAAGCTCCTAGTTTAGTTCTGTGTTTATAGCTTGGACAACCCAACACCTTAACTGCTCAGATATCCAAGATACTGAATGTTTTTCACAGATTTGGTAGCAGGAACACCCTATGTCTTTGTTTAGCAACTTGAAAAGGAGGATTAAAGGGGGAAAAAAAATCAGAGACTTGTGACGAATAGATGGCATGGAGATTGTTTCGTAAAGTGGTGTGTCTGTATTGTGCTTGTATTCCTTATGGAAACTGAAGACAAAGCCAAGTTTGCTTTGTGAAAATTCAGCAGCCCTAGGACCCCTTGGCAGAATGCCATGTCACCCCATGCTTGAGTGATGTTTGTGCAAAATCTCATTTAGTGAGGCCTCGCTTTTTTCCAAGGAACAAACAGGGTGGAAATTCCTGATCTACCTTGGTATTGCCAGTAATCTGAACTATAGGCTTGTACCTGAATACTGAAACCTTGGGTTCACTGCTTAAATATAATAATTGGGAAATGAAGAAAAGGAGTAAAGAGACTCTTCATAACCTTGGCAAATGTCACACACTATTTATATAACATTTACCACTTTTATTTTCCACAGCCTAGGATTTTGTGAGAAAGGAATAGGTACCTGAAACTGAAATGCATTCCTACCGGTTTTAAATTGCAGCCTCTCCTCTCTGAGGGCTAAGCTTATTGTATGGACATCATTCTCCAGGGCTTGATTACTTCCAAAATACCTTGAATTCTATTTCTTTTTTTGAACTGGTTTTCCAATAGCTTCAAGAGAGAGTAAAAAAATTTCCCCCTAAATTAAATAGATAACCAGCCCTAAAAGACAAGTTGCTATCTGTTGGATGAAAATTTGGGAATTCTTTCAGTCTGGGTCATAATAAATACAATGAGTTTTCATTTGTAATCCAATCTTATTAAAAAAATTGCAATTTTACAGAAACTGGGCTCAAATTAAGTTTATATTGTTTCACTTATGTAACCACTAGAGGCCTGAACTTGACTGAAGGAGTTGCTATGTGAAGGCCAATAAGTGTTTTATAAATTCTAGAAAAGAGGAAGCCACAGTCACATTTTTGACAACCTGACTAGCTGTAGATAGATAAGAAAAGCAAACACAGGTTAATGAGACCCAGGGATAAAGAGAACATGAGCCTCCAAGGAAATGTAGACAAGTATATAAAGGCTAAGACCTCATGGAAGGCACTTGTTTCAACTAAAATACAGTCCTTTAATAAAAGTAGACATTCTTAGACTGAGAGTTTCTAAAGAGCTGAAGTGTCAGTGTTTTAGAACTAACACACTCTACATTGCCTTAAAATGGCCGCCATGATGAGAATCAGAGGTGACCACCTGGTTGTGCTCAGGCTACCTTTACCTGAGAGCTATAGTTTTGTTTGGCCCTTACTGTGTTTAGAAATGAATTATTCTAATGCCTTGAAATGAGGAAGTTTCACATATAAATGCCGATTTCTGGACTCCCTTGAAAAATGGTAGGTTCTAAATGGAAGGTCCGTGCTCCCACTTGGCTGATTGGCTGGACCTGGGTAGAGGTCACCCCTTTGTTAGGGCACATACTTTCCAGTTTGGTGCAGGTTGGCTGAGGCACACTTTGCTGGATATGATGCTTCCTTGACCCCGTCAGGCCTTGGGTTTTTGATCAAAGCACAGAGGTGGCAGCAGATGGCAGGAAAGCCCACAGACATTGCCTGAGACAATTGTGAGTCTATGTTTTCCACTTCCTGAAGTGGCAAAGACATTTGGTGAAGACATTGTTTTCTTTTTCTTGGGAAGGCATTATAGTAAGATGAAGGAGCCCTGGATTGGGTAGGGACGTGGCTATAGTGATCATTTCTTTTATCTGATTGAGTGTATTCAGCAAAGCCAGTGAATCTTTTAAAGTCTCAGTTTCTTCATCTGTAAAGTGAGGGGTTCATTGACTCATCCACCCAACATTTAAGGCACACCTATCCTTTTCCACAGATTTGAAGATATACCAAAGAACTCAGTTATAAAATGACACAAACTCAGGCTGCACAGACATACTCTGTATTGTTGTCTAACATATTTTTTTTCTTTTTAAAAAGGATGCATTTGGGATATAAAACTGAAAGCAACAAATGAACAAGACAAACAAACAAACAAACAAAATCTCATAGGCACAGAAAACAGCTTAGTGGTTCCCAGAGGGTAAAGGGAGAGAGAAGGTGGTAGAAGAAGGAAAAGGGGGTCAAAGATATGGCAATGGAAGAAGAACTGACTCTGGGTGGTGAACACACAATGTGATATATAGATGATGTGTTATAGAAATGTACACTTGAAACCTATATAATTTTACTAACCATTGTCACCCCAATCAATTTAATAACAATTAAAAAAATAAGGGGTGAATCTGAATGCCTCTGGACAGCTTCTCACAGTCCCCACGGCTCCTAGCCAAGCAGGCACTCCATTACCAGCCTGGCCTGGCAGTCCTTTGAGTTAACAAATGACCCCTGATCTCCAGGCCCCTTTCCTGCTAGAATATCCTGTGGTTTTCCTCTCAGCCAACACTCTTCTCTTCTTTTACCTTTTACTTTGCCTCTTTTGTTTTCGTTCTCTTCCTGTCTCTTCCAGCCTGAGGCTTACCAGAGGCTTAGCTTTTCAAATCTGCCTGTAGAGTTTGTGGAGAGTGAGAGAGAGAGAATTCTTTTGGCTTCGTCCTTTTGTTGCTTTTCATCCTCACCTTGACAATGAGAACGAGATTCTCAGTTTTACTCTGTAGCTTGGTTTACTGTTAACCGCAGTTTCCCCCTTTCTTTGCAGCAGCTGTTCTCATTCTTCTAACCAGTTTTTTAAAAGGGTTGAATTTGGAACTGCGGTCTCTGTGCACCTCTTCAGAGATTCATCCATAACTGTCAGAGCCTTTTCATTCCCTGTCTTTTGTATAGGTTTCTTTTATGAGCAGAGCAATTTGCATTTGTCTTTAATTCTTAATTTGTCTTTGCATTTACTGTGGATGTAACATGCAGCTGAATTTGCATTTTCTTTTCACTTCCATTCTCATGGACTGGGGCTATCCGAGGTGTAAACCGTGGAGAGACTTGGGAGCATGCTTGCTGAGCCGTAAACATAGCTCCCCTGGTTTCATCTGATTTCCTCCTCCCCTTCTCTGAGGTGTCTTATTATATTTAGATGCTGTAAACCATGATCAAACATAGCCTGTGTTTTCCATTCCATCAGTCACTTAATTCCATTAACTGAATATTAGACCTTTAAACAGTAGTTGTACTCACTTACCAGGAGGGAAAATGCTGTGTAAGAGGATACTATTAGATTACTGAGTATAGAATGCTTAGGGTTTAATTCTGTCTCTACTGCTAATCAGTTGGATGCATATTATGTAGCTTTTTGGTCCGCGGTTTCTTTGTCTGTGAAAGGGACTAATAACAATATTCCTGACTATTTCACAGAGTCCTGAAGAGCAAATGGTAGATGGGTGTGGAACCCTTGAGCCTTCAAGCACTCTATTCAACTTCTATTTTGTTGACCACGGAGCTTTGGTTCCCCAGAGTTTTACCAACAGTCATCATTGTGTTCCAAATCATACCAAATTTTTCCATCTAGGGCCAAAAACCAGGTTAAAATCCACCCACAGCCTATCCGAGGGGCTTCTCTTTAGTGCTGTGAAATAATATTTAAACAGAAGGTTAATGCTTTACACTAAACCTGGAGACCTGGAGTGCTGATATGCCTACAAAAAGTGTTAGTTCTGATGTGCCTACAAAAAGCATTAGTTCTAATTACTCTTTGTAGGAAGTCAGAGACTAGAAGTGGTCCTATATATTCCAACATTCAATTAAACGGCTGTTCTTGAGAAATAGATTTTCTTTTTTACTGCATTGTAGAATGTTGAGAAAATTGTTGGTTGCTTCTATAGCCTATTCTGTAGCAATATGTAATTTTTTGCCTCTCTGAGATGTAGGAGAATTTCAAGTCAGTGTGAACTAATTGGAGGGTATGTAGAGGTAGTTTTCAGCAAAGTCCAGTGATCCCATTGAGCTACTTCCCTTCATCAGAGCTTAACCACCAGAAAACTTTGGAGGCAGTGTCTAGCTTTCCTGTGAAACCTACCAGGTCCCAGAGAAAGGGCCATCCCCTTAAACTATGAACCTCCCCTCCCCCCAGCACTGTCTCCAATGCTGGGATTAGACCTTTCTCTGTTCAGAACTAGGCCCTGCGAGATATGTTGTTAATGGATTTATCTGAATCGGAGGGCCAGTTTGATAATTTTGACAGTGGGGCAGTTTATTCCCTGGCTAACCTCCCATTCTCCCTCAATTCTCATTGTCACCCTTTACTATGCCAAGAACGCTTGTTTCTAGGAAGATGGAAGGTCTCAGACTACTTTGTAGAAATCTCTGTTCCGAATTTTTCTTTTTTTTTGTGAGGGCAGTGTCACTGGCCGTCACATGTGGGACCCGAACCTGGGCTGCCGGCCTCCCAAGCCAGCGCTTAACCACTCCACCACTCGGCCAACCTGTTCTGGATTTTTCAAGTGTGGGTCATATCGACTCTTATGAGAATTTAAACCCATTGCTCTTGAGATACACTCCCAAAACTTGGAGTCCAGAGAATAAAGAGAAAAAGAACTTAGGCTAAGAGGTCAGAAAAGGTACGGAGCATATCATACACCAGGAGAAAAGAAAACAACAACAAAACCAGGTAATGCTGGATACACAGCAGAAAACATTGTTTTTCTTGAAATTTTAGAATGAGAGACTTGTGTTCAGATATTTACATTTTATTTTATAACTCATCAGCAATATTTTATTGTAGCAGGAAGTTTCTTCACTACGATCTTTGTAGTTACAACAGACCGGCTGTTTCCTTAGAGTTTCCCAGAACTTTTGGACATTATTAACTCTTAACTATGAATTTTGGGGAGTGGATTTGTTGTCCTGTTGTTTACTCTTGTCTATCTGGGTAGATGAAGTGCAAACCGCATTTCAACTGATTTTTTCTTTTTTTGAAGCAGCTTCCCAATTTCTGTGGCTGAGGACAGGCCATTTGTTCTGTCAAACCTGACGGGCTTTAATAGGGCAACTCTGCCTTCTCTTCTAACCTAATGGCTCACCTAGGGGAGGGTTATTTTCTTTCCAGATTGCTGACTGACTTCCTTCCTGTAGTGCTGGGAAGCCTTGTTCAAAGATCTCAAAGACTGGCGGCATCTCTTTCCTAATGAAGCACCCTTCGCTTGGAGCTGGGGGAGAAGGTCCATCTGGCTTCTGCCATATGTGTGTATGCTGTCAAACCAGTAAACACGGCGGAGTTTGCTGACAGTGAGGAGTTGCAGTTAGTCAGTCATAAATTAGAGATGAGATATGCTGTGTTCCTGCTGCTGCAAGCTTTCACACTCCACCAAGGACCCTTTGCTTATCGATCCTGAAGAAGAAGGGAATGTGGATCAAGGAACCATCTGATAGGACACCACACCAAGTCAAAGGCACACATACTATTTAGAGACAGTGAGAAGATGCACATGATTAGGAAACCAAAATCATTTCCTAAGCACCTGATGTGTATCTGTTTGCTTATGCACTTGGTACATGGGCTTTTTTTGTTTCAACACACTTCCTGGGGGTGCCAAATATATATATATATATATATATATATATATATATATATATATATATATATGACATATTCTTAAAATATGTATACATTTTTTTGGCACCCTCTATATATCTAGTCAATTGTTTTTTACTACCCAGGGTGAGCATTAGGGAACAATTCCTTGAAGAGTCTTTAAAAAAGTTCTTGTGCCAGGTGAACATATGTGTAGTTTCTCCCCAAATGTGCTTTATTCATGTTTGATAGACAGATATAGAGACAAAAGTAAATGTTAATGTATCTGTCTTTTTAAAAGAGAAAAGTGCTTTCTGACTCTTAATGGCAAAATTTCATTATTATGATTTTAGATTAAAGGAGAGTTTATATTTAGGCTGCACAGAAGCACAGCTAACTATTCCTCCAAGACATCTTTGTTTCATTTATGGGCTTGTGTTGAGGTGTGTTTTAATGTATTACATTTAAAGCAGGCTGTGATGCATTAGACTGTTGAAAAATCTTAAATCAGAATAGCTTCAGATAACATTGCTCTTTGTGTCTGAAGCTACTACCACAGGAGGGTCATAATTTCTATAACAGATTACTACACTTTTTAAAAATTTGAACACTCTTCTCACTCAAGAGCTCCTGTGACCCTCGCATGTCTTCAAATCTTCTCATTCTAAAAATGTGTAAGATGGTAAGATACTTTCAATAATATGAGAAATAAAACAACTATGGCTATCTATTTCATTTGACTTGTTAAAAAACGGTCAGACCTTGACTTTAGCTATACTTTGTTTCTTTGAGGTTGGAATTTAGGGCAGGGGAAGAAAGGTGATGATGAATGGGGTGAGCAGAATAAGTAAGTTTCTAACTTATAAGAAAGACTGATTGGGAAAATGCAGGGAGGTGGCCAGATTGTGGCTTGCAAGAAAAGGGAGCTGTTGGTTTCATCCCACTTAAAAAAAAAACACTACAGGCTCTTTGAAATTCCCTATTTGATACCAACTATAAGTAGGATTTGACATGATTTTAGAAAAACTTCAGAACTTGCTTGTAACCATCATTCTGTAACAGTAAAATTTGATATGTTCCTGCAGTGGGTTTAACAGTGTCCCTCCAAAATTCATGTCCTCCTGGAACCTTCAAATGCTACCTTATTTGGATATTGGGGTTATTGAATATAGTTAGTTAAGGATATGAATGAGATCATACTGGATTAGAGTGGACCCTAAATCCAATGATTGGGTCCTCAAAAGAAGAGGAAATGACATAGGGGAACAGAGAAGAATGCAATGTGGTCAGAAGCAGAGATTAGCTGTTACAAGACAAAGAATGCCAAAGATTGCTGGCAACACCAGAAACTAGGAGAGGAATGGATCCGATTCTCCCTAACAGCGCCCCCCTGCGATGCCTTGTTTTTGGACTTTTGGCCTCCAGAACTGTGAGGAAATAAGCTCCTGTTGTTTTAAGCTACCAAGATTGCAGTACTTTGTTATGGCAGCCTTAGGAAACTAAGTAGTTGCTCAACAATTTTATTCTAATAGTTAATAATCACAGGTGCTTCACCAAACCTAACACAATTATTTTCCTGAGCTTAATCTTTCAAGTCACTGTCGAAACTGGATTTCTGAGAACCACCTCAGAAAGAAGTTTTGCAAAGAGTAGCTCACTCATTCTACTTTTTCTGTGGCAAGGCCACGGTACAGGGACCTACAATGCTCCCCAAAAGTGCAGCGCCCTTTACCACCCATTTGTACACCCTCCCTAGTGCAGAAGAATGATGGAAGCAGTAGGTGTGGTCTTGCTCTCCCCACTTGAAGGACCCATGTTCCTCATAAGTAATGTAGAGAATCTAAGTAGATGGTTCTTCTAGAGATGAAAGGCCTTGCCAGCCACCTAACCATGCCTCTGGGTAAGCAGACATGGTGTGTGGGTAAACCACCTGCCTGCATCTCCCAGAGGAGCACGCCCCCATGAAACTGTCCTATTGCCATGAATTCCTGGTTTTGGTCCAAGGCACCTTCAGTTTGTGCCTAAGCAGAACCACAGCTTTATAATCAGTAACAAAGGGTGAATTTCGTATTTTCAAAGACAAGGTTTTAGGAGCATTTTCCCCTCAGTGCAAATACATGTGTTCTCTATTTATCTGTCTTCCCCATCATTTTTCATGATCTCTTCACCCTCAGGTTTTCAATTTATGACTACCTTGGAAGTAGGTGGAGGGAGGACTTCCTTTGGGCCTAGAGGAATGCAGTTGGAATACTCACCTGCTTGGATTAGTTGAGGTGCAGTATCTTTGGAGAAGAGTGGTCTCTGAAGGATAATGGAGCTGTTATATATTGATGTCTGCAACTCTCTGGCTGGATTAAGAACATCTTCCTATGTTCCCAATGTTGGTAAATAGAATGCCAATCCACCCATCTGTTCAAGTTAAAACCTGGAAATCATGCTTGACTCTCTGAGCCCATCATCCCTCACATCCAATCAATCACCATGTCCTATTGAGCCTTCCTGTTTTCAGATGAATCTCCATCTCTCCATCTCTCTCCACCCCTTTTGTCAGCCCCCAGTCCAAGCTGCCATCGCTTTTGCCCAGATTATTGTAACAACCTCTTAATGGCCTCACTGTCTCCAATCTCTCCCCTTTTATTCTTTCCTCTCAACCACAGCCAGAGTAACCATACCAAATGTGAATCAGATCATGTTCCCTTGCTTAAAAGATCCCCAGGACTTTAAGATAAAGTGTGAACTCTTTCAGAATGGTGTGATGGTTAATTTTAACCATCAAGATATTTGGTTCAGCATTCTGGGTGTGTCTGCAAGGGTGTTTCTGGATGAGTTTAACAGTTGAAAAGGTAGACTGAGTAAAGCAGATTGCTCTTCTCCAGTGTGGGTGGGCCTCATCCAATCAGTTAGAGGCCTGAATAGAATAAAGGTGGAATGAGGGAAAATTTGCTTCTTCTTTGCCTATTTTGAGATGAGACATCAGTCTTCTCCTGCCCTTAGACAGGAGCTACACTATTTGCTTTCTTGGGTCTCCAGCATGCAGATTGTGGGACTTCTCAGCTTCCATAGTCATGTAAGCTAATTTCTTATAATAAATCTCTATCTTTATCTATCTATCTACCTACCTACCTACCTACCTACCTACCTATCACCTACCTACCTACCTACCTACCTACCTATCATCTATCATTTCCTGTTGGTTCTCATTGTCTGGAAAGTTCTAAGATGCATTGCTTACATGATCTGGTCATTCCAGCCTCATCTTTTGTCATTCTCACCTGCATTAAATGCTCTGAATGTCTTTCAGTACTCTGAATGGATAGCCTTGTCTCTATATCAGCAGTTCTCCTCCTTAGATGCACATTGAAATGACCTGGGCAGCTTTAAAAATTATTAATGTCTGGGTCCCGCCACTTGAGATTATTATTCAACTTGTGGGGGGGACTGGGGCAATGGGGAATTTGAAAGCCTTCCCAGGTGATTCTAATGCCCACCTTAGGCTGAGAGCCATGGAAACTTTACACATGATCCTGGACTCTCATCCCCTATTCTGTTTGTCAGGCTAATATTCACTTGTCCTTCTAGTCTCCTTTTAATAAACACTTGCTCCAGAAACCTTCCTTGATTACCCTTAGGCTAGGTTAGTTTCCTCATTATATATTCCTATAGCATTCTTTACTTCCCATATCATCCCACTCATTACATTTAATTGTAATTATTTCTTTAACCCTTCATCTTCCCCATTAGAATGTAAGCTCTATGGGGCCAGGAATTTTATCTGGTTTCGCTCCATAGTCAATCTCGAGCACCTACCTTTGTGCCTGGTATTTAGTAGTTAATAAATATTAAATTGAATGTATAAACAAATCTAAATACATATGGCAGTATTCACTGAGTAAGGTTCTTATTTGTGTCAGGAAGTCCAATATGTGGGGGACTGTCCTCAATGTGGTCTGAAATTCTCAGCCTCTTCCCAGAGTGATTGCATTTCAGTGACTGTGCTCCTTTCATATTATTGACTTGCCTTGGGGTATAGCTTTTGGGACCCATTCACAGCAGCTGCCATATTTCTCTAGTCTCCAAGTCTTCAGAATACCTGTTTCCCAATCCTGACCTTGACCTACATCCATCCCATTCTCCAGCTGTTATTAGACAGGAGCTTGCACTAGAATGCCCATGGGAGCATTTTAAACATTTGTTCAAACCTCTACCACTTTTCAAATTCTGACTTGGTAAGTTCGTGGATCCAAGGCATTTATATTTTATAAAAGTTTCATAGATGATTCTGGTGCACAACTTGGCCTTTCAAGCTTTCCAAATGTATCAAGCAACAACTAGAAAATCAAAGAGAGCAATGAAAATTCATTTGGGTCTATGTTAGTGGGAAAAGGCGGGAAGGAGGAAGCTGTTATCTACAAATTCTGTCTACCCACTAAGGCCGTAGGCATTCCTAAGTGTCCTTCCAGGAATTATGACTCTTCTTTTATTGTCTAATTCAGGGGAGTGACCTTATAGTGGCTCTGTCAGAGGATTGTGTAGGCCATAGAAGACCAGAGCAAGAGATATTTGGGGTTGGCTTTCCAAATTATAAACAGGGCTGAGCTTTTTTGGCTTTCATGTCACAAGAATCTTCCTTCCTTCTGCCAACTAAGGCTGGCTTCTACCAATTTGCAAGAAAGGGTACCTAGGACTTTGCTGTGGTGTCACTGAGCGTTCCACTTTATGTAACACAGCCTTTAGAACATTGCTCTTAAATATATGTTAGGGTTGGGCTATTTAAAGCTCAAGACTTATGCTGCTCAGGCATGAAGCACAACACTCTAACGCAGCTTTAAGTTATACAAATTGTTTCTTCTCAGTTGCTGCAAGAAGCTTTGTTTGGTGATATTGGCCTATGGCCAAACAGGTAGCGTGATGTGAGTAGGCGGCCCTCCTACTACCTGTCAAGTGAAAGGCTTCAGCCAGTGCTGTTCTCAAACATCCAAACAAGGCAGAAACAAAGCTGAAGAAAGATGTGCTGGGAGGCGGCATAGTTTGATCACAGTTAGCTAACACCTGACCAAAGGGTAGGTGACCTGGGATCCAGGTTTGGCTGCGGCACCAGGAGGATATACATTTACTTCTCTGCCTTCCATTCTTCACTTGGTCTAAGGGAAGAGGTGTCTGGGCCGTCTTTCCTAAATCTAAAATTTTACTTCTTAAAAACCTTATTTTAATATTGGTATGATTGCATACCAATAATAATAAATAACAAGCACCACTAGACATCCCATGTCTGTATCCTCATGTCGGCTGAGTCCCTTTTTCTTTCAGAGATTTGGGCTAATTAACTTGGACCCTACTCAGTCCTAAAGCATGGAAAGTCCAGAGTTCTCCCGTGTTTTTTGTCCTTTCCCAGGCTCAACAACACCTCACCTCTGTTTCATCACCCTATCTCTCTAGGGTTTACATAAGTCCCATACAGCATTTGCATACGAAATCCACACTCTCCTAACATTGTGTAAACTTTAGTAGAATTTATTCATAGCTGGGGTCGGGGAATATGGAATAGAATCACTTCCTACTGTGCACCGTCTCCTGCCACCTCCTAGCCTCCATTTTCCTTCCTCCCATCTCATCTCCTGCCTCTTCTCTCTTTTCTATACTCGCTGTCTTCCACTCTCAACTCCAAATCACTCCTGTTATACAGAGTAGTTTGGTCCCAGTGGAGGGAGGTGGGGTTCAGCCTCAATCCCTAAACTCGTAACACAACCTCAAATGACTTACTGCTGCTGAGATTCACCCTCCCAGGGAGCAGTCTTGGTTACAGGTAGTTTTTCCTTCCTGTTATATATTTATTTGATATCTTCCCATGAGCTCAGGTTTATCATGCATATGTATACAATGGAAATTGTAGACATTTTAGAATGTACAGGTGTGTTCTCCCGCAGGCAAGCTGTGCATTGTTATTAGCCCCAAGCTATATAAAACCACTAAGACTTTAAAGCTCCAACCGCACTATTTTGGTGCAAAAGAGAAAGCGATGTTGAAGAAGTGAGAGAATTGGAGTCTTTGGGTATAGATGTGCAACTTCTAAAGTGGAAGATGGAAAAATATATAAACCATCCTATGAATATTAATAAGAATACTTTGCAAAGCACTCTGAGTTCTCAGAAGAAAGATGCTATGTAAGCACAAACTTTATTTCATTAATCCTAACAGCTTTCCTGTGAGAGCATTGCAAAGATAAGTTATTCTATTTGAAGGAGAAAGAAATGGTGAAAGGAGGAGACATAACTTGTCCCCAAATCACCATTCTCTTCGGTGTAGAGTCCCCACAAATCTCTCCTTTATAAAGTCTTCTCACAGGCCAGCCTCATTGCTCATGACAGTTTTTATTGCTGGATGCCATTCACCATTGCACCTGTTAGTCTCATCCATCTGACCAGACAGTGAGCTCCTGGGCCCTCTATTTCCTTTGCATCTCTCCTTCTCCCTGCATTCCACAGAATATCAGGGACTTAAGTATTCAATAAAGGCTTGTTGATTCATGGATAGTCATTGTGGTTTGGTAATGACAGTGAGTTAACTAACAACTTTTCCCCTACCCAGTCATTTTTCTTTTACATGCTAATTTTCAAATAATTACAAGTAATATGAAAACCTTGCTTTTGTAAAAAAAAACAAACAAACAAATTAAAACATTCTAGAAGTTTCCTTTGTCCATTACCCTCTTCCCATTAGTGATATTTTGTAATATGGTTTTGGAAAAGAAATGACATGTGAATAGTAGAAAATGCAAAAGGTGTTATAAGAGGGTATTCTGTGAAAAGTAACTATCTCTCTATTCTCCCCTGGGGCTGCCTTGTTCTTCCCAGAGACAATTGCCATTACCAGTCTCTTGTGTCCTTCTAAGCATGGTCTATGCTTACACAAGCATGTATATGCATATAATTTTTTTTAACCAAATGATAGCTTATCATAGATACTGCACTGCACCTTGCTCTTTTTGCTTAATGACATATTTTGGAGGTGTTCATGTTAATATTTATAGTTGCTTCATTCATAGTATTTCTTTATATAGACCTATCATTGGCTGTTTAATTACTCTCCTACAAATGCACATTAGGTTATTTTCCATTTTTTTGATATTATAAACAATGTTACCATGAATGTTTTTCTACATGTATCATATTACATATGTGATAGCATATTTATAAAATAAATTCCTAGAAGTGGAGTTGCTGATTCAAAGAGTTTATGCATTTAAAATTTCAATGAATATTGCTAAATTGCTCCCCTTAAAAAAAAGTTGTACTAATAGACACTTCCAACCACAATGAAAGACAGCATAACACATTTTAGAAAAGCTGTACGTAAGATATGAAAACGTGGGGAAGGTACAAAAATCAGATTGTAGCACAGCATGTCCCAGTGTAGATGCTGATGGCTAACACGAATATGTAGAGCTTACTGTGTCCCAGGCTCTGTTGTGGGCTCTTAGATTCATTAGCTCTGTGATTGTTTGGTGATTTTATCTGAAGGGATCTTGCTTACCAGTTAAAATGGCTGTTAGAAAATAACAGATGTTTGTTGAATATCTCCTAT
The DNA here is from genome assembly GCA_033961575.1 of Aselliscus stoliczkanus. Lineage (NCBI taxonomy): Eukaryota > Metazoa > Chordata > Mammalia > Chiroptera > Hipposideridae > Aselliscus > Aselliscus stoliczkanus. The sequence continues at coordinate 102,446,280 of CM066731.1, read as the reverse complement.
GTTCCAGGAACAAAGATTAAGTACTTCCAGTGCTGTATTATTTAATCCTCATTGTCTTGATGAGGAAACTGAAATTCAGTTAAGTAATTTGCCCAAGATATACTATGGAATTAAAAAAGGCCTCTCTTAACTCTTTCTACTATGCTTCACTGGCTTGTATGATTTGAAAGAATAAGAATACTCAGTCAACTGAAATGAAATGTTTCTAAGGAAAAAGGTTATGAGTCCAATGGTATTATAGCAGGGAAGTTGCCCAAATATATGTACTTTGAACTTTTCAGCAGACATAGAAACCACCTGGTAATCAAAGGATATTTTCTGTAAAAATCTCAACAATATTGCTGTTCTCTCTCATATAGTGAGGGTTTTGGAGACAGATCTGTCATTACACTTGATGACCTTGCTCAAGAAGGAACAGATTTTAATCTCAGCATCATTTTAGGAGTTGGCAATTTAAGGAAAGGGAACATAAGGGAATAGAACACAAGTTTCATTTTCACATTAGGACACACAGCTGAGCTGAGACACTATCAATGACAAAAATTGAGTCCTGTGGTTACTGCTATGATGAAATCCTGTGGAAAAGGGAGTTTCACTTCCAGAAACACATTGACCACCAATAGAACCAAGAAAACCCATACAATCATCTGCTGATTTTTCCCTACCAGAGAACACTAGCCATGGAACCTTTGCAGGAAGCCAGGGATGGCAGTGCATATCTTCTGTGAGTATGTGTGCAAAAGATGGTGGTACATGGCTTTGAGAGTATCTTTTGATTTTTAAAAATTTTATTAGTTTTTAATTTTATTGATTTTTAAAAATTTTAACCACGGTCATTGGTTACACATTGCTTTCATGCTACAATGTCATAGTTGAGTCTCTTAAGGAGCTCACAATGGTCCATGTGGGGATCAAACTGGCAACCTTAGTGTTATCAGCACCATGATCTAACCAACTGAGGTAACTGGTCACCCTGAGAATACCTTTAATAGGTACTTTGTGCATTGCACCTGGATGAGTAGACTCAATACTATTAATTAGCTCAGTTCAACAATTATTTGTGACATTCCTGTCAAAAGGACATCTCCATGATGAGTAAGCTGAGAGATACTTGAAATATAAATTCTTGTCTTTATGTCCTGTATGCAGAGACATATTTAGTCTAATTGTGCAGATAAAAACACATGCATGTGAAAAGCTACAAGACATTCCCTCAACAAATATTTGTTCAGAATCTATTATGTAGAAGGTACTGATCCATTAGGCTCAGAAGAAGAGATATGAGCACCTAACCTCCTTATTTACAGTGTAGATGGGTAGATACACAACTGAACAGTTACACTAAGTGAGGATTACAGAAATAACTGCTTGAAGTATTCAGAGAGGTTATATTAGCCTGGGTCAGTGGAAGAAAGCTTTGGATATGAAAGTCAAGAGTGCACATGACCTGATGTTTTTATTGTCTTCTGGATGGAAGAATCTTCTAGTAAAAGGCGGGTATGAACTCATAAGTGCTGCTGACCAAATATTTTCATCTTTCCTTTTTCTCTGGGCACATGGAGCATCATATTTTCCTACCCTCTTTGAAGTGAGGCCTGGCTATATAACTAATTTTGGCAAAAGCAAGCAAAACCGATATGTGGGACTCCTTGCTGGAAGCTTCAAGAGCCACATGCAATTAATTATTTTGTCCCACTTGTGCGCTGATCCTTATGGACACATATGTTGAGAGGATGCCTCTGTTAATCACGGTCTCCAAAGGCCCATGATGAGCAGAACCCTCCAGCTTTTACAAAGTATACATTGTTGTGGTTTTATCTCATGGAGATTTTGAATTGTTTGTTACTATAGCCCATCCTGACTCATGAGTGGGTCTTCCATTCATTTACATTTTTTGATGACTATTTATTGAGGAATCTTAAGCACCATCCTTAGAAATTAAGAATAAATTTTAGGAGAGGAGGGGCAAGATGGCGGCTGTGAGGAGGGCTCCATGAAATCTCCCCTGGAAATATCCACAATTTGAACTTCTAATACGCTTCAAAGAGACATCTACTCATCGCACAGAGCAACTAAGAGTTCCACACAAGGATTGCTGGAAGGTGGTCAGGTCGGGTGAGTAGGGGAAGAAGGCGGCGAGATGCGTGAGGTGCAGCCCGCACCCGCGGCTGCTGAGTCCCGGTGAGTGTTGCCCCGGCTCGCTCCCTGCGGCCCGCCGCCCACCTAGAGTTCAGCAAGAGCGCGTTGGTTTGCAGTCTGAGACAGAAGCTCAGACTGGGCAAGTGCGGGAGGAGAGAGAGGAGACGACTGTGCAGAGGTACGAGCTGCACCCGCGGCTCAGGTGCCCAGGAAGCAGGGTGCAGAGCCCCGCAGCGACAGGGCAAGATCAGTCCCTGCACCCTCCCGGTTCAGGGGTCAGTCTCTGTGCCCACCGGGTCCCGCGGAGCGCAGAAGCCTGAAACCCAGGAGCAGGGGGAAAATAGAGGACTCGCCCGCGGAGACGCAGCCGGCGCCAGCTGGAGTCACAGGTCCCGGAGAGACGGAGCGGGGATCTTAGCCCGGCTGCAGGTTGCGTGCGCGGAGTCCCCTAAATCCCGGCAGACCCTTTGGGAGAGCAGCAGGAACTCTGCTGGAGCATAAGAGGCAAAGGCCTTAGCTTAAAACAGTGTTGGAACTGTGGCTTTGTTTATTTTTATGTTTTTTATTTTATTTTTTCCTTTTTCTACCCTTGAACAGAAAGCAAAAAAACCCAATAACCCACCCACTTCCACAAACTTTGGCCCCCCGCCAAGACACAGTCTTAAACTGACTCTTGAATGGAGCAATAGGGGCAGACTAGGAAGATCTTCCTACCTGCAGGGGGTTGAGAATTTCTACCCCAGTAAAGGCTGCAGAGTGAGACTACCTACCCCACCCCCACATTTATGCAAGGCTTGGGAGGCAGGGCAGGTTCACATGCTGAGGCACTAATTAACAGATTCTTAGCAGCAGGCTTTCCGTAGTGAGGAATTCTTTAATTCTCCACAGCTGTCAACCGAAAGGGTGCCCAGAGACACTCATTGAGCCTTTGGGGGTGCAGCCTGCCTTGGGACAGGCAAAAGCAAAAAGGCAGTGACTTTGTAAAAACCACCAATCACACGTGACAACCACACTCAAGTACAGCAAACCTGCAGGGCCAGGATCACGTTAGGCATCAGGTGGCCTACTGTTCCCACAAGATGCACAGGAATTTTTGTACAGCAGACAAACTGAAGAGAGCTTGGTGGACTTTAGCCAAGACCGGCACGGGTATTTTTGGTTTGTTTGGTTTTATTCTGTTTTGTTTTCCCTTTATTGGCTGCTTATCTTGGTTGTTTTTGGTTTTTATTTCTATTTCATTCTTATCATTTTGTAGTTTTTAATAGAGGCATATATATAGGTGTAAATAGGTGAATATATGTCCATATATATGGGTGTGTAGACAAATATATATATATATTTTTTTTTTTCGTTTTCTTTTTCTTTCTTTTCTTTTTCTTTTTTCCCCACCCTCACTTTCTCTCTTATTTTATTCATTCTTCTCACTGCTATATTTTTCCTCTTTTCCTTTTTTCTGCAAATTTTATTTTTTAAATTTTATTCTTACTTTTTTATTATTATTATTTTAGTTTATTTTTATTTTTTATTTTTTAGGTATAGCTAATCGGTTTCTCATGTTTATTGTATTTTTTATTTTAGGATATTGTATTTTATTTTGTTTCCTCTTCTGTTATTATTGTGTGTGTGGTTTTTGTTTTGTTTCTGTTTGTTCTGTACAAGTTGACTGTAGTTTGATGGTTGGTTTTTTTTTACTTGTGCGAGCATTTGGTTTCCTTTGGTGGCTGCGGAGGTTGTTCTTGTTGATCTGTTATGCTCTAAAATCACTCTGCAGCAGTGGGTCCAAACAAACGGACACAAGAATCATCATACCTGGAGGCCAACTTTAGATAAAACCAGAGCATTTCTGGGTTTGACGTACAAGAGTCACACCCAAAAGGAAGTTGCTACAGATACAAGGGCCCATAGGGTCCAAGTTTCATCAGAGGGGTCAATCCTCTCACAGCAGCTCATAAACTGCAGACACTGCTGATCCTCACAGCTAATCAATCTGGGAGTCAATCCCACCTACTGACAAACCAAAAGTAATCAAAACTAAAACTTCAACAAGTGAGGATGCACGATACAAGGAACACCTCAGATACAAGCACAGGAGAATAGGGAGACTGAGTAATTCAAATATAAAGGACACACACCATATAAGTTTACCCAGAAAAGACTGAGAAACCTGGGGGATCTATCTGTTATATTGAAGCAAACACAAAGAGTAAGCCAGAATGGGGAGACAAAGAAACACAACACAAATAAAAGAACGGAAGAAACTTCCTGAATCAGTGGAAATAGAGGAAATAGAGGTAACCAACCTATCGAAGACAGAGTTCAGAACACTGATTATTAGAATGTTCAAGGAAATTAATGAAAATATAAAGAAGCATAGAGAAATCATGAAAAGCAACCAGCTAGAACTTAAGAACACAATTACTGAATTAAATAACAAACTTGATGGAATCACTAGCAGATTGGATGAAGCAGAAAATTGAATCAGTGACTTAGAAGACAAAATAGCAGAGATCACCCATGCGGAACAACAAAAAGAAAAGAGAATGAAAAACATGGAAAATGGTTTAAGAGAGCTGGGGGACAACATCAAACGCAATAACCCACGGGTCATTGGAGTACCAGAAGGAGAAGAGAGGGAGCAAGGGATTGAGAATATATTTGAAGTAATAATGTCTGAAAACTTCCCTAACCTGGCAAAGGACATTGAAATACAAGCTCAGGAAGTGCAGAGAGTTCCAACCAGGATGATTCCAAACAGGCCCACTCCAAGACACATTATAGTGAAAAGGCAAGGGTTAAGGACAAAGACAGAATCCTTAAAGCTGCAAGGGAAAGGCAGCAAGTTACTTACAAGGGTACCCCCATAAGATTATCAGCTGACTTTTCTACAGAAACTTTGCAGGCCAGAAGGGAGTGGCAAGAGGTTTTCAAAGTGATGAAAAATAAAGGCCTACAACCGAGATTGCTGTATCCAGCAAGGTTATCATTTAAAATTGAAGGCGAGATAAGGAGCTTTGCAGAAACGAATAAGTTAAGGGAATTCATTACCACCAAGCCAGCTTTGCAGGAAATGCTAAAAGGGCTTCTTTAAGTAGAAGAGAAAAACAACCTAAGAAAGACTACAAACACAAATAACAAAATGGCAATAAATACACATCTATCAATAATCACATTAAATGTAAATGGATTAAATGCTCCAATCAAAAGACATAGGGTGGCTGAATGGATAAGAAAGCAAGACCCCAGCATATGCTGTATACAAGAGACTCACCTCAGATCCAAAGACTCATACAGGCTGAAAGTAAAGGGATGGAGTAAAATATTTCATGCAAATGGTACTGAGAAAAAAGCTGGAGTAGCAATACTTATATCAGATAAAATGGACTTTAAATTGAAGAATATAACAAAGGACAAAGAAGGACACCTCATAGTAATGAAGGGATCGATCCAACAAGAGGACATAACTCTAGTAAACATCTATGCACCTAACATAGGAGCCCCTAAATATATAAAACAGATATTGTCAGACATAAAGACAGAGATCAACAGTAACACTATCATAGTAGGGGACTTCAACACCCCGCTGTCACTAATGGACAGATCCTCCAGACAGAAAATCAATGTGGAAACAGCAACCTTAAATGACACATTAGACCAGCTGGATTTAACAGACATTTTCAGAGCATTTCATCCCAAAGCTACAGAATATATGTTCTTTTCAAGTGCACATGGAACATTTTCTAAGATAGACCACGTGTTAGGCCACAAAACAAGTCTCAATAAATTTAAGAAGATTGAAATCATTTCAACTGTATTCTCTGACCACAATGCTATGAAACTAGAAATCAATTATAAGAAGAAATCCGGGAAGCTGACAAATAAATGGAGGCTAAACAATATGCTATTAAATAGTGAGTGGGTCACAAATGAGATCAAGGAGGAAATCAAAAGATACCTTGAGACAAACGAAAATGAAAACACCCCGACCCAAAATCTCTGGGATGCTGCGAAAGCAGTCCTAAGAGGGAAGTTTATAGCAGTGCAAGCCTACCTAGAGAAGGAAGAAAAATCTCAAATCAACAGGTTATCCTTACACCTAAGGGAACTGGAAAAAGAACAGCAAAAGAAGCCCAAGGGGAGTACAAGAAAGGAGATAATAAAGACCAGAGCAGAAATAAACAATATAGAAAACAGAAAAACAATTCAAAAGATCAATGAAACCAAGAGCTGGTTTCTTGAGAAGATAAACAAAATTGACAAACCTCTAGCCAGACTCATCAAAAAAAAAAGAGAGAGGACTTAAATTAGCAAAATCAGGAATGAAAGAGGGGAAATGACTACAGACATCACAGAAATACAAAAAATTCTAAGAAATTACTATGAGCAACTATATGCCAACAAATTTGACAATCTGGGAGAAATGGATAATTTTCTAGAAGCATACAACCTTCCAAAGCTAATGCAAGAAGAAACAGAAAATCTAAATACCCTGATAACTACCAAGGAAATTGAATCAGTAATTGACAAGCTCCCAAAAAACAAAAGCCCTGGACCAGACGGCTTTACAAGTGAATTTTATCAAACATTCAAAAAAGAACTATCACCTATTCTTCTCAAACTATTCCAAAACATCCAGAAGGAGGGAAGGCTCCCAAACTCTTTTTATGAAGCCACTATCACCCTGATTCCAAAACCAGATAAAGACAGCACAAAAAAGGAAAACTACAGGCCAATCTCCCTGACGAATATAGATGCAAAAATTCTCAACAAAATATTAGCAAACAGAATTCAGCAATATATTAAGAAGATCATACATCATGATCAAGTGGGATTCATCCCTAGTGCGCAAGGCTAGTTCAACATCTGTAAATCAATTAATGTGATACACCACATCAACAAAATGAAGGATAAAGATCACATGGTCATTTCAATAGATGCAGAAAAAGCATTTGACAAAATCCAACAGCCATTTATCTTAAAAACCCTCAGCAAAGTGGGAATACAGGGATCATATCTCAACAATAAAAGCCATATATGATAAACCTACAGCTAACATCATACTCAATGGGGAAAAGCTAAAACCATTCCCCTTAAGATCAGGAACAAGACAAGGCTGTCCACTTTCTCCTCTTTTATTCAACATAGTGTTGGAAGTTCTAGCCACATCAATCAGACAACAAAAAGAAATAAAAGGCATCCAAATTGGCAAGGAAGAAGTAAAATTGTCATTATATGCAGATGACATGATACTGTATATAGAGAACCCCAAAGACTCCATCAAAAAACTATTGGAACTGTTAGACGAATTCAGTAAAGTAGCAGGATATAAAATCAATGTTCAGAAATCAGTGGCATTTGCATATACCAATAATAAACTAACGGAAAGAGAAATTAAGAAAACTGTCCCATTTACAATTGCATCAAGAACTATAAAATACCTAGGAATAAATTTAACCAAAGAAATGAAAGATCTGTACTCAGAAAATTATAAGACACTGAAGAAAGAAATCATAGAAGATACAAATAAATGGAAACACCTACCATGCTCATGGATAGGAAGAATTAACATAGTTAAAATGTCCATATTGCCTAAAGCAATATATAGATTCAATGCAATTCCTATCAAACTACCAATGGCATTTTTCACAGAAATAGAAAATATAATCCTAAAATTTATATGGAACCATAAAAGACCCCGAATAGCCTCGGCAATCCTGAGAAATAAGAACAAAGTTGGGGGGATCACGCTACCAGACATCAAAACCTACTACAAGGCCACAGTAATCAAGACAGTTTGGTATTGGCATAAAAACAGGCACATCGATCAGTGGAAGAGAACAGAGAGCCTAGAAATAAATCCAGGCATTTACAGACAGTTAATCTATGACAAGGGAAGCAAGAATTTACACTGGAGTAAAGATAGTCTATTCAATAAATGGTGCTGGGAAAATTGGACTGACACATGCAAAAAAATGAAACTGGACCACCTCCTTATGCCATATACAAGAACAAATTCAAAATGGATTAAAGACTTAAATGTTAGCCCTGAAACCATAAAAATCCTAAAAGAAAATATAGGGAGTACATTTGCTGACATTACCCGGAGCAATAGTTTTACCGATACATCCTTATGGGCAAGGGAAGTAAAAGAAAAAATGAACATATGGGATTATATCAGACTTAAAAGTTTTTTCACAACAAAGAAAATCATTAATAAAACAAAAAGGCAACCTACTGAATGGGAGAATATATTTGCCAACGATATATCTGATAAGGGGTTAATATCCAAAATTTATAAAACACTCATGAAACTCAACACCAAAAAAGCAAACAACCCAATTAAAAAATGGGCAGAAGATATGAAGAGACATTTCTCTAAAGAGGACATACAGATGGCCAACCTCACTGGTCATTAGGGAAATGCAAATAAAAACCACCATGAGATACCACCTCACTCCAGTCAGAATGGCTATCATCAATAAATCAACAAACAACAAGTGCTGGCGGGGCTGTGGGGAAAAGGGGACCCTGTTGCACTGTTGGTGGGATTGCAGATTGGTGCAGCCACTATGGAAGTCAGTATGGAGGTATCTCAAAGAACTGGAAATAGAGCTACCGTTTGACCCAGCAATTCCACTCCTAGGTATTTATCCTGAAAAATACAAAACACTTATTCAAAAAAAGTTATGCACCCCTATGTTCATAGCAGCACAATTTACAATAGCTAAGACTTGGAAACAACCAAAATGCCCATCAGTAGATGACTGGATTAAGAAACTTTGGTACATTTATACATTAGAGTATTACTCCGCTATAAAGAAGAATGAAATCGTACCATTTGCAATGATATGGTTGGACCTAGAGACTATTATGTTAAGTGAAATAAGTCAGTCAGAGAAAGAGAAATACCATATGATCTCACTCATATGTGGAATCTGAAAAACTGTATGAATGAGCAAAGTAAACAGAAACTGTCTCATAGATATAGAGGAAATATCAGGGTTGCTAATTGGGAGGGGGATGGGGATGAGGGAGAAGGGGAAGGGATTAGACAGCAAAAATAGGCAACTACAATATTGCCACTGGGATATGAAAAGCAGTTTGGGGAATATAATTAATAATGTTGTAAATATTCTGTGGAATGTCAGATGGTCATAGGTCTTGTTAGGGAGACCATTTCATGGATGGAGTAGAGGTTTGATCACTGCACTGTATAACTAAAGCAGAGGTTGTATACCTACTGTAATTGAATATGTATAGATAGTCACGGGATGTGGATTATACTGTGGAAGAGAGTCAGAGGAAGCGTAATAGATATATATGATATGGGGGGGAGTGGGGTCGCGAACTGGGGGTGGGGGGTTGTCACTTTGAGGGGTAAAATGTATAACTATTGCACTGTGTCGTACACCTGAAACTAATTAAAAAAAAATAAAAAAATAAATAAATTTTAGAAAAATACGGATAAGATTCTTCTTTTAGAGCTTATATTCTAGTTGTGGGAGATTAGGAGATAAAGTTGGAGACAGATAAGCAAGTAAACAAAAATATAATTAGTAAAATTTTAGATTATGATAATCTTACTCTTGGTGAGATAAAGAGTACCTTTTTGTAAGGAATATTTTAGACAGGATGGTCAAAAAAGACCTCTCTGTGAAGGTGATGTTTGTTTCTAAAATTTGAAGGATGAGAAAGACTCAACCATGTGAAAATCCAGCAAAGTAGCCCTAAAAGAGGAAACAGTAAACCCTGAGGTAGGGAAATAGCTTGGCTTACGTGGAGAATAAGAGAAGACCAATATGGTTTGAATAAGGTGCTTGCAGGGAGGTGATTGAGTTCCGAGAAGCAAACCCTCAATGTTGTAGGCCACTCTAAAGAGTCTGAATTTTATTTTAGGTAAAATAAGAGGTCAGTGCAATATTTTAAGCAAGAGAGTGTGATGTTATTTATGTTTTAAAAAGATTACTCTGAACAAAATGATGGTTGCCAGATGGGAGGGGGTGGGAGGGCGCTGGATGAAAAGGTGAAGGGATTAAGAAGTACACATTGGCAGGTCCAGAATAGTCATGGGGAAGTAAAGTAAAGCATAAGGAATATAGTCAATAATATTGTAATAACTACGTAAGGTGCCAGGTAGGTACTAGACTTATAGAGGGATTGCTGTCTAAGTTACATAAATGTCTAACCACTATGCTGTACACTTGAGACTATTATAATATTGGATATCAACTGTAATTAAAAAAATTAAAAACATTTAAAATGTTTAAAAGATTACTCTGTTTGCTATGGGAGAAGGCCAAGCATTAATGCAGGGAGGTCAAGTCACTTAGGGAACTATTGCACCATTCCAGGAAAGAGATTATGGTATAAGTAACTTGGTCTAAGGTAGAGATGGAAAGCACTGGGCATATTTGAGATAGGTTTTGCTGATATAACGCAGAGAATTTGCTGATAGAATAAATGTGGGTTGATGTTAAGGATGATGTCTAAATTTCGGTTTGAGTTAAATGAATAATGTCATTTATTGGGAGAGGGAGGATTTTAGTAGAAACAGTAAGGAGATTAGAGAGGTGAACTAAGAATTCTGTTTAGATAAGTTTAATGTGCATCTTAGACAACAAACGTAAGATATCAAGACAGAGTCTGGGGATCGAAGTAGATGGTAAGCCTAGAGGTAAAATAAGGAGTCACCATCAAAAAGATGGTATTTAGAGCCATGAGAGTAGATGAGGATAAAAGGTTCTAAAGCATGTTGTATGGTAAAGGGGATGACTGGGAGGGAGGGAGGGAGGGAGGGAGGGAGGGAGGGAGGGAGGGAGGGAGAGAGAGAGAGAGAGAGAGAAGAAAAAAGAAGAGAAGGGAGGGGAAGGGAAGGGAAGGGAAGAGAAGGTGGTGGAGGAGGAGGAGAAGGAGAAGGAGAAGAGCAGGGCAGGGGAGCAGAGGGGAGGGGAGGGGAGGAGGAAGAAGGGGAAGATTGTAAGCACTAAGTGCTTGAGACTATACGGAATTACAAGCACTAATAGAAAAGAAATCATTGACTTTGACCTCGATGGGTGATTAGAATTTGTGTGGGTGGAAAGGAATGGGAAAATCATTAGCAAAGGTGCATTTATGGTAGTTAAGATAGTACTTTAGTACAAAAATTTAGTAGGATGGATTGATTGAAGCCATGAGTTTATTAGGGAAATAGTAGAACTAAAGATTGGAAATACCTAATACCATTGGAGAGTTGGGAGGGAAATTTGCTCAGTAAAGAAATCTGTACTAGTATTGCCCTGATAGGCATTCATTTTGCCTCTGCTCAAAGGTATGGGCAGATTGCAAAGACCCTTCTGTCTCTGTTAGCTTTGGGAGTTCATTATTTAGGCCAGGAGAAGCCAGGGTGAATTTTAGAGTGTGTAGTTGGGGGGACGATGGATGAAAGCAGTATTTGAAGCAGCTTCACAAGGAGGGAGCAGGGAGACTATGAACATTTCGAGGCCAGGTGGGGAGACTGTGGGACAGAGGCCAAAAAGGATGACATCACTGGGTCTGTAGAGGAAGGGAGGCAATATGGCGGATGGTATTAAAGGCTGTAAGAGGAAGCATTTGAGATTGTTGTTATCTGGGAAGAAGAGTTAGCAAGGGGAGAAGGTAAACTGTGATTATATATTTTTAAGCCCAGAGAAATGGTGAACAGAGCAGGCTAAGTTAGAGATAGGGAACTTGAGCTTCGAGGGTGATTTTCTTATAAGTGATTTCTGAGCCAGTGAGACTAGATGAATTTGTAGAGAACAAGTATGGAGAGAGAAGAGCAGAGCATAGAAGACAAAGAGGATGAGTGAAGGAGACAGAGAAGAGCAGTGGAGCAGGGAGCAGTTCCAAGAACAACGTGTCTCTTAGAGTCAAATGCAACAAAGAGAGGTTATTTGGCCGGCATTGATGAAATGTAATGCCATATCTACTCAGTTTACAAAATGCTTTCATAGAGTTTCATTTCCTTTACAAGTTTTAGGTCCTTTAAGTAATTCTCTGAGGCAGGGAGAGGGTAGGCATTCTCACTTTCAGGAAACAGGCTTGCTCACAGTTACACTGTAGTGTGTGCATGGAGCAGCAGTTCTCAAAGTGAGGTTCCCAAAGCAGCAGTAACAGCAGAACCTGAGAACTTGTTAAAAATACAGATTCTTGGGCTGCATTCCAGACCTACTGAATCAGAACGCTGGGAGTGGATCCCAGCAATCTGTGTCCTAACAGGCTTTCCAGGTAACTCTGATGCACTAAAGTTGGGAACCGCCATATAGCAAGCATGTGGCGGAAGGAAGACAGATACCAGAGGGTTAAAGAAGGAATGGGAAGCAGAATAGGAGGCAGTTGGAGTGGTAACTTTCCCCAGTTAGGTCTGACCTCATTTTCTGAGGTTGTGGTTGGAGGGTGCTCATTCAGGATCTGTGGATTCTACTTTTTCAGAACTATCTTGACTTCCACTTGGTCATAAATTGCTTTGTTAATGCATTGGTTCAGTGCTATTGTATTTGTGGAAGTTTGGACTCTTTAATTAGAAAGAAAATTTTATCAGTGGATGAAAGGACCTCATTAACAAAACAAAACATTTTCATAGTGTCTAACATGGTGATCAACACCCTACGGTTTTTGAATAAAGACTCATTAACATATTTGTGCATCTAGAAACTACCATGTTCAGGCATAATCCTGCCATGGCTACTTAAGAGAAAGATGAAAAAAAGCGGACAGAACAGCCTGAAGCAAGAGGAGCCTAAACAAGAATGGAACGTGGCCTTGGCGATATTTGGTAGTCCTAAGAATCTTTGGGGAAAGTTGAAAAGTAGGACTGACAAGAGTTGAGTAATGAGAGATGACAGTTAATTTGGCGTAGGTTAGTGAATTAACACTGTTAGTTCAGGGAAAAAAATCAAGAAAGCTTTCCTCTTTAACTACTTGGTCTTCTGTACAGAAGAAAACAAACACATTTAAGATGAATGCTTTCTCTCTCTGCCATTGTTTATCAGTTAGACTTTTCCTTACCCAATGTCAATATAGGCAGTCTACTTTTTGACTTGGATGACTAGACATTGATCCCTTCAATCCCAAGTCCTTGACCTTGAGCTTCCCTCTTTGGTGTCTCAAAGTTGAGTTCTCTTCTAATCTTCTTGACTTTGTGTTCTAGCTGTGAGCTTCCTACATCTTTAGGGTCTAAAACATTTGATTTCCTCTCTCTCTTTACAGACATGATTCTGCATCACTAAGGCTGAATGTCTGTGGCTGTTTGGCTAAAGGAAGGAAGTAAACAGATTCTGAAGGTATCATTTCTGTGCATTCAGTTGTTTTTCCTCCTTCTATTTTGGTCAGGTATGTCTTCCATAGTCCAAGGGGTCAGTCAGGTTAGGAACCGCCCCAGTTTTTAGTCCTCAAATAACTTCTGCCTGAAAGAATTTTTGATTGACTGACTATGGAAAAAAAAATCCTTAAAAAAAATTGCTTTTGGCAATCTTCAATAGGACAGATGGAAATGTGCCTGGCGGGGTTTGGTGTTCTAGGATGAAGTTTCCATCATCTTTTGTCTAGTCACAGAAGGTACTTTGGAGTAAAAACAGTAAAACTGAGTTTGATGTAGGCTCATTTAGCTAGATACATGCTAGTCAGACATGCAATTCTTTGGCATGGGTGTCTAGTGTTTTCTGTAGTAAATGGAGATCTCAGTGAGCATTTGATGAAGAAAATATAATACCTTAACCATTGCAACAATAAAAAGAAAACATTAAATTAGGAAACTAAAATCACACACGTGTCTTTAAGTATCTATGTATTTAGACAAAAATGCATTTATGAGCCAGACCAGAGGCACAGCTTAAGAGAAGATCTAGGTTAGACCAACTCAACCACAAATGCTTTTGGCAGATTTACTGAGCTTAGGGGCTGAGCAAAGGTGTTCTGCAGTTTGTATTTTTGATGTGTGTTGTTAATTAATTAAACGCATGCAGCCTTCCCGTGAAGTGAATCAGTGTTTCTCATTTCACGTGTGAGGAAACAAGGGCAGAGAGGATAAATGACTTGCCATTTTGCCAACCAGTAGCATCACCCCTGCCATATTGCTAGAATTTCCAGTGGGATTTAAAAGGATGACTTTAATTTCCAATTTAGTCCGGGTTCTTGCAAGGCTGCTTAGGTAAAATTCCCAGGTCTCTGAAGTCACTCAGTTGGTCCTGCCTCTGAGGTAGATAATGGTCAGCAAGGGTGTCCTTACGGGGTATAGGGTCTTTTCAATGCTTCTCATGGTGACTTAAATTAGCACTTGTCTTGCTTTCTTAGTGTAAACTTAGCCAGCCCTGAGTACCACTTCCGTACGATACAGAACAAAAAGCAAGCCTGCTGGAAAATTAATTAATTCAATAATTGGTGGCAAAGGAACATGAAATGTTGCCAGACCAGCAGCTTGGTGTGATTTGTAGCAACAGGACAGAAAAATACCTGAGGAATGAGTTTCATGTTTATTTTTTGTGTGTGCTGTAATAATGGGCAATAAGAGAAAGAGGCCAATGAGAGCAAACATTATGGAGTCAATTTTTCTCTTGCATGATAGGAACCCTCTGAGCAGCGTGATCTCTGTACAAGATGGAATACTCAGGTAGAGGAAGAAAGCAAAGAGATTGTTACAGGAGAGCTGAGTGTGCTTGGGGAGCTTGGATCATTCCACGTCAATTAGTGAGGACAGTGTGTATCCTTAAGCACACAGTACAGAGAGGGCACAGAAAACTTAGGGTCTGCAGACAGAAAGGGGGTTTAGGAAACAGCCAACATTTAGAAGGAAATGATATCTTCTGTGGAAAGTGGTGGTGGGGTGGCAGGGAGGGAGGATAATGAAAGTCCAGGGTTAGGTTAGAGAGAGACATGTCTGGAAGATGGCAACACTTAGACTGGTGGGCAGTGGCAAACCCCAGCTCTATGCTACATTCCACAGTCTGTAAAGATAGAGAGTATCCCTCTTGCATTTTGCCAGTGGGAAAGGGAACTAATTAATGAGAAGAAAAGAGGATCTTCTAGTATTGGGACATTTTGAATTTCAATGAAGAAGTTGGCAAGAGTGTTTCAGAATGAGTCAGAAGAAACTAAATGTTTAGGGGTTCATGGTTTTGGGGTATATGATTCATAGGGGAAATTTTATGTGCTAAAAATGTTGTTGAGTAAGTGGGCTTTCCTGTTTTATTGTTTTTGTTTTTTTTTTTAGTTCAAATTTGACTTATTAACAGCAAAGTTCTAATGTGACAGAGTTATACTTAGGAAACTATGTTTTAAGATCTGAAACTCAAATAATTTTGTAGATGAATTTTAACCCTCCATCAGGCACAACTGATCTCACAGATTCATTGCACACAAATTTTCAAATATCTAACAGTCAACTTAATATCATGACTCACCGCTTCTGTGTCTTCCACCTCTACTATAACCTTTCTCCAGTCGTGTTTGTGACATAGTACAGTCAAGACGTATTTCATAGTGGCATCTTTGTGATCAGTGAATCTGTGAGATCAGTTGCATCTGACGGAGGGTTAATATGGTAATTTCTCATAATGACCTTTCTTAAATAAACCTTGTTAAAAACATCAGCTGGTGTTGAATGCTGGATAAAGAACATCATATGAAGTTCTGAAGGGGGTTCAGAAAGGAATAAGTGAAGATATATTCATAATCTTAAGTCCTGCTTTCAAGATATATCAAAATATTTAAAGATTGCTATGCTCTTTCTTCTTTTAAACTCTTTCTACGGGTCTATTTTATGGGAATGATCCAGAATATGGAAAAAGTCAGTGTACAAAGATATTGATTAAGGTATTATTTACAATTCTGAAATAGAAAAAATTGCAAAATAGAAGTAAACATATCCAAATAAATTACAACACACCTGTTTGATAGCGCATACTATTTATGTACTATTAAACAATTATAAAATGATGATTATGGAGACTATATAATGAATATGGAAAAGGCTTATAAACTATTAAATTGAAAGATTAGGGTAATAATAACTAACATTTATTTTGTACCTATTATGCAATATCTCTCTTTTAAGCCCTGTAAATGTTTTTTTTTTTCTCATTTAATTATCACCACAATCTTATGTGGCAGGTATTATTATCACTCTCATTTTGCGAATGAAGAAACTGGGACATAGAGAGTTAAGTACTTTTCCAGACTTACCCAGCTAGAAAGAAGTAAAGCTATCTGGCCCCAGAGATTGGATATAAAATTATACCTATTGTGTGATTAAAACTATTTATAAAGCATATATGAGGAGAGGCTATGTTGATTTTAAAAGTGAAAACACTTCTTGTATACAATGATATTTCTGCAAGGCTATTATCTTCTTTGATCGTCTATTTAACTAGCCACCTAATAAACCTGATCTTGTTAATGCTGAGAATACTACAGGGCTTCTGTAGTTCCTTTTGGGAACACATGCAGTTGTTTTCCTGGCACTGCATGGGTGATCTGCAGTGGTATTAACTATAGTTCACCATGTGTTTTCTCCCTTGTGAATCCAGTTACGCACAACTGGAGACCGGCAGAGGTGACTGGTATTTGTGTGGATAGAGCCAAATACTGTAAGTTGATACTACTTTTGAAGGACTTTGTGGAGCCTAAGCTTCAGACTCACAGGAGACGATCTTATAATAATACTATTATATGACATATGATTGCTATCTACAGTTTATAAATCATTTTCATCATCATCTAATTTGATCTTCACAAAAAGATTACCTTTATTTTGCAAATGAAGAAATTGAGGCTCAAAGGTCACTGTAATTGCAAAGCCTAAAT
Organism: Aselliscus stoliczkanus; assembly: GCA_033961575.1. Classification (NCBI taxonomy): domain Eukaryota; kingdom Metazoa; phylum Chordata; class Mammalia; order Chiroptera; family Hipposideridae; genus Aselliscus; species Aselliscus stoliczkanus. The sequence goes on along the minus strand of CM066731.1, from coordinate 102,429,330 downwards.
CCAAACCTTACTATTCTACTCTTTTATACAAAGATGGGCTAACACATACCACATGTATTTATAATGATATGTCTATCTATGTATGTAAAAGGGAGGCAGCAAAAAAATGTATACAAGTGGACACATTGCTTAAGCAGTAGTTCGCTGTAATCAGAAGTGTCTGGATGTAACCACTTTGAGCCCCTCTTGTAATTACAGAAGTCAAATGTGACTTGTATTCATCTTTTGTTACTGGTATGTATTGAATATTACAATTTTAATACAGTTTTCCATCCTTAAAATATGTATCCATTTTTTGGGCACCCTCTGTATGTGTGTATGTATGTATGCATATATATGTATGTATGTATGCATGTGTATGTATGTGTATGTATGTATATATGTAAGTATATATGTATGTATCATCATCTGTCCATCTTATTTCCCTGCAACTTGCTTTTCTCACTTAATACTATATAGTACACACCTCTCCAAGCTAAGATATAAATCTGACTTGTTCTTTTTTTTTTTTTTTTTTTTGAGGGCAGTGTCACTGGCCCTCATATGTGGGACCCGAACCGGGGCCGCTGGCTTCCCAAGTCAGCGCTTAACCACCGCGCCACTCGGCCGGCCCTGACTTGTTCTTTTAATAGTCACATAACCCATACCATATCGACACATCTCAGTGTACTCAATCATTCCATTCTTGTGGGCATATAGGTTGTTTCAAATTTTGGCTGTCACAAACACAACGGTAGTAAACACCCTTGTGTGTATGTCTTCATGTGCTGGTACTTTAATTTTTACAGCATTGATTCCCAGAGGTAAAATTGCTGAGTCAAAGAATATGTGCCCTTAAAATGTTAATATATCATGTGAGATTTCTCTCCAAAAGGCTGGGTCAAACACCTTTCCACCAATGATGTCTCAGAGTGCTTGCTTGCCTGCACCCTCACCAACACTGGGGGTGTCACATCAGCCTCTTCCAGGAGGAACCTGGTGTCCTGAATTTAAATATATGCCTCTGCCTTTTCAACTTACTTGTCTCACACAACAGAGACTTTTGCTTAGATTTAAAAAAAAACATATTTATGTTTAGGAGATTATTCACAATCTAATAGACATGGGTTCTGACAAGAGGCTGCTTTTGGCCTCAGCCACTGCTTTGTATACACACAACATATCAATAAATAATAACCATTATGGATGAACATTAGAGCTGACAATGTAGTAAGTTCTGAACAAATATCCTCATTAGCAGCACCATGGTTCTGGTGTGTGCGGCAATCTAGTGACTACAGCCAAGTTGAAACAAGAGCCATTATGTATGTAAGACACTTTTAGCTCATTTACTCCGAACTCGCTTTGCATACAAGAGCACTTGACCCAGCCGTGGGGCCTCAAGTCAGAACAAGGCGCAAACTGGGGTGAAGAGGAGGAGCGGGACCTCTTTGACCTGAGAGTGTAGTACCGGGTCCTTGGACGCTGGTGGCTTTGGAACTGAGTTCACGTTTATTTCTGAACAGATTCAGATTTTAATTCCGTCTGAGTGACACACATATTTTCTTGCTGTTGAAATGGAAGGGCTACCATGGTAGCATGTGTATTTATGTGGTTGTATTTGCTGATTAGTCAAGAGATAGACTTAATTTCCCTTTTGAAAAGTTGGGGAGTTAGTTATTATAACTTAAGTGCTGAATTGGGCAGCCTTGAGCTTGTCTGGCATGCTTTCCCCATTTTTCCCCTCTAATAGTGACATCTTGATTTTACTCTGGGGAAGCTCTCTCCTCAGTTGCTCCAGTCCATGAGGGTGGGGCTCGCAGGCAGCACTTCCTTCCACCCCAGATTTAGTGTACTATGTTCCCTTGGCATATGGTTGGTTCAGGGATGCGCATGGAACTAGTCCAGGAAAAGGAGACTCCTCTCTGGGACATTCATTAGAATGGGGAAGAGACAATCCCGGCTCTGGGCCGAGGTAAGCCTGAGCTGCAAAGCCCCCAAGAAGACAGGGTCTACCTGAGAAGGAAGCCAGCCCAGAGGTTTGCAGAACCAAGAGTGGAGAAAAACCAAGTCCTGATGATAACATTTGAGTCCCTTGTTCAGGTTTCCATGGATTATTATTTTATTGTGTTTTATGAGCTAACAATTTCCCTCTCTCTCCTTATTTTTAACTTCACCCCTTCCAAGTTGCACAACTTCTTTTACTCACATCCCAAAGAATTCTAACTGATTTAGGTTTTTAAAATGTTTTTATTTTTTCTACTGCGTTATGTGTGTGATCTTTTCAATGGCTTCACTGTTTCACTGCATAACCAAAGATATTTTAAAGGTATTTCTAATGCAAAGCATTAATTAAATTAAAAAGGAAACATAGGAGCTGTGAGATAAGCTTCTCTTTGACAGTTCCACAAATAAAAAAGTTGGTCTTTTTTTTTTTCTTCTAGTGAATTTGTTTAGTATGTGTTTGGGTCAAATGTGGACATCAGCATTTCCTTCCTCCTTGGTCAAAGTTAACAACTTTATGGGATTTTAAAACATGTTTTTAGTTCTTCAGATGATAGCATACAGAAACTTTTTACCCTGACACATTAAATATTGCTCTGGGGGCTAAATATACAGCAAAAGCTACTGGTAGCACAAATGGGAGTCAGGTACCTCCTTGGGGAACAATTCCTGTGAATCACAAATGATTTCTTAGCTTGCCCTTTATCGTGTCTGGTTCCAGGCACCTAAAGCAGACTAGAAATACTCTTTTCTCTGGGCTGAGATAGGTCATAATTGTTTTAGAAATAAAGTGTAAAGGTGGGTGGGGAAGACAGCATATTTCCCCCCAAACAGAGCTGGGGGAGGGCAAGTTGTATTCTCTTTAAACCCCAGCCTGAAAAATATTTTTCTCAATAAATGGAGCCACAAAACAGAACAAAACGAACATTTCTCCAATAATCTCAGAGGAACCAAACATGGGGGAAAGCCTAGGAGTCACGTGAAGCAGAGACATATGGACAAGAAATGTACTGTAGGACCACGCACATTGAAAGAGCCATCTTTCCTAACCTGAAACTAATAGAGGAAGCAAGCATTCTTAGAAATATCATTGCTATAAACTCTATACTTAAACCATGTCATATGTGAGGCAAAAGTAAAGGATAAAAATGCCCTGGAATTAGTAATATGGAAACTTACATGAGGAAATGACACTCTGAAGCATAGGACAGAAGAATAGTGTGGAATACACAGAATATAGTGGACGGGGTAAGGAGAGACCTAGACAGAAACTTAAGTGCAGTGACATTTCCCTTAGCCCTGCCTGGCTGAGTTTTCACCAATTCTTTAATGAAGGGAGTTGATGTGAAGGAAAAATATTTGTAGAGTGTGTACTATTGGCCATGTATTATGTCATGTAGGCCAAGGTCAGATAAATTGTATATTTTGTTGTGTATGATTTTTGCTTACTTTAACTGTATAGAACACAGCTTATCATTCTTATTCCATACAAAGGAATCTATCATTGTGGTTAATCATTTGTAGTTTCCCTGAAATCTTTTGCCTGGTGCACCTCTCCGAAGTGACACAGTTAAGATCCTGATACCCAGTGTGGGTGGAGAAGAGGAGTACAACCTTGGTGGAAAGATACTCTAGTTGGGGTGATTTCCATGAGTTTGTGCTACTTGGGCCAGCTACCCAAGCAGTGTATTCAAGGAGGTCCCAGGCTGTAGGCTATCTATACATTGTATCCCCAAGGCCACAGACCTCAGCGTGTCTGAGCCGACCCATTGGAGGCTCTTTTTAAATAGCTAAACTGATTGGTGTGAGGAAGTCTCCCCAGGGGTATCTCTCTCTGTATATCCTCTATTCAATTGTCTCTCTCTTTTTTTTTCTTCAATTTTTTTTTTCTGGTAAAATATACAGAACATAAAATTTACCATCTTAACCATTTTGCAGTGTGCGATTCACTGGTATTAAATACATGATGTTGTGCAACCGTCACCACTGTTTATCTCCACAGCCCTTTTCATCTTGTAAAACTGATACTCTGTATCTATTAAACAATAACTCCCCATGCCTCCCTCCCTCCAGCCCCTGACAACTGCCATGCTACTTTCTGTCTCTATGAATTTTTGTCTGGCTGTCTTGTTAACATTCCAGCTGGTCAGGGAGACTGGGGTGAAAGTAGTCAAAATATAGAGCTGTAGGGAATGCACCAGGGAAGGATGGGACCTGTACTTTGTCAAGCATCCAACACAATAAATTGTATGACTTTTCGCAAATCCCATAACCACATTGGCCTCAGTTTCCTCATTTGTAAAATGAGGATAATAACAACACCTACTCATGATTTTTATGAAGAAGAAGTGAATTAATGCATGTAAAAAATATAGAGCAGTACCTGGCATGTACTAAGCACTAAACAAATTTTAGTGATGGTGATCTCCATTAGGATAATTGACCTTGATTAAATTAGCCAATTCAAACAGAAAATGAAGTTGTAGTTGACACAACCCACCACATTGTGTGGGACTGGAAATTCAGCTGTGAGAGTGGTTTGGTTGTTCAGATGGCCTGGTTCCTCTTTCATGTTTATGCCAGCTTATTCACATTGTGTGACCTGCAATGCTATTTTGTGTTGAAAGCACCCTATGGCAATGTGGAAGACACAGATAAATCAATACTTCTCACGTGAAAGGGGAACCATATGTCCATCGCTGATCATGTTAGTGACCATACTTTGGTCTGGAAAATTTCACCTGTTACCATTGAAAGTGTCCAAGGAGCTAATATAAACTTGCTGGTAGAGAAGTTGACATTTTATTTATATAACAACATCACTGTTTACAACTTGGGCTTCAAATAGCTCAAGAGATGGTATGGCTGGAGATTAAAAGGCCAAACTGAGCATGTGCTTACACATGCTCCACTCATGCTTTGCAGACGGTGGCTAGAACGTTTTTCAGTTCCACTCCTACCTAGATGCTGTTATTTGTTTCCATGATGCTAGTTCTGGGAATGGTGCTGAGCACGTGCAGCCATGGCAAATGATGGATTAGATAGTAATCGATGTGTGTTATGAAACTCACATCGGAGCCTTCCCCCAATGGAGAGTCAGTTTGATTTGATCTGGCAAAAGGCATTTCAAAGCATTTGGTTTTTAAATTATAGCGATTTATAGAAAAGTGCCTCATAAGATGACTACCAGTTGGTAGCAGGTTGAGTTCCCAGAAAGAATGTGTTTTCATTGTCCTGATTTCTCCAAATGGCAAACCCACTAATGCATTTCTCTTTAACATGGCTTCCTGGGACCCTCTCTTCCTTTTGTTGGCTATGTTGCCTCCATACAAGACTGCCAATACTAAGATTGTAGTTTCACTGTGCTGTAGCTTATTTTAGGTTACTAGATAACATGTGGATTATTAAAACTGTGGCAATAAATTACTTTAATGATAAAGTTAGGATATTTTAAATCTTCATAAATATATGTCAACAATTAATTTTTTTTCAATTCAAAATAGTGTTTGCCCTACAAAAATTTTCATGCCTTAAGCTCTGTTTCTGTTTCCTATGTTCCCCTCTTTCTGTCATGTTAACTCCCTAGTCAACAATCTACAAGCATTGAATTTCATCCTCCTCTCTTGACCCCTCTGTCCCTAGCAAAACTTGTAGAAACTTGATATCAGTCTTTTATTCTTACTTTTGGAACTCACCATAGTATAATTAAGTTTCTGTCCATATTTGGCCTTTTCTGGGTATTTGCATTTTAGGCTTTCTATTTCTGGTTGGGAGATGAAAAGTCTTTTTCCTCTGTTAAGGGAATTTCAAGCATAATTAAGCAGCAAGGGAATCTTTCTGGGCCCAGGTAAGACAGTCTGATATCATTCTAGATCTTCCTGTAAGACAAGCACTGGAGGTAAACCTGATTTAATCACACTGGAGGGATCTAAAAGAGAATCATCAGCAGTCACCTTCCGCTCAGCTATCAAAGCCTATACCAGGTGAGGAATCACATGTTTTGGTGTCTTTTACGAAATATAGGTTCCCAGGGTGGTGCTTCTCAAACTTTAATATGCATGTGAATCACTTGGCATCTTGTTACAATATTGATTCTGATTCAGGAGACTTTGGGTGGGATCTGAGATTTTACATTTCTAGACTCATTTCATCTGATACTAATGTGGCTGGTCCACAGACCACACCATTTGGATACTAAGGCTTCTGGAGGGTTCTATTCTTACAAATCTTTTTCCTGTCTCTTTTTAACTTTCTTCTCTTTTTCCTGAGGTGAAGTTTATATAGATATACATTTAATGTTATTGTTACTAGTAATTATGACATTCTATATGTTAACCCCTTTCAAATAATCAAATGGCATCATTCATTCAGAAAATATTTATTAAACACCCACATGTACAAGGTGTTTGTTTTTCTACATAGTGGGCATATAGTGGTGAACAAGACAAAAATCTTACTCTCATGGAGCCTTCCTTCTACTGGGAAAAGCAAACAATTACCAAATAATAAATAAATATGCAAAATTATGCCAGAAGGAGACACATCTGTATAGAAAAATAGGGTAGGGTGAGGGGATAGAGAATGATGAAATAAAGGTGGGGGACATGTAGGTCTATGGAGAGCTCCATAGCTCTCCCCTCCTCTTTAAACCACAACAAAGTTTAAATTAGCAAGTTAATAATTAAATAAGCTACCTAATAAGTACTTAATTCAAATATTAGAAACCCAGAGAAAGAGTTACTGAATGAAAAGAGTTGCATTTTCTCAATGCCACAGAGTTCGAGTTTGCAAATGTAGTGTACATTGAATTATATGGTTTTTCCTAGGAGTAAACCACTCACAACATGACATGTATAAACTCTTCCAGGCTACTAGGGTACCATTTAAATTACCCACACTTCTGAAAACAAAATCAGTGAACCTTTACAAAAGACTTTACAATATCAATAATTCATTTAGAATAGAATCACATGAATATAGTGAACCGATTTTTGCTAAAGGAGTGGAGACAACACAATGGAGCAAAGATAGTCTTTTCAATAAATGGTACTGAAACAACTGAACATCCACATGTGAAAAAATAAATCTAGACACAGACCTTATACCCTTCACAAAATTAAAAATTAAATCAAAATTGATCATAGATTCATGCCCACCCAGGGATGCCAAAAAAAAAAAAAAAAAAAAAAGGATCACAGATCCAAACGTAAAACTTGTAAAATTATAAAACTCCTAGAAGATAATATAGGAGAAAATCTAGATGACCCTGGGTATGGTGTTGACTTTTTTAGGTACAATACCAAACGCATGATCCATGAAATAAATGATTGATAAACTGGACTTCATTAAAGTGAAAAACATATGCTCTGCAAAAGACAATGTCAAGAGAATGAGAAGGTAATCCACAGACTTGGAGAAAATATTGCAAATATACATCTGATATAAGATTACTATCTAAAATATACAAAGAACTCTTAAAACTCAACAATAAAAAACCAAACAACCTGATTGAAAAATCAAAGACCTTAACAGACATCTCAACAAAGAAAATCTATAGATGGTAAATAAGCACATGAAAATATACTTTATATCATATATCATTAAGAAAATGCAAACTAAAACAATAATACATAATTATTAAAATGGCCAAACCAGAACACTGACAATACCAAAACCTGCTGAGAATATAGAGCAAAAGGAACTCTCATTCTTTGTTGGTGGGAATACAAAATGGTACAGCTACTTGGGAAGACAGTTTGGTGGTTTCTTGCAAAACTAAACATACTCTTACCATACAATTCAGCAATCATGTTCCTCGATATTTACCCAAAGGAGTTAAAAATATGTCCACAAAAAAACCTATACATGCATGTTTATAGCAGCTTTATTCATAATTGCCAAAACTTGGAAGAACCAAGATGTCTTTCAGGAGATGAATAGATAAAAAAGCTGTGGTATATTATCCAGATAGTGGAATATTATTCAATGCTGAAAAATAAATGATCGAGCCATGAAAAGACATGGAGGAATCTTAAGTGTATATCACTAAGTGAAAGAAGATAATATGAAAAGGCTACACACCATATGATTCCAACTATGTGACATCTTGGAACAGTCAAAACTATGGAGTCAGTAAAGGATCAATGGTTGCCAGAGGTGTGGGTGTGGAGAGAGGAATGAATAGGTGAACCATGGAGGATTTTTAGGCAGTGACTATACTATGTATGATACTATAATGGTAGATACATGTTGTTATGCATTTGTCCAAACTCATAGAATGTACACCACCAAGAGTGAACCATAATGTAAACTATGGACTTTGGGTGATGATGATGCATCAATCATGAATTGTGACATCTCCACTCTGATGGGAGGTGTTGATAATGGTGGGGACCATACAAATGTGAAGGCAAGGAGTATATGGGAAATCTCCGTACCTTCTTCTCAACTTTGCTATGAACCTAAAACTGCTCTAAAAAAGTCTTAAAAAAACTTATTTAGTCACTTTCCTCCCTTCACTGTATGATTCTCTGATATTGCCCTCAATATTCACAAAAATCCAAACCTCCTCATTTTGTTGATGAGAATCCTGAGGTAAAAAAGTTTGAAGTTTAATGACCAAATCTCCACTGGTGATCAGTAGAAAAGCTGAAGGTTGGTCTCTAAATTAGCAGCTTCCTGGTCTCTTTACTCTGTTGCCTCTGGCAAGGACTGCTTCAAAAAGATAGATTGAGTAGAGTTTTAAACACAATGTTCTTAAGACCTTTTAGGGGAAAGATCAAACAAATATGCTAATTCAGACCTTTATTTCTCCATGAATACACAGAGCTATGTGATCAAATAGTGTGACTCCTGGCACATCTGTGTCAGGTCTGTGTCATTGCATCTGTACCTGGTTGGGGCAGGATTCAGGATTATCAACAAGCACGATAAACTGGCACCCTTCATGTGAACTAATCTGTATTATTCAAAAACATAGAATTGATGATGGTGCAGTATGACCAGTATGTCCAATCAAAAAAAAAAAAAGTGTTTCTTCAGAGAGAGCAGCTGGTGCTACAAGATGCACTTTTGAAAAAGAGAAAAAGAGTGAAGTGACTTCCATGCAAGTTTGCCATGGAAAGGAGAATGCTAAATTTGTGTCATTACTCTTAAGATTAGTAAATCAAGAATGTTGGTTTACATTAAAAAATAGAATTGAGGATACTGGCGTTCAGTAAGCTCTTTTGGTGGAGGGTTGGTTGGACGGGTGAGTTGCTAGAACACTAGTAGCCTCATTCAGGTTTATTAGCTCTTGGTTGGTCTGTCTACTTATACTTGCAAATGAGATAGATAGGCAAGAGGCAAGCGAAAACCATCAGGGCAATATGACGTCTTAATTTAAGATTGTTTTTTTTTTGTTTATTTGTTTTGTTTTGTAGTTCTCACCTCAAGCTTTACCTCTGTTTGATCCTTCAGAAAGGGCACTTGAATTGGTTTGCATTTCTCCTTGTTTGAAGTCTATGAATGAAAATTAATGTAGCAAAAGTATTCCCCGTTGCTTAGGGTTCTTTTCTTTTCTTTTCTTTTAGAACAGAAAATCTGTATTGTTACAATCACCAATCATTTTGGAACTATCAAGTGAATTATACCAATGGTAATTCCTTTAGAAAGACAAATTTTTTAGGTTTTTGCCAATTGAAGTAGTCAGTATAAAAACAGATTTCTCCAAATTTAGCAAATTGTTGGTTCATTTACTAACCATGTTTGTTTCATGTATTTGCATTTGTCAGACAAACACTGAGAATATATATTTTAATTTTATTGCAAAACTACCATTTCCAGGCATACCGTGAAATTATAATTTATGTTCCTGAGATTTTTGTACTTTTAGAATGATCATTTCAATTTAGCCCTCGGTACCTTATACCATTATGCTAGGAACACTTCCAGTTTAAACATATATGATTTATTTTTAACAGATTTTGCTTAGAGTACACAAATGAAATGTAGCAGTCATTACAGAGATTGTCTTAGTTCATTTACTAAACGTGAATCCATGTCCTCCATTTCCCTTATTCTAGGCATGACTTTTCCCTGGGCTTCTGTTTTCTGCTTTGATGCAAAAATGCAGATTGAAGGAGGCTCCCAGCCTGAGGGCCCTTTTAGGGGAAAATCTGGCAAATGGCATGTGTATATCATTCAGATATTTTGTATATTTTAAATAGCTCCTTCTGAAAAATCATGTTTCCAAATTGATCCTTCCTCCATTTCTAACCCCTTTATATGTGGAACCCCTCTTTACCTCCAAACTCCTGAACAATTTTGATTTTGAGAGCTTTCTTCTTTGGAAGGCTATAGGCTCATTTTTTGGAAGTTATTTTAGCTTTATTCAGAAAAAGTTATTTAACACTGAACTTCCAATTAGAGTCCTTATTCTCTCTCAAGCAGAACATATCAAACAAACTGAGGTGGAGATTCTACATGTCACAGCTCCAAGAGTTTTCAGCAGGAATTATGCAGTACTGAGCATATACATTTAAATAATGTAAAAACACTGTATGATAGGCTCTGCATTGAACCTATGCCCAGCAAGTTTTGCCCTTCAAATATCTATATTGGGTTTGTGTTACCTTTGCATACTAAATATTTTTTTTAGATAAAATTATGGATTTATTCTTATTTTGAGTATAGTATAGATCATATATATGTATATACACTACTTCGGAACTTCTCATTACTCTTTGCATTGGAACAATAATAGCTACATTCAGGGGAGAAGCTTCCCAACACAAACATGCTCCAACTTCAGCAAAAGACAGTCTGGAAGCACACCAAATCTTTGTGGCTTATTGCATATTGTCAAGCTCAGTACACATGGTATACAAAATATCTCTTTTTTTGTACTTAGAGGAATGTTTAAGGAAGGTCTCACTGTATATAGCTGTTTGTTGCTTGGACAGATTACATGCCATTTGAAACTGGAATTATGTAGAGCAATTATCAAGAGATTTTGGATTCAGCAAATAGGTGGGGCTCAGAAATCAGTTTTTCCTCAGTAGTGAATAGATCTCTCTAAACAATTAAGTTAGCAGAGCAAGCTTTGACATATTTGTATGCACTGTGTACTGAGCTTTCATAAGATGCCATAAGGAGTTGCAGAACTTCCCTGGTAGAAGCTAAAAAGTAAAGACAGGATTCTGTGAGTGTTATAGGTTGTTAGGTGACTTTGCTTCAGGCTACCAAATAAAAACGGCACATGTCATTAGTCTCATGGAGAGAGGGTTTTAAATATATTTCTTCAAAATCATGTCCTCTTTTGATTTATATTGTAGTCCCTTTTATTTGTCTCATATTTCTGAAAGAGACCTGTGACAGGGATGCCCAAGGGATCATCCCTCTTTTAACCTGACTTGTTGAATTCTGTATAATCCACACAGTTTTTCTTTGATATTGGACACTTTCCAAGCATTGAATTAATTCTGCTGTTTAAAAACAAAACAAAACAAATCTTCTTAAAAAGGCAAAAGCAATTAAATATGGCTGTATATCTTTGCAAAGCAGAAGCCTACAGCTCATATTTGAAAAATAAATATTTAGCACCCGGTAAGACACTCTGGCTTCTTCGTGGATGACATTTTCATGATGCTTAGAGCTTTTGTTCATGCCCATACCCTCTATTATCTGATATTCAGTATTCAGCAGAAAAAGATGAAGTGTAGTTTCATAGGGAGGCATAAGGGTAATAAGAAGGTGGAAGTGACTTCAGTGGATAAAGATCCACTAAGCACTGGCCCGCAGCTCTCATTACATCGAGGTTGGAGGAGCACAATAAAAAGATCAAATTCAGCAGAGATAAACTGCATGCATCATCTTAGCTGATCGATAACCAGCTTCTGAGAGTAACCACTGTCAGCTGAGCTGTATCAATCTCTCCTGGAGACTCAGCGAGGGGTGAAGATCACATCCTTTTTGAGCTTGGAGGCCTTTAAAGTAAGCAAGCCTATAGAGATACAGGCATGTTGCAATGATTTCTCTAAAACATTTGGAAGGTCTGCCTTATTGATGGAAATAGAATAATCTGACCAATGCAAGCAGCATGAATTAAAAAAAAAAAAAGAAAAAACAAGGTAAATTATGCCATTATTGCCACATGTTTCACAGCCACCCTACTAAACACTGACATTTTAAGAGGAATTTCTATAAAGAGGAACACTATTTTTCATACAATACTGAACTTGCAGGTTCCTAGAGCGAATACTTTAGAACAGCCGAGCGTGTTCGAACTAGAACAAAGTCTTAGTGACGGCTCCCAGTCAAGCATAGCTACATATTTCATTTAGCCATTTCTCGAATGAAAACGAGAGGCAACTTTTAAGAGGCCTTAAACCCTCTCTCCCCACCCATTCCTTCAAGTATAAATTTAGATAAGTGTAATGTACAGAAAATAAGCATCCAAATAGACTCATTTGATTATATGGCTTTTCTGTCTAGAAATTATGGAAACAGGATGCTTTATTTGATCATGGGATATAATATTACTGAAAGTTTTTGCTAAGGTTAATAAAAAGGAAATTCAATAGATACATTAAAATGTCTGAAACGGGCTCATGAGTTAGAACACTGAGCTCATTGCACTTAAAGCGTGGAAGTCAGAATTCTGACGCCACTCAGCAGTGAGTCTGTGTGTGTGTCTGTGCATGTGAGTGTGTGCATGGGAGCGTGCACATGCATGTGTGTGTGTGTGAAGTGAGAGGTTGCTCCAGGGCAATAAATTTCCTCGGCTCAATATTTTAGAGCATGTTGCTTCAGAGAAACACTTTTTAATTGGTATTTAAACTCTTCTAGTAATACAACTTGATATAAGAATGATAATTTTCTGTTCTGGAGACCATTTGATATCATTCTCATCAATATTTAACTATCAGGAAGCAAGGGAGGCCTATTAAAGTTATCTCAAGGATTGTTTAAAAACCTGTGATAATGTGAATCAAAATTTAATCTGAGAAAACTTGGGAAACCTGTCTGGCTAGAACGCTTTTTTTCTTTCCCACTTCTTTCCCCCTCCCTTCCTAAAGTTCTGATCTGTGAGCCCAGGGCAAGTTTAATTATAATTAGTTAATGTTAGTTAATGAGGTAATGTTCATATAGTGCTTTGAAGATGAAAAGTGTTTTATAAATGCTAAGTGCTATCATTATTAATATCAGCAAAGGATAAAAATTAAGTGTGATGAACACTTTTAGAAACTGAAGAATTTGAATGTGAAGTGCTTGACGCCATGTCACTCTCTTGTTCCACCATGTCTGCTCTTCCTGGTGGAATGTGAAGCAGCCTTTAGTCTTCATTGTTTGGGTATCCAGAGCTTCCTCCTGCCTTCCCTGTCGTATGCTGTCACAGCTCAGAGGTGAGCAAGTCAATCTCAAGCTAAACACTCCCCCAAATATATAGACGTGAGAACACACACTCACACGCATGTGTGTTCACACACATAGCTCAGCCTTCAATGTTAGGCCATGCTCAGGTTTATTTTTTAACTCAGAGATGTTCCGCAGGCTCCCACTCTTCATCTTTGTTTTAATCTTTCTTGTTCCATATTTCAGGAGAAAACAATTGAAAGTGAACAAGAACACAAAGAACCACTGTCCTCTGGATGATCAAATTTAAGAAAATGAACTCGCCAAGTAAAAAGTAGCATCTCTTACTTGCCAACACAGGGAATTCTCTTCGTTATAACCAAGATGCAAACTTCAGAGGCACGTGGTGTCTAAGCTTTAGATATGAATTGCTGTCCCCTGCTACCTGCAGAACAGAAAGCATTTATAGGCCATGTTATATCTGGACGGGACTTCACGCAACTTTTTATGAACTATGTGGAGAAAAGTAGGTCAATATAATTTGTGATGTACAGAGGAGGAAAGCTGGTCCTGGTCAGAGCTAAGTCCAAGTGACTTCTTCCAAACTGTCCTCCAAACAGAAATTACATTCCTCTTAGATTTAATTTTCAAGAGGCTTATAATGGACAATAGGTTAGAGCTTGGGATCTTGGAATGAAAGAAATCAGTATACGGTGGTAGAGAGACTAAGGAACTGGAAGAGCATCTAGGGTCTATATTGCCATCTCACACTGGACTTGTACAAAAGAAGTGTCAATGATGTTTCAGCTACCCAAGGTCATAGAATGTCGTTTTGGAAACTGTTGCCTCATGATTCTTCACTTCGTTTAACCCATCAATTCCTTGCTCCCTTTCCTTCATGTAAATTGTTTAGTTGGAAGTAATACCAGTGAAATGACATGGAAGTATCTTGGAATTGAGTTATATTGTGCCCAAAAGTCCAAATTGGCTTCTTACTGCTTGGTGGAGTAATTTGTGCATCTCACCTAAGGGCTAATGAACACTTCACTTTGGCACTTGGAAATAGACACATTCAGATCATGTTAATCAAACATAATTAACTTTCAAGGAAGGAGGCCTAAAGAGTGGGCCAAAACAAATATGCTGAAATAGAACAGAGATGAATACAAAGTCCTGCCATTAAAAGAAAAAAGAGCCAACTTACACATACATAGAATAAGTATGTGGTTTATTAAAACAAAGCAAGACAAAACAGCATCCACCCAGCTTGAAAGGCTTTAGCTGACTAAAAGTGCCATAGGCGTGTCCTGATGGGACGTGAATTCAGAGAGCTAACTAAAGCCTCAGCTTCATGGGGCAAGTGCCCAGCACCAATGCTGGCGAGACCACATTCCTAGGACTGAGTTTTCCTGAGCTTCGAATTTTGAGAATGCTTGAGTGTCTTATGAGGAATGATTGAACTGGGAAGGATCTAGCCCAGAAAAAGAAAGGTTCTAGAGATAGGATGTTATTTTAAATTAAAAAACATTTTTTTAGATACTAAAAAGCCTAATATCTGGAGGAGAGATTAGGCCTAGAATGACTATAGCCAAGGGAAAAACAAAAAGATCATTTAAGCAATGATTCTGGACTTGAAAGCCCTCCATATGTTGACCCAGACTTTGTCCCTCAAGCTAGTCTTCAGGGTTCCCTTATCAGAAACCTTTGCATATCCACACTGTGTTGCCTCACTGTTCCCCCAGGGCAGCTCTTAGTCACCTGGAGGACCTTTTCTCACTTTTATGCTGTCCCGACTGCTTTTCTGTTCAGCTGAATCCTTCCTAGTCTTGTCCAGGTATTCTCAACCTTTGAGGCATATTAGAATCACCTAGAGGGCTTTTAAAAGTACTATGCCTGGGTTCCACTGCCAGAGGTTCTAATTTAATTGGTTTGGGGTTGGGCCCAGGCATCAGTATTATTTCATAACTTTTCAGGTGATTTTAATAGAAGCCTGGCATTAAAAACCACCAGTTTAGTTCCAGCTTGACTTTGGTGGTGCATTACTTGATTTCACTTGTTCTTCTGACCTCCTGCTGGGGCACTCACTTGCAATTAATATAATATTTGATTTAATTTATTCAACAAGAAAGACCTGCCTGCTTGATATTGTCAATCACCTTTCAGAGTGCATGCATCTCATTTCTTTAGCTGAATCCTAAATCCCTTGGATGTGCTTTCTATTCCATATTCCTTCCTCTTCAAAACACAGTACAATGTCTTACACACAGGCCTGTGCTTGGGGGATTTTTCTTTTAATTATTATAGAAAATCAATAAGCATTTCTCACTTAATTGGCAAATAAAATATGAATTTGGATAGTTGATCCTAAACTTATGAAAATCATTATATCCAGAAATGTATATAAAAAAAGGGTGGGCCATGAAAGTTTAGCTAAATGATTGCATGAGAAAACAACAAGTTAAGGAAATACAAGAGTATTTTGGATGGATTTATTTTTGCAGTAGATATCATGGAGAGTTCACCAGTGGTGCCACCTGAAAGACACGGAATAACTGGGCTTAGCTGACCCTGGGAGTGGCTTAGCATGACTTTACTTATGGGGAGTTGGGACACGGAGGCCCAGCACCATGCAAGGTTGATTATAGTATTTCTGGCTAAGGAAACTATCTTTGCTTTCTTCATTATCGGAGGGAGGGTGGCTTCTTGAATCATTGGACTGAATTTTTGTTTTAGTCCTACAGGTGGGTTTGTGCAAGCCAGAACAAAAACTACACACCAAGAACCTGACGGAGTAACTAAACTGTTAATAAATTCCAGTGCCACCTAATAATAATACTTTGTATTTATATAGCATCTTTCTTGGAGAAGCTCAAAGCACTTTATGGGCTCTGAAAGTTAATCAAGTTGGGAATTTTTCAGTCGTTGTGGGAGTGAGATCCAGGGCTACAAACCCCCAAGCTGTAAAGCTTGCTTTCCTTATTTACACATGTGGACCCTGTTAGTGTGTGGACTTCAAAACGTCTGAGGTTCTTTGGCTTTAGAGACTCTGTAACATGAAGTGAATTTCTGGCCAGCTGGTGTAAGGATCCTAACAATGTTTAAAATATTTTAACAAATGAAAACATTTAAAAAATCATATGCAGCTGTCTGGCAGTACTTTGTCACCATGACAATTGCTGAAATATAATGATCGCTGTGTTTGTGTTTCTAGTATTATAGAAATAATTATGAGGAGGGAGAGTAAATTTTACTTTAACTTTGGTTTATTGAATTCTTTTTGTTTCTTTTTAATATGTATAATCTCTGAGCAATCAAAAGGACTGTGGAAGTAGAGGTTTCCACAGCATAGCTAAGGGTAAAAGACTAAAAATAAATATCTTGTGAAAAAAGTGTTAAATGGTACCTTGATTATTTTCATAACAATTGTTTGATGAAGGAGCCTTTACAATAAGAGCTTTCAGACATAATCAAGAAATGAACCCTATGATGGAATTTTAGAATTTTGGTTAATAATGAGAAACTTGTTGATGATCCATGTCATCAAAGACCGATATACTGAGGGTGCCAAAAAAATGTATACAAGTGGACACTTTGGTCAATGTTGCTCAAACAGTCATTCGCCATTATCAGAAGTGTCTGGATGCTGATGGTAACCACTTTGAGCACCTCTTGTAATTGCAGAAGTCAAACATGACTTGTATTCATCTTTTGTTATTGGTATATATTATTAAATTTTTAATACAGCTTTCTTTTCTTAAAATGTGTATACTTTTTTTTGGCACACTCTGTATAAACGTCATCTTCAAATCTGTGATCTGTGGGCTATTGTATCTTCTTTCTTAGCACTTGAACTTGCAAGACTTGCTTGTTTATTGTGGAGCTGGATTTTGTCTAGGCAACCACTTTCTTTTTCTGGGGTCCTGGGGACTTGAAATGTGTTACATGTAGCAAGGTTTTGTGTATCTTCTAAAGAGGCAGATGGAATTGACTTTCAGCATCTGCCATATTGTAGTGGAGTGGGTCTTCCAAAATTAGAATATAAGCTCTTCATTCAAAGAGACTTTGTAATTCCAAGTACAGTGCAATGAAAATATTGAGCTCAGTAAGCATTTATTGATTGATTAAAAAAAAAAAAAAGGGTTCCCCAAGTGAGATGAGTAGCATTGTGATGGTCAGGATGACTTTAGGTGGGGCTGAGACCCTACATTTCATAAAACTGAAGCACTAGAAAGTTATTCTTTTTCCAATTCTTTCATTTTACTGATTACATAAAGGAGACAGGCTTAACTTGGTCCTGGGATACCTTTAACACGACTACCTTTTAAACAACAAAAGTAAATCTTGGCCTTTGACTGGAAATTGCATATAAAGAGACTTTAAAGTAACAGTGTTTCATATAACATTATTTAGATTTTGGTATAAATGATACTAGGTTTCCATTTTTAGTAACGATATAAAGTATCTCTTAAAATATAATCATGCATCCTTCTTGTGCACTTTGCTTTATTGCACTTTCCAGATATTGAATTTTTTACAAATTGAAGGTTTGTGACAACCCTGCTTCGAGCAAGTCTGTCACTGCCAGTTTTCCAACAGACTAAGATGATGGTTAGCATTTTTTAACAATAAAGTATTTTTTAATTAAGTACATTGTTTCTTTAAGACACAATGCTATTGCACACTTAATAAACTACAGTATAGTGTCACAACTTTTATATGTACTGGGAAAACAAAAAAATTTGTGTTTTCCTTTATTGTGATATTCGCTTTATTGCAGTACCTGGAATCAAACTTGAAACATCTCTGAGGTATGCCTATAAATTTAGAAAGGAAGAAAGTGAAGATATTTAAAGGAAAAAATTAAATAAATAATAGCACAGGTTGTGTGCGTATGTCACAAAAATTGGTGAAAAAAGCTATTAGTTCATTTATTTATTTTTTTAGCTGAGCCATCCTGCCACCTGTTGGCAGTTCAGTGACAGCTCGGCTCAGGCTGGGTATTGAACTGCTGTTGCTCAGAGCTCAGCTTGCACTCTTGAGCAAATTCTTAACAAACTGAGCCACTTGGCCAGTACTCATTCACTTAGGATAATACTCTCTAAGCACCATCCTTAGAAGAACTGGGAAAAAGGTAGTTCTGTGTCCTATCATTCAGGTGAGGAATCCTGATTGAGAAAGGCTTTTCTCTTTTGTCAAACAAAACTTTTTAGCTTAATTATCTCTGCTTTGAGATAATTCAGTCATGTAAAGAAAGGGAAGAAACAACAGGGAGAGGTAAAAAAGAAAGGCACAAAGTGGGGTGAGAAGGGATGGGTATATAGAAATGTCAGGGAGAGGAAAAAAGTGAAAAAGGAGTCCAACAAGATTAGAAGGAGGAAATAAAGAACAATGTAAAAACACATTGTGAATTATTGTGTTTGTTTATGCATGACTTGATGTTTACAAAGCTGTTCTTTCAAGTATGTTGAAATACAGATAATTTATATCCTGATGATGTTGCTCTTGGAGACTCAGTGATTTCGAAAGGGGAGGCTGATATATATGGGTGCAAATTCTGGTCCCTGCAATTAGCTGTGACCTTAGGCAACTCATGAAACTTCTCCTCTGAAATGCAATTATCATATCTGCCTTACAGGATTGCTGGGAGGATTCTATGGCTGTTGTTTTTTATGGGAACTCTGTTGCAACACAACTGACAAGTGCCTTGTAGAGCTAGGATCACTTATCCCCAAAACAAAACAAGAGAAATGGCTCTGAAAAGCCAGCGAAGAGTCTGAAGGAATGTGAGTTCCTCTGTTATTTTCCTCAGCAGCCCTCTGTATTACACGTTTATGATGCTTTCTCTGGTTTTAGACTAGGCAGCTTGTTGCTGTGTGCTCATGTCACCAGGCTCTGGAATCTGCTCTGGCCACCATCCAGGGGCTGACTTTGGGTTTATGCCGAGTTGAGGTAAGGGTCATTGAGACAGTCATCATGACGTATAATATCATGTGTTGGTGAATATAAAAGTGAGCAAGAGGAGTGAATCCTTCCCTGGGCTAAATTGTGGCATAAGAGAAATTTATTTCAGATATCCTTTTTGCCTTATTTTCTGCTTCCATAGGACAACTCTTTCTCAGGTACACAGGGTCCTTGTCTTATATCCCCTCCCTGTTGTCACTCAACTTTCACCCTCATATCAAACCCTGTTCTCAAGAAAGCAGCTATTTAGACTTTGTGTGAAATCAAGTTAATGGTATTACCTTTCCTAGGTGTGTTTACAATTTAAGGTTTTTATGGCAAATTGTGGAACTCTGCCCCTGTTAAAGGGATTACACACAATTCCAGAATTTTCTGGAAAAGGGCCCACAGGGACAGGATCTTATAGGCAGGGTCCTGGAAGAGAGCCATGTCCCCAGGCTTTATGGGCTGGCTCTCTGGGTCTGTCCTCACAGTCCTCAAGGCCTGTGTTTCTCAGGGCAGTCCTCATTTCAAGGATGCTATGCTGTATCTCAAAACATTTTCTTGGTTTGCTGGGCTTGGTTTGGGAAACATCATTATGTCTGTGCACAGTAGGCAATTTACTTTTATTTTAATGAATTTGTTAGATGGCAATGTATACAGGCAACATACACAAGTACCTCTTTCTGTTGGTACTAATTTGACCCTCTACCCTTCCTGAGGTCACTATAGTTCCTGACCCTGTTTAGGCCTCCATGGTTAGGGCATTGTATATAGGGCCAAGCATATTCACAGCAGGCCCAACTCCATGTAGTAATTTTGTCTGTCTGTGTATTATCTATCTATCTATCTATCTATCTATCTATCTATCTATCTATCTATCTATCTATCATTTATCTACTCTATCTATCTATCTATCTATCTGTCTATCTATCTATCTATCTATCTATCTATCTATCTATCTATCTATCTATCATCCATCCATCCATCCATCAATCCATCCAACTATCTACTATTAGGAAAATAGAGAGGAGACACTAGAAGGCTTTCAGACATTTTCTTTGGACAGCTCAAGATTTTGGAGAGCTCTTCTTACCTTGCCCCTCCAGGAGGCTGGCTTAATAACTTTTAGGACAAAATGTGAAATGCTGCCTCTTTCAGCAGTGCTGCATGGTGGAAGAGCCTCTTGAGATTTGCTGTTGCAGGCTGCTAGCCTTTCATTTTTGATGTTATTGCTGCCGTTCTGGGTTTTAAATATTTTAATGAAAATTTTTTATTGTGTTTGTGGACTGGCTTTTAGCAAAGACTGCAGTTTCAAAAATTCTAATAAATGAATGGGAGACATGTCTAAAGCGAACTAAAACTGAAGCCCAGTTCACTCACAGAGTATTTCAGGAAACAGTGGAATCCGATATTGTTTCGAAGGTGAAGTGCGTGACTGGGTAAGTACTGGAGAATTAGAGTTTGCCTCCCTTTCAGAACTATTACAGTCATAAAAAGTCTGCAGATTCTTAGTTGGATTGGTGGGTATTTCGTTGTCTCCTTCTTTCAAGCAGATTATTATTGTTGCTGTCATGGGGTCCCTATGTTTCAGAGCACTGCCTGATTCCACCAAGGATAGTGGCAATGAAGAAAGTAGTGACTTCCCTAGAAAACCTAGCCTTGTGTAACAATCTTCTTCCTCTCACAAATTAGTGATAGAATCTTATCCGCCAGGACTCTCTGTGAATTTTTGAATAGGCTTAAATATCTAAATCTATGTACAAAACATTTCCAATGCGCAGAACAGCTCATTTTGTGAACTGTACTCCTTCCTCCCACCTCTGTTTTTGATGCCTTAGGACCTTTCCATAAAAAAATGCACTTATGCTGTCCAGCTGGGCGTTTTTCACAGTGCTTTAAAAGTGCATTCTCAGGGCCGGCCGAGTGGCGCGGTGGTTAAGCTGGCTTGGGAAGCTAGTGGGTCCCACATATGAGGGCCAGTGACACTGCCCTCAAAAAAAAAAAAAAAAAAAAAGCGCATTCTCATTTTGGTGTGGTGGTACCAGGAGCAGGATTGTGTGGGTTTATCACTCCCTATGCCCCTCAACAGCGAAAGATAAAAGGGCACATGATCATGAAAAGTGATGGTGCTAGTGATTTCCCTGTTTGCTCTCAGGCTGATTTCTTGCCCTTCTGAAGGTCTGCTCTGCATAGTCAAGATCAACTGACAAGAGAAAGGGGCAGGAAATTGGAGGATGGAAGGAGGGGAGAGATCTGGGTATCCTGTCCTCTTTGATGTCTCAGGCAGTAGCTCCAGCAGTTTCCAGCTCCCAAACAGCCTCTCCTTTTGAGGTCCCAGCCTCCCCCAGGTAGGCTTGCTTGTGTCCAACTGTCTCCGCGATGCCCTAGCCTCTGGGACCTAGCACTATCACCTCCTGTCTCCTTCCCTTTATTTGTAGTAAAATAAAAACAAAAACGAAAAACTACTATTCTCTAATTATACATCTTACATGACCACTGTAAAAAAAAAATGAAAACAAAATAAAACTATAAAAAGAAAAATGTTGAGTTACTTGAAATTCCACTATCCAGCAATAACCATAAGCAACATAATAGTATATTTCCTTCCTGTGTTTTTCTGCTGTGAATACTTATAAACCAGGCATGCTTTCAGAAACATCTACTAGATGCTGTTAGTGGCTTCTCAGGGCTATAATTTGTGGATGAGCTTCTGTGATAAAAGCCTGTGCTATCAAAATATCAGTCCAGTTCCCAGGGTGATAGTCAGAAGTGCCAAAATATAGCAAGCTATGGATATGGCCCTCTGAGGCTCTGCCAACACACACACACACACACACACACACACACACACACACACACACACACTCTCACTCTCACTCCCAAGCCCAGTTGCCCTGAAGACTACCTCCAGGGTAAATGTCCTTGTAGGAAACCCCACGGCACCTACATATTGTCCACTGCAGATGGACACGGACTAGCTTCAAAGATTTCTTTCCACAGGGAAGTAGGCTGCTGCAGCAACCCTAGAAGTTGTTTCTTGAAGAGAATAATAGCAATAGCAAACCCTGTATTATGTGGTGCCTTTCTCTGAGGAGCTCAAGATGTTCTGGAATGATCGCACCCTTTGTTCCTTTGTTCCTTCATCCCTGTGAGGAAGAGGGGAAGTTGTTTTCATCCTTTTTTTTGTAGAAGGGGAATCTGGAGCCCATGATCTAACTGTGTGGCCAAAGTCACTGATCCAACACCTTCTGGTGCTTCCTGGCTCTGAGAAGCTTATGATTTTCCCACTGCTGCTCTGGGCCCCACTCCTGGAGATTGTGAGTCCATAGGTTCTGGGGTGGAGTCTAGTCTTCTGCATTTTCCAAAGCTCATCAGGTGTTGATGTGTCACCTGGCTTGGGGGCTGTTGCAGTAGGAACTTCGTTATGTTCACACTGACTAGTCTAATTGTTCAAACCCAGGCAGAGGATGTCATGTGCAGTTCTTTCTGAAATTTTTATGTTCTTTGAAGTTGGTTCTTCAATTTTAGGATGGCTAAATTGGGGATAGCCTGGCCTTCTTCCTATTTCTGCTTTTCTGTATAGATGGTATTCTGCACTGGTTGCCTTGTCTCATTGCGTGCAGGCGAGTCTCATCTTTTGGAACCAGAAGGTGGGCCCATACCTGTGATAACCAAGAGGCAAGTTCTGGACAACATCACAAAAAGGACAAAGTTCCTCTCTGGATCCCTCCTATCTCCTCTTGGGCCCTCCTAGCTCTGGTGTCACAAGATTTCCCACTGTGCTCTACGCTGACTTGTCATCTCTGTTAGCATGAATTGGTTTCTAAATGATGAAAGGATATAAAATACCTGACTTTCCCCTCTCTTTAAAACACTTCAGTCCTAGGTCTGATTTCCTTGGTGGTTGGGTGGTTAGTTAATTTGAACTAATACGTTCATAGAGGAAAAGGAAAAGTGAATGTATTAGATATTTATTGCTGTACACAACAAACTAAACCAGTACTGAGTGGCTTAAAACAGCAAACATTTATGACATCATAGTTTCTTTGGGTCAGGAATTTGCGAGGAGTTTAGTTGGATGGTTCTGTCCTGAGGTCTTTCATGAGGTTGCTGTCAAGATATTGGCTGGGCCTGCAGTCATCTTAGGGTGGACCTCTCAGGAGGATGAGCCTCCAAGATGGCTCACTCCCATGGCTGTTGACTGGAGGCCTCAGTTCCTCTGCTTGTAAGCTTCTTCATAGGCCTGTCTCAGTGCTCTCATGGCATGGTAGCTAACTTCCTTCAGAATGGGCGATAAAAATAAGTGTAAGAGGGGCCGGCCAAGCGGCACACTGGTTACGAACTGGCTTGGGATGTGACTCTGAGCAGCAGGGCCCCGGTTCGGATCCCATATATGAGGGCAGTGACACTGTCCTCTACAGCTAAGATGGTGAACAACAGCTCCACCTGGAGCTGGGCTGCCGTGAGTCGCTGGGGACGGCATACCTGCAGCCCCTGCTGCAGTGGGCTGCGATAGGCTACAGTGAGTGGCCGGCAGCCAGTGTGAGAGACCTGCAGCTGGTGTGAACTGGCAAGAGCCACTCTGAGCAGCTGTCTAGAGACCAGTGACAGATCTGCCTCACCCGGGAAGAGTGTAATGATGATACCAACATGGGCCAGTGAAGCAATGTCCTCCACAACTAGACTGAAGAGCAAAAGGACAGCAAATTGTCTGTTCCCCTTCCCTGATTCCCCAATAAAATCTTTAAAAACCAAAAAACAAAAATGAATGTAAGGAGGAAGCCACACTGCCTCTTATGTCCTAATTTCAGAAGCTACACAGTCTCATTGTCACTTCTACCACATTCTTTCAGCTAGAAGTGAGCCAGTAAATATAGTCCACATTTAAGTGAGGGGAGATGGGCTTCACCTTTTGAAAGGAGGAACATCCAGGAATTTATGTATGTATTTTACAACTACCACAGTGGATAACCCTTTAATATGCTAACCCTTCCAGATATGGTAATAGTTGTATATTTATTAAGAAAGCCTCAAGCTGTTCAATGCTTAATACATTCTAGAACTCCCCTTTCTGACCTATTGACTTTAGAGAGGAATAATGGGGCATTTCAGTCTCTGGTTGATTTTTAATACCCTCTTCTGTCTGTGATGTACACACAGGCACGTATGCACACACACACACACACACACACACGCACATACATGCAAATGCACTCACCCTTTCTAGTTCTGGATCTGGTCCATACCTGGTAAGTCATCTGACCACTGGTGCAAGCAAAGCTTTCCCTCCCACAGGGTCTTCCCCACCCCTACTCCCAGTCAGGCTCTGGTCTCTCTGGTTTCTGACTTTTATGTTGAATACTTCATCCTGGTAATCCTATTCTTTGTGCTGAGTTTGGCCTTGAAGAAAAGCAGAGCAAGAATTGGAATGACATTTGTAAGGAGGAGGAAATCTTTTCCTTCCGCCTATGTATTCAGGAGTTGTGATATCCCCTATATCCTAGCAACAGTCTTGGAGGTGAGGCAATGCTTTGTGAGAATCAAAGCAAGTCTGACTGTAGCAGCATGAGTATTGAAAAGGCCTTTGAAAGATGAAAAAACTGCCAATTATATGTCTTTGAATTGGATTCCATCCAAGCCCTCCCTGAAAGAATTCCATTTGCCTGCTGTCTGAGAAAGGACCGGGAAGGGAGGAAGGAAGCCTGGAACTAGGCGTGGACTGCCCAAGTGCAAGAAGCAATTCCTTTTGACGAAGAATGATATCTGTTTCCCAGGTTAGGTTAGTGAAATGAGATGGATGGATAAACCAAAGATTATGGCTTTGTCACACTTCATTTAGGATATCACAAGTTAAAGGCTTGTAAATCACCTGCGAAATTTGCTATTAATCAAATGGTCAAGAGGAATGTGAAAGCTTCTCTGTGTAGGTCAAATGTGCAAAGGAAATTGTCCCCAAGGGGGAGGCTTCTTTGCCAAGCCCCCCTCTCTGTATCTAGTGTAAGGAAGTCCTGCTTTCGTAAGCCCCTTGGAATAAAGACCTCATTATTTTAGAAGACACAGGAACAATGTTGCTGATTATAAAGTGGCATGTTTTTATGTCTTCCCAGGGATGTAGATGGAATCTTACTTGGTTTAATTCATTTGGGTGTGTTTATGAGGGATGTCAATTAGGAAGAGCAGGTGGCACTGTGGAGTTTTGTTATGAAGCATCCTTTTCTGAGAGATTATTGAGTGCCAGGCATCAAAGCAAGGCCTGTTACTTGCATTATTTTATTAAACCATCATATCAACCTAGAGAGGTAGCTTATTATTAGCTCTATTTTTATAGGTGAAAAATGTGAGTTTCAGGTGTGTTAGGTAACCTCCCCAAGGTCACACAGTTAGTATGTTGCCAAACCAGAACTTAAATTCATATCAGTTGGCTTCCAGTGGTCTGTATACTCTACTTCCCCTTATAGCTCTAAACATTTCTTGAAGTGGGAGGGTTACAAAAGTCTCCCACTTCCCATGTGGGATGATTTTAGGCTTTTCTGGAAAGCAGTGAAACGACTTCTTGCCTTTTCTCAGAGTCTCAATCTGTAAAATGGGTTAGCAGTTGAATTAATGGGGGGATCAAAGGAGATAAGTTAGAGCGTGTATTAAACTGGAAAGTGCCATTGAAATCTAAGGCATTATGTTCTCACTTCATTTTGAACCTGCTTCAAGAGTGGTCAGATTAGGGCCAGCCGAGTGGCACATTGGTTAAGAGCTGCTTTTGGGATGCCAGCTGCCCCGGTTCGGATCCCACATATGAGGACCAGTGACACTGCCCTCTACAGCTAACAACAGCTCCACCCGGAGCTGGGCTGTGTGAGCCCCGGCGATGGTGTGGGCTGCAGCCCCTGCTGCAGTGGGCTGCCATAGGCTACAGTGAGTGGCCGGCAGCCAATGTGAGCGACCAGCAGCCAGCGTGAGCTGCCAATAGCCGCGGTGAGCCACCATCCAGAGGCCAGAAACCAATCTGCCTCATCCGGGAAGAGCGCAATGATGATACCAACATGGGCCAGTGAAGCAACGTCCTCTGCAACTAGACTGAAGAACAAGAAGACAGCAACTTGTCTGTTCCCCTTCCCCGATTCCCCAACGCTGTTCCTCTCCCCCAATTCCCCAATAAAATCTAAAAAAAAAAAAAAAGAGTGGTCAGATTAGCTAATGAACACGTATTGGGTGCTGGTTGTGTCTAGTGCATTCTATTCAGACTGTGTGTTCACAGAGTTGAGGCAATGATGGGATTTCCACTTTAGTGCCTTATGTTATTTCTTGTGGATTGGTGAGTAATGAGTATTAGCACTGGCTGAAACTGGCACAGCAAAAAGGTGTCATTGTTTGCATGAGTTCTGTGCACTCACACATTTTTGGAGTTGAGCTATATGAGTAGTAAATCACGTTTACCTTTGTAGAAGAAAAATAGTTACCCATTTTCAAATATTAAAATCCAAAAGAGGCAAAGGAAAATGAGTTAAGATGATAATTTAGTGCAAAAGGCAGGAATGACCCTGAGTTTTAAGTACAAAAGAAAAACACAATCTGGGATTTTCTCCCCATAAAAATTCAGGTGGAAAGAGCAGTATACAATGAAGTAATTGAATAAATAACATGAGATATTTAGAAGATGAAATTTCTCTTCATGGAGAGAAGGTCCCGAATACAAAATGTAAAATATTTATCTTCTTGCTATTCACCATTGTCTATTTTTTTAAAAAAGTTGTCTAGTTTATTAATAAGGAAGAAGGCAGCAGAACACTGTCATTTTTGAGATGATTGTACAAATTCATAGTAATTTATCATTTCTAGGTGCTTACTTTCATTTATTAGTTTTCTGCGCATCAACATCTGCAAAATGAAGGCTATCAATCCATCTTATTTAATGGATTCAGGAATTCTGCAATGCACAGAGGTGAGTTTCCTATGATGCAATACCCTGAGGAAGGGGTGTCAGAAAGGATCTGGATTTAGGTTTATTTTGGTGTCAGACATGCATGCGTCCCCCGTCCATTGCCTTCCACCATTTCCTTTTTCAAAGGAGACAACTGAAGCCTAAATGAACAAACTGGTGGGTGAAGGAACCGTAACAAGGACCCTGGTCCTGTTTCTTGACACTCAGTTTTGTTCATCCACTTGCCTCACACTGAACCACTGCAAGCATTACGTTATCAGGGAAGCTGGGCTCCACCCCCTGCTTTGCCCTCTGGATGGAGTTGTGTTATGTAAGTGATGGTGGGTATGTGGAAGTCAGGACGCGACGGGAGTCAGTCTTGTAAAAGATTTCCAAACTCCTGAAGCATTTTTTCAGCCCACAACATTTGCATTGGCTTCACTCCCTGCCCACCCAATCATCATCTTATTCCCCATCAGACAACCCATAAATGCCAGCAGCCACAGCCTCAACCCAGTCCTGTTCCTGTAAAGCCAAAGGGAAACAGAGAGGAGAGAGGAGCACTCTCAGCTCAGTTTCTTCTTGGAGTTTGGCCCATTTTTCTTTTTTTTTTTTTCTCTTTCCTCCAGATTGCTTGTAGTCTTTCTAATCACCTGAGCTTATTTTCCAGGCTGGTACGGATGGCGGAACACAGAGCCATGTGCTCACATGTAACTGTAGGGCCAAGATGGTGATGTAAGATAGCTGGATGCTCCCAGAACCAGACAGATGGTTGTAAACAAGGTGCAAAGTGAGGCTGAGAGTGGCTCCCGCAGGAAAAGAAAGGCACAATGAAAGCACAGGGCCAGCTGAAATCTCCAACCTCATCTCAGGCACCCTTACTTTAATTCAATGCCATATTGGTTGGCCCCTAGGTAGGACTGGCTGCTTTGGGGCCAGGCCAAGAAACATGTTTCAGACATTGTGTGAGATGCTGGAAAATATATGAAGGATAAGACCTGTTCCTCTGTTCTCCCATGAGGTCATCACTTTTTTCAGCATCACCAGGAGACAATCAAAATCCAGACATCGAGCTCCACTCCAAACCTGCTGAGTTGGAATCTCTGCGGCATTGGGTCCAAGGATCTGCTATTAGGACAAGCCTCCCAGGTTAATCTCCCTAAAGTCTCAGGGAAGGCTAGTGAGAGAGAATTTGGATGGCCCTCAATTAGAAGTGGAGGGACACTTGTGCGTCCTAGCTGGGGGCAAACCCTGGTGGGATCCTGACACCTTAGGGGGATAGAACCTTTGACTTTGGAGCTGTTGGGGCTTGTGGCTGATTGACTTGGTTTCTGTGGGTGTGAGGGAAGAATGAAGCCACATAGGGCATTTTCATTAATTTGAGTATCCAAATCAAGTCAAACTCAGATCAAGATATGTTTCCTAATGCCTACTATGGTCATGGCACTTAGGGGAATAAAGAAAGAATCTAAGACAAGCTCTTGCCATCCATTTTTTAGCAGTGGATTTAAGACTTAACAATGTAACCCAAAGGTTAACAACTAAGTAAAACCTTAGAGGGTATCTGCCCTTGGTGGGTAGGGAGTATTGGGAACATCATCTTGTATGGGGGACATTTAAATGTGCCACTGAGGGGTAATGTCAGCATCATGGTGACGTAAGATGTCCCTCCTTTTTGTTCTTCCTTTTAACAACTAAGTAGGCATCCATTCCCAAATACAAGTACCTCTGTGGGGTTGTGGGATCCAGCGCCATACACCAAGGGATTGAGGAGGAGTCTTGCCTACCTGTGCGTCCCGTAATAGGCAGGCAGACCGAGAACTAGGGGAGCCAGCCAAACCTGCCTCAAACCCTCCTGGCTGTAGTTGGGGAAACCTGGGGCATGGCAACTTGAGCAGACACCCATGAACAAGACACACTTGGTAGAAGTCTAGCCTCTGGATGGGCAGATTCTAGCACAATGTTGGAGAATCCTGAGGGAGACAGTAAGGTGAGCTGAGGCGAATGAGGGCATTCACTGTTGGGGACACAGTGTTTTTTGAAAGTCCGTGCAATAAAATGATTGCTCCTTTCTATGAGTTAAAAATAATGAACTCATATCGAGCACTTTCCCTGGGCTCTCTTCTAAACAGCTTACCAGTGCTAACTGCCTTTCACCCTCCCAGAAACATGATGACGGAGGTATTATTACTCTACCCATTTTCTGGATAAAAAAATGGAGGGACAGGAAAGTTAGGTCAATTGTCTAGTGTTACACAGCAAATAAACAGTTGGCCCAATTTAGAAGCTCAGTAATCTGCCTCTGGGGCTTTGGCACCATGGAGTTCTGTCCCTCAGCTCAGGGAGCCTGCTGGAAGAACTTCACTGCCCAGAGTGCTGTGCTATGTCCTCCCACCAGACTTCTGCAGGAAAGACAATGCTGGTACCCAGGGAAGGGCAGAGAGCTGTAACCCTTATGTCCATATGAAGGAGACTAAGAGAATTGAAGGGAACTGCAATACGTTGAGGCTTTTGCTGAGCCAACCAAGGCAGCATGGCCCTTCAGGATATTTGCTGTCTGGAGTAGGAAGGCAACCTTTGACCTTTCTCAGTTTGGCTGCTAGTTTTGCAGGCTGGTGTCAGCAGCTAGCTGCAGGAGCAGGGATGCATAGTCTGCTTTATCCAGGATCAAGGATTATCAACATGGGTTGTATAGCTAAAAAAAGGTAAAAATTTGAGGAATCCCAGGGTGTTGGCAAGAATATACAGTTGACTCTTGAACAACATGGGTTTGAACTGTGTGGGCCCACTTACACTGGATTTTTTTAAATAAATGTAGTTGGCCCTGTCCCTTTATATCTGTGGGTTTCTCATCAGTGGATTCAACCAACCACAGATTGAAACAGTATTTTTTAAAAATTGTATTAAATTTATTGGGGTGACATTGGTTAATAAGATTATATAAGTTTCAAGTGTACAATTCTATAATACATCATTTGTATATTGCATTGTGTGTTCACCACTCAAAGTGAGTTCTCCTTTCATCACCATATATTTGACCCCATCTGCTCTCCTTTACCTCCCCAAACAGTATTTTCGCATTCCCAACTGCGATTCCCAACCATGGATCGAAAATGCTGTTTTTGATGGGTGGTTGGTTGAAATTGCAGATGCAAAGGGCTGAATGTGGAGTGAAAAGTTACATGCCTCATGGATTTTTCAGCTGCGCTTGGGTCAGTGCCCCAAACCGTGTGCTTTTCAAGGGTCAACTGTAATAGTAATGCCTGACCTTGAGATTAGATGTGGAGAAAAGTGAAGCTGAGAAACTAGAAGGTTGGCAGACTTGCAGGGTTGGTGTCAAGATGGGGGACAAACAATATCAGGATGGTAAGTTTGGAAGCTGGGACATGCCGACAGTCTAGGGCTGTAGGTGACTAAAAGTGGCCCAGGTGAATGGTTGGAGTTCTTCAATGAGGAACTGAGCAGTGAAGGTTTTGAAAGAATCACTATGTGAATGTTGACGTCATCAAGTATGTCTCAGTGCTTGAGGAGCCTGGTGTAGACACCTTTTGGAAGTGTCCTTGAGTGGGTGGAAGGCGGTGTGATTTGAGATGTTCTAAATTACACCTGGACTGTCCCAAAGCAAGCAGTGATCAATGGGCAGCTATTAAGTAATGGCCATAGAAAGAAGCAGGAGAGACTGCCATTTAGGGAAGGGTTTATAGAAGAGGTGCATTAGCTGAGCCTGAAAGGAGACATTCTTGATCGAGTGGCCTAACAGGAGGGATGTGAGTGATAGGAGCAGAAGCACAGATGAGACAAGGAATGAGAGAAGCCACAGAGGGTTGTTTGGAACTTATTTCACTATGTAAGTATTGCACTTTATAACTATCAATTGTGCAAAGGTGTGTATTACTTATTAATATAAGTTGCATTAAGGGACTTTGCTTTAATGGTATGCAGCCTTGTGACCTCAAACGCACTTGAAGGGACAATGTGTTATGGCAGCACAAACACTGTGGTTCAAAAGGGGCCAGTTTTCTGGGGGGAAACTTACTTGTGAATTTCTGAGACAGGCAAATGTATTACTAGATGGAAATGGGGAGGTGTTTACAGATCCTTGTAGCTTTCTGTATCTTATTGCCAAGATGTTCATTATTTATTTAGGGAAGGGGAGGAGGTGAGGGAGGGAGAGAAGGAGGGAGAAAGATGGTTTTTGAAATGTAGCAATCCAGAAAGTTACTTTTCCTTCCATGATCAAGAACTTCCAAAACCTTCATCCCAGAACCTACTGGGGAGCACGGCTGGCATGTTTTGGGTTTGGGGCATATGAAGGAGTATACGGATCAGAGATGTCTTCCCGGAATACATCTTGAAATCTTTATCAGCCTCAAGGCATTTCTAATGAACCCTTAGTAGCTACAGCTTTATAATTCGCTAATATTTTTGTGATTTGGTGAAAATTGAGTTGTGTTTAAGTGTGTGTGTGTGTGTGTGTGTGTGTGTGTGTGTGTTTGTGTGTGTCTGAGAGAGGGAGAGGGAAAGGGAGATAGAGAGGGGGATGGAAATAGAAAGAGGAGATAGAGATAGAGATAGAGATAGATAGATAGATAGAGAGAGAGAGAGACCCTGAACTCAATCCTGCCACCCCTTTTTCCTAGTTCTGGCCCTGGCCCTGTTCAAAGCTACTTTTCCTTGAGATGCTCATGGGTGAACTAACTCTACCAAATATTATACTAGTTATTACATGCAGAAAAACTGGGTCCTAGTGTTCTGTGATTGTGTGGGTTAGAAAGATGGCTTAGAGAATTTGCTTTAAAAGAGTCTTCTTTTAAAACAGAATAAAAAGGCTTTAATGTTTTGGAGAGAAAAGAAAAGGTGACTTTGTGTGCTTCTTAATGCATATGTGGAGCTTTGAATGGATTTATTATAGAACTCAAGAACAGAAGATTAAGAAATTAAGGATCGTGGTGCTTAAAATAGATATGACTATTTTTTTTTCTCACTTTAAGCAAAGCAATCTGCTAGGCAGGTGAGATTTTCGAAATGATAATAAAATATCTGGGAGCCTAGAATGCTATTTTTCTATCAGTAAATACTTCCAAATGGACTTTTGATGAATATTTTAAATTTTATCCTGGCAACATACGGATAAGCAGAAGTAGGGAAAATAACCTTTGATGCCCATCATTGTTCAGGCTGCCCAAAGTATAAGTGTAGAGGACAGCAATGCATTTAAAAATGTTCTTAATCTACAAAATCAAATCATGGTCCAATCATCTGCTTTCTTTTACAGGTTACAGATTTTGTTTTTGAAATCAGTGACAGCTATGAAAGAAAAAAAATCATCTTGGGTATTTTTATAAGCTGTATATATTTTTTTTCTTCCCTCATCAGATAACGTTTTTGTTTTATTTGCTATCATTGCTATGAAGCCATCAAGAGAGACAATGGGTTAAGCCTAGCTAGGGTTCCAGTCAGACTAGTATGCATAGTTGAAAAATTATAATCATGGCTATATGGATATTGTCTCTGAAATTGAACCTTGATACATGCAGATACTCTGTTTCTCAGGAGGAAACAGTGCTTACATCTTAGAAGTCCTGTAATGTTCTGTATATATGTTTCTGCCTACAATTGTGCTTCTTGATGTCCATTTCTTATCTTTCATATTGTAAACTCTTAAAGGCAATGGCTCTCTGTCCTCTTCAACTTATTCAGTGTGCCTTTCTATTGGCAATGGATAATAGATCTTTCTTTAATGACTGAAAGGTATCTAGAAGGGGAAAATCATATAGGCTGCTCTACTAATAACCTGTATGGTTTTATATGACCAATACTAAAACCCACAGTCCTCAAATCTCAAATATATTTTCTAAGATTTGAATGTCTTTATTTCATTTTTACTGTTTTAGGATATATATGTTTATTTATTTTGTTTTTTAGAAAGCATCTGTTAAAAGCTTTGCCTGGGAATGGAGTCTTGAGGGCGTGGGACACACAGATAGATGCATTGTAAATGGGGCTGGCTATTGGGAAGGCTGTGAAGTTGGGATGCTGCTGGCATGGACAGTTCTAGGCAGAGAGCACCTGAGGGAAGATGCTGCTGAAAGGCAGTAAATAACATCAAAAAGGTATATTTTACATCTTTCATGAGGCACCCAGCATGAGATAGTGGAGATTTTAAAACCATTGGGCAACTTGGAAATCTTGCCTATTTGGTTTTGTAATCTGAGGCCTATGGCAGACCTGCCAACTCTCAGCATAGACCCCTGAGCGCTCACCATCTCTGTGTGCTGCTCCAGCAACTGCTCTACGTAGAACTGTAGAGAGCTGTGCTCATGCCAGGTGAGCAGTAACCTGCGAGGACATTCATCCTCTCCCAGGTTAGCCAGAGGTGATTCTGGACATAGGAGGAATTTCCAAAAAGCATTCACTTCCCTTAAATTCTCCCAGAAGATTTCAGCAGGATGTAAATGCAAAGGCTGATCCTGGGGGACTCTAACAAGCCTCGAGCTTTCCAAAGAGGAAGGAAGCTCTGGCAACAGTCAGAGCCAAAATGTCCCAAGGTACCGCCCCACTATGTCCCCACAGCCCCCCTTCTGCTCCTTGTCCCTTGCCATTTTTTCCAGAGCCCTTGACACAGTTACCAAGAGACTCAGATAGAAAAGGTTGGCAGTAATTACTTCTGTTTTTGCCCTTCAGAAAGAGGAGTGTCCAGGGTCACACAAAGTAGATGTCTTTAGACAAATGTTCCAGGACAGACATGTCAATCAACAGTGACTTCGCTTTTGGAAAGTAAATAATATTTTTACCAGCCGTTTTGATAGAAAATAGGGTATTCTTTGAATTCAGAAACCAAAAACTCAGTCAAAAAGTAGCTCAATTCCCTTTGGGCAGTGGAAATGGGAGGAACGATAGAGAAGGTGTGTAAGAATCAAAGAGAGAGACAGGGAGAGGGAGAGGGGAGAAGGGAGAGGGAGAGGGGAGAGGGTGAGAGAGAGGGAGGTGAAGAGAGGGGGGAGAGAGAGGGAGGTGAAGAGAGGGGGGAGAGAGAGGGAGGGAAGGAGGGAGAGGGGAGAGGGAGAGGGGAGAAGGGAGAGGAAGTAGGAGTGGGAGAGGGGAGAGGGAGAGGGGTGAAGGGAAAGGGAGAGGGGAGAGGGAGAGGAGAGAGGGAGAGGGAGAGAGAGAGGGTGGTAGTCCCTGGGTACTACTGCTATATTCAGGGTCTGTCAATATTTCTATTACTGAAACCTCATGGCACTATAACAATTTATTCTCATAATTGTAAGTTATCACCTTGAAACCTGTTTTGTTGATAATTTGCATTTTTTTGAAGAGGGAGAAGAATACACTCCCTTTCTCCCATGTTAAAATTTGAAGGGAGACATACAAAGCCTACTTCATTTGGCTACTTTTTGAGAGACCTCTGAAATAAGACAATATAATGTGGGCTTGGATTTAAAACTTTTTCAATTTCTATAACTTCCTTTTATTTTAAAATAGTGTCTTAATTTACACTCTCGTTTTTGCCTTTCAGAATGTATGTGTGCATTGTGTATAAAATACCTTATTCTTTGTATAGCCCTCCCTTGGCCTCTTCTTCATTGAACAAACATTTGTTCCTATCAGCAAGGCACTGTGCTTTGGGCTCAGGAAAACAAATAATAAAATATTCTCTGTCCTTAATAGCAAGGTTCTCTCCTTTTGGAGAAACATTTATTTTATTTTATTTTTCTATGTTAGGTTTTAACTACCTTGAGAGTAAAAACTGTCATTAAATGCACACATGGACTTAACAAAGACAAAACATGGCACAGTCTCACAAAAAGCTAAGTCTTCAAAAATGTTGACTTTCTTTGTTATTATTAATTTTCTCCCATCGCTATTTTTGTCTTTAAGCATGGTTGAGTGAGCTCCAGAAGGTGACCTAGACCAAGGTGTAATAGACAATATAATGGTCCCTCAAAGATGTCCACAGTCTAGTCCCTGGAACCTTTAAATATGTTACCTTATATGACAAAGGGGAATTAAGGTTTAAATGGAATTAAGATTGTTAATCAGCTGACCTTATAATAAGGAGATTATCCTGTTTTATCTGGGTAGGTCCAAAGTAATCATAGGATCCTTAAGAGCAAAAGAGGGAGGCAGAAGAGGCGGTCAGACAGATGTGATAGGAGGGCATAACCCTGACTTTGAAGATGGAGAAAAAGTCACAAACCAAGGAATATGTGTGGCCTTCGGAATCTAGAAAAGACAATGAAATTGCCTCCAGAAAGGAATGTAGTCTTGCCAACACGTTGATTTTAGCCCAGTGAGATCTATTTTAGACTTCTGACCTCCAGAACTGTAAGATCATATATTTTTGTTGTTTTTAGCCCCTATGTTTATGGTAATACACCACAGCAATATTCAACTAAAATATAAGGTGAATACAAAACAGATCGCCCTAAGAAATTACTCAACTATTTTATTTCTCAGCTGATAAGATCCCTGAAATTGCCTGAATTTCCTGAGATTGTTTCTAGTTTTAGCTGTTATTCACATCCATTTAAATTCTATGCCATGGACTTTTTTCATGACTCCATAACCTCTGTTTTCCTACCTAAAACTTACTTTCTGTGTCTCGTTGTTAAGGACATTTCTTGACAGATGAGACCATCTCTGAGAATAACTCTCAAAGATTCTTTTTTTTTTTTGATATGGGAAAATTACATTTTATTCTATACGGTCTATATTAGTGAGGATCCAGTCAGGAGATACAATCCATATAATTATTTGAACAAAGGAAATAGCATATAAAGAATTATTAATAAATATAGCAATGGAATAGGAGTTTCAAGGAATTGAAAGTAATAACTAAAGAGAACCCTAAAGGATACAGAGAGAGCATGTATTCGAGCATCCACTACCCTAGGGCTTAAATAGAACACCAGCAGAAGAAAATCCCCCCAGGGTAGAGATCTAGACCTTGCTGGAGGGCATGGCCCTGGCTCACCTGGTGATGGTGAATTCCTTGTGGTGCCTTACTGGTGGAACTTGCTGAAAATCTGTGCCCCAGAGCTTATCAGAAGCCCACGTCTAGGATGTCAGGGAAAGCCCTTCACAGCACGGTGTTTGGGTGGAGGCTCTCTGCTGTGCAACCACCTGTGGGGGGTGATGGAGGAAGTGCTGGACACCAACTGCTGCTGGCTCCTGTGCACACAGGAGAAGGCTGGAGAAGCCATATGTACTGCAGGAGCTGGGTGCTGGAGGAGCCATGGACACTGGATCTGGAACCAGGGAGGATGGCCCCTTCTTCCTGCAATGCCTGTCCAGCACCCTTTACTGACAAAGCTTAACATCACTGAAAGGGAAAGATAATTAATTGTAGGGATCATATCCATTCACAGAGCAGGCAATGAAGGGTGACTGTGGAGCTGATAGGCAATAAATTGATAACTGGCAAATGGTCCCAAAGGACATATGAGGTCGGACAGTTAAGTTTGTGAACTCATCCTAGAAAAAGTGCTACATACCTCATTGCTGAATATCACTATGGTTACCTTCAAAGTACTCTCCTTAGGAAGCTATGCACTGACACCAGTGCCTAGTCCACCCTTCAAAGCAATTTTGGAACTCTTTTTTCTGGAATGGCCATGAGAACTGTCGTCATATTACCCTTGATGTCCTGAATGTCATCCAAATATCTCCCTTTCAATATTTCCTTTATCTTCAGGTAGAGAGGTCAGTCATTGGGGGCCAGATCAAGTGAGAAGAGAGGGTGTTCCAATACAGTTATTTATGTACTGGCTAAAAACTTCCTCACAGACAGTGCCATGTGAGCTACTGCATTGTCATGATACAAGAGCCATGAATTGTTGGCGAAAACTTCAGGTTGTCTAACTTTTTCACACAGATTTTTCAGCACTTCCAAATAGTAAATTTGGTAAGCTGTTTGTCCAGTTGGTATAAATTCATAATGAATAATCCCTCTGATATCGAAAAAGGTTGGCAACATTGTTATAACAAGTTCTCAAACTTAACTGTCAAACCTCGTATAACAGAAGACAGTGGTTCTTAAAGTGTAACCTGTATATCCCTAGGTTTCCTGAGATCCTTCCAGGGTATCTGTGGAGTCAAAATTATTTTTTGATAACATTAAAATATGATTTGCCTATTTACTGTGTTGACATGGTACAAAAACAATGCTAGTTAAACAACTGGCACATTAGCAGAAAATAAAGCAGTGACACCAAACTGTACTAAAAGTTATTGTATTCTTTACCACTACACATATGGTAAACAGTTTCTCTTAAGAATCCCCTTGATAAAGCAGTAGAAATTATAAATTTTATGAATTTCATGCCTTAAATTCCCATCGTTTTAGTACTCTGTGTGACGAAATGGGAAGGATGCATAAAGTAATTCTGTTGTACTCCCAAATTTGATGATTTCTCTGAGGAAAAGCAAATGTGTGGTTGTTTGAGTTACAGGATAAGCTAACTGCTTTTTTCATAGAACGACAATGTAAATTGAAAGAATGATTGACAAACTATGGTTATGCAGACTAAGGTATTTGGTACACATTTTCTTAAAAATAAACAAAGGGAGCCTCTCAATTCAAAGAAGAACAGAGCATATTGCTACTGATAAAATTCAAGCTTCAAGTTGAAATTAGAATTTTGGAAAACTTTTATCGTCCACCATGAACTTGACAGCTTCCCAATCATTAAAGACTTTTCTGATGAGATTGGTAGCAATAACACTAATAATGACATATTTATGTTATTGTAAAATGTGTCAACATTTAGAAGATCTCATAATCCAATGAATTTATATCTTCTAAATGACCAGTGCATGCTGTCACAAAATCATTCATGGATTAAGGATCCATTTAAAGTGTAAGATAGACCAGTGGATTTTAATGCAACAGAAAACAAAATGGTCATTGATAATGGTTTCAGATTCCTTGTCACAACTAACATTGAAGACACTACCACATGTTGAGTTTTCTTTTTTTTTTTTTTTTTTAGCTGAGCCATCCTGCCACCTGTTGGCAGTTCAACGGGCAACTCAGCTCGGGCTGGCATCAAACCGCCATTGATCAGAGCTCTGCTTGCACTCTTGAGTGAGCTCTTAACCAACTGAGCCACTCGATCGGCCCTTGAGTTTTGGATAGTATCAAAAAAGGATTTCCACAGTTATCTGAAAAATCTATTAGAATTTTCTTCCCTTTCCACCTACTGTGTGAGGCTAGATTTTTTTTTTTTTTTTAAGATTTTATTGGGGAATTGGGGGAGGGGAACAGACAAGTTGTTGCTGTCCTTTGGTTCTTCAATCTAGTTGTGGAGGACATTGCTTCACTGGCCCATGTTGGTATTGTGATCATTGTGCTCTTCCTGGCTGAGG
This sequence comes from Aselliscus stoliczkanus, assembly GCA_033961575.1. Lineage (NCBI taxonomy): Eukaryota > Metazoa > Chordata > Mammalia > Chiroptera > Hipposideridae > Aselliscus > Aselliscus stoliczkanus. The sequence continues at coordinate 102,390,785 of CM066731.1, read as the reverse complement.
CAGATCGGTTGTTGGTCATTGGACAGCCCCTCATGGCAGCTCACGGCAGCTCACGCTGGCTGCTGGCCACTCATGGGAGCTCATGTCAACCCACTGCAGCCCTGCTGCAGCATAAGCTATCATTGGCTACTCATGGCAGCCCAGCTCCAGGTTGAGCTGTTGTTCACAATCTTAGCTGTGGAGGGCGCAGTGTCACTAGCCCATGTGGGAACCGAACCGGTGGCCCTGCCGTACAGAGCTCACGCTCCCAAGCCAACTCTTAACCAACTGAGCTGCTTGGCCAACCCTAGATTTTCTTCACATACTTCAACCAACATATCAAACAGACTGAGTGCAGAAGCAAATATGAGAATCCAGCTATCTTCTATTAAATCAGAGACATTAAAGTGGTTTGCAAACATGAAAAATAATGCCACCCTTCTCATTAATATTTTTGCTTTGAAAAATATGGTTATTTTTAAATAAAAGTATTTTATGTTAAGATATAATAGATTTATCATTTTTACATTAATTACTAGATATTTACATAATTCTCAATTAAAAAATTTGATACAGTAAATACTAATAGATAGAACTCACACGAAAGCTCTGTTGAGTACCCAATCATTTTTAAAGATTTTAAAGTGGTCCTGAGGACAAAAAGTTGAGAACCGCTGTCATAGGAAATAAATGGGTAGAAGCTGCAGATTTTGGCTTAAGATAAGGAAGTATAACCTGAAAATCGGAGCTGTCACAACCCCATTAGCAATCAGAAAAATGAAAGTTAAAATACCAGGGATTTCTTATTCCTCACATTGGCAAAAATTAAGGGAATCAGAGAGTGTCAAGTTCAGTGAGAGTGTGTTAAAGTAAGAACTCTCATTTATCATTGGTGGAAGTTGGAGTGGTATAATCACTGGTGATGGCAAATTGGCAATCTTGTTTAATTGAAAATGTATCCTATAACTCAGCAGTTCTACTTTTTGTTATATATTCTTGAGATTCATTCTTGTGATCAAATATGGAATGGGCAAAGATATTCATTGTGAGCTTTCTTTGTAATTGCAAACAAACAAACACAAAGCACCGTCACAATAGAATCCCATGTAGCTGTTAAAGTGAATGCACTAGCTCTCTAAATGTATATATAGATCTTCAATAGATTATATTGAGTGAAAACAACAAATTACAGAGTGATATATATTGTACAATATCATTTATATACATTTTAAAAGTCATGTACACAAAATATTTATATGTTAGTTTGAACCACATGAAATTGAATTATTTAGGGAAAAAAAAACAGTTTAAAATCAGCAAATTTATATTGCTCAAGCTAAATATACTCATATAAACATTTAGGAAATAGCCTCAACTTGATCACACTAATATCCTCTGGGACGGGAGATAGGCCATCCAATGAGAAGGGTTTTTAGCTTTATCTGTAATATTTAATTTCATAAAAATGAAAAATAAAGACAAAATGTTAAAATTATAAACTCTAAATGGTTGGTACTTGGGTATCTATTTTAATATTATATCTTAGCAAGCTATTGCTAAGCTATTTTTAACTAGAATTGTCCAAAAGAAGGTTAAATAAGTTAAGAGGCATCCTGTGTCCCTCTACTTACAGTGTTCAGGTGACTGCAGGGAACATTCACACACCATATGGGGGGCTTTTGGAGAGCCCACTGCCTTTACTCCCAGGAGTACATGTGCTTAGAGCAGCTTTAGGTCCTTTGGCAGCCTTTGTGGCAGGTAAGAGATTGTGGACTATGGAATTTTTTTTTTTTTAGAACCCCTGTAAATCCCAGTACCTAATTAAGTTCACTGACTTCTGATGCTGAGTGAAGGAGGATTTTTGTCTAGTAGAACCTTCACTTCAGCAGAGCAGAAAATATTGACTTTCATCCAGGTATTCTAAGAGGGTTCATTTGGATATTTTTTTCACCAGGACTGTGAAAGTTAGAATGGTCAATTAAACATGGAAAAAAATTGAGTTATAACCTGTATATTGTAGCTATTAGGCAACATGTTACCTAATGTATAACAAGCATCTCCTTTGAGTTGTATTCTTACTTTTTTCATTTTTTGAGTTGCTTTCAAAGTAAAATTTTTAACAGGAGTCTCATTGAAAACAAATGATGCAATAAACAAGCATTTAAGTCTTTTAAGCAGATATTACTTGCAGAGCTCTGGGCAGAGAAGGGAATGGAAGATCTGACCAGGACCTTAAGAAAATCCCAGGCTAGCAGGATAGCTAGTACCCATATAAGTGAAATTCCTACTGAACAGCCACAGGAAGTGATAATTGGGTGTTGGCAGCCATGGCTAGAGAAAGTAGTAAAGCCATTGTAGAAAGGTTCTGAAAGCAGCTATTGAAGTGGTTGTTTAGGAACAGCTTCCCAGGGGAGATACACCCCGCAGAGGTTTGAAAAAGGAGATGGTCCAATTTACCTGTGTGAGGGAACACTTACTTTGGGGCTTGTGATTTTCTGCTGAATCTGGAGGTTAATTCTGGAAGAATGGATTGAGCTAGCAACACAAGGTGATTCATGGCAGAGGCCTGACTCTTGCAAATGAGTCGGGAAATTTGAGGAGTGTGAAATATAGCAGGTGATGGCTACATAGTTCAGGGATGGTTATTGTTATTAGAATGTGTGAGGCAGTCTTCTATTTATAGTGTGCTGTTCTGTGCGTTTGTTCAACTCCCACCTCCACCCAAAGAACTCAATGTGACATCGCTCATCTAGGTAAAATTACTGAGGGGATTCCAATGGGGTTTCAAATTATTCACATTTCAAGGATATTTTCTCATGTAAGTTATAGGACTGCTTATAGCCAGCTGTCAGAAAGATAGTGACACTGAAATGTGCTCTGAGGAGGCCCCTGGCTACTTTGGGGTTTTATTTCCCTAGGTTGTGGCCACACCAAATTAGAATCTTTGGCAAGTCTGTTCTCTTTTCTCACTCTACTCTATGTCAAATTGCCCAAATGAATCTTTTTTTCTTTTTGTAATGTATCTTTTGTTATTCTGTCCTCTTGGTTTAGCATCCAGATAGCTTACTTGGTCTCTGATTAATCCAGTCATTCATTTATTTAATATATGTGGAGTGGCATGCTAGATGCAGTTAAAAATAAATCAGAAGTTTTTCATCTAACAAAGAAGATAAGGGCCATCCTCAAATAATCTTAAAACAAAATGGAATAAGAAGGGTCATATCAACCGAGAGCAGGAGGAGTTCAGAGAAGGGAGATGTTCAGATGGTGGTGGGTAGAGAGGTAAAAAGATAATAGAGGAGATATTGGAGAGCCTTACAGTAGAAGCAGGACAAAGGTCTGATCCCTCTGACTAGATTTATGAATTGGTGGTCCTTCAAACTGATGGTTCAAAAGTATTTGCTCAACATTTGCTTAGTGGAGACAGTGAGACCCAGACAACCCCCCAGTCATTCAGCTCTAGGCCCAAGCTTGTGTGCTTTATTTAGCAGGCTCAAAACCCTGCAGGTACCTGGACCCACTTCCCTGAAAGACAGTCTAGCCACCTGCCATCTATGGTTATTCACGCTTACCCCTGCCAATCCTCCTCACCCCCAAGTGGCTTTATTAAATTATTCCTTCCTAACACCTACAGTGCTGTTTCTGAATGGAGTCCCAGTAAACACAGTTTGCTCCATTTCACGGCATTCTTGAGCACTGCTGGAGTATTTGCCATCTGGCCCTCTCCCTAATCTAGCGCTGGGAAGAAGCAACAGCCTGAGCAAAAGTTCAGAGGCTGGAGAGCTTGGGGGTGACCTACCAGGATGTGAGATATCATTTGTAAAATAGAAGTGGGGGAAGCTGCTGCAAAGAAAGGGACATCAGTTTATAGAGAGAGGCCTTGGCAGACTAATCTAGTTTAAGAGAATTGGCCTGTGTTTGCTAACTCACAGTAAGGCACTAAAGAATTATGAACCAAGATTATGATTTGCATAATCAGATTGATAGTTTTGAAATACTTTTTTGGTTAATAAAAGGAGATAGTGGACTTAAAGATGTATAAAAGTTATGCATTTTCATTATCATTTTTCTTTATAAATTTCTTTGTGTGTGTGTTTATATAATTGAGATCACATTGTATATACAAGTTGTTTTCAGTTTTTGTACTTAATATACCAACATTAATGTCCCATATTATTAACTCTTCATGAATATAGTTTTTCCTGGTTGTACAGTATTTTGTAGAAATACTATTATTTCCTCAACCATTTCTTTATTGTTGAACATTTGGGTTATCTATTTATTATTACACAGTGTTATAATTATTTTATCAAGATTCATTCGGCAACAATATAATTTGGAGAAGAAGGTTTTGCTACACAAATTACACATGATTGGAAATGGGGGCCCATGTCAGGAAGTAGTTTCAGTGATTCCTGGCCTTAATTGGGTAGGAGCAAAAGGAAGAAATGGAGGAAGTTGCATGGTTTATTGTTACCTTCCCAGCTTTTATTTCCTTATGGCCTACACCAGGTTTTATTCATTTTTCACACCTACTGAGCCCATATTATATGTTTAATGAGTGAATGAGTGAGCAAATGAATGCTAGGCTTTGGTGATGCTGCTGTGGCCAAAACCATGACATATATCCATTCTAAGTAGCATTTTCACTCACATGGTTTCCCCAAAGCAAGCGTGATTCATCCTTGGTAACTATTATCCAAATCCGATGCACCAATTCCCCCTATACATCTGACATATTTTTATTTGTTTGTTTGTTTATTTATTTCAGAAACAACAGTGTGAAAACAAAAAGAGTGGTCAGTAAAGATGTTAATATATTTGCTTTTCTCTTTTTCAATATTTCTATTTACTTCTGGTCAATGGGCAAGTATTTATAAAAATTCCTGTAATGTGCCCAGCACTGTACTCAGTGTTTCGTCAAGCAAAGTATGTATTCTGCCTTACACACAACTTATAATTCAGTTGTGTAGCAGAAACTAACATGCAGGGGAAAAAAGAGAGTATGATTAGAGATAGTGTTTAGTCATGAATGCATTTGCTATCTACTGAAGTTTAGAGGCAAGACTAAGAGAATAGGATAGGAATATTAGTAGCCACAATAGAAGTCAATGAGAATTTGATGAGCTAAATTGATTTTCTGTCAGTGTTGTGATTCTGTCTATTTCTATAATATGGAGGCAGGCAACAGCTGGTCCCCACTTGCTGTGTAGTGGATCTTTCTTTGCTACCCTGTGATAAGTGGAGACCCTTAAACTCATTTAAATGTGTTCATTTAACACATTCACAGCTGAGATGCTGGCCTGCATATGCAGCCCCAGGAACAGACTGATCTGCTCCCAAGACCTGCTACAATGCATGTGAATAATCAATATTTACTGGTGTGATGATCTCACTCTGGGAAATAATGCTTGTGAGATAATTGAGCTAATGAGAATATATTAGCTATTGGTTTAGTGAAAGTGATGGCAGAGTAATCTAATTCCTACTGGCTCCTGGATAAACTTCAATTGAAAGGTAATGACATTAAGAATGTTAAACTGAGTATCCTCAAGCCTACGCAGTATGTCCTCATCAGGCAGAGCAAATTGCTACCAGAAAGGCATAATGGTTCTTTAGAGCAGAGGTTCGGTTCTTCACCTGAGGTCTGTGGATGGAATTCAGGAATTCTGTGGATTTGGATGGAAAGGAGAGTACACCTCAATTTTCCCTGATTTCTAATGAAATTTAGCACTTTTTTCACTATGAATATAGACAACTAATTGCAGTAATATTCAAGGTTCCTGTGACTTAGTTAACTATTAATAGAAACCCTAGTTAGTTTTGTATCACATTACAGTTGTTTTCCTGAATCGTAAGCTATTGTTTATATTCAATACACTGCAAAAAAAAAAAGATAATTAGACCTGCAAATAGATCTCGTTATTTCATACGTTCATAAAGAGTATATTATTATGTCACTAATCTGCTTTTTGAACATTATGATATTACTATTTAAATATATTCGGTTTCCTTCATATTCCTACGTGTTTTACAGTTTTAAAAACATTATTGTGAGAAGGTCTCATAAACTTTACCTGTCTGCAAAGAGGGTCACACAAAAAGATTAGGGACTCTTACTTAGAAGAAGGACTTCGGAGCCTTTTCCCCACTGTGGAAACTTTGCTATTTGCAATACAAATCCTGTTTTTCTGACACAGGGGATCCCACCAGTCCCTTTTCATGGGGGAGAACTTGGAGTGGTTCTGCTGTCAGTTTACACAGTGAGATCTTACACCATATGTAACTCTAGAGGCTGGAGAGATGACACTCTGCCAAAATGGTTGGAAACATGGAGAAACAGAAAGCTAGTGGCTGGACCATCTTACTAGAAGTGACTTCAGTAAAATTGCATCATGTTGCAGGCTGCTGCCTCTTCTCCTTGGTTATTCTGCTTCTGGACTCCCATCATATTAACAAAAAATTTAAACACACTAGCAAAAACACAGGGATGCGTGCGCCAGCATTTCCCCCAGCAATCCTGTTCCGTTGAGGGATGGTAGTAGAACAAGGGTTATTCTTGGTGGAAACGGAAAAACCGACTGTTGAGGCCAAATAGTCATTTCATCTCCCAACACAAGCCCTCATGGGTGGTGTGACCTTGGATAAGTAACACACCATCTCTAGACTGGGGTTTCCTCCTATTAAAATTAGAGGCTGGTTCCGATTCTGAGGGGGTCCTGAAGGTAAAGATAGAGCAGTTCTTCAGAGCTCAAGGTTTTGCTTCTGTGGCTCTGACACTCTGACAGCCCAGGCATGTGATAAGAGAAATGGGGAGAACGGCTGGAACTGGACTTCTCAGGGAACCTCTTGGAAGCCAACCTAGAAAGCTGCAGGATCTGCCGTGTGAGGAAGGAGCATGGGGAGACTTGTTTTGGCACGAGCTTGCTTGGGTCTTCAAAGATGAAAAGTTGAACAATGTCACGAGTGAGGCAGTGCGGAGTCCATTTCAGAAACACCTTTTGGAAAGCAGACTTCTTGCCGATCCTGCTCTTGGATGGCTGGTCTGTGTCTGTCAGAGTGTAGGAGGAGGTTATTTGGGCTCAAGAATAAGCCTGGTTCAATGGTCATTATTTTTCCCACTGCTTGCTTTACTTTATATGGTCCATCTCCTTTTTAATTTATTTTTATTTTTTGCATTACTTCTGCTGATTTGAAAAATTGTTTGTTCTCACGCGCTCAGCTCTGAGGAAGAAAATAAGCCTCCGAGATAAGGTTTCTGTGGCCTTAGTTGGAGAAGTAGACAAAGAGAAAAGGAAAAATGTACGGTATTTGGAGTATAAGCTCCTAGTTTATTGGGGTATAATTGTGAAACTATGTGGTTTCTCAAGCTGCATATCAATGCATTTCAGTATTAAAAGACTTGTAGTAAAATACTTCATGGAGACACCTTGACTCAGTCAGCATAGAGAGCAGTGTCTGAGCAAATAACTCCAGTTCCTTTCTGCACCTGAATCCCACCCCTATTTCTAACAGCTACATCTCTGCTTTTGAATCCCAAGAGAGGAAACTGCTTGTGAACTCTTGGACTAGTTTTAATGCAGCCAAAAGATGGCTCTATTAGAAGTTCCCCGTTCCCCAGGAACATTCTGTTTGTTCTTAAAGAACAAAGGCCTTAATTTAGAAGAATTTTTAGTTCATTGCAATTTTTGTATGATGTACCTTTAGGAGAAAAAGGTAAATGCCAGTGCTTACTGTATTACTGGTGCTTTGTTCAAGAAACCACCTTTAATATTATTAGTGAAAAATCTGTTAAATCTCCTGTACCTGCTATTTATATCCATGCTTTATAATTATGATTAACATTCAGAAAGGACTGAAAGTACAACAAAACCTCAAATCATTAGACATCCAGAAAGATTTAAGAACTACAAAGTTTGAAAGTCATTTTTTGTCTTGCTTAACCATCCTCATTATCAAATCTCATGAACATGATGAATTGACTTAAGTTTTACTACCTTTTAGAAAGTCAAATTTTGCTAAGCAAGGTACTTGAATGGAATGGTATCTGACCTCCCATTTAGCAAGAAAGACAGTATATTTAAATTTTGGATATATTTTGCAGGCTGTAATATAAATTTAGGTTCAGTCACCAATATAACAAAGGAATTAATATCCTCTTTAGTCTCTTTATTTAGTTTGAATGTTCAGTAGAATAGAAGAAAATTATGTTTAGGAAATATGCAACTGGCTAAAGGAAGAAACTTTACTACAGTTTTTTAGCTTCATGATGAATAATTTTCTGGAAAGGAAACAAGAAAGTGAAGCAAACTTTTTATGATTTTAAGTGTCTGACCTTTATTCTTTTGGGGGAAGCAGTGGTGGGCTGAAAGAACTCTTCTAATTATTGGTACATGTAATTCCCATGATCATTGATAGGATTTCTGGAATATAACACTTTAATCACAAGATCTGGACTGGACTAGGAGTTGTATGAGATATGTTTATTATTTCATTTTACTTGAGAATCTGCAGGAATATTCTCCACAGCTCTGGACTTTCTTTTTCCATCCATGTAGCATCTCTTGCAGCCTCATTATTTTTTGTCTGTAACAAGATGAGTCATAAAATCAAATGCAAAATGTTCTTGTTTGCACCCTTAGAGAGAGTAACTGATGTACAGCGCAGTGACATAAGGCCTTATACTTTTGTTTAAATATACAAAAGTACATACTTTGGTAAATGCCCTAAAAGCTTTAAGTCTGGTGGTTTAGTAGAAACTTTAAATTCTTGAACAATATGCAGAGAGGAATGAGATGCAGAAATTAAAATGAGTAGTTTTAGCTCCCCCTAACAAGAGTGTATCACTCAAATCAATTCTAATCTCACATTTGACCCCTGTCTCTATACCAGTCATCCGGAGGACTAAGGCGGGGTTTTATGCCACAGTATTTTGACCATGTTCCTTGCTCTTTGTGTTGTCCTTCTGTGTCTGGAAGGTGCGTAGTTCTTTTTACCCTCTTTGGAAATCAGCAGCTTCCTACTCTCCTTAAATCAGGTGAGGACAGCCAAACGCAGCTTTATTAAAAATGTTAATTTCCCATCCATCCAACAAATGTTTATCAATGGGCCAGATACTGATATACATGCTGAGAATGCAGCAGTGAACAAAATGGGCACAATTCCTGTTTTCATAGAAGTTAAGATTTACTTGGGAAATAGACACTAATTGAATGAAAAATTGCATAACTTCAAATTGTTGTAAGAATGGGTGGAAAATGTAGGATACAATCTTTGAAGATTATAATTGATGCTATTTTGAGAAGTCAGGGAAGACCTTTTTGAGAATGACACAAAGATGATTTGAAGGATGAGTAAAAATTAACCAAGCAGAGAGTTGGAGAGAAGATTGTTCCTGGCAGATAGATACAGAAGTATGAAGGCCCCGGGGTGGGAAAGAACTGGGAGCATTCGAGGAACAGAAAGGCAGCCAGTTTGTCTGGAGCATGGCGTGCTTTTTTTTTTTTTTTTTTTTTTGTGTGTGTGTGTGTGTGTGTGTGTTTGTATGAGTGAGGGTTATGGGATAGGTCTAGAGCTATGGGTAGGGGCTGGATCATGTAAGAATTAATGACAAGCCATTGCAAGCTTTTAAGCAAGGAAATTACACAACTGAATTTAAATAGGCAAATATCACTCTGATTTCTCTGTGGGAAATGAACTACTCATAGAGGAGAAGGCAAGAATGGAAAATGTAGTATTAGTGCTTTAGCCCAAGGCAAGGTCATGGCAACTTGAACTCCAGGGATAGCATAAAGATGGCAGGAGTTTCTAGATTCAAATGTGTTTTCCTGGTAAAATAGATAGGACTTAGAAATGGCTTGAATGAGGTGATAAAGAAGAAGGAAATGATGAGTGTGACTTCCAGATATTTGGCCAATATGATTATGTGGGTGGAAAAGATGCCATTTACTGAAGTATGGAAGGAGGAGGAACAAATTAGAAGGAGAAATCAAAATTTAATTTTAATACACTAAGATTGAATAAGGTTGAACTGTATTTGAGACATTATAGTGGTGATGTTAAAGAATTAGTTTGATATAAGGGTCTTTATTTGGAGATACATGTTGAAAAATCATCAGTATATAGCAGCCATTTAAAGTCATGTGAGTATATAATATTTTACTGGTAAATAGCATGTAGTAAGAAAGAAAGACCCAGGGCTGAGCCCTGAGGAGCTCTGAAATTTAAAGTTGACATAAAGGAGGTATAAGTAGAAGAAATAAGAAGAGATTCAGGAAAATATAGTTTCATAGAAGAGACCAAAAACAGCATTTCACTAAGACAAGGGAGGTCAGCTTAGTTGCATGTGGTTGATAGTTTAGTAAGATGAGAACTTAATAATCTGGAGGTCATTGGTGATTTTAATAAGAATAATTTTGGAAGTAGAGGCAGGACTGAGATAACAGTAGGCTGAATAGTAAAGAGGCAGTGAGGAAGTGAATATATTATAGAATGTGTGGAAAACCTTTTAGGGAAAGATTGGCTGTAAAGGGAAGCAGAGAAAGGAGTGGTCTCTGGTGGGGGGTGGGATCAAGGGTGGATTTTTAACAGATGGGAGATCCTGGAGCATGTTTGAGCACTTACAGAAATTAGTAGAAGAGAGGAAGTGTTTGAGGATGGAGGAGAGAGGGGTTAGTGATGGAGCAGCTTCCTGAAAAGCTGGGAGGGGGTGGTAGATCAAGGGTGAATCGTGCCAAAATGCCACAGTGAACAGGGTTGGGATTCTGCTATGCAAGGGTTATAGAAGCCTAGAGAGGAGGGAGATTTGCAGCTATTTTTCAAGGAGTGATTTTAATGATAGATCAGAGACTTTTATATGGGTAAGAAAGGAAGTAAAGACACGAAGGGATTAGTGACTAGAGAGAAGTGGAAAAGTCAATTGTTTGGAGACTTGATGAAGACAATCAACTACTACAGCAAGGACACTGGACAAGAGTCCCTACATTGGACATTGGCTTCTCTCATGCATATTTAGTTTCTAGTTTCTTTCTTTTTCTTTCAATTGCCCTACCTCTTTTCTTTTGCATTATGGATGCAAAATATCTTTAGAACTCCTCCACAAAAATTCTCATGTTTACAAACTAAAGTAGAAGAGTGAAACAAATCAACTTATCTTAGATTTCACTTAGCCTTGCTTGCTTCCTGTCTTAACAAACTTCTTTTTGGCATGAAAAGCATTGATCATTTATATGTGTTTGTTGGAAAAAAATGTTTACTGAAATGCCAGGAATTTTCAATTAATTCTGCTCCAGTTAGGTGCCTGAATTTATGTAGTTTCCCTACAAGCAAAATTTATAAAAATCACATTTTTATGCTTTTACTATACAGACCCTCTAGACCCAAATGTATTTCTTGGCTGGGATCAAACTGTACTTTAATTATTATATTTTTTAATATTGGTTTCTCCCTAACTTGATCTTCATGCTTATATTTAATTATTTGTCAAATGCTCACAACTGACTGGCAATGTGCTAGATGCCAGGAATCAGGAAATTAAAAACAAAAACAAAAACAAAAAACAAAAAAAAAAAAGGAATCTGCTTTGGGACAAGCATGTAAATTATAATTCCTTGTGGTAAATACTATCAATAGGTACTTCTTATCAAAGACCAGGGGAACACAGAGGAAGGGAACAATTGATTCTAACTTGGTAAAGGAGTTAGAAAAGGCTGCACCAAGGAAGGGATTTTTGAGAAGGGCCCTTAAGGATGAGTAGGAGTAGGTGGGAAAAGTGTGAATGTGAATAAGAATGTTTGCAACGGGGGTGAGGGGGGTGGGGTGGGGGGAGAGTCTGTTGTGAGTTGAGACTCAGTTGTGTGGTTCTAGCAGCTGGGTTTCAGTTTGGGAAGTTATACTTAATCAAATTCAGAAAACATTTATAGGTTAAGCTAACATTCATTAAAAGTTTGAAAATAGAGGACAGATTTGATTAGTTCTGTTTTTTGTGCTCTATTTCTGTTTTCTTTCTAGTATTAATATTTCTGTAAGAACTATTTTTCACTACAGCCAAAATGATGCCTCAGAGCTGATGCCACTAAACTCCAGATGCCTTACTTGCTGCCAGCTCTGATGTGCCCATTAGCCTTCCTGCCTCTTTTCCTGAGAAAGTGAACCTTCTTGCCAGAGCTGGGCCACCTAGCCCCAGAATGATTCTCCACCATCCCTGCTTCTTTGAGTAATAGTCCCAAGTGGGAGAGTCTGATTGGCTAGGTTTGACCATGTGACTACAACCTAGCTCCAAGAGAGCCTGGGATGATAAATGTCCCACATATCCAGTTTCCATACTGAGAGACTGTTTCTGCTTTCCACCAAGATTCCTAAAGGGACAGACTCTTTACACATAAGTAGACCTACAGATAATGTTCAGCTAAAAAAGAAAAACAAAGACAAATGTTCACTAGACGCATCTTTTCTGACTAAGGAAAGTAACTTGTCCAAGGCCACAGTGGTGTGAATTAGTGGAGACAGGACCTGAACCCAGTAAGTCTGATTCCAGAACTCATACTCTGAGCCACTGCATCCTGTAACTAAACTGTTGGGTGATAAAGACTTTGATAAAGTGTGCACATGGGTGATAGTGTTGTATTGGAGGGAGTAAGGATACCTTTGGCTGTGAAACAAAGTGAGAGTAATGGGCCTATACCGGAGTTGCTCTCATGGGTCTTATTGGTATTCATGGTGTACCTGGGGGGCCCAGGATGTAGCCACAGTCAGGAGCAGGACAAGGGAAATGCTTGATCAGTTCAGAGCATCTAATTTGGCCAACTTAAACTTAACACCATAGCCAATGTCCCCGAGACTGAGCCCTGGTCTCTCTGTTTATCTGTTCCTTCTAGCTCTTTGCCCATTCAGCCTCACTCCTAGCCCCTAATTCCCCAATCCCCCTGTGACTGGCTTTTCTGTGGTGTTCTTCCACATCAATGAGAATTAGAACCTGAGAAGATATTTAAAGGGCCATTTCTGGGGGAAAAACATCAATGTCAGTCACATAATCACACATCAAATGCAAAACCAAGAATAATAAAAGTGTGCAATTTTGGCGAAAGCCAAATCTGGCCATCAGATGCTTCTAAGAAACTATTCCCCTTTCAAGTAAATGTTGAATGTTTTGGGTCCTTCAATAAAAAGTAAATTGAAAAAGCTCTTGTAAATAACAGTCTAATGTTGCAATAGGTCATCTTCTAAGCTACATAAACATTGAGGTCCAATTATATAGTTTCTAATTTTTTTATCTTGAAAAATGAAACATAGCAAAAAGATCCTTGTGATTAGTCCCTGTGCTTCATTTATTTATCAAGTGTCAGCTTCTCGGTGATTCTCTTTCATGTTTATGGAATGTGGTACCCTCTGGGAATGAACAAGGGCTTCCAAAGCATCTTTCTTCCTATGTTTTTACCTCACAGCATTATACAACTACTAATATTGAAATTTCTTAGAGTGTTCTCTGTCTACCTAGAAGTCCTTCACCTCTGAATACAGTAGGACTTCTAGTTAAATTTTATAAATACAAGGCCATTGCTGAATTCTTTGCAATAATAAATACTTCTTATCCCTTTTAAAAGCAATTGTTCTTGTGGCAATCAGGAAGCTCCAGGCATTTGAGAAAAATACATACCTAGACATCAACTACTCATGAATTCCTTGGTCTTTTACATTGTGCCTTTTATTAGTGTTGCTTATGGATCTTAATGCAGCCTTTCCCTTTTCTTTCAGCCACTGCCAATATTTAGCTTTCATTTCTTCTGTTTCCCACAATTATCCACCTCGAAACATTATCAGAATTGTCTCCAGGCATCTAAACTTTAAATGAGATTGTAACTTTTCCATTTGGGCCTTGTTTCATTATACAAATATGTGGGTGCTCCATGATTTTGCTGCAGATACTGTTTATGTGGGAGTTGGATCTGTACTGTGTTTACAGCTAAAGAGAAAAAAAAATTCAACTCTTTATTGGACATGTACTAGCATGTGGGTGAGGCTGAAGAAAATAATTGAGTGTTGAAATCAAACACATGCCTGGGGAAATATTCCTTTTTGACGGGGCGAGCAGGAAAGGCCAACAGCTGGCACTCGTGAAGGTTTTTAAGGCTTAGCCTCCCTTTCCAGAACGTTCTTGCAGGATGCTCAACGTCCTAACTAGAGCCAAATGCTCCAGAAGAATTCAAGGCAAACTTCTGTCTTTTTCAGAAGCAAGATATTTTACCATGAAACAAAAACCGTGTGTCTTTACTCCATTGTATATGATCTCTTCCACACCTCTAAAAGCCTTTTATCTATCTATCTATCTATCTATCTATCTATCTATCTATCTATCTATCATCTATCATCTATTTATTCTCATCATCATGGTAGTTACGTCCTATAAAGTCACTGTGAACAATAAATTAGTGAATACCGAACCATTGCTGTTCCTAGGGTAAATACAGGGTTAGGTTGCTGTGAGCCTCTGGCCACAATATTTTCACCAACTCATTAATACATACCTTGTTTCATATGTGTTTCTGTTTAAAGACAGCTTATTTTACATATATTTATATTTGATACATTGACATTGAACTCACTGCCAGCAGCACTATAACTCATGGCTGAATGAAGCTTGTCTAACACTTGTATTTTCTCCATAAGTCACATCACAGCCTTCTTTTTATTTATGTATTTTTAATTTTTGTAAGATTTATTTTTCAATTACAGCTGACATACAATATTATATTAATTTCAGGTGTACGACATAGTGGTTAGACATTTATATATCTTATAAAGTGATCCCCCTGATAACTCTAGTACCCATCTGATACCACACATAGTCATTACAATATTAATGACTATATGTCTTACGCTACTGTGGGGACACCACAGCTTTCTTTTTCTAAGGAACCACAGACAGTATTTAAGTACTTGGGGGCTATTTTAAACACTGAAATCACCAACAAAAGGCACAAAAACGTGCCACAAAATGGAACACAAAAAGAACACTGGTTTGACCTCAGCTGGGAACGTGCATATCAGGTGACTCAAGTTTTTGGCTATTCACTGCATATCCATGAAAGAACCTCAAATTCACTTGGGGTAACAAAGAAATTTCAGTGAGCAGGCAAATTTTAAAATGCAGAATCTGTGACTAGTAAGGATTTATTATATGTATCTACCCATCTCTGCATCTATTATATCTATCTATCATCTATCTATCTATCTATCTATCTATCTATCTGTCTGTCTGTCTGTCTGTCTGTCTATCTATCTATCTATCTATCATCTATCTACCTATCTTCTATCAATCCATCTATCAATTTATTTTCAGGACATGAAGCATACTGAGAATTTCTGGTCACTTTATTTGGGGTAATCTACATTAAATGTGACGTATATTTTCCTAGCTTTAAGACTGTTTAAAATATGCTATCCTGAGATCAAGGACTTGCAGGTCTTGTTCACTGCTATATTCCTAGCACTGGAACAGGCATGGCACAGAGCAGATTCTCAATAAATATTTATTGAGTGAGTCAATGAATGATTTGCAAATGGTTGTTGTTGAGTAGAACAGTATGGTTTTCTTTCTCTCATTTGATCTCAGGTAGAAACATCTCAGAAATCTGAAAATGTCTCTACCACATAAGTTATGTTTTTCACTCAGTTTTTAAAGAAGCGAATTTAAATAGAATAAATAATTAGGATCTATGGAATCCGTGGATCTTACCTTAGCCACTGACTTAGGCAGATGAAAATCCATCTCCAAATTTTCTCCTCATTTCCTATTTCTACCCCAAATTAAGAAAAACCCACATCTTTTCCAAATATTTCTGTCAATCTTTAAAAAGTCCTATCACCTGAAAAATCTTATTATTTTTTTTCTTTTTTGATGAGAGCTGCTTATCTTACTATACACTAAGTTTTTCCTCTCTGTCTCCCTCTCTCTGTCTCTCTGTCCCTTTTCCTGTGTCTTCCTTCCTCCCTTTATCTCTCCCTTCTTCCCTCCCTTTTTCTCTTTCATGTAGTCCCAGTGTAAATAAAACCTGTTAGACTTAATAGGCTGTAGTCTTCACTTTCCTAGGAGAAACTGTTGAACTGTCTTTGGTCTTTATATGCTACTTTGTTTTTCTTTTCTTTCTTTCTCTCTCTCTCTTTTTTTTTTTTTTTTTTTTTTTTTTTTGCTATAAATTACTGTTTGCGTATATTATTTTAGGGAGAGTGCAATTGTGATTCTATGTGTTCAGCAAATTGTTTAACCCAACATGTGTCCAGAATTATGTAAGGAGCAAGTAAATGCCCCCCAAAATAAATAAAGATGAAGGAGACAACATTTTTAGCATGGAGGTCAAGTTATTGCATATAAAATTAATCTTATAGAGTATGGGAGTAATTCAACAAAAGCGTTACATCAGTGACTTTAAAGCTCTTCAGATATGGAAGGAAGGAGTTGTGGGGCTGGAATGAATTGCTAGAGAAGTTTCTGGGACTTAACTGCATGAACCTTGTGGTTCCAAATAGTTTTCTTCTCTAATTCTAGGGTTTAGTCCCTCATAGGAAGGCAGCCTACTGCCAGGATAGGGTGCTAATCAATGTCATTATAAAATTGTCCTTTGAAGACTGGAGATATGTGGTAGGGTGGTAGTGTTTGGGGCAAGGTTACTGGGAATAATATTATAACAGCTGGCATTTATTGAGTTTCTAAACCATTTTCAGGTTTCACAATAAATGTTTTATTTTCATGTTCTTATTTAATCTTTACAATGCTTTTAGGTGGTATTATCTCCATTTTATGTGGAAGGAAAATTCATCTCAGATAAGATAAATAATCTGCCCGAGATCACAGAGAGTATAAGGGGCAAAATAAGGTTCTAGTACAAAGCTACATGGCTCCAAATCCAACCGATGTCTTTCTATCTAAAATGAAAAACAGACCAATACAAAGGAGCAGCTTATTATATTTTTTTTCTGGTTATAAAAAGCAATATGGGTTCATTGTAGGAAACTTAGAAAGTTCAAATAAATGACAAAATTAAAATCACCCACAGTACTAGGTTTTGATGCAGTTCTTTTTAATTTCCTTTTAGTCTGTTTCTATCTGCATCTTATGTTAATATATTTTTCACCTATGCTTGTATTTATATCTATATCTATGTGGATACATATATGAACATACATATAAATAAATATAGAGAGACATATATTTCTTCTGTGTACATGTACACACATATATTGGGATCATATGGCATGTAATGATTTTATGGTCTATTTCAACAAACAATATGGTATTAAAAATCCTTCAGAATCATCATGCTTAATGATTACTTCCTGTTCCATGGTATATATGTACTGTAATTTATCTATTTTTGGATATTTAGGTGGTTCTATCTTTTTTTAGTATGATAAATAATAGTGTGCTCAATATTTATGGTTTAAAAGTAACTGAGCCTGAGATTATTTTCTCATGAGGGATACTTCAAAGCAGCTTTACTGGGTATAAGCACATTTTTAAAGACTATATGTTAGCCATGTATATTATAGCCATGTTGCATCACCCAATTCATACATGTATTTTCAACATAGGGGAATACTAGTACCGCTTGCTGCATATAATATTCTTATTAAAAATCCCTTGCCACCTTTTTATTAAAATGGAATAATGATTGACATTTCACACCATTAAGTGAATTTAAACTATGTTTTATGTTTTTTAATGTTGTGCCATTTTCCATGGCCCCATGCCCATCATTTTGCCCCTTTTAGTTGGCTTCTATAATGTGACTAAATATTTACTGCATTCTTAGTATCTCTACTTTTTGGCCCATTATGTGGGCTTGAAATCACCAAACTTGCATTCACGCCAGTGTTTGTGACACATGGACGTTGGACTCCATGTGGTTTATGGGAACAACTCTGGATGAGTTGCATAGATCTTTGCCAGTCCTGGCCCTACCTAGCTGTCCCGGCAGGTTCAGTGCTCCCAGAGGGCACTAAGTGGATACAGTGCCTGTAGAGGTAGGGATTGGGAATAAGGTTTGGCTGTTTGAGTGTCTGGAGGTTATTATAATCTTGGCCCAGTGATAGGCTCATACTGAGGCTGTCCCATCCAAGTGTGGCCAGGAAACCCAGCAGGTCTTCCGACCAGAGACCTAGCCTCTGTTCTCTCTGCTGCACCCTCTCTATGTGGAAAGTGAGTACACTCCAGTGTTCGGTGGCTTACTCTGAAACCCCTGTCAGTAGGCCAGGGGAAACTCCTTTACTTGGCTTCTACCTGTCTACCTCCTTGTTGATAAGCCTGCTCCCTGACAAGAATCACCACCTTGCAAAAGTCTGGAAGTACCCTTTCTCCTGCCTGGTTCCTCCATGGAATCCATCCCTACTTGAGATGGCCTTGAGTTTGGTTCCTGTCCATTGGACTTGTGATTTTGGACTCTGACTGCTTTTCTACCCCCACTACAGGATCCCACCACATTTTCTCTCTACATCCCCCTTTCCTTGACTCCATTCCTTTCCTCTTTTCCCATTGCAGATTGTGTATGGATCTGAGCTGTCTGCATTTTAGAGCTGTGCTGGTTATGATGGGGACTCAGAGATCTGGGGTTCAAGCAACATCTTCTAAAGGTATGTTTTGGCCAAGATATTTATATTTTCTGAGTCAGGATTTGTTAGTTTTTGAAGTGCAGATTCATTATTTAAACAAACATTTATTGAGTGTATAAGGTGGGACAGTGATCTTTGGCCTTTTACTTAGAGAATTACACCTCTTGAAGTCAGCAAATTATTTGTACATAATGATGGTACTTCTCCCATTTTACTTATTCTGTCTTACTTATAATTTGCCTCATATGGTCAAGAGTACTCGGACATTCTTTAAGAATTATATCCTATTTCACTAATAGCAGAGACATTTCAATTTGGTGAATAATATCTATAATTCATTATAGCGGTCTAACATCCTAGTTCCTCCTCTCAATATCAGGCTGTTAAGAACCTAAAAGTTTCAGAGATATGGCTTTATTATGAAACTGACTCTTAAAAACCCAATGTATAGTTGTTAGAGTATAAACTTGCTCCTGGCTAAAAGTTTTATATGACTCCTATAAGTATATAACATTTAAAAATAAGTTAAATTCTTCTTGATTCAAGCAATGAAGAAAATAATCTCTGGCCTATATGTTGCTGAAGTGTGTGTGTGTGTGTGTGTGTGTGTGTGTGTGTGTGTGTGTGTATTTTAATAGACTTCTAACGCACCACTCTGCCATTGTATTTAGTATTCCCACATTATCAGTGGAATATTTGTGGTACATTATTTGTAGAAACAAAAAGTACTTTATCCAGTGCAATGAAATAGGATATAATAGGAAGTAATACCATATGGATGAGTCTAGAATTCAACTTTGATCTTTCTGAATGTTTTCTGGCTTTTTAAAAAGAATATGGATCAAATGTATACATACTTTTATCTAGTATATGTATGTCTGTGTCTCTATTTAAGCATGTGTGAATAACAATGTGTGTGTAATATTTTGTATTCTGCAGCAGCTTACTTTTGTAAAGACTAGAGGCTTAAATCTTATATTTTCTGAAATGATAGAGCAAAACAAGGCTGATTTATAAACCTGCCAATATTGCGGCATCCCAGAATGTGATGTTTTTCTAATCTGGAGATTGATGACCCTTTAAAGCGATTCAGTACACCATGCCTAGTTCCTTTTCTGTTTCAGAAAATAAAATAAGAACCTAGTTGTTCTTTTTCACTGATACTACTTTTCAATCTTTTTATGGGATTCCTATATTGATTTGCATTTTAAAATGTTTTTCCCATCTGAATCCCCTGCCACTCTAAATGATTACAAGGGTCTTATTGATTTAGATGGAAACCTCTGTGAAGTTTGAATTATTTTTTATTTACAAATTTCAAACAAAGCATTATTTACCATAATGAACAGTCAAGTCCTAATAGTGCATTAGTGCATTAATCTTTAATGCTTTTACAGGCGACTTAGTCAGAGCTAAAAAAAGACCATGCAGTCCAAGCCAGGGTATGTGGTCTCAAGCCTTGAAGCCTCCTTCAAGGTATCCAGCCCCTGCCCACCTTCCTCTCTGTTCCTTGTACAGCTTTCCCCTCTGTCACTGCGTCCTGGTTTTAGGATCCAGTGATATTGGAGGAGGAGAGGCAGGGATAAAGGTTATTGGGGGAGGAAATGGAAGAGCCAGTTAACTGTCCAACAATTATTTATTGAGTGCCTGTTATGTGCCAGACACTCTTCTAGATTTTGGAGATACAGCAGTGAATAAAAGAGGCAATATGCCCTCTAGCAGCTGACTTCTGCTTCTCTTAACTAGAAAAGTGAAGGAAAGATGTGAGAAATCAGTAGCATGAAATTTTTGCTGCTCTTACTTTTGAATTTGTGGTGTGGAATAGTTATCATTTATTGCATATTTCTATTGTGTCTCAGACACTGTGCAAAAGGCTTTTCCTATATGTTATATAACTTAATATATTCAACTTAAACATTATAACTGATATGAAAAATCTATCCCTTTATTTGAGGGACTGTACTCTTTCTAGGAATAGTGATTGTACTGTGCTCATGTTACCTTAAAAGTTTCTCCTGTCTTTTTGTTCATTCTGGAAAAATCAAGCTTATATTTCAGCTCTGTGTCTTCTAAGAAACTCATAGAATCTATTCTCTTGCCCACACAACATTTCTTCCAAAAATATGTACGAGTAATTGTGTGTAATATTTAGGGTCACTCTCAATGTTAGTGAGGTTTGGTTTGTTAATGTCCAGGATGTAAAGTTCAAGGCTATTATAAAAGCATGTAATTATTCAACATGTAATTGAATGCCTATTATGTATGTGGGTATGAGACTAGAGACTTTTGATAATGAATTTAGTCTGAATGGGTTATTTTAAACTGTTTAAGTATGCAAAAATAATTTTCTACTAGTCATATGTACAGTAGTTACTTTTGCAAAGAGCAGTATGATGGCTTTCATTAATAATATCTATACGTGAAATAGTATCTACATATCTTCTCAGTAGATAGATCATCACATTTATTGCAGATCTGCCAACTTAAGACACGTTGAGGTAAAAAAAATTATTTATTAAAATAGAACTGAAATTATTACATATTTCCTTTCTGAATTTCTAGAAATTGTGTTTGGTATTTGACAACTGTCTTAGTCTATTTGAGCTGCTGTAACAAAATACTACAGACTGGGTGGCTTACAAACAATGAACATTTATTTCTCATAGCTCTGGAGGTTGAGAAGTCCAACATCAAGGCACTAGTATGGTTGCCTTTGGTTGAAGACCCTCTTCTCGGTTCATAGCTGGCACCTTCTCTTTGCGTCCTCACGTGGTGAGAGGGGCGAAAGATTTCTGTGAAGTCTCTTTTATAAGGACATCAGTCCCGTTCATAAAGGCTCTACCCTTATGACCAAAACACCTCTCAAAACCTCACCTCCCAATATCACTGCATTGGGCATTAGGATTTCAACATATAAATTTTGGGGGGACATAAACATTCAGAGCATAGCAACAACTACATTGCTTGGCAAATTGACAATCATTTCTTTAGAGCAGATAAGGTGGGACCCTGCAGAGAATCCTAAAATGGGCTAAGATTACATCCTATGGTCTCCTCTGACTAGATGACTCTACCATTCTAGCCATGAGCCTGATGTGGGAATAATAGGAAAATAATTTAAGAGTAATGGCAACATAAGGGTTTTTCTTGACTTCTACTGAAATAGCTTCACCATCATAATCTTACAATGGGATCCACAGATAATAAAACAGATGTTGGGCAATAATGTCATTTTTGTAACATTTTAAATTGGATGTTAATGTGAGGTTCACTTTGATGGGGAATTCAAGTCATGTTGCAAATCTTTTGGAAAAAAAAGGCATTATGACTCAATTCCTACAGATGCTCATTAAAAGTATTTTGAAATTATAACATTATATGATTGTGGGATTCTTAGGCTTCCATCAGATTTGCACCGAAATTGTGATGTCTTTATTACTTTGTGTTTATTGTACATAAGTGCTTGAACTTCCTTGAACTTCCTTCTCACATTGAGAAGATGTTAACACTTACTCAAATAGGAAGATTTGCTGGCAGCGTAAATCTATACCAAGAGGAGTAGTTCCGTTATTTATTTATTTTTTTTAAAGATTTTTTTATTCGAGAATTGGGGGAGGGGAACAGACAAGTTGCTGTCTTGTTCTTCAGTCTAGTTGTGGAGGACATTGCTTCACTGGACCATGTTGGTATCATCATTGCGCTCTTCCCGGCTGAGGCAGATCCATCACTGGCCTCTGGATGGTCGCTCACCATGGCTGTTGGCAGCGCACGCCAGCTGCCAGCCACTCACGCTGGATGCCGGCCACACACTGTAGCCTATGGCAGCCCACTGCAGCAGGGGCTGCAGCCTACACCATCGCTGGGGCTCGCAGTCCAGCTCCAGGTGGAGCTGTTGTTAGCTGTAAAGGGCAGTGTCACTGGCCCTCATATGTGGGATCTGAACAGGGGCCACTGGCATCCCAAGCCAGCTCTTAACCAATGTACCACTCGTCAGGCCCAAGTTCCGTTATTTTTAACATTAGCCTTTTACATAATAAGGATCAAACTGTGAAAAGATAATTCTACCCAAAGTAAACCTTTGAGGCCTATAAACCATTTTTATATTTGTATGTATACAGCAAGCACTCAATACAACTTGGTGATTGAGTGACAGTATGCAGAGTGCTTTTCACCTAATATGTGATGCATAAGTGACTTTTTCCCCCAAATAATTCAATCTAACAGGAAAAACAAAACAAAACAAAAAATCCCCCTAAACATAGGATACAATCCTTTCCCTAACAAACATTTATGATCCAGGTGAAAAGTTCAAATAAGAAGTAATTTAAGAATATATTATATGGCATCAGATCATCAGAAGGAAGAAAATATGGTATAGATGGATTCAACCTATGTGCCATAAGTACAGTGTATGTTCATTTAGTCCTGGGTAAGTGGCCATCACTAAAGAAAATGAGATGGATGAAATAAAAGTAAAGTTAATGAAGAAATAACTAGGCTTATTTTTTGGCTTATTTTGTGTTAAGTCCTGAGGTAGATACTTCACAAGCATTTTCTTAAATCCTTACAATAATCCCATAAACACAGTTATCCTATTTTACAGATGAGGACACTGAGGCTCAGAGAAGATAAATGATTGTTGCATACCAGACAACTAAGGAGCAGCCGAGGTACAATATGATTTTATGTCTGTCTTAGGTCAACCTGTTTTCCTAGGGTCAGGTGAGATGTTTGCTTAGCAAAACTTAAAATTTCTACAGTTGAGGTGGGGGAGCTACAAACAAAGTAAAGGAAAGTTAGGGACTCTCGTCAATCAATGGATACCCTATAAATTAGAGTAATAGTCATGTTTGTAAGATCCATGGGGTCCAGAACTATGGCTATTTTTTGAGGGAGTGCTTTTTTCAGTATTTCAGGCAGAGCTTTGGGTACTCAGACAGCTATGTCAATGACAGACTAAGGAGTTGAGAGGGCTGCAAAGGAAGAGGAGAGGCAATGAAAGAGACATCTATTGTCTTTCTATTATACAATGATTTTGGCAAATAGAATAATTTTAAAACATATTTGATGGAATACTGTTTACTGAGGCCCAATCATGGGGGGTCCAAGGTACCAAAAGGATCTGTTGTATTGTTAAGTTTTCCTTGTATAAAACATGCGGTTGACAGGCAAGGGAAAGTAAAAAAAGAATTTTCAAATGTATTTAGGATAATTCCAGAAAGTTAAGTACTGCTTTGATCCCTTGTATCTTTTTTGCTGTGACAACACCAGTAAATAAAATTCTCAGAAAGATTAGTGGTTGTCAAAGTGTAGTTTGGGAAGTGTTTTTCGGAAAGGGTATAGAAAAAGGCATAATAAAGTGTTCTTATTTTTGGCACAATATGATTCCAGGTGTTGGTGTTGATGATTACAATGCAGTTGCTATCTTCAAAGTCCCAATAGTAGGTTTCTTAGGTGGAGACAAAGGAGAGGATTCCATTCTCTTAATGACACACGAGCTCTGGTGACAGTGCAGGAAAGCGGTCATTATTTTTTGCATGATTGTGATTGCTGAGAATCAAAGTTCATTTCAAGCTGGTTGTTTATCCCAGTTGGACTTTACCAACCTGACGTACTGAATTTGGAAGGTTTTAGCAAAAAAGGAAGAAGGTGGGAAAATGCTGGGAGCATTTCAGCTTTCATTGAATGATATATGAGTCACATGCAAATTTATATTTTTTGAAAAATCAAGAACTTGAGGACCTATCATAATAAGATTTCAGCCCTATTCCTTTTGAATATTGCAAGTGTATTTTCACTTAAAGTAATAATAATAACAATAATAATAATAATAATCTGTTCCCAATAGCTCCTTTCATGTATTAACTTCTATCAATGTTACCTTTGAAGAGTTCTACAACCTCCCATGGTGCAAATGTCTCTGTTTAACTAACACTCTTTATTTTATTACATTCAAAATGTACTTGTGAAAATGAAAGTGCTTTGTATTGCTGTTATAGCTCCAACAATGTGATTATTTAGCACTTTTCAGAGTTTGATTTCCTTGTTAGTATTTATACAGCCCCATGTACCCGTTACAAGCATTGGAAAGGTGCAAACAGCTTTGGAAGGTTGGAATTATTTAGCATTTTTTTAGAGCAAGAATGACAAGGACTAACAATAAGAGAACAAAAAGGAATGTTTCTAAGAAGTGGCATTTTTAAGCTCCCCTTGACAAAACCCTCAGAACATATGTGGAACATAATCAAAATCACCACCCACTGCATCTGAAAACCAAATTCTTATTGAAGAAAAAGTTGAGGCCTATCCATTCTGGAATGCACAACTCATGGCCCAGTGTTGCCTGATGTATTGGGAAATAACAAAAGCTTTGTTCAAAATATCCAAATGCTCACAGAACACCAAGTGGAAGTATGTTATATTAGATGAGGTCATATTTCCTCACATATTCCTCCCCTCCAATGGGTTTATTTATTTATTTATTTATTTATTTATTTATTTATTTAGAGCAGTGTCACTGGCCCTCATATGTGGGACCCAAACCAGGGCCGCTGTCTTCCTAAGCCAGCATTTAACCACTGTGCCCCTCGGCCGGCCCTCAATGGGTCTATTCTTAAAAATTACCAGCTCCAATACTTGTGAGATTATTTCCAATCTAAATACTTTTTAAAAGAAAAAAACTATTTCCCAACTGACTCACTTCTATAGAAATTTCTGACTTATATTTTTGTGCAAAGAAGGCCTGGAGATAACCGAGAATGACTTGGACATGTAAACATCTATGACCTGGGACCCTTGGCCGAAACCTCATGGGACTGTGTAGGTTAACATTTCTGATTTTCCTTGTATTTGGAGACTAAGGGAGGCTGAAAAGTCCTTGTATTGTATGTATTTTGCACCCCTCTTACCATATGTATTTTCCAACCTTGAGAATATAAGGTGAGGCCCTGTAATCCCTTGACCCTTGAACTTTGACTTGGAAACGTGAGACCAGCAGAGCATTTTGGTGGTTCAGAGACAAGGTTTCGCAAAGCAGAGCTACAACCTTGGGCATTGATTCTGAGCTTTATTTATTTATTTATTTATTTTTAATTAGCTTCAGGTGTACAACACAGTGCAATGGTTATACTTTTTACCCCTCAAAGTGACAACCCCGTCCCCCATTTGGCCACCCCACTCCTTCCCCCCATATCATATATATCTATTACACTTCCTCTGACTCCCTTCCACATTATAATCCACATCCCGTGACTATCTATATATTCAATTACAGTTGGTATACAATATTATACAACCTCAGCTTCAGGTGTCAACACCAAAAAAACTAACAACCCAATTAAAAAATGGGCAGAATATATGAAGAGACATTTCTCTAAAGAGGACATACAGATGGCCAACAGGCATATGAAAAAATGTTCAACCTCACTGGTCATTAGGGAAATGCAAATAAAAACCACCATGAGATACCACCTCACTCCAGTCAGAATGGCTGTCATCAATAAACCAACAAATAACAAGTGCTGGCGGGGCTGGGGGGAAAAGGGGACCCTGCTGCACTGTTGGTGGGATTGCAGATTGGTGCAGCCACTATGGAAGTCAGTATGGAGGTATCTCAAAAAACTGGAAATGGAACTGCCTTTTGACCCAGCAATTCCACTCCTAGGTATTTATCCTGAAAAACCCAAGACACTTATTCAAAAAAATTTATGCACCCTTATGTTCATAGCAGCGCTATTTACAATAGCCAAGATTTGGAAACAACCAAAATGATTCTGAGCTTTTATTGCTGTTTGGTCTGTGACTAAAGTGCAAAGAGTCAGGGAATGGTTAACAGTCTATAATGCATCAACACAATAAAATATCATGCAGCCTTCACAAATTATAACTGGGAAGAAAATGTAGAAACTTATAAACTGCTCAAAAATCGATATGGATGCTATGATAATAGCTATGGAAAGTATATTTTGGAACTGGAAAGTAATAGACAAATTGAGAGTAAAGTTCATTTAGTTGGATTTTTTAAAAAAGTTATTTACTGCAATTCCATTAATTGTTGAATATATAATTTTTATGCAAACAACCCAGTGATGCTTGGTACAATTTGAGGAACTATGAGGAAAATCAATTTCAAAAATGTATGCTTAGGAACATCACTGAGGCTAAAAGACTTGAATTGGTCCAAATACATAAAATTAACTTGGTTAAAGTGATTACATCTTATGTACATGGCTGTAATAAACCATTTTAAAGAACAGAACTGAATGAATTAATATCTTGCTTCCTGAACTTCATGGTGATCTTTCTTTTCTGAAAGAAGAATAGCCAGATGTTTTTACTATGGGACTTTAAGCATAACAAGGGAGGGAGGACTGAAAAATACTCATGACATTCATTTAACAGCTGGCAAATGAATAAACTGGTTATATTCTATCATCTTTCAGAAAGTTTTTTCTTAAAAAAAAAACCATTAGATGGACTACAACTCAGTTAGAATCTTAGTATAGAACTTAGTGATTGAAAACGACTTTAGAGATTACCTGTTCAAGTAATTTTACAAAATCCAGAGCCCCTGTTGAATGCTGCTTATAGGAACAGTTGTAAGAGAAGCTGCCCTTGTTGAAGAGTGGGAGCTATGCCAGTCCCCTCCACTTCCAGCTTGACTTACTCATGTT
The DNA here is from genome assembly GCA_033961575.1 of Aselliscus stoliczkanus. Taxonomy (NCBI): domain Eukaryota; kingdom Metazoa; phylum Chordata; class Mammalia; order Chiroptera; family Hipposideridae; genus Aselliscus; species Aselliscus stoliczkanus. The sequence goes on along the minus strand of CM066731.1, from coordinate 102,363,531 downwards.
GAGACTATCTCTGAGTTTCTAGATCATCTTGGTCCTCTGGTTCCTGATGTGGTATAACATGGCCTGAGCTGCATTTCTAAATGGGAACCTGGGTCTCCTGACATCCAGCTAATGAGTTTTCTACTAAACCAATGATTTTCAGACCCTTTTTGGATCTCCAGGACACAGTGGGACAATCTCTATGGCTGAGAGAGGGAAGCAATACTTGAAGGGAAAGATGGAGCAAAAGTCAGGGTCTGTATCCTATCTTTGACTAAAGCAGCTCCATTTTTATATTTTTATATATTGGAGTTAATTTTAATATTCTTCTAGGAAAAAGCATTCCATTGCCACAAAAAAAGAAAAGATGAAGGATGGTAGAAAGGAAGGAAGGAAGGAAGGAAGGAAGGAAGGAAGGAAGGAAGGAAGGAAGGAAGGAAAGAAGGCAGGCTACCACAGAACTATCTTCACTCTATTTTCTTTTTTCTAAATAGTCTAAAATTAAAGTGCTTATATCTTTTTGTCTCCTCTATCAGAGGTGAAGATTCTCTGTCTCTCTCTGTCTCTCTCTCTGTCTCTCTGTCTCTCTGTCTCTCTCTCTCTCTCTCTCTCTCACACACACACACACACACACACACACATGCACACTCACACATTTTAGAAAAAAAAATTGCAAAGCAATGGGAGCTGGATGGTGAAGCAAAATTCCTGACTAGAAATTGGGTGCTTAGCAACCAGGACCACAATGTTTCTGGCCTGGCCACATGGATTGATTTTATTTTTAAAGCTCTGATAATAGCTGGAGACTATCCTGTGGTCTGGATTAATGATTCCCTGTGTGTCTTTGTGAGTTTATTTGGTTTGACAGGCAGTAGTCAACACTCCTTTTACATCACCTCTATTAGGGAGGGCATTTTGACCATCCCAGAACTGGACCACAAGTTGAGGACAGCTGTTCTAGAAAGCAGAAGTGCATAACCAACAGGCTTCTTAAATGCAGAAGTATGGGCTGTTGATTGGCAGTGAGAACTTTGACTACATACGAGTTCAAAGACATACAAGTTCAAAGTCCTAGATGTTGACGTGATTTATGGGGAATGGGGAAGTGTGGGGTGTTCAGTTATGAGAGGAAAAAGAAGCCATGGCCTTACCAATGTGTTACATGTTTAGGCTTCATTCCAAATAAAACCATCGGTGATTTTTTAATGTAAAGAATAGACAGTCTGACATATTACTGTACTTGGAAAACCAACACCATGAAAGCAACAATGATACAACAGCACACATATTTGTGTTATTTCTGTGGACCATGAATGACTATGATGAAAGTTTTTTTTTTTTTCAAACTAACCTATAAATTAGAGAACCTAGTCCAGTAACAGAACTTAAAAAGTGTTATAATAAATAGTATGGTTAAGTTTGAAGATAGTATCTCATGTCAATGACAGTTTTTTGTCTGTTTGTGACTACCTTGCAAGTTTATGTCTATGTTTGATAAGTCAACTGTCCATCTAATTGAGCAGATGAAATCTTGCACCCTTTTAGTCCACATAAAAGTTTAAACATACTAAGGAATCCTAAGAAAATGGCCATCTATCATTCAAAGCCACCCAGGAAATATTCTTTATTTTGAACAGGTTTTGAGTGATTGGAGAAGACATGGGAAATGGACATTTCTCTGTTTCCTGTCTTCCCCTTTCCCTTTGGCCAGGCAGTCTTTTAGAGCCCTATGATCAGCAGGACCTAGGCTCTTCCCCTCTCCTGGGACACCCTGTGGGCCTCTATTTCCTCCTACACTGTGCAAAGTGGCTGCCCTTGGCTTCTTGGCTCTGCTTTGTGTGTGGGGGTGTGTTTTTCCTGTTTTCTAACTTGCATTTTGTGTGGTGGGGTGGGAATATCTTTGTCCAGATGGTCCCCATCCCAGGACATTTTGCAGAGTATCTATGAGCCAGAAACCACCAGGAATTTTTTTCTTTTGACTCAAGAAGTCCCTCATTTCCTTCATGTTGCCAGTTCTTCTTGCAAATCTCAAGGCATGTTCCTTTTGCAAAACAACTCTCTAAAAACTCACACATTCACATAGACACACATATAGTTTTATTGGTTAAAAAAATTAGTCTGGAACAAATTCTGGCGAGGCAAACTGCTATAAAGGGGATAATTTTTATCTCTTCAAAGAGGCTGTCAATCCATCCCCTTTTTGTGACTTTGTTTTGTAAACAAATACTTTGACCCCCAGAAATGGACTTGGAGTACACATTCCTGTGTGGACACCCCACAGAAGGTGATCCCCGGGACATGGTGTTAGCCTAACCACCTCTCCCTACCCCATCCCAAAACAAATCTGAGTCCTTTTGAAAGAAATCAAGTGGAATAAGCCAGATTGCAAATGAAAGCCATACAGCCTGTTGGAGGCAGCATAATTTGTGTTTATTATGCTCTTTCAGGCGATGCTGTATCCCCCTTTGTCTCATTTTCTAGTTGCATAGTAGACATCTGCTCACGACTAAAATGTCTTAGAAGAACTTGATCCCTTTGGGCTTGGGAGGTGAAGGTGGAACAGGGGCTATTTCATCTAAACATTGTATATAAACCTCACTTCTGTAGCCTTTTGGAGAACAACCTTTCTTCTCCCTTTCTTCTTCAGCATAGCGCAACCCCCTACCCCATTGTCTTCCAGTGTGCAGGATCTATCTAAGTAAAGGATGTTGTGTTGGATAACTACTCCTGATGAGGGCTTTTAAACGCTTTAACATGTGGCATCATTGTTATAGCTGTCATTGCTGTCTTGGAATTTATTCTCAGCTCTGAGAAAGGCATTCAGCCATGTGTCAGGCAGCACGTCAGCAGAAATTGCCCCTAAGCACAATTTATATTCAACCTTTTATGGCTGAGAGTGTACTGCCTCAGGCTGCTTCAGGTCTGAAAAAGGCTAGAACCACTCGTTGGCAGTCTGTGACCTACATCTGCCCTTGGTCAGGCAAATTGTTTTATTTGTAGGGTTCTAGACATTTTCACTGGCATGGCCCTGGATCTGCTTTCCCTGATGGTAGATATTGTAAGAAAGTCACCTACCTCCTCCCCATGCAGCCCCGTTCCACCCTATATTTGCATTTTGCATTTACCTCTTCTCACCCTAGAAGGCAATGACAGTTAGGAAAAAGTCAGACCCATCCTAGTTGCCCAACTCTAGCTTAAAGTGAGGCAGAATTGCTATGATCTGTCTATGGGGATGTTAATTACAAGATAGTTTGTAAATAGGGAGTTGAAGTAAGTAATATGGTGCATCTCATTCGATGAAATGGGTCTTCTTATTGGAGAGCCATTCTGATGGAATACTCTGCAGGCATTCAACATGATTTTTAATTCCATGTTGTTAAAAATTTGATAAGCAAAAAACAATAAAATAAAATAAAACAAGTTACCAGCCAAAATGTCCATCAACTGATGAATGGATAAATGTGATATATCCACACAATGGAATATTATTTAGTCTTAAAAAGGAGTAAAGGACTGATACAATGTGGGTGAGCTTTGAAAACATTATGTTAAGTAAAAGAAGACAGATGCATACTATATTATTTCACTTATATGAAATGTCCAGAATAGGAAAATACAAAGACAGAAAGTAGATTACTGAATGCTAGGAACTGGACTGGACAGAGGAAGGAATGGGGAGGAGTGACTGCTAATGAATACTGAGTTTCTTTTCGGATTGGTAAAAAATGTCTGCAATTAGATGGTTGCAAACTCTTAATATAGTAAAAACCACATTTTTAGATTGAATTTCATATTATATGTATTATATCTCAATAAAGCTGTTATTTAAAAAAAAGACTAATGGGACTAAAAAAAAAAAAAGCATGTTACCTAACTCCAACTCCATGTATTTATGTTCTTATTTTTGTATAAACAAAACTAAATAGATGTAGGTATCTATTAATAAAAAAAAAAAGACTAGAAAGAATACTTACCACTATAAGCGACATGAGAATTTTGCATTTTCCAATTCTTTGTGTTTATCTGTATTTTTTTTTCTCTAATTACAGAATTTATGCTGGTTAGTTTTTACAAAACTTTGAAGATGAATGTTATTTTTAAATTGAAGAAAGAGAGTTATCAATGATAGCTGCTTTAAACATACTTTAAAATGTTTCTCTTTGTCTTAGAGAGAGTGTGGGTCTTGTGAGCACCAAACGGGAACCTTAAAATATCATAACATGAGCTAGAAAGATCAATTCCTTGTCCTCTACTTTCATTTTCTCCCACTCAGAAAATAGTTTCACATTAAACATTGTTTTAAGTTCAGGACAGAGGTAACGCGAGGTGGAAAGTAATTTAACATTTATTCAGTTCATCTGATTGCCGGGAAATCTGAAAGGGTCAATGACAGTAACAAATGTTCTTTCTGGCTGCAGTTGGTTACATTCAACACTTCTGCTTACGTTCTATCTGTGAGAACTTAGTCAATTAGTCATACCTAGCTGTAAGAAAGCCTGGAAAACACAGCCTCTAACTGGCTGGCCCTGTGTCCTTAAAGAGCTAGGATAGTTTGGGAGAAGGGAAGAGTGGATTTTTGGGGACACTAGCAGACTGCCATACCAATTGTTTGGAGATCATTTTTCAAGTGCAGCAAAACAGCATTTATATACAAACAAAAATACCTTTAGCCAAAGGACATTTCTGGATTACTATCAGAGGTAGAATAATTGTTGGAGCTCTTTACAAATATGGAAGCAACCCTTTGATTTGAATGGTCAAAGGCTATTCATCTGCGCACAGGTAGGTTAATTGAATTAAATGATCCATTGAAGTTATTCTGATTTAAATGATCATTAGCATCCTTGATATTTATTTATTTATTTATTTATTTATTTATTTAAAACAGAAGATTCCCTATAAGCATTGCATGTTCTTTTTTCACCTTTGTATCTAATTTTTGTCAAGTGGTGTGACATCAGGGTGACTTCTATACACAAAGAACTCATGTTAACTTAAGTCCAGTAATAATTCTTATATTAGTTAATATAATGCTAGTGAGTATAATGAATAAATCCCCAAATTTCAATATCTTAGTAGAATAAAAATTTATTTCTTGTTCATGCAGTAGTGTAATATGAATGTTCAAATGGGTGCCTTTCAATGTGGTGAGCCAGGGACCCACGCTTCTTCCTTCTTTTGACTCTACTGACTTCAAAATCTCTGTGGTCTTTAACTTCTAGCTGGTGGATGGAGAGAAACAGAACGTGGAGGATAGAATGGGAGGTGTTCATGGCCCAAATCTGCAACTGGAGTACAAAACTTCCACCCAAATCTCATTGGCCAGACATTAGTTACATGATGACACCTAACCAATGGGAGGTTGGGAAATGTAGTCCAGCTGCAGTCTCTTACCTGAAAGGAAAGGAAAGAGAGTTGGGGAACAATTAACCAGTTTCTGTCACAGCGCTTTATCTCAAATGAGATAAAGTCTGAACTGTTTATCAAGGACTACGTAACCTTTTATGGTTTATTCCTGTTTACGTCTAGAGCTTCGTCTTGCCTCTGGAACTCTATTCCATTTCACGTTACTAAATCATGGAGATCCTGAGGTGCTGATAGTTCATGTAATAATACTGTTTGCCAGTAGAACAGTGACTAGCAATTATTCAAATCTTTTGATCTGCTTATCTTTAGTCCTATGAGACCAACCAGCTTTTATCAACAGGTTTCCCACCAAACAAAAAAGACAGAGTATTGTGAGCACTATTGCTTAACTACTGTTTGATGTTCTGTGGGATAAGTGTTCTTTTTTTTTTTTTAATTTCATCCCAGCAAATTTTCAAGACTTGGAGAAAAAGTTTTCATTTATACACCTGGGAGAATTTGTTCCATTCCTAAAGGGCTCTTTGGCCTTCATCTTCTTATTCTTCTAGGTGGAGAATGGTTTCACTGGACTTACCCTAAGATATTGGCTCCTAAACATTGATGTACTTAAAATTACTTGAGAAGTTTGTGAAAAGATGATTTCAGGTACCATCAGAGAATCTGATTCAGTGACTGGCATTATACCCAAGAATGTATATTTTTGTGGTTCTGATGGAATGGTCCATGGATTATGATTTCAGAAATACTAAACTATGAGGTTAGTGAGTATAGAGCAGTGGACAAAGACACTACTCAGACACATCTATTCAGTTCTATTACTGAATAGCTCTGCAATTTGGAACAAGTTTCTTAATCTCTGTGAGTGGCTGGTTGGGGACCAATGAATGTTATTAGAAGCTCCTGTTAATGCTCTGCTTATTTTGCTTCTAGAGGCCCCTCCTTGCCTCTTCAGCTATCTTACTCCACCACTGCTGCTGGACTCCCACTCTAGGCAGCTATAGTACGTTTCTCAAGAAAGGGTGATGCTGTCACATATGAGGACTAGAAAAATGGCTTTTAGAACCAGGGAACAGTTTAAGCAGGCTCAGCAAAGGAAGGAGTCAGAGACCTGGTCAGCTTCTTAAATTTTTCCTTCCAGAATCAAGGGTCCTTAGCTACCTGCAGATAGAGGGCCTGGTATGGTGTAGCTGCTAAAAATTCAATACAATCATGGATTGCACCAGAGATGTTAGAACTCATATCAAAAAAGGGAAAGATATTGTTGCACTCTGTGGTGGGCACAGCATATCTGAAATTGTCCTCCCTTGTGGAAACACACTCTCCACCTAGACAAGAGCTTTGATAATCTGGAGCACATCCAGAGGCAAGTGAACAAAATGGCACAAGGTCTGGAAATGATGTCCAATGAGAAAACATTCAGTAAAGTTTAGTTTTTCTGCAGAGAAGACAGGGTGGTAGTTCAGAGTAATGTGCCAAGGAGGGCACGATGATTAATTTAAAATAGTCAAGGAAACATGAAGTGTAAGAAAATCTAGACTTATTATTTGATGTCTTGGAGGACAGAATGAGGACAGTAGTAGGAGACAGATCAGGGTAAAAGATATTTCCATGCTGAGAAATGTCCAATTGTGGCATGAGTAAAGGTTGGTAACCAGATCTAGAGGTGGTTGTGAGCAGTCTTTTCCATCAGGAGGTATTTAAATTATATGACTTTAAGGCCCATACCTCACTTTAAGGTTCTGTATTTGAGCTGAGGGCTGGGTGGCTTCATGGGATCCACCATGGTACTTCCATTTCGGCTAATGCTGTTGAAAATGTGTCAGGGGATTTTTTGGACCCATAGTCTTCTGTGTTTTCATCTAGTCTATGGAAACAGTGCTACAAAAATCTGATATACATGCTGTTGGTGAAGACAAACTTATAACTATAGTGGCTTTCTTAGGGCTTTATCCTCCCCAATCTGAATTTCGTGGGTGGCCCTTGAATGTAATTGGGCAGTGTTATTCCCACTTCTCTGCTTCTCCCCAGTAGTGGAGAGAGAATATTCTTCCTGGTCTCCATGTTTAAGAAGGAGGAAATAATTTGGGTAGCACTTTGATGGTATTATGGGCAGAGAAAGAATAATTCCTACATCCTGTGTTGGTCTAAGCATTCATCTCCTATAAGATTCCTGAAGCAGATATACACACAAGGAACAATAGCAGATAGGAAATGAAGTACCACTTTTTAAATAAGTTGGTAAAATCAACACAAAGCTCTCTGGTAAAAGCTGAGTTAATATAATAGGGTGAGGTTTTGATGGTATTAAGGTGTAGTGTAGTCAGGGGATATAAGAATGCATTTTGCCTTGGTCATCTATACTGTAAGAAATTTCCCAGGAAGCTCTGCCCACAAGAAGATATGAAGTCAAGTTTTACTTTGTTAGCACCTGGATGAGTATTTCTTTCGCTAAGGTAGGGCTCTCTATTGAAAGCTGGATTGGCATAGATGGCCCAGCCAATGGCTGGTCTTCCATAGCCCCAAATCTCTGAATCTTAATCTCCTATGACAAACCTCTAGATACAGAGACACATGCAACGTCACATGCATTTATGATCATATTTGAGAAGAGGGAAGAATCTGGGCCTTAGGATATCCTGGCATAGCTTACCCTATGATCCCTAGGGAAGAGAAACAAGTGTCACAAAGGAAAGCAAGATGACTGGTGTGTTCAGGTGAGGATATGTGACTCATCCAGGAGGCCAGAAGCTAGGAATAATGAAAGAAAACCATGCATAACTGGGTGACCTTTAAATGGACGGTGATTCTACCCCTTGAAACATGGCTCCACCACTGCCAGCTGGGACTTTATCTAGAGGACTAAGAATGCTGCAGCCCAGTGAACAGAAAAGGAGAAAAAGCATCAAGACAACTAGTTCCCATGTAGATCTTGACTCATCCAGTAAAACCCACTGCATGCAAAGAGTGGCAAAGAGTAAAATGGGTAGGTCTGAGGTACCTGGCCATTTAGTCACATGGAAACAGGAAAACAGACAGCAAGATGACCAGATTCTTAGAGAGATCTGGCTCAGCTCACCAGGCTGACCATATAACATGGGAATGGCAGAGGTCAGAGCAAGGTGACCAAGTCAGCTCAGGTCTTAACCAACTGAAGGCATGGAAGCTGAAAGCAGAAAAAAGTGAGTTCTCCTGGGGAGATCTTTTAATGTACAATGGCCCTAACCACTGTGTTTCTGTCAGCATCCTGAAATCTCCCCAATAAAATCAGCAACACTTTCTCTTGATATGTCAGTGGGGGTGGGAGGCCATGGAGAGCTTGGGATCTTTCCATTCCCCCCTAAAATACTCATGCTACATTGAATGGGGTAAATTCCAAAAGAACTCCTTGTACCTTAAAGATGCAGAAAAACTCTTTCAGGCTGCTGGGGGCCTGTGGTTTGATATTCGGTCTTGAGAGTTTTATTCTTGTGTTCTATTACTATATAAATCTACAGAAGAGCTCAATTTAGGTTCGCATTATAAGAAGCAGAAGAGGAACAGTGTTAAGGGTTTAGGGTTAAAAGCCTGTGCTCTGGAGTTTGACTGTCTGAACTCAAATCTCAGTTCTGCCCTTTCGTGCTTCTAAATGTCAGTTTCCTCATCTATAAAATGCGATATTAATATAAATGTCTAAGAGGAGGGTGCACACAAAACATCAAACTCATGCATGATAAATACTCAAAAAGTTGGTTGTTTGGTTTTGCTATTCAGGGAATAATAATCATATTATATTGGTAAAAAAAAAAAAAAAGCCCCTTCCTCTAAGGAGATCAAAATGCTTTCTTTCTTGTAATCATAGGTATCCTCATGGTACCTTGGCAATTTGAAATAATTTGGGAAAAATGGAGACACTTGGAACTCAGAACTGAGCTCAGTATGTGTTCTCAATACAAAAATACTTTGATTTTTGATAACATGCGTGAGGTGATGTGAGCAGTGCCCTGTGATTAGAACCCAGAAGGGCTGCCATTTTTCCCCTGTGCCATCCACGATGGGCTGGCCTTGCCTTTGGGCCACAGAGCAAAGTTGCCGTTTTGTAAAAAGCATTATGAGAACCTCGAGGCTGAGCTTCTGGGTGATCTTGCTGGTCACATTGGCCCGCAGAACCAGAAGGAGGAGAGGGAGGAAGATAAGCTGCAGCTGGCTCTGGGTGCATAGTCTTGTCTTGAGGGGGCTGGTTCTAAGTTTCCTAGTCTATCATCTAGGGCATAGGCCTGGAATGTCTCTAGATCTGCAATAAACTTTCTGTCTCTCATTTCTTGTAACCACACTTGGGGTTATCCACTCTGAATTCCAGAAACAAACAGGCCCAATTCTAGGAATTCTGGCATTTAGAATCACCGGATGTTGCAGTTTGCAGAGACCTTAAAGATTATCTTCTCCAGCCTCCTCAGTTCACAGATTACAAAACTGAGCCCTAGGAAGGTCAAGGAGTTTGTCAAACGTTATAGAGCTAGTTGCTGGAATAACTCAGATGACAGTGTATATTGTTTAACACAGTGGTTAAGATCAGTTAAGAGCAAGCCAGCCTGTGTTCAAGTTACCAGTAACAACTCTTTCCCATATAAGAAGCTTAGGATAGTTAATTAACTCCTCTGTGCCTCAGTTTCCTCATATATAACCATGGGTAATAATGGTACCTATCTTATAGGTTGTTAGGAGGTTTAAGTTGGGTAAAACATGTACAGAATTTTTAGAACAATACTGACATTTAGTAAAACACTTACTTAATAATATAACCTGTTACCATTAATTTTAGATCATAGTTCTACTCTGCGCACAAGAGTTTTGGCAACCAGAGATAGTCACCAATTTCTTCCATGTAAAAACACATTCTGAATCTTAAGTTTCAGCCCTTCCACTGACAACCTAACCTAATCCCCATTATCAATCACCTAGATTACTGCAATAGCCTTCCTTATTGGTCCCCATGTTTCCTCTTTCATCCTTTGTTCTAGTTATTGATTGTTGCATAACAAACTACACCAAAAATATTTGCTCACAACTTTGTGGGTCAGGAATTTTGAGTTGTTCAGGAGGATGGCTTGTCTCTACTCCTTGCATTGTCACCTGGGACAGCTTGGCTGAGGCTGGAAGATCCACTTCTAAGATGGCCTTCTCATATGGCAGGTTGGCATTGGCTCTGAACTATGAGCTTAGTTAGGACTGCCATGTAAGGGCATCAGTACCTCTCCATAGGGCCTTTCTTTGAGGCTACTTGGGCTTTTTCACAGTGTGGTGGCTGGATTATACGAATGAATGTTCTAAGACTTTGAAAATGGAAGCTGACAGTTTCTGAACACCCTAGCCTGGAAAACTGACAAAGCATCACTTTCATTATATTCTACTGGTGAAAACAATCAGAACCAGCTCAGATTGAAGCAGAAGAAAAATAGACCCCACACTTCAATCAGAGGAGTGTTAAAAAAACTTGTAACTTTCTTTAATATTCCACATCCTTCTATTATTGATGACTTTCAGGGTATCACAAGTCAACTTTAAAAAAATGTAAATCAAATCATTAAAACTCTTCCATGTTTACCCATCAAACTTAGGATACAATTTAAACTCTTTATTATGGCCTAAGAGATTCTATACATCAGACCCTTCCTTGGTTGACTTTCTAAATTCATTTCCTCTCTCACTTTTTCAAATTACATCTGTTATACCTTATTTAAAATAGCACCCTGATAAACTTTCTACACCTTTACCCTGTGTTTTTTTTTTCATGTGCTTGTTATTACCTGACACATTATATTTTTATCTATTAATTTGTTCACTTCAGCCCCTAGGGTGTGAGTGCATGAGGGCAGGAACTTTAGTCAACCCCTTATCTCCATTAACTAGAACAGTGACTAGCACATAGGAGGTGCTCTATAAATATTTGTTGAATTAATGAATGGTATGTTTCGCATTTTTTTTCTCTGCCAGAATAGCTTCTATTTTTGTGTACTTGAGTTTTTGCCATACTGTCTCTCTTTTTCTTAAGAGGGAGTAGCATTTGTATCAATCAAGTTTATTTACCTATGCAGTATAATGAGGGAAAGCAAGATCAAAGAAAGATACAATGCTTTTGGCAGGAAAAAGGGGTGGAAATCAGTTGGCTAACATTAATGAGAAGTCTCACTATTAACTTAGAAATTTAAGCCATGCATATGTAAAAAGAAACAAATGATATAATCTGTACTCTCAGAGTTTAGAATTAGAGAAATGTCAATGAGACGATGACTCAAAGGTGGCAGAAAGTCTAAATGAAAAGATTGGTGGCACTGAAATCAGATAAACTTGGACTCCTTTCTCTATACATCAGGCTGCGTGTCATTGTCTGTTGGTGAGTTTAAAACACGACTGCAAATTCTTTGTCACTCCTTCCACTGAGACGTGTATGTATCATAAAGGGGTCTATGTATCCTCCCCTTTAATTTGGACATACGATGTTGGACAATTAAACTCGCAAATTCATACTAGAAAAAGTGCTACATACCTACATACCTCATTGCTGAATATCACTACAGTCATCTTCAAAGTGCTCCCCTTGGGAAGCTTTGCATGCCAGCACCTAGTCCACCCTTTAAAGCAATTTTGGAACTCTTTTTCTGGAATGACATCAGAGCTGTAGTCGTATTATTCTTGATGGCCTGAATGTCATGCAAATATCTTCCTTTCAATATTTCCTTTATCTCCAGGTAAAGAAAGAAGTTACTGGGGCCAGATCAGGTGAGTAGAGAGGGTGTTCCAATACAGTTATTTGTTTACTGGCTAAAAACTCCCTCACAGACAGTGCCATGTAAGCTGGTGCACTGTCGTGATGCAAGAGCCATGAATTGTTGGTGAAGAGTTCAGGTTGTCTTACTTTTTCACACAGCCTTTTCAACACTTCCAAATAGTAAATTTGGTAAACTGTTTGTCCAGTTGGTATAAATTCATAATGAATAATCCCTCCAATATCAAAAAAGGTTAGCAACATAGTTGCAACAAGTTTGCCAACTTGTCTGACCTCATATTCTTTTTTCTTGGATCAAAAGAGTATGGCATAAGTGATACTATACGACCTCAAAGGCTAGGTCATAAATGATTAGACAAAGTTCTCCTTCTTGGAACTTTGAGCCACCATATAAGAAGTCCAACTACCCTGAGGCCACTGTGCTAGAGTGGCCACGTGTAGACCTCCTGGTTGAGTCCTAGTTAAGCTCTTCAGCCATCCCAGCTCAGGCAATACATGAGTGAAGAAGCCATCTTGGTTGTGTCTCCTACAGCTCTCAGTTATTGAGTCATACTCAGCGCTGAAAGTCACCTCAGCCAAGGAGCCAAATAAGAGGAACAGAGAAGAATTATCCCAACGGTGCCCTTTCCAAATCCCTGACACATAGAATTCATGAGCTTAATAAAATGGCTGTTGTTTCAAGTCACCATGTTTTGGGGTGGTTTGTTACACAGTAAGAGATAACTGGTACAGAATGGAAACCATCCAACATAGTTCTTTTGGTAAAGTAGGTGATCTCAGCATGTCAGTTCCCTTCTCCTTTTCTTCTAAATTTAATAGGAGGTTAGAGAAGAGGGATATCCTTGTGAACTTTTTAGAATGGTAGAATTGGAGTTAGGTCTTAGAGGTAGGACAAGATTTCAGTAGGAAGATGAAAGGGTGTCACAGAAAGACATTCTAGGCAGGGAATGTAGGTGGGAGTAAGCATGGTTATGGCCAGAGACTTCGAGTAATTCTTCAGATGACTCACTACTAGAAATATGCAGTGGTCAACCCCAACTCCTTCAGACAGCAGTATGAAACTACCCAGAAGGAGGAGACTTCCTAAGTAGCCACCTCCTTTATTTTATGCTGAGAACTGAAATATGGTGATATGACATCCCAGCCAGGGCCCCATTCTCCAGGCCTATTCCTCACCAAGCATAGCCATAGAAATTGGAGAGATGCTGGGTCCTCACACTATCCCCTTACTCCTGGCTTGGTGCATTCTCTGTGCCTGCATCTCTCTGCTCCCTTCTCTGATCTAAACCTCAGGTCTTCTTCTTACCTTACTTACCTAATCGTCATTTTTACTTACTGTTTGAGACTCCCCCACCCCTCTATGGCCCAACATCCCCCCCGCCCCCCGCTATTTCTTCTGTAGGAGTAGAAACAAAAATGTAATTTCGGCATGGCACTTTCTTACACTTTTATGAAAGTGGGACACCATTTTTTTTTTTAAAGAAATTTTATTGGGGAACAGTGTGTTTTTCCAGCACCCATCAGCTCCAACTTTAGTAATTGTCTTCAATCTAGTTGTGGAGGGCGCAACTCAGCTCCAAGTCCAGTCGCTGTTTTCCATCTAGTTGAGGGGGGATGCAACCCACCATCCCATGTGGGAATTGAACTGGCAATCTTGTTAAGAGCACAAACTCTAACCAACTGAGCCATCCGGCTGCCTGCCAGCAGCTCAACGGCAGCTCAGCTCAAGTCATTGTCTTTAATCTAGTGTGGAGAGCGTAGCTCACTGGCCCATGTGGGAATTGAACCAGCAACCTTGTTGTTCAGAGCACGCACTCTAACCAACTGAGTCACAAGGTCACCCCAGGGACACCTTTTAAAAGGGGAGTGTCTGAGTATGTGTTTCTATGTACCTACCATTTATGCTCACCTTTTTATTCAGGAGGGAAATTTATATTAAAAACACTGTATTAGATAGCAGTCTTATCAGGAGTGAGAACCATGATTTTTATTGAGTTATGGATCTTGTGTAGGGCAGCTCCAAGTGTATTTACACTGAACAAGTAGTGAGTTGCTATGGAAAAATTTTCAGTTCTTAACGTGCAAGAAATGTTTCCTACTTCAGTGGGATGGCAGAGTTCCTAGGAGAACTGTCACTACCATGTTAGACTTGAATCTGAGAGCTGTATGGAGTACTGCAGCCTTCTTCTCTTTTCCTACTGAGAGGGAACCACTAGTCTGAGATTTCCATTGGGGCAGAATCAGCACAACCTGATGGCAGAATTTTTGATCATGGCTTGATCAGTATTATCGGTCATTACTTTAGGTCAATTTCAAGGCTCTTCTCGGCTAACATGGACATAATTTTCTCACATCATTTTCCCAACCCAATGGTTTCTATCTAGAAGCGGCAGAGAGATTTTTCTTGGTGTGTTGAATCATCATTAAAATCCCAGTGACTCTTAAGTTCAAAAAACCAGGCTAGTATGGTACTGCTGTAAAGCAACTCTCTCTCTCTTTTTTTTTTTCCTTAATAATGCTTCTGTAAACCCAGTTGGTTTTTCCTCTACCCTTGGATAAAATCTTGGCTAAGCTTGGAATTTATGTTTTTATCTTCAGATAATGAAATGTTCTCTAGTCATGCTAGCTGGAAAGAAAAAAGCTAGACTCAATTCTTTTCATTAGGTTCAGTTCAGTGACCAAAAATAGGAACCTCACTCAAAGGTATAACTTTGGGCCTATGCAGGTAGAAGGTTGGAAGTGGAAAAGGGGAAGGGGGAGAGGGATACCTGAATGGTTTCTCCTACATTTCTCAATGTTGTATTTCTGTCTCTCCTCTCCCAGCTTACTAACCATGGTTTCATTCCCACATTGGCGGCTTGATGTTGGGGGATGGGTGTGAGAGGAAAGACAAGGTGACAGAAGAGGTCTCACATGACTGGAAGTATTGTGAGCTGGCAGTGGAGCACTGTGGGCTGGGCAGAAGAATGAAGCTAATTCTCCTGGAGAGTGCTTCTGAGTTTTTGAAGCACCCTTCCGTCAACCACCCATCACTGAAGATCTTTTGCCTGTTGTGTTCTGTCACAAATGAGGTACACCCTGACTGGCTCTGTTACCTTCCTTGGCTCTGGGCTTCTGGGGATTTATCTTCAGCACATTTCTGCTGAGGTTTCCTTGCTACTCCAGAGGGTCCTCATATCAGTTTTCTATTGCTGTGAAACAAATGATTACAAACTTAGTGGTTTAAAACCATGTAAATTTATTATTTTAGTGTTTGGAGGTCAGAAGTCCAGGCATAGTTTCACTGGGTCCTGCGCTCAGGGTCTCAGCCGGGCTGAAATCAAGGAGTAGTGATCTCAAAGGAGGCTAAGGGTTCTCTTTCGATCTCACATGGTTGTTGGCAAAATTTATTTTTGCGTCTTCCAGGCTAGCAGGAGAGAGTTTCTGTGACATTTTGCCTTCTTTCAAAAGGTTATCTAATTAGGTCAGACCACTCAGGAAATATTTCCTTTGACCAACTCAAAAGATGAGGAGCCTAATCATGAGAGCAATATACTATCACATTCATAGGTCTCGCCCTTTGGAGGCGATTATACAAGGGAAAGGGATTACATAGGAATAGAGGCAAGGGGGCAGGAATCTCAAGGGCTATCTTAGAATTCAGCTACCATATCTGTCTTGGGAAGGGTGTGCAATCTCTCCCTGCACCCCTCATCTCTCTCATGTGGTCCACGTCTGGGGTTCTCTTTCTGTTGGCATGCAATTACTTTCCAGCTACAGTTCTCTACTCTTCTTCCACAATCCACTTTAGCTCTGGCCATTTATATTTCTCAGGTATGGCCCAGTTTCTATTTACTGTGTCATCCAACATCCAGAAGACCCCCCCAACAAGTTCACAAAGTGGTCCTTGAAGTCGTTGTCATTAGTACTGAGATGATAATGAAATTTCCCCCTCAAAATTCCTTGCTCCAATCATCAGTTCACCCAGCCTTATCAAATGATTTCTTTATATGCCCATGAGTGGGCGAGGGGTTTGAGAACACCTCCTTTGTAAATCCTGCTCAGGTTATTTGTCATCTCACTTTGAGAAAGTGGAGAATTGGCACCACTCTAGTGGGCTCAGTTCAAACTGAGACAAAAGCAGTTTCACAACATTCTGGTATTTGGAGCTTATCGCTTCTCACTGTTATTGGGTTCTTACTACATGTTATAGTCCACTATGCACATGATAAGGGGAAACTGAGGCTTAGAGGTTAAGTTGCTTATCCAGGGCCACACAGTTGATAAGTATAAGAGCTGAGATTTGAACCAGGTCTGACCCCTCAGCCTGTGTCTTAACCACTGTCTGTACTGCCTTCTTAATATTTCTGTTCTCAACTTTTAATCCCCAAATAAAATCACTTGGGTTGCATTGGATCAAATTACCTGGTGATAATTAGAATGCTGAATTTCTTGTCGGGCCAGCTCTATGTCTACTTATTTGTGTTATATGTTTATAGAAAAGTCTCTTGATAAATGCCAATATAGGTAGGGCTGCTTCTTTCCTCCTGCTCTAGGAAAACATCCTATGTTCTGATCAATTAGGCTCAACAACTGACCAACTCCATATATCACCCTTTGTCAACTACCAGGGTAAAGAAGGCTTATCAAATTCAGAGCGTGAGGATACAATTGGGACAATGGACAAAGGCAACCAAAGGAGCACCCTGTTTACATTTCAGGCAGTTTTCTCCGTGGCACTGTCAGAGAGAGTTGCAAGTGGAAACTTTGAGAAATCCCCTTCCATGGATGGAGAGCTAATTGTGTGCTGCTGATCTGTTTGTATTCCCTCTGTCACAATTAAAGAGGCCACATTGGATGCGGATATTTATTGAATATATTTCATAACTGCCGTTTTCTAAGCGTCTGGTTGCCTTATGTTGATTCAGAACACTCACCACCCTGCTACTCAGCTGTTTTGTTGGTCACAGGCAGAGTCAATCCACCAAATAGAGCCAAACCTGTATTTGCAGGAGACTCAGCCTTCTGTAAGCTGGAGTGTCTTAGTAACAATGAGCCACCTCAAGGTATTTGAAGCAGCCAACTCTCCCTGGCTTGGGCCAAGGTGGCAGAGAGCAGTAAGCTGATTGCATCTCGTGTGGAAGGATTTCTGGAGTAACTTTAGCCCAATGGGATGGAAAGTTTGGGAATGGTACCAGGATAAGAATTAAGACCAAATGTGCAGGCATAAAGGCAGGCTTTAATAGCTCATTGGTGGTTCGGCAGGATACTGAGTGCTGTTTCTGAACTAGAGCTTTGAAATCTTTAGGTTTATATCAAAGTTGTGTTGTTCTTGATTAGCCACACAAACTCTTTCTTCTGTAGCTTATTCATAGTGAAAATTTAATCTCAGGCTGCCTGCCATTGCTGTCAAATGGAATATGCTCAGGGAATGGAAATTAATTTCAATAGTTGACTAAATAAAACCCAATTAAGAAGATAAATTTGCTTCCAGGAAAACATGTGCCATACATTTCAGAACAAAGCAGAAATCACTGACTTTGGATGGTTTGGCTTTACTCCTAAATTGCCTTCTCCATATTTCTGTTCCCTAATTAGGGAAACAGCCCAGAGGAGACTAAAGGTAGAATGGATTGCTTTGAGTAAATTTTAAAAGGTCATTGAAGGCCTATGAATTTAAGTCCATGGAGAGAGGAAAGTGGTGGAGAAACTTGGATGGGGTTTTGTGGTTAGGTGTGATGCAACTAGGAATAAGTGTTGGAAGTTATGTTCTCCAGATGGCTATGTGTCTCAGACCAGACCAGAGATATCAGTCAATTCCCTCGAGCTTTGTGTGTTAAATATGTCTGGGATAGAAAACACAACTAAGTAAAGAGTCTGTGGAGGAAGAGCCAAGTTCTGGGAAATTCCTTTCTATGCAGCTGGACTCAAGCCTTTGTGGGGGATTTCTCTGGGCAACCTGGAATGAAATTGCTGGGAGTGAACGATCACCCTTATTAAATAGAGATCCTTATTGGGACACTACTGGAAGAGAAGCAATCTCATCATTGTTGAGAACGTATAATGTATTAGGAATTTAGTACATAGATGATTGAATGAGATAATATATAGAGTAATTTTTTTATTCCTGTTTTACAGAATGAGGAAATTGAGCCAAAAAATGGGTAAAGTAGATTGTCCAGGAACTGAGTGGGACTATTTGAAGCAAAGCTGAATCCCATGTTCTCTCTAATATTGCACCATTACAATAACATCATAATAAAAATAATAGTTAATCTATCTAGCACTTTTAACATTCAAAACTTTTCATGTTTACTTGCTCAAAAAATGCCATACGCAGAAGTGGAGTGATTTGCCAGAACCCCGGGGGTCTGGGGATTATTTCAAGGAATTGACCTTCTCTTCTTACCTTATTTGGGAAACCTTAGCCACCTAAGTTGTCAGCATCGTGTGTCTCCATTTCTTATATTAGCTCTGACTCAGGCTAGTGCGATATTGTCCTTGAAGAAGTAACATGGGAAGCATTTATTGGACTACCTCATCCCTTTTCTTGCAGAAGAAGCTGCTTTTTTTTTTCTGGAGTCTTTTCCCCTGTAGAGCTTCCTTCTGGTAATCATGTTACCTAGAAAGAGGACAGGCTGTTGGTTAGAGCTGTATATCTGGCTGTAGGCTGTACTCAGCGTACATAGACTGTGATGTGTGTGGTGCCTTTGTAGTTGTGTAAAATTGTGGCAGTGGCCCAGTAGCTGACTCCTCACATTCTGATAGGGAGCTGCCAAGAAAGGGCAGTGGCTGGGCGTTTTGGGAATACATTTTCCTTCTTAGGTCTTCCTGTTTCAGGCTGACCTTCTACCCAACACATTTATCAACCCCTTAGAGCCATCAAATTCTCATTAGATTTAGGGTTGTTCTGGGCTCTGTGGTGATGAACAGATATGCCTTACCTCATCAAGAACCTGGCTAAGACAGCCTAGTTCTAGGATAAGAAAGGATCTTCAAATTCAATGTCTCATATTGGCCAGGTAATAGTAATGATTCTGTTATCCATCCATCCATCCATCCATCCATCCATCCATCCATCCATCCATCCACAAAGAAAGGGGGTTAATTTGTCTATAGGACTACCTGATTGTAAGAGCATTTAGCCTTTCGCCTTCATTAATCTTGTTTCAATCTGAAACACACTTGTTTATGTTTAACACTTTTGAATAAATATTGCCAAGACTTTTATGGGCTTGCTTATACTGACTTATTGGTATAAAATGGTATAAAATTGTTATGGACCTTTGAAATTCTCAAGGCCAATATTTGCATGTCCAGGAAATTTGAAAACAGATGGGGCAAAGAAGAGGTTTTTGTGTCTAAATTTCTCCTCTGTACTTAGCTCTTTTCTCATTTGATTTCCAAGTAATAACAGCAAGGATGGCTGGTGACTGTGCGTTTAGATTAAAAACGGTATCACCATGCTAATAATCACTGTTGGTTGACAGCAGATTAGGCTGCTTTATCATTAAGAATGAATCTGTGCAGGCCTTAAAGTTAATGAAATATAGGTTTTTCTCTTCTGGAAAGTATTAAAAATAAAACCACCGGGGTTTTTAGGCTTAAAAGATCTTAGTTTGCTCAGAAGTGACAATTTGTTTGTAATCAAAAGGTAATAATTGTTCCATGAGTCAATGGCCACATTTATGCCTTTATGAATAAGGAGCAGAGAGATTTAATTTATTAAAGGTTGAATGCAAGTAAATATGCTTTTACAGGGCTTGGCTGCCTATGGTTCTGAAAGTTGAATGCATTGCCATTGATTTTCAGGAGATAGTAAGAATTGGTCTTATATTCTTAAACCTGAGGGGTGAGGGGAGAGAGAAAGAGAGAGAGAGAGAGAGACAGACAGAGAGAGAGAGAGAGAGAGAGAGAGAGAGAGAGAGAGAGAGAGAGAGACTATACCACTAGTGTAAGTACTTATTATGTTAATCTTCCTTTGTGAGCTGAGTTATGTTTATATTGGAAAATGGTTACAGATGAATTCAGTTGGAGATTTTGTTGATCAAAGTTTGACCCAGAGCTTCCATTTGCTTTTTCTGGAATTTCATCTCTTATAACGTCCTTGCTGTGTAAGTTGCAAGAGGTCCCTTTCTCTGTAGGTCTCCTCAAGTTTGCTATGACCCCAAATGACAATTTCTTTAGAGTCTGATTGGGGCAGCAGGGCCAGACCAAAATAGTCAACTCCTAGGCTATGATTCTTGACCTTTTTTGAAATTGCAAACACCAGATCTTTTGACTTTACAGCACCCGCCCACTCCTCTTAAAAGTGCTGTGTGGCACTTTTAAAATTAAAATGAATTAACACTGTTGTTTTCAGAATTTGGGACATTGTAAAACAGGGGCTGGATTTCATTGCTCCAAAGATTCTGGGAATAATAGCAGCTTACACTGATTGCATTCTTACCTGTGTGCCTGCACTGGACAAAGCTATTTACATCCTTATATACTCTACAACCCTAAGATAAACTTGAGGCAGAAAAAGATGAGGTTAATTGCCAAGATCACCCAGGAGATAGTTGTGGTGGAGGTCAACTCTGACCTTGAGAAGAATGAACCCAGTCCTACTTCCAGCAGAGAGAGGATGCTTTTGCTGGGTTTGAGGCCCATCAGAGAAGTCATCTTGTGTTCTGTGGTGGCTTTTTGGGAGGTCAGCAGACAAAATGCTTTCACTGGTAGTTCTCTTTACTTAATGTCATTAGGACTGCTGGGAACAAGCGTAGTTACTGCAACAATATTTTTGGAAGGTATGGAAAGTATTGGACTCATCAAGAAAGTGTTCATTATTTTGCAGTTATGCTAGACAGAAGGGCACAACCAATGGAAGGCTGATCCTCTCAAGGCTTCTGGGTAGGCTACAATGTGTAAATGAGGCTGACTCACACTATATTCCAAGCCCAGAACTTCCCCAAGCAGCAGGTCCTGTTGGAAATTCACATTATTCGATGCAGTCATTCAGGAGTTAATAACAAAGACCTGCAGCCTGATCACATCCCTGAAATGCAGTTGAATTTTCCAGCTGGGCGTTGTGTAGGTTATTCTCCTGGCTTGGAGGAGCATGAATGGAGACAGTTCTGAGATCAAATGTCACAGAATTGTTCAACCCACAGCAATAAGAATTTCCTGAGTGCCTACTCTGAGCAGAGATGCAAAACAGAGGTTACAAAGACAAGTAAGACTTAATTCTTGCCCTGAAAGCGGGTTGTGATCTAGCCTGGGTTTGGGACACATATACAAATAACTCTTGCCAGGAAAGAAACATCGCATTTCAAAGATCAGTCTTTTCGGGCATCTCAATCATCCTTCCTGAATGTTGAATTCATAGCTGGTGATTCAGCATTAGCTGTGGAGTAAGCGATGGTACTGTGTGAATACTTTCATTTTTAGTCCATTCATTTGTTTATTTAATTGATGGTGGCTCTTCTCCTCAGAAGTTTGTAGCAGATGAAAATATTAGTGTTGTCAGATGATCAGCTGTCCTGTTTTCACTTTGCTTCTGTTGCTGTCGCAGGCATTTGTTTTTCCAGCCCTTTTGATCCTGTCACTCTCCTGTTTAACACCTTCAAGGTCTGCCACTGTGAGTAGGATGAAGTCCAAAAATGACAAGGTAACCGCTACCAACTTCTCTGTTTGCTCAGTAGACTCACCTTCTACTGTTTATCAAATACTTACAGGCTGCTGACTAAGGGTCAGGCACTGTTCTGAATGTTTTCTATCAGTTAACTCTTTTAAGCCCCATGATGATCCTGTAGGGTTATTACGATGTTCCTCATTCCCCCTTACAGATGGGGGAACTGTACTACAGGTTAAATAACTTGCTTATGGTCAGGCAGTGAGCAGGGGGAGAACCATATGGACTGTGTAGCACGACCCAGGCAGCCTGGGTCCAGCCTGCCCTCTCAGCCACTGCTCTGCACTGATTCGGTCAGAGCTCTGCCATCCCCTTACTCACCCCAGGGACTTCACAAATACCGGGGGTGCCAAAAAAAATGTATACACGTGGACACTTTGGTCAACATTGCTCAAGCAGTAGTTCACCATAATCAGAAGTGTCTGGATGCTGATGGAAACCACTTTGAGCACCTCTTGTAATTGCAGAAGTTAAACATGACTTGTATTCATCTTTTGTTATCGGTATGTATTGCGTATGTTTCTTTTGGTTGGAATTCAAGTCTCTGCCTGCTCTGCCTCCATCATCACTCCTTTCTGCTCCCCTTCTGACTACCTCTTGCATCACTCCTTTAGTTCTCAATTTAAATAACAGTTTTCCTTAACCATTACCTCCAAACTGAGTTTTGGACCATATTACTCACTCCAAGAGTACCCTGTGTTTTTCTCTTAATGCATGGAACACATTGGTGATTAAATAATCATTTGAACCATGAAGATATGGTTTATTTCCATTAGATCATTATGTAACTTGATAGTAGGGAGCACGTCTATCTGTGTCCTTAGCACCTGGCACACTAGCTAACCTGTTGTCAGCACTAAATTAATGTATACTACATTTAAGAAGTTAAATAGACCATCAGAATGGGGATAGAGAAGCAGGGAGACTCTGGGATGAACAGAGATGCCTGCAAGGCAGAGGGCCTGGCAGCTGGTCCTGCCTCCCTTACTGACTGGCTGAAAAGTGTTACCCTTCTAGCCTCCCTTTCCTCGTTTGTAAACTAGGGCCCCAAACAGCTATGCGTCCACCCTAAAAGGTGTTGTGAGGACCAAATGAAAGGAGATGAGAGGACTCATGAGAGCGCTCTGCCCTACTGCCGTATTTAATTCCATTTGCTTTCTGAAGCCTGTTCACATGAAAGTTGCATAAGAAAAAATAAATCTGATCCAGGCAGTCTGATCAAGCCTCAAACCAACTTCTAATTTATGGGAAATACCTGGAACAGAGGAACTTGTTGGACTTCACCATGATTATATAGCAAGAAAGATCCAGACGATGGGAGATTCTCTGGCTCAAATGACCTAGAGCCTTTAACGGGTAAATTGTCAGGAAAAGAAAGAGATGGAGATGGTAGCGGTAGGAACTGTAGATTAAAGCGGTTTAAAAGATATATCAATTTTTAAAACATAAGCCATATAGATTAGTGTCCAGGGATGCATTCTTGGGTGATAAACCTATACGAATGCAAGAAGAAGATTACCATAAAATTTAGGGTGTTGGTTATGCATTTGGGGACAGAATACATGAAAGGGCATATGGGGCAGGCACTTTGATATTCTACACATAGTTTCATGCTAAATCTAATAATCAGTCTGGCTTTAGGAGTGAATTTTCCTTCAAATAATGCCACTGATGAGAGTGAAACAATTTCAATATCATTTGTATTTGTGATTGAAGCACAATTTTTTTTTTTTTTAGAAGTGCTCTTAGGTCTTCCTACTGGAGAATTTTGTGATTTATTTTCTGGTTATTCTGGAAACTCAATGTTTCATGATTATCTCTTACTGTCTTTAAGGATGGGATGGTGTGATTCATTGTCCCTGATTGATAAAAACATGTTGTCATCTATGATTAGTCTACTAATAGGTGATATAATCTTTACAAAAATTAACTCATTTTTCCCCCACACCAAACCTATTTCTTTATTTACTTTCACCTATTCAACCCAACTTCTCATGTTCAGCCCTGTATTTGAATAACCCCAAGTCTTTTACCTTTTAACCATTTTTCAGAAGTCCTATGGACAGATAAATTAGATGAATATCATGACATCTTCCCTGTAAAAATCTCTTTATTTTGGTATTACTTTATCCCCATGATATTTTTTTGACAATTTCTACTGACTCACTTTAAGATTTACTTAATTTCATCCCATAATTGACATTAATATCTTTCATTTAAAAATCCACAATGTGTAAGTATCTGTACCAGATCTATACTGCCAGGCAGCGATGTGTTACTTTGAGAATGCATCTTTAAACTAAAAGAAATTGCAACATGCCCTTGTCATAATTCCTCCTTCTTTACTTTCAGAAGCATTGTGAAATAAATATTTTCAGTACTGTGGAGTCCCGTGTTACATACTGCAGCATGATAGTTGGAAAGAACTTGATATAGTCAGCCTTAAAAGAAAACTCACATGAAATATGAAAGATAAATATAAGTGATTGAAGAGCTGGTCATGTGGAAAGTGATTAGATTTGTCCTGTAAACCTTAATTTATAGATAGAAGCTATAGCAATAAAGTTCTTGAGTTCTGATAGAGTCAATGCTTTTCTGACACCCCATTTGTAGTAGATCAATTGCAAAAATGATCCCAGTTCTTCATGGCTTCCTGCTTTCACACCCTTTGCAATGTGACTTTTCAGCCCCTCCCATCAAGATGTGGATTCTATTATCTCATTTCTTTTTTTTCTGAGCTGGACTTGTTCTTGCTTTGGCTAATAGAATGCTGTGGAAGTGACAATGTGTAACTTCTGGGATGAGACCTTATGAAGCATTACATGCTTTTGCTTGTCCCCTTGATCCTCTGCAACTATCTGCTGGAAGATAAAAGGTATGTGGTCCAGTCACTCTGTTGTCCTAGCTAACAGTCAGCCAACTGCAGACATGTGAATTAGGTCATCTAAAACTTGCCTAACCAACCAACCCATCAGCTGTCAAACACATGAGTAAGGCTGACTCAGATCAATAGGCCCACCCCGCTGACCTGTGGACTTTCAATCAATAATAATTGCTTATTGTTTTTAAGTCCCTGATTTTTGGCATTGTCTATTACCTACTAATAGCTAACCAATATACCATTGTAATTCTATGGTCTAACACAAATGCCTAGCTGTCTTGAAATAAGCTGTTAATCCATATATTGGGTTGTCGGAAAAGTCATGATGTATTTTTTTCTATGTCTTTCATTGCAGAAATACGTCATGACTTTTCTGACAAACCTAATATTTTTGAGTAAAACTATGGATCACTTACTGAAAATCAGAGCTATCCAAGGATGGATGGAACTCTTCAGGAGAGAGTGAATTTTCAACATGGTCCATGTCATAGCCTGTCAGCATTTTTGTGGATCATAATTCTATCATCCGTTTCTCAATTATCCTCTCCCTACCTCATTCCAAATGCAATTTTAATGTGCAAGTGTCTGTATACACAAATATCACACTAACACTATTCAGACTCCTTTCAAAAATATGTCCCCAGGTCCCTGCAATGGTGGTAAGCATTAGAATTACAAGCAGCTGGACTGGTCCAGTGGAAGTATCAATGAATGAGAATTAGCAGAGCTGGAATCTTGTTCCAGCTCTAATAATAGCTGTATGATATTGTGCAGGCATTTTCATTTTAACAGAATTAACATCTCAAAATTTTCTTCCAGTTTTTCATAACTTCTATTTATAAAATTGAAAAAGATAATATTTGCCTAATGTATAACATGAAAATTTTATGAAAATATAAAGAAATAACAGATGAAATATATTTTTTATCAAAGCCAGTGTGTTTCTATTTCATTTATTTGGTTTAAATACCAGCTATTATTAGCTGAGACCAATGTTGTCATATGGGCAAGCATACTGTCAATTTCAATTATAATAACTTAAATATTTTAATTTCTATATGTGGGTTATGTTCCCTCAGGACCTCTTGTAATTTTGTTATCTTTTTTTTTTTGTTTTTGTCACAGGCTCTTACTGAAACCACTTTATATTTCTATACAAATTTTTGTTGCTTCTTGTTTGACATCAATGAAATATTAGTGAGAAAAGTAATCTGTTCTAGAGTTCAAAAATATTTTTTATATCTTACTCTAATTATGTATCATTTTCTTAAATAAAGTGTTCTTTAATGTCATTAAATAATGACTAACTGCTTTAATAAAGGGTTTTATTTTGATAAGAGTTATTGGTTGGAGAATTGATCATCTGAATCTTAGGTTTTGTTATCAGACCACATTTTACAAATGTACCATCTCTTATCAGAAGGGCATTTCACTAGTGCTGGCAATAGCACCCCTACAAATAACTTCTTGAGTGCCAGTCTCCAGAATCTTAATCTATAAAGTGGAAGTTGTGAGCATCATAGGCCTTATGATTATAAACACTTTTAATATAAACAGGTTCCCTAACTATACAGTTTAGATTACACAAATTGCCACATAGATTTATCTTGCTGTGGTGTTTACAGAACCTGAGAAGGAGGAAAATTCCTTGAACATGTTCATGAGTTAATTTTTTTTATTGCTCTTAATTCATAAAACTCAGTTTTAGATTGAGTGGTGGGGGTGCGGAGGGCCGTCTTCAGGGCATCTGATGTTGGTTAACTAAGTTAATCATTTGTAAAAATAAGTCTGGCTTGCACACTGAACTCTGATTGCTTTTGTACATAATTCTGTGCCAGCACCAGGCCTCAAATTGACACCTCTCTCCATATCTCATTCTTCTTTCATGTTCATTCTGAGCTTTCAGCCATAATGAACCACCTTGGCCCACAGCCCAATTTCAACAAACATGACTTGGAGGAAATTTTACAGCAATTTAGACCCTAGTGCTAGAGGAAGGAGGTGATGTAAGGTTTCTTTGGATGCCCCATGATAATTTCTGCCTGGCAACTGACTACCATGGGCAGGAGACCTCAAAGTAGCGCTCCCTTACATGACATCATCCTTTCAGAGGCTCCCAGGACAGCATGCTCCCCTCCCCTTCCAGAAGGAGTGTGCTCATGCTTTTATTTCTCCCTGGACCTGGGGTTCTCTTGAGGGGTAGGGGCAGGGGAGAAACGGAAGGCAAAGGGCAGAGCCCACACTTCTCCTGAATTACTAAGAAAGCTGTGATTTCACTGATATTATAAGAAAGGATTAAAATATAGATCAGTCATTTTCTGCTAAGTGGGCCAAAAAAGCATATATAGGATTATTTATTCATGGGTACAAAGAAGCCATCTAAATATTTTAAACACAAATTAAAATTTTAAAAATGCATGAAAAGAGATTACAGTGTTTAAACTAACGTTAATTCATATGTATTCACAGGTATAAACCTGCTTTTGAGAATAAATGGTGCCATTATCTTTCTATAAGTTTGCCCTTCCTGATGAAATTATAATACAAAGGCAGTTTTGTGGATATATGAGGTGTTCTATTTTAATTCACTATGAATTTCCATATAATTTTGCTTTTGATTGCACATGCTGCACAATTTTAGGAAAATCAGTACAGTGATTATTAGGACAATTTAGGAGCAGTCCATGATACACACACCTAATGTAATTGGAGGGGAAGCTGCAAGACACTTATAGCCAAAATTCTGCCATCTGCCAACCTTGCTATGACATGGCCTTGGTGAGTACTTGTTTTGGGGGTAAAGAACCAAAGGTCCCAGCGTGAATTTAACAGGGGAGAGACAGGTTAAGGCAACCATAGCACAAATAGTTTATTGTAATGGAAGGAGCTCTGAGGCCTGCCAAGTGTTTCAGTTGGTTAAGAGAGCCTGCTCTGAGCAACAGGGTCGCCGGTTCATTTCCCACATGGGCCAGTGAGCTGCGCCCAACCTGAGCTGCCACTGAGCTGCTAACAGGCTGCCGGATGGCTCAGTGGTTAGAACGTGCACTCTTAGCAATAAGGTTTCCGGTTTGACTCCCGCATAGGATGGTGGGCTACCTCCAACTGCAACTAAGGTTGAACCTTGAGCTGAATGGCCCTGAGTTGCCAATGGGCAGCCGGATGGCGACTAGACTTGGAGCTGAGCTAGTTGCACCCTCCACAACTAAGATTGAAGGACAACAACTTGGCTGTTCCTCTTTCCCAATTCCCCAACACTGTCCCCCTTCCCCAATTCCCCAATAAAATCTAAAACAAGAAAAAGAAAGGAGCTCTGAGCTTAGAATCAAGCAGTGCGGTTCAAATCCTGGCTCTACTGCTTACTAACCATGTGATCATGGACATATTATTCATTGTTTAAAGTCTAAGTTTCATCATCATAAGATGGCCATATTCTCCCATACCTGCAGGCATTTAAAGATTATGATGTGTGATCAAACAATACAGTGACTGTTTAAATTTTTTAAAATGTATTACAGTAAAAGGTACATTGCTATTAGTCTCCCTCAAAATATTCCCCACACTTCAAACACACTCTTCCATCGTTCTTGCCACTTTCCGAAGCAGTTTTGGAAGTCCTCTTTTACGAGTGTCTTTAGTTGCACTGTCGTGGCTGCCTTGATGTCCTGATTCATTTTCCTTTGGGGAAGAGCCAGAAGTCGCATGGTACCAGATCCAGTGAATAAAGTGGATGAGGACACACAGTAATTTTTTTATTTGACAGAAATTGCCATATATACCAGAAGCGATGTGTGACACAGAGCATTTTCATGATGGAGGATGATTTATGGCACACTTTAAAACACACTTTTTCTCAACTGTAGCTCACATCTCACAAACTGCACCGAACAAGTTGAAACTTGTCACACACTGTTACTAAGTTTCGACGCGCCACTTCCCATATTGAAGATCCCTGCCTTTCCGTTGCATGGCACTCCGCAGCAGCATTCACCATATTTTGTGATCACAACAAAAGGCTCTGTGTCACACATCACTCTGGTATGGCATTTCTGTCAAATAAATACATTACAATGTATCCTCATCTACCTTATTCACCAGATCTGTCATTGTGCAACTTCTGGCTCTTCCCCAAAGTCAAAATGACCATGAAAGGTAAATGTTTTGAAAGAATTCAGGGCATCAAGGGAGCCATGACAGCGCAACTAAAGACACTCCCGAAAGAGGACTTCCAGAACTGCATCAGAAAGTGGCAAGAATGATGGGATACTGTGTTTGAACCGAGGAGGAGTATTTTGAGGGGATTAATGTCAATGTGTCTTTTATTGTAATAAATTTTTTTATTTAAACATTCACCATATTTTTTTTTGATCACACCTCAAAAGTCAGGTGTATACAGCACATAGAAAGTACTTAGCAAATGTTCCCTTTCTCTTCAGAGAGCAGGGCCCATGGGGAATGAGCCCAAACATGCAACTTGTTTTATGGGCATAGAGGTCAGTGGATCAGGAAGATGGTGGCACAGAGAAGGCTTTCTCTCTCTGTGGAACACCACTTGGGGAAGCTTTGACCATGGGATAACCAGGACAGAAGATCTGGTTACCTATGACCCATCCCTCCAAACCAACTCACTGGGTTAGGGAAAAGGATGCAGTCAGAATAGTACTGGTAGCTATGTAAACAGACTTTGCTTACTTATCTCTTAACGATGCCTCAGGTGAACTCTGGTGATGGTCTATGTTTTTTATAGCTCCTCATTCCCAAAACATGAAAGCAATGCGAAAAATTGTATCATTAAATTCTTCTAAAAGTCTAGTAAGAAAATAATAATGCAGTTTGCACAATGTTGATTTATGCTTTTCTACCCCTGTGATTCTCCAAAGGCATATGTCCTTTTTAAAATGCCTGCTTTTCCCCCTTTTTTAGGCTGCAAAAATATTAAGTGATGGAATATTCCATTCTTTTGGCTTCTTGCCAGCCTATGGAGAGAGCAGTCAGTCAACACTGGCAACTTCCTTCCTGCCTTCCAGCTACCTCTGGGAGGCAAAGATTCTAAAGCCAGGTGCTTTTTGTTTTCTTTTATGTTTCTTCTCCATTATCTTTCTCTTCAATATATGTTTGTGTGGTCACACACACACACACACACACACACACACACACACACACATACACACACACACCCTACTTGTTCCAGCTACTGGGATTAACATTAGAGGTACAGTGAAGAAAAAGACAATTACTGCCCTAGAGCAGCTGGTGTCATTGGTGAGGTATATTTTTAACCTGCTGACAATTTTAGGACGTGTTGTGTGTAGGATGCTTTGGGAGCCTGCAAAGAGGCATCCAACTTACTCTGGGTTTTTCTAGAACTTCCTGAATGGGAGGATGCTTGAGTAGAATCCTCGAGGACCAGTGTGAGTTACCTAGGAGAAAAAGGGAACAGCCTGTGCAAAGACACAGAGAAGTGAGAACATTTTTTTTTTTTTTGGTGTCTAAGAGCTATTAATTGATCAGAAATGTAGGATGATCAAAGGGAGGCAATAAATGAGGCTTGAGGGGTATGTTAGCAGCTCCCTCCAATAGACCCTAGGAGCCTTGTTAAGCCTTGGACTCTGCTCTGAATAATATGGGGTTGGTGTGTGATGATGATGGTGGGATACAAGGCAGACTAATGAATATGTTGAATAGGAAATGACATATTCAAGGTATGTGTAGTTGCATAGATCAGGGACTGAACTATGTCAGTGGTGGTACAGGTTGAAATAGGAAAACTGTTATTGGGCTTTGAAAAGATGTTCCCTGACAGAGATAAAGACCTGCAAACTCAATATACATGTAGAAACACATTAATGTGAGAATTAATTTAGCCCTCCTAGAGTAATAGCACCACTATTCTCACTAAGTGGGCAGTATTTGCCAGGAGGCTGAAGAGAGCAATTCCTCAACATTTATAATAGCATTCATTCATTCATTCATTCATAAAATACTCATTTAAAGAGCTACAGTGTTTTAGACTCCATAATATGCTCTTCAATTTTTTAAAAAAATTTTGTATATTAATAGAGTTTTTCTTTAGTTAAATTCTGTATTCTTTAATAGTTTGTTTTTTAAATTTTTTTGTGGGGGTAGCAGTGTGTTTTTTTCCAGGACCCATCAGCTCCAAGTAAAGCCATTTTCCTTCAGTCTAGTTGTGGAGGGTGCAGCTCAGCTCCAAGTCCAGTTGCCATTTTCCATCTATTTGCAGGTGATGCAGCCCATCCTCCCATGCAGGAATCAAACTGGCAACCTTGTTGTTCAGAGCATGCACTCTAACCAACTGAGCCACCCAGCTGCCCCTCTTTAGCTAAATTCGTTAAACTCAAGGCCCATTTGCGGATGCCTTTGTTTGCCTGCTGGATTCATTCTTGTATCCAGCACCTAGGTAGTCTGGCATGGAGTAGGCTTGTAACAAATGTTAGCTGAGTGCATTGGTTAGTAAACAGAACCCTGCTTTGCAATGGGAAAGGCCAAGGAGAATGATCTAGGGAGTACAAAATCAGAGAGCCCCCATAGCACCCTTACCATTTCTCCTCTCAGAAGCATGCAGTGGCCTCTTCCTCCCTCCCACTGGGAACCTTAGAGGAAGGGGATGGCAGGAGGAAATCAACAGGACCTCCGGGCACCTCTGACTATAGGTGTGTCTAATTATAGTAACCCTAAAGGGAGGTGATCGTTAGCAAATAATAACTGCGGAGTGGTCTGGGAAAGTGGCAATGAGATATACATGCATCTAGAGGATTGACTTTGTTGAGTAGAGATCTAAGCTGGGACATTTCCCTTACAGAAATAGAAGAAATTAATCTTGAATGTTTCCTTCCTCTTTTCTTTCCTTCCTTCCTCTTAGCTGTGTCTTAATGTCAATATAGCTTATCCCAGAGGATAAACTGAATGCATGATATCCTCATCCTTGGGTTTGGGGAGTTATGTGAACTCTGCATCTCTGTGGGTTTAGTGGATGCACATTCATGTGCTGTCAATGTAGGTCCATCGTCTGCTTGAATGTGAGATCAGAGGCCATGAGGAAAGCTGCTCTGAAACCTTGATTCTTGGAAGGGCTGGGGAAACTTTTCTAGACAGGAAGAAAGTTTTATCCAAGGAGAACTCCAGAAAGAAAAAGATATTGAAGGACGTGGACTCCACTAGCAGCCCTCCCTTGCACTTTCCCACCCCACAGTTTCTTCATTACCTATACAAATCAGAGTCAGGAATTTAAAGAACTCCTGGATATGGATGCCATTTTCAATTGTCCTTCTAAGGTAATAATCATAATTTTGAAAGAGGAAAGAAAATCTGAAAAGGTGTCATCTGGCTTCAGAGAAACTGCCAAAGAATGAGTTTTCTCAAATATGGCTCAAGAAAGCAAAAGGACAAGAGGCAGAATACACACCAAAAACACTAGGAAGAGTAAAGAATAAAGTAAAAGGACAAGGAAACTCACCAATCTAATTAAGAAAGCTTTAAACTGAAATTTGAGGGGGAGGAGAAAAAAGCCTTATAAACCAGATATTAGGAAGACAGCCAGCATGGCACAGAAAGAACAGTGATGAGGGAGGTGCCCAGTAATTTACCTAAGAAAATAAGAGGGGAGATGTTTGAGAACTCTATTTATGATCTCAGATTGTACACAGATTATAAGTAATAAATAAAATCAACCTGGAGTTTTAGCACTAGGATCCAGATCCAGTGACATAGAAAACTCTGAGACTTTATGGGCTGGAATTTAGAACAGCATGCAAAGGTTTGCCTTGTTCAAAGGAAACCGATGAAATAAAAATGATGGGCATGCCCCAAAGCCTCAGCTATTTATGGACACACACGAAATTGAAGAGTCAATGCAGTAGAGAACATTACTGAACATACATGGAGAGAGAACACAAATGATTTGGGGCTGAGGGGGTGAGGGCATTTTGTAAGGTACCTGGCCAGGAGGAAAATGCAAATACTGATGTGATAACTGAAACAGAGTCCAAATGTGATTGTGTCAGGGTCAAGTTCCACCATCCAGAAGCCTGTTGACCTTTCCTTCTGTTAAAAGCTGAGAATTTGGCCTCAGGGACAATATCATTTATTGGAAATCATAAACTATAGAACTATGAAACAGATGCTGATCCCTTGGACAAAATCTGAGAAACTTCAATTCAATTAAAAAAAAAGTGCCTAATAAAATGAGCCCAGCCATTCAATGAGTATACAGTAGGGATGAGTAAGGACAACATGAAGCTTGTTTTTCAGAGGAAGATTCAGATGTTAAATAACTGATTGCACCATTGATTATTAAAATTGCAATGGTTAGATACATTACACAAGAGAAGAAAAAGGTGAGGTTAGACAAAATAGGGTGACCCACTGTAGTTTGGGGTGGGGGAAGGATGCTTCATGAGAGACTTCCCAGGGGAAATAGCATTTATGCTGCTACTGGGAGAATTTGCTCAGCATGAAGGTTCTGAGATGGGACACAACAAGAAGGTTGGGTCTGCATGAAGGGGAAAGACTGAGGAGGAGATCGTGGGAGATCAGGTTCCAGCATGGGTTTCCGCACTTGCATTGTTCCAAATTAACCTCTTTAAAGGAATGACGTTATAAGGTCATGTCAGCTTTAGATGTCTCTGGGGGCATCCCACAGACCTCTCTTTTGGGGATGGGCACTGCCATGTGGAAAAAGGATAAGGCAAGAATTATTTTGAGTGGCTCCAGAGGGCAGAGCTAAGACTCAAGTATACATGTGACAAAGATGCTCAGTGTATTGAGAGGTCCTCCTAGTACCAGAGCTATGCAGCGATGGAAAGCCTGCTTGCGAGAACAGAGCTGCTCTACTTGAATTCATGCAAGTGTCATGTGGAGGCCGGCGAGCATCTTTCGGGGTTATCCAGTCAGAAGGGACGTTCCTACACTTGGGAAGCTGGATAACCTACAGGAACACCCACTTATTGAGCACCTACTCTGTGCTTGGCATTGCTTGTTTAAGGGCCAGGAAGTTAGAGGTGATAAAGAGCACCCCCTCACATCAAGTGGCAGGGAAGATCACAAAACAATGGGGAAATGTTCTCGCATGTGTTGTGCTTTTAACCTCTTGCCCAACCCAACTCCATAGACCTGGCCCTTGCTCTGATTGCAGCTCTGTTCTTCATCCTGTGCCAGACCCTTGGACAAAGGCTGCTTTGGTTTTTCACTCTAGGTGTTGTCTCTGGACACATGCGTCCTTCTCTTTTGATGCCTAGTCCTCCCACTGGCTCCTACCCTATTAGCCCCCCACCCCAGCTTCCCTGAAGGCCCACTCCTCATGATCATTCCACGGGGGAGGGATGGCCCATAAGTACTGGAAGGGTAATTTGGGAGTGTCCAGACTGCTGAGGGAGGTGAAGCACTAGGTTGAGCAGGAGCTCTTCAGTGGGAGAAGGGCTGGGAGGGAATTTCAGGCAGGGCAGTGACTCAGAGGTGCTCTAAAGCATCCTATCTACCCAGAAATAAATGGCTTACTCTTCAGATGGCGAAGTGGAGGAGCATAACTAAGCTGGGTGTCAGAAATCAAGACTGGTGATGCACCCCTGTTGCCTCTATGTATCTCATAACCCAGTTTACTGTCTGGGCATAAATATATCTGCCTCCCTGGCCACAACAGGACAAAATTCGGAAAAATGAGGTGAGATGGGATTGTGCTTTAGCTCCTCAGGAGGGAACCACAGAGATAGACGTTTTTATCTAAATTAATCCAGTGAGTGACCACTAAGTAAAGTTCCATTGTGATGCACATTATTGATTTAGTTAAACTCTTGGTGGAAAGGCCATTTGGGTAAGAGAATTATATTTGTAAAGCTGGACACTGAAATTGCTATAGGCCCCACCCTGCTTTGTGTGGATAGCCTTGGAGAGAGAAAGCTTGTCCTTCCTGCTGCCCTGGTCCAGGAGATCTAGGAGTGTGATTCTTAACAAGGAACTCCCTGCTCAGCCTCCCTAGCAGATGCTGCCAGCTGGGCCTAATTGAAGAGAATAATATTCTCTGAGGTGAACTGATGTAATTTTTCTCTTTGGAGTCTTTTACTTTACACTTATCTTTGGCAAATGTTTTCATATCTGAATTGTCAAACTGAAAGGAGTGAAGAAAGGAAGTTTTATTAAGGTGCCATTTACAGCCAAGGATTCAAGAGTGAAAGTAGACTCCTGGGACTCAGCAGAATACTGGCACTAGGAACATTTGAGCCACACAGATTGATATTGCTCAGCTTCGCCCGTCAAATGAGATATTTCAGAAAGCATGTGTGGTGGGAGACTGCTTGTCTTAGAAGAGGTGTGTTCTCCTGGATGGACACACCCACCTTGTTGGGGCTCCCAAATAGTGCAAAGTGCCAGAAACTCCTCTGGGCATACCTGGAGCAGCCTTATGGGTCCTGAAAAGAGATTTGGCCGCAGGCTAGGAAACCTGGGGGGGGGGGGTTCCCTGTGGCTACCATCATTAGCCATGTGACTTCAAACAGGTCATTGACTCTGAGCCTCATATTAATCACCTACAAAATGTGGTGGGTGGACCTAACAGGACCCCTTTTGCTGGGATCTTCTAGAATTCTATGTATGACTTTGCTTCCAGATATCTTACAGTAGCTTTGGGTTAAATCTACTTCAGAAAGTTTACGTGGTGCAAAATGAAGTTTAGGACTCTATAGATAATTATTTCCAAATAATCACTACCAGAATCAGGGTTCGAATCCTAGTGTCCTGAGTCAGAGAGGTTGGTTGTTTTTGTTTTTAAAATTGTTCAGTTGCCAGGGTAGATGGTGGGATGTGATCTCATATTTATTAAATAAAAAAGACTATGCAAACAGTACAACATATCACCTTGAGAGGATTTGGTGGGGGATATTTTCCAAAATTGGGGTTATGAGAGGCAGCGTGATGTGATAGTTATGTTGTAGGTTGAACTGTATACCCCTGAAAAAGGTATGTTGAAGTTCTAACTCCCAGTACCTGTGACTGTGAACTCATTTGGAAATCACGTCTTTGCAGGTTGGGCCTTAATCCAATATGACTGGTGTGCTTATAAAAAGGGAAATTTGGACACAGATACACAGAGAAAATGCCATGCAAGACAGAGGCAGAGATCGAAATGATGTATCTACCAGCCAAGAAACACCAAATGTTGGCAGCTGTCATCAGACGGCTAAGGGAGAGGCATGGAACACATTATCCCTTGGAGTCCTTGGGAGGGCTGACACCTTGATTTTGAACTTCTAACCTTCAGAACTTGAGACAATAAATATCTGTTGTTTTAAGCCAGCTAGTTTGTGGTGTTTGATTATGATAGCTCTAGAAAACTAATCCAGGTTAGGAGTACAGGCTCCCAAGTCAGACACCTTGAGTTAAAAAGCTGTCTTTTAACTTAGTAATTGTGTGGAGATAAGTTACTGAATGTCTCTGAGACTCAGTTTCCTTCTCTGTGAAATGGGGATGTAATTATAGATACCTGACAGTGATGTTGTAAAGATGAAGTGAGGCAATCCTTGAAAAGAGGCTAGCAGTTGATTGTGATAAACTGATTATCTGTGATCCTCTCCCTGATTTTGTCTCTGAACCTGGAGATTGCCTCTTAGAGCCGTTCAAGGTAGGGACCATATTTATACCATCTCACCTAGTAATGAGTTTTCCAATAATTATTTGCTATTGCTAGTAGCATAATACAAAGTTACTTTAATTTTGTGAAAGCTCACTGGAGAATGAATGAAGTTAGACACATATTCTCCTCTTAAGCTCTCCTCTCGGGCTTCCTGGGTTTTTCTGGGTAACACTCTGACATCGTGGTGAGGAAGTAAGAGAACATGGGTTAGGTTCACATCCGGGTGGTTGCTTACTGGGTGTGTGTCTTGGAAGAAGTTATTCCACACTTCAGAGCTTCAGTTTTCCCCTCTGTAAAATGGGGATGGGATGGAGAGAGGATGGTAAACTGGCAGCTGCTGTTTTTCTTCTACCGTCTCTACCTAAGAGGAGGAGGCTGACCGAGCCTGGCGCTTCACACTGAAGTGCTACTCCCCACTTTCTCAAACCTCATACACTGCACTCTAAGTAGCCACGTTGTTTTCAAAGACAAGCTGCATGAAGAATACACCTTAAGGAGAATTGTAACTAGCAATTTTACACACACACACACACACACACACACACACACACACACACACACACCCCAGCATGTGCATAAAACAATCAGCCTCAATAAAAGCAACATCAAGAGCCTGGCTTCACCTTGGCCATTTCAACTAATGTGGAAATTGTGGCCTTGGCAGCCTAAGAGTTCAGTGATGTGGGAATCCCTAGTTTTGGGGGCACATCCTATAAAGCACATGCTTTGGCTGAAGAGACCCCTTGGTAGCAGATGTCTTGAGGGAGGCCAGTGTTAGAAGCCAGGTTTCACGCTCAGTTGGCAAACAATCAAAATCTCTTAGCTCAACGTGGTGGGCGAGCTGTGGGGCGAACCCTGGGGAGAGCAGGGCTTGTGAGAGTGATAGATGAGATGTGTTTAGTGAGGGTTGTACAAATTGTTTCCTTTTAACAAGACATAAACCTCACTAAAAACATCACCTGTTTTTGGCATGCTAATTATGATTTTGCCTTTCCTCACTTAGCTGAAGCTTTGATGGCCCTAAATTTCCTAAAGGCCTTGTTGAGAAAAATAAAATTAGCGTTTAATTATATAAATATACATATATATTATTTTTAGGCTCTCTACGAAGTGCCCTGCATTTCCTTCTTTCCTTCCTTCTTTCCTTCCTTCCTTCCTTCCTTCCTTCCTTCCTTCCTTCCTTCCTTCCTTCCTTCTTACCACCACTTTTATTGGGCCTTTACTCTGTACCAGGCACATTGCTAGGTACTAGAGTTGTAAGTTACATGGCAGCTACAACTAATTAAAACTTTCAGTAATCTCTTAAAAAATTTTTTAAAATTTATTGAGATATAAGTGACATATAACATTATATTGGTTTCAGGTGTACAACATAATGATTTGATATTTGTATATATTGCCAAATAATCACCATAATAAATCTAGTTAACATCTGTCACTATACAGTTACAAAAATATTTTTTGTTGTGGTGAGAACTTTTAATATCTACTTTTAGCAACTTTCAAATATGCAATACAGTATTAACTATAGTGACCATACTGTACCTTAGATTCCCATGACCTACTTATTTTATAACTGGAAGTTTGTGCTTTTTGACCACCTTCACCCATTTCATCTGCCCTCTGCACCCATCTATGAGCTGTTCTTATTTGTTTGTTTGTTGTGTTCATTTGTTTTAGATTCTACATCTAAGTGTGAACATGTGGTATTTGTCTTTCTTTGTCTGATTATTTCACTTAGCATAGCAGCTTTAGGGTCCATTCACATTGTCTCAAATGGCAAGATTTCCTTTCTTTTTTGTGGCTGAATAATATTACATTGTGTGGATACACACACACACACACACACACACACACATACACACACACACGCACCTTTTTTATCCATTTATCCATCAATGAACACTGGCTGTTTCTGTATCTTGGCTATTGTAAATAATGCTGCAACAAACATCCAGGTGCATGTTATCTTTTTGAGTTAGTGTTTTCATTTCCTTTGGGAGAAGTAGAATTGCTGGGTATTATGGAATCTCTGTCTTTAATTTTTTGAGTTACCTCCGTTCTGTTTTTCATAATGGCCGTACCAACTTATAATCTCACCAACAGTGCACAGGGGTTTCCTTTTCTCCACACTCTTGCCAACACTTGTTATTTCTTGTCTTTTTAATCATAGCCATTCTAACAGGTGTAAGGTTGTACCTTGTGGTTTTGATTCACATTTCCATCATGATTAGTGATGCTGAGCACCTTTTCATGCACCTGCTGGCCACCTGTGTGTCTTCATTGGAAAAATGTCTATTCGGATCTTCTGCCCATTTTTTGATCAGATTTCTTTTTCTTTTTCTTTCTTTTTTTTTTTTTTTTTTTGCTATTGAGTTGTATGAGTTCTTTACCTATTGTGGATATTAATCCCATTAATATTTTTTATTTTTTATTTTTTAAAGATTTTATTGGGAAATTGGGGGAACGGATCAGTGTTGGGGAATTGGGGGAGGGGACCAGCCAAGTTGTTGTTCTTCCATCTTCATTGTGGAGGGCACCAATCTCCATCCAGCTTCCTGTTGGCAGCCCATGGCCTCTAAGTTCAAGGTGCTGTGTTCAATCTTAGTTGCTTAGCCACTACCCCATGTGGGAGTCGAACCAGCAGCCTAGTTGTTAAGAACACACGCCCTATCCACTGAGCTATTCGGGCAGCAGCTCAGCTCAAGGTGCCGAGTTCAGTCTTCTGTTGTGGGTGGCCGTAGCCCACCATTGAACAGGCAATCTTATTGTTATACCAGCTGAACCATCCTGACACCTGTTGGCAGGCTCAGCGACAGTGCAGCTCGGGCGCAGCATTCACTGGCCCATGTGGGAATCGAACTGGCAGCCCTGTTGCTCAGAGCTCTCACTCTAAGCCAACTCTTAACCAACTGAGCCACTTGGCTGGCCCCTCCCATTAATATTTTTTAATATCATCATGTCTCATTCAGTCACCAGTGTCTCTGCTCTAGCACTGGAGCTGATATAGAATCAAGACTGAGACCAGTCTTGCCCACAAGGGCTTGCCATCTGGTTGGAGGAAGAAAAAGGACTAACTTGCAGCTTTCCAAAGTGTTTTAATAGTAATAGTGTAACCAGAGCAGTAAAAGTAATAGTCATAATAATAATAAGGAAAATAGCTAACACTGTTTATTTTGTGCCAGCTTATAAGTGATTTAAATGGATTTGTTATTTAATACTCACATGGTGAAAGAGTTGCTAATATATCCATTTTACAGATGAAAAACCACAGAAGTTACACAACTTGTCTGAGCACATACAAGTAGGAAGCAGCAGCACTGTGATTCCAACCCAGGTGATCTGGCTCCAGAACCTGCCCTCATAATCAATTTTTCTATGCTGCTCACATGAACTCATTTTAAATGGTGTTACCAACAGCAGCTTTACATACATAAAGCTAGATTATTCACTTTTATAAGAAGATTTCATGCAATGTTTTATGTAAATAGCAAATGCTCTTGGCATATTCAAACTAAGGTTCAGTTGACAAAAGGATGGCTTATGTATTTTTCTTCAGAAATATATCTATTCTGTAATGGGAAGTTCACCTGTCTATAACATTTTGATCAGATTATATACTGGGGTGCCCCCAAAAAACTGTATACAGGATTGGCCGAGTGGTGTGTTGGTTAAGAGTTGACTTGGGATGCCAGCTCTGAGCAGCAGGGTCCGGGTTCGGATGCGGATGCTGCATAGAGAGCCCTCTATAGCTAAGATGGTGAACAACAGCTCGATCTGGAGATGGGCTTCCGTGAAATCGCTGGAGATGGCATAGGCTGCAGTGGGGCTGGCTGGAAGCTGGCGTGTGCTTTCATGAGCAGCCGTGAGCAGCCGTCCAATGGCTGGTGAGTGACTGCCTCACCGGGAAGATCGCAATGATAATACCAACATGGGCCAGTGAAGCGGCATCCTCCACAACTAGACTGAAGAACAAAAGGACAGCAACTTGTCTGTTCCCTTTCCCCGATTCCCCAAAGCTGTTCCCCTCCCACAATTCCCCAATAAAATCTTTTAAAAAAAATGTATCCAAGTGGACACTTTGGTCAAATTGCTCAAGCGGTAGTTCATGATCAGAAGAGTCTGGACACTGATGTAATAACCACTTTGAGCACCTCTTGGAATTGCAGAAGTCAAATGTGACTTGTATTCATCTTTTGTTATTAGTATATATTGAGTATTACAATTTGAGTAGTTTTTTTCCTTTCTTAAAATGTGTATACATTTTATTGGTAGCATGCATATGTTATATATATATAATATATATATACACACACACAACATACATATATGGGGTTGTAGAGGTAATACAATGATACAATGGGTAACCCTTTCCCTCTACTCTACTGGTGAAAATATATTTTTTGTTTGTTTGTTTATTTGTTTGTTTTTGAGGGCAGTTTCACTGGCCCTCATATGTGGGACCCAAACCGGGGCCGCTGGCTTCCCAAGCCAGCGCTTAAACACTGTGCCACTCGGCAAGCCCTTGGTGAAAATATTTTAATGGACAGTTTTTTAATACAGGCAAATACAATGAAGAAACCCAAAATGTAAATTTTTCTACTGCACAGATAACCCTTGTCTTTGAACTTTAATTGTATACATCTATTTCTTTTATTTTTTTTTAAATACAGAAAGGTATGAAATGGGAAATAAAAGGTCCCTTTCCTTCTTAACCTCCTAATTGTCAAGAGTTGTTTCTTGCTATTTGAGGAAACCAGTGTGGAGTTGAATAGATATTGAACTTGAGGGTGTGGGGAGCGAAAAGATACTTTCTATTGTGTGCTCAGCACCCTCGCCCCAAAGAGTACGGAGTCACAGAAGTAAATGTTACTCTATTCTAGGCATTGAGTGTGGGTGTAGGTAGAAAGGAAGATTGTCAAAGAAAAATCCTAGGCATTGGGTCTCCTATTTCTTTCCCAAGTGTCTCAACCTGAATCTTTGGTCCCTCATTAACCTGCCATGAGCCAGGCATAGCTCACTCTTGACATCCAGCCTAAACACAAGTCATGTGCTTTTATTAGTCCACCTACCCTATTTCCTCATTTTTATCCTTATAACTTGGAAGGCAAAAAAGATTTACAC
Source organism: Aselliscus stoliczkanus (assembly GCA_033961575.1). Classification (NCBI taxonomy): domain Eukaryota; kingdom Metazoa; phylum Chordata; class Mammalia; order Chiroptera; family Hipposideridae; genus Aselliscus; species Aselliscus stoliczkanus. The sequence goes on along the minus strand of CM066731.1, from coordinate 102,322,127 downwards.
CAATACATATTCTCCTTTCTATTCATATTTCTTCCAGTTCTCTCTATTTTGTTTTTTCTCTCCTTGTTCTCTCTCCCTCCCCTCTCTCTCCCTCTTCCTCTCCTTCTTATATCTGTGCATTTTCACTATGTTTTAGACGCCTGACATTTTTTCTCACATGACCAGGTATATTTGACAGTATATAACGAAGGCGTTTGTGTGCATGTGTCTTTCTAACAACAGTCTATTGCTCGCATGATTCCTTTGTGGGAGATACCCAGCGTCAAACGAGTCCTCACTCTCATCCTACAGGCCATCACTGAGTGCATCTTTCATCAATACACCATTGCTAGGCGTGAAATGGTCTATTTAGGATTTTAAGAGCCAAATGTAAATGTGCTTAATGAGCCTCCGGGGAGCTGTGGCATGGTCAGGGAAAAAAGGCTTTTAGCAGCAGATGCAGACAAAAGTATTGGATTTCATTCCCTGGGTCTCCTGAAAAGTCAAAGACAAAGAAAATGGTGATGTTGGCTCTAAACAGGGTAGGAGTCAGTCAAAACTTAAAACCCAAGCAACTGGAGTCTCTTGACGTTTTTCTCTTTGGTAAAGAATTCAACAAATGGTGGGGGACAGATGGAATACAATGATTTGTTATGGTAGTGCAAAGCCGCTGGTACTGCTGGATATACCCTCAGGGTGCTCAAGAAAGCCAGAGATGGAGAAGAAATCTTTGCAGTAGTTTTAAGGTTCTGAGCAGTTATTTAAATGGTTTTTTTTTTTTTAGGTTTCTCAATCAGTTCCGAAAAACTCATCTGAGTTTTCCAAATCTGCCTGAAATCTCTTTTTGGCTCTGTCAAAACAAAATTCTTTGTCTCTTTACTAGTAAATATGAAGGCTAGTTCAGGCATCTCAGAGCATTAGAAATCTGTTGGATGTCTCAAATTTATTCTGCCGTAGCTTGGGGCTGGAGTCTGGGAGACTTCCTGCCTCTGACAACTGTTTTATGCCTACCCGGGTTGGGCCAGCGCTTCTTTAGTGTGTTAAAAGTGGCGTGTTTCTGAATATAACAATGCTGATACTTGATCCTGGCAGAAAAAGAAGTGAAAAATAACTCATAATTTTTTTTTAATTTTTTTTATGGCTTTAGGCAAGTCAGTAACTCTGGGCAATTTTTATGGTTTACATTCTGCAACAGCTGAGCTTCCAGCATTCTCATCCCCTGGGAGGAGGAGAAAGGCGGGGTCACCCACACTGTTTGCCTTGATACCCACGCTCCTCTACTCTGGTTTGGAAACTTGAGGCTGGCTGTGTTAATGCTCAGCCTACACTCTGCACTCTCAGGGAGCCTCCTCCCTGGTTTTTATTCGCATCCTTGATCTATTTGTATACCTACGTGTGATATTATACACTGACTGATATGACACGGGTGCTATCTTTTTAAAAAATCTCCCAGAGGAACGAACACAGAATTTTGCCTGGAAACCATTAGGTAGATATTGGCCAAATTATTGGTCAAATAATTTTAAAAAGTAGTGTATTTTGGTCTTTTTGGTAAGTTTGTACTTTCCTGACAAGTATGGCTACATTTATACTCTTGCCACTATTATGGTGATATCTCACTTAAACTTTATGTGCTCATGAGCCTAAATCCTATGACCTTTTTTTTTTTTACATTCTACCAGAGGAATATTGGCTTTTGTGTCCTGGAATAAATCTCTTAAACTCTTGGCATCTCAGTTTTCCTATCTTTTTAAAAGGATACAAGTAATTATTATGAGGTTCAGTAATGTGAGATGGAGAGTAATAGGGAGTGGCTACTGCAAGGCTGGCTCACTGGCTGTGTGATCTTAGATGAGTTACCTGAACTCTCTGAGCTTCAGTTAGCGATAAGGACTAATTTACAACTTTGTAATGGAGGTTAAATGCTATTCAATGAGATGATACATGCATAGCTTTTGGAATTCTGCTTGTGTTTAGCCAAGTGTCCAATAAACTCCATTGAGGGGGATTGACTTGCTTTTGAGGAAACACATAGAGATCTGAGACTCCAAAGGAATTCCCTCGGGGTTTCAGAGGTGACAGCAGATCTTTGGGTACTGGGACAAAAGGCCCCATATCTTGCCCCCTGGTCGAATCCTGAGGTGAAAGCACAATCTCAGAAGGAAAGGTCAGAGACCACCAGACTGATAGTTCTAAGCCTGGAGTGCTGGCCTTGCTCATATTTCCAGGTCCCAAGTGCACCTCAGAAGCATATACTGGTGCATCCAGAGATTTTGCAAGCTGGGACAGAGCGGGGCTCGGCACCAACTCTGCACAAATGGCCAGTGCCCCAAGGGACTTTGCAACACCTTGAGCTCTGAAAGACCCCACACCTCTGTCCAACTTTGAGGGCCCTGAGAATGACTGAAGTTGCATTTCTCTCTACCCAGACAGGAGGGGATCTTGAAATTAAGTTCGTTTATAGAAAATTAAGACACATGATATTTCTTGTATCTTATTGTCTATACCATTAAAATATTAAATCTGCCACAGAATTTCACTTAGATGTTTACTCCATTGCACAATATTTAAGAGCTTTGAGGGAAGATGAATTTTTAAAATAATATAACATTATCCACTCAAATAACAAATTTGGCAGCTTTACAAAGTAGTCTCTTTGATTTTTTAAAACAATTTTGAATAGCCTGATTCTCTATAAATTATGACTTTTACCCTTTGACACAGTATGACCACCTCAAATCTTTTGCAAAGTCAGACAGATTAAACTATGTACTGATAAAAATAGACAGTGAATCATTGATGTAATATGCCTAATAATAATATAGCTTTAGATCGTCAATAATTATTTGGAGAATGAATGAATGAATGAATGAATAGGCAGATTCTTACTAATCCTTAGAATTACTGACAAAAATGTAAATTTTATTCATGTTAGCTTTAGTGTTAGTAAACTTTATTATATTCTAACACTTGTAAGATTAGTCATGGTGTATGGCATAAGTGGCAATTCTTTATTAATCAGAATGTATAATTAATCAACATAAATATACAATTTTCTGACCATACTGAACGGTAGAGAATTATAGAATTAGGTGACACTATTGGTCGGTATCTCAATACTTCATAAATTGAAGGCAACATTGCCTTTAGATGAAGGTGAAAAGGGACAAGGTTTGTCCCTCTTATTCATCTTTCTTCTCCCTTGTGCAGCTCTCTGTCCCTTGGTGAGGGTTTCACTTCCCATATGGCCCTTCAGTGACAAGGGCCCTTCACTATAGCAACTCATCTCTTGTGTTTTTCTCTGTTCCACTCTTTCTAATTATATTGATGAAAGATTTGTGTACAAAGATGCTCTTTGGTGTTTTAGATATGATAATGAAAAACTGGAATTAAATATCCAAATAAATTATGAGATATTCCCCAAATAGCTATCATGCAGCTATTATCAATGGTGTTTTAAAAAATTATTTAATAACCAAAAAAATGTTAATGTCTCCAAATCAAATGAGAAAATGGGATATACTTTAGGTTGTGGTTCTGTGGGCATGTTTGGTGGACTTTGGACCATGGACCATTATCGGATGGCACTTGCCTCAAAAACTCCTTGGTCAATACTTTTTCTCTAAGAAGAGTGTGTGAAAAATATTATGGGGTGGTGACTTGAAGCTCACACTCCCTTTCACAAACATCTGGAATTCAGTTCTCTCTATGTTGCTGGTTTCTATGTTGCAGGTAGAGCCAAGGTGGAATACTCATTTGAAAATTGAGAAGCCTTTTTAGGAAGCATGCTTCAATAAAAGACCCTTTCACCTTGGCTTAGAGGTGAACCAAAAGAGTATTTTTGGGTGGGGTAAAGAATTTCTTTAGAAAATAGTTTTGGGTTTCTTTTAACCAGAGGCAAATGACTGATCAAGGAAGCAGATTATAAAACTGCCTAACAATAACTGTTGTTATCGCTTGGTAGAGTTGTGGGTTATTTAAATTTTCTTTTTTGATAACTTTCTTTTCTAATTTCTCAGCAATAAGCATACATCAATTTTATAATCAGAAAAAAAAAACCCAAAACAATTAAACCCTCTAAATTCCTTGTATGCCTTGTCCCTAGTCCTCACTGGCCTGTGTGTCTAAAACTAGGTCACACTTTCATTAATATGGAAATCAGAATGAGTTTGCTGCCACCTGCCCATGAAGGAACTTAGGCTCCTTCAGTTGTTTTCTGGGTATTTACGAGTCTTCTGGTACTTTCCGTGCACCACTTTCTTCCACGCTGACATCCTTGTGAAACCATAGTGTACAGACACACACTTGGATAGTGCAGGGCACTGGACTTTCCTGGGTGACACTGCCGACCTGCACGATGACCATGGCCAGGGGAGAGGAGTGCTGCTCCTTCCTTTAACCTTTTCCTCAGCATGTTTTAGGACCAGTCTTCAAATCCTCTAAAAGCATAGCTGAGAATAAGCTGGAAATTTTCACAGGGCTTGCTGGAGCCAAGGAGCAAAGGGAGGGGACTACATTCCAGGTGTTAGCATATAACTGTGACTACTTGGGATTGCCCTCAAAGCCCACAGACCAGGACAGCCTTCCACTGCATTACTTACTGCCCTCCCACCCAGCCTCCCCCTATGCATACCTCCCAGAATTTTCAGAGCTGTTCAGGCCCTCCAATGTGACTAAAGTGCTTCTCCTTCCTTCCAGGCTAAGGTTCACCTTCTCAGGCCGCATTTCTGGTCTTATCCCCAGGATGAATGACAAAGAGAATATCTGTACTCTTGGGAAGAAAGTCAAGTCCCTACCCTCAAGGGAGCATGGCCAGGTTCTCTAATTCCAATAAAAAAGGACTATAAATGATCTAATCTGTGTTGTGTTACTTCTTTCTGGAGGTTTTGTTTCTTACATAATCCTAGCATACTAGGACCTCAATGATCCAGTCCAAATTCCTCTGGGATTTCCCAGTCCAGTTCTTAACACCATCTCTCATCCATCCTGAGGTGAAGATCAGGCTAGCGTGACCTTTCTTTCATGGTCTCCAGCTTGTCTCCTTGGAGCAATTAGGAAATTGCAGACACACACACACACACACACACACACACACACACACACACACACACACGAACAACAGGCAGTTTGTCTCTATCAAAAAGTACGGTATAAAAACATTTCTCTAAAAAATAGTGTATGAAGAATTTGGCTATAAGCCTGTACCCCACAGTTTATGTTACCAAACTGAACACTTATTTTCTCAGCTGAAAACACCTGCCTTCAGTTTACTTCACATTTTTTTCCCAAGAACAATAATGGGTGGGAACTTCCTTTACATTTCTGTCACTAAAGGGGTCCATTTGAAGCAGTTACACCAAATCAAAGGAATAGTCTACCCCAAAGGTGAATTCGGTCCTCTTAATTGTTTGAGAGGAAATTGCCTCAGTTTTGAAATGACAGTTTTCCAGCCACTACGAAACAAAGTTTAAAAAAAAAAAAGAGAGAGAGAGAGAGAGAAAGGGATATATGCTAATAATCTGAGGGAAGACTTTTAATTTCATCTAGATATACCTTTTACACCAAGTGTTACAATTATTTGTGCATCAAAGTTGACTTTTCATGTGCCGAGTTTCTCCACGGCTCACTTTCTGCTGCGATAAACCCAAGAATGAATGATGGGGAATGCAGCAACCATTGATAATGGCTCTTTTTCTTCTCTGGTATCATTAGCCATTTGGAAGATGCTGTCAGTGCTTTAATCCAGTGGTTTAAATCCACTGGTGTGGAGATTCCTAGGACCAGGACGTCCTGCCTGGCATTGAAGTGGAGGTGGGGCAGGGCCAGGGCCTCCATGCTCATCATTGGTCTTTGCTGCCAGTCCAGGCAACCCAGTGGAAATACTGGGAATGCAGCAGCTGCTCCATAGGACTTCCATGTTCTAGAAGCAGGAATGAGAAGCTGGAGAAAAATCAAAGGAGAAAAGGTCCAATAAAGAGATTTGAACTTATTCTCAGCTTTCCTGTCTCAAAATGCTTCACACATACTTTCGTTTTGAGAAAAGACAATTGGGAGTAACTTCATATGAGTTTCAACTATTATGAAGTTGATTACAAAGAGAGTTTGTGATTGTGGATATGGAGAGGCAGAACTGCAAAGAATGAACCTGTACTAACCCAAGAGTGACATTAAAAAACTAGCAACAACTCCTGATAATAAATATGATTTAGTACCATGGGAGGGTGTGGTGTACTGCCTGCAGCCCTCCCACAGCCAAGGCAATTTCCTCTGAACTTTGATACCTTATGTTCTTTAATCAACATTATCTTTTATTTCTCTTTAAAAAGCACTGTCTACTCAAGATGGTCACCTTATTACATACAGCATGTAATTACTTGCCTGTCTACCCCTATGGCTTCTTTACAGATCATGGCGCTTCCTACACCTGTGTAAGAGCAATGCTCCGTTTAAGGCCCCTCTCGCATTTCTTTTTCCTGCATGAAGCGGTCCTTTGCTGTCTATTCTGAAGGTTATACTGCATGCATTTCAGCACTTCATTATCCACAGTAAGCACTCCTTCCTTTGTGTGCCTATCACCCTTTTAATGTATATAAGTCATTTATCATCTACACTTTTATATTATTAGTGTCTGTTGTATGTCCATTCAATCATTTAGTAAACACTAACTGGATATTTGCTTTGGTCTCAGCACTGTGCCTAGCATTGGTAACAGGAAGAAGAGTAAGGCATTGTGTCTGATCTCTGTGAGTGCTTGTGTTCCTGGAGGCAAAAGATGCTAACAGCACTCTTCAATATGGTACATGCCTCAAGAGAAGTATGAAGTGAGCGCTGTAGACATCTCAAGGGAAGGAATGCCTAACTCCACCAAATAAGGTTTCATGGAGCCTGGGCTGGATGTTAAAGAATGGATTGAAGTTTTCTAGGCAAAAAAGGGGGAAACAGGTTCCAGGGAGAGGGAGCAAGACATGCAGAGGCAGAGTCATAAGAGGACATGATGTCATTCATGACTGGTGAACTGAGAAATGGAACGTAGGCATATTTTGTTTACATGTGGTTTGGAGGGTAGGAAAGAAGATGAAAGTGATAGCATGGACCCAGTTTGTTGAGATTATTATCTGCTATATGGAGCTAAGAAGTCTGTGCATTTAGCTTTCTGAAGGTTGGTACTTATAAGTAAAGTACTGACATTCAGATTTCTTTAATAGGAAGAAAATTTTGGTGCAGATATGGATTATGGACAGAGTGGAGAGAGGGAGTTCAGTTGGGAGACTGAAATGTAGCCGTGAGGTACAGAGGAAAGGCTGGATTCTGGAAAATGGAGAAAGAAGAGAAGAACCTTCTGTAGATATAATGAGTTCAGTTAAATTATACATGCCAGGAGATGTCCAGTAAGCACATAGACATAAGGACTTTATTTTAGGAGAGAAGTATCTGTCCTGGATGGAGAACTGGGAACCACTGACCTTGAAGCCAGGGCAGTACAGGATAGACAAGATTACTTTAGGGAGAGTAAATAGCCAGAAAGGGAAGATGCTGAGAGGATAGATGAAAGATACAGGAAAGTGAGGGATAATTGGTAGAATAAGATCTCAGAATAGGCAAGAGGTTGTTGAATCCAGTAACTAGATAAAAGGGATTCTCTATGAAAAGGTATAACCATATTTGAGGGAAGGTGAGAACTAATGAATTAGAGTACTCAACTTAAGCAGCTTGGGAGTAGGGACTATTTCTTTTTTAAATATTTTGTCCTTTATTGCTCATATGATGTTGCCTTACATATAAGTCCATAATAAATGTCTAACAGTTTCTTTGCATAAAACTCACCTGTTTAATTTTCTTTTTCATTATTTTTTAAGCTGAGCCATCCTGCCACCTGTTGGCAGCACAGCGGCAGCTCAGCTCGGGCTGGGCATCGAACTGCTGTTGCTCAGAGCACAGCTCGCACTCTTGAGCGAGCTCTTAACCAACTGAGCCACTCGGCCAGCCCCTGTTTAATTTTCTTATATGTCATCAGTTTCCTCACAGTACCAATGCTTACTAGGTTTAATTCATAGCAATTATTTCA